>OX335647.2:22770696-24156044 GCA_946894095.1 Incurvaria masculella
GTCCACGCGGACGCATCGCTCACTCAAGTAGGAGAGAGACAGATGTCGAACGCTGCCGAACGCGGAGGCCGATTGTGCCTCTTTGTCGCTCGTTCCGCCTTCTCGCTTGCACTTCAAGCCTTAAATGAAACGCCTCAGAGCGAGGTAACGCCGCATGAGTCATGTTTTTTCGTGCGTGCAGCCGGCTCCATTGAATTCAAAGACGTTGTCACGTCGAAAACTGATATATCAACATGACCACATACATTGTATCGTTTGTTTATTCAATGTTACCTCTAACATACATATTTAATCCCAAAGCTCTTCCCTTCTAAACGAAATTTCGCGTATTAACCTCGAATGGCCGCGAAGGGACGCGCTCAGTCCCTATCGATTGCGGCGCCTCGCATAAATTGATATCCTCTTCAGAGGGCCGGCCTCCAGGCCGGAGGAAAATCCATCGTTTTTCACGCGAAGCCAGCTGTCAGAATCGCTTTCCTAACTCTCTCGAGAGCGTGAACAGACACGGATATCCGAGTGTTGCCGCGATGAAGGAGCGTGATGTATTATTTAGACAGGTCGTTTTATATTATGACAGTTAAATGCCATTCGTTAGGCCGATATCTGCGTTAGGAATGCTTTTCCAGCGAGGTTACGTTTGAAGGTACACGAACTTCAAGTAGTTAATAGTGACAGGTATGCTGCCTTAGGCTACAGCCTACGGGTAATCACAATCTGATAGCAGCCATAATCAAACCGCTGTCAAATCTCCGATCAGGCGAATATCAGTGTGCACAACCCGCAAATTAAGTCGTAACCAAATACCACAGAAATTTCAGATTTCTGTGCCAAATAACAAGTAAAACCACTCGATTCTTCACGGTTAAACATAAATATGGCGCTAGCTGAAAATATGTGATCATATGATATGTGTCAATGTCAGCGGAGTCCAGCAGTTTGTTTTATTGGTGTTTAGAATTCAAAGCAGGGAAATAAACCCTATATTTTAGTGCAAATTCCGCGTACTTGATCCGTTGTTAGTTAGGGCCGAGTGCACGAAAGGGCAATAAATCAAAATCAACGTGAACATATGATTAAACACGTCACTTTGTTTGGATAGTATGGAAGGAACTCCATGTGGTTCACTAAAAGTGACGTGTTTGAACATTGATTAACTCAGTCGTCTCTTCGCGCAATCGGGACTTAGCATTGTAATTAAAATCGGTTTTGGTCGACGGGCAATTTAGTTTTAACACCAAAGGTGGATTGTGTACGCCAAATTGCCTTTTGACAGTTACTCATGGTTAAATGTGATTTTAATTTTGTTATTAACCGTAGATGTTGTGCACTCCACGAGATCAAAACGAAATTCAGCGCCATTTAGCAAAATATTCAAAATCGAAATCGATAACGTAATCCTATCGAAACAGCAAGCGATCCTTTTAGGCAAACACGTCTAACGCCTCACCTGCTCTGTGACCCATTAATAAGAATTTTTAATTTAAAGTATATTTGACGCAGGATACGTCTAATTACAATATAATATTTCTCTAAATAACAATAAATCTTTGCCTACTTTTGAGATTACCTCGGTCGTTAAACATGTTTGAAAAATGTTACGGCTTTTCACGCGGCGGGAGGAAACTGAACGATCAGCTTGAAACATCGGAGAATGTTTCCTCCCGCCGCGTGAAAAGCCTTAACAATTTTTCAAACAAATCTTTGTCTATTGGCAATGTGTTGCAGTCGTCTCCAAAATCGTATTTGGCACCAGACGTTTAGCCAGTTAGTTCTGTGTTGACTTGAATAACATTTCTATTTTTGTATTATGTAATTCGCCCGCATTTATTGTATGTATTGATTTGTCCTCAGGTATGTTTGACAAGTCAAATTTATAGACGACTATGTTAACATTTATTGAATTTATTAAATAGGAATGAAATCCGGAGAGCTAGTGTTACAGCGTGCGAAAAAGAAACCGCAAAGAACTTCTGCCAAAAAGTTTATTTGATCTGCAGGCCTATTCTTGGAATTCCGTGCTCAGGATTCGGCAATCATTCAGCCAAGACAACTGCTTTTATAGCGGTTGTCAAAGCATTTTTCTCGACGGAAAAACTTGTATCATTGAAATATAGTTCTTCGAAATCTTTCCCTCGAGATGTTTCTTCAGCTCTTTGATGATAATGATTGGACATACATAGTTATAGAATTAGGTACTGAATGGTATACTACATTTGAGAGCAAAAAAAAGGTTGACAAATTCATAAATTCTATACTATCACGAAATTTTTACAACCTATATTATCTAGACGCCTTAGTGTTATTCAGCAAAAATGATATTTTAAATTAATACTAACGATTACGATTGCAATGGTCCTATTGGAAAGAATTTCTATCTGGTCTCTTTTGACTCGGATTAGAATGTTTATTAGCAAAACCGTAGAGACAAATATATTGATTGAGTGATAAAAATAAATTGCCGACTTCCAAGCCCCGGGGTTTCGGGAAATGATGTTTTTAAGGACCCATGACTAGATAGCCTAGATAGATAGTCACGGAATGAGAGAAAAACCGGCCAAATGCGAGTCGGACTCGCACACGAAGGGTTCCGTACCATCGCACAAGATTTAAAAAAACACGTTTTTTGTATGGGGGCCCCCCTTTAATTATTATTATTTTAGAATGTTACCTATTTGTTGTTATAGCGGCAAAATAAATACATAATCTGTGAAAAATTCAGCTTCCTACCTGTTACGGTTCATGAGATACAGCCCTGTGACAGACGGACAGACGGACGGACGGACGGACGGACAGCGGAGGCTTAGTAATAGGGTTCCGTTTTCACCCTTTGGGTACGGAACCCTAAAAACCGCCGTGAGGAATATTATAGTTTCTCTGATTGTAGAGGTAGATATTGAAAATTTCCGATAAGGCCGTCATGAGACGCTCTTAACTAACTCAAAATTACTCATAAATACTTGAATCATGCTTTTCAATGATGTGCGAATATTTTTTTGATGTGTCATTAAACTATTCGCTAGAAATCCCAACACTACCGATGGGTGGGGTTTTCTTCACCATAAAATTAAACTGTTTTTTTGAAATTGTTGTCTCTACGTTTGTATGAGGAAGAAACAGTCGCTCACTCACGGGACATTCTGAGGTCCTTTGCATTCTAACCCTTTCAAAAATACTCGAGTGCTAGTGGAGAAAAGGTAGGTTCGGACCTCTAACTAAAGTGTCGCCTGGGACTAGATTGTGACGTCACGCCGTCGCGCGGCGTGTCGAGTGACGGCGCGCCGTGACGCAACGTGTTGCGTCGTTACGCCGACAGACAATGACAAACGGACGGCAACGAGAGCTTTGCCGGACTTTCTGTATAAATACTCTCTATTTACGCCTAGTTTTTGCCTCCGGGGTTACATTGTCCGCTCTGGTGGGTACCTCCGTTTACTTTCGCTCGAGTCCAACCCCCAGTTTTGGCGATGTATAGAGTGGATGAATAAATTCATCTTTGGTCTTTGTAACCTGTATGTGTCACAATAAAGATGTCATATCGGTAAATAGTATCTTGAGAAACCTATTTGTATGAAATATCATATTATAATTTTTTTTATTTTATATTTATTATTTATCTTATTTTTATATATTCCTAAAAACAATAATTATATTTGATTATTAAGTTAGGTTGGGCCAACATTAGTCAGATTAGACGGGTTGTATTCTCAGAGATTTCTGTGGTTGTATTATTTTAGTAGGTGAGATTATTTACAATACTTCATTGCGTAAGATTGCAAATTTGCTAAAACATTTAAGGTGGGCCCGTAAGCATCCGAAAATAACGCTCCCCATACAAACGTAGTTTACTAATCATTTAAAAACCACTGTTCCAATTTGCTTGATATTTGGGACTTAATATCAAGCAACAAATATCTATGTCTGCACGTGTTTGGTTTTTCGAAAAATGTACCCTGTGTCAAATAACAGAGAAAAGAAAATTTGTATGAAAATGTTCTTTTGCCTGTTATTTGACTGGATTTAGACTTTCAACAAAACAAACACATGCAGACACAGATATTTATCGTAGAACATTATATACCAAATATCAAGCAAATCGGAAAAATGTTTTTCAAATGATTAGTAAACTACGTTTGCATGGGGAACATAGCTTACGGGCCGTTCTTAAGGTGGCCCAACCCGGCGGGCCTAACTCATTCGCGGGCACGGTACAAAACCGTTCTGTCGCGCTCTGGGACCTTCTCTGTTTCAAAGAATAAGACAGGTTCCGTGATGAGGAAGATGCAACATGTCCACAAAAAAGACAATGTGCATAGTGTATGATTTGGTAAGATTTACGAAAATTTTAATTTCAAAACAACTTATAGCTAAAAGTAAACCACGACCGCTGTAGTCAAAAATCTAACAAAAACCAAATAGATTATAAATTGTGATTAAATAAGCTATGTCTGATGACTAATCTTTTTAAGATGTTCTTACTTTATCATTGCGTAATCCACCTCCAAAGTTATTGTATAAAACGCGCAAAAAAATCAAACTTTCGGACCTTATAATTTAGAAACCAAACACAATTTTACAATGCCAATGGTCATCAGACATCTAGTTCAACCAAATAAAGCTATTTTGAGCAAATTTTGGATCTCTGACAAGAAATATGGGCATGATCTTCTTTCCCATTTTGTATGGGGAGATGAGCGGGTTGGGCCACCTTAAGTAAACGCATTTGACAACTCCCCTGTGAATATGCAGCCTGTTGCAGAATTAGCTGAACGAAAATTGTAGTCAATGGGGACGTACCTAGGCTACTTACATATTCAGCCAGAATTTGCTCTATTAGGTCCATGCATAGAAATAGGATGTAATAGCTGCGCGCGCATGCTAGGTCTATGGGTCCATGATTATTTATATATTGCTCGTATATTTTTTAAAGAAAACCTCCCAAAACCCTACATTAAAATATCAATCACTTTCTTCTCTTACACTATTGCATATATTTTTTTTATGTTTAAAGAAACTAACATAAATTTGTTTTAACGGTAAGTAAGCGGGCGACGCTAGTGCTGGATAGGCTGGTGGTGAGCGAGTGTCCAGGATGGCGAAAGAGAGTGCGGGATTGTTAGCCCTCACAATAGTTGCACCTCCATTAGAATATGTACTCTCATGTCATTCTTGACGAATTGATAAACATTAAATTTTAATATGAGTTGATAGTAAAAAACCAAAGGACTCTTTTATAAATACGATACAGATTTTACGCCAGGGACTACTGTTACACATGTACACGACGGAATACATACACATTTCGGCTGTTTATACAACCTACAAAACCGTAGCAATGTTTTCTTTGACTCGACAATTTGGGCACAAGCTTTTGTGTGATCTGCTAAAAGACTCACTGAACCTTTTCGATAACGGTGAGAGAATCGAGCTCCGAGTTTGGGGAGATTTAGGAAAGACATTACAAAATACTTATCCGGTATGGAGCTTTCTGGTCATTTATATTTGTCGTTCATAACAATTTCTCCCTTTTTTACCCGACTGCGGCGATGCCAAAAGGAAGGGTTATGACTTTAGCACTTAGTCTTAATTATGTATGTATGTATATTTGTATTTACCTATTTTCCTCCGTAGCGCCTAAACTATTCACCCGATTTTGATGAACAAGGTGTCAATCGATTCGTTATTACGACCCGCGTAAATTAGGCACGAAAAATAACAATAAAATAATGAAAATGTTAAAAAAACTGTAACCCGACTTCGGAAAAAAACCCTGAAAGGTAAGAAACAAGTTAGATTACTCAATAAAACCATGATATCAAACAGCACCAACCTTGTTTCTTACCTTTTAGTTTTTTTCCGTAGTCGGTTTGCAGTTTTGCTCATAAAATTCCAAGGAATATGTGACTAACGTTTAGACCATAAGTCCGTTAACAGCCCGTATACGTTTATACCGCTTTGCACTTAAAAAAAACCCTTGGTTCAGCGTCTACAGAGTGCCGAGATAAAACCGTGCTAACAGTCACTTGATCGGTCAATAGTTTCTCGAGCGCGCCGCGCTCCAGGGTGGGGGCGCCCGGCAGGGGGGGAGAGGCGAGGATGGCCAATATTGGCTTTGGTATTTAGCAATAATAAGATTATAAGTCCCTCTATAAATTATGTTCAACACGAGATATATTGGAGCGCTGTCTATGTACAATTTATAAATTTACAGTATTATATAAAAGAACGTTTTATATTATCCGCAACAAAAATGTCCTAGATACATTTATAAAAAAAACAATTACTGCATTTGCGATCATACGGGGAAATAAGTATATGCTTAAAGGAATGTTTGTGTTGCTGGCTTCCAGTCCTTCTTTCAGCTATTTTAGGAGTGAAAGGAATGCCATTCCATTCCTTGGAATACGCGACGTACCTGCTTAGTACGAAAAAGTATTATTTTAGGAGTGTTTTGTGTGGTATCGTGTAACCATTTTTAATTTAACATCCGATGCGGCTATAGTCAACGATTAACCGTATCGATCCTCCTACACAAATTGTCCAGATTTAAATGTCGAAATGCCAAAAAATGTTAGTTATAGAGACACGTTTATGCATTATCTATATGACACTTGCAGGCCAGTGGCATAACAATAGGTTGGCTGAATGCCACGGGCCCCCGACCCAAGAGGGCCCCGGCCCAACAAAAATTTTTTTTACCTGAGTATTTTATTTTATTTGAAAAGTATATTTTTATAAGTTCTGCTTAAAATGCAAAGTGAGACAACTAAAGACAATTTCAAGTTAATCGTTAAGCATTTCAACCAACCTAAACAAAAAGATTTTGATTCATTTTTAGAGATTCATGGGTCCCATCAAAAGAATTTCCCACGGGCCCCGGATGGTATAGTTACGCCACTGCTTGCAGGTGCCTTTAGACAAAATCAATGGTGTCTGATTCCTTCGTGAATGCGGTGTGTTGAGCTAATGTCATGACGGACATTGTGGTATAAGCCTACAGAAATTTCTCACAAGAAAATTCCGATTTCTGTGTATAAGCCACACATGTCTAATCTTAAAACTCCTTTGCAATGTTGTCCATCGTTTATTTGTAATGTTAATTGCAAAATCAACCAAAAAATATCCAAGTAATTTATTTTCCTTTTTTTCAAATACGAACACAGAGTACGCGAAGTAATTAATTTCGGCGCTACATGAAATATCTTTTCTAAAATGGTCGCTCAAAATTGTACCCTTGTGCTACATGAGCGAGGGTTCCCTCCCCGCAATATCTGTGCGGATTCATATTTCACTTTTCATTCATGAAAATAAAGATAACAGACGTACAAAATAAATTCCGAGTTTATCTCGCTTTTGTTCCACAAAGCTGGTGTCTTTCGCAGGGGATTTGCAACGAAATTAAATATGACAGGACTATCGCTAAGAAACAATTACTTTTTTGATTTAAAATAACAGAACTTGGTGTTTTGATGCCAAAAAGTGACACATTGACATAGACCCTTTCTAACATAAAACAATATCCCAATAAGTAGCAACCGATCTTATTGTGAATGCATTCCATGCAGACGTTTTTCCCCCAAAGTGCAACGTGGGATCCTCCAAATGCGATGTAAAAAAAGGCCAAGTACGAGTCGGACTCGCACACGAAAGGTTCCGTACCATCGTACAAGATTTAACATAAAAAAATCACGTTTTTTTATTT
Organism: Incurvaria masculella; assembly: GCA_946894095.1. Taxonomy (NCBI): domain Eukaryota; kingdom Metazoa; phylum Arthropoda; class Insecta; order Lepidoptera; family Incurvariidae; genus Incurvaria; species Incurvaria masculella. The sequence continues at coordinate 22,778,396 of OX335647.2, forward strand.
TTACCTATTTGTTGTTATAGCGGCAAAATAAATAGACACTACGTGAAAATTTCAGCTGCCTACCTATTACGGTTTATGAGATACAGCCCAGTGACAGACGGACGGACGGACGGACGGACGGACGGACAGCGGAGGCTTAGTAATAGGGTTCCGTTTTCACCCTTTGGGTACGGAACCCTAAAAAGGACCTGGCCGGCTGGGATGGTACGAATTAGCCTGGCTAAGGAATTTGGAAATAAAAGCTTAAAACAAGACAACATTACAAATAAGTATCGGCAATGAAAAATTGTACGTGTTTTCCATCCAGTTCAATGTAGCCGTGCTCAGAAGGTCTTGGCATGACCAGCAACATAAAACAATTAGCTCTTGAGTTCATTCAGCGTCATGAATGTGATTGAATGTATTTCATTTAATTTAATTTATTTATTCAACTTCTGGTAGTCAAACTACACTAAGTCATGTCACAATTTAATTGATCCGCGGATTCGATCAACTCAGTGAAGAAGAACCCGCAAAGAAACTTCACTGATCTATAAGTTATGTTTTTTTTGTCTTTTTTTTCCTCCACATTAATGATATAACAATATTATGATTTAATGTATTTATGTAGTCGCAATGTTGGTCAAAAAGTTTGGCAGTATGCTACTGCCAAACTTACATTACAATGGTAGAACAGTCTAAGGCAAAGTACTAATAAGAACTACGAGGAAACAACAACCAACAATGTGAATGATGTTCCGACCCATACAATGTTATTTTACACAGAACGTAAAAAGTATTGCACTTTAAGGCACGAATTCGTCAAAAATATTAAATATAGCCATAGTAGTTGCAGCGAACACATACATATTCACAATTTCAGGTTTAATGGTTTCGTTGTAATTGCCGATTAGAAGTTTTACACCGTTAGATGGCGCTGTTAAATAAAAATCGTATTTAAATAAATTGTAACAAAACCAATAATCCTGAAATTGTGAAATTGTTTTCGCTGCAAGTAATATGACTATATGAAACTTTTATTATTAATTCGTGGCTTAAAGTGCAATACTTTTTGCGTTATGTGTGCAAACAACTTTATATGGGTCGGAACAGCCTTAAATGAATATTATGCGCACGATGAGAACGCTAAACAAAGAGTTTTTGATATTTTCCATCCAGTTTAATGGAGCCGTTCAGTATAAAGAAGGTCCTGGCATGGCACCTAGACACCATGTAATGTGTTAAAATAAATAAAATAAAATACCGTCGATAACATTGAAAATAATTGGATAAACATTGAACATGTAAATCTAAGTAAGAGAACTTAAAAAACGTTCAGAGTTTTCTATCTCTGCTGCACTGAGCGGCCTTAGAGGATTCGTCTTATATTACATATATAGTTTACATTATTTTTAATACAATTTTATTAATAAATGTAGATATACTTACAATTGTGGAAACAAATAAACACACTCTACATGATTATAATTGTCATTGAGAGATTCTCTATATTTTCACTCATATTTGTTACTCAAGCTTATCACAAACGTTTATATTCGTGGTGAAAATGAGCTTTTCCGCTAAAAGAATCATACCCTAATATTGGTTACATTATTATGTAATCATCGCTCCAATGATCTCGCACGCTCCCGACTAGGTGAATAGTTGTTGATTTGTTGTTAACTGTCAAACGACGTGTTCCTCGGGCAAGTGAACTGAAATTTATGCAACTTAATGTCAGATGTAATTTCTCACGTGCCTATTCACCCGACAAGTTAATTTACCATGGTAACACCCCTATTTTAATCGCAATGTCGAGTTCTAGGAAGTTTGTGAGCACTTTGTATATTTGACAGATGCCGCAATACCAACACGTACGCTCGTCTGTTTTGCTCGAACTCGACATTGCGAGTAACACAGTCCGGTACGGCGCGGAATGAGAGAGCTGACAGTAATGTTTGTATTGTCACTAAAAAGTGGCTACGTTGCCCTTGGTGTGTTTCGGTCGCCACTACCTTCGTTACTTACTCGTTGACTCAACCGCGCGGCGTTGTTAGAAACCCGAACTGACCCGGGCCTGGGGGTCCATTCAGGGCAAGAGTGAGTTCGAGTTCGGGAGTGAGTTAACCTAAAAATAGCTGGGAAATATATTATTATTTAAATAACGGAACCTTTATTTATACTTCCAACGCATTTACGGGACAGACCAGATTTTTACCTAACTGTAATGATGTTCAAGAAGTGTGGGAACATTGACTATTTGTAGTTGTAAAGTGCGTGGATATTTAGTGATGAATTCGAACTCACTCTTGCCCTGAATGGACCCCCTGTACACGGCAGCACATCTCTCTACCCTGTCATTGTAGCTCACGAGAGCTCCGCTGCTGGAAATTATTACCTCTAGGCGCAACAAATTACGGGAGAGGATGCGATGGAGTGCCACGAGAAATGTCAGCCCTCATGGAGCGAACTCGAGTTCAATAGACAGATGAAAATGAAACATTTCTCTTTCAACTTAGCTTTCTCATGACGTTATCGCTGATAATTTTATGGTGTGTCATAGCCAGCGAGTATTGATGGACGAACGGAAATACATAGCAACCGAAACGCGTAGCCTATAGTAGCGCGGGGACTTGCCTAGCATACTAGGAATCTGGGTTCAATTACTCGCCCCGACATGCACCACTTTCTTTCTCTTTCTGAGTTCGATAAGTGCATTTCGTCACGAATGCGAGCTGCTCCGTGGGTCGAAAACAATGTAAGACTGCAGGTTCCCTTCCTCTACTAGATGGTAGGGTTTAAGCCCGCCCGGGTTGGTACCATCTCATTGGATGAACATACGGTCGAAGCGTATATGAAAAATTGTCCGTGTTTTCCATCCAGTTCAATGTAGCTCTGCTCGTAAAAGGAATGTCCTTACATGGCACCTAATTCCTTTGGAAATGTGTTGTATTGGGCAAATATCATAATGGTGGTTGTGTGGTATTAGCCACCCATGTCAGGTTGTATTAAAAAAATAAGGGCGGTGTAGCTACTTTGACATACATTGGCGGCAGCGCCGGCGAGTGAGTTCGCTTACGAATTTACTCCCGACTGATTTATAAAGACACTTAAGGTGGCCCAACCCGGCGGGCCCAACTCATTCGCGGGCACGGTACATAACCGTGCTGTTGCGCTCTGGGACCTTCTCTGTTTCAAAGAATAAGACAGGCTCCGTGATGAGGAAGATGCAACATGCCCACAAAAAAGACAATGTGCATAGTGTATGATTTGGTAAGATTTACGAAAATTTTAATTTCAAGACGACTTATAGCTAAAAGTAAACCACGACCGATGTAGTCAAAAATCTAACAAAAACCATATAGATCATAAATCTTGATTAAATAAGCTATGTCTGATGACTAATCTTTTTACGATGTTCTTACTTTATCATTGCGTAATCCACCTCCAAAGTTATTGTATAAAACGCGCGAAAAATTCGAACTTTCGGAACTTATAACTTAAGAACGGCCCGTAAGCAAGTGAAAATCCCACATCGAATCTGCCTGCCGAGAGCGGTATCTATTGCTATTTCATTATGTGTGAGACAGGGCGTGAATACGAGAGCGAGAGCGCGTCATCTACCACGCGCCGGGTACCTACTACCGTCTACTATCGGGCCGCGCGCCTCCGCTTCGCAGCGAAATTATTACTACCTATTATCTTTGCCCGCATGATGCCACCGCACCTGCACTGCCTATGTATACATATGTAGGTAGGTGGATGGATGTATTTCATGTTTTGTGCAATGGTTGGGTAATTTTGAGGCGCGAGTGCTCTACGCTCCGTGTTGTCAGTGCCCGGGCCAGTACCTACAAAATGTTCTCGCAGGAATTGCGCACGTAGATCAATGGATTGCTAAAAATGTACCTACATCTAACTTATTATTGTCAAAATAATTTATATGGTTAAGTTCTATACAACAGAACTAAGTCTCCAATTTTATTGGTAATCGTCTATCGGGATATAGTATAGTATATATATAAGGTGAGTTTAAAATAATCTACAAGCCTAATGGTGTCCAAGAAAATAATTTATTAAAGTGCACTAACTCTTCAACTGCCTAATTAAAAATATAGGTCAACCACGGGCCATTGACCTTAGGGCGCAGGGTAGGTAAGTAGGGGAAGCATCTGCCGCGGCGGCAAATGCTACTTACCTACCCGAACCGTTTTGTTTCGTTCCCACTTCTAATTGCTTTCAAACGAAAACAAACGTCCTTCAGCGTGAGGCGGCGGCGGCGGCGGAGCGGGTCGGTTGTGTCTTGCGTCAGTGGGTCACAGTAAGGTCAATATGCCGTGGTTGGCCTATTGTTCAAATAGGCAGTTGAAGAATTAGTGCACTTTAATAAATTATTTTCATGGAAACCGTTACCGATAGATGCATTTATGCATTTAGCCAAACTACCACATGGAAATTAGGTGCCATGCCAGAACCTTCCTTATATGGTTACCATATACCGTCTATGATAGAAGTGTTCTCAAGCTTTCCCTCGGAAATATTTATTAGACGCCGCTTCGCGTCCGCCCCGCCCGCACAATAACCGCCGCCCACGCGCTGGCGCGCCGCGGCAAGGGATACCGTCCATATTACCATCAACAATAACGGCGTATTAGAAGAAAATTTAAATTTTAATATAAAGTTTAAATATACCTTTATAGGTAGCATTAAAACCATAATCTCTGTTTGAAAACATACGGCTTTTCACGCCGCGGCAGGTGTAGACATTCTCCGACGTTTCGAGCTGATCGTTCAGCCCGTTGTCAAGAAGAAAGCCGCCACGTTCCGTCGGAGAATGTCTCTTCCCGCTGCGGCAAAAGCCGTAAGTTTTCAAACATGTTCAAAGACCGCGGTTATCTCAAAAGTATCAAAAACTATAATTATTTTGGAAATTAGCTTTATTTGGATATTATCATTTTAACTAATATCCGAATTATTTGGCCTAGGGTTGTTATCTGACCTGATTTTTTTTTTTGAATTTTTCTTAGGCACAAATAATACCAAAACAAAAAAGTGGATGCTATATGGGGCCAGTTTTATGCATAAGGCAATCAATATAAAAAAACATATGGGTTATATATTTGTCAGCCTCGGTAGCCCAGTGGCGCGACGCCTTGCGGTTCGATAAGCTGGGTAAAGTAACTCTGAGAGCTGTGGGTTTCTAGAGGGGTGACCGTTTTCCACCTTTGAGGCTGGACGTGGTTCAGATTATACGTTTTTTGGGTTCCGTAACCAAAGGGTACCAACGGAAGTCTATTACTAAGCCTCCGCTGTCCGTCCGTCTGTCCGTCCGTCTGTTACAGGGCTGTATCTCATGAACCATAATAGGTAGGTAGCTGAAATTCTAACAGAGTGTGTTTTGCCGCTATAACAACAGACAGGTTAAATTTAAAATATAAAACACCGTATTATATAAAATATAAAATTTTAGTGCGAATCGGACTCGCACACAAAGGGTTCCGTACCAACGTACAAAATTTAACAAAAAAAACACGATCATTGTATGGGGACCCCCTTGAATTATTATTATTTTAAAATTTTACTTGTTTGTTATTATAGCGGCAAAATAAATACACACTCTGTGAAAATTTCAGCTGCACCTATTACGGTTCATGAGATACAGCCCTGTGACAGATGGATGGACGGACGTACGGAACCCTAAAAATGAAAAAAGGGGGGCCCCATACAAAAACGCAATTGTTTTCTGTTAAATCGTGTACGATGGTACGGAACCCTTCGTGTGCGAGTCCGACTCGCACTTGGCGGATTTTTTTTAATTTAATTGGACATGGATGGTTAATACCAAACTGAACGTCAATTAGCCTAACACACCACATGAGAACTAGGTGCCATGCCAGGACCTTCCTTATGTTGCTCGTCTTAATTGAACTGACCGGAAAACTAGGACCATTTTCATTGCAGCTTCAACCGTCGTTCATTCAATGCGATCGTACCAACCCGGCCGGAAAATAACCCTTCAATCTAGTAAGGAAAGGGACCTACTCTTTTACGTGGAATCCGAACCACGCCCAGCCTCAACGGTTGAAAATGGTCAGCCAGCCAGAACCCAACTGCGCTCAGAGGTGCTTACCCAGCAAAGCGTCGCACCACCGGGCTACCGAGGCTGACAAACTAGGTTCCCTTCCTTACTTACTAGGCGGTAGGGATAATCTTGCCTGCGGGTTGGTACCATCGTATTGAATGATCGATGGTATATGCGACAATGAAAGTTATCCGTGTTTTAAATCCAGTTTAATGTAGCCGAGCAATACAAGGAAGGTTTTTTTTATGCGACCTGACATGGATAGCTACTAACTACCGTTATGATATTAGCCCAATACACCAAATTCCCGAAGAAATTAGGTGCCATGCTAGGACCTTCCCTTTATTATTCCCATTTTATTATTCCCGCTTTAAACATCTTTTTATCGAATGCGATGGTACCAATCTGGACGTGCTGAGCCTACCACCTAGTAGGGCAAGGTGTCCTACAGCATTACTGAACTATAGAACATTTAGATCTAAGTATGTATTTCATAATTATGGACGAAAAATATGTTATGTAAACCCGTGAAGTTTCTTTGCGGGTTCTTCTTTACTGGGTTGATCGAATCCGCGGATCTTTGTGACGTAACTTAGTGTAGAAAGAACTACTTTACGAATATACTGCAAGGCTGGACCCGAACCAGCAAAACATACCATTCGCGGGTATTGCGTCTACCAATTTCGCCACCGGCTGTATACCCATAATTTGGAATTCTCCTACAGTCCCTCCTCCCGTAATGAATGCCTTCTACTAACACAGTATTTAAGATTATACCTACATACATTTATTTAACGCTTCATCTGCGTTGCGGACATTGCGGGCTCTGTCTTTAATTAATGTGTCCTTGCTTCACGGTCGATTATACATACATACATACATATCACATTCCTTGGAATAACCGACGTACCTGCTTAGCACGAAAAAGTATATTTACGTAACTTAGTGTAGTTTGACTACCATAAATAAATGAAATGAAAGAACAGCACGCATTCGCTTGCAACTCAGAAAGGAAAATAAATTCGTGCCTGAACCGGGTGATAATGGAACTCATGACCTTTGCCATGAGAAGCAAGGCCCCGCGCCCCTGAGCTAAAAAAACCGGCCAAGTGCGAGTCGGACTCGCGCACGAAGGGTTCCGTACCTTCGTACATCATTTAACACCGATTAATTACGTTTTTTGTATGGGGGCCCCTTCATTTTTTTATATTTTTGTATTTTTACCTATTTGTTGTTATAGCGGCAAAATAAATACACACTCTGTGAAAATTTCAGCCGTCCACCTATTACGGTTCATGAGATACAGCCCTTTGACAGACGGACGGACGGACGGACAGAAGAGGCTTAGTAATAGGGTTCCGTTTTTACCCTTTGAGTACGGAACCCTAAAAAGTAGTACATGAACGGAGTGCGGATTGAACTCATGGTCTTTGCCATGAGAAGCAAGGCCCCACGCCCCTGAGCTAAAAAAAAGTGATGCGTGAACGGAGTGTGGATTGAGCTCACGACCTTTGCCATTAGAAGCAAGGCCCTGCGCCCCTGAGCTAAAAAAAGTAGTACATGAACGGAGTGTGGATTGAACTCATGGTCTTGGTCATGAGAAGCAAGCCCCACGCCCCTGAGCTAAAAATGTGATGCATGAACGGAGTGTGGATTGAACTCACGACCTTTGCCATGAGAAGCAAGGCCCTGCGCCCCCGAGCTAAAAAAGTGGTGCATGAACAGGGTGAAGATTAAACTCATCATCTTTGCTATGAGAAGCAAGGCCCTGCGCCCCTGAGCTTAAAAAAGTGGTGCATGAACGGAGTGTGGATTGAACTCATGGTCTTTGCCATGCGAATCAAGGCCCCGCGCCCCTGAGCTAAAAAAAAGTGGTCCATGAACGGAGTGTGGATTGAACTCATGGCCTTTGCCATGAGAAGCAAGTCTCTGCGCCCCTGAGCTAACAAGCGGTGCATAAACGAGATGAGGATCGAACTCATGGTCTTTGCCATGAGAAACAAGGCCTTGCGCCCCTGAGCTACATGACTACACGACATTTGGTATAATCGATCGCATCGCCACACGGAATGAGTGACACGAAATGTAACATTTTCAAGTGTTTCCGAATCAGCGCTGACAAATTAAAAATATGTTCTGTAAATGCGTCAGAATAGGTCGGAAGCTGCTGTGAAAATTCAGGAGTGTGTATTCCGTATGTCAACTAATTAGCGCAAGAATCGGAAGGCTTACACTCTGACTAGGTACTTCGCGTGAGGCAAAAGTGCATCAAATGCAGGCTATACGAATAGAGGTACCTACATATAGGCTGTCTTGTAAGTACGATGTTTTAGGTAACCTCTCTTGGAACACCTCCTCTCCCGCCCGAGTCAAAACTAGGTACCTACCTACCTAGTCAAGTACTTCTAGTCAAAACGATCACTCAATGTCAAAATTTTCCAATTTTGTATTTGCCAATATAAAATATTCCATACAGTACTACGCAACACCAAAACGCAAAGTAAATCGATTTCGGTATTCAGCCCAAATGATTAGATTCCCTAAATACACAGAAGGTAGGTCGTACTTTGGACCGCTAAATCAGAAACGCAACTCGTATGCTAATCAACTCAGCTGACACCAGCCGAAAAACCGACCTACACGCTTCCCGTTCGCACCTGCACTGATGACTAAAAAGCAAGCAGTAGTAGTGTAGGTAATGTAGGTAACGTGCTTCCCTGCCGCCCGGCCCTTCCGCTCCAAGCCCCACACACCCGCGTGCGAAACGATCGACGCCGAAAGCGGCCTAGATTTTAGTCGATTTTCGGTCAATTTTCGTAGTCGACAAATGCTGTAAAAACTATAATACCTAATTCAAATTTTCTTGTTTATTTTTAAATATGACTATATTACGGATGTTTGCATGCTATTTATATCTAACACGAACGTGTATAATGAAACTAATAACCCTTCTGAATATTGGTCGATTTACCCCCAAAAACGGAAAATTTTGTTCTTGCTGTCATTTGTAAGAGGGTTGATTTTTTGAAAAAACAATAGCATGCAGACACAGATATTGATCCATAGATACAGGGGGAAAAAACACAGGTAAATCGCAACAGCGGTTTTCAAATGATTAGTCAACTACGGATGTATGGGCAAAGTCGCCTCCGGGGGCACCTTAAAATCCAAACACAATTTTATAATGCCATCGGTCATCAGACATCTAGTTCGATCAAATAAAGCTATTTTGAGGAAAGTTTTGGATCTCTGACAAGAAATATGGGCGTGATCTTCTTTCCCCTTTTGTATGGGGAGATGAGCGGGTTGGGCCACCTTAAGAACACGTAAGAAGTTCATAGGACGCTATTTATTCGATATTGCGCGTCCCGATCTCACAAACTAACAATACGCTTTCCGCAAACGCTACTCACGTCCTTACATGCTCGCTGGTCATAGAACTCTAATTCCCCATCCTACCTATATCCGGAGCACCCGCCGCAGAGGATCAGAGCACCCCCTTGTGGTTGACATTAGGCTTTTGAGAACGAACCGTTTCTTAAACTCATTTCTCTGCCGCACCGCCAGGATATGGAACTGTCTACCGGCGGATGCCTTTCCACATACCTATAACCTGGGAGTCTTCAAGCGTAATTTTGAATAAGCTCCATAGCTCAGCCATAGTCCGAAAATCCGCTGGCATGGCGCCTCGCTGAGCGTGGTTTCGCGAGGCGAGGTGTTGTTGGCTTTTATGAGCACTTTTGGTTCTCAGTACGGCCAGTTTTTCATAAAAAAATGTCATTTGAAAAGGTTGGACGTGAATCGTTGTCATTCCATATGAGTAAGAGAGTGTTCGTAAACGAACGGTGAATTCTCCCTACCACCTCCTAGCAGGGGAAGGGGACCTACAGAGTCACTTGGAGTACAAAGCGTGGAACAGCTCGAAATCGTGACGAAATGCACTTATCCAACTCGTAAAGAGAAATTAAGTGGGGCATGAACGGGCGGGGACGAATCCATGACTTCTGGCATTGAAGGCAAGTCTCACGCCCTTAAGGATGTTCCGACCCATACAATGTTTTTTTTACACAGAACGCAAAAAGTATTGCACTTTAAGGGACGAATTCGTCAAAAATATTAAATATAGCCATAGTAGTAGCAGCGAAAACATATTCACAATTTCAGATTTAATCGTTTCGTTGTAATTGCCGATTAGAAGTTTTACACCGTTAGTTGGCGCTGTTAAATAAAAATCGTATTTAAATAAATTGTAACAAAACCAATAGTCCTGAAATTGTGAAATTGTTTTCGCTGCAAGTAATATGACTATATTAAACTTTTATTATTAATTCGTGGCTTAAAGTGCAATACTTTTTGCGTTATGTGTGCAAACAACTTTATATGGGTCGGAACAGCCTTAAGGGCCTGGTACTAGCCAAATCGCAAAGTTAGACGAGGCACCCCAAGTTAACTAACTAAGTCTGACGATTATAAGTGTCATTCTTACAATATATGATTCCTTGTCTAGGAATCGAATTATTTTCGTTAATGTATGTTTCCTTTTTCTATACAAAATACATTGCGGAAACGGTGTCCATTTCCGAACTTTTTTGACTAAATGTAGAAATCTAAAAGCAAATGGAATTTTTTGTTTATGCATATATGCTGTTTTTGCTTATATCTAGAAATCGAATCACTTTCAGATTTCTAATGAGAAAAATCAACTTTTTTATTTTTATTATTATTTAAATAAATGATGGAATAAAAAAATATTAACAATCCATTATCAGTCTGGAGTTCTATTTGGATTTGCTGAAGCGTTTCACTACATATTATTACATTTGTTAAAAAGTGCATTTGTATGGCGCGAGTAGTTGGCTAGTCCTAGCGCCTTAAGCCACGAGACGAGAGAAGCCAATAACTAGCGCCATAACCTCTCCAGTCCTTCCGCCCCCAAGGTAGAACCTTCGCTCAACGCGGAACAGGGCGAAAATGCACCAATTCACAGTTGAAATTTTAAAAATAGTAACTCGGTGGGTCTAGATCTTTAACCTTTAGGTTTGGTAAGCAATGGAATGAATTCCCTTCTGAGGTATTTTCCCCAATAAGCTAGGGTCCTTCAAATATGGTGTGAAGAAGCAATTGACCGCCCGGCATGGTTTTCACAGCCGCCCTGAAAGTTCGAAATCCCACCTTAAGGTGGCCCAACCCGGCGGGCCTAACTCATTCGCGGGCACGGTACAAAACCGTGCTGTTGCGCTCTGGGACCTTCTCTGTTTCAAAGAATAAGACAGGCTCCGTGATGAGGAAGATGCAACATGTCCACAAAAAAGACAATGTGCATAGTGTATGGTTTGGTAAGATTTACGAAAATTTTAATTTCTAAACGACTTATAGCTAAAAGTAAACCACGACCGCTGTAGTAAAAAATCGAACAAAAACCAAATAGATTATAAATCTTGATTAAATAAGCTATGTCTGATGACTAATCTTTTTAAGATGTTCTTACTTTATCATTGCGTAATCCACCTCCAAAGTTATTGTATAAAACGCGCGAAAAATGCGAACTTTCGGACCTTATAACTTAGAAACCAAACACAATTTTACAATGCTAATGGTCATCAGACATCTAGTTCGATCAAATAAAGCTATTTTGAGCAAAATTTTGGATCTCTGACAAGAAATATGGCCGTGATCTTCTTTCCCCTTTTGTATGGGGAGATGAGCGGGATGGGCCACCTTAAGGCGCTAGGACTAGCCAACTAGTCGCGACATACAAATGCACTTTTTAACAAATGTACTAATATGTAGTGAAACGCTTCAGCAAATCCAAATAGAACTCAAGACTGATAATGGATTGTTAATATTTTTTGATTCCATCAAATATTTAAATAATAATAAAAATAAAAAAGTTGATTTTTCTTATTAGAAATCTGAAAGTAATTCGATTTCTAGATATAAGCAAAAACAGCATATATGCATAAACAAAAAAATCCATTTGCTTTTAGATTTCTACATTTAGTCAAAAAAGTTCGGAAACGGACACCGTTTCCGCAATGTATTTTGTATAGAAAAAGGAAACATACATTAACGAAAATAGGTTGATTCCTAGACAAGGAATCATATATTGTAAGAATGACACTTATAATCGTCAGACTTAGTTAGTTAACTTGGGGTGCCTCGTCTAACTTTGCGATTTGGCTAGTACCAGGGCCTTAAGGTGGCCCAACCTGCTCATCTCCCCATACAAAAGGGGTGTTCGATCGATATCGAATGTCGGCAGAGCCACCTATCGTCAAACAAGTTCTCTTCGATCAAGATGATTGGATTTCGCCGACAGGGGCGCACGCGTCTCACATATGTACGTACATATATACATCTATCTGAAAACATGGTAGAAGAGCGGAGCGGGCCGCCCCTGACTCATCCGAGCGCGCTCGAACCGTACGGACGCATACCCGCATCGACTACTTTTCGCTAATTCAAGCATACCCGCAAAAACGCACATCTTGCTCTCGATTGTGCTACGACGACGCATTATTGTACCCATATAGTGACAAAGGTCTGCAAGTGTACCGGACAAGATATACGTGCCCGTGCCAGGTCTCCGCGCCCATGCCGGGATCGCTGGAATCGTCGTTATTCTAGAGAACGTGGACGCCTTCACCCGGACGATAACGTGCTGTCCATACCGCTGAATCGGCCTACCACCTCCCTCCTGGACCTACTCAACACCGAGTGTCACCGAGTGACAACACCGAGACGAAGTGAGATACGTAGGCGAACCGAGTTCGTCCATCGTAGGCGAACCGAGTTCGTCCATCATAAGCGAACCGAGTTCGTCCATCGTAGGCGAACCGAGTTCGTCCATCATAAGCGAACCGAGTTCGTCCATCGTAGGCGAACCGAGTTCGTCCATCATAAGCGAACCGAGTTCGTCCATCGTAGGCGAACCGAGTTCGTCCATCATAAGCGAACCGAGTTCGTCCATTTCACGTACATACTCGTAGGTGCTTATACCACCAACACACTCGCAGGTGCTTATACCATCAACACACTCGCAGGTGCTTATACCACCGAAACACACTTAACGTTCAAATCAAACAGTATTCACACACCACACACACCCACACACACACACACATACGCCTACATGTTCTCATGTTATCATTGTATCTTTACACCTTCACACTTTTGAGGGTTTTTTATGCCATAAGGCTTTTTCCCTCTAATAAATTGTCATTTTGTCTTATACCCATGATATCTTTATTTTAATAACCTTCTATTTTCCTATCCTATTAAATTCACACATTGAACTACGGGACTAAGGCTCTGTGCCATCGTCCCGACGCTACATTTGGGTGCCTCCTGTGAGGAATAATCTCACAACTTGAAAAACAAAACACACTACATATTATACACATAAATCCGCAACGGATTCACTGAGCACCCATTGCTTAAACATCCACGGCCTTCTGGACATCGCCATAGCTCCGAAAGATCCTCCCAATTGCGGCCTACAGTAGACTTAGTCATGCCAAGGAACTGAGATACGTTTTTGTACCCTTTCCAATTTTTCGACGCTCTTTCATAAATGCATAGATTCCTATTCTTTTTCGTATACTGAAATTTCACATCATGGATGTTGACGTTCCTTTAATCACCCAAAAGCGCAAGACGCTCAAAAGTGAAATTACCAAACTTCGCACGCTTGTTACTCAGAATAAAATTGAGCCAGATACTGCTAAAATTAGGTTCGGGCGTTTACAGGACAATTTTCATTCTTATGAACAGTTAAATGACCGACTGGCAGTACATGACCCTACAGACCCGGGTGTAGCCCAATTTGCCGAAATCCAGGATAACTTTTATGAAATCGCAACTCTTGTCGGAAGAATGACGATTGTTTCTGCATCAACGTCTCAAGCGGACACGGTCGGCCCGCCAACTTCTTTCGCGAATTCAACCATGATCGAACGACCACGTTTGATCAAACTCCCGGTGGCTCAACTACCAAAATTTGACGGTGATTACAATGATTGGCTCTCATTCAAAAATACGTTCGAATCGTTGATAGACAAACGTACAGATATCGACGACCTAAATAAATTTCTTTATCTTAAAAATTCAGTGACTGGAGCGGCTGCAAACAAACTCGCGCTTTTTAATGCCAGCGCGGAAAACTATAAGAAAGCATGGAACTTGCTTCTCAATTCCTATGAGAAAAAACGTGTCCTCATTTCAAAACACATGGACGCGATTCTTGACATAGCTCCATTAAGAAACGCGACTTCCAGCGGATTATCAGGAATTGTAGATTCAGTCCGTCAACACATAAGCATGCTCGAAGCCCTGAATATAGAATCTGGTCCAGGATTCCAAGCCTTAATTGTTCGTCTACTTGAAAGAGCGCTCCCGGTCGATGTTCGGGAGGATTGGGAGAAAACTCTGAGCCTTGATGTCTTTCCCACTCTTGATCAGTTTTGCACCTTCGTGAGTGAATTTGCTTTCCGAATTTCAACGCTCGAGCAAGACAGCGCTCGTTGCGGGGCCAAACCTGTTAAGAGAGTTCTATTTGATCGTGAATCGGGAAGAACAAAGTTTGTAAAATCGAATTATGGCACCCGCGCATTAGTTACAACCTCAACAGCTTCATGCCCCCAGTGTCAAGGATCCCATCCTATATACAATTGCTCTGAGTTCAAGAATTTAAGCGTCCAACAGCGGTGGCATTTCGTAAAGGCTAAAAATATTTGCAAAAATTGCCTTCGCGCACACTCCGATCCGTGCAAGTATTCGCACTGCAAACTTTGCGACCGGTACCATAACACTCTTTTGCATCAGGACCAGAAATTGACAAACATGCAATCCATGACCGCCGACCCATCCCTGTGACTGACCGCCAGTACGTTTAACACAGTATCTCGTGCCTTACGCCCGGACCTAATGATGAGTGCACTAGTGCGAGTCCGAGACGGTAAAGGTAAATTCCTTGAAGCACGTGCTTTGCTGGATACCTGTGCAACTGCCCATTTTATTACTGACCGATTTGCTAAATTGTTACGATTACCTACTCGCGCATGTTCTGTTCCTATCAGCGCGATTAACGGAATGCAGACGGTTTCAAAAACCAGTATCATTATTACCTTTCATGCATTACATAATGAATTTCAGAAAACTTTAACTTTTCTAACAGTACCTAAAATCGCCGACTGCGTTCCTGACGAACCGTTCCCACGAAACTCAATCAAAATTCCGGGAAATATCAAACTCGCGGATCCACAATTCCATGTCCCGCGTCAAGTGGATATGCTCATAGGGTCCGGCGCTACGATGTCCCTCCTATCCATCGGACAAATCGATTTATCGGTCAATCACTGCGATTTAATTATTCAGAAAACCCTACTCGGGTGGGTGATTGTTGGAAGCGCAACGTGCCCCGAGAAAACTTCCAAGGCTTCTTGTAACGTAACTGAACTAACTGAGCAATTGGAAAGGTTTTGGGTGATCGAGGATGCAAATTCTAACTCAGGTAAACCGTACGAAAAATGTTTATGTGAATCTCATTACGCGGAAACTACAACCCGTAACGCCACCGGGCGATATATCGTGCGTTTACCATTTCGAAACGACAACCGTGACCTTGGCGAAACCCGTTCTATTGCTTTAAAACGTTTTTATGCCCTGCAACGGAAACTGAAATCAGATCAAGAACTTAGTCGCGAATACCACAGGGTAATGCAGGAATATCTTGATCTCGGACATATGTCATTAGTTGTCGATGAATCAGTCGACGGTTATTACATCCCTCATCATCCAGTAATAAAATCTTCAAGCAACACTACCAAGGTTAGAGTAGTATTTGATGCTTCGACCAAATCTAGTCGAGGCATTTCTCTCAACGAGACTCTCATGGTTGGACCTACTATTCAAGACAAACTTTTTGAACACCTATTACGCTTCCGAGTTCACGTCTACGTTCTCACAGCCGATATAGCAAAAATGTACCGACAGATTCTTATCCATCCCAAAGATCGGCGATATCAACGAATCTTTTGGTTCTTAGATGGCCAGATAAAGACTTTCGAACTGAATACAGTTACGTTCGGGGTTTCTGCGGCGCCGTACTTAGCTATCCAAACTATAAATCAGCTTACGGACGATGAACGCACTGATTTTCCCTTAGCTTCGCGAATCCTAAAGCGGGATTTGTACGTCGATGATCTCTTAACGGGTGCAGACTCTCTGGTGGAAATTCTGAAAATTCGCGATGAAATAATCCAGCTCCTTAAGCGCGGCGGATTCGACATACGTCAATGGGCTTCGAATCATCATCACGTGCTTGATGATATTCGTGAAAGGATTTTGGATTTGGATTGCGCGGTTCAAATTAATCCAATTTTTAAAACACTCGGAGTTATGTGGAACTCAAAACTCGATAAACTTATGTATACCGTCAATACAATAGACACATGCGGGAAAATTACGAAGCGGCTGATTCTTTCCCAAATCGCAAAAATTTTTGATCCATTGGGTTTGCTCGGCCCAGTTGTTGTTGTTGCGAAATTAATAATGCAGGACTGCTGGAAGGCCAAGGTCGACTGGGATGAATCAGTGTCTCAACAACTGCATTCCAAATGGACCGATTATGTTACTGAATTGACACACATTCACGATCTTACTATTGATCGTCGGCTCTTGATTGAATCCCCTACTCGAATTGAAATTCATGGTTTTTGCGACGCAAGCAAATCTGGGTATGGTGCCTGCATTTATATACGTTCTACCAACTCTAAAGGTGATACTATGGTTCGTCTAGCATGCTCTAAGTCTCGGGTTGCACCTCTCAAGGAGACAACCATTCCTCGTCTCGAGTTATGTGGTGCACAACTCCTGGCCCGACTCTATACACAGTCCCGAGGTTCGTTTATTTTCTCGATTGATAGAATAATTTTTTGGTCCGATTCTACAATCGTTCTCCAGTGGCTAGCAAAAACTCCCGAATCTCTCAAGCTTTTCGAAGCCAATCGTGTTAAGGAAATTCAGTTATTAGATGGCTTGGTCGAATGGCGACACATCCGCACGCAATATAACCCGGCAGATGCTCTGTCTCGCGGACAATTTCCATCAGAATTTTTGGATAACAAAACTTGGTTTGTGGGACCCTCTTGGCTCGTGGAATCTGAACATAACTGGCCCATGAGACTCGAAATCCACTGCTCTTCGGAACTCCCCGGACTCAGAAAAAATACGTGTCTTAGCACAAATGTTGCAAGGTGTGACTTGTTTAAACGGTTTTCATCCTACTCAGAATTATTAGTCCGCCTCGCCTATTGTCTACGCCTTCGTCCTCTTAATAAATATCACGGGAGAGGGATTAATGTTCCGGAAAAATTGGCAACCGAACGAAGAGTCTTGTACATTATTCAACGCGCACAATATGGTGATGAAATCGAACGGATATTGAAATCCGGCGTCGCGAAGGACAGTAGACTTGCCGCGTTCAATCCTTTTATCGACCAACACGGATTGCTTCGCGTTGGTGGTCGATTGCTGCATTCAAAGATCTCATCATACCATAAGCATCCGATTCTCTTACCATCACGGCATTATGTTACTGATCTAATAATTAGAGAAACGCATCATGTTACCGATCATTCCGGGATTCAAGGCACTCTATGCAACATACGACATCGGTTCTGGCTTTTTGACGGGAAAAATCAAGTTAGGAACGTCTTAAGGAAATGTGTCATATGCTTTCGCCACCGGCCAATTCCAGCAGAGGCTCAAATGGCGAATCTCCCTAAACCACGCGTCGAGGCCTCACCTGTTTTCACTCACACCGGCGTAGATTACTTCGGTCCAGTTTTCATTAAAGAGAAAAAATATCGTAACCGCTCAAGGGTGAAGGCTTACGGTTGCGTGTTTATATGCATGGCTTCTAAGGCTATACACATTGAAATTGTGAGTGACCTAACTACCGAAGGTTTTTTGGGCGCGTTTCATCGATTTATTAGTCGTCGCGCGATTCCAGCTCACGTATACTCAGACAATGGAACAAATTTCATTGGTGCCAATAATCAACTCAAGGAATTACACGAACTATTCATTTCTGAGCAGTTTCACGAGAAAGTAGACCGTTACGCAGTTCCTAAAAACATTGTCTGGCATTTTAACCCCCCACTATCACCTCATTTTGGAGGTATTTGGGAAGCTGCGGTCAAGTCCTTTAAACATCATTTCAAACGAGTAGTGGGTGACCAACTTCTCACTTTCGAACAACTTAATACTCTTGCAATCGAAATCGAGGGAATATTGAACTCCCGTCCTCTATGTTCACTTTCAACGGATCCGAATGATCCCATTGCTTTAACCCCTGCTCATCTCCTCGTCGGCCGCCCTATCACAATGCTCCCCGAGAATGATCTCCTTTCGGTTCCAGATAATCGTCTCTCGGCTTGGAGATTCATTTCCAAGGCTCGACAAGATTTCTGGAAACGATGGCATTTAGAGTATCTTAGCGAGCTCCAAAAACGGCAGAAGTGGCTCCGCAAGGGCGAAGAGCTCAAACCGAACTCAGTCGTTATCGTTATAGACAAAAATCAGCCCTGTACGCGCTGGCAATTGGGAGTGATTGTCGAGACGCATCCGGGGAGCGATGGCATCACCAGGGTTGCCACCGTCAGGACATCTCAAGGCCTATTCAAACGCAATATCACTCTTTTATGTCCACTACCTGACACAGCATAACATTTTAAACATATATTACACAACATAACACACGCATCAATACCTTTGCTCTTGTTCTCGCAACCGGGGAGGATGTTCGATCGATATCGAATGTCGGCAGAGCCACCTATCGTCAAACAAGTTCTCTTCGATCAAGATGATTGGATTTCGCCGACAGGGGCGCACGCGTCTCACATATGTACGTACATATATACATCTATCTGAAAACATGGTAGAAGAGCGGAGCGGGCCGCCCCTGACTCATCCGAGCGCGCTCGAACCGTACGGACGCATACCCGCATCGACTACTTTTCGCTAATTCAAGCATACCCGCAAAAACGCACATCTTGCTCTCGATTGTGCTACGACGACGCATTATTGTACCCATATAGTGACAAAGGTCTGCAAGTGTACCGGACAAGATATACGTGCTCGTGCCAGGTCTCCGCGCCCATGCCGGGATCGCTGGAATCGTCGTTATTCTAGAGAACGTGGACGCCTTCACCCGGACGATAACGTGCTGTCCATACCGCTGAATCGGCCTACCAGGGAGGTGGACCTACTCAACACCGAGTGTCACCGAGTGACAACACCGAGACGAAGTGAGATACGTAGGCGAACCGAGTTCGTCCATCGTAGGCGAACCGAGTTCGTCCATCATAAGCGAACCGAGTTCGTCCATCGTAGGCGAACCGAGTTCGTCCATCATAAGCGAACCGAGTTCGTCCATCGTAGGCGAACCGAGTTCGTCCATCATAAGCGAACCGAGTTCGTCCATCGTAGGCGAACCGAGTTCGTCCATCATAAGCGAACCGAGTTCGTCCATTTCACGTACATACTCGTAGGTGCTTATACCACCAACACACTCGCAGGTGCTTATACCATCAACACACTCGCAGGTGCTTATACCACCGAAACACACTTAACGTTCAAATCAAACAGTATTCACACACCACACACACCCACACACACACACACATACGCCTACATGTTCTCATGTTATCATTGTATCTTTACACCTTCACACTTTTGAGGGTTTTTTATGCCATAAGGCTTTTTCCCTCTAATAAATTGTCATTTTGTCTTATACCCATGATATCTTTATTTTAATAACCTTCTATTTTCCTATCCTATTAAATTCACACATTGAACTACGGGACTAAGGCTCTGTGCCATCGTCCCGACGCTACAAGGGGAAAGAAGATCACGCCTATATTTCTTGTCAGAGATCCGAAATTTTGGTCAAAATAGCTTTCTTTGATTGAAGTAGATGTCTGATGACCATTGGCATTGTAAAATTGAGTTTGGTTTCCAAGTTATAACGTCCGAAAGTTCGGATTTTTCGCGCGTTTTATACAATAACTTTGGAGGTGGATTACGCAATGATAAAGTAAGAACATCTTAAAAAGATTAGTCATCAGATATAGCTTATTTAATCAAGATTTATAATCTATTTGGTTTTTGTTAGATTTTTGACTACAGCGGTCGTGGTTTACTTTTAGCTATAAGTCGTTTTGAAATTACAATTTTTGTAAATCTTACCAAATCATACACTATGCACATTTTCTTTTTTTTGTTTCCAAAATAAATAATTATCAAAAAGGATGAGCAAAGAAATAAAAGCAACAAGGATAACATGTTTGAAATGTAGCCAGACCATTATTCTGTCTTTTTACTCTTTTGAAATGTTTTAATTATGAGCAGTAATTAAAAAAATACTGTCGTTTTACGTACGCCCTTAGCGAGTCAACCGTTAACACGCTCTTGAGTTACTACTAAGTCCTTTCGACACGAACGTTTTTCTAGTGCTATCGAGCTAATTCCGCTCTTCAATCTCGCACGGAACACCAGGATTTTCTTGCCCCAATTATCCGGTACATTGCGCCGCGGTGTGAATATAAATTGCTACAAACGCGCTCGGCTCAGCGCAAGTTGCGCCCTTCCGACGCGCCCGGACGAGAGCCTGGCGCGAAGTGGGCGCCTCGACCACAGACCTAGGCCGCGTTCCGATTCGAACCATCGCTACCAAAAGCGCAATGGAAGATCCATTGAACGTAGTCTCTTAGGTGCAACAAGACGCGACAAAATAAGGAATACACTTGTGAGAGAAAAGACAAAAATAAAAGATAGTATTGTTCACTCAAAAAATCTAAAGTGGAAACTTACTAAACTTATTAGGATTAAGGATGAAAGATGGACGAAAAGGACCACAGAATGGTGCCCACGATACGGAAAAAGGAGCGTAGGACGACAGGACAGCGTCATAGTTAAAATTGCTTGAAGAATATGGACAAGAAAGGCAAAAAGAGAGAAAACAATGGGAAAAAATGTGGGAGGCCTTCACCCTGTAGTAGGGAGCATAGTAATTTCAATGCTGTAGATAATACTAATATTAGGATTTAACTTTTAAGATAAAGAGGGAATATATATTTATATATACACAGGAATATATATTACACAGTTTTTGTACACGAATACTCTAGAAATCATCATAATGTAACGATTGCCATCTGTGCTCATAAAATAAACGGCTTTATAATTATTACCAAAAGCACGTTCACAACTGGTCCGATTCGCGCTTACAGCCCTAAAAATGGCGCCCCGTGAACGGTATGACGTCATCGCTGCGTCACGCAATCCCGTACACAGTGCTCAAGCTTTGGAGGTAGGGCACTGTGTGTGCAACTGTCATTGTCACATTTTGACTTTTCATTTTAATATTTTATTTTACTTATTTTACTTTATTTTCGAAGAAAACAGTTAATACACATACATATAAAATAATCATAACAAAAAAAATCATAAACCAATAAATCTTCGACATAAAATTAAATATAGTAATAGTAAACTTAAACAATTTCTAACGCTAATCCTAGCTACTACAACTACCGGTTATGTTACCATTTCAAACTTAAAAATATTTATCCGAAAACAGTAAGTAAAAAAATTACCTAAATTTATTTAAATTGATTGATTAATTGCAAACATTTCTTCATTCATTTGAGCATGCAATCCTATTCGGAACGCTTGTATACGCTTTAAGCACTGTAATTGTTTACAGTTCAAAACGGAACGCGCAGTAAGACGAACGCAGTGAGGGAGTAAGACGTCAACTCGAGCAACTCTACAGCGAGTTGGAGAGAGATGAAACATACCTACCCGATGAGACAAGATTTTGAATCGCTATAACCACGTGGCACGATTCATTAATTATAGAATATTTTATTAAAAATAAATATTTGTTGAAGCCATTATGACACGTGAATTTTAAGAGAGTAAGGTCAACGGGCGTATTAACCCGGGCAAAATAACGAATAAATAAGGAGTGACACTTATTATTTGTCAATCAGGTTTCGTGTATTTTCCTCATCATTTCAAAGTAAAACCTAACTCATAACTTAGGATCATCATTTTGAAGCTCATCATCATTCAGACATATTTTTGAGTAAGATACCAAAATTTGAAATCTTATATGAAACAATGTTGGTCTCATCCATCAGCTGTCTCTATCTATCTTTACATTCAGTCTATGGCTCCGGCGGCGCTTCGAGGATATTAAAATCGATGTAGACCCCGTCGTTAAGTTGGATAACGACGGATCGGCCATTATTATTTATCGAATGAGCTAACGTCATGTTCCCCGTGAAAACGCTTCGGTGTGGTATAAGTGAGCTTGTAGCAACGACTTAGGAATGACGCAATTGGCGACTGAAACTCATTCGTGTAGCGGGAGCGTAGCCACACTTTTCGTGGTCACGTCACACAATTCGTGATGCGCAATATCGATTGTTCGTTGCACTAAATGGACTCCTGAGCAGTTCTTACGTGTCGTTGGAACTGGAGAACTTCACGAGAGAGCGAATTCGTAAGCGAACTAGCCGGCGCTACCGTCAGTGTATGTATTATCACTAAAACGTGGCTATGATGCTGCTATAAGGAAGTGCTTCGGTCACCACTGCCGTTATTGCTGGTTTGTAGCATTTATGAGATAGCGAGACGAAGTAAAAATGTCCTTGTGATGGCGAGTATTGTATTACAACGTAATGGCAAACAATTTGAAAGGATTTGATGTTTTAAAGGGCGAACTGACTTATTTTTTATTTTTTATTGCCGCTTTGACCAATTTTTCATCCAATGCGATGGTACCAGCCTGGGCAGGCGCTGTCCCACCCAGCAGGAGAAAGGTACCGATTTCTAGCCAAGCAAAAGCTCGCATTCGTAACGAAATGCACTTATCTAAATTAGATATTAGATACTTAATTATTAAAAAATGTAGTCGATTTTAACCCAGATATTTCGCCTTAGCTACGAACCGTTTAAATTGCTTAGTAATTCTATCCTGTTCATAAAGCTAAGAACATGCGTAGATACCTTACAATAGCAAAATAATGAACAAAATAGCTCTCGATACGTTTCTTAATAAATACAACACAATGTGAAAATTACCGGAAAAACTTGGCATGGAACCTTTTTATGATTTAGATCAATAAACAGTGGTCCCGGCAGCTCATGTTTTAATTATTTTTTATTAATACATAGCCAAAATAATTAATATGTCCAAGCGCGATCTTCAAGCCTTGAATTCGTATGGCAAGGACCAATTTGGATTAGTCTCAATCATAAAATGTTTCAATATCAAGTTTTTTCGATAACCGTGTTTGCAGAAGAGTGCTTATTATAAAATGAATAAAAAATATTACTTTTAGAATATAATTGTTCCAGGGTCATATATCACCTTAATAGTTTTTATGTGTGTCCTCAAATGTGACCGTATCTTTTACATATAATATTTCTTCTTACGAATGCATGACACTACGTCCATAAACTATATTAACCTGGGGCGCAATATTCCGTTACCGTGTCATAAACGAGAGACAGCCCATTTAGTAAGCGAACTGTCAGAACAAGACTAGTTCGCCTGTCAACCCTTATTATGTTCTCAGTACTGTCGGCATCAACCACCAATCGATAGAAATGGTAAATTGTTCCATTCCATCAAATAGATTCGCCAGGTGGGTGGGTAGAGATGGCAATGCACCACTTGGTGCGGTTATCTGTTTCTAAAGGAGGTCTTCGAAAGTAACTGAATTTTACATTTTGTCAGCCTCAGTGGCCCAGTGGCGCGACACTTCGGCGATCGCTCTCCGAAGTTAAGCAACGCTGGGTCCGGTCTGGTCTTGGATGGGTGACCATTCGACCGTTGAGCGAGGCTGGCCGTGGTTCGGATTCCACGTTAAGCTGTAAGTCCCCTTCCTTACTTACTAGGTGGTAGGGTTTATCCCGCCCGGGTTGGTACCATCGCATTGGATGAACGATGGTCGAAGCGGCAATGAAAATTGTCCGTGTTTTCCATCCAGTTCAATGTAGCCGTGCAATATAAGGAAGGTCCTGGCATGGCACCTAGTTCCCATGTGGTGTGTTGGGCTAATACCATGACAGAACTTGTCGTATTAGCCATCCATGTCCAGTCACATAAAAAAAAACATAACTTTAAAAAGAAATTAACACAATAATTTATTAACTTTTTTCAGATACGTATAAAGGAGGTGATGACATTTGATTAGTGACTCGAGAAGGGATGACGGAGATAATTTTCCGTAAAAAGCCTTCTTTTTATCGCAAAAAAAAATCCGGTTGTCCATGTGTCAATGGCACAAATCATTCGACCCCATCTTACAATGCTGGGTCTAAAACAGTTCGGCTCGATCCAGCAATAAACACACCGGCGTCTCCCCCGCCCCGCCCGCCCAGCGCCGCCGCCCGCCCACCGACGGCCGCCCACCGACGGCCGCCCACCGACGGCCGGTGGACGCGCCGCTAATTTACTGCTCCACCGGAAACGTGAGCAGAGGCAACAATGTTTGCGGGCTAACTTCGCAAATTAGCTCAATCCTCGCATTTGAATATTCGAAATGCTCGATTATAATGTTGGGATTATTTGCAAGCGTTTCAGACATCGTAGCTGCTCAAGTGGCAGTGGGCTGGTCACGTCAGCCGAAGAGACGAACGTTGGAGTAAGCGTGTCCTACACTGGCGGCCGTGGACCGGGTAACGGAGTGTGGGAAGACCACCCGCCAGGTGGGACGACGACATCAAGTGCGTCGGCGGAAAGCAGTGGTTCCGTACCGCTGAAGGCCGGGAGGACTGGAGAAAAAATGGAGAGGCGTATGTCCAGCAGTGGACGCAAACACGCTGACTGACTGACAGACATCGTAATTTTGTGCACTTACTACGTTGTGTTTCGAATAGTATTATTTCTTCCAAAATAGCCCGGAACAAAAATATTGTTTGGAAGCTGAGATTGTTTTTAATTCGCATCTCCGTGTCGCATTAAGTGAAGCATTGTATACCTACGCAATATATAACGTTTTCATTTGTCACTAAAACCAAAGTAATCAGTATTCAGATCACTAAAAGAGTCGTGAAACAACGAAAATACACTCTGATCCTAGATCATAAATGTTCCGCGCCTGTAAAATAAGTTTTATTACGGCTGAGGACCCCAGTGAAGATAACAGCTGAAAGTTTTAACACGCAGGCACGATCAAAATGAACTTGCCGCGAGTCTATTTGATTATTTCACTGTCATGCGATGTCTGCGTTGACAAAACATTTTTACTAAATCCGAAAATATTGTAGGTTTATATTGAAGGTTCGGCTGCCTCGAGTGTGTGGGTACATCGTAAATTTGCTGAACGTTGGATGGGGATGTATACATTTAAATCTTTAGTTTTTTCGCGTACGAAATTATTTTACATTTTTTTTATTTTTATTTTTTTATTTTACTTTATTTTCGAAGAAAACAGTTAATATACATACATATAAAATAATCATAACAAAAAAAAAACATAAACCAATAAATCTTCGACATAAAATTAAACACAGTAATAGTAAACTTAAACAAATTCTAACGCTAATCCTAGCTACTACAACTACCTCAAACTAAAAAATATTTATCAGAAAACAGAAAACAGTAAGTAACAAATTTACCTAAGTTATTTAAATTGATTGATTAATTGCAAACATTTCTTAAATTTCCCTAAATTAACATTAAATATTTGTAAATTTTTTATTGAAGGAAGTACAACTTCTACGAACGAATGTGTTTTTATAATAATTAGTATGGCATTTTATTTTATTAACATAAAATGTGTCGCCGGAACGGGTTAATCTAGGGCATAGCTTATGGAGTTACATGCATGGATATTGAATGCAAAGTATTCCAAAATGGAAAAATACAGGAAAACTGTTTTTATAAAAAAAAATATAAATAGTTTTTGCCAGAAAACTTCAGTTCTTTCGGTGTAAAATGTAAATAATTAAAGAGATAGGCGCGTTTATAACGGCACTACCGTTATCTCATTAATTTGAGTTCCACGGATATTCGTTGAAGAATGATCCTGCTAAAGACGAAATGTTCTTTAAATTTAAATGTGTGCATTTAATGAATACATCAATATTTGTATTAAATTTAAATGAAAATATATAAACAATTGTTTTTTCATCTTTCGAAATTTATTTGTCAGGTCAGATTTTTCATATAAATATTTCTATGTCAGCTTGTTCAAAAAAGGTAAATATATTATATTGATAAAAAAATGGGCAAAATAGTTTTTTATTTTATTTTTTTATATGAAAAGTTGGTTTTCAAAATAATCTCACGTATTCAATATTACATGTGTTACTCTATTAGCCCGTAAAATAATTTCAGACCGGAAAATTACTGTAACTTAAATGACATTAAATCTTTCCGTTTAATAGCCTAACCCGACTTGTGTATCCTTGGATCGATATTGATTAAGTGTCATAGTCCAAGATGAAAGGAGGCGAATGCTGTCATTTCGGTTTAAGATATCGTGCATTACGTTTTCAATGGATACCAGGGTTTGTTTGTTGGCGGTGTGTCTTGGTATAATATTTCTGGTAGAATTAATTTAATTTGCTCACCGAAGAACAGAAAGATTGCAAACTATCATTTGCTTTGCTTTTGTCCACAGGTCGACGACAGTAAGATATAAGGCATCACCGGCGACAGAAGACAGGCATCGAGGGTTCCGTGGAAGATGACCTAGAGCTCGATGTCAGCGCTGCGAGCTGCCTCCCACACGCGCGCCTGACACGCCACTCTTTCACGTCAGTACGAGTACATGTCTTACTAACCGGCCCACCCAACGCAACGCCCCAATCTGGTGTCCGATTCTGGGAGTCAATCGAACTGTTTGTACTCGCAGTGTCGAGTTCGAGTAAAATGGATGAGCGGCCGTTATGTTACCGGTATAGCTGTCGAATGGTCAAAGTTAGTAAGATATTTTTTGGCTATAGGAAAACATTAAATAATAAAGATAATAGACATAGAATATCAGGGTCAGCTTTACTGATTTAGTGAAGTTGTCCGCCCATTTTCTCTTTCGACGCAACATAACCAAAGTTGGTGAGCACAGACAAGAACTTTGAGTCCACTGAAACTCCCAGCTCGACTCGACGTTTCGAGTGCAAACAGACCAGTCGAAATTCTTTTTGCCATCATATCGTTCCGCTCCCTCTAGCTATCGCTGTGAGTTGTACAAATGTGCTTTCCAATTGCTCATAGATGGCATGTATAGAAACTTTCTTTTCAAATCTAGCTCAGATAGAACTTGTTCTAGTAATAAGTCGATACATTCAAAAATTGTAATATGTGTATACCTATGACGTGTAGGCCACCATACCACCATATTGCTTTTTAAGAAATTTAAAAATAAAATGAAATCAGTTCTTGATTAGTGGATTATAATACCAGCTAGGCACTCTTTGATTAAACACTCATTTGCGATTTAACATAATAAAACTAGGATAAAACCGTACCATACGGGCTAAATTAATTTTTTGACATTAATACTACGCTGCAATTTATATATTACACTTCATATTGACTTCATACACTTTATTCGTATAAAACGTGACGAAGGCATTTGATTGGCATGATTTTTTAATGCTTATGTTTTACATATACATATTATTGTACTATCAACATTGTTTAGTTAATTATAAATTAATACCTTAATAATAGAAACAGCAATCCCCTTGATTGCTGTTTCTATTGCTACCAAAAGTAGTTTGGCCCTAGCATTTAAATATATATCTAGGGGTTTAGATATTTCATAAATATGGACTTGAAAAATAAAAAAAACCAGTGTATATTTATTCTTATTTTTCCTGAGTTTTAGACTTTGTCTGGTTATAAGTTTTTACTACCAGAAGTGAAAAATAAATGAAATATTGCGACATTAAAAAGTGCAACGGTATCCTAACGTACCTTTTTTTCTGAAATTAACTAGTGATCTAAACTGTGGTCCCCGGGCCTCAGTCCATCACATGTACCAAGAGAGAAAACGCAAAGGAACGATCAATAAAGGTAAATGTTTTCTCTTAATCCTATCTTATACGAAGCCTGCACCTAGCTTATTGCACTTGACAGCTATTTGGTTCACTTTTGTCAGTAAAGGTACCCTACTTTACTATTAATGTCTTTGACCATCTCTGAAGATGGGTCGCTGGTTAAGACTAATTCGTTACGCCTAGCTCAACCCTCAAAGGCCCTATTATTCAAACATTTACGCCCGTTTTCACCATGTCCGGTTATATTTGGGAATATTGTTCTGAAAGTTACCTTTCAGTTCCCATCTAGCTGACGGCTATCGACACTTGGTTTGCATCATTGTTTTTTACGCTGGCGGCTAATTGTTTTTTTATTTGTCCTATTTGTTGTTATAGCGGCAATATAAATACACACTCTGCGAAAATTTCAGCTGCCTACCTATTACGGTTCATGAGATACAGCCCTGTGACAGACGGACGGACGGACGGACGGACGTACGGACGGACAGCGGAGGCTTAGTAATAGGGGTCCCTTTGGGTTCGGAACCCTGAAAATAGTGAATATAAGCCATTCAACCAGAACGCACGCGTTTCACTCCTGCTTAGCGAGTCTACATACCATCCCGCTAAAACTTTAACCTGCCCTGTAGATAATGTAGTGATAAAATGGAAATATTCTGTGTAACCGACATTAGTTGATTATTTAACTTAATTTAACGTGTTAGTTAACTTTCGGATTGATGATTACAAAATTTGGCCGGACACCGTGAAAACGGGCGTCAGTGTGCCTCTGCCGCAATGCCCAATTTTAGTTTATTGAATAAGACAGGGGTAGCGAATACCACGTAATGTCATGTTATAAGTTGGTATAGCATCTCTGGGCGGAGTCAAGTTTTCGATGATGAATCTGGCTGTGGTTCGTATCCACGTAAAACTTTAGATTCCCTTCCTTACTTACTTATAGGTGGTAGGGTTAATCAAGCATTGGTTTTTCATCCATTTCTGTGCAGGAAGGATCTGGCGGCACAAGCTTTCAAAATGTTATGGAAAATTCGCCCCCAAATGTTTTGGGAGCACTAAATGGGAATGTTTGGATGTTTCTTATTAAATCATACCACCCACATTGGCTCACACCATTTTGATTAAATTTGGTAGATGAATACATTGTCCTGGGCCAGCCTTTAGGGCAACTTTTTATTCAGGAAGCAATTCAGACCGACATCAGCCCAAAACGCCATAGACCCGAGCACGGAATATTGAGGTGGACCCGAGCGAATCGGGTACCGTAGCCGGTGATTAATAAGCGAATAAGTTCACTCCTGAGTGGTCAATTTGGTAAATTATCTCGCCAGGTGAAAAGAAGATATAATCACCCATTTGGACACGCAAGAACTGCACAGGACGCCATTTAATGCAACGAACATTCGATGTTGCGCGTCGCGAATTCCTAATTACCATCAGTGGGTGAAACCTGCCCGCCGCTGCCGTCCTTTCTTACTCTATGGTGTTGAGTTGTTCCGTGGCCCCTCCCAACCTAGCTCGCGGCGCCGCACTATTGTTAGGGTTGCGTCGCAACGCCCTGAACCACCAGACTGCTCTAATTACATCAGAATTCTGCGGGCGTGTCGGCGGCGTACCGCCGCTCGCCCAGATTGCTCGGGAATCCTGCGAACTTATTCAATTCATTCGCGAATGTGATTGTACGTTGTTCCTTGCTTTGACATGTAGGTAAGTATTTTCGTTGTGTTTCATAAACTTCGGTTTCCTCACGGACTTCAATCCATACTTCCCATATCTGTGTCTGTCTGTAGCGTTTTTACGCCTAAGCCGATGAACCAATTCTGATGAATTTCGGTAAAGGAATTGTCTGCACTTTGGAGAATGACATAGGCATTTTTTTGTGTTGAAAATTAAACGCCAAGGGGAGAAATAAGGGATGAAACTTTGTATGGGGACCTTATACAATTACCAGAAAATTATTGAGCCTGACATCTGTCTGAAACGACATTGACCCGAGCAGCAGTGTGAGCGCGCGCGCTGGCGTGCTCGGCGCTGGGTGCAGGGCGCACAGCAGTGTTCCGCCCAGCGACATCTGACATTCGCTCGGTGTGTGTGTGCAGAGCGCGCAGGATGTGGGTGCGCGCGCTGGCGTGCTCGGCGCTGCTGCTGGTGCTGCGCGCGCCGCCCGCGCAACCGCAGGGCACGCAGCAGTGTCCCGGGTCCAACGACATCTGACATTAACTCGGTGTGTGTGTACAGAGCGCGCAGGATGTGGGCGCGCGCGCTGGCGTGCTCAGCGCTGCTGCTGGTGCTGCGCGCGCCGCCCGCGCACCCGCAGGGCGCGCAGCAGTGTCCCGCGCCCAACGACATCGCGCCCTGCTCGTGCACCGTCAAGAAGAACGGCCTCGACATCCTGTGCGAGTTCACGGAGCAGCAGCACATCATGCAGGTATGCACTTGGTTCCATGTTTAACGTGGGCGAAAGGTTGCTTTTTTGCTAAAATTTTCATGTTATTGTTAACCTGTGCCATGCCTGTACCATGCTAAATTAAATGACCGATTACACAGGCAAGTGCATGATTAAATCTGATGTTCATTTGCATTTGTTACCATGCTAACAAGTGAACTGAAATATTCAAGTTTACTTGGTACGAAATGCAAGCCAACGTGAGATTTCGTCACTTACTTGCATGTTCATCTGGCGAGTAAGCCCCGATTGCACGAAGAGACGGTGGTGAACCGCATGGAGTTCTTTCCAGTTCTGTCCATATAAAGTAACGTGGCGTTGACGTTGATGCAAGATGGTATCGAATAATGGAACTTAAATTCAAACACAAACCCAGTTCAAAGTCCTAACTAAATCAAGGAACAACAATGAAGTGAATGATCGCTGATAAGAGGTTACGTGGTCGCAGGCTATGGTGGCGCTGAAGAAAAAGCCAGCGATCATCTTCTACCTGAAGTTGCGGCACAACAGCCTCGCCAAACTGCCGGGCTTCATCTTCCTGGGTCTGGACATCCGCCACCTCACCGTCCACAACAGCAGCCTTGCAGTCATTGAGGAAACCTCGCTCAGTTCTATAGGTACGCTCTCGACATTGTCAGCATCTCTTCCCGTGTGTAGATATCATCCTAATGAGCAATGATTTTCTTCTTCACCTTTATAAATATGAACAAAATTCAGTAAGCATACAGGAGGTTGTACACACACTTTCTATGGAATCTTTCTACTATCTTTACTACTTCGATGTGTATGCTTACAAAACCTACACTAGTCAATTGTGTGTGTGGACTTGGACATGGTTGGCTAATACCACACCTACTGTCATGACATTAGCCCCACACACATTAAGGGAACTAGGTACCATGCCAGGTCCTTCCCTTTCGGCCTTCTCAGTGTCCGTCAAATCTTCATGCAGACAGCTCTTGTTAACTTCAACAAAAAATCACATCTTCACGTTCTGCCAAGTCACAGTCATTCCACGAGAATTGCCAATTTGGTACGCGCTCCTCAGTGTCGAACTGCTTTCGTACATCGGAGTCACATTTTTATCGCACCAAAAATTTACAATTCCTGCGATAACTGGGCCCAAATAAAAAGCATTCACTCTTTCAAGAGAACGGTGGTTAAATGGCTAGTTGACAAAGACATTGATAGATGCGAACATGCGATCAAATGTAAAATGAGATAGCCTACAACCTTTAATTAAGAACATATTTATCGTAATAACGTATAAAAAAAAACAACATTTATCTTATTGTGTTCTGTGTTTTTTTTTAACAATCAGCTACGTAAACAAAACAAAAAAAAAGTTTAAAAAGTAATAAGGAATGTGCAAACAAACTTATACCTATTTTATATAATTATAATTACAACTTCAAATCTATATATATTTATATAATTTAATATATGTATCGTATGGTGGGGGGACTATTCTATTTTTTTGTTATCTATAAATGCTTGCATAATATATTTAAAGAAGTGCCGCTCATTGCACACAAAAGGATTAGTCGAGATACAGGCGACACCGCCTAGTTCGATAGCCTTTCAGCCACAACCTAGAAAATGTGAAGTGACACCGCTACCCGCATCTGAAAATCTTCATGTATGTTTCAACAATACCTACTTTGCATTTCTTGCATGTACAAAACCTTGTTATTGCGAAATAAATAAAAATGAAAATAAAAAATAAGACATTGAACAGAACGGAGGACACGTACGTACAATGTTTCATTGCCGCTTCAACCACTGCATCGGAAGATATAGGCCAATGAATGAAGGTAAAATTTGGGGCTTACCAAAGCACTAAATCGTCCGTCCATGAAATTTTCAGAATGTGTACAAATACAGGTTTTAAAAATGAATGACTCAGAATCTAACATTTTTTTTTTCCGGAACTTAGGTATTTTGGCCAAAAACACAAAATATGCGGTATCATTTGCTGCAAAAATGGCCCGCCAAATTTCTTTTCAATGTCTAATAAAATGGGTTAATAGGTATATATGTGTTCAGGAATCCAACAATTTTTTTCCACAAAAGCGAGTTTTTTTAAAAAAATACACAGTTTTCGCTCTCATAAACTCGGCAGAATTGGGCAGCCCAATCTGTCGTCACACATTTGTTTTTAATTCTTATCAGATCGATAATTTCAACGAATCCAACAAATTTGTTACTGGCAACACATATATTTTGCTAATGGCCAAATAAAGTAAACGGCGTAATTTGCCCGCCCATTTTTTAAATTATAATGATAATAAATGATATAGACGAACATACTTTTAACAGAATCCAACAAAAAATTTACATGCCAGTCAGTTTTGCAGCGTATAACGTAACATTGAATTTCGCGCTAAAATAGCTTGGCGAAAGCGGGTGGTAGGCGGCGCGGTGCGGAGGCAGTGCGGCGCGGTGGCGTGGGAACGGTGGCGGTGGTAAGAAAGGGTTTAGCCTGTGTTAGTGATACCGATTACGAAGTAATTATTAGTATTATCTTTGGTGATACTTATGTATAGTTCGTTTTCATGCGTAGTACCTGCATAATGGACAAGAGTTTATAAGTGTGATGTGAAATTTAAATTAATTAATTCGCCAATTTGATAAAGGTATTATTCTTTTGTAATTGCTGGTGATCGTCGAATATACACATGTAAATGAGTAAAATACTTTGGTAAAGGTTGAATACAATTTGAGTTATTTTATTTTTATGCAAGATGATTCTGCGAAGATAAATCACTGAAGTTAGATAAACTACATATTTATAATTCACAAATTTATTCACGGTGGATTATACATACATTCATGAATGAAGAACGTGATATATCACGTTCTTGGATTCAGTGCCGCACTAGCTTAGTACGAAAAAGTATATTTACTTATTGAATTATGTTGTGCCTTGGGCGTCAGGGCAAATAGGAGCCGAAAGCGCTAGACCCGAGCACGCCTGTGAAATACCCCGCAATTCGCTTGCACCGGTAATATAATACTGACCATACATTTAAAAGTATGGAAAATTTACTGTTTCGAGCGAATTCAAATGCGAATATCTAGTTAATTTCTCATCAGATTTTAGTGAAGTTTCATCAATTCAAATAACACGTTGAAGACTCCATAAGCATAAAAAAAGATCGTCGGTGTATAAAGTACCGGTGAAAATGTCTCAAAACATTTTTTTAAATTTTAAATGTATGAAAATATATATACCGTCCATCTTTTTTGTTTATGGAGTCTCTGGCGTGCTATCTTTAATGGTGAAAATCTCATTTAAATCTGACCATTAATTTCCGAGATATTCGCATGTGAATACTGTCGAAACAGTAAATTTTCCATACATTAAAAACTTAAAACAATTTTTGAAAGGCGTTTTCACAGGTCTAAAAAAAACATGAAAAATGTGGTCTATATCGAAAATAGAAAACGTTAGATTGGTACAAATGCCTTTAACAATGTTTTCAATGTAAAGGTATTGAAAATTTACTGTTTTGAGTGCATTCAAATGCGAATATCTCGTAAATTAGTCGTCAGATTTTAATGAAGTTTTCATCATTTTAAATAACACGTCAACGACTCCATGAGCATGAAAAACCGGCCATGTGCGAGTCTGACTCGCACACGAAGGGTTCCGTACCCTCGTACAAGACATAACACAAAAAAGTTTTGTGTGTAATTTTGACTATTTTTTTATTCCATATGTTTTTCTTATGGAGTCTTTGACGTGCTATCTCTAATAGTGAAAACGTCATTTAAATCTGTATATACGGTACATACATTTGCATCGGTATAAATGCCTCTTTCTTTAAAATTCCTTCAAAAAATTTTGAAAATTTTAAATGTGTTTTTTGTTTGCTCAAGGCGTCTTCAACCTGTTATTTTGAATGGTGAAAACTTTATTTAAATCTGACCATTAATTTCTGAGATATTCGCATGTGAATACTGTCGAAACAGTACATTTTCAATACATTTAAAACTTAAAACAATTTTTAAAAGGCGCTTTCACCGGTCTAAAGAAAATGTGTTCTGTTACGAAAATAGAAAACGTTGGATCGGTACAAATGGCTTTAACAATGTTTTAAACGTAAAGGTATTGAAAATTTACTGTTTAGAGCGCATTCGAAGGCGAATATCTCGTAAATTAGTCGTCAGATTTTAATACAGTTTTGATCATTTAAAATAACACGTGAACGACTCCATGAGCATGAAAAACCGGCCATGTGCAAGTCTGACTCGCACACGAAGGGTTCCGTACCGTCGAACAAGACATAACACAAACAAGTTTTGCATATAATCTTAACTATTTTTTAATTCCATATGTTTTTCTTATGGAGTCTTTGACGTGCTATCTCTAATAGTGAAAACGTCATTTAAATCTGTAAATACGGTACATACATTTGCATCGGTATAAATGCCTCTTTCTTTAAAATTCGTTTAAAAACCTTTGAAAATTTTAAATGTGTGAAAATAGAAATACCGTTGATCTTTGTTTGCTCATGGAGTCTTCAACCTATTACTTTGAATGGTGAAAACGTTATTTAAATCTGACCATTAATTTCCGAGATATTCGCATGTGAATACTGTCGAAACAGTACATTTTCAATACATTTAAAACTTAAAAGAATTTTTAAAAGGCGTTTTCACCGGTCTAAAAAAAAACATGAAAAATGTGTTCTATTACGAAAATAGAAAACGTTGGATCGGTACAAATGGCTTTAACAATGTTGTAAATGTAAAGGTATTGAAAATTTACTGTTTTGAGCGCATTCGAATGCGAATATCTCGTAAATTAGTCGTCAGATTTTAATACAGTTTTGATCATTTAAAATAACACGTGAACGACTCCATGAACATGAAAAACCGGCCATGTGCGAGTCTGACTCGCACACGAAGGGTTCCGTACCGTCGAACAAGACATAACACAAACAAGTTTTGCATGTAATCTTAACTATTTTTTAATTCCATATGTTTTTCTTATGGAGTCTTTGACGTGCTACCTCTAATGGTGAAAACGTCATTTAAATCTGTAAATACGGTATATACATTTGCATCGGTATAAATGCCTCTTTCTTTAAAATTCGTTTAAAAACCTTTGAAAATTTTAAATGTGTGAAAATATAAATACCGTTGATCTTTGTTTGCTCATGGAGTCTTCAACCTATTACTTTGAATGGTGAAAACTTTATTTAAATCTGACCATTAATATCTGAGATATTCGCATGTGAATATTGTCGAAACAGTACATTTTCCATAC
Source organism: Incurvaria masculella (assembly GCA_946894095.1). Taxonomy (NCBI): domain Eukaryota; kingdom Metazoa; phylum Arthropoda; class Insecta; order Lepidoptera; family Incurvariidae; genus Incurvaria; species Incurvaria masculella. The sequence continues at coordinate 22,814,264 of OX335647.2, forward strand.
ATTTAAAATTTGAAACAATTTTTGAAATGCATTTTCACCGATCTAAAAAAACATGAAAAATGTGTTCTATATCGAATATAGATAACGTTGGATCGGTGAAAGTGCCCTTAACAATGTTTTAAATTTAAAAGTATTGAAAATTTACTGTTTTGAGCGCATTCGAATGCGAATATCTCGTAAATTAGTCGTCAGATTTTAATACAGTTTTGATCATTTAAAATAACACGTGAACGACTCCATGAGCATGAAAAACCGGCCATGTGCATTTTCACCGATCTAAAAAAACATGAAAAATGTGTTCTATATCGAATATAGATAACGTTGGATCGGTGAAAGTGCCCTTAACAATGTTTTAAATTTAAAAGTATTGAAAATTTACTGTTTTGAGCGCATTCGAATGCGAATATCTCGTAAATTAGTCGTCAGATTTTAATACAGTTTTGATCATTTAAAATAACACGTGAACGACTCCATGAGCATGAAAAACCGGCCATGTGCGAGTCTGACTCGCACACGAAGGGTTCCGTACCGTCATACAAGACATAACACAAAAGAGTGTTGTATGTAATTTTGACTATTTTTAATTCCATATTTTTTGCTTATGGAGTCTTTGACGTGCTATCTCTAATGGTGAAAACCTCATTGAAATCAGTATATACGGTACACACATTTGTATCGGTATAAATACCTCTTTCTTTAAAATTCCTTCAAAAATTTTTGAAAATTTTAAATATGTTATTTGTTTGCTCATGGCGTCTTCAACCTGTTATTTTGAATGGTGAAAACTTTATTTAAATCTGACCATTAATTTCTGAGATATTCGCATGTGAATAATGTCGAAACAGTACATTTTCAATACATTTAAAACTTAAAACAATTTTTGAAAGGCGTTTTCACAGGTCTAAAAAAAACATGAAAAATGTGTTCTATATCGAAAATAGAAAACGTTAGATTGGTACAAATGCCTTTAACAATGTTTTAAATGTTAAGGTATTGAAAATGTACTGTTTTGAGCTCATTCAAATGCGAATATATCATAAATTAGTCGTCAGATTTTAATGAAGTTTTCATCATTTTAAATAACACTTCAACGACTCCATGAGCATGAAAAACCGGCCATGTGCGAGTCTGACTCGCACACGAAGGGTTCCGTACCGTCTTACAAGGCATAACACAAAAAAGTTTTGTACGTAATTTTGACAATTTTTTAATTCCATATTTTTTGCTTATGCAGTATTTGACGTGCTATCTCTAATGGGGAAAACCTTATTCAAATCTGTATATACGGTACATACATTTGCATCGGTATAAATGCCTCTTTCTTTAAAATTCGTTTAAAAACCTTTGAAAATTTTAAATGTGTGAAAATATAAATACCGTTGATCTTTGTTTGCTCATGGAGTCTTCAACCTATTACTTTGAATGGTGAAAACTTTATTAAAATCTGACTATTAATTTCCGAGATATTCGCATGTGAATACTGTCGAAACAGTACATTTTCCATACATTTAAAACTTAAAACAATTTTGAAGAGGCTTGTTCACCGGTCTGATAAAAACATGAAAAAAGTGTTCTATATCAAAAATAGATAACGTTGGATCGGTGAAAATGCGTTTAACAATGTTTTAAATATAAAGGTATTGAATATTTACTGTTTTGAGCGTATTAAAATGCGAATATCTCGTAAATTAGTCGTCAGATTTTAATGAAGTTTTCATCATTTAAAATAACACGTCAACGACTCCATGGGCATGAAAAACCGGCCATGTGCGAGTCTGACTCGCACACGAAGGGTTCCGTACCATCGTACAAGATATAGCACAAAAAAGTTTTGTATGTAATTTTCATAATTTTTGGTTCCATATTTTTGGCTAATGGAGTCTTTGCCGAGCTATCTCTAATGGTGAAAACCTCATTTAAATCTGTGTATACGGTATAAACATTTGTATCGGTATAAATGCCTCTTTCTTTAAAATTCCTTTAAAAAAATTTGAAAATTTGAAATGTGTGAAAATATGAATACCGTTCATCTTTGTTTGCTAATGGAGTCTTCAACCTGTTATTTTAAATGATGAAAACTTAATTAAAATCTGACGACTCATTTACGAGATATTCGCATTTGAATACACTCAAAACAGTAAAATTTCCATACTTTTAAATTTAAAACATTGTTTAAGGCATTTTCGCCTATTGAACGTTGCCTATTTTCGATATTGAACATATTTTTCATGTTTTTTTTTAAATCGGTAAAAAATCCTTTTAATTATATTTTTGAAATTTTACTGTACAATTTTGACAGTATTGACATGCGAATATATCGGAAATTAATGGTCAGATTGAAATGAGGTTTTCACCATTAAAGATAGCAAGTCAAAGACTCCATAAGCGAAACAAGATGGACGGTATTTTTATTTCCATACATTTAAAATTTAAAACATTGTTAAGACGCATTTTCACCGATACTTTATACACCGACGATCTTTTTCATGCTAATGGAGTGAATATACTGATAAGTTGAATACATTATCAATTTTCTCTAGCCACATAAAAGTCAATATGAAGGAAACATAAAATGCACTTATTTTTTTTAATTCAAATAAAAATCCGGTGGGTATAACATTTTATTTACTTTTTTAATCATATAGCAACATATTAAAAACCGGCCAAGTGCGAGTCGGACTCGCACACGAAGGGTTCCGTACCATCGTAGAAAAAAAAAACAAAAAAATCACGTTTTTTGTATGGGAGCCCCCTTTAATTTTAATTATTTTTTAATCTTACCTATTTGTTGTTATAGCGGCAAAATAAATACACACTCTGTGAAAATTTGAGCTGTCTACCTGTTACGGTTACTGAGATACAGCCCTGTGACAGACGGACAGACGGACGGACGGACGGACTGACGGACGGACGGACGGACGGACGGACAGCGGAGGCTTAGTAATTGGGTTCAGTTTTCACCCTTTGGGTACGAAACCCTAAAAAGTAATAAATAAATAAAATACATCCATACTCTGTGAAAATTTCACCTTCCTACTTATTACGGTTCATAAGATAGAGCCCTGTGACAGACGGACGGATGGACGGACGGAGAGCGGAGGTATAGTAATAGGGTTCCGTTGGCATCCTTTGGGTACGGAACCCTAAAAAAGTATTATTCAGAGTGGGCGGTCTAACTTGACGACCCGGATTATGTCCGTCCTATGTATTATTTTGCATGGTTAGTCCAGTGATAATCCGTATAAAATGATTACAGTTCACTCTGAATACAACTGCTAGAATCTACGAGTCGAGCCGGTTATAAAGATGTGTCACTTGTCATAGAAAACTTACACGAGTTATGCACGTACATGATCAATTTATTTCCCAAAATCATCCGAAATGCTCGCCAACTCCCAACTACGCGCTCCACCACGCGATTATGCACCACCAAAGTAATTATTAGTATTATCTTTGCCACCACACTCCAAAGCCCCGCGCCTCGAGCGTTTCGTTGCCTCGAGCAAAGGTCGGCGCACACGCACACTTACGCAATCACACATATTGAAACACGTGCCTCAGCCGCCGCTGCCGTCCCGCTTCGGCCTGCCTCAGCCTACCACCCGCGCTCATCTTGCCGTTTCAGCGCGAAATTCAAAGTTGCGTTAAACGCTGCAAAACTGACGGTCGTGTAACTTTTTTGTTGGATTTTGTTAAAAGTATCTTCGATTATATCTTTTATTGTCATTATATTTCAAAAAGTGCGCGGGCCAATTATGCTGTTCACTTTATCTGGGCATTTGCAAAATATATGTGTTGCCAGTAATAATTTTGTTGGATTCTTTGAAATTATCGATCTGATTAGAATTAAAAAACAATGTGTGACGACAGATTGGGCTGGCCAATTTTGCCGATTTTATGAGAGCGAAAACTGTGTATTTTTTTAAAAAAACTCGCTTTTGTGTAAAAAAATTGTTGGATTCCTGAACACATATATACCTATAAACCCATTTTATGAGACATTGAAAAGAAATTTGGCGGGCCATTTTTGCAGCAAATGATACCGCATATTTTGTGTTTTTGGCCAAAATACCTAAGTTCCGGGAAAAAAAAATGTTAGATTCTGAGTCATTCATTTTTAAAACCTGTATTTGTACACATTCTGAAGATTTCATGGACGGGCGAATTCATGCATGTCTCAAATGCCCCATTCAACGGAGTAATATGGTACCAACCGCGGCAGACCTAACCCTACCACCGGGTGGGAGTGGACCTTCAGTTTTACATTGAAAACCATGAAAACCATAGAACTATGAATATGTTAAATTAATAATAAAATTCCCTTTTCAAAACTCTTTCGATAATCTCTTGGTTTGGAGCGTTGGTCTGAAATCCAGGGTTCCGTCACTGCTATGAAGTTTTATACAAAATTATCGCTTTAAAAATCATTTTTCTCATAAAGTATGACGTTTTGAGCAAAAGTAATTAGTATGTGCGCTGGTTGCGTACCAACTGATGCCTTTATTGGTAATTATTTATTAGAAAATTCAAACAACCATTCATATAGATAAACAACTCGAGAGAAACTGCGAGTGACCGACAGACACCAGAGCCAGACCATAGACTCCCTTTTTTAGGGTTCCGTACCCAAAGGGTGAAAACGGAGCCCTATTACTAAGCCTCCGCTGTCCGTCCGTCCGTCCGTCCGTCCGTCCGTCCGTCCGTCCGTCCGTCCGTCCGTCCGTCCGTCCGTCCGTCTGTCACAGGGCTGTATCTCATGAACCTTAATAGGTAGGCAGCTGAAATTTTAACAGAGTGTGTATTTATTTTGCCGCTATAACAACAAATAGGTAAAATAAATTAATAATAATAATGAAAGGGGGGTCCCATACAAAAAACATGATTATTTTGTGTTAAATCTTGCACGACGGTACGGAACCCTTCGTGTGCGTGTCCGACTCGCACATGGCCGGTTTTTCCTTTTATGCGAAGGAATCTTTGCCGTCTCGAAGAGTTTAGTCGTTTACTTAGCGATCAGAAGGGTGTTCGGCAAAAGAATAGAGTTAGTCACTGAGTTACGGCACAAATCCTAAAAAAATATGCTTATTTCAATGAAACCCCTAAAAATTGTCATCGCTTCGCTCTGAGAATACGCAACAGATAAAGGAGGGTAGCCCCACCTTGATAAACGAGGGTCATATCTTAACCGATAAAGAAAGGTGCCCTGCTGCATAATTCTCTACAACAGAACACGGAAAGGACGGTTTGAAATATTGCTGTCATTTCAACCCTTAAAGTGGGAATATCATTTGAATATCTTAATTGTGTGGCATTAGGGTTCCAAGATGCCAGAATGTTTTTATTATACGGAACTATAAGATTTTCAAGTATTTTTTTCTTTTTAACCGACTTCAAAAAAGGAGGAGGTCATCAATTCGTCTGTATGTTTGTTTTTTTATGTTTGTTACCTCTTTTGCCTGGGTGAACCGATTTTGATGATTATTTTTTTAAATGAAAGCTAGTGCTTCCCAAGTGGTTCCATTTTAATTTGGTTAAGTTCCGACAATGATATCCATGAGAAAATCATATAAGTCTTAAATTTGTATTAAGATGTGCACGACAAATGGACAAATAACTCAATATAACGCCAACCGATTTCGGTGATTCTTTTTATATTGGAAAGACGTGTACAAATTAATTAGTGTACTTCAGATTCACTAAAAATAAACAAATAAAAAAAAAATAACAAAAAAAATAACCGACTTCAAAGAAAAAGCACTTTTTTTATGTGACCTGACATGGATGGCTAATACCACACAATTACCGTTATGATATTAGCCCAATACACCACATTCCCGAAGGAATTAGGTGCCATGCCAGGACCTTCCCTTTTAAGAGCACGGCTACATTGAACTGGATGGAAAACACGGACAATTTTTCATTGCCGCTTCGACCATCTTTTCATCCAATGCGATGGTACCAACCCGGGCGGGCTTAAACCCTACCACCTAGTAGGGGAAGGGGACCTACAGTTTTACATGGATTCCGAACCATGGAGCAGCTCGCATTCGTGACGAAATGCTGACGCCGACTCAAAAAATAACAATAATCGTAACTAAAAAAAATATTTTATTATTTTTTAATTTTTAGTGCTTTATCTTTGAAGTCGGTTCTTTTTTTTTGTTAATACGCTCCTTTACTATTGCTTTCATATCGAAGTATTTTCCTAAAATGTTAGATTTTGTGTTTAGTATTGATTTGTATGATTTAATCGCGATCACCTCAACTCTGGATTGAAGAAGGTCATACCTATTTGATGCATTTCCAAGCGATATAGGTCCTTAGGTTGCATCGTTTTAAACGTTTCTTCTCATAGTTTTTAATCACTTCAAAATGTTACTTACAAAAAGGCACTTTTTGGGCATCATGTAAATATTAACTTGAATGTAGATGCTTTGGTTTAGTGATAAATAAATATGTCTCCACTACTACTATTGCTGTAATCAACGAAGCTAAGTTGTTATATTGTTACTCGGTGCAGGTAAAGGGCTCACGCAGCTGGACGTGTCTCAAAACGCGCTGGCGAACGTACCTTCCATGGCATTCACGCACCTCAACCACCTCCTCATACTCAACATGAACCACAACAAGATGGGCGCCGTGCACGGGCGCGCCTTCCCCGGGTTGGACACTCTGGAGATACTCACGCTCTACGAGAACCGTATCTCCGTCGTCGACGCCGACGCCTTCAAGGGTCTGGAGAAGTAAGTTCAAGATGTTTGAGGTATATAGTGTTTTTTTACGGTGGATTTCTTGCAGTTCATTCGAACCACATCCAAATCGTGGATAATGATGAATTTAAGGGCAGTTCGCGTCATATGCGCTCATACGGGCAGTATCACGTCAGTTAATCATCCCAGTAGACTAAACCACGGTATTCTACCTCACCGATGGAAGCAGGCGTTCATAAGACGGGCTCAAATGACAAAATATCGCCCCATATCAATTCTCTCCTCGAACCCAAAATTACTGGAGCGACTGGTGCATGACCACATTTACCCGAAAATTAAGCGAAATTTTAGAACTATAACATGGCTTTGTAAAGGGAAGGTCCATGAATAGTAATTTAACATTATTTACAAACTTTATATTTCAATCGATGGACGCTGGTAATCAGATAGATGTTATTTACTGCGATCTTAAAAAACCTTTTGATAAGGTTGATTGATCTCCTGATACTACATATTACAAAAATTAGCTTTTAATGGCATTAAAGGTGGAATTTGCTGGCTTGAATCGTATCTCACAAATCGCCAACAGGCTGTTGTAGATGTTTGTAGATTTGTATAAAAGTTTTTACTTCCTGATAGGTGCAGGTTATTTTGGGTGTACCTCAAGGGTTCATTCTGGGCCCTTGACTGTTTATAATTTTTATAAAAAATGTCATAAAAGTTTTCTTTCTGCTTCTTTTTTCTTTTCGCTTTTGACATTAAAATATTTTCTCGTGTGCAAATTTTATCCCACTGTTTACTACTGCAGCAAGATTACGATATATTTTTCCTCATATTGCACAGAGAATAACATGTTCTTCAGTTTACAAAAATGAAAATTCATTAGTGTCACTAAAACCCAAAACTGAATTACCTACAACTACAGTATCAATGACCAAATACTCGAACGAGAGGACAATATTAGAGACCTTGGCATTCAAATGGATTCAAAACTGACGTTTGACACACACGTGAGCAATAATAATATTATCATTGTCTATTTCTGTTTTTAATAAATATAAACATAAAAAATAGTCGGACTAGCTGTACTCTTTAATACTCATACTGAATATGAGCCCATCTAGATGCGTCCTGCAGAGTCAGCAGATGAAAATAATGTCATTACCTACATTTGCTTACAAAGTCCACCACAAAGAGTCCACCACCGGGCGATGCCTGCAGCACACCGCTCACCCTCTAATTTAATGGAGCAAACAAGCCAAACTGGCTCGCAGACGAAGTGACCTTGTTACCTACTGACCTGGAAACCCATGAAAAGGGGCGATCTTGAAAATATATGACCTCGAATGCCCCATTGCAGTTGGAACCCTTCGATTTAATCAAGCATACACGGCAGTAAGAAATACACTCAATAAATTCTCAAAATGTTGCTTACTTCTATTTGTCAAGTCAATCCAATCGGAATCATCAAGGTATTGGAAATGTATAAAAGAATGATTATGATGCAATAGTTCAGGGTGAAGCCTCGGTGTTCGATCATCTTTAGTTAAGCAAAATTGGGGTTATTGATAGGTGACCGTTCGACCGTTGAAGATAACTGTAAAGATAATTGGTGGTAGAGTTAATCCCGCACAGCTTATAGACTAGGAGGTCGCGACAAAAATGGTAACGATAACGTAAATGGCTGAAACAGGGTGCACGGGATAAAGTACAACCCTCTGAAGCTAAATGTGTCAGTCTGCCTGTTCCAAGTGGTTGCGTTACGTAGATAAGGCGCCTGAAATAGTAGTTATGGTGACAAAAAATACATATGATAAGGTAAATGGATGCAAATGACAAAGCATGAAAGTATCAATACATACTTGTTTAGCAATAAAAAAACTGAACAAATCTTTGGTTGCATTTAGTACTTATAAGCGATTTAGGTTACAGATATAACTTTAGTTATATTTAAGTATTTAATTAAGTAACCGTCTGGTTATTATTGTATAATTAATAGGGATTAATGTTTCCAGATAATCAGTATATTCATCAGCAGGTACATACCAGCATCTATTTTATATAGCCAATCTAGAAAACGCAACCACTTGGGACAGGCAGACCGACATATTTAGCATCAGAGGGTCAGTCTCTAACATGTGAACCCAGATTCAGCCATTTACCTTATCGTGACCAAAAATGTCGTGACCTCCCGGAATATTAGTACCATCACGTTGTTAGATAGATGGGATCACAGCGGCAATAAAAATTGTCCGTATGTACCATCGACGATATAAGTCCAGTGGCACATTACGGTCTGATTTGTTTTGCACATGTGGCGTGCCCCGTCCCCCATTGACCGCTCTTCAGGCGGGGCGTCCTACCGCAACCCGAGCAGATGCTGCGATGCCCTCTTAGATAAAAAACCCGCCAAGTGCGAGTCGGACTCACACACGAAGGGTTCCGTAACATCGTAAAATATACGACGTAGCATCGTTACATAAAAGATCACGTTTTTTTGTTTGGGGCCCCCGTTATTATTTTATTTATTTTTTTATTTTACCTATTTGTTGTTATAGCGGCAAAATAAATACACGTTCTGAGAAAAATTCAGTTGGCTACCTATTACGGTTCATGAGATACAGCCCTGTGACAGACTGATGGACGGACGGATGGACGGACGGACGGACAGTAGAGTATTAGTAATAGGGTTCCGTTAGCACCCTTTGGGTACCGAACCCTAAAAACCGGCCAAGTGCGAGTCGGACTCGCGCACGAAAGGTTCTGTACCATCGTACAAGATTTAACACAAAAAAATCACGTTTTTTGTATGGGACACCCCTTTCATTTTTTTTTTATTTTACCTATTTGTTGTTATAGCGGCTGCTCCCGCTAGAGTGCTCCTCCCGCTCCACCTCCGCGCGATGCGAACGCTTCATGGCAATCGCGTTCGGACTTTTGAATGCGAGCGTACTTTCCTTCCAGATCAATGAAGCCATTGTGTCGTGCGCCGTGTGTGAAGTCGTTCTCATTTGGTGTGTTGGAGTAGTATCGTGATATTAGCTGCGGTATTACCCATCACGTGTCATGGCGCCAGGCCATAAATAATTAACGCACTGTCGATAATAACAGGCCAAACCACGGAGGAGGGAGGTAGAGAGGAGATGGTCTTAGCAAACTGGGTCTGTGTCCACCAAGTGGGTCTCTACGTCACAGCCCACGTGATAAGAAGGCGTGGCTTAGCATCATTCGCGACATGGCGCTGGCGGTGTTAGGTTGTGGGACAATATTATGGTCTGCGGGTCAATTTATAGGGAACCGTCGATTATACGATGAGATTTTCTGTAAAATGTTGCAAACATTACACAGGACAAAATAATCAAAAGTTTGTAGGTGGAATTAAGTTTTATTTGTCAGTAAAACACCTAATATTTTATAATTTGAGTCATTATTCGAGCATTGTATCGGTGTATCGCTCTTGCTATGTGCCGATAAATGGCGCGCAATAATTTTCTTTGTACGGTAAGAAATATTGATGTTATGATGCAAATTTTTATGACATTTTTAAATTTAAATTATTTGAACCCGCGCGAAGGTATAGATTTAAATTTCGAAGGTTTTTTATAGAAAAACTATGAGTAAAATGCAAAGCCATCTAGTTGTGGTCTTGCAACCACTAAGAATAGCTGCTACCAGAATACCGGTTCTTCCGGTAGATGGATTTAGCACAAATGGCGGAGCTTGAAACCCCACCATGAAATATTTTTCCCCCCGCAACCCCGCGCATTGTCACGCTGCGTTCCTTAGCAATATGAGGTAATAACAGCTCCTCTCTACCTCCCTCCTCCGTGGGCCAAACATGGTGTTACTTAGTAGCTATCTAATGTTGTACTGAATGACTCAATTAATCTAATAAATATTATAAAGGGGAAAGTTTGTAATAATGGATGGATGGATGGATGGATGGATGCATGGATGGATGGATGGATGGATGGATGGATGTTTGTTACTCTTTCACGTAAAAACTACTGAATGGATTTTAATGAAACTTTACAATAATATAGCTTATACATCAGAATAATACATAGGCTACAATTTATAAAGATATTGTGCCCATGGGCTTTCGAACTTTCACCGGGCTGCAAAAACGATGCCGGTAGCGCTACTTGACACCAAGGGCGCGCCCGGGGGCGGCGGCGGGAGCGGCGGCGGGGGCGGGGCGGGCGGTACGACGGGGGCGGCTGAGGGGGGCGGGGAAGAAGTCGCTCATGGCTGATTGCGCTACCCGAGCACGGGCAGACGCATGAGAGCAGACGTTTGTAGACTTTATTTATGCTACTAAAACTTAGAAATCATTTCGGTATGTATGTATGTATGTTCCTCCATAACTCTTAAACCGATTATCCGCACGAGATGAAACTTAGTACACGTACATTATTAGGGAATTAGGAAAGAATAAATATAAATAAATTAATAGAATTCAGTTCCGCTTACGCTAAGATGTGGCTGTCATACAAACTGCAATGCTATGCACGGCTCGGCGGGAGGGCGGCGGCTGGAGGGGGGGGGGGGGGGGCTCGCTTACTTTTACTAATTGTACCGAAGTACGGCTTGGTATTTCCCGCAACTTTATGACTACTTGGCAAAATCCTTGAGAACCAATTACTCGATTTAGATGCGGATTGTATCTACGTCTAGCCTGATTCTACTCACAACTTATAGGCTACATAATAAAACGCTTCATTACCTGAAGGGTGAGCAGTGAGTGTTAAATTCTTATAACTTGCGAACCACTTACCCGATTTATGTGCGTATTTTATCAATGTATAGGATCTCTGGGAGCAGTCAGGTTCGAGATGGGTTACTGTTTTCGATGTTGAGGCTAGCTGTGGGTTGGAGTCCACGCAAAACTTACCTACGTTACACGTTACTTACTTACTAGGTAAACAATGTTGCAGTGCAAGTGCAGAAAGGTTCTGGCGGCAAATGCTTTTTTTTTAAATAGCCACCAAATTTCAACGAAGCTCTAAATGGGATATTGGATGTTTCTCATTAAATCATGCTATTTCATCTCGAACGATCTTGAATTTGGTAGATGGATACATTGTCCTGGACCAGTTTGACCCTATTTTGGATCAGCCATGTGGGCTACTTTTTATCCATGAAATAATTTAGCCGACACTAACCCGAGCGGAGCCGGGTACCGCAGCTAGTACTGAATAATAATAAAATATCCTTTGAATTCGATCCTAAAAGAAACTCAAAGATAAAGTTTATTTTATCGTGGTGGTACTGTGAAAGAAATACGCTGAAGTCCATATTGATTATCATAATCCTAAGTTAAATTATTCATACGGCCGACATTCATTATAATATGTAAGCTGTTGCTTGTGGCGTTGTTACATACACAGTGCTAAGTTATAATATTATTAATGTTCTAGGTGTAGGTAAATATGACTTGCTCGAATAAAAATACTTACTTTCTTCCAATTCTATTTCGGACTTTTCGAGGTTAGATTCTGGCATTTTTCCAAAGTGATTGAAATTCACAGCGTTGACTGTGATTTACAAGTGAGTGAAATCAAACCGCAAGCGAAGATGTTTTGTATAATAACCATTTGCATTATAGTGAGACGACCTTATCACTATCCTACTTATTTATCTTACTAATCAACCTCTCTGCTAGCTAACTTATATCAAGTCTCGCATAGCCCATACTTAGAAAGGTCTAGTGTTGCTACTTAATTAACTAATCTGGAATTGGCCAAAGTTATTAACATGTGATCGTCTAGTAAGTTTGTAACACTTCTTTCTGCCACTGGCTCACTCGAGACTTGGCTGGATCGTGGGTTCGAACCACATCACCCTGTGTGGCGTTATATCCGTTAGCGATGGTATCCTTCTAAACTCTCGGGCCTCCAGGGCCACAACCTCTTTGTTGGGACCGACGTGGTAAAACAAACTCGTGAGTTTTTAACAGCAATTCTGGTTTAATTCTAAATTACACACATAAACAATATACAGTAGCCAACGGTTAACTTATATTATATAATGTCTTATTGGTAACAGTACGCCGAGGGCGACTTATCAATGGCACTCGGCACATCTTTTACATATTCCTGCGCTAGGCTCTTATTGCCTAAGTGAGGTGAAGCCTCGTTCACAACTTAATCCTTTATCCTAACATCAGTCCTGGGACCTACACTTTTCGGCTGGGCCACTATCATCGATTACGACGACGTAGTACACTGAATGTTCACTGTAAGGCAAGGCCTAGTCCCTGCGTTGACGCGGAAATCACATAACCTAAAAACGTTCAACGACACACCTGTAACTGATCATCGGCCGCAGGACGATGCTTGCGCGCGCGGCTGCGCGGCACGCCTCGCTGCTGAGTCGGGAGTCGCGGCGCACGCTCGCGTCACGAGCGCGGTCGACGTCGGCGCGCCACCGGAGCGCCTGTCGCCGCCACGTGTGCGCGTCCCCTCGCTCACTGCTTCAAATGTCGCTTCCTCGCTCCGGCCGTTCCGTTGACCGAGGCTTTACTAGCGAAGCTCTGGGGTTCTACTGAGAGAGCCCTTAACAATCTACCCCGGGACGCACTACGTCCCTTATCATGAACTATCCTAACCTCGCAAGCACGGGGTGGGACAGAGAACCTGACCGTAAAGAAAATCGACGGTATAAAAGCTGACGGAGAAAACCAAAGGGGAAAACCTCAGGAGAAAATCGTAGGAGAAAACCGCACCTACGGACAAAAACGTAGATGTTAGTTAGGTTAGGAAACCCGCAGGACACGCGACCGGCTTCCTTCGGCGAGCGCACTTACGTGGCGGTTCTCCTTCTTATGCGGACCGTGGGGTGGAGCAGAACTCGGCAGAGTCCCCCGTACGCCGGAGCTCCTTCAGCCGCCACGCCGCCTCGCACTCGCCCCGTCGCTAAATGGCGCCATCCTGACCGCCCGCTGTACGTGGCGATCGAGACTGACAACCGCTTCCTCTTCCGCTGCCAACCTAACGATATGGAGCTGCTACCGACAACTAGGTTGCATGGCGGGTTCTAACAAAACGACTTGATGAATTGTCTATTATAAAAATCCGAGCACGCGAATTCCTAAGAAAGTAAATTTCTCTCTTAATTACCAGGCCACCGGCTCGGCCTTCCGCTGAGCCGGCGATCCAACGTTATTTCGTTTAATTCACAAAACGCCAATATGCGTTAGCTAGCACGCAGAACGCGACGCGCCAACCTAACGAGTCTAATCCATGGACAATGAGCGCATAGACTATTCGGATACGGAACGTAGTTCCGAATAGTCGGCACAGTGTTCTATTCCAATTTCGTAACGTGCCGTTGTGAAAAATGGCATGTTACAAGTTATGGGCCATGGAGATTTGAACTAATGGTCACTCCTTGGCCGCCATTCCGTCTGTTAGACTTCTTCAGTGTGATTGAATGGATATAAATTGAATGAAATTGTATGTACAAGAACATATCAATTTAGAATGGACGTTTCTACCTGCCGCCACGTAGAGCCTAATGTCATGTCTGTCATCGGCCGAGTCATGTCAGCTATCTTCCATTTGACTTCCTGACACTAGCTACAAGCTTACACAGTTATACAAGGCAAGACCTTATGCTAACTTAGGTACTAGAATTATTCTACGTTTCCTTGGGGCCCCTGTCGACTTTAGCTAAAGAGTCCTCGTAAGCGCGGGAAAACACATTCAGCGCGAGTCCGCGTTCTCTCGTGAACACATTTGCCGTTGCTTACAAAAAAAAACGTAAAGGGAATTTGTCCTGGTGACTTCACTGGAAAATTGGCGGAATCAATCCCCAAAACGGACAAGGCCGTGGGAAAATCATACACAACCACTCTGGCAAATCGTATAAATTATGTACCTTGAGCAAATTGGCGGTATCCGATCACAACTGGGTAAGACCAGTGGAAATTCTACACATCCGCTCAGTAAAATCCGTCGAAAATCCCGTTATGGGAACCTTGAGCAAAATTGGCGGTATCCGATCACAACTGGGTAAGACCAGTGGAAATTCTACACGCCGCTCAGTAAAACGCCGTCAAAACCGTCCGTAATCGAAATTCAAATTCCGTACCGAAATTTAGAGCGCCACGCGAATGCACCCAATTAAGCACCTTATTACGTCAACGCGCGACGGTAATTTATCCGGTTACATCAATGATATCAATCAAGTAATAAACAGTGTAACGAAGAGAGCACTCATCCTCTGCAATCTGCTTGCAACACGTTCCCGCCACCTCGTACAGTTGTAGATGTCCTCAGGAACCAGTCTTTCATATCACAACCCTATAATTAATCTATTCACTCCCTAGCATGGTCACAGTTCATTTCCTAGCATTATCACAGTTCACACCACCACTGATCGAATATCGGAATACATTCAAGGTTGAGAAAATTTGCGTTTCCCGCCGATAGCGTTGCGCGCTGCACCGCTGTCCGAACTCGAATGCCAAACTCCCGCGCTCGCGCAGCCCCCAAAACCATCCGCTTTCTCTAGAAGGGACAACGCAATTGTTCTTGAGTGCTACGAAGCCGCTGCGGCCCTACCATATACATATGCATACGTAGTATTTTAACAAATATATTTGAGGCGGTTGTCTCAATAGTACAGTCACGGGGCATATTCAAGATCCCGATAGACGTGGATTCGGAATGAAAGGAACTTAATTTTCTTTATAGTGTAACGACATGAAAATACATGACTGTACATTTGTCCAATACATGCTTAAAACAAAAGATGATTTAGTATAAAAACATTATGGGACCACCTGGGAAGTAATTTTCAAACAAAAAAAGAATTTTCCAAACAGGTCAGGCGTCTTCGAGTAATCTGGGAACATACATTCCTTCGGTTGAAAAAAGAACATTAATTGCCATAATTCCAATAAATGTGTTTGTATGGATGGCCCATAGAAACAATTCGTACTTATGAATTAAGTATGGTTAAAATGAACTTCCTTATACCATTGAACTAATAATACTTGTCAATGCATTGTACCAGCTCTTTACCGTTGAAAATACAACTTACTACAACGTCAACTTACTTCCTAAACATAAGGAAGAGAAACGATAGTACTTGCCAACTTTCTTAATATCAAACTTTTTTCCAAATATCTGCCCCAATATTCGAACAAGAATGGTTGAATAAGTAATCAATCATACTTACTTCCCTCTTCTTCCGGATATGTAAACTTTATTTCTTGTGGGAGTTCCAAACCCTAGAAAACACCACAAACCGTAATTTTATCATTGCTTGAGCTTCAATTGTTTTCGAATTACGAAAATCGAACTTATAACGACTACATAGGTGTGTGGCTGACAATTACTTGTCTGCACATCAATAGAAAACAAACACAGATGTGAGTAGATAAATCCCTTATTGATTAAATACGAAAAAATGTGAATGGTTAGATCCAAATACTTAATTAAGTTGGCGGTTGGGGTTTGACAATCTTGCAATAAGATAAATGGATTGGGTAGGCCGGCTTCGCGCGTACACGAGGTGCGTAAAAGGGCCTCTTCCACGTTTCCGGAGAGCGATGTCGCCCAATCAAAGATGTCGTCGCGCAAGCGTGACGTCACACCAGCGAGGCATATCGGTTCACACCGAGACGCGACACGGCGTAAGATAGCAAACGCATATCGGAATTTCGCGCTGTAGCATCCCACGTTCAAAAACTCATGCGCGCGGAGACCTCGACGTGGAGATGGAACTGACAGGGACTGGCCAGTTCCATCCGGCCAGTCCCTGAATCCCAGAAAGGACCACGTTACGAAGCACCCCACCCGTAACTCTAGAGAGAGTCTGTTCTCGAGAGAACATACTCTCTCTAGACTTGGAGAGTCTGTTCTCCCATAGTGTTATGAAAAACCGGTATGCCGGCTGTGCCTAGAATTCAACGTGCTCAGAAAAGCCAAGTACACCTCACCTGTTGAAAAAAAGGTTATCGATTGCACAGTTATTGAGCTTGTTTGAATTGCGTTTGCAAATACCAAGTTGTAGACACGAGGAAAGGTACACGCCGATGCACAGTTCGATAACCTGGCGGTGCGGCGGAGACATTTTGAGAAACGATTCGTTCTCAAAAGCCTAATGTTAAACGGAAAAAAAAGTCGTTCCGATTATCTGTGTCGGGTGCTCCGGATATCGGATGGATGGGCAGGAATAAGGGATTCAGGTTCCACAGCGTAACGTCCATGATAGAACCTGACTGGACCAACCCACAAACCATCTGTGGCTCACCGACTCTAAGCCAAAAAACCATTTCTTCTCTCGTATTATGTCGCTGCCACTGTTAGTCCACCACAAAACAAAACAGTTGTAAATCTTAAACTCGTAAAAAGTGCGTGACGCGTCGTCGCGTCTCTGTGTCAACATTCCGTGGTGTCAACTGTACCATTTATTAGCCGTCCCGGAACGGAAACACGTAAGCTCGTATTTTTAGATGGCTGCACAATGATAGCAAAAAGTAGGACCCAAAACCGGGTCCGTTGAATCTACGACTCGTGTATGAATCCTATCGTTGTTTTTATTCCATAGATTTGGTTGTTGATTCTAATGAAAGGCAAGTTTGCAGGGAACGTAGAGTAATTAGCGTATGTTGTTACTTTTTGACGGGTTTATGGCTTAGAACTAGATTATGTGTCTATTTATGTATTTATATAGAAACACAAACAAGTACACACATTATTTACATACAGATGATTTAACAGTAATTGACTATACATGAGCGGCTCGTAGCCTAGTGGCGCGGGGACTGGCCTGGATGGTTCGGATCCATGTAAAACTGTAGGTCCCTTCCCCTACTAGGTGGTAGGGTTTAAGCCCGCCCGGGTTGGTACTTTAGGAGTTCTGATGTATTGAAAGTCTTGTTGCGTACTGAACGATTTATTAATGAGTGCTCGCATACTTATATGCTATGGAGCGACGGCAGCGCCACGGCTTGCATAAATACGGAGCGCGTCGTGAAACACCTCTCATTTCATTGGCCGACGTCATGGCGGTGTCGCGTGCGCTGCGTGCTCGCTACACGACTCC
The DNA here is from genome assembly GCA_946894095.1 of Incurvaria masculella. Taxonomy (NCBI): domain Eukaryota; kingdom Metazoa; phylum Arthropoda; class Insecta; order Lepidoptera; family Incurvariidae; genus Incurvaria; species Incurvaria masculella. The sequence continues at coordinate 22,832,032 of OX335647.2, forward strand.
CCCGCCAGTGAAGGGTGCCGGAGGCTTGACCCGACGACCCGAACGAGTGTGGTAGGCAGCGGGCTGGCTTTCATTTGATGGCTGGCTTTCGGGGTTATCCTGAATGAGGAATGCGGGTTTAAGGCGATCTATTGAGATCGTCAGTTTTCTGTTTGGTAGCTGTAGCGTGTATGTTTTTTCGTTTCTGCTAAGCACAGGAAACGGTCCCTCATAGGCAGGAGTCAGAGGTTTCTTCGTAGCGTCGACGCGTACAAAGACGTGGGAACATTGCGTCAGCTCCTTGTGCACGAACGGAGTCCGTGTCGCCGTGTGAAGCGCGAGCGGGACGGGGCGTAGCCGGTCTATTGTTGCGCGCAGTTGATTCACGAAGTGTGCGTCTGTCGGTACTTGATCAGTATTTTGCTGTTCAAAAAATTCGCCTGGCAGTCGCAACGTTGTGCCGTATGTTAACATTGCTGCGCTCACATCGTCGTCCATCCTAGTTGCTGTGCGGAGGCCCAGTAAAACTGTTGGTAGCTCTTTCGTCCAGTTAGCTGATACGCCGAGGCGAGCAGTAAGTGCGGCCTTAAGAGAACGGTGCCACCTTTCGACCATCCCATTACTCTGCGGATGATACGGTGTGGTTCGATTCTTTTCGATCCCCATAATCTTGGTCAGGCTTCTAAAAAGTTCTGATTCAAACTGCCTTCCTTGATCACTTGTAAGTTTTGCAGGGCACCCAAATCTTGCAATCCAACCTTCGTAGATGGTTTTTGCAACTGTTTCGGCGGCGATATTGCGAATTGGAAAAGCTTCGGGCCATTTTGTTTGTCGATCTATCATGGTGAGGCAGTATCTGTTTTCTTCCGAAATCGGTAACGGGCCGACGATATCAACGTGAACGTGTTGAAAGCGACCGGCAGATTCGAACGGCAGTAGCGGCGATATTGTATGTCGCCTTATCTTTGCTTTTTGACACGGGACACAGGTTCGGGCCCATACGCCGATGTCTTTGTTCATGTAGGGCCAGAAAAATTTTTGCGTGATTATTTTGCGCGTCGCTCTTATTCCGGGATGGCTTAGTCCGTGGATGGTATTGAAAACCAGTTTTCGCAGTGAAGCAGGTATGAATGGTCGGCGCTGTCCGGTAGAAGTTTCGCACACTAATGTGTCTGCTATATGTGACAAATGTATGCGTTCAAACTGCAGCTTTTTGTTACGTTTCAGGTCTTGCAGTTCTTCGTCGTACTTTTGTTGCTCACAGATGGCGCTGTAGTCGACCGGAGACGGGCAGGATAGTTCTTCGACTCTGCTTAACGCGTCTGCTACTGTATTACTTTTACCGGAGATATGCGTCAGTGTAGTGGTGAACTGACTGATAAATCCGAGCTGCCGCGTGCGTCGTAGGTTCTCGTTGTTCTTGTTTACACCGCTGCGCTCAAAAGCGTACGTTAGGGGTTTGTGATCCGTATATATGATCAGTGGCTTTCCTTCGAAAATTCTTCGGAAGTGTTTTACGGCCTCGTAGATGGCCAGGAGCTCACGGTCATAGGCGCTGTATCGTTGTTGCGTTACCGATAACTTTTTTGAAAAAAATCCGAGCGCCATCCATTTATTTTTGATTTTTTGTTGTAAAACAGCTCCTGCGACACGATCTGAGCAGTCGCTCATAAGGGAATATGTAGCATACTTCGAGGGATGAGATAATGTTGCTGCATTTTTTATGTCTTCTTTGCAGGTCTCGAATGACTTTATTGATGCGTCAGTCCAAATAATTTTAGTGCGGTCGTTTTTTTTTGACTGATGTAGGTAGGCGTTGAGCTCAGCTTGGTGTTCCGCTGCATGCCGAATATTTTCTCGATAAAAATTGACCATTCCGAGAAAACGTCGTAGGTCTCGTATAGTTTCGGGTCGAGGATAGTTGCTGATAGCTGCGGTGCGTTCTTCCTTTGGTTTTATTCCTTCTGCTGACACAGTGTAGCCGAGAAAATCCACTTTCTGCTGTCCGAATACGCACTTATCAGTGTTCAGTGCTATTCCATTTTTTTCCAGCCGGTGAAATATTTCTCGTAGGTGCTCTCGGTGTTGTTTTTTATTTACCGAACCTATCAATATATCGTCGAGGTAGGGAAACACGAAGTCCAAACCACGTAGTATGTTGTCAATGAGTCTCTGGAATGTCTGCCCAGCGTTCCTCAGACCGAAGCACATTCGGGGAAACTCGAACAGTCCGAAAGGCGTGATAATAGCTGTTTTCTCAATGTCTTTTTCAGCAACCGGTATTTGATGGTAGGCTCTCTTGAGATCAAGTGTGGAGAATATCTTCTTGCCCTCAAGAGCGAAGGTAAAGTCATGCAGACGGGGCACTGGATATCTGTCGGGCGTTGTAATGGTGTTGAGGCGGCGGAAATCACCACATGGTCGTAGCTCGCCTGATTTTTTTGGGACGATGTGGAGTGGGCTGGCCCATTGACTCTTGGAAGGTCGGCAGATCCCTTGTGTTATCATTTCGTCAAACACTTTTTTGGCTGCCTGGTACATGTGGGGAGACAGCGGTCTCACTCGAGCGTAGACTGGTTGGCCGGAAGTCTCAATGTGATGCTCAACGCCGTGCTTGGTGGGATTATTCATTTGTGATGAGTTCGTAAGACCAGGGAAGTCTTGCATGATCATTTTGTACGGTGAGTCGTCTTCGACTGCAAGGAGCGCCGGGGGGCTGAGGGCGGCAGCGGTGTGATTGCTACTTGAATTTGTTGCGGACATATTTTCAGTAGGCGCAGGCAGCGGGCCAGCTGTGATATCGATTAACTTGTGACTGTGTACGTCCACAAGAAAATGATAATGCTTCAGGAAGTCTGCTCCCAGGATTGGTCTATTGACGGCGGCAATGGTGAAAGTCCAGGGGTATGACTTTTGCTGTCCGATATCAAGAAAAAGTTTCCTGCTACCGTAGGTAGATATCGTTGTACCATTGGCGGCGAACAGTTTGAATGATGTTGTTTTTTTTGTAAGACCTTTTGTGTAAGGCAAAACAGAAATATTTGCTCCCGTATCGACCAAGAACTCCAACTTGCTGTTACGGTCTGTTATAAATAGGCGGTGAGATTTATGTTCGACTCTGGCATCCGCCTCGGCCAGTGTCGGTATTAGTTTCCCTGGTTCTCGTATCGCACGCTCGCGGAGGTGGCGGCGCCGCGGTAGCTGCACGGTTTCTCGCAGCGCCTCGCTCTGCTTCCGAATCGTTGGTGGTAATAACATACTTGTATTCGGCGTGTCGGCTGTTGAGGTCTGTAACGATGTTGGTCGTTTTGTTGCCTCGAACCGTGAGCTTTGAGGGCCGATATTTCTAGACTTAGCTCTTCAATCTTTTTGGCCAGTTCTAGATTTGAGGGGGAGTCTTGTCGTTGATTTTCTTTTGATATTGCTGATACATGAGCTTCCGGTGCCGTCTGATCGGCTATTCTGTCTGCGATAGCTGCCAAATCGTCAAGTTTCGTTCGTTCGCTTCCTAAGAGTACTGCGCGGGTTGCGGATGGTAGATGACTCGTCCACATCATTTGTAGGGCGCCGTCGGTTAGCAATCCGCTGGATAGCTCACGCATGCGCCGTAGAAGGTGTGACGGTTTTTGATCTCCGAGGTCGGTCTGCGTCAGCAACCGATTAAGGCGTTTTGCTTCGGACTCTTCATAAACACTCAGAAGTCGGGTTTTTAGTGCTTCGGATTTGTTGTTCGGTGGCGGGTTAAAGATAATGTCGCTGACGTGGTCCAGATCTTCTCTCTCTAACTTCGCGATGATGATGTTGAACTTCGCCTCATCGGATTGTTTCTGCGGCGCGAGCACTGCGTCGACTTGCGCGAACCAGAGACGCGGACGATCCCTCCAGAAAGCGGGAACTCTTGCAGATAGCGAAATTACTGCCATGTCGACTCCACTTTCAGCCATGTTCAGCGTCGGGGTCACCACTTTAGGAGTTCTGATGTATTGAAAGTCTTGTTGCGTACTGAACGATTTATTAATGAGTGCTCGCATACTTATATGCTATGGAGCGACGGCAGCGCCACGGCTTGCATAAATACGGAGCGCGTCGTGAAACACCTCTCATTTCATTGGCCGACGTCATGGCGGTGTCGCGTGCGCTGCGTGCTCGCTACAGTACCATCGCATTGCAAGATGGTCGAAGCGGCAATGAAAAATTGTCCGTGTTTTCAATCCAGTTCAATTTTTTATTTTATTTTTATGTGACTGGACATGGATGACTAATACCACACCTTCTGTCATGGTATTAGCCCAACACACCACATGGGAACTAGGTGCCATGCCAGGACCTTCCTTATATTGCACGGCTACATTGAACTGGATGGAAAACACGGACAATTTTCATTGCCGCTTCGACCATCGTTCATCCAATGCGATGGTACCAACCCGGGCGGGATTAACCCTACCACCTAGTAAGTAAGGAAGGGGACCTACAGTTTAACGTGGAATCCGAACCACGGCCAGCCTCTCTCAACGGTCGAATGGTCACCCATCCAAGACCAGACCGGACCCAGCGTTGCTTAACTTCGGAGAGCGATCGCCGAAGTGTCGCGCCACTGGGCCACTGAGGCTGAATGTAGCCGTGCTCATAAAGGGAAGGTCCTGGCATGGCACCTAATTCCTTCGGGTATTTGGTGTGTTGGGCTAATATTTAGTAATGGGTAGTTAGGTGGTATTAGCCATCCATGTCAGGTCGCATAAAAAAAAAATGTGGCCCGCACTGCATTTCACACATACATCGGATAGGACTTATTATTTTGGTAATAAATAAATACATATGTCTAAGCGTGGTTTTCACCAAGTGCTAATTTATTTTGGAGGACTCTCAAAGGGCCTTTATTACTAAAGTGCTTATGGTATCGATTGCAAACTGTTAAGAAATGCCCTTAACATGTGGCGTTTAAGCTAATCAGCAGTAGGTGAAAAAGGCCCTAAAATTAAGAAAGTCAAATATGTCATAGAAATAAAAAATATATATTCTTGGTTTTTCCTTCAAAACAAACGGATTAGATTGTATTCTAATAAAATATTTCATTAATATGCGTTGTTAATTGAAGATTTGTTTATTATACCTACATCCATTGATGTAGATATATTAAATATTACCTCTATTGCTTTCTTACAAGCATTTCACCTCAATATGCCGCTTCCCTGGAGGCGTACGCACGCAGAAATGATGGAGCGCCATACAATGTCTGCTAGAATACTTCTTTCGCTTCCTCTGCAGACATACAGACATCTCTTCGTACTTGATCTACAATTACGGATGCTTGATTTCTTAATATTCCGTTGCTCCGTGGATCCCTTTGTGGGACCAAAGTTACCTATATTTTTTATATCACCAATTTTAATCACTAATTCGTGTTCATTGACTTGTACTTGTCTAATTATGGTGTCTATTCTTATGTTTATTCTTAGTTTTAATTTTAATCTGTAATTACATAATATTAATTGACAACCGACAGGGCATTTTTATACTTAAGGAATAATGTAAAAATTATTGTTATTTTACTTATAGGAACATGTTGACATGTTCTATAGTATTGAGTGCAGTTAGCTGCACTTGAAATAACAATAAATATTTTGAACTATGAACTATAATGTACTTCCATTTAACATTTTTTGAGGAATATATGAGAAAAGGGATTTTTTTAAATTAATTAAGTGTCAGATACGATGGTTGAAGAACATCACACAATAAGTTTCTACCAAAACGGTCACTCACCATCGAATATATCCGTGGATAATTTATTTAAGGGATACTTACTTTGCAGGCGATTTCCGTGTTTAAGTGTTTGCAGTAATATATAATTTAAAGCATACGACAGTTTATTTAAGAGTATCGACCTCTCTTCTGCCGCTGACTGCCGTAGTACCTGGCCGTCGACGGCAATTATCTTGTGTCCACAAAACTTCGCTACACAAGTTGCTAATGAAGTAATTAGCACCGCTAATTAGGAGGTCGGTTTCAGGAAACTGAAGCGGCTGAACTTGGGCGGCAACGAGCTGACGGCCGTGCCTCAGAAGGCCCTGGCGTTGCTGGAAAACCTGAAGAAACTTGAGATGCAGGAGAATCGCATCACGACCATCACGCAGGGAGATTTCGCCGGTCATTATATTTTGCTTTTTTTTTAAGTATTAGCCTGGTTTTCAACGAGTGCTGATTTATCTTAATAGAAATTAAAATACCTTTATTACTGATGTGCTGATTATCTTGTACTGCTATCGATTGCGAGATGGTAAGAAGGACCCTTTAAGGTGAGCATTAAGGATGTTCCGACCCATACAATATTTTTTTTTTTACACAGAACGCAAAAAGATTTGTCAAAAATATTAAATATAGCCATAGTAGTTGCAGCGAGAACATATTCACAATTTCAGGTTTAATGGTTTCGTTGTAACTGCCGATTAGAAGTTTTACACCGTTAGATGGCGCTGTTAAATAAAATTAGTATTTAAATCAATTGTAACAAAACCAATAATCCTGAAATTGTGAAATTGTTTTCGCTGTAAGTAATATGACTATATTAACCTCTTATTATTAATTCGTGGCTTAACGTGCAATACTTTTTGCGTTGTGTATGGAAACAACTGTTTTGTATCTAATATTAGGCTACAAATATCTGTGTCTGCATGTCTTTGTTTTTTCGGTAAATTTATTTTGGGTCAACCCACAGAGAAAACAAAATTCGTAAGAAGATTTTCTTTTAGCTTTCATTTCTTTCGGTTTGGATTTTACAAATAAAAACAAAAGCCTGCAGACACAGATATTTGTTACATGATATTAGATATTAAATATCAATTTCATTGGAATAGCGGTTAACAAATGATTAGTAAACTACGTTTGTATGGGGAGCATTGCTTACGGGCCGTTCTTAAAGGGCCTTTATTACTGAAATGCTGATTATCTTGTATTGTTATCGATTGCGAGATGGTAAGAAGGACCTTTAATGTGAGATTTAAGCTAATCAGTACTTGGTGGAAGAGACCCTTATTTAAAGATATTAAAGACGCTATAACATTTGATTTCATTCAGCTCCATAAGGACGTAAGTGAAACCATATTTTATTATTTTTAAAGATATCTACTACATTTTTTTGAAATTTCAAAAAGATGAAAGTTCTTTTGATGAGCTTAGCTATATTTGTAAATATCGGACGCTGACATTCTGGTTTCAATCTTTTTTATGAAAATTTATGAAAATGTATCTAAGTTGAAATAAAGCACCACCGAGTTACCGGTTTATTTTAATTATAGCGAGACAATGAATCTTCATATTTACTTTCAGGATTATAGAAATTCGTCGTAGTTAAATTTAAATATAATTAAATGTTATTTTACTTACGTCCTTATAAAACTGAACGCAATCGGCTCGGGATTCGACAGGTATTGCCTGGTACCGTAAACGGCATTACCGTAACCGCCACACATTGAACTTTGTGACCCACGTACATTGTCCTTATGCCTACAGTAGCGCTTACTGTGATGCAATCCGTAAATAGTTATTTAGGCTCCTGACGGTAAAACATATCTGTGGAGATTTTTTTGCTGGAAAATGACTCAGTCTACTAACGTAAGAAGTCCATTTCAGGTTAGGTAATTTAAGGTCGGTTTGGTTAGTTTATCACATTTATGTAGGTTATTTATTTATTTAGTATAAGTTTTACTAAAGTCACTCTGAGATACCAATGTTTACGTTCTTATATTGTTAGTGTTTTGCAATCATGATAATCCATAATGTACATACTATTATTATCAAAGTAAAAGTAATATCGCTATTGAGATGGTCCGGACCTGGGCGAAGGATATATAGTACCGGTTTTAAAAGGCGGTGCTCACCCCGTCAAAGTAGTGGCGCTGCAGAGGTCATGAGCATATGGGTCTTGGATAGGATCCTAGGGAGCTCACTGAATCCTCGGCGTGACACGAGCGGCATCGCGGGTTGGTGTTGGCTGGCTGAAGAATGCTACCTCACGGCACTACAGCACTCACAAAAGCCCTCCACGAGCACACTCCGAAAACACTCACTCGAAACCGCACCCGGCACAAAATACACGTGTCGTTGGCCTACCAACAAACTCCAACCTCTCGTCAGTTCGTTCATCTGATTGTGACAGCACTATAGTCACAGACTAAACAGACCGTACTACATTCGCGCGAACTCGGCAATGCGTGATTCTAGTATTCTATAACGGCGCTCGAGATCTGCGCAACTCGGTCACTAAACTAAACAGTTCCTTTTGAGGCGAAAATTAAACTTGAAGAGGGTGACAAGAAGTTTGCATGGGGAACTCATATAATGTCCAGGTAATAATTCAGCTAGACATCAGTCCAAAACGAAATTCATCCGAGCGGAGCCAGGTATATATCTCAGCTAGTAACAAACAAATTCAGTTTCTAAATCTGTTAAGTATTGCATCTTTAAAGTAATTAAAAGTGAAACTGCCACTTTATGCAACTTATCTAACCAATGTGTTTCGTCGTCTCCTGCGCAGGTCTCCGCAACCTGGACTCCCTGGGTCTCGCCCACAACCAACTGCGTGAGGTGCCAGCCGAGGTGTTCTCGCATCTCAACTTGCTGAATTCACTCGAACTGGAGGGGAATGTCATCCAGCACGTCGATGCTAAGGCATTCTCGGGTCTAGAAGGTGAGCGCATTTTTTCTTAAGGTGGCCCAACCCGGCGGGACAAATTCATTCGCGGGCACTGTACAAAACCGTGTTATTGCGCTCTGGGACCTTCTCTGTTTCAAAGAAAAAGACAGGCTCCGTGATGAGGAAGATGCAACATGTCCACAAATATCAGCTCCATCCACCAATACAACACACGAAGTCGGAGCTCTAACAAATTAAGCTACACGCAACCTAAGATTGCACTGCAATAGCGTATTTTTTATGAGCACAAAAATATTTAATAATATACCGAATAAGTTTAAAGACCTGGACTTCAATAATTTTAAAAAAGGTTTATTTAATTGGCTAGTAGAAAAATGTATTTATTCTTTAGACGATTTCCTAAAAATTAAAGAAAGCTAAATTGTAAATGTAAGGTATAAGTAAATTATATTTAATCTTGTTTGTATATAAATATGTATCCTTATTTATTTATTGTACGCCATAGCTGGCAATCTTGTGGAGATACCGAAAAGTTTTTTAAGTAACTCTGTAACACCCATAAGAGCACAAACAAATTTCATTTCATTTCATTTTCAAAAAAGACAATGTGCATAGTGTATGATTTGGTAAGATTTACATTTTTTTTATTTCAAAACGACTTATAGCTAAAAGTAAACCACGACCGCTGTAGTCAAAAATCTAACAAAAACCAAATAGATTATAAATCTTAATTAAATAAGCTATGTCTGATGACAATTTTTTTTGAGATTTTCTTACGTTTTCATTGCGTAATAAACCGCCAAAGTTATTGTATAAAAAGCGCGGAAAATTCGAACTTTCAGACCTTATAACTCAGAAACCAAACACAATTTTACAATGCCAACGGTCATCAGACATCTAGTTCGATCAAATAAAGCTCTTTTGAGCAAAATTTGGGATCTCTGATAAGAAATGTGGGCGTGATCTTCTTTCCCCGTTTTTATGGGGAGTTGAGCGGGTTGGGCCACCTTAAGCGCTATATATCCCTGTAGCTTTTAGGGTCTCGACTGCTAGTCCAGCGCGTTTCATCTCGGTGACTTGGGCTTCGATTTAGCATTCGAATATTTAGTTGTGGCGGTCAGCAACCTGCCGACGCGACATTTCCTATCCCGAGCCGCCGCCTCAGCGCCGCGGCAGTGGGTCCGAGGCAGCCGCGCCGCGCACATGCATTCCACCTCGTTGCACAATATAAATGTATCAATATATAGTCAAATCGTATGAACGAGTTTCCGTTGCATCCCCGATAACCCTACCGCATAGAGGCATTATCATTACCCCACAACTGGTGACCCCGTTGGAACACGTAAACTGAAAGTGAAGAAGAAGTGAACAGTAAAACAGAAAGGATGTATCAAGCGCCGCAGCAGCAGATGAATCAAGGTCCGGCGCCGGAAGCTCCAGTCACGGCGATTGCCAGCCTGTCCTTGCAGGCAAGAATCCCAACCTTTTGGCGCGAGGACACGCGTCTATGGTTCGCACAATACGAGTCAGTGGTAGCAGCGCACAAGCTAGGAGACAAGCAGAAGTATGACCTAGTCATAGGGGTTCTGCAGCGAGAGGACGTCAAACAAGTGAGTGACATCGTGATCAGCCCACCAGAGGACGGCAAGTACGAGGCTCTGAAGGAGAGGCTAATCTCCGTCTACGAGGAGTCCACCACGCAGCAGTTTCATAGGCTGCTCAGCGGACTAGAGCTAGGAGACCAACGTCCCTCACAGTTACTGCGGAAAATGAGGGAACTCGCGTCACAGAATGTACCCGACGACGCCTTAAAAGTATTGTGGATGGGCCACCTGCCACCATCAGCGCGGGCGGTGCTAGCGGTATCTAAGGAGACGGAATTGAACGATCTAGCCATCATGGCCGATAAAATGCTCGAACATATGGGCAGAAGCCACGTCAACACGGTATCCGCGCCATCGGACGGAAGTCAACGACATGACCCAGTTTCGAGTGTCGACGCGCTGGCGGGCGAAATTGCCGATTTGCGAAATCAAATAGCACGAATGAGCCGCCGCCAGCCGAGCAGGGCTAGCGGGCGGTATCAACGCGGTAGGTCGGTTTCTCGGAACGGCCGCCGGACACCGGAAAATGCAGACTGGCTATGTTTTTATCATTTTCGATTCGGAGACAAAGCAAGCAGATGTGAGCAGCCATGTAACTATAAAAATCAGGGAAACGGCAACTAGTGTGCACCGCGGCGGATGTGCACACGACAGTCGATAATAACCGCCTTAGCGTCTACGATCGCGACAGCGGTATACAATACCTAATAGATACCGGGGCCAACGTGTCGGTGTTACCAAAGTCAATCCTAGCACCGAGAGATAGGACTACTAGTGATTATAAGTTATACGCGGCAAACGGTAGCGTAATAGAGACGTACGGAGTGAAAACCATGGTGCTTAATTTAAATTTGCGTAGACCTTATAAGTGGATATTCGTAATCGCAGACATTGCGCAAGCCATAATTGGGGCAGACTTGTTAAAACATTATAAGTTACTAGTGGATTTAAGTGGTAAAAGACTAATAGACAAGGTGACAAGTTTAGACACAATATGTACGGTTAAAAATTTGCAAGTGTGTTCGCTGACGTCGATTGGGGAGCAGCACGCGTTTCGTGATCTTTTGGAAAAGTATCCGGACATCACGAAACCAGCATCTTTCAAGGAAACCCCGCAACATGGCGTCGTGCACCACATCGAGACGGTAGGAGCACCAGTGTTCGCACGGGCTAGACCTTTGGCCCCAGACAGGTACATTAAAGTTAAGAGAGAATTTGAACTAATGATGGAAATGGGAATATGCAGACCATCCAAATCTCCGTGGTCATCTCCTCTACATTGTGTCCCAAAATCTAATGGTGATATCCGTCCGTGCGGGGACTACCGAGCACTCAATGCAGTTACGAAACCAGACCGGTATCAGATTCCTAGACTTGGAGAATTTCAGTATCTTTTAGCAGGCAAACGATATTTTTCTAAGATTGACATCACGAGAGCCTATCATTGCATACCGGTGGCCCCAGGTGATATTGAGAAGACAGCCATCGCGACTCCTTTTGGTCTTTATGAGTTCACGCGAATGACTTTCGGGCTTAGAAACGCGGCCCAGTCGTTCCAGAGGTTTATGGATCATAGCGTCCTGCAAGGATTCGATTTTCTGTTTACATACATTGATGACGTAATCATAGCAAGTTCGACTATTGAAGAACACAGATTGCACCTAGAAAAGGTTTTTCAACGCTTCAACGAGTTCGGCATAGCAATCAATCTGAGTAAATGCAGTTTTGGGAAATCGGAAATAGATTTTTTGGGTTTTCACGTTACCCAGGATGGAGTTAAGCCCTTGGAGGGAAAAGTTAAGGCAATCGAGGATTTTCCAAAACCGAGTAATATCGAGGAATTAAGAAGGTTTTTGGGAATGTTAAATTTTTATAGAAGCCACATTCCAAACGCAGCCGGTGCCCAAGCAGAACTGCATAAGTACTTGCACAATACAAAAAAAAGAGATAAAACCGAAATACAATGGACACAACAATCGGAAACCGCATTCGAAGAATGTAAACGCAGCCTAAAGAGCGCGCTCACGTTATCGCACCCGTTACCCGACACCCCTTTGGCTATATTTGCTGACGCGTCCGAATACTCTGCGGGCGCTGTTTTACAACAACGAGTCAGCAATACATGGAGACCGCTAGGTTTTTTTTCAACCAAGTTCAGCGATGCGCAAAAGAAATATAGTGCATACGACAGAGAATTGGCGGCAATTTATTTAGCAGTAAAACATTTCAGATATTTTATAGAAGGAAGAGACGTCATTGTGTACACAGATCACAAGCCGCTGACACACGCACTCAGTAAGAACGTGGCCAGCGGATGTGACACCCCGAGACGAATAAGACACTTAAGTTTTATAAGCGAATTTTGCACGGATATCAGACATATTAGTGGATCAGAAAATGTAGTCGCAGACGCACTATCGAGAATAGCTGAAATTTTTACCCCGACGACCATAGATTACAATGACCGACCAGCAAGCGACCAGGAAAGAGACCTAGAATTAATGGAACTAATGAAAAAAGATAATCTTTGTTTCAAACTGATCATGTTGCCCAATGTTGGCAAACCGGTATACTGTGAGATGTCAAAGGGGAACGCACGACCATACCTGACCGAGAGACACCGTTACAAAGCTTTCACAGCAGTACACGGGGTAAGTCACCCAGGTGTACGGGCCACAAGAAAACTGATGACAGACAGATATTTTTGGAAGTCCATTAATAGTGAGGTAAATAAATGGAGCAAGGCATGCGTATCTTGTCAGAGATCCAAAGTACAGCGACATACGGTCGCGCCGCTAGGTGAATTCGCGAGTGTTGGACGATTCAGTCATCGACTTATAGCTAAAAATGACAAAACGACTTATAGCTAAAAATAAACCACGACCGCTGTAGTCAAGAATCTAAGAAAAACAAAATTGAGTATAAACATTATAACTTAGCAAACAATCACAATTTTACAATGCCAACGGTCATCACACATAAAGTTCGATCAAATAACGCTAATTTGAGCAACAATTTGGATCTGTGACGAGAAATAAGGGCCTGATCCTCTTTCCACGTTTCTCCAGGAAATATCTCAGCTCGAAATCAGCCCAAAACGACCCTGGCCCGAGAGGAGCCGGGTACATCAGCTAGTATCATGCAATATAAAAAACGCTCCAAATATTTTGCCCTGAAAAATATTTTTACGTCGTCGACAGGCCATTTGAACTGCAACAATTTGTCACATTTTCCGGAAAATATGGAAAAACTGTTCACGTATTTCCGGACCGGGTGGAATCCGATTCTCAAATGTATTCACGCTTCATTGCAGTCCCAATTTATGTTATGCCAGTGATAAAGGCGACGTTAGAAATGATGTGATAAAAATACATAAATCGTGCAGGGTAAGATTAGATATTTGGCTTGATCTGATCACACAATACGTATGTATAAGTAAACGACACACCCGGAACATGTAGGCCGTTTGATTCACCGTCCAGCAGGATTTATTAGGGTTCGATAACTCAGAGTTAAAAAGAAACCCTCATGGTGAACTGATTTGTCCATCCGTTTGTCACAGCTATGAGATGAAATGTGTGTAGATCAACAGTTTGCCGGCCTTGTATATGCCTTTCAACATTGTTTCAGGTTTAAAAGAAAAAGAAGTGTTTTTTTTTAAATCAACGATGCGAAGTTAATATACTTTTTCGTACTTAGCAAGTACGTCGCTTTTTCTAAAGAATGTGATATGTATGTATGTATAATCCACGGTGAAGCAAGGAAACATTGATTAAAAAAAGAACCACTTTATGAATATGACTAACTTAACTTACCATTTGCGGGTATTGCACTTCTAATTTCTCCACCTACTGTAAACCCATAAATTGTAATTATCCTTCAGTCCCTCCTCCCGTAATCAATGCCTCCTACTAACATAGTGTGTAAGATTATACCTACATACATTGATTGAACGCTGACATTGACTGTAAACATTAAACATTCCTTGGAAAAAGCGACGTACTTGTTTAGTACGAAAAAGTATATTTACTCAAATATTTTTTTACCCTCATAGTTTCAAGTCACATGTATCTGTTCCTTAACGTATTGAACTTGCATGTAAGTATCTTTAAGTATATTTTTGTCAGTGCATCTCTTCGACGTCGCAAAGATAGAATATTTGGTAGTATTTTGGTGTACAAATGACAATGTTTTGTTCATACCATTCGAACGTTAATAAATAATATCCGTGCAGGATTTTCTTGTGCAGTTCGCCCTTGATCGACTACACCCTGGCAACATCAGCGCTCACATATTCGCGCTGCAACATACGTCGCTCGCGGCAATTTTTACGCCACAATTTTTCACGCCACGGAGCACTCTGCCTAGTGCCACTGAATTTTGCAGTATAATGTTTTCCAGCGATCCCAGCTTTTGTATTTTTCTCTTAAATCTTTTTAGCTCTGAACAAGTTCCTACTTACAATTGCATAAATTCATGTTTTGTTAAAGTGAGAAATAACTCGGAAACAGGCAGCTGCGTCATCTATACTAATATCTGTAAGTTCATGGAGTAAGTTGCTTTGTTTTCTAAGATACTTCGTTTGTAGACTTTATGTATGATACTAAAACGAAATTCACAATTTTTTGAAATAGATGTCTGATGACCGTTGGCATTGTAAAATTGTGTTTGGTTTCTAAGTTATAAGGTCCGAAAGTTCGAGTTTTTCGCGCGTTTTATACAATAACCTTGGAGGTGGATTACGCAATGATAAAGTAATAACATCTTAAAAAGATTGGTCATCAGACATAGCTTATTTAATCAAGATTTATAATGTATTTGGTTTTTGTTAGATTTTTGACTACAGCGGTCGTGGTTTACTTTTAGCTATAAGTTGTTTTGTAATTAAAATTTTCGTAAATCTTACCAAATCATTCACTATGCACATTGTATTTTTTGTGGATATGTTGCATCTTCCTCATCACGGAGCCTGTCTTATTCATTGAAACAGAGAATGTCCCAGAGCGCAACAGCACGGTTGGGCCACCTTAAGAGAAGAGCTTTTATCCAGGAAATAATTCAGACCGAAATCAGTCCAACACGACATTGACCCGAGCGGAGCCGTGTACCGCAGCTAGTGTTTTATAAATTAGTTATGTTTTATTAATGTACAATTCTTTCGTTTCTCTAAATTCCAATAAAAAAATAAACTTGTGTTTAGTATTGATACCTGAAATTACGTATTTTGGTTTCCTAGCTATATTTCTCCTCAAAAGATACTTATGGATTTTATTTTGCTAAGCTCTTTTTTAAAATGCCTCTCTCAACCTTCTTCATTTTGGTGTGATATGGTCCAAGACCTCTACTTTCTAAGTAAATCGTATATTGTTTAGAATATAGTCATAAACAAGGCGATATTGGGTAAAGTTTTGCACATATTTCGTGATCCCGTCTGGACTATCGTGGAATTGAAGGGCTTAGAAAAGTGACGGAACCCTACATAACTGTCACATAAACTGGTTAGGCCACCTACGCGTCTCATATGGAATTATTAATATAAAGGTGCATAATATATTTTGGCTTGAAATGGGTTATTACATTATGGTCACATTGATAGAATTCAGTGTCTGAGAAGATAATATTATTAGGGTTCCGTACCCACAGGGTGAAAACGGAACCCTATTACTAAGCCTCCGCTGTCCGTCCGTCCGTCCGTCCGTCCGTCCGTCCGTCTGTCACAGGGCTGTATCTCAGTAACCGTAACAGATAGACAGCTGAAATTTTCACAGAGTGTGTATTTATTTTGCCGCTATAACAACAAATAGCTAAGATTAAGAAATAATTAAAATTAAAGGGGGTCCCCATACAAAAAACGTGATTTTTTTGTATACATTTTTTTACGTTGGTACGGAACCCTTCGTGTGCGAGTGCGACTCGCACTTGGCCGGTTTTTTTGAGATAAAAAAAACTGGTCAAGTGAACAATGCTTACATTGAGTCCCGTCGTTTAACTTGTAACGAGTGCATGTTCAGATTTTTTAGATCGGTATTATAAATTAATATGATAATTTTATGTATTTAATGGATACGTCATTACTGTTATCTCATTAATTTGAGTTTCAGCGTCATCTACATTTGAAGCATTGTAATCACATTTTGAAAATGATCTAAAAAAGTATCGAAAGTGACATTCGTCGAAAGCAGGATTTTTTTTTGTTTTTTTTTTGCACAATTTGATGTTTGCGTGTGACACAGGATGAACACGCATACAAGAGCGATCCCACAAAGTTCTCTTCTTTCGCAATTGTTGGGGTAGTCCCGCCCTTTAGGGGTTTTTTGTGAACATTTTTTTTTTATGTGACTGGACATGGATGGCTAATACCATAAGTTCTGTCATGGTATTAGCCCAACACACCACATGGGAACTAGGTGCCATGCCAGGACCTTCCTTATATTGCACGGCTACATTGAACTGGATGGAAAACACGGGCAATTTTCATTGCCGCTTCGACCATCGTTCATCCAATGCGATGGTACCAACCCGGGCGGGATAAACCCTACCACCTAGTAAGTAAGGAAGGGGACCTACAGATTAACGTGGAATCCGAACCACGGCCAGCCTCTCTCAACGGTCGAATGGTCACCCATCCAAGACCAGACCGGACCCAGCGTTGCTTAACTTCGGAGAGCGATCGCCGAAGTGTCGCGCCACTGGGCCACCGAGGCTGAATGTCTGCTGGGAATATCGCTACGGGATATGGTGCGCAACGAGGCAATTCGCCGACGTACCAAAGTAGTCGATATTGGACACCGGGTGGCTAAGCTCAAGTGGCAGTGGGCTGGTCATGTCAGCCGAAGAGACGACGACCGTTGGAGTAACCGTGTCCTACACCGGCGGTCGTGGACAGGCAAACGGAGTGTGGGAAGACCACCCGCCAGGTGGGACGACGACATCAAGTGCGTCGGCGGAAAGCAGTGGTTCCGTACCGCTGAAGGCCGGGAGGACTGGAGGAAAATTGGAGAGGCTATGTCCAGCAGTGGACGCAAACACGCTGACTGACTGACTGACTGACTGACTGAAGTAAATGTACGATACATTTATCTTAATTTATGTACCTACCTACAGTATACATAACAATCGATCTCAAGGTACCTGGCCTCGTCCCCTGACTCTAAAGTTCTAAAACTACCAACCCAAATTAAACGTACGAGTAACGACTAAATGCCTTCTTCTTTGTGGTCCGACTATGACTCGGCGACAAGGGATGGTTTTTAGTTGCTGCTGCGGCAGGACCCGTTTCTTTTTCGTTCGTTCACGAAACGAACCGCGAGCCGAGCTCACCGTTCGGTCGATCGGTCAAGTACGGGTCAAAAAGACACGTTTTTTTGCGAACGAGAGAGCCGTTCGGTCGGTCAGTACATATGTCTCGGCTGTTCTGACCCGTTCGTTCGCGACCAATCGCTGCTCGGTGACCGAGAAGAGTGGATTTAGGGTACACACTCCAGGAACGACAATACTACATTCAAACTTTCGCAGGCTATCATTAATATTTAAGTAGATCCAATTAAAAATATATTTCCCTGAATTTAACAATTAATGCTCTACAGATGCATTTTTTTAACTAATCGGAACCCACACAGCACATACTAAAAGCTACCACACTCAAATTCCTTCAAAATAAGTTATAAATATGATAAAATTATGTCATAAGTGATGTTCGCCAACCTTAAAGCGCCATATTGTTTGTTATACACAACATAAACAGACGGCCAGGCCGCACAAACCGATCGTTGTATATCCAAGCCTGAGCCATGAATGTATTCATGAGGATAATTCCTTTGGGAAACATCGGAGCGCCGATACGGGGATATTAGTCGCTTCCCGTGCAAGCGACCAACGTCGGATCCCCGGGACGCAGGCAGGGTGTAACCCAATTTTCGGGACAACTACTAGGTTAATCACCGGAACAGGATGGAATTCCTCAAATGTAAATTAATTCGGGACTGTTTATATGTAAGCCGATATTTCTACTGTCCTGATATTTTTGATTAAAGATTGTTTAATTCTATGATTAAGTTGTAAGTCAGTTGTTTGTTGGCTCTCCTTTGCAAGACTTTTAGGCATTACATATAATTAAATGAAAGTAATAATGTAGTATTTAAAATCACACGACAAACAAAAATACCACGCAAGGCTTACCTATGTTGAAAACTTTAAAATATCACAAATTTTAGAACAGTTTAGTACAAATTGTTGTTCCATTTACCCCGTTGATTATAGTTTTAGGTAACTCTACTCACCCTAGCGTTGCTACATCATGGGCATTTTAAACTATAAACTTACATCATAGACTTCCGATTTACAAACATATGTATCAAAAAAATAATAGATCTATTTACTTATATAAATGCTGAGTCCATCACACTACATGCCTAAAGGAATTCTCACTCATTTTGATTACAATCTCATTTAACTGGATGGAAAATACATACGATTGTCATTATTATTTTGATCATATTTTATTCAATACACGGCGGCGGATAAAGAAGTAATGAAATTCACCTGTTTTCTATGCGTATCACTCGATAGTTCCCATTCCTTGGGTTTGTATTAAAATGGCAGATTTTTTTTTTTTTTTTAGTAGGTTTTGTTTGCATGTACATAAAGTCATACCTACTTTAGTAGTAATAATCTTTGCAGTCCACAGCACGGGTTCGGCGTTAAAATATAAGATTTGATTGATATCAAAATGCTAACGGGTGTAGAGACGGTCACATTATCTGCACGGTTAGTTCGAGCTCTCACCTTAAGAACGGCCCGTAAGCTATGCTCTCCATACAAACGTAGTTTACTAATAATTTGGAAACCGCTATTCCAATTAAATTGATGTTTAATATCTAATATCAGGTAACCAATATCTGTGTCTGCACGCTTTTGTTTTTTTGAAAAATGCGAACCGAATGAAATGAAAGCAAAAAGAAAATCTTCATACGTATTTTGTTTTCTCTGTGGCTTGACCCAGAATACATTTACCGAAAAAACAAAGACATGCAGACACAGATATTTGTAGCCTAATATTAGATACCAAATATTAAGTAAGTTGGAACATTGGTTTTCGAATTATTAGTAAACTACGTTGGTATGGGAGGCGAAATTTTCTGATGCTTACGGGCCGACCTTAAGAACGGCCCGTAAGCTATGCTCCCCATACAAACGTAGTTTACTAATAATTTGGAAACCGCTATTCCAATTAAATTGATATTTAATATCTAATATCAGGTAACAAATATATGTGTCTGCATGCTTTTGTTTTTTGGAAAAATGCAAACCGAATGAAATGAAAGCAAAAAGAAAATCTTCATACGAATTTTGTTTTCTCTATGGTTTGACCCAGAATACATTTACCGAAAAAACAAAGGCATGCAGACACAGATATTTGTAGCCTAATATTAGATGTATGGGAGGCGAAATTTTCAGGTGCTTACGGGCCGACCTTAATTGTCGTTTAGAGAACGAAGTTACCTTCGAAGTTACGTAAACATTTCTAACCGAAACAAGTTTTACGACTTATTCTCTGAGCCGGTAGTCTAAGTTGTCACCTAAATTGGCGTTACGGCAAACCGATCGACTGGCGTTTTGAAATGTATGGAGAAATTGAAGAGCGCGCGCAGCGGGCGTTAAGCGAACTAACATTTGCGAGTACGAGCTTAATTTGACAGCTTACTCAACGTTGCCGTAAATACGTCGACGTTGCCGTTTACGTCCAATCCGCGTTTTCATACAAATCGGAAGTCCGCGTTTGACTTTGACAGCTTGAAGAAGTAAAAGCACAGAATATGTAGTAAAAACTTTTATGGGGTTTGGAGAAAACGCCAGTCGATCGGTTTGCCGTAAACGCCAATTTAGGTGAGAACTCAGACTGACCACTCTGGTTTTACTTCTTCAACCTATCATTCTTGGACGACCGATATACGGCAACCTCGACGCATTTATGGCGAAGATTGGTAAGCTGTCAAATCAAACTCGGAAAATGTTAGTTCGCCTAACGCTCACTGCGGGCGCTCTTCAACTCTCCATACATTTGTAGACGTCAATTTACGCGAGGAGTCGGACCTAGGCCTCCTGTAGTAGGAGTAAAGTCTCGGCAGCCAGAACCTCTCGGCCACGTGATATTTGTACTTGACGCTGAAGTCGATTTCTTGGCTTCTCGTGTCAAGGGAGCTTTCTGTCCCGCGAATGGTTTGGATCCGTCGAGATCTCTAAAGTCCAATAACGCCACAACCCCTTCAAGGAGTGGACTCACATACGGGGTGGAAATTGCTATCGGAGCAATTTCCTGATCTGTAATTACCTCCTCAATGCATCAACATAATCGCCGAAATACGTGACGTATGCATGGCTAATGCTGTAAGCTGAGATTGGTGGCGAGATAGCATAAGTTATTAGGACTTGTGGTATTCAAGGATTGAAGACATGTCTGATGTTTTAAATATAGGTTGCATATTTGAAAATCATAATATGCAACCTAATGCACTGAAAAAAGGATTTTTTTATATTTTTGCAACTGGACAGGAATTACTAATACAGCACGTGAGAACTAGGTTCAATGCCCGGACCTTTCATATATTCATTGAACTAATCTTCGATTCATTGTGATTACGGGTTGGGATGAATCCTACCTTCTAGTGCAATGGTTCTTAACCGGTGGTCCGCGGACCACTAGTGGTCCCTGGAAGCACCTAAAGTGGTCCGCAAAGCCATTCCAAAAATGATTAAATAATCAACGAATTGATAGTAAAGAGTATGCAGTCACAAAAATCGCATTACAATAATGTGGGTATTTATCTCTGTAAAGTGTATTGTATGCATTCATTTGGATTAAAATTATATCCAACGATTAATGGTCCATGGCAAGGCAAACATTTTGGCAAATGGTCCGTCATCACTAAAAGGTTAAGAACCACTGTCCTAGTGGAACGCAAACCACAGTCGGCAATGGCGGTCAAACGGTCACCCACCTAGAACCCGATGGCGTCGAGTGTTGCTTGAGTAAAATCAGCCTCAGTGGCCCAGTGGCGCGACACTTCGGCGATCGTTCTCCGAAGTTAAGCAACGCTGGGTCCGGTCTGGTCTTGGATGGGTGACCATTCGACCGTTAAGAGAGGCTGGCCGTGGTTCGGATTCCACGTTAAACTGTAGGTCCCCTTCCTTACTTACTAAGTGGTAGGGCTCATCCCGCCCGGGTTGGTACCATCGCATTGGATGAACGATGGTCGAAGCGGCAATGAAAATTGTCCGTGTTTTCCATCCAGTTCAATGTAGCCGTGCAATATAAGGAAGGTCCTGGCATGGCACCTAGTTCCCATGTGGTGTGTTGGGCTAATACCATGACAGAAGGTGTGGTATTAGCCATCCATGTCCAGTCACATAAAAAAAAAAAAAATTATGAAACAATTTTGCTCAAATCCTTCAGTGCACTATGTGTGTTTTTTAGGGTTCCGTACCCAAAGGGTGAAAACGGAACCATATTACTAAGCCTCCGCTGTCCATCCGTCCTTCCGTCCGTCCGTCCGTCCGTCCGTCACAGGGCTGTATCTCATGAACCGTTATAGGGAGACAGCTGAAATTTTCACAGAACATGTATTTATTTTGCCGCTATAACAACAAATAGGTAAAATATCGTAAAAATCAAAGGGGGCCCCATAAAAAAACCTGTTTTTTGTGGTAAACCTTGTACGGTGGTACGGAACCCTTCGTGTGCGAGTCCGACTCGCACTTGGCATTTCTATTCTACATAAGTCTATGGTCTATACTAATGCACACACGTTAAAATTACACTTTTAGTATCCACTCAATATTATATACACGTGAATAATGGACGTGTGCGTGATCCCTATTTTATCCTCCCGACATTTTACGATACTCCGGCCTGAAATGTTACATCAATGATGGCACTCGTGATTATAGTAGTTCCGGTGATACAACCATTCACATGCCCACACACACACACCCCTTTTCTTTCACCATACCTAACCAAGCCGACCAGTAATGTTTCAGTAAACAATTTTAATAAGACAAAGAGACAAAAACAAAAGCCAAATCTACCTCGCCTCGCGAAACCACGCTCATCGAGGCACCATACCAGCGGATTTGCGGATTTTCGCTGACCTTAGATGGAAATTATGAATGAATGAATGCATGAATGAATGAATGCAAGAATGAATCAATGCATGAATGAATGAATGCATGAATGAATGAATGCATGAATGAATAAATGCATGAATGAATGAATGCATGAATGAATGAATGATTGAATGAATGATTTATTTGCATGAAGAAATTACAGATTCTTTCAGGATACTAATTAATTAATTAAATAAATACAGTGTAGAAAAACAATATTACACTTTTTTTCATGAGCGACTTACAGATGGCATGCATGAAATACCATAAATAAATAAGTAAAATTTAATGTATGAATACTGTTTGAATACTCCCAGGTTATACACAAGTTTCAGCAAAGATCCGTCGGCAGACAGTTCCATATTCTGGCGGTACGGCAGAGAAATGAGTTTAATAAACGGTTCGTTATCAAAAACCTAATGTCAACCACAAGGGGGTGCTCTGATTTTCTGCGTCGGGTGCTCCGGATATAGGTTAGATGAGGAGGAATAAGGGATGCAAGTTCCGCAGAGTAACGTCCATAATAGTAACTGTAGAAACTATAGTTATATATCCTTCTCCCCAGTCGGCTTGATTTTTTCCGACATCTTCAACAATCATCGTCATAGTTCAAACAATCTACCCAAAACATTAATGAATTACACACATAAAACTTACTCTTGAATCACTCAACTGCATGAAAATCCGTAGTTTTTGAGTTTCGCGTTCAGACGGACAGATGCGGAGTAGAAATTGTTTTATAATATGCAGTGTTAATTAATCGAAGCACATACATATACAGCGTTTATAAAGGCTAATGGCAGCAGGAAATAAAAGTGAAGAATTATTGTTCCCCTACCCAAGCCCAAACAAATTACTATCTAATAGTTACGTACATTTATATGACTACGTATTACTCACGACAGCGTACAGAAACATGAATAAATAATTTCTAGATTATTCTGGATGCGCCCTTGAAATCGAGTAAATTCGTGAGCCTCTCCTAAAATGTCTAACTCTTAAAAGAGTATATGGCACACATAAAAGACCACATTTCAACCACTGAATAAAATTCAGACTGGAAAAAATGGCGGAGTTTTCCTGGGAGCATAAAATATATTTCGCTATATCTCTCCGCGGGAAGGCTAATGAAACGCGGTTTGTTTCAAAACGACAGCCGTCTGCTGGAGTATTCTGCGGGTTTTATGTGCGCTTGTTTGGCGCTCAACGTGCAGGTACGGTGAGCTAATGAGACATTTCAGTATGTCTGCGGGAGACCAGTTCTGTCTGAAATGTATGCTTCACAGACACGATGTTATAACCAAGCGTGTCAGGATCAAAGGGAGGTTCATCTTTTCCAAACTCAATTGTTTTGGAGTTTGGAGCATAGGTGAATAAGTTATGAAAATACTCGATGATCAGCTCGAACACAAAACGTAAATACACACTGGTGACTCTCACACGAAGGGTTCCGTACCATCGTATATGATTTAACACAAAAAAATCATGTTTTTTTGTATGGGGCCCCTCTTTATTTTTTTATATTTTTTAAAGTTAGGGACCTATTTGTTTTTATAGTGGCAAAATAAATACACACACTACGAAAATTTAAGCTGCCTACCTATTACGGTTCATGAGATACGGGGGGTCCATTCAGGGTAAGAGTGAGTTCGAGTTCGGGAGTGAGTTAACCCAAAAATAGCTGGGAAATATATTATTATTTAAAAAACGAAACCGTTTTTTATACTTCCAACGTATTTGCGGGACAGACCAGATTTTTACGTAACTGTAATGATGTTCAAAAAGTGTGGAAACATTAACTATTTAAAAAAGTGAGTCGATATTTAGTGACGAATTCGAACTCACTCTTGCCCTGAATGGACCCCCAGCCCTTTGACATACGGACGGACGGAAGGACGGACGGACAGCGGAGGCTTAGAAATAGGGTTCCGTTGGTACTCTTTGGGTACGGAACCCTAAAAAGCACAGAAATAGACAGCTTTCTGCAATCTGTTTGTAGAAATATAATACGTTGTTCACTAAAGGAGGAATACTACATATGTTATAATAAAATACTTTCCAATCTTCAAAATGTAGGTTAGGTTACTTGGGGTGCCTCCTAGTACTAGGGTCATTAAGGGCCTGGTACTAGCCAAATCGCAAAGTTAGACGAGGCACCCCAAGTTAACTAACTAAGTCTGACGATTATAAGTGTCATTCTTACAATATATGATTCCTTGTCTAGGAATCGAATTATTTTCGTTAATGTATGTTTCCTTTTTCTATACAAAATACATTGCGGAAACGGTGTCCATTTCCGAACTGTTTTGACTAAATGTAGAAATCTAAAAGCAAATGGAATTTTTTGTTTATGCATATATGCTGTTTTTGCTTATATCTAGAAATCGAATTACTTTCAGATTTCTAATGAGAAAAATCAACTTTTTTATTTTTATAATTATTTAAATAAATGATGGAATAAAAAAATATTAACAATCCATTATCAGCCTGGAGTTCTATTTGGATTTGCTGAAGCGTTTCACTACATATTATTACATTTGTTAAAAAGTGCATTTGTATGGCGCGAGTAGTTGGCTAGTCCTAGCGCCTTAATCGCTCTCTGAACATCATCTCCTTCTCAGCTCTTGAAACACTTATGAATATTTATTCGGTCGTGTGCTAGTCTGTTGAATATTTTCTATAGGCGCTGCGTCTCATTCACCACTCAAGAATTATTCTAGGGGACCGTCTGTGGTGTTTTGTGTCAACCGTGGCTTCGTAATCCAGGTTGTGCTTCTCCCCTATCTTATCTGAGATCTAAATGTATATTTTCATCGATAATTAATTTCATGGTTTGCAATATATGTAAATCTATAGATACCCAACTCAACTTGTACCGTAGTTAGGCCTTTGCTATTACTATCCAATTGAAGAAAAAATACTCAATTCAATGTAGGCATGTTAAATGAAAAGAAGGTCCTGACATGGCACCTAGTTACTTCGGAAACATTGTTTGATGGACTTGCATCACGATATTCTCTCGTCTACACCAGGGAGACACTTCAACCCCTAACCTCCAACCCAAGAATGTTGAAAAGGGAATAGTTAGTCACGCTCGTAAATCGCATCACCAAGTGTTTGAATAACAGGCAAAAACGGGTTACAACGAACCCGTGCTAATATCGACTGCGCCTATGAGTCGCTATTATATAAAATAGTAGTTTGTTGCATATGCAAAGTTGCTGGAAATTGTAAAGCATCTCATCATAATCTATAACAGTCGTATTCAGAGAGGTCCTGTCAAAATTTAGTACGAGATTAGCACCTACTAACCTTAAAAAAACCTGTATCCGAAGTCTCAGTTGTCACCTAAATTGGCGTTACGGCAAACCGATCGACTGGCGTTTTCAAATGTATGGAGAAATTGGGCGTTAAGCGAAGTAACATTTGCGAGTCCGAGCTTGATTTGACAGCTTACTCAACGTTGCCGTAAATACGTCTACGTTGCCGTTTACGTCCACTCGGCGTTTTCATACAAATCGGAAGTCCGCGTTTGACTTTGACAGCTTGTATGGAGTTTGAAGTTTTTACGGAACTTCGAAGTTACGTAAACGCAAATTTAGGTGAGAACTGAGACTACCGGCTCTGCTTAGTCCGGCGTATTAAAGTCAGTTCGCCCACACTGAATACAGCTGTTAGTCTTTCGGTAAATTATTTTCGGTATGTTCCTGTAAAACCCATAAAACATTATGCTGAAGCTTGCGTAATAGCAAACTATGATTATCTCTCGTTCATCCATTTTTAACGTCTTTGCTGTAAGCATTCGTCAACGTTAATGGTGCTGCACGCGATCATGTTTCCACAATTCTCGAGTTGTCTGCTTTTGGACTGGACGTTAACGGATTGTCCCCCCGCAGTGAACCTGCAGTACCTGAGGCTCGGCGACAACCGGCTGCACGAGATCCCGTCGGAGGCGCTGCGCCCGCTGCACCGCCTGAGGCACCTGGACCTCCGCTCCAACAACATCTCCTACGTCAGCGAGGACGCCTTCACCGGCTACGGCGACTCCATCACCTTCCTCAACCTCCAGAAGAACATGTGAGTGATCTTTTGTTTGATTAGCAACGTGAATTTCTTGCGTGTCAGGAATATCGAGAAAAATAACCACGTAAAGACCACTAATAGCAAAAATGTTTCATCTGGTTTGACGTGGGTTGATTGTTAGAATCCACTCGGTACAGTTTTTTTTATATAAAATTGTGCTTACATAATAATTGTACCATCAGTCGATTCATTCAACGTGAATTGGTTTCAAAACCAAACTCTATGGTATCCAAGGCAAGTCGTCTGACTGTCTGTTTGTCTGATTATTTTCATTCTGCTTGGTTGCCTTTAACTTAAAAATCACTTACCCGATTTTCATGCGGTGAGTACATGCGGTACATAAAGTTTGATGTTTACCATCTATTGTAGCCTACTTATCATCAAGCTAAATTATCCAAGATGTGATGAATTAGAGAATTTGATGAAAGACCAAATGGTTTGGGTAGCGCTAGTGGAGCCAAGATAATAAACTAGTTCTCTTACAATCTTTAATTGTTACGGTGGAAAAGTTTGATCTTATTTGAAGAATCTGATTCTGTAACTTCAAAGCATGTACAGATATGAAAAATATACTTTTCAACGAATGTGATGTATGTATATAGAGAATCGAAGCAAGGACACATTAATTAAAGAAAGAAAGCTGTAAAATGAACTACTTGAAGAATATAATGCAATGCTGGAATTTAACCAGAAAATATACCTTTGGTAGACGCAACACCCGCGAATGGTACGTTTGCTGGTTGAAGTCCAGTGCTTCACTATACGCCTATCCAATTTTCCTCCAGTCCTCCCGGCCTTCAGCGGTACGAAACCACTGCTTTCCGCCGACGCACTTGATGTCGTCGTCCCACCTGGCGGGTGGTCTTCCCACACTCCGTTTTCCTGTCCACGGCCGCCAGTGTAGGACACGGTTACTCCAACGGTCGGCGTCTCTTCGGCTGACATGACCAGCCCACTGCCACTTGAGCTTAGCCACGCGGAGGAAAATTGGAGAGTCGTATGTCCAGCAGTGGACGCAAACACGCTGACTGACTGACTGACCTTCACTATATTCATAAAGTAGTTATTTTTACAGCTCCTTTTCTTTAGTAAATGTGTCCTTGCTTCGCGGTCATATCTACGTACATATCACATTCGTATGTACATATATTTGCTTAATTTTCTCCGAGGCCAGGATACCTAAAGTCGTCCATCTTTGTTTGCAATAGCCTCTCCCGCGACCCTCGTGAAAAGTTTATTCAAATGAAATTTCCTCGTGCCGCGCAGATCGCTGTGCCGTTCCCTCGGGACCCACCGGCGGAATTTGGCGGATCTCGGTCCGAAAGCCGGGACCTGAGTTATGTCGCCCGCTCCGTTCATGAATACAACATCGGGGACTTGGACCAGCTGTAAAATCTATTTCCTAATATCCTAGCAAGATTCGGCTGCGAGTCGAACATCTTGAGGAAATTGACGTTATTGTCCCTATATGTAAATGTCAAGGTTACGACAGGTTATGGCTGGTCAACGTAGCGGGTATAGATTTGTAATCAGAGTGGTCAGTCTGAGTTGTCACCTAAATTGGCGTTTCCGGCAAACCGATCGACTGGCGTAAAAACTTCAAAGTCCATACAAGTTTTTACTAAATATTCTGTGGTTTTACTTGCTGTCAAAGTCAAACTCGAACTTCCGATTTGTATGAAAACGCGGAATCGACGTAAACGGCAACGTCGACGTTTTTACGGCAACGTTGAGTAAGCTGTCAAATCAAACTCGGACTCGCAAATGTTAGTTCGCTTAACGCCCACTGCGCGCGCTCTTCAATTACTCCATACATTTGTAAACGCCAGTCGATCGGTTTGCCGTAAACGCCAATTTAGGTGACAACTGGGACTTCGGGTACTGGAACGAATTCGACAAGCGACAAAGGGTACAAAAGCTGTCTAGCCACTGAACAAATCGGAAAATATAATTCGATCTTCATATTCAAAGTATTTAATCATAAAATACAAAGGGTGAATAATTTTAATAACGGACAACACATAAATATACTTTTCGTACTAAGCACGTTCATTTCCAAGGAATGTGATATGTATGTACAATCGCCAACACTGGAAAAAATATATACATAATACATACATAAAAATGTATATACAACATTTTTATGTATATAAAAATATATACATAAAAATGTTTACTGTTTTAGCACGGTTAACGTTTTGTTAGCAGTAGTAATTAATCAATCATTGTAAACTAGTTTGTAAGTATCACTGGATGACTAACCTGACGAAGTTTCTCGTCGGCTCTTCTTCGCCAGAAGTAATCGAACCGACAGGAAAAAAAAATGACGAATCCGAGTGTGTAATATACATCTAATGGAGGAAATAAACGAACTGAAACTGATTCAGTCATTTAGCGTAAAGCTTTTTTCATCTATTAATGCACCAAAACAGTAAGTATTAAACAGTTATTTTAACTGATTGAACAGGATAACACGTGTCATAGATCATATGTTTTTGAAACGGTTATTACAACTGATATTACGTCTGACTACAAATTAGGCGTGTAACTGTCCACTTTCAAGAGGTACAGGATTTTGAGATATATTTGAGATTAACAGATTGGGCAGTAACTTTTCACTGAATATCGATAAAATATTCATCTTATTAAGACGTAAGTAATCATTAAAAAAATACTTAAGCTAGAAACAGTTTTCACACAATTAAGGAAACAGTATGTTTTCTGTATTTCTCTCTGTGTTTTCTCCTAAATAAATAAATAAAAATAAAAATAAAATAAAAGTATGAGAAAACAGTTATTGCACACAGTTAAAAAAAATAAAAGTCACAGAATGTTTAAGGTTAACTGTTTTCACTTAGAGCAGTCTTTGCAAAGTAAAGTGGGCGATAACGTCCCCTAGGGGGCGCTAAAGGTCTACAGGGGGGCGGTAAAGGGCCCAGAGGAAATCGGGGGGCGTTGAAGCTATTTAAGGGGCGATGACTGATTTGTGTTTGATTTGAATTTTAAACACCTACCTACATCTACACTACATTTATTATTTCGCTCTAATTTCTGCCATGATTGATTTTAAGAAAAAATCATTTATAGTGGCTTTAAAAATTCAACATACTTTAAAATATTAGAAAAATACAAATTAACCATTCCCCCTAAACCGCGTCAACGCCCCCAATTTCCTCTGGGCCCTTTACCGCCCAGACTATGAATAGACCATAACGATTACACTCATATGGCAAGCTGTAAATAAATAATTAAATTAAAGTGATTAAAGTACTAATTGCGATTGGGATTTTTAAGATGATGTGGTAAAGTTAAACATTTTGGGGGAGCTAGAAAATAATTAATTCTCAAAGTGGGCGTTAGATGAAAAAAGTTTGAGAAACTCTGACTTAGAGTAACCGATTTACTTAGTTGGCTCTATTTTAACGTTGCAAGACGGTTGTTATTATTGGAATTACAGTTGTATTCACTGATTGGAAACAAGGTGAAGGAAATATTTATTAATGATAAATGTTTGAATGTTCAATCTTTGCAGTCAATGTCCGCCAAGCAGGTAAAGCATCTATGTATATACACAATTTAATCGAAAACAATATTTCACAACAAAAATTAAAAAAAATTATAACTAAACTGAATTAAAATATTCTTCTGCAACGTCTTTTTTTAATGTTCCTAGAACACTAGCGGCGTTTCCGCGCTGAATAGCCAGACTAATTTTTTGGTAAAAGTAGGCCCCCGATTGTGGGACCCCGGTCTCCTCCCTTAATTTGACACAAAGTCTCTCCGAGAAAGCCTTTGCGTCTGCGCTCCACGGCCCGAACGTTTCTACCGCAAACGCGACAAATTCAAAGTCCTTTAAAAGGTCTTTGTATTTGCCGCGCTTAAGGTTCTCCGCTCCGGCCGCGGCGGCACCAGCTGTTCTCGAAGAAGCTAGTACATGACTCTGTGCCAAAGTGTCGACGCAAGTCGCGTCCCACAACAGAGACTTACCTTTAATCCAGGGCACAAGACCCATTCCGTCTGGGCGTTTGCCATCCTGGCGGGAAACGCCGTTAGGCTCTAGAACAGATGGAACATGGACGGTGTTTAATCCAGACTTTATGATGGCGTTGAGTGCGCTATGTCTCGAAAATCTTCCTGAACTTTTACAACATGAAAGGCCATGGTGACCATTTCTTTCCACTTGGGTACCACATACACATAAGTGTGGTTCACGGACGATAAGTTTTCGGAACTGCCCACTTCGCTAAACAATATCGAAAAAGTAATTAAGTACGAGTAATTTGGAATTATAACTCATAGGGTCGAGTGCACGAAAGGGCAAACAATCAAAATCATCGTCAACTTAAACACGTCACTTTATATGGACAATATGGAAGGAACTCTATGCGGTTCACTAAAAGTAACGTGTTTGAACATTGTTTAACTCATCCCTCTCTTTTGAACAATTAAATTCAAAAGTGGTTCTGTTTAGTGATGGAAATCTAATCAATGTTAACTGTGCCGACAGATGGCATCACAATCAACGTCAGCGTATGGTTAAACATGTCACTTTGTCTGGACAGTATTGAAGGAACTCCATGCGGTTCGCTAAAAGTGACGTGTTTGAACATTGATTGACTCAGCCGTACTTCGTATCAAATAACCGACTCGGGAAGAAAATTTCTCGCACTGACTACCATGACTTAAAATTGTTCCTTACGAAACAGGTTTTGCCATTAAACTATTACGTAAAAAAAAACATAAAAATTATATGCGAGAAAAAAAAAACAAAAAAACAAATTGAGTTTCCAGGATTTGAACCTGAACCCTCTCCCTCGAACACAACATATTTGAACCAGTCGGTTATACGCGTTATGCCAACTAGCTTCTTGCTTTTGTCGCGAAAATTGTTAATCCTTTCTATTTTAGAGATATTTGGAAGGCGGGCAAAGAGACGCCGCACGTAGCGCCGCCATGCGCCACAAAATTGGTATTAATGTTGTTTGAGAGTAATTTCATTGATATTGCTCAGCTTTTAGGATATTTAGCGTGATGGTATGTATCTTAAAGCAAGCCCCGCGATCGAATCTGTAAATCGGTACAAACGGCATCTTTATCTGTTCTGTGGTTACGGACATTACCTATCACATGTGGACGGACGTTCCCTTTTATATAAGTAGAGAAGAGATTATATATCAGTGTTTTATGAAATGGCCATTTAGATTTTTTCCTCCTACGCCCGTTTTTAACATCACATTTCGTAAACATAAGTCCGAAAGTTAACTATCCTATTTTTTCTGGTTTTCACCAAGTGCTGATTTATTTTAATCGACGTTTGAAGGGTCTTTTTTAATATAGTGCTCATTATCTTATACTGGTATTGATTGCAAGCTCCTAAGAAAGGCCCTCAATATGTGGCGATTAAACTAATCAGCAGTAGGTGAAAAAAAAACGTTAAAGTTTTTTTTTTTTTTTTTAACTTGAAAATTTAAGTTATCTCTCTCATGATGAAATTTCCCCCTTAAATATTAATAATTAAGGGGTAAAATTAAGACATTATAACAAATTAAATAGTGTACTTAAAAGTATATTATTATTATGTAATAATGAACTTTTTTTTTATGTCACTGGACATGGATGGCTAATACCACAAGTTCTGTCATGGTATTAGCCCAACACACCACATGGGAACTAGGTGCCATGCCAGGACCTTCCTTATATTGCACGGCTACATTGAACTGGATGGAAAACACGGACAATTTGCATTGCCGCTTCGACCATCGTTCATCCAATGCGATGGTACCAACCCGGGCGGGATTAACTCTACCACCTAGTAAGTAAGGAAGGGGACCTAC
Source organism: Incurvaria masculella (assembly GCA_946894095.1). NCBI lineage: Eukaryota > Metazoa > Arthropoda > Insecta > Lepidoptera > Incurvariidae > Incurvaria > Incurvaria masculella. Next base: position 22,864,347 of record OX335647.2, read on the forward strand.
AGCTTAACTTGGAATCCGAACCACGGCCAGCCTCTCTCAACGGTCGAATGGTCACCCATCCAAGACCAGACCGGACCCAGCGTTGCTTAACTTCGGAGAGCGATCGCCGAAGTGTCGCGCCACTGGGCCACTGAGGCTGCCACCACTGGGCCACTGAGGCTGTCTATCGAATTTATTAAGTAAAGTAATAAAATTTTGAGGCTGGTGGTATTTAGGTTGCTGTTTCGTTTGTTATTTATTATTTGCGTTCTACTATTTATGTTCTACTTGCAATGTAAGTTTGTTGCATGTATTATTAATGTGGCCCATCCCGCTCATCTCCCCATACAAACGGGGAATGAAGATCACGGCCATATTTCTTGTCAAAGATCCCAAATTTTGTTAAAAATAGCTTTATTTGATCGAACTAGACTTTTGATGACCGTTGGCATGGTAAAATTGTGTTTGGTTTCCAAGTTACAAGGTCCGAAAGTTCGAATACACAATAACTTTGGAGGTGGATTACGCAATGATAAAGTAAGAACATTTAAAAAAGATTAGTCATTAGACATAGCTTATTTAATCAATATTTGTAATCTATTTGGTTTTTGTTACATTTTTGACTACAGCGGTCGTGGTTCACTTTTAGCTATAAGTCGTTTTGAAATTAAAATTTTCGTAAATCTTACCAAATCGTACACTGTGCACATTGTCTTTTTTGTGGACATGTTGCATCTTCCTCATCACGGAGCCTTATTCTTTGAAACAGAGAAGGTCCCAGAGCGCAACAGCACGGTTTTGTACCGTGCCCGCGAATGAGTTAGTCCCGCCGGGTTGGGCCACCTTAAATTAAAACCTCTAAATCAATATTCTTCTTTGCGTGTTCTCATAAACCGCGGATCAAGCAATCCGTTTTGTGATGCAACCTATCATCGTTCGACGGTCAGAAATTTAATGCATGAATCGTAAAAAATGTGAAATAAAAATATTTTTTTTTTAATTCTAAGTAAGATTAGGTGGAGTATTAGATGGATGGATGGAACAAAAGAGAACAAATAATGAAGGCATGTGATAGGCTCTGAAAAAACAAGGAACGATTCCCCCCTATGAGGTTTGGGATTCCACGCCGGAAGCAGACGCTGTTTCACATTTTCTCACCCCTTCCGCGCCTTCCCTCCACCTACCCACCCTTCATCGACCCGAAACCTTTCGGCGATATCACAATATCGCGACGTAGAAGCACTTAAACGGCTTAGGGCTGCCATGTATCACACCGTTACGTACCCTTGTAGATACACGAATATTTGACGCACGCACACGCTAGTGATGTTTGGATACGATCTGTTGAATATAGTTTTTTAGGTGCGTCACTTAGCCGTTGTGAGTTTACAGACCAGGAAAATTGGCTTACAACAGGTATTTTGTTTATAATAGAATGTTAAGTGTTTTCTTGCAATGGTTTTTTCCATATTCAGATATTAATAATTTTGTAGATAGTTTAAATAAATTTACGTACAAAATATGGCCGTAAAACACATTTTAATGACATTAGATGAAATCAATAAAAGATATATTTCTCCGAATGATTCGTTAAGTAAGTTCGTACGAACCTATCTTATTATGAAAAAAATATCTAACAATTACAAAATATTTATATAAACTTACTTTAGCTTAAGTTTTGTTTGTGAACACGTACTAACATCAAGATGAAAATAAAGAATTTGCATTTAAATGTGAGTATAATTAATCTTCAAGTAAAAACGAATATGGCGTGTAAATAAAATATTTGTAGATCTGTTTTTAACTTTTTACACCTCAGACCTTACATTTCCTGGCCTATTAGCTTAAATACCCACCAACTTAAATAATGAATGAGTAGATGCGTCGCCGGATAAATGTGAGGTAGGATACAAAACCGGCCAAGTACGAGTCGGACTCGCACACGAAGGGTTCCGTACCATCGTAAAAGATTGAATACAAATAAATCACGTTTTTTGTATGGGGGCCCCCTTTAATTTTAATATTTTACCTATTTGTTGATATAGCGGCAAAATAAATACATACTCTGTGAACATTTCAGCTGTCTATCTGTTAGGGTTACTGAGATACAGCCCTATTAAAGACGGACGGACGGACGGACGGACAGCGGAGACTTAGTAATAGGGTTCCATTGTCACCCTTTGGGTACGGAACCCTAACAATAGACTGTACCTTTGTATGTTCTATATGTGTATGTGTAATAAACATTCACGTATTACTGAGTCTTCTTAAATACTCGTACTTTACTTCGATAATCTTAGGGCCGAGTGCACGAAAGAACAAAAAATCTAAATCAACGTCAACGTATGATCAAACACGTCACTTTGTGTGGACAGTATGGTAGGAACTCTATGCGATTAACTAAAAGTGACGTGTTTGAAAATGGATTAACTCAGCCGTCTCTTCCTGCAACCGGGGCTTAATCTTCGATGCATCTCTTTTAAACCACGCGATGATGCTTAGATAAAAGAAAACCATGCTTTCGCACCCTTTGACTTCCGATTTTTTCCCCGCGTTTCCGGAGTGTATATTTATTTTAAAAAAAGTTTAGTCAAACTGATCTGTGTTAAGAAGAGGTAGAAAACAAATTGTACAAATGTGTGTGATGACACGTGTATTAGTTTTTGTGTGTTTTTAGGGTTCCGTACCCAAAGGGTGAAAACGGAACCCTATTACTAAGCCTCCGCTGTCCGTCCGTCCGTCCGTCTGTCACAGGGCTGTATCTCGTGAACCGTAATAGGTAGGCAGCTGAAATTTTCACGGAGTGATTATTATGGCGATATAACAACAAATAGGTAAAATAAAAAAATAACAAAAATTAAAGGAGGGCCCCATACAAAAAAACGTGATTTTTTTTGTGTTACATCTTGTACGATGGTACGGAACCATTCGTGTGCGAGTACGACTCGCACTTGGCCGGTTTTTTTTACTTTTTAGAATGAAGGAAGAAAATACAACAATAACAAGTCGTAAATATGGCTCTTTGTTTAGGAACGACGTGCGTGAAAGGAGTCGGCAAAAAGTAACGTGTGTTCGGAACAGTTACCTCTCACTAAAAAGTTGGGGGAGCGAAATGATGAAATTTCTTACGTATTTCCTTGTTTAGGAGTAGGTAAATACTGGCGGAGGATATTCAACAAATATTGATTCGCTGCCGGAAAATGCTCTCTTTCCACATTGGCGATGGTAGGTTGAAAAGGATACTTTTCGACAGCAACGCGGTGCGGATAAGGCTGTGTAGGCTTCGTAGCTTAGGGGCGAGGGGAATTGCCTTCCATGATGGAGGTCATGGGTTCGATCTCTGTCCCGTTTATGCACCACTTTATATAACCACGTTGAATAACTGCAGTCACGAATTCGAGCTTGTTCCATGGTTCGGAATCCATGCCAAATTATAGGTCCCATTTTCCTACTAAGTGGCATGCTTAAGTCCGTCCAGGTTGGCACCTATTGGTATGAAAAGATTATTAAGGCAGCCATTAACAATTGTCAGTATTTTCCATCCAGCTCATTGTAGCCGTGCTCATAAATGGCATGGGACCTAATTGGTGGGTGCGATAGTAATCATCCATGTCCAGTTGAGGCCCCCTTCCTTTGGTGCCATCGCATTGAATGAACTGTAGGCGAAGCCATCCATGTCCAATTACTTAAAAAAAATACATATAAATATATTCTACAAATGAGAAAATGTTAACAGTGTTTTTTGTACACATCTTGTTTCTTACAGGGACACTAAAGTGATTAATTTTGAATCCTTCAAGAAGAATTCATACTAAATTGTCAAAAAGCATATATATGTATAACAAATTAAATAAAAGATCAAAAATTATATCCAGCAATCGAACTAATAAAGAACACACGCAAAAGCTTTAAGCTATACATTTCTTTTATTATAAATAATATTTTATTATAAATCTATAATTTTATTTATAATTTAAGATATAAATATGAAAATAAAAAATCTATAAAATAAGTTATTTGTATGGACATGATCCAGATAACTTCCTATAAGGATAGGATTCCAATAAGGCGAAAACAGGATATATTTTGCGTCAACCGTTATGACAATCCATTAAAATTACATCGTACACTGATCTAACTAAAAACACAAATCTAGCCTTGTAATGTTTTTGTAATTATTAAAAAAACATGCTAAAAACGTCCAAGCATTGAGCGTTGTTTACCTAAAAATAAAATTACCTGTTTTAATCGTTTCGATTTACGAATTAAAAACGAATCCTTTCTTTACATTTTCGTGTGAAGGCATGAACAAAAATATATATAAGCAGGATGTAAATTTTCAGTTTAGGTAGTTGTACTCTCAGCATAACAATATTACATACATATTTGGCAGCGGTATGCAAGTTAGAATAGGTGAGTAGTATAGTATTCATAAATGAAGCGATGTTTTGATATAATGATTTTTATTAATCGCGATTTCTGTATTTGTAATAAAAAATTACATATTTAAATTCTGCATTAGCTTAAAAACTTCTTTAAAAAATCGAATTACAATATCTACGACTAGCTGCGGAACCCGGTCTCGCTCGGGATAACGTAAAATATGTTTCAGCGGGATAAAATGCCTATATAACTCTCCTGTCAATCAACCATCTAAATATGAAAAATCGCTTCGATCCGGCACTCCATTGCAGCTTGAAATCAGAATAAACCAACGCACATTTTAATATCATTTTCATTTTTATATCCATGAAACGATTATAACGACTGTGCACACAGAGGGTGCACAGCGAGTAAGTATTGTCCGCTTTTGCAAAACATAAAGTGAGGTATACGTTAATTAAGGACAACATAAGTCTTCGTATTAGTTATTAAAATTGAAAATGCAACCTGCAATGATTACTTCCATTTACTCCTATATTTCTTACTTAATACGAAAACTTATACCTCACTTTATGTTTTACAAAAGCGGACAATACTTACTCGCTGTGCACCCACTGTGTGCACAGTGAGCCCCGGCACAACTTAGCTAAGTAAACTAACCATAAACTAACGCTCTCGCCACACCGCCGCCGCAACACACAGCGTGGCCGGCAATCTCTTGCGGAAAGCAGGCCACTTCCAGCCGCGTCGGTTATGTCCTCTAAAATCTCCACTTTACTCTAGCCTCTCCCGTGAATGTCTGGTACACGAGCGCCGTGCTCCCCCATAGAAACGTAGTTTTGAAACCATTTGAGAGCCTATGCCAATTTACTCGGTTTTCGTTTCGATCATCCGCCAATCGCCACATAGAAGTCGAAATACTTTGTGTTATAATGACTGACTGAGCCGAAGACCCAAAGGAGCTATGACAGCCAGATAACCACCCTCAGCGAGGAACCACACCAGGCGACTTATGGCCGAGCTAAAAAGCTTGTTAACATTACATTTGAATACTCTTAGGTTGAAGTAAGGAGGAAATGCACTCACCGATATACCCTGGAGGTGCGTCAGAGTAACTAATTTGAGAAACGGACTGTGCTTCGAGTTGTGCTGCTTCTATACTAGTCCTGATACACTAAGTGACTATGCACGTGAAGGGGGTGGGACGCCAGAATAGAAAGTCGCTTAAGACTATAGACTTAAGGTGGGCCATCCCGCTCAACTCCCCATACAAACGGGGAAAGAAGATCACGCCCATATTTCTTGTCAGAGATCCCAAATTTTGCTCAAAATAGCTTTATTTGATCGAACTAGATGTCTGATGACCGTTGGCATTATGTAAGGTCCAAAAGTTCGAATTTTTCGCGCGTTTTATACAATAACTTTGGAGGTGGATTGCGCAATGATAAAGTAAGAACATCTTAAAAAGATTAGTCATCAGACATAGCTTATTTAATTAAGATTTATAATCTATTTGGTTTTTGACTACAGCGGTCGTGGTTTACTTTTAGCTATAAGTCGTTTTTGAATTAACATTTTCGTAAATGTTACCAAATCATACACTATGCACATATTACCAAATCATAAACTTTTTTATAGGCATGTTGCATCTTCCTCATCACGGAGTCTGTCTTTTTTTTTTAAACAGAGAAGGTCCCAGAGCGCAACAGCACGGTTTTGTTCCGTGCCCGCGAATGATTTAGTCCCGTCGGGTTGGGCCACCTTAAGTGTCTATGCTTAACTCAAAATATTTTAAAATTTCGGTGAAAATCACGCGCAAATACAGTGAGTCTAAATTTAAGTGTAAAATTAGTTCTAAAGTCTATAAACGACAGAAAACCGCTAACTTTCCACTTCGACATCATTGCTCCAACTGCGCTCTCTCGAGGCTACTTAGTGGGTTTAACCAGCCCAGAATAGTGGCAAGTTCAGCTAATGTTGAAAGGAATAAAAAGTTTTAGAGGAACGACTATATGGGGCCTCTGAGGGCTTACTGTGCCTCGAAGTTTGTTCAGTCACCACTGGAATCCCTGTATTTCCTTTATCCGTTATCTTCTGTTTAATTTCTTGTACGGTTTGATGTTTAAACAATGATGAAAAGCTTTGGGTCTCTTCCACCGAGTACTGATTAGCCTAATCAGCACATTAAAGAGTCTTTCTTACCATCTTGCATTCGATAACAATACAATATAATCAACATTTTGTTAATAAAGGCCCTTTAAGTGTCAACTAAAGATAATCAGAACTTGGTATTTGACCTTGAGTTACGACCTGCACCAAAAGGATACTTCAGGTTGAACAATTTATCGACTGAAAATTTCATTATAATTTTTATTATTTCCTTTATTAGATGCACTTATTACTCACTAGAATTCGTCCGTAATATTTTGTCTGCGGGCAAAATTATTTACAACAGGCAATAATCTTCTAATTCTTTATGCTTATAAACTTGTTTACAATAGTTGTTGGATATGTAACTACTGCTCACAAAGTACAACATATTTAGATGAAAGTAAACTTTTGACTATCATAAGAACATTGTCTTCTAAATTGTGATGTAATAAAAATTGTTCTGGTGTAAAAGTCATCTACGAGGGTATTGTGCGAGCTGTACTGGACAGGTTTTAAAGTAGTAGAGGTGAACAAAATAACTTTAAAAAAATAGCTAGCATAAAAATGGCGCCTGTTGCATAGCTGTTTACGTCAGTCAAGTATTCATGAATGTCATCCGGTCGAGACTCAATATGGTCGGTGGCATGGCAACGATATATTTTTTAAATCTGGATCGATTCGAATTCGAAAATTTCATGGAGGATTCGCTTTTTCTGGGTTAAGTTCCCACCTAAAAAGCGACCGACGATGGGTCTCAACACAAATGAATATATCCTTGTACCTTCTAAGTATATATCTACAAGCTCTTAGGAACCCTTTGAACTACAAAACACTTTTCATTGACTATGCTTTCACTGCTATTGTCAAATATCTTCTTTTTTAAAAGTTTATTTTTAGACAAATATGGTTTCGACTTCAGTAAAATAAAATAAAATAATATGTATGTATGCACAGAATTCTTCGCAGTAAATGCCTTCCTGAAAATAAGATTGCTCTGATCGATTCGTTCATCCCTGACGATATCAAATTGATCTGCCAGGATCCACCACCTGCCGCCGATGGTATTCGACAACCTGAACTCGCTGGAGACCCTAAACCTTCAGAATAACAAGCTCTCGCACATTCCCGAGGAGATCGTCGAGTCCTTGCTGGACACACTGCGTGTCGTCGACATCATGGGTGAGTGTACTGCCATGTAGTGAATGGGTAGGGCCTATTCAGGTAAGAGCGAGTACGAATTCGTCGCTAAATATCAACACTTGAAATAATTCATGTTTCCACACTTCTTGAACGTCATATTAGTTCACTAATGTTAGTTTACTAACGTCATATTAGTTCGCTAATGTTAGTTTACTAAATAACAATTGCCGTTATTCAAATAATAATATATTTCCCAGCTATTTTTAGGTTAACCAACTCCCGAACTCGAACTCGCTCTTACCTGAATGGGCCCCCTGGGCTATTTTACTCGCTATTTGAAGTTCGAGCTAAACGGACAAGTGGCCGTTTTGGTAATGTCGCATGCCGTATCCTTGTTTGCATCTACAAAGTTCTTTGTTACCAAATGTTCTTTGGTATCATTGAATAGTGCTATTATTGAGCACAAATACGAACTTTGAGTCCATTTGAATTCGCAACTCGTGTTTGTGCTCACTAACTTTACGGTAGGATACGGCAACACTAAAAACTCGTTCGTTTTAGTCTAACTCGAAATTATCCCGGTACACACGCATGGACAAGGCACATTCGCGCTGACAAATATAGAAAATATATTTTACTAAACATGGTGGATAGTCTTCTCCCTCCCTCACAACCGTGGTTGGTGTCCTCCGTGCTCACAACTATACCCAACCGAGTACCCAACCCAACAAAATATACCCATTTCTACTAAGAAGGTTAATTTAACACATTATTGTTTATTGTTTATGTTCATCATCCACAGGCACCACACTGCACTCAGATTTGTCATATTTTATCTTTACTCCATATTTTACCACCACTATTGAAGCACGCCCCCCCCTGCGTCGCTCAGAGCAAATAAGAGGTACACGCAAATTGTTCGATTCATTATAACTTTTAAAGGTGCGGTATATTTGGCCCGAATACTACCTATTGGTCTATCAACACCGTCTGATTTTCTTTTCGATGGCAGACAACCCGCTGCTGTGCGACTGCGAGCTGGCGTGGTACGGCGGCTGGCTGGCCGGACTCCGCGACCGGGACGACGAGATGATGCAGAAGAAACGCACCGTCTGCACCATGCAGAGCGAGCATCGGGAGTACTACGTGGCCAAACTGCCCCTCGAGAAGATGGCGTGCAAGCGCAAGCCCGCCTACGGGCCCAACGCCGCCGCCATCTCTTGGCCGAACTGCAGAACTAACGCGGCCGCGCTGGCGCTACTCGCCGCTAGATGGCTGTAGAGGCGTTTGCTATTCCGTTTGCCGTGCGTGTGAGATCACTATGTTGCTTATTGTGTAACGTGGAGGCGCGAGTGTTTGTTGTAAATGGTCCCATCCTGTGACGGTGGAATGTAGGCTTAGGAATTAGTTTAATAATTGTAATTAAGAAAAGAGGTTTTGAAGGTTTTTTGTTAAACAATTCCTATTTTTAGTTTTTAATAATTTTATTTATTTGACTAAACTAAAGATCGTGAGGAATGTATAACAAATTGTTGATTCCTCCAGAAGAATCCGGTGTCCGAGTTAGCTGTGGCCGGATAGCTCGACTCCGCAATCTTCTTAATAACACATTTAACTTCTTAATAATAAATGCATATACCTATGTTATAAATCATAGAAAGTGTGACATATCTAATCAAGCATATCAAATTGGCTGAAAATGTTCGTATGTGATCGTTTTTTAGATTTCCATCAGTCGTTTAACGACAGAGGAGACATATCCCTTTAAGAATAATGATATTATTTTGGTGTTGTTAAGAATGTAGAATAGAATCTCTTTGGAGACCCTAGCCACGATTGTGTGGTGGTTTTGAAACTTGTTAATATTTTTTTCATATCTGAGCTTACGATTTAAAACATATATTAAATGTATTTTGTAACCTTTACTATTCCTTCTTTCCGTCTATATGGCAAATAATACCTTTAAGCTTTTGTGCATTTACCGATTATAAAACCAACTAAATGTATTACTATTGATTAAGTTGGTTTTTTCTAATGCAATGACTGCAAAATAGTTTAACGTGATCTATACCCACGTAAAAAATCAGGCACATAAAATCTACCTACTTCAACTTGGTTATCACTCGTATACAGGGGGTCCATTCAGGGCAAGAGTGAGTTCGAGTTCGGGAGTGAGTTAACCTAAAAATAGCTGGGACATATATTATTATTTAAATACCGGAACCGATTTATACTTCTAACGTGTTTACGGGACAGACCTGATTTTTAACTAACTGTAATGATATTCAAGAAGTGTAGAAACATTAACCATTTAAAAACGTGAGTTGATATTTAGTGACGAATTCGAACTCACTCTTACCTGAATGGCCCCCCAGAATTTCATTTCAAGGGTAGCCTTTGATTTGTTTTTTTATTCTACTTTAGCATTACAATATTATTTCATTTTGAGAGCGGTTTTTCTGGATTGAGTGACTGTGAGGATAGTTTCAGGTTACATTCGGAATTTGATTGCCTTTCATGATAGAGCATTTAGTAGGAAACCTTTCAGGGGTAAAAAAAAACCTATAATAAACGGCATGCCTTACATCATCAGTGAGTGATTTCTTGACCTGAAGTAAGTGCAGCCATACAAAAAACATGTCTTTGCGAAGTAAAAAAGTCACGTTCTCAGTTGTACACACGTTGAATTTATAATAATTATATAGTATACTTCTACATATAAATGTGACTATGATTAAATTTTGTCATTAACATTTTCCATTATTTTCCTTCGATTTAAGAGGGTTTTACTTAAACTCAGTGTTCTATTTATTATTTGATTTCAATTTTATCGAGTGTTTTGTATGTAATTGAATCTATACGGATTGCTTGAATAAAAACCCTTCTTGTATGAACTATCATGTTTACATGACAGGGCTTTAGTAATTATCAGTGATATAAGAACCTAAACATATCCATCAAGGGGTCTGACGGTTGAAGTATATTTGTATATAAACATACAATATTCATTAAAATGTACAATTGTTGAAATGCAATATAATGTTATATGAGTAAGAAAATTGTGCATGATATTTATATGGAGTGAAGCTTAAGATGTGATATTAAAATTTGCTTGTAAAATGTTATTACACGTGTTAAGGCTTGCATTAAGCTGCCAAGAAATCATTGCCCCTAGCGTGACTCTTAAGGGCGGAAATAAGAGCTGACTTGATAAAACTTGCATCCTTCTGTGTACCTACACAATCGAAAAAAGATAAGTATGTCTTGCGCTAGTTTTAGTGTGCAGCAGTGCGTGGGTTGACATAAAAAAAAAACTGGATTGCCAAGTAATAAAGATCCAATTGGAGATATTTAAATTTATCAGGCCATTATTCCGCCTTAATATTCCGGGAGGTCACGACATTTTTGGTCACGATTAGGTAAATGGCTGAATCTGGGTTCACATGTTAGAGACCAAATGCTAAATATGTCGGTCTGCCTGCGCCAAGTGGTTGCGTTATCTAGATTGGCTATATAAATAGATGCTGGTATGTACCTGCTGATGAATATACTGATTTTCTGGAAACATTGATACCTATTAATTATAAAACAATAACGAGTCGGTTTTATAATTAAATACTTAAATATACCTTAAGTTATATCTGTAACATAAATCGCCTATAACTACGAAATGCAACCGAATATTTGTTCAGTTTTTGTATTGCTAAGCAAGTATGTACTGATACTTTCATGCTTCGTTATTTGCATCCATTTACCTTATCATATATATTTTTTGTCACCATAACAACTTTTTCAGGCGCCTTATCTACGTAACGCAACCACTTGAAACAGGCAGACTGACACATTTAGCTTCAGAGAGTTGGTCTTTATCCCGTGAACCCAGTTTCAGCCATTTACGTTATCGTTACCATTTTTGTCGCGACCTACTAGTCTATAATAAGAAAGTTCGCAATAGAAAAGCATAACTTAGTACATTAAATAAATATTGACAGTCAATAGCTATCTCATAAGTCATCCTTTTTTTAAAGTAGTTTATGAAAATCTAAGACATATTAAAACGACGCGAGAATTATCATCACTTGAAAATTAATATGTTTCTGATTTTCATAATTAAATTTCTATAAGTGTTTCATGTAGTGCGATTTGAAAGAATATTTTCCTGAAATATTGTAATTTAACTTTAACCTTATTTATTAGGCATTACGAATATATATCATAATTCTAGAGCTATATAAACACTCTTTGAAGTTTCTCTCCGACTCAATACAGCACTTTTTGAATTCTCGATGTCATAAATTAAGTATTTCAATACCAAATAGCAAAATAATTATCAGATAAATGTAAAATAATATCGGAGTCAAAGGACCTGAATAAATATTAGTAGTTTTTAAAGGAATACCAAGATTAGACGCATATATACCTATTTAAAAAAATATCATCAGGTTTTTAACTTATCCACTTTTATCATATAACGGATAACGTTTTTTTCGGATAACGATGTTTTAGAAATTTCATCAGACGCATATATCTATGTACTCTAACTTTCAAGCTAGCTTATAAGATTTAAATATTTAAAAAGCCATTTATTCTAATAATTCTTTAATGTAATGCATTCGCATTTTGTTCTTTACAATTTTTATATCTGACGCAAGTGTTGCCAAACATTTTTGATTTGACGTTTCAATGTTGCAATGTTACATTTTGTCTCTTAGGTATAAAACAATTATGCATGGCATTTAAAAAAATCTTCTTTCCATAAATGTATTTTAGATTATTTAAGTTTTCAAAATATTCTCGCAAAGATAAAATCCCATTTGTATAGCATCTTTTGAACATTACCATTGTTTCGCATTAGGGTTATGCGATAGTTCATTCAAAGCGACGATGCAATTAATAGAAAGTTACTTCCACGTGTAAACCTTTTGGAAAAAAAAAATAGTTCATAATTTATAATGGAAATAGCCTTCATTATCCCAGTCGATAAACACATCAACATTGATGATTACTAATCAAAACTTACAATCTTAAACAGTTTAAAGATGTATTTTTTTATAAATGACTATTTCAGATTCTCTTTGCACTCGCTGTGATAACTTTTGTTTCACTTTTAGTGGAGTAGTGTTGAAGATTACGTACATTTATTAAATAAATTCATTTTTTTAAAACAATATTTTCATTACGTACTTTAACATTTTAGGAGACATTGTTTAACTTAAATAAAATATATATGGATTCTACACTTTTGTATCGCTTTTTTGGAATAATGGAATAAGAGAATGGGTATTTTAATTAAAATATTATTGCTCTAATTTGCTGGAATCTTCCAACACCAGTGATTCGATTATGTAGTGAACGTTGTTCTTTTTTTACAAAAATACCATTTTGGAATTACGTAGTTCGTAAAATTTAAAATTTTCTAGTCTACACTATATATTTAAATAAGATAAACCAAATTTCGGAGTACGATTCCAGAAGTATTCAAAGCTTAAAAAAAAAACAATAAATATAAATGTATGTAACAAGAAAACCGTTTGCGTAATCGCCCGTAAGAATTCTTGTACACGAAATATATTATCACAAATGAACCAGTATCGCACATATCCATGGACGGGAGCAAGAGTAAACTACCGGACTTGAACCGTGTACACTTCGCTCGCTGTCAAAGGTAACTTTACATATCATTATCAATACAGGAAAATGTGTGTAGAATACTAGGTACTATTGTTATGTGTAAGTGCTGGGAACATAGATACATATGTAAGCATTTGATCAATTGTACTTGTTGTTAGGTGAATTTATATATAATTTTAGGTGATTGAATTACTAAACCCAGTTGCGCTTGATTTATGATGTTTACAATTCAAATATCTGTGTTTAATATAAACAATGTGGATTCCCATATTTTACGCGAACAGAAGTAAAAACTCTCAAGTATAATATTTTTCCGTGTTATATTAAGTGATCCTCTCTCACACAATATTAGCTTTCTATGTGAAATTAAATATATATTTTTTTTAACTGCCTACATCATAAAGTAATGCTACTTAATTTGTTCTTATTATGAAAACATCTTGAGTAGAAATAAAAAAGTGTACCTTGAATAGAAGGAACAAGAGTATATTTGTTTCCACTCTATATCCAATTTAAGAAAAAATCTACTATTCGACAACGCCAATTAAAGAAATTGTTCTGGTTCCTGACCACCTCTATGTAGTCTTATCTAATAAAATGATTAGATTTAATAATTTCTATAAACTGAATTATGAGCAGAACATAATTCAATAATAACATATGTATAATTATTAATATTGTTCATCGTCACTCTGAATTAAAACAAACAATAATCATGTACACAATCAGAAAGGTGCTACATGTTTGAAAACTTGCGGATTTTAACGCAGCAGGAGGAGACATTCTCCGACGTTTCGAGCTGATCGTTCAGCCCGTTGTCAAGGAGGCAGCCGCTACGTCCGTACGCAGCAGCCGACTGACAGCTAGGCTCGCTTAGATCGTAGCTGTGGGTGCGGGTAGTTGCGGAATTATCTTGGGCTGCGTTCCTTACTTCAGACGACAGGCAGTATGATCTGACAATATCGTCACCGATGTTATCGTCTTGTTTGCCCTTTCTAAGTGGCTCCACATTGCAGAGAGCTTAAAAGAGCCATCTCGATTGCGGTGCTTCTTAATCTCGATGGCTTGTCGGACTATTCTTGGTATAGTTCGTTGTTCGGCGGCAATTACACCAACCTGATTGAAAGGTATCGATCTTAACGCTCACACAAAGCAAATTTCGCCGATGTCCTTCTTTATTGCTCTAATGTGTTCCCGTAACCCGTGTCGCAGTACTTCGCTTTACAAGTTCGTACAATCCGCTCGAAACGTCGGAGAATGCCTCCTCCCGCCGCGTGAAAAGACGCAAGTTTTCAAATATGTTCAACGACCGCGGTGATTTCAAAAGTGGTATTTTCATGAAACATTAATTTAACGTTATATACTTTGTGTAACGTGCTATTTACAAATATGTTCTTACTTAAGCCTGGTTTTCACCAAGTGCTGATTTATTTTCATCTACACTTAAAGGGCCTTTATTACTATAGTGCTGATTATCTTGTACTGATACTGACTGCAAGCTACTAAGAAAGACCCTTAATATGTGACGATTAAGCTAATCAGCAGTAGGTGAAAAATACCCTAAACCTGGTTTTCACCAACTGCTGATTTATTTAAATCGACACTTAAAGGGCCTTTATTGCTAAAGTGCTGATTATCTTGTACTGGTATCGATTGCGAGATCGTAAGAAAGGCCCTTTAATGTGAGGATTAAGCAAATCATGACTTGGTGGAAGAGACCCTAAGTGTCTTTACTTCTAATCAATAATTACGATCAACTATTCATTAAATACCATCTCATAGCCAACACGATTAATTAACGCAATATCTGTGCAATAATAATAATTCTTAATTAATTACAATTTTGAAATTCAGGGAAAGATACTCGTTAAAGTAATTTTTAATTTCAAAGTTTGCAGTAGTTATTGTGTGTTTCCGGTGTTTCATATGATTCTTCATGTCTCGATGTGGTGTTAACAATTTATTATTTAATAGTGATGTACGAGTGAGTCTATAGTCACATTTATTGTAAAATGTATTAGTACCAACCTATGCATTCGATAATAAATTTAAATGTACGGTTTTAACGTGTATTTATTTTTCCATTTTTCATATTTAATTAATTTATACTTTTTGGTAGTCAAACTACGCTAATTTACGTCACAAAGAACCGCCGATTCGATCAACCCAGTAAAGAAGAACCCCCTAAGAAACTTCACGGGTTTACATACTGTACATATTTACTATACACTGCCGGCGCAGCTGTTTCAGCCATAAAACCTGGGTGTCTTCTAACGGGATTATAAACTCATTCCCGACACAATTGCCCACCTCGAATCCGGCATGGTACCTCGCGTGTTAGGTAATATTGCTTTTACACCACAGAACACTTGTAATACTGTAAATTATATTAATTTATATTATTGCATTAGTAATTTTGTTATTTGTAAGTAACTACTTTTTGTGTTCTACCAAGGAATTGTTTGGCAGTACCATTTACATCTAAGTGTGTATTCCATAATTGTGGACGGAAAAATATGTTATGTAAGCCCGTGAAGTTTCTTTGCGGGTTCTTCTTTACTGGGTTGATCGAATCCGCGGATCTTGTGACGTGTAGTTTGACTACCAAAAAGTTTAAATAAATGAAATGAAATGAAATGAATTTGAGCGTTTGGTCAAGAAAGAGCTAATAATGAATAATTTGTTGGAAAAGGTGGAGTGGCCTTTATCTGGTTCGACCAATGACAAGATAATGGATATTATGACTCGCTGATGGCGCATTTATGAGATTTTTCATGTCAGCCACTTGATTCCATTCAGATAAGGACTATCAGTCAATATTGTCAAATACTTTCTGAGCGTATGTATGGTGAAATGGCACTAAATAGTATTTCTTACTTTCTTACTTTGAACGTATTCAAAATAAAAAAAAAACAGATATTCACCATAGAATGCGTTGCACCCAATCTATTTCTCTTTCCGAGTTTGATAGTGCATTTTATGTTTTACGATTATCCCACTCGCCATTCGTTACTCGTGTCTAAAAGCTTTCATGCTTCAAGGATAAGGCTGGCTACAAAATTAAGGAACTTCCGATGATCTATAGTCAAGTTTTGGTAATTATGCAATTGGAGGGCTTTTGCGAAAAACGATGGGAACGATGCTCTGTTTGCAACAAGTGATATTCTATGGGAGGAGGAAACATTGTCTTCATCGCGATTCATTAATTAATTCATTCATTCAAAAATGTATTCACGGCGATAAAAACATATATTTATGATAATACCTACTAAAGGCTTTTCGTGCTCTATAAAAATAATAACCAAAGTTAATTTAAAAAAGACACGTCGCTTCCGCTCCGTGTCATCTATATGTTAACCTTAACCTAACTGGTCCATGTCGGGATGGCGCATGTCGGTTGCAAACGCTTATGGGAATTAATGGGAAATGTGTGCCTCCCCCCATGAAATATCATTTGTTATGATACAATAAACAGCTTCACAGGGAAAACACATGATTCCCATATTTTTTCGCAAAAGCCCTCAAACTGCATAATAACGCAAGTTTTTTCTCCAATATATCAGGATATGCAAGGGTACATTGAGTCAGTAATGGCCTCTCCATTACTGACTATATTGCTGATGACTATGATACTGATATTATGTGTATCGGGCATAGAGCGTGTGCGTAACATTGCGTGAACCAATCAATGACACGCCATCACGCAGGAGATGTAACCAGCTTTTTTTATGGCGTGCGATCTCTCCCTTAGCAGCTTTGGGAGCAAGAGGTGAGCTCCAGTACCTATGTGGAAAATAGGGAGTGAGCTTTATCCATGTGGCGAATGGGTCAAAAGACTCGGGTCGCGAATGATACAGAAGGCCCGGGTCGCTAACGGGTCAAAAGACTCGGGTCGCGAACGATACAGAAGGCCCGGGTCGCGAACGGGTCAAAAGACCCGGGTCGCTAACGATACAGAAGGCCCGGGTCGCGAACGGGTCAAAAGACTCGGGTCGCAAACGAAACAGAAGACCCGGGTCGCGAACGATACAGAATACTCCAGGAACTTTGGCCTTAAATCAGCACTTAGAAAAACATTAAATCCGAAATGCAATTTTTTTTCCCATAAACGTAGTATTTCATGTGGACGTGTGTACATTAAGTTTGCAACATTTTGGGGGGTCCGGAAGATAGAAATAAAATATGAAAATGATATCTCCTAACCAATATTTAGAAATGTTATTTAAAAATGTTATATGTTAGTTAATTTTAGGTGTAATATTACTGTGAATTTGCAACAATTTCTTATTTACGGAACTGTGTAAATATATTTTTTTTGTACTTTTTTCATAATATCTGCAAAGCAAATAATGAAAATTCTATTTTATTTTCTGAAATTGGAAACTGACCGCAAACTCTATATTCTGTGAAATTTGTAAAATGTTGCAAATATTAGAAGCACATTTTTTTCATTTATAATTTTTACATGCACACAAAAGCTAAACAAAAAATTCAAAATACGTATAAAATCGTTCGTGGTATAGTTTTTAAAGAATTTAATTTTCTTTTACATATTCTAGAAAGAAATATAGCAATAACAAGTTAGGTTCGCGGCATAGATTTTTTTTAGTAAAAACATTTTATTAAATACATTTCCGTAATTACAAAATTGTTGCAAATTCATAGTTACATTACGCCTTAAAAGATTTAACATATACATTTTTTTAATACCGTTTCTAAATATTTGTTTAGGAAATATATATTTTTTAATACATTTTAATTTTTTTTTCTATCTTCCGGGCCCAGCTAAATGTTGCAAACTTAATGTAAGCATATGAACATGAAATTATATTTTTCTGAGAAAACAAAATCATATCGGATTTCATGTGCTTCTCAAACCGCATCTATCCCGGTCTAGAAGGCCCGGGTCGCGAACGGGTCAAAAGACTCGGGTCGCGAACGATACAGAAGACCCGGGTCGTGAAAATCTGGCGAACGACCCATCGCTAGTCAGGACTTTCCCTTTATTTGATCATGGATAAACTGAACTCGATGGAATATACAGATTTTGTTTGCCTAATTGTGAATTTTCATTCATAGAAGAAAAGTATAAATGAAGTTTGCAGAAAATTTGCAAACCACTTCACGTGATTGGTTCGTGTTTCGTATCGATATATGAATATCGATCTCTCAAAAAGTATTAGCTTGTTTTTTATTTTTAGAAAAGAAATCTAGGCCAATTCAGAGCTAATATAATTTTAGAATTTAAACTACAACTAACGGTTTAAACTATTATATAAATATTAAGTGGTTGTGGTGCTGTCTCTACAACAAACAAAAAAACAACAATCGTTGTTATTAATATTATATTAAGGTGACAATACCATGTAAGGCAAGGTCAGATGGATATTACCATATATTACCTACTCACTACAGAGAGTTTGTTCGTGGGCAAGGCCAAACTTATCATGACCGTGACAGTGCACCAATATCATGGACGATGTTTCCAGCAAGTACTTAGGCGTGTGATATCCTCCGTGACGCAAAATACTGTAGGGATTGAATAGGTGCAAAATATTGCCAGATAAGAGATTAATTCGAAAGCCTACACGGATTGTCCATCGTCCGCAGCGCACGAACCCGCTCGTCCCCGCTGATTGCGCGATTACAGAAAACCAAATATCGGCTAGATGGGAATTGGAATACTCTGTGAGCTGAATTATGGGAAAACCATCATAGCTGCGTTATCTGTGCTTGTGTTTCTATCAGAAGTAAACAAACGCAACGCTTGGCGTTTGCTGCTTTGCAGGAAGTGTAGGTATGGTGTGGGTTAATCAATAGCTTATGCATCAAGAATTGTAATTTTGGAACTAAACACATGCTTTGAATTCACAGGGCTTGCACCTTTTTCTATCATCTGACACTGAAATTCTGTGTAATATCTGCGTGACCGCAAATATTTAAAATTCCGAAATATGTGTTCTATTGCGAAATGTGTGTAACACTATGGGTCCTAAGCGCTAGAACACACCTGGTATCACCATCGCACTGAATGATATGTGTTTTATCTTATAGTCTGAAGTTTAATTTAACCGTTTATTATAAACTAGCTAAGGCTCCGCTCGGGAATATTTCTTGTTGGCCCGAGTCAAGTCTGGTAAAATGCCCCATCGGCTCCCGATATCAGTATATATAGAGAGATTACATATCACCTAGTTCTTGGGAACATTATTTGGGATGGACTTGGCAGATTTATTCAGCCATCCACGGCCGTGATTAAACATTATACATACATTCAAGTGAATTTATGTTATCATTTTTATTGTGTTTAGCTAAACCTGGTTCGATAAGGAGAAGCAGGAAGAAATCATTGACCGGCAGAAGACAATAGAATGAAAAACACCAATCGGGCTTTCACCAGATCAATAAGGTAAAGCATGTACAAATTGTTTGTATTTTTTTGAAGCAAAAACATTTAATAACTTTATTTTATATTCATACACACTGTAGCTCTATTTGTCGTAGATATTTTTTTGTTTTTAACCGACTTCAAAAAAAAGGAGAAGATTCTCAATTCGTCGGAATCTTTTTTTTTATGTATGTTCACCGATTACTCGAAGACCTCTGGACCGATTTGGAAAAAAACTTATTTTTAATTATATGCTAATAACAGTAGCGCCTCATATGTAAATATCTTATTGGCAAATATAATTTAATAATGATGAATGGCAATTTCTTGATTAATATCGCGGCTCAACCTCGACGATCTGTAAAATTTTAAAATCTATATAAACACAATTGCCTACGGAATTCGCAGCCAATTTGCGTCCAAAATACACAAATAAGCCATACTCGTAATATTGTTTTAAATGAAAACCGGTAACCCACCTTACCTCGTAGTAATGCTCAGTGAGGCACTCTCAGACCAAAAAAGGAAGTAGATGCGCCTATTACGAGACCCGCTGTCTTCAATTCATACTATATTCTTCGGTCTATCTTCTATTGAGGTTGCTCTTAAACCATGGTTATACCTTAATGTTCTTTTTAAGTTAAGGTGGCCCAACCCGGCGGGCCTAACTGATTCGCGGCCTCGCTACAAAACCGTGCTGTTGCGCTCTGGGACCTTCTCTGTTTCAAAGAATGAGACAGGCTCCGTGATGAGGAAGATGCAACATGTCCACAAAAAAGACAATGTGCATAGTGTATGATTTGGTGAGATTTACGAAAATTTTAATTTCAAAACGACTTATAGCTAAAAGTAAACCACGACCGCTGTAGTAAAAAATCGAACAAAAACCAAATAGATTATAAATCTTGATTAAATAACTAATAAATAAATAAATAAAAAATAAATAATAAATAAAATCTGATGACTAATCTTTTTAAGATGTTCTTACTTTATCATTGCGTAATCCACCTGTAAAGTTATTGTATAAAACTCGCGAAAAATGCGAACTTTCGGACCTTATAACTTAGAAACCAAACACAATTTTACAATGCCAATGGTCATCAGACATCTAATTTGATCAAATAAAGCTATTTTGAGCAAAACTTTGGATCTCTGACAATAAATATGGGCGTGATCTTCTTTCCCCTTTTGTATGGGGAGATGAGCGGGATGGGCCACCTTAAGCGCGGCATATGGCGTACGCCTGGACCTCGACACTCATGGGATTTAGAACATTCAGGGGGCCTGCATAAACCATGCATGTTCTGTGGGTGACAGGTAGATACATCAGGTAGATGCATTATTAGACGTATTGGAGGGTGTGTGTGGTGACACCGGACTTGACGAACGCATTTCCGGAGCACATTTGCGCGCTTTGGGGATGTTTGGACTGTGTGGCATGGTCTCCACACGAATAAAGGCACCATTTGTCCATACCTATGCATGGTATTACTTCCTACTTTCCTCTGCTGTGAAGGCACCATGTCAGCTAATATGCGGACTTTTTCCAGAGCTATCAAGATTTTTATGGAAACTCTTGTCTGTAAGCTTATCTTGAGAGAACGCTATGTGTACTTCGGCAACCTTATTTACAGGAACACATCATGCAGCAACGGTTGGCTGAAACAGCTCAACCAGATTCTCTTCGGTACCATCACGGTGCTGTCATTCGCGCTGCTCATGCTGATGGTCCTGAGGGAAGCGATAGCCAACAACCGCGAGCCAGACTGCGACGGCTGTTACCCTTGTGTCTTCAGTCGCTGTTCTGTCACCTGTGCCAACACTGATCTGCTCAGTATTAGCTCTGAACTGGCGATGATGTTTAAGGTACATACTCATTAATGTTATTTTGAGTATTATGATTCATTGCGATGTTATCGTTTTCACTTCAATTCGCGGTTCAACGCGACCATTAAATTTTAAAATTAATTTTAAGAAGTTGTTGTGAGTAAGAATTAAGAAATGGTGCCCAAAGATCGTGAGTGGGAACTTGCCGGTGTATTGTATTATTTTTCTTCACCTTTGGGATGGAGGGAACACTTGTAATCGTCAAAAAAATATAATTAATAAAATTAAAGCAAAAGAAGTTCATTATCTGTCATTATCAAGGCAAGAGGCTCACTTTAATATTAGATTTCATTTAAATTAATCCTATAGGTACATTACATACACTCAGATACGTCATATCTGACTATACACATCCTAGATCATATGAACATGTCTATCATTAGCCACATTAACTCAGCAGGGCATTGGGTATTGATTTAACACCTACATATGCACATACATATGAATATATATCAATTCTAACCTCCCGCAAATTGAAATCCACCTACCAGATTCCGATGCGGTTTGTACTATATACCTAATCCGGCCAAAAAAAACTGTTCATAAGATACAGCCCTGTGACGGACGGACGGGCGGACGGACAGCGGAGGCTTAGTAATAGGGTTCCGTTTTCACCCTTTGGGTACGGAATCCTAAAAACGGTTTTCTAGACTAAGGATTCCTGATTACGGATTCCGGAAAGTTGATTTTGAGCCAGTCTTGGGTAGTTCGTGACTTGACATTTGCTGTCAGAATTCACAACACGATCCAAGACGGTCTTGTTTCCTGCTGCTTCGGCGAATTAAGGTGGGCCCGTAAGCATCATAAAATTACTCACCCCTTCCAAACGTAGTTTAGTAATCATTTGAAAGCCACTGTTCCAATTTGCTTGATATTTGGGACTTAATATCAGGCAACACATATCTATGTCTGCACGTGTTTGTTTTTTCCAAAAAAATATCCTGTGTCACACAACAGAGAATATAAAATTTGTATGAAGATATTCTTTTGCCTATTATTTGACTTGCTTCATATTTTTCAGCAAAAGAAAAACGTGCAGACACAGGTATTCATTGTAGAATATTAGATACCAAGTATCAAGCAAATCGGAATAGTGTTTTTCAAATTATTAGTAAACTACGTTTGTATGGGGAACACTTCTTACGGGCCGTTCTTAACAGCGTTGACGTAGTTTTGTAGTTCTAACAGCACGCGCTCGCCCATAGCCTACTGTGTAACACAAAACAATACAGAAGCCCGATTCTGCTATTTGTCCAATTTCAAACCATTCCGTATTAGTTATGTTTCCGTCAAACATAACACGCTAAGTTTCGAGTGCGGTTTCCAAAAATCGGTATTCAGCTAATTCACACACGTGTTTTGTTATTGTCTATGGAGTGGTTTGTCTTGCGCGCCGCCTACAGGGTAAAATAACCTGTCACAATTTTGACAGTTATTTTCTTACTCAAATATGACATACGAAAAGAAAGAGACAGCGATATGCCAACGTAATGTAGAAAAGTGATATTCGAAGTTCGGCGATGCGATGCTCTGAATTTGACAAATATAATTCTCAAAACCGCAAGATTTCGGCAAAACACACGGTTACGAGTTTGCGAACAAAACACAAACACAACGCATGCCTTTTGCAAACTGCGCTAGTAGAATACCATTTCGCGCGAAACATGCGGTTTTGGGAAAACACAAACATAACGCGCGCAGTTATCAATTAGCAGAATAAGGCTTCAGCAGGCTATGGCTCGCCCCGTTCTTTTATGGTCTTCGACAGAGGAAGTGTTGGTATATTCCTTCCGCTTTTGTACCGTCTTGTACTCCAGGCTGCTTGAATTAGTTTCAATGATTATTAAAAGTAAGTAAACATAATTTTTCGTACAAAGCAGGTACATTTTATGTTCCTTGGATTTTTAAACCTGCTATTTTTTATTTAAACTATTTGTATTAGAACTAAGGGCTGATTTTTCAATAGTCTGTAGTAACTTACTATTTGAAGGATTTATTTACACCGTTGCTTATCCATCCGTTGTAGTTGTCCCTATTTTTATTAGTAAAATTATAGTTAGATAATTGTGATATAAGTTAAGATACTCTACAAAGGGCCGATTTGTTTATCCTCAGATAGCGCTTAACGGTCTGATAGAACTAATTTGTTTTAAAGACAGAAGTCCTTATCGGAGGATTATATCTTCTATCACAATTAACTTACTGTAATTTTACTAATACAATTATGGAATTACTATAACGGATGGATTAGTAGCGACGTGAATAAATTTCTCGAATAGTTATCCGACTGACTATCAGTCTATTGAAAAATCGGCCCTAAGTCCGATAAGTCCTATCTGAAGATTGAAAAATCGGCTCTAAGTTACATCAGCGGAGTTTCTTGCCAGTTCTTCTTCGCTGGGATTTCCCGAACTGGCTAATGATAAAATATGACAAATCCGAGTGCAGTGTACTGTCTATGGATGATGAATAAACAATAAACAATACAACAATCAAATACTTTTTCCCTGTTCAACCGACTTGAAAAAAAAAGGAGGAGGTTCTCAATTCGGCGGAAGCTTTTTTTTTATGTATGTCACCGATTACCCCGAACCGATTTGAAAAATTCTTTTTTGTTTTAGGAAACGGACGACAACTGCCGTGGTAGAGGTATTACCTTGAAAATTAGCAATGCCGTCTTCGACTACGGTACACTACCTTACTACTGGTTGACAGAACACAACCTAAACATCAGTTCACTAGAAATTGTAGGAGGAAACCTAATAGATATTCCACCCACCGCTTTCAATAGCAACTCATTCACTAGGCTGCAAAGCTTGACGCTTCAAGCTGTTACTATTTCACAATTACTTCCTGAAACGTTTCTAGGCATTTCCGTTCTGGCGGAACTTAGTATAAAAAGTTCAATTTTAGTGGAGGTCCAAGAAAATGTACTTCAACCTATGGAAAACACATTAAGGACACTTCAAATTACAGGAAGTAGTGGTGTTAATCCGATAAATTTGACTGGAGCATTGTATCTCGACAACCTTACTGTGGTTGATTTGACCTTCAATGACTTATTTACAAAACTGAACCATCGAAGCTTTCGAGGTTTGCAATCATGCCGACTACTTTACCTCAGTTCTTCTAGAATTCGAGCAATTGGGAAGGGTACTTTTGACTATCTTGACAACATCGAGCGTATAGACTTAAGCGGCAACTTACTAAAGACGCTACCTGGTCGATTATTCGATCGCATAATTGCTTTATCGGCTGATTTTCACTTAAAGATAGACCTTCACAAAAATCGGTGGCATTGTGACTGTCGCCTAGAGAGCATGATAATGCTGTACCAGAAGAATATTTTAATGGAGGACCCTTTGTGCCATTCGCCTACTGAATATCAGAATCAACCTTTTTCTAGTATAGATTCATTATGCAACAGGACAGCAGAGATCAATACCACTAGAACTACACCGCCAACTTTGGAAAAATCTTCCCAATTGACGAACTTGATTACAGAACAATCTACTGAAATCATCGAAAATAGTACTTTTGAGAATGCCGAAATAACATCTATCACAACAGATTTAATCACCGTTCCTGCAGTACAAATATTTCATTCTCCTTACCATAATACTTTATGCGAGGATGAAGAAGCGTTGAGATATTTAGATCTGAAATGTGGTCGGAATACGTCTGAAGTAACTCTGGAGCATCTTCTATATCAAAGTAATGCCACTAATACAGTTACAGCCGCTGGCTCAATATGGAAAAGCCTGCATGGGAGATTTGAAATGAATAATAATTTTGAAAACTTCGAACTTATTTGGTTTCAAACGCTTTGTCCAAAGGACATATATTGCATAAGTGATGATTCTTTTACGCTTTACGGTAATATGCATGACTATCAGAAAGTATACTGTGCCGTTGAAAAATCATCTCGGATCATCAAAGCGGAAAATTGTATTTCATTTAAAGCAGTTTTCCTGGATTATGAGAATGCTACTAAGGGAATCATCTGGGTGATCTTCGTTATTTCGATAGTAACTTGCACCGTGGTGAGTGCACTGCTAGTGTTTGTCACGGTAAGAAAACATCCGACGCTCTTGAGAGGTAGCAAGCGGGTTTTGATTGTACAAAATAGGGCTATTCATGCACTGGTGCTACCACAAGAGTGTACTAAGGCTACCATGGCGCGAAGGGATTCCGTAAGGAGCTCAGTCAGTGGAACGCCCAGCTACATATCTGCTCTGCAGCCTACGGAGGATCAACTTGCTAACTGGCGTATTCATCGTCTCGCCTATTTGAACCCGAATATGGCAATAACATCCATTTTGTGCAGCGAAAAGTTACCATATAGTAATGACAAGGAAGGATTTCAAGGTGATGTTGTACACATTTTTGAGTCCATGGGAAATAATATTTAGGTCTGAAGTAATATGTAGTTATCTTTTAAATGAATGTAGTAACTTTATGTCTGACTTTCATATTATTGATCATTCTTAAACATAAATTGATAAAACGAATTTTTGAATTTTTTTTACGGATCTTAAATCCGTTGATGTTTAGCTACCGTTGCATTAATTCCATCCAAGGTAAATATAATCCAAAGAAAAAAAAATATGATAATAAGTTTTAGAAAAATATAATTATGTGATCTAATTACAGAAACCATATTATCTTTCTAAGGAAATTAGTAAACATCAAGCAAGTGGTGGAGTGAATGGTATGCATGTTAAGCAAGTTGAAGTAAAAGCAACAATCGCTTAGTTAATGTTATTTAATAGTGTTTGTCCAACATAACAATCCAGCACTTTAGTACATCCATGCTTTAGTAAATTTTGTTTTCCTAACGAAAAATTTTCAAAAGTCTTACAATTTAATATACACATTTTTTTGCAGAAATAGAATTCATGCACGACATTAATCCAGGTCTGGGCACATATTTGTCCGCAGAATATTTATCAGGAATGCGCCAAGTAGGTTTTGATTTCGGTCGGTGGCGGCGTTCAGGTGTCTCTGAGTCGACCGGGTGAGCGGCGTACAGGCAGGCGACCTTGCTTGTAGAGCTACGTAGAGAGAGTTTGATCCGATCACCTAACAAGGAACTGGGCAAGTTCTCTGGATGGGACGTGTACAAATGCACGTAGTCGTTTGCAGCACTACGAAGGGGACGATCATGTTGTAAAGTAAACCCTGAATACTTGGATACATTTAACCTTTGATTATTCTCAAACTCGTCGTCTTCAATGTCTGATAGAATCCGGTTCCTTCGTGGCAATGTTTTTAGGGTCGGAGACGAAAGAGGACGGAGCGAAATCCGTGAAGTTGTTACCTTTGATATCTCTGTTGGATAATGTTGAGCAAAATTACTGCAATTACGGGTCAGTGTTTTCGGTCTAGTTTTCAGGTCGAGTTCAGAAGTATATTTTAGCGTCTTTACTGGTTGTGAGCCGTATCTAGTAGACGTTATTGTATTAGATGACTGCATTCGATGTGACTTCATCGATGTATAAAGTTCCTCAGAAGTGCGTTTCTCTTCATTGTGATTACTTATTGATTGATGAATGCGCCTGCTAAGATGTTGGGAAGGAGGTGAGTATACTTTGTTAGCTGGATATAAGTGAGACATGCCTAAAGGCGATAAATGAAGGTTCAAACGCAGTCTTAAGCCTACATCAGACGTGATTGGTGTATTTCCAGTCTCCGAGTATAATCCTTGAGTTCTTCTTATTCGAGGAGCTGCCATTGGCGTGACGCTTTGAGGATTATAACTTCTGGCGAGCTCAGTGTCTTTCATGTGTAAAGCTGTAGTGGGTAATTTATTTATTTTCGCAGGATTCGAAATGAGACGCGACTTGCGAACATACGTTTGAGCGTTCTCAACTTGAAGTGACTTGGGCAAAAATGGTCTATACCACTTCCCGAATTGTCGGGAGACAATAGCATTTACTGCCTTAGGTTCTTTCGTTACAAGATCTTTCGTACGTCTAATGAGTGATGACATTGGTTGTTGTAGCATAGAATTGAGATGCAGAGAAACTGGTCTAGAAGCGTAAAATTGAGCAACTTTGCAACCCGACCTGTGGTCGATTAGACGACTTCCGAGTCCAAGCTGCTTCGAAGTGTCCGAGCTCATCGTTCTATTCGCATACGTGCCGTAGAGTCGTTCGGAAAGTCCTGAAGACGTAGGTGCGTTGACCGACCGAGCGGTGTACATATGTGCGAAGCCGCGTGGCGAGGTTCTACAGAAAAGTCTACTTTGCAATCCAAGTTGTGAGCTATGGGTTGATATCCCTGATCTAGTTTCGTAAAGATAGACGCAGTCCTTAGTGACGCTCCGCAGAGGGACAATTCCGTCCCTTTGAGGTTTGGTCGTGCGAGGTAACGTCAGCACTGGTGCTAAGTTTAGATGAGAGAGACTGCTGGGTTGTCTCTGGAGTGAATATCGCCTTCTAGGTAAAGCGACGAGTAAGCCTAGTGGTCTAGAAACAGATCGGAAGCCATAATCTCTAGTGTTCGGTGCTCGACTCTGAGAGCTGCGTTTGCATCTAATTGTAATCTTCGTCGAAACGACCGAGTGAGAGGTGGATCTCCAAATTGGAGCTCGGAAAACCTTTCGGTACTTCGGTGGTGATTTATCCGGAGGTTCTACATAGCGATAGCGCAGAATGCAATCTTTAGCCGACGTGATCGAGCGTGTATTTAAGCCCATCTCGAAGAAGTGGATATTCGTTGTTTATGTGAACTATCAACCTTTCTACAGACTGAAGATACAATTCAACATGAGAATCTGCAGGCAATTTTACAGAAATATGTACAAAATATACAATATGTACAAATTGTATGCTAAGAAAACATGCTATTAATTTATGAATGTACAGTTGCGGAAATTTATTCTTGCTTATTTTCTTGTTCCGTCACCGCTCTTGGGAGCCTGAAATAATATAAAATGTATTACTTAATTACAATTTCTTAAATAAATACAGCAAAGAGAATTGAATGAAATGTTACAACACGTACAAATATGTTACGAAGGGGTTATTGGTCGAAATGTGTATTGGGGTTGCACGTGCATGGCTGTATTTTAACCTACCACATAACCTATAATGAAATACTCGTGTTACTGCCAGTATCGGTCAACAGTCCATCACAAATTGAAAGTTCTACGGTTAAATTAGAATTAAGGTAATCACCGTGGAATGCGAAGGCTTGTATGTGAAATCGTCTACACTACTGCATTGTGCACAATATGTGTATTGAAATATGTAAACTATCATTTGCAAAAATTGCATGCTCGATGGGTGATTGAAAACGATTGACAAACACGCATGTAAAATGACAGAAATATTCGTGATAGAGACAAACATCAATACCAAAATGAGAGCTCGTACTTGTGTGTTACTTTTGAATTATTGTATCAGCTGCTGCTTCGCACATCACACGGCGCAGCACATGGTTGCCCACTAGTCACTAAGAATCAAGCAACATGCATTTAAATGGCATTTAATGTTGGCACTTCCGCAACGGAACGCTCAAATGTTTTAATTAATTTTGTTACGCCGACTGAGTTGACAGGATACGATATGTAAGGTTGACGGCGAGGCTGGAAACTTGGTATACAAATATTTTAGCAACAAATAAATAGCAGCGTAGTAATATTACAAATGCAGAAATGAAACAAAATATATTTGAATAAATACATTTGGAACTGAAATGTATTGTTACCTTTTTGTGAAATGGGAACTTTAAAAATGAGGTGATCAAATTCCATGCAATCCTTCGTGCCTGTTTACTTAGTCAACTGAAGAAATTTTGTTTTTTTGATAAAAATACATTTACAGTTATCAAAAAAACGTGAGCGGAACTCTTTCACCTCATTATTCTCTTAATAAAAAATAATTGCAGTCACTGGCCACCGATATTTGAGCTCTGTGTAGAAACGTGATGGAGGGACAGCTTTATACAGCTCCAAAGAGTATGAGTACGACAGAACAGAGGTGTCATTGGTTGCTTGCGTGTATATTGCCCTTAAGAAAGACAGTTCGTATAGAGTTGTAATTTCATAATTAAATAAATTACACGCCTCCTGGTTGCGCTGTGGTTAAGTGATTCATTTTGTAAATCTATATGCACGAACTCAGATTTCAATCTTTGACAGCTGTCTGATTCAATAATAAACTTAAATTTGATCAGCCTTTATAACATAGTTAATAATGAGTCGAGATGTCTTCTTTAGTTGAATGATCTGGAAATTTGTTCAAGTTTTTTTTTTATGTGACTGGACATGGATGGCTAATACCACACCTTCTGTCATGGAATACATGGGAACTAGGTGCCATGCCAGGACCTTCCTTATGTTGCACGGCTACATTGAACTGGATGGAAAAAGCGGACAATTTTCATTGCCAAATTAAAAATCTAAACATAGTACAAATATAATTTAAATACTAAAGACATAATAAGCCAAGTATCAAATAATGATACGATCATAAGCCAAGAAGTTATTTGAAATGTCCGATCCTGGTTTTTCAATATCGAGTTTGGAACTAAATTTAGTGCTTACGACTTTCGAAGTGGATTGTAACAGCTTGAGGGGGGAGGCGGGGGGGAGGCGGGGGGTGAGGGGGGCAGACGGAACACCATTGTCTTCTGATTGGTCGACGCGAGGCGTTCCGATTACGAATTTTTAATCAGCTGTACCTGAGCAGGTGCTAGAGAATATGGTGGATGTGCCTATAGGCGATATTAATCGATGTTATGGGAACAATTATGACATAGAAAGTATAATGCCTATTATCATTACGTCGAAGCATGCAGAAGAGTACATGAACCCTCATACTTTTCCTTTTTCTCTTACTTCACATTGTACCACACTCGTAATTTCCACTGCTACGTTCCCCATGCCTTTACCATAGAAAACCCTTACTGACACCCATATTAATTAAACATTAATAGATTTATTTGTAAGATCGATGATCATCAATTTAAATAAGTAAATATATAAATATGATTAATAATGGAAAAAATAGATCATAACCATGATACATTTCCAGGACGATATGCAACCAGTGCACGCAAGAGCGGCATTGTATTTTCGGAAAGATTCAATGATTTTATGCAGTTTAGAAGGAAAAGTACCAATTTGAGATCTCACCAATTTTTTTTCCGATTTTCGTGTGATAATAAATTCCACCTTCAGAGAAGTTTGAGCTAACAAACTGTGTCAGGTTATTTAGCCTGATTCAGTGAATTTTATTGTGATAATCCATAGACAGTAAGTACACTGTACTCAGATTTGTCATATTTCAACATAAGTCAGTTCAGCAAAGCAAACCACAGCGAAAAAGAACTGGCAAGAAACTCCGCTGTGTTGTTTTATTTCAACGTCCACTTAGTCGATTTTATAAAGTCCACCTTCACTTAAATCGCTTGTATTTTTTAATCAACACACAGGTAATTACAAATAAATAATTACAATTTCATTTCATTTAATTTTCATTTCATTGTGAATGGTATGTCCATAATAATATATCCATAATAAATAAAGGTTAAAATCATGTCGTCTGCCAAGACTAAGAACCCTGAAATTAATTAAGCAAAGGAAATATCTGCTTATTAAATGTTATAGTTTTCATGCTGACATCATTACAAATCATCAATAATTTTGGGGATATTGAAAGCAGCAATAAAAAAAATCATAAGCCAAGAAGTAGCATGCCCTATGCCAAATTTACATATTTAATAACAATAATATATTTTAATTTCAAAATTATCATGAACCAGAGAATGTGCACTAAAGCCAGTTGTTGTTTAGATTATTTAAAGTTTGCTTCAATGGTTCGATGGACTAAGATTTTCTCAATGTCTTTAATCGTTCGAAACGAATTTATCCTTGTCTACTGGCAATACTGTTTCTATAGTTATGTATCTCGTGCAGGAACAACATATATGATATGGTTGTTTACCAACGGGGTTGGCATCTCCTATCGAGCTCACTCGACCGTGTCGCAGCATTGACATTGGCACCGCTGGCATAGATTAGGACTGGCAGGGCCATTGTTCTTCGTCTGCATTGTACATGGTCATTCTATACATTCACGCCTATCACCGAAAGGGATTGGGTAGGTTTTTTTTTATTTAGTCCCTCTTTTTATGTGATTTTTAATTTAGAGCCATTTTCTGTTTAATTATATTTAATTATCCTTTAGTTAGTCAAGTGGTTTGATAATTGTATATGTCTGTTTTATATATTTATTATTATTATTTTATTTATCTATTATTATATATTAGCTGGATTGTTAATTGGTGATGAATTTATATAAAATAAAAAAGAAAATATAAATTAATTAAGAGTAATTAGACGTTGAGTAATTCAAATGAGTTGTAGACATGCTTTGCATTTACTTTACAGTAAAATCTTTTTTTTATTTTACATTCATTTTGACTGCAATACATTTAAGTCTAAAAACTTAACGAAAAGAAGTACAAATATAAACTTACAGGAAGAATTGCAATCATAATATTAAATCAAAATAACCTACAGATATTATGGAAAAGAAAAAAAAACTGAAATGAGAAGATAAATGGAAATAACAATTACGTGGATTCATTAAAACATATTAAAAGTCATTTAAGTCAAAATGAAATATTTACAGAAATATTATCATTGCATCAATACGAAATACGCAATATGAAATACGCAATCGTCTCGATCTACGAAAAACTCGATGCTGCCGCCACATTTCCGGCGCGCCGCCCGCCTACCGACACGCAACGACGAGGTGATGCCGCCCAGGCGTGCAGGCGCCCGAGCTAGGGCGGCGCCGCTTAGGTGATGTTCTCACGCGTCTATTATATTTTCATTTTTATCCTATTTCGCTTTCAGCGAAACGAACAAGACTTACTGATGGTCCATGTCGCGAGTAGGTATGTATGTACGTCCATGTAGATAGCATAGGCACCATGCTATTAAAAGGGACACTATGCTACTTTATTCAGGATATTTTTTTCCTGTTTGGAATATTTAAAATACTGTGTATATTAGTATATGTATATATAATAAATTCCTATTGAGCCATTATCTATGATAATTATAATTTCCAACCTCTTTTTAACCAACTTAAAAAAAAAGGAGGAGGTTCTCAATGCGTCAGAATCTTTTTTTTTGTCTTCCGCCTTACACATTTCTAAATCACAATGGTAGTTAGAAAAAGATTGCCATTTGGCATTAATCCCGCTTTTAAAAGGCAAATTTTTTCACCTGTTTTAAGGCTCCAACTCACTCGAGCGTTCAGCAAACAAACGATAATGGCGATCTCCGGAAGCATTGAGTGAAGCATTTAAGTTAGGGTTCATTGTTGTAAGCGCGTGAAAATCGAGCGCGACGAAGTGAAATTTAGGTATTTGACATGTGAATTTGATATGAATTAATGTGAATGAATTATGAAATGATTTATTGAATGAATAATAATTCATTATTAATGTACATGAATTAATATATGTTACACGGTTATTCACTAGATACATATGTAATCTTGTACCACAAATAAGAAAATTGTCTAATTCATTTATAATTTCCAAGCGCCGGCTTGAAAACCTAGTAAAAACTTATAAATAGGTATTTACAAACATATATTTTAAAAAAATACAAGCAACTTATTAAAACCGTTTTACGGTCATACACTAAATGATAGTCTAACCTTTGATATTTCGATTTTTTTACCAGTGTTTATGCTTAACCGACGCTTAGATAAAATTAAAATAAACCCAAAATGTTGAAGGTTAGCGTCGTATGGACCCTTAAATGGTGTACACTAAATAATTTTATTATTAATATTCATCTGCACCTTGCAATCCAAAATGAAAATTATTTTACACACAAAATATACGTTTTCATGGTAGTTCGTTAAAACAAAAACAACGTGCAATGTATAATTCACATACAATTAATAAAGAGGTATAAATAAACACCGGACAACCGCGACGGTTTGAATTAATAAACTTATAAAAACAGGTATTTTTCACATACCTCTTCGATATAGGTACGGTAGGAGGCGCTGAGATCGGGTAGTAGGCTTCAAATGACATTATGAATATCATCGTTATGGTACGCATATGAGCGCTGCATGTATCCTACCATAAGTTGGGGTAAAACATTACTTATTCCACCACTTCCTACAGCTACAAAAATCCCAAAGTTACCTTACGGTTACACCATGTAACCGAAAGTTACTTATCGGATTTCAGGTAACTGGAGGTGGTGAAAACAGGGTTTAGACAAGCAGGTTTATTTTGGAAATGGACATGGATTGCTCATACCACATGTACTGTCATGATATTAACCCAATATACCACATGAGAACTTGGTGTCATGCAAAGACTGTCTTTACAATGCACGGCTATATAGAACTAGATAACATTGTCCTTTCGGCCATCGATGGTTCTAACCCGGAAAGGATCTAGCACCCATCGGTAACCTAACCAAACCAAGAGTTGCTCAAGCTCGATTATTGAACACCGAGGCGTCGGGCGACTGTAATCTACTTGAAGTTTAAAAAAAAGTTCTGGGCAACGAATCCGAACCAAGCTCATCGTTGATGACATCCGTGTTACTGCGTTTTACCTCAGAGCCGATGGCTACGAAAATGCCACTAGTTTCGTTTGTCTTAAATATAGTAAAAAACTCGATACTTATTCACGTTTAAAATGACAGCTGGCAGCAAGACGAGACGTAGAATTCGATATCGTTTTGGCGCGAAGCTTTCGATCTGTGCCGAGTAAACAATAACTGCTTCGCACCGGTTTAAGCCGTTTTTAAATAAATATAATGCCATTATAAATAAGCACTTTGAAACCAGCAATATGTTTTGTAATAATTGAAAGAAGTTCTTAATTTAAAACGCTGTTTGCTCTCAACATAGAGTAGCTAATATGCTTACATTATATGCTAATAAGCTCGTTTTTTTTTAAAAAAAAGGAACAGGTCTATGGAAAACTAAATTTGAGGATTTTTCTCGGCAAGGCACAATCGAAGCTATACATTGCACTTAATTCGATTTAAGATATAAGTAACTATTTTGCTAGGAATAAAAATGTGGTATGTTAAATCGTATTGTTATTATTTTCCAAATGTAGATCTTACAGCCCATGTATCATTTCTGACCGGTCGTTAATCAAATCACGTAACGTTCTTATAGGTGTCACCCGGGCAGTAATTTTCATTACGTAACTGGACTTGGATTTCTCATTCACGCCCACCGTCATTGCCGCTTCAATCACATTTGCATCCAATGCGATGGTACTAACCCTGGCCGCTTTAACCTACTGCCTAGTGGGGGAAGGGGGCATACAGTCCTAAATGGATTTCGAACCGTGGAACAGCTCGCGTTTGTGATGAAGTGGCCTCAGCTGTCAGCCTCAGTGGCCCAGTGGTGCGACACTTCGGCGATCGCTCTCCGAAGTTAAGCAACGCTGGGTCCGGTCTGGTCTTGGATGGGTGACCATTCGACCGTTGAGAGAGGCTGGCCGTGGTTCGGATTCCACGTTAAGCTGTAGGTCCCCTTCCTTACTTACTAGATGGTAGGGTTTATCCCGCCCGGGTTGGTACCATCGCATTGGATGAACGATGGTCGAAGCGGCAATGAAAATTGTCCGTGTTTTCTATCCAGTTCAATGTAGCCGTGCAATATAAGGAAGGTCCTGGCATGGCACCTAGTTCCCATGTGGTGTGTTGGGCTAATACCATGACAGAACGTGTGGTATTAGCCATCCATGTCCAGTCACATAAAAAAAAAAAAAATATCCAACTCATAAATAGTATGAGATAAAGACCTCTGGCATGTAAAGCAAGTCCCTATGCTCCTGAGCTATGATCCGGCCGTCATTAGCTGTCAGTTTCGCTCTATAAATAAATTTGGACATTATTTCGTCAATCTGTCTCTATACGTACATATCGAAGCACAACTTCAGTCGACAATGCTCTCTAGCCCAACCCAATTTACTCCTGCTATCGTCAAAAAACGTATTTCTACTGAATTCGTGCCTGTTTTGAGGGTTCCGTACCCAAGAGGTGCCAAGGGAACCCTATTACTATGCGTCCGCTGTCCGTCCTTCCGTCCGTCCTCCGTCCCTCCGTCCGTCTGTCACAGGGCTGTATCTCATGAACCGTTGTATCTCATGAACCGTTATAGCTAGGCACTTGTAATTTTCACCGAATATGTATTTATATTACCGCTATAACAACAAAAAAAAAGATTAAACAAAATTTTAATTAAAGGGGTCCCCCATACAAAAAAGATTTTATTGGAGTTTTTTAGAGAGTTGGTATTTTAAAATGTAAAGGCTGAACTTTAGTTTGGTAATGCCAACGATTAGGCACAGAACTTAGGACACGCTCACCCAAACGTTCCCGTAACAGCTGTGTTACCGTCACATTACTACCGTTTCTTCAGCTATTTTCATTGTAACGCTGCAGTTACAAATGCTTCAGTCGCACGACTCGCACATCAGGGGGGTTACCACGGTAAATAACTCTCCAGGTCAATAGCAGGTGAACAGGCAAATAAGTGTCGTTTCGTGCCATGCCAACTGTTAAATGTCAGTTTACTTGGCCGAATAACACGTTGTTTGACAGTTGGCATGGTACGAAACGCAACTAAACGTCAGATTAAATCACTCTCATGCCTATTCACCTGCTATTCACCCGGCGAGATATCTTACCATGGTAACCCCCTAGAGTGCAACTCGTGCGACTCACTCGTACGTGAATAATTGCATTTGCCCTCTGTAGATTTAAATTGTCATCAAAGGATTTTATAAACTTACTTACTTTTTGGATATGTATTTATCTTTCAAGTTTCATTCATGAATTATTAATTTTATTTATTATCTAAGCTTCGCTAATAGTTCTAATTTTAAGTAAAATAAATCATTAGAACACCACGCTCTTTACCTGTAACTAAAGTTACAAGAAAGTTTTCAATATTTTGTCAAGTATCCCGACAAAGTTAATTGTACGAATTATTATTTTACGTTTACGGATAAACAGTGTTCAGCTTACTTACTTAGCTCAACGTTTCGTCCACCACGCTGTGGACATCATCAGGATTCGCGACGCGACCTGGAGGACCTCTGACACTTCGTCCAGTCACCAGAACCTACCCACAGCTACAAACTGCGCAGCCGACGACCTGCAATTGACATCTGACTGGACCACGGAGGATAGAGGTAGAGAGGGGATGGTCTAAACAAACTGGGTCTGTGTCGACCAAGTGGGTCGCTACGTCACAGCCCACGTGGAAAAGAAGGCGTGGCTTAGCGACACTCGCGACATGGCTGTTGTGCATGTTGTGGGACAATATTATGGTCTGCGGCGCATTTTTCGGCGAACAGTCGATTACGCGATGAGATCATGTGTAAAATGTTGCAAACATTACACAGGACAAAATAATCTAAAGCTTATAGGTGGAATTAAGTTTTATTTATCAGTAAAACACCTCATATTTTATAATTTGAGTCAATATTCGAGCAATGTATCGATGTATCGCTCTTGCTATGAGCCGATAGATAGCGCGCAATCATTTTCGTTTTACGGTAAGAAATGTTGATCTCATGATATCGATTCTTCCGGTAGATGGATTTCGCAAAAATGGGCGGTGCCATACCATGAAGCGATTTTCCCCCCGCTTCTCCGCACAGTGTCACGCTGCGATCCTTAGTAATATGAGTTAAAAACATCTCCTCTCTCTCTCTATGCTCCTTAGACTGGACGAAGCGTCAGAGGTCCTCCAGGTCGCGTCGCGAATCCTGATGATGTCTACAGCGTGGTGGACGAAACGTCGAGCTAAATAAGTAAGCTGAACACTGTTTATCCGTAAACGTAAAATAATATGTCGAACAATAGTGAAAATCTAAACAAACAAAATTGTACGAAGTAACTGACCAGAGATAATAAATGAGTCAATTTCCTTTGGCCAACGCGATTGTGTTTTAGCAACGCAAAATTTACATCAAAGGCGTATTTCATTGGTTTAAATTTACGATATTTAATAAAATGCTGGGGCGAACGATAAGAACCAACTATGACCACACGGTTCCGAATGGTCAAATTCGCACCACCCGCAATAAAAGAGTATTTATGAAGAGGTGCAAGCCTATTGAAGAAATTAGAGATGAATCCGCTGGGGTCTAACCGCAAGGTGATCTTCTCTGTCTACCCCTCCCAGAAAACGTGTTGAAACAGTGTTTTTTTATGGAATGCGACATGCATGACTAATATCACACCTACTGTCATGATCAGACACCATATGGGAACTAGTTGCCATGCCAGGACCTTCCTTATATTGCGTGGATAATGTATATGATAATTCAATGGATGGTAGACACGGACAGTTCCGTTTCTCAAAAGGAAATAAGGAGTTCTTACAGTCTATCGGTCTCTCCGTCTGCCAAGAACTTTTTGGCAGGAACGCATGGAGGTACCTATTAAGTTGAAATGTATATGAGATTATAAGTTCTTTTGCTCCTGGGAGCTGTAAAAAGGTAAAAAAAAGTTTCAGAGTGAACTCTGAAGTTCATTTTGAAGAAGATTTTGAAATTAAACAAAACCAATTTCGAGGGTACTTTTCGTTCACATAGAATCATAAAATTTAGCTAGAAACAAGATCTCACAGCACAAGTGAAGTAAAACATTCGAAAATCGTAAATTTTGGTTAGTTATTCAAATAAAAAAAAATCGCACGGAACCGCCGTTGCGCGATTCATATTCGCACTTGTCCCGATGGCCCAACACCGACGCGGCTGGCCACTGGGGTTATGTCGGACACGTTATTTCATGCGAGCGAGAGCCCCTCACTCCCAGCAGCGAGTGAGATGTGCGGGTTGCGCCGCTGAAGCAGACGCATTAGTGCACCGCGGGTCACATTTGGCACGCGGTGCGTGTTGGCGCACTCGCGAGGAAAATACTATAAACGTGGCAAATATGTCACTGTCTGGCGAGAGCCCCCACCCCCCTCCCACCCGCACCGCCGCACCCCGCGCCACTTGAACTTCGTATAGACGCTGCAATTTATTTACATTCAGCGGGGCAGGACTGTTTGGTTGAAGCCCCGAAAACTTTTTATTTTTGAAGCTTGCCCTGGATGTGATGTGGATCTGAAGACCAAGCGATAAACATACATAACGAGACCAGATACCCCTTGGATATATGTTTTAAATTATGCCAAATTATGAATAAGTTATAAACGAATCAAATAACTATAATCTTACAGCTCGTGGTGTAGAGCCTTGCGGACTAGACTTTAATGCGATCGGTTATGGGTTCAAATCTTCGCTCCGGTCATGCATCACTTTCTTCCTCTTTCTGAGTTGGATAAGTGCATTTCGTTACGAATGCGATCTGTACCTTGGTTCGGAACCCCCCGTAGGTCTTTCCTCTACTAGATGGTAGGGTCAAGCCCGCCCGAGTTAGTGCCACCATATTGGATGAAACTTTGGTTTTGGCAATGAAAAAATTAGACATTCAAATAATTAAATAAGGTAACAAATCCAATCATCTTTCTCCGTCCCCATTCAACTTTTGCTCAATCGGAAATCAGTCCCGGAATTCTACTTTTCTAAAGTAAGGACCACTTAACTTTGTTAAAGCAAGCGCAAAGCAAAGTGTAGATCCTAATCTGTATGGAAAAGAGTAAAATGCACTTGTTCCCGAGGTATTTCCCTTAAAGTGCAATCTGTGCTTTTCAAACGTAATTTGAACAATCTAGCATTATTGACTTCTTCCATGGCAATAGTCGCGATCACATAACATCCAGTTCAATGTAACCGCTCTCATAAAGGGAAGGTCCTGGCATGGCACCTAATTGCTTCGGGAATGTGGTGTAATGGGCTAATATCATAACGGTAGTTGTGTGGTATTAGCCATCCATGCCAGGTT
The DNA here is from genome assembly GCA_946894095.1 of Incurvaria masculella. NCBI lineage: Eukaryota > Metazoa > Arthropoda > Insecta > Lepidoptera > Incurvariidae > Incurvaria > Incurvaria masculella. Next base: position 22,903,826 of record OX335647.2, read on the forward strand.
GCAATAAAAAAAAATTAGAGCGCCACGGGACGCTCGGCAGATGTAAACCTAGTTTCTCTTAGAATTGTTAATGAATAAAAACCAATAAAGAAATATGAAGTAAAAAATTCTACGGTAGTGCGGTGCCAAGCGCGGGTTGCGGTGCCAAGGGCTGCTCGATTGCAGTTGGGGTCTTATAACAAAAGTACAAAACGTTCTTGCAATCACGGCATAATAAAGCGCCACGAAATTTGCGCGACCCCATGCGAGTCAGTACTGACAAGGTGCGCCAACAGACGTTCAATGTTTAACGCAAAACAAAAATACATTACGGCACCCGGGAAGGGGCCAACCGACCCGACGCACCTCCCGCGTTCTTCCCAGCCGGCGGCATAGTGCGCGGCGACCTCAGCCCTATCGGTTAAAAGTGTAGTCCGCGAACTCGATCCGCGTGTGGCGAGTGCGCGGGGCGGTACGCGGGAGACAGGCTGGACCAGAACAGCTCGCGGCTCGTCATTGTAGCGCAGTCGATCCAGCTGCGCGGAGTACTCTTCCTGGCGCTGTGGTTCCTCATCGCCTACGAGATCGTGCAGTTCCTGTAGGCCGGGAGGATGGTGAGCGGCTTTCGCATCAGCTGTGTTCGATTTCCGGTTAATGACTGTCGCATCTCTCGATTGACAGGCGAGGGTCCACGAGTTCGAGTCCTTAGTGAAAACTATGAAAAACTATTTGGTTGAGGCTTTGCGTATACAAATTTGTTTATAGTGTTATAAATGCGTACACATATAAAACCTCTCTTAGTAAGCAATCTCACATTTAAAGGAAGCTTCTCTAAATAATAAAATCACATTTCTGGGTCTATTTGTTCCGAAAATTCGTTGTTTGTTGTATTTAAGTAGTAAACTACTAAACCGATTTTGATTACATTTGATGGGACCACTTAGAAAGTATACCCTTTCAAACAGAAAAGATTTTTTCAAATCGGTCCACAGGTCTTCGATTAATCGGTGAACATAAACAAAAAAAAAGATTCCGACGATTTGAGAACCTCCTCCTTTTTTTTAAGTTAATTAAAAATTAGACTTTGATAGAGTTAATTTACACATTGTGCTACACGTATGCTAACGGCGTTTGGTTGTACCTTTCAGGATGAACTAGGCAAGGATCAAATCGGCAGTAAGTAACATTTAACTTTCTACCCTAAGGGCCTTTTTCACCTGCTGATTAGCTTAATCCTAACATATTCCCACCAAACTGCATGTTCTCCTATTTATTAATTAAGTTCATTTGGTGAAAATTATTACGTAAGATACATAATACTATCATCCACATGTTACCCACATCAGGGGCGGCTTTAGCCATTGCGAGAGCCTTGTCGTTTAGCAATAAGTTTTAATGCAAAGTTATGAATAAATAAATATAGAAAGTAAATAGTTTTTTTAAAATAAACAAATAACAATAATAAACGCATAGATTAAGTAATGAGATAACGGTAATGTCGTATCCATTAAATACATAAAATTATCAACAAATTCTTATTAATAATAATAACTACGGTTCCATTTTGCGGCTTTCCCTAAGACTGATATCATTATTAAATCATAATAATTTAAGCAAAGAGCTAAATCATTTTCTTTTGAAATTTTAGCAAGAGTTGAAAGCCGATATTGTATCAGGTTTGGCGGAAATGTTTAATATATATAACCTCGACCCAACTTTTACCAGTGTCTTGGCTATAATTTTCAGGACCACTTCGATAGTAACGTACACTTCGGTTAATATTTTTTCTTTTTATATTTCAACCCCGAAATTATGTCATAGTTTCAGCGATAACTAACAACAAGAGAGCTCGATTGGTGTGACGTTGACGTTAGTTTTATATTGCGAGACGTACGGCGCGAAATTTAAATTAATGCCTAATATTTTTCTACTGGGGTTGTTGCGCGAGTACACAAGGCCCCTGCAAGAGCGAGGCCCCGGGCGGTTGCCCTGCTCGCCACCCCCAAAGGCCGCCACTGACCCACATTGGTTCAGCTAATCATTTAAACATTTTAATCCAATATCAGTGGGAAGATTATTTCTAGAAGAAAACACCCAATTTCGTATTTAAGATCAATCGCCCCCAATTGTGTAACTTACGTAAAATACAAACGGGGAAAGAAGATCATGCGCAGATTTTTTGACAGAAATCCAAAATTATACTCAAAAATATTTTTAAATAAAAAAAGGACCGCCTTCAAAAAAACCGGAACTAAAAAGCAAAAAATAATTGGTTACTTTTAATTAATGTACGAAAAGCTATTTTAATTCTAACTAATTATGTACAATTTCTTAATTTTTAATCATCTTTTGAAGTCGGTGCCTTGGGTAGAGTTTGCTTTGCACGCTGCTGACCGAACAGACACTATTTCAGCCGAACACATCCGAAGTCTACGAGAGCGTAAACAACCTGAGTCAGCAATGATTGGTCCACAGACATCGTCATTCCACAGAGCATTTTAAGCAACCGTTCGTCTAACTGGAGATGCCCTTAGCGTTGGTTTACGTGCAAGCTGATATCGATACAGCGCAGCGTACTGAAATTGGGTTTCAACGATTATTAGCACTTTCGGCTTTATAAAGGCGCGCACTGGTGAAGGAGTACGTTAATTCGCTGCTCTGTGTTGATTGGTACTTCGCTGCGACATCGTTGTCTGAACGAGACGATTTCTGCCGAAATTGGTGAAATATGTACTAACCGCACACTCGTTTTGACACGTAGTTGAGAGCATACACCTCAAAGTCGCTACCTATTGTTTTCTGTTCTTTTTTATATTTGTTTTTTTTTGTTTTGTGTTATGTAGGTATTTAGGTAGAATAAAAAGTACAAGCTACACCTACCTAAATATTTATCATATAAGTGGTCGTTGTTTTTATATTGGTTTGTTCGTAGGGTTTTCTTGTAAATATTTTGTTTTTACTGTGTTAGGTATTTAGTTTAAGTGTAAGGCATATTTAAATTACAAAGTATTTGCCTAAATACCTACTTACATACGTTTTTCCGACCTGTTTGTTTATTTAATTTTTGTTTTTGTGTTTTGTTCAAGTAGGTAAATGTAAGTAGCTACCTACTTATATTTCTTTCTTAGCCATAGGTGTTATTAATCCAACTACTTGCAGCCCTTAAAGAACGTCTACCCAAGGCACCGACTTCAAAAGATGATTAAAAATTAAGAAATTGTACATAATTAGTTAGAATTAAAATAGCTTTTCGTACATTAATTAAAAGTAACCAATTATTTTTTGCTTTTTAGTTCCGGTTTTTTTGAAGGCGGTCCTTTTTTTATTTAAAAATATTTTACTTTTTGCTTTTTAGTGGTGGCGTAACTTTTGACTCAAGGTGGGCGAGCCCTCCTGCTCAACTTCACATACAAAGTGGAAAGAAGATATACATACATATACAATACAATGAACGAGCATTAGCAGAAATGAAACCATTGAGAAATCTCATTTCTGACGAAAGGTAGACCGGTAACTATCTGGATTCATGAGTTCACGGTTGATACGTACGATAATTGATACGATGAGATCACGTGAGATAGAGTGCTGTGACAGACTGACGGACGGACGGACAGCGGAAGCTTAGTAATAAGGTTCCGTTGGTGTCCTTTGGGAACGGAACCCTAAAAAGACAAAACAACGAATGACCGGAACCGCTGAGTTTCTGAATTTCTCATCCTTACATCGTTCCGGATAGTCTGTTTCTTGCGTAAGTTTAATTTGTATGAAAATGAGTACATATCGGCCTCGTTTATCGCCCCTTAACAGTTGAATTTTGTAAAATCCGTTGTGAGCGAGCCTTTTCGTCTTAACAAGAAGTCACTGAAAATTTTAAGTTTCGAGGATAATTGGTTTCAGAGATCTCAACATGAGTGGTTTTCGCCTAAATGTGTTCATTTTGACCTGTTTTACCCCCCTAATAGTATAATTTCCAAAAATATTTTCTTCTAAAGCATTCCCATCTAAAATAAAACATACTCTGACATTTCTGGGTTCAGCGGCTCTAGAGATAGAAATGTGTACAATTTGCCCTCTTTTACCCCCCTTGAATACCCCTAACAGTTGAAGTAAAAAAAAACCTCTCATACTGAGCAATCTCACCCGAAAAGAAAGCTACTGTAACTAAAAAATCACATTTCTGGGTTCGCGGGGTTAAGAAATTCGATGTTGGTATAGTTAAGTACCAAACTACTGAACCGATTTTGATAAAAAAAAAATGGGACCAACTAGAAAGTATACCCTTTCGAACAAAAAAAGAATTTTTCAAATCGGTCCAGGGGTCTTCGAGTAATCGGTGAACATACATAAAAAAAAAAAAAAAAAAAGATTCCGACGAATTGATAACCTCCTCCTTTTTTGAAGTCGGTTAAAAATAGATTTATTTGATCAAACTAGATGTCTGATGACCATTAGCACTGTAATATAGTGTTTGGTATCTAAGTTATAAAGTCCGAAAGTTCGAATTTTTTGCGAGTTTTATAAAGTAACTTTGGAGGTGAATTACTCAAAGATAAAATAAAAAAAATCTTATAATGATTAGTCATCATAAATAGCTTGTTTCATGAAGATTTGTAATCAATTTGGTTTTTCTTTATTTTTTTTACTACAGCGGTTGTGATTTACTTTTAGCTCTAAGTCGTTTTGTAATAAATCTTACCAAATCAAATACTATGCGCATTGTCTGCTTTGTTGACATGTTGCATCCTCTTTAACACGGAGCCTGTCTTTTTCTTTGAAACAGGGAAGGTCAATGCGCGCAATATCATAGTTTTCTACCGTTCCCGCGAATGAGTTGGTCCCGCCGGGAAGGGCCAACTTAACTAGTACTGCTCAAGCATTCAGATGTAATTATTTTTAGTTTTAAATATATTTTTCAGTGCAGTAAAAATTAAGCTTATCCTTAACACAAATTTAAAAATGCAAATAAGAACCTCTATTGATAAAATATTCTCTATGCAGTCCTCAAGAAGGCCTTCGAGGCTTTCGACCAGGAGAAGAAAGGCTGCATCGGCACAGTCATGGTGGGCACGATCCTGGCCATGCTGGGCCACCAGGTCTCCGACGAGACCCTCCAGGAGATCATCGCCGAGGTTGACGAAGACGGTAGGTGGATGCAACATGAAATGAACAGAGCCGCTATCTCCATTGACCCGCAGTTCAGGGGCGTGTGAACTTGCCTTCCATGCCATAGGTTATCCGTTCAAATCCCGGCCCCATTCGTGCACCTTTTTTATTTGTGAGTTGGATTGATGGATTTCGTTACGAACGTTATGAGCTGTTCCGTGGTTCGGAATCTATGTAAGTCGCCTTTCACTACTAGGTGGCAGGGATATACCCCCCGGATTGGTATCATCGCATATTTCCATATCGGCATGGATTTGTATTGTATACAGGGTACATATCTGGAATGGCTATACTTAATTTAATTCATCCATTGTTGTTTCGATTCAGTTAATGAAACAATAGTTATCCAATCCAGGTTTATCTCATAAAATGTACATCTTAATTTCTGACATTATTTCCTGCAGGATTTACGCTCGTAGTAACTGTAAAACGCCATAATATACAAAAAGTTAAAATCCATTTAGCCACAAGCTAATTTTGTTCAATTTTTTTCATACAAACCGTTTTCGCCTTTAGGATCAAATTGAATGATTGTTGCTTGAGAAATCTTAACCCTGTCTAACGTGTTTTGCCTGTTGACGGACCAGGTTCGGGTGAACTGGAATTCGAGGAGTTTGTGACGCTGGCGTCACGATTTATGGTGGAGGAAGACGCCGAGGCGATGCAGCAAGAGCTCAAGGAAGCGTTTCGGTTATACGATAAAGAAGGTATGGGAAACAACACCTCTTCCATTTTCGATCAGTTGGTAAAGATCAGGGGGTCCATTGAGGGCAAGAGTGAGTTCGAGTTCGGGAGTGAGTTAACCTAAAAATAGCTGGGAAATATATTATTATTTAAATACCGGAACCGTTATTTATACTTCTAACTTATTTACGGGACAGACCAAATTTTTACCTAACTGTAATGATATTCAAGAAATGTAGAAACATTAACTATTTAAAAAAGTGAGTTGATATTTAGTGAAGAATTCGAACTCACTCTTACCCTGAATGGACCCTCTGGAACCGCATCCCAAGTGTGACAGTTGTTTGAACTTCTCAGTCACGCTTTGGTTTCCATAGGTATTGGTGAAACGCAAAAGTACCAGGGCGACAGAAATTGTTAGGTGTATTTTAAAATTTTGTAAAACTATAATCTGAGGGGTTGTGTAACCCCGCAGCTTTTGCTTGTAGTGGTGAGAGTTGCTGCGGGCAAACTATCGCCTAGGAGTCTCAAATATAGGTTGGGGAAAAAGTTTCTTCGCATTTTTTAAGAAAATTCAAAACATTTTTTAATATGGTTTATTTACATTTAACTAAAGTATGTAGGTACCATTTTGTTCGATAACTTTTTGCCATCTTGTAGGTAGGGACATGATCCCATTGCTATAGAAATATTGGGACTTCTGATCAATATACCGCGACAAGTGGTTTTGGCAGTCCTCATGTGATGTTAACCTGACACTGCCTAAAGAATTCTGAAGAGACCTAAACAGGTGGAAATCTGAAGGTGCAAGGTCAGGACTATACGGCGGATGCATTAACACCTCCCAGCCAAACTCTCTTAGTTTTTGCTGAGTGGCTAAAGATGTGTGAGGTCTAGCGTTATCATGATGAAAAACCACACCCCTTCTGTTGATTAATTCCGGCCGCTTTCTCTCCATTTCTTGCTTTAATCTCATCAGTTGTTCGCAGTAGAGTTCAGAATCGATGGTCCTGCCTGGTAGTAACAGCTCATAATGAATAATGCCCTTCCAATCCCACCACACACACAGCATCACCTTGTTGCGAGTTAACCCGGGTTTCGCCACAGTCTGTGAAGCTTGACCGGCCTTTGACCACGACCTTTTTCGCACGTTCTTGTCGTACGTGATCCACTTTTCATCACCAGTTATCAGCTTCTTCAAAAATGGTTCGGTTTCATTACGTCGTAATAAAGAATCACAAATGAGTACACGTTTCATTAGGTTTCTTGCAGTGAGCTCGTGAGGTACCCAAATATCGAGCTTTTTTGTGTACCCAGTTTTTTTCAAATGCGCCAAAACTGTTTTGTGGTCAATTCCTAGTTCTTCAGCTACGTCGTAACTACAGATATGCCGATCTTGCTCCACTTTTTCAAAAATGGCATCCATTTTATCCGTAATAGGGCGACCAGAGCGACGTGCATCTTTGACATCAAAATTTCCGGATTGAAAACGCTTAAACCAAATTTGTGCTACTCTCACAGACACTGCACTAGGTCCATAAACATCGCAAATTTTTTTCGCGGCTTGCGTTGCATTTTTACCTTTTTTGTAGTAAAATTTTAAAATGTATCGAATTTCTTCATTAGATTCACTCATTTTGACAGTACGAAAAACAAATGAGAATCACACATTTTCCTAATTTGAATTTGGAATTACGTTCTTTAAAATTTTAACTGTCAATGATACCAAAACCAGCCAGATACAAATAGTATAGACAAAGAGATTTTATTACAAGTTCATACATACTATAATGCGAAAAGACTTTTTCCCCGACCTATACATTGCGCAGCTACTGGACATTTCCCAAATTAGCCGATCATCGTAACGTTAAATATATTTTCAAAATATGTGGATCCCCCAAGCACCGAGGGGAACACGAAAACCTCCCCTATGTTTTTTTTTCCTTTTTCACCTTTCCAATCCAAACCTCTCCTACTATGCTAACCGTTATATTTCGGCCCCTGTCCAACTAGGAAAATAAAAATTATTCCATTAAGGTCTACTTTCGACATTCTAATCATACCCCTTCTCTAAAATGTAAACTGTCATAACGTTTCAATAGTGCGAAACATGTCGAAGTACTTAACGGGTTGTAGCTTCTCTAAAATTCAAACTATCATAACGTTTCAATAGTGGGAAACATGTCGAAGTACTTAAGGTGGCCCAACCCGCTCATCTCCCCATACAAAAGGGGAAAGAAGATCACGCCTATATTTCTTGTCAGAGATCCAAAATTTTGCTCAAAATAGCTTTCTTTGATTGAAGTAGATGTCTGATGACCAATGGCATTGTAAAATTGAGTTTGGTTTCCAAGTTATAACGTCCGAAAGTTCGGATTTTTCGCGCGTTTTATACAATAACTTTGGAAGTGGATTACGCAATGATAAAGTAAGAACATCTTAAAAAGATTAGTCATCAGACATAGCTTATTTAATCAAGATTTATAATGTATTTGGTTTTTGTTAGATTTTTGACTACAGCGGTCGTGGTTTACTTTTAGCTATAAGTCATTTTGAAATTAAAATTTTCGTAAATCTTACCAAATCATACACTATGCACATTGTCTTTTTTGTGGACAGGTTGCATCTTCCTCATCACGGAGCCTGTCTTGTTCTTATAAACAGAGAAGGTCCCAGAGCGCAACAGCACGGTTTTGTACCGTGCCCGCAAATGAGTTGAGGCCGCCGGGTTGGGCCACCTTAACTACCCGTAGCTTGAAAATTATTTGTTAATTTTTAATTTATTCAGCTTGGTTTTCACCAATTGCTAATGTATTTTAATTGACACTTACAGGGCCTTTATTACTAAAGTGCTGATTATCTTGTTCTGGTATCGTTTGTAAGATGGTAAGGGCCTTTAATGTAAGGATTAAGCTAATCAGTAGTTGGTGGAAGAGACCCAAACTAAACCTTTTTGTTCGAAGTACAAGTGCTTATAAATTTAGGTAATGGAAATGAAAACACAGAGATGTGAGATTAACTTTGATTGGAACAGGCAATGGGTACATCACGACTGCAGTGCTGCGAGAGATACTCAAGGAGCTTGATGACAAAATCACCGCCGAGGACCTCGACATGATGATCGAAGAGATCGACTCTGATGGCTCTGGCACGGTTGACTTCGACGGTAAATATGCTGGAACCGCTTCGTTGATCCAATGTAGTTCGGAAATCGTTGTTTCTCCGTCAGTCACATTGAGATCCCTTGATTTTATGCAACCTTACCTGGATGGCTAATACAATAACAAGCCCACCACATTCCCGTAGAAATTAGTTACAATGCCAGGATCTTCCCTTTATGAGCACGGATACACTGAACTGGACAGAAAACAAAGATATTTTTTAGTGCCGCTTCAAGTTTAGTTTCATTCAATGCGGTGGTACCAACCCAGCCAGGTTTAGTACCAACCCAGTAGGGGAAAGGGACCTTAGTTTCACATGTGTTCTAAACCACGTAACGAAATGCGCGTAAAGCGTAAGGCAGAGACAGAAAGCGGTGCATGACCGGAGCGAGGATTTGAACCCGTATCCTCTCGCGTGAAAGGCAAGTACTTTAGCTCCTACACCACGAGCTGTACAAAAATCTACCCGGTACAAAGAAACATCTAGATCAGATAAGAGTGCTCTTAATTTTAGTAAGTATTAATTAAAATCGGAATAACCAAAAAAAGTAATGCAAGCCAACTGAACTCTGACCGAAGTTTTTACAATTGATTTCATGTTAAAGTGATTGTCATAAGTTATACAAAAATACATATATACAGCTTAGGATGTGGTGTTTGGTCCTCAAATTTCGTAGTTGCAATGATATTTAAAAAAATCTGCACCTCAATTACCGCGATTTCCCGTCGTGTGTTTCGGACCAAAATGGCATGAATTAAGTTATAATCTAATCTGCCGAGCCAATCATGCTATCGACGTTATTGGCTAATATAATCACATTATATGTACTTTGGCCGACAGAAATACTTTGCTGGCTCTCACTAAAAAATATCAGTTCGTAAACAATGGAAGTAGTTATTGTAATGTGGAGCAAAACTGATTTATTCTATTTCAAAGCTGAACAAATCTTTATCCTTTGATTCAGTATGGAATGTGTTGCCGAGCCCCGATGATCTGTTCGATCGAAGCGTTTTTTTTTATGTGACTCGACATGGATGGCTAAATACCAAACTGACCGTCAGATATTAGTCTAACACACCACATGGGAACTAGCCATGCCAGGACCTTCCTTATATTGCTCGGCTACATTGAATTAGATGGAAAACACGGACAATTTTCATTGCCGCTTCGACCATCGTTTATTCAATTGCGTTGCGGGACTAGGCTTCAAATTCTATTGATTTTATAGCATCAATATTCTCTCTTGAGCACACAGGGAGTATCCCCCCCCCCCCTCTTCACATGTTGAAAGTTTTGAAACGAATTTTAGTTATTTTTTAGTATTATCTAAACGTTCTTGTACTTATGGAACTGAAATGTATTCATCTGTCATTAAGGCCTAAGTGTTTTTTATTTGTGTTCCAGAATTTATGGAGGTAATGACAGGCGGTGATGACTAAAGACTCCGTCGTTTCCTGCCAAAAGCTGATCTGCGATATTACACTTAACACTTAAGTTGCAATAAGATGTACATTATTAATAACCAGCTGCCAAATTTCTTCAAAGTACAAGTAATACCGAAACCATTGGCGACATCCATAACTCGGATCTAAACAGTATTCTCCGATATGCCTAAGATAGCTTAATGTATACGTTAAATTGCATGATTTACATTATTTAAGAATTTTATTTACAAGATAAAGTGTTATGTACTTAAAATATATAATTTAAAAAAAATTCATGGTGGTGATATTAATTCCTAGAAATAGTTTCCGTTTCCAACATTTTACTAATAATACAGACCAACCGTTTTAATGTTACTAGACCCACCGTTATATTGTTAACCTCCAGTGCATCTTAGTAGGGGAAAGGGACCTAAAGTTTTACATGGATTCCGAACCATGGAGGAGCTCTTAAGGTGGCCCAACCCGGTGGGCCTAACTCATTCGCGGGCACGGTACAAAACCGTGCTGTTGCGCTCTAGGACCTTCTCTGTTTCAAAGAATAAGACAGGCTCCATGATGAAGAAGATGCAATATGTCCACAAAAAAGACAATGTGCATAGTGTATGATTTGGTAAGATTTACGAAAATTTTAATTTAAAAACGACTTATAGCTAAAAGTAAACCACGACCGCTGTAGTAAAAGTTCGAGCAAAAACCAAATAGATTATAAATCTTGATTAAATAAGCTATGTTTGATGACTAATCTTTTTAAGATGTTCTTACTTTATCATTGCGTAATCCACCTCCAAAGTTATTATATAAAACGCGCGAACAATGCGAACTTTCGGACCTTATAACTTAGAAACCAAACACAATTTTACAATGCCAATGGTCATCAGACATCTAGTTCGATCAAATAAAGCTATTTTGAGCAAAATTTTGGATCTTTGACAAGAAATATGGGCGTGATCTTCTTTCTCCTTTTGTATGAGGAGATGAGCGGGATGGGCCACCTTAATGCAACTCATGGGAAAGCTAGTTCCTGTACCCATGAGATATAAGCCACTGAAAACCCTAGAGTCAAAGTCGAGTACTTCCCATGATCCAATAATCAAACAAAGAGGATAAAAAACCAAATAAGTATCGAATGATGAACGCAGAAAAATAAAAGCTTCTGGTACATGAACGTGAGGTCTCTGTTCAAATCCTCGCCCGGTCATGCACTACTTCATTTCTCTTTCTGAGTTGGGTAAGTGCATTTTGTTGCGAATGGTGTTCCACGGTTCGGAACATATGTAAAACTGTAGGTCCCTTTCCCCTACTAGGTGGTAGAGTTAAGACGTTAATTGAAAAAGATACCGTTTCACGTTCCATCCAGTTCATGCTCATAAGGAAAAGGTCCTGGCATGGCACCTAATTTCTTCGGGAATATGTTGCATTGGGCTAATATCATAACGGTAGTTGTGTGGTTTTAGCTATCCATGTCAGGTTCCGTAAATCAAAAGAACGCACACAAATACGTACTTACAAAACCGGCCAAGTGCGAGTCGGACTCACACACGAAGGGTTCCGTACCATTGGACAAAATTGAACACAAAAAAAACATGTTTTTTGTATGGGACCCCCATTTAATTTTTATTATTTTTTAATTTCACCTATTTGTTGTTATAGCGGCAAAATAAATACACACTCAATGAAAATTTCAGCTTCCTACCTATTACGGTTCATGAGATACAGCCCTGTGACGGACGGACGGACAGCGGAGGCTTAGTAATAGGGTTCCGTTTTCACCCTTTGGGTACGGAACCCTAAAAAAAGCAGCTTTTTTATCTTACTAGACATGAATGACCCCTAATGAGCACGGCTGCATTGAATTGAATGGACAACAAGATACATTTTTACTACCGCTTCCACCATATTTCAACCAATGCGATGATTTCAACCCGGGCGGGCTAGGGCTAAAGAGGATCTACAGTTTTAAATGAAATGAAAATATTCTTTATTGCTTACAACTCTTACATAGTATGCAAAGGCGAGCTTATTGCCAAAGGCAATCTCTAACAGCTAACCTTAATATTAGACAATACAGGTATGTATGACCCGTAATCGCAAAGCATGTACACGTTAAGTATGGTGCTCTATCACCTCTGCCTACCTCTCCTTGGAAGCGGCTTGACGGTATATACGTATTCCACCATTAGGTAATTACCATTAGCCTGTTGAATATGTAATGAACGAATACACTCTACAGTTACATATGTGAATTTAGTTAATTAATCACTTTGACTGTGAAACGTAAGATAACCTATGTTATTATTAATTCCGAAGCAATTTAGTACATGAGAAAGCGAAGTTTATCGTTTGCAAGCATATACCACAGAATAAGTAATATATACTGTATCATGTCCCCAGGAATAAAACAACCATAATTGTTTTATACTTCATGGGGTCAGATGCCTGTAGTCCAGGTTGTCCCCTAAATTGGCGTTTACGGCAAACCGATCGACTGGCGTTTTCAAATGTATGGAGAAATTGAAGAGCGCGCGCAGTGGGCGTTAACCGAACTAGCATTTGCGAGTCCGAATTTGATTTCACAGCTTACTCAACGTTGCCGTAAATACGTCGACGACGTTGCCGTTTACGCCGACTCCGAGTTTTCATAGAAATCGGAAGTCCAAGTTTGACTTTGACAGCTTGAGGAAGTAAAATAACAGAATAACAAGTAAAAAATTGTATGGAGTTTGACGTTTTTACGGAAAACGCCAGTCGATCGGTTTGCCGTAAACGCCAATTTAGGTGACAACTGAGACTACAGGCCACGAAGGAGGGAGAGAGGAGGTGTTATTACTTCATATTACTAAGGAACGCAGCGTTAAAAAAACATTTCATGGTGGGGGTTCAAGCTCCGCCTTTTGTGCTAAATCCATCTACCGGAAGAACCGGTATTCTGGTAGCAGCTATTCCGAGAGCTATTCTTAGTGGTTACATACAAGACTACATCTAGATGGCGCCTTTTGCATTTTATGTTAGTTTCTCTATAAAAAACCTTCTAAATTTAAATCTATGCATTCGCGCGGATTCAAATAATATTGATTTAAAAGTGTCATAAAAATTTGCATCATGAGATCAACATTTCTTATCGTACAAATAAAATTATTGCGCGCCATCTATCTGCAAATTGCAAGACCGATACATCGATACAATGTTTGAATATTGACTCAAATTATGTAATATGAGGTGTTTTACTGGCAAATAAAACGTAATTCCACCTACAGGCTTGAAATTTTTTTTCTTTTTTAATGTTTGCAACATTTTACACAAAATCTCATCGTGTAATCGACTGTTCGCCGAAAATTGCGCCGCAGATCACAATATTGTCCAACAATTTTATGCGTGCATAAATTGAGACGGTCTATTTTATGTAAATGTTTGGTTATCTACTTGGTTAGATTTATTATTTATTTTTTTCTTTTACTAAGTCTTATTTGAGACGTGTTATTTTCATATATATGTAGCGTTACTTTTACTTTTATTTTTACGTTTCTGGTGTTTTTTTGTGTAACTATAAGTTCTGTTTCTCAATTAGTTCTATTTTTCTTGTAGTTATATTATGAAGTGTTAAATGTAGAACACCTGTCAATTTTTTTTCGTATTATTTTATTTGTTCATTACTATGTGTCCTTTCCCTGGTTACTCATATCACCACCCGGGCCCACCATAATATCAGCGCTATAGACACATTATCTATAGCATATGCTGCGATGGGTCCATTTTGTCTACTGTTATTTACTTTTCATCGATACTATGTACTTAAGTTTAATGCATGAAAGAGACAAATAAACGATTTCTCTTTCTTTCTTTCTTTTCTTTCAACCTAACACCGCCAGCGCCATGTCGCGAATGACGCTAAGCCACGCCTTCTTGTCACGTGGGCTGTGATGTAAAGAGCCACTTGGTGGACACAGACCCAGTTTGCTTAGACCATCTCCTCTCTACCTCTATCCTCCGTGCTACAGGCTGATCACATTTTACCGGCCTCCGCATTGGTGAATGTCCAAGGTTTTCATCCGTAAATATTTATAAGCATATTTTTTTTATTATCTTACTTTAGGTTAGGCTTTATTTAAAATTCAATACCGGTAAATACGATTCCTATGACAATACATACACTGTATGTTCCAACAAAAATAGTACTCGTTGCTATGTTCTATGAGCATATTTTCTAACCAATGGTCTATAATTGGTTGCACAGAAAGGAAATATCGTACAGAAAGTTGATGTAGGAAACAAAATTTATTTTCGCAGATTAAGTGGATAATCTGCACTTGAATTGATTACACGCTGCGTTGTAAGACTGTTCGGACCCATATAAAGTTGTTTGCACACATAACGCAAAAAGGATTGCACTTTAAGCCACGAATTAATAATAAAAGTTTAATATAGTCATATTACTTGCAGCGAAAACAATTTCACAATTTCAGGATTGTTGGTTTTGTTACAATTTATTTAAATACGATTTTTAATTAACAGCGCCATCTAACGGTGTAAAACTTCTAATCGGCAATTAACTACAACGAAACCAATTAACCTGAAATTGTGGATATGTTTTCGCTGCAACTACTATGGTGATATTTAATATTTTTGACGAATTCGTGCCTTAAAGTGCAATACTTTTTGCGTTCTGTGTAAAAAAAACATTGTATGGGTCGGAACATCCTTAAAACGAATCCATTCAAATGATGTAAGGTTAGTTTTTAATCCTTGCTGTTAACTATTCCTGTATTTCAGAAATTTTCGTTCATATAACAACTCATTAGATACAATTATTTCCCAGAAATTACACCTCTAAATCATATTATACCTCTAAAATGCTAAATACAAGTCATTGAAACATTAAAAACTGTATAAATATTATTTCAGAGACCCAGAGTTGAATATTAGAATATTGTCAAGAGTCCGCGGCAAGCACATAGCTCTCGAGTGCGCTGTTCTAGTGGTCAAGTGACTGTTCAACCTCCAAGTTAATTGTTCGAGTGAATAACTTTCCACGTTATCTTGTTACAAGGCGCACGAGAGTCCCCACGGGTTATGAGTCTGATTATCTTTTGTATAAATAATTTCCGCATGAAGGAGAATTTTCTACAGTAGTCAGCCCGGGAAATTCGGAAAAAACGGCGTTTTGTACATTGACCTATATTTTCACTTGGTTAGCATTCAAGAACACTATTTTTTATTGATATTTTATGACCATTTTATAGAGGTATTTTTTATATATAACTGTACATTAATGGCTAATACCGAACTGACCGTCAGATGTTAGCCTAACACACCGCATGGGAACTAGGTGCCATGCCAGGACCTTCCTTATATTGCTCGGATACATTGAACTGGATGGAAAATACGGACAATTTTCATTGCCGCTTCGACCATCGTTCATTCAATGCGATGGTACCAACCCGGGCGGGATTAACCCTACCACCTAGTAAGTAAGGAAGGGGACCTACAGTTTTACGTGGAATCCGAACCACGGCCAGCCTCAATGGTTGAAAACGGTCACCAACCAGAACCTAACCGCGCTCAGAGGTACTTCCCCAGCTTATAGATTCGCAAGGCGTCGCACACTGAGCTACCGAGGCTTACAAACTTGCATGCTCTTTTTCTTCTGTGATACCATAGCATCGGATGAAAAGTAAGTCTAAGCGATCATAAAAAGTTGTCCCTATTTTCCATCTACTAATATATGTAGGGAAAGTCATAATCAAGCCTATATAAAAAAAATCTTATCATGTTATCTAATTCCTGCGGATAAATGGTGTCTTGGGATTAATGTGGATGGAGTGTAAGCCAGATATATGTCCAGATACATACAGAATATTAATATAAAAACATCATGGGGTTACTTTTAGAAATTTAAATAGATATTTAAATTAAAACTTTTAGAATATGCTAGGTACTGTTTGGAGCCCTCAGTACACCGCTAACCTTTGAATTTCACTACTATCATATCAATTATCTCTATCTCTAAGAGATATCCCCAAGAATTATAAACTTAAAGAAAGACCGTGTTTACTGCTTATTTCACCCTTATTTGACAGTCTATAGATTAGTTTAAGGGACACAGTCTCGCTCGGCCATAATCCAAACAAACCATACATTTATTGTTATTAATTTTTAGATACATGTTCACGTTCTTGTGAGTAAGTGGTTTGACTATGTGTGAACAATTTTATACGATAAACTTTTTTTTTTTTACTGAAACATTTAACGAACTCATAACCAAAATTAAAATCATAAATGAAAAGGACGACCGGACCAAGTAATCTTTAAACCAGTAACGATTGAAAATAATATTATATCAATCAAAAGTTATTTCGACATACTCCAATACGTGAAATAAAGTACTGTCGTCGTTTCGAATCCATGTAAAACTGTAGACTAAGCCCGCCCGGCTTGGTACCGTCGCATTGGATGAAAAGATGGACGAAAGAACGAGCAATGAAAATTTGTTCGTGTTTTCCGTCCAAGCCTCATAAAGGGAAGGTCCTGGCTTGGCGAAGAATTCCTTCGGGAATGCGGTGTGCTGGGTTAATATCATGGCGGTAGGTGTGGTATTAGCGATCCATGTCCATTCACAAAAAAACTTCTGGGCGTGTATTCTTGGCATTCAGTCATTGCGGATTCAGTAGAGTTAACAGAAGAAGAATTTACTTTGACATTACTTTGGCATTCTAGAAACCGATCGCAGCGCCACACGGAATGAGTGGGCACGGAATTAAACGTTTACATATGTAATAGTCGTTGTTTGTATGGACGATGAAAACAGATGAGTACATAAAACAAAATCCTCGATGAGAAAACGCATTGGTTTTCGAGCGCTACCATTCGATGGCGTATAAGAGCGAGCAATTTTATTACTGAGAAACAGACTCACTACACTAGCTCCCACTGCCACTTTCCTATTCAAAATCATACTTTCCGAGTTCAGGAATAACGAAAAATAGCATATTTGTTTCCGTATGCGATTCAGTAAATGCCGCAGGAATAGGTCGGAAGTAATTAACTGATTCAGCTACGATTCAGCTATGATTCAGTAAAGTGTTTACATAAGTTTGGCTAGAATGCACCTCCTGGACATTTAAAACTTGTCGATTTCACGTCCACGGACGATCACGAATTCGAAGACCGACGATCATTAGGAATATTACAATTTGTAGAACTAATTTGGTGGTGTGTACCCACCACACATCGCGCACCGTATCGGGGAAGTTGGAGCGCAGCAAGATTCCTAGCTCTACATAGCTTTGGGATGAGTTGGCCCATTCATAAAGGAGAACAGGAAAGCTGTCTCCGAACCTTATAATTCTATGATTACTACTGATTCAAATAAATGAATGAACGCCTATTAACAGGTTTCTGTTAAAAAAATACGTCGGAAAACGTATATACTAACATAACACCTTTTCGAAGTCATCTTATACATATTTGTGTTCGCCCATTTCATTATGTTAATTCAGATAAATGTTAAACCCGATATAAGTTTTAGGATACTTCATCTATAGGGTCGCTTAACTGTATATTTTTTTTAAGACAGAATTGTTATTCGATGTACATGTGTTTGTACTGTATAATGGTAATAATAAATGGTTTTTGAAATTCCAGTTTACTTTTGCAATGAATTAATGAGATAAAATACACGTTCTCGCCACTACAGCTACAGTTTGTAACTTTATATTTTAAGGAATTATTTATTTATTTATTTAGGTACACCAACATCTTAAAAGCTAAACAATTGATCGTTAAACAATAAATATAGAAAATCAATCCAATTACAGGGTACCACTACTTATAAAAAGATAAAGATGTGTGCCATGTTGACGTGTGCTGTGTATTGTTTCGTTTTCAGTATAACTATATTGTGATGTTGCGTGTTACTTGTGTAATGTAAGTGTATGATGGTGTGAAATAGGGTGTGTGAGGGTGTGTGTGAGGGTGTATTTGTGTAAAAGGTTACGAGCTTAGAGACACAGAGTGTAAGATCAAAATTAAATTATCGAAATTGTTGCCAATGTATCTTTTAAGTCTGTATCTTATCTGTGTAAGTATCTTATTTGTTTTTTATTACAATTTTAAATACATTTTTACTTGCAGTAAATATATCTTGTGAACTAAAATGATTATTATAAGTATTAGCATTATTATTAGTATTGGCAAAAAAAAGCTACGAACGGCTTTTGCGCATTTATTTTAATGCGAAAATTTTTTGTTACATTATATATAGATATTCTGTGCACTTCAGAAGTTTCTCTTGTCACTCCTTAGTCGCACATTTTCTAGTGTATTATAAATAGGAGTTCGCAAGTAGTAATGAAGCGGATTGCTGTCTATAATTAGTTTCTGTACGGAGACGTCGCATGTCCGTCTGTAAGTCCGTCCGCACGTCAGTGGGCGAGGTCGGTGGCTAAAGGTCGTATGTGCATCGACATTGCGTCGATTTGTATAACGGACGGATTTAGGCTGTCGATCGCTAAATTGCAATTAATATAATGAGAAAAAAGTTCCATAGATCAATGACGTGGGCGTGGACCTAGTGCACATTTTCAGATTGGCGTAGTTATAACCCTAGTCCTAGAATAACGAGTCCTTAAGGTGGCCCAACCCGGCGGGGCTAACTAATTCGCGGCCACGGTACAAAACCGTGCCGTTGCGCTCTGGGACCTCCTCTGTTTCAAAGAATAAGACAGGCTCCGTGATGAGGAAGATGCAACATGTCCACAAAAAAGACAATGTGCATAGTGTATGATTTGGTAAGATTTACGAAAATTTTAATTTCAAAACGACTTATAGCTAAAAGTAAACCACGACCGCTGTAGTAATTGAATTGAAAATTGAAAAAATTGAACAAAAACCAAATAGATTATAAATCTTAATTAAATAAGCTATGTCTGATGACTAATCTTTTTAAGATGTTCTTACTTTATCATTACGTAATCCACCTCCAAAGTTATTGTATAAAACGCGCGAAAAATGCGAACTTTCGGACCTTATCACTTAGAAACCAAACACAATTTTACAATGCCAATGGTCATCAGACATCTAGTTCGACCAAATAAGGCTATTTTGAGCAAAATTATGGATCTCTGACAAGAAATATGGGCGTGATTTTCTTTCCCCTTTTGTATGGGGAGATGAGCGGGATGGGCAACCTTAAAAGCAAATTCTAAATTATTTCATGATACAAAAGTTGAAATATGTGAAAAAAAAATCACTATTTTGGAGGTAAAAATATTTACAATTTTAGTGTAAAAATAATGTGTACCATACTTAGCTTTATATTCCACCTCTTCACTCTTTTTTTTAAATAACTGGACATGGATGACAACCCACCGTCATGAATAAGACCAGCACGCCCCAACCCGAAGGAATCAGGTGCCGTGCCAGGACCATCCCTTTATGCGCATATTGAACTGGATGGAAAACACGGACATTTTTAATTACCGCATATTCCAATGCGATTGTACCAACCCGGGCGAACTAACCCAATTGCCTAGTATGGGAAGGGACCTACAATTTTACATAGATTCCGAACCATAGAACTGGTCAAATTCGTGACGAAATAAACATATCCAACTCAGGAAGAGAAAATAAAATGTCAAGCAGGGGTCGAACCCATGACCTGGCATGAAATGAAAGTCTCCGTGCCACTGAGCTACGAGCTACTCGAATCATCACGAAATTATTCAAAATAACTCTGGGGTAAGAATTATTGTCGGGTTGAAAACAATTTCGTGTTGTCCCTGCAGAATATTGAAATCTAAGTAAACACAAAACTTTGCGGTGCTTGCTAAATCAAAGCTCGATCCGAAATGAAAACTTCCTCCAGCATCGAAGCACCCGCCTGTACTTCCGCTTCCGGCAGATTTATCGTGGATTTTCTTGAGAAATTTCAGGCATTTTTCATGCGGCCATTTCCAGAGTTAAGTTTCGTGGCAAAGTACGCTACGACTTTTTGTTTCGGATCACCGAAAGACATCGAATCGATTATGGAGTAAAAGTTAAACGAGATGTAGGCGTTCATCGGAATATTATTAAAGAATGTCTGTTAGTGTATCTAAAAAAAACTATTGAACTTTAAGTCGATCCCTTACCCAAAATAAAAGCCATTCTTCTCGAAAAACATTCAGTTTTTCCCCGTTTTATAGGTAATTTAACGTAATATTCTGAAGACTCCAAGATCAAAAATTGATAGGGAGACTCGAGCTAGAATTTTTATTAATGTAATAACTACAATAAAATAACTACATATATAGGAATGGCTTCAAAGACAATGGAATCTTAAAAGCTAGTTGGTGTCAGCAGGTTCGCTTTTGAACCTTATTTTAATATGCATGTAAAAAAATATAGCTACCCGTTAACCCAATTCGAATTCTTGCCTTTTGCAGAGGAAACTTTGCAATTTGCAGACTGTCTAGGTAAACTGTTGACGGAGGATTCAGGTGACTTACGCTCAAAAGCTTTCTTTATTCGCCGCATTAGCCTAGAGATCCAAATACGCAATAAGTGTCTTAGGAACCATAGCGGCTTCGGCTGACTTTAAAGAACTTTTTTATTTATGATTGATGTTTGTTAGGGTTAAGTAGAATTGTCATTGCTATGTTGTTTTTTCCATATGTATCTGTTTCTTGTGTGTACGTGTTCTGTGTTTGCAAGAAAGTGAATTAAAAATCTAAATCTTGAATTCGGCCCGTAAATTACATGGGCCATATGTAAAGGTAGTTTGGGAATAATTAGAAACTTATTACCGATTTCCTAGATTATTGTTTCTCACTTCAGAGAATTTAATATCTGTATCTGCACGTTTTCATCGATTATACAAATAATTGATTGAAACACTCACAGATAATAAGGTAATGTTATAACGCTTCATATTTTTCAAACTTCTGTTAGTTTTGTATGAAGATATAACAAATTTCTGTTTTACATCACAGTAGTCGACATTACTATGCGCTCGTTGTATGGAGTTTGCTCCATTCCTTTTAAACGTTCTTCGACTGTATTTTACTCAAACCCATACCGGTTTTTACCTTAAGGAGGGTTTTGTTTTTCGAGTGTATGTATGTTTTTTTATTAAGACTTTTGAGTAGCTTTGGTTTCTAATTTTTGTTTTTTGCAAGCCGTAATAAGATTTTTGAAACTCATTTCGGTGTTAAAAACCTTGTTTTCAAATACGGGTGCAAATTGAGTATTATTTCATGGAAATATTTCTATGTGTTTATTCAAAATTATTTTCACAAAAAAATTAAATCAATGTGATGGGTGAAACAAGCTTACTTTTTTAATATGTACTTAATTTTGTTTTCAATTTTATTTTATTAATTATTCTTACGAAACCTACATCAATGTCATAATATTTTGATCATGATTATTATTTTTAGAAGTGGAAAATATATTTTAGTGCTATGAATGTTGAGCTAAATCCGTTCAGTCCGACCGGTGTGGAAACTGCAGTGTAAACAGAGAGCAACGCGAAATAGGCACAGAGAAATCAGTGAATGAGATTTATCAGTGGCTGACAGACACATTGACTTGGTGTCTTATTATGTATTTTTTTAAGAGACGTATAGTTTTTTTTTATGTAACTGCACATGGATGGCTAATATTTTGTATTTTTTTGTATTTATGAATCCTCCTTTGGGACGCAGGGAACACTTGGAATCGTCAAAAACATTTAAAATTAAATACAATAGCATGAAAGCATAAAAAGTTCATTATTTGTCAATATCATGGCAAGAGGCTCACTTAAGTCTATATTTTAAAATAAACTATAACTACACTTAAGGTGGCCCAACCCGCTCATCTCCCCATACAAAAGGGGAAAGAAGATCACGCCCATTTTTCTTATCAGAGATCCAAAATTTTGCTCAAAATAGCTTTATTTGATCAAACTAGATGTCTGATGACCATTGGCATTGTAAAATTGTGTTTGGTTTAAAAGTTATAAGGTCCGAAAGTTCGAATTTTTCGCGCGTTTTATACAATAACTTTGGAGGGAGATTACGCAATGATAAAGTAAGAACATCGTAAAAAGATTAGTCATCAGACATAGTTTATTTAATCAAGATTTATGATCTATTTGGTTTTTGTTAGATTTTTGACTACAGCGGTCGTGGTTTACTTTTAGCTATAAGTCGTTTTCAAATTAAAATTTTCGTAAATCTTACCAAGTCATACACTATGCACATTGTTTTTATATGGACATGTCGCATCTTCCTCATCACGGAGCCCGTCTTATTCTTTGAAACAGAGAAGGTCCCAGAGCGTAACAGCACGGTTTTGTACTGTGCCCGCGAATGAGTTAGGCCCGCCGGGTTGGGCCGCCTTAATTTTTTTACAAAATTAGCTATGCTAGCACAAAATAGAAAATTTAATAAAATATAGTATATATACCCAACTGAACGCCAAATATTAGCCTAAGACACCACATGAGAACTAGGTGCGATACCAGGCCCTTCCGTTTACTGCTCAGTTACATTGATTTGGATGGAAAACACGGACAATTTTCATTGCCAATTTGCATTGCCCTAACCTAACCTAACCAACCCGGGCGGGATTCCCCCTACCACTTAGTGAGTAATACAGATCGCAATCCAACGCGTCTCACCACTGAACCACCGAGGCTGACAATAGCACGTAAATACACTTAAAAATATTTACAAAAACGCATTTATTTTATTTTCGAGTTATTTGCCATTTCATGACTTTGGGCACTGAATGTAAAAAAAACATAATCATTTGATTACATATGAAATAAGCTCCGAAGAAAGCTACCTTCATTCTTTATATTCAAACTAAAACTTCTGATACCAGTCTGATAGGATCAATTGCTGAAATCATGGAATATTTTTTCTGTACTGAATATAAAATGAGACAAATTAAGCGGTTTTAAAACCCAGGTCATTTACATCATACAGTCATCTGTGATAAGCTGGAGGCTTCATTTCTACAGGAGTTTTTTACAACCTTTAAACACTACTCAACTTTCTAAGAAAGCTTTCACAATTATAATCTGACAAACAGAGAGAAAGACAACGCCCGTCGTTGGATTTTATAGGTATTAGCAATAACTGTGAACCTATTCGTTAAGAAATATTTAGAAGCTATAAAACTTTAGACAGTTATTAAGCCTCGGTTTCACCAAGGGCTAATTTATTACAGGGGCCTAAAGTGCCTTTACTACTAAAGTCCTGATTATCTTGTACTAGTATTGATGGCAAGCTGCTAAGACAGTGTGTGTTAATATGTGGCGATTAAGCTAATCAGCAGTAGGTGACAACTATTTTCATTATTATTTTCTAATCGCACATCTACTAGATGGCGCTGATTTCGTGTATTAATCCCACGCCAAAGCATTTCGATTGCAACAATAGTGTATACCACCTCAAAAGTCGATTTCGGTATCAAAAATCAGAGTCAACCCGAATTTAAGGTGGCCCATCCCGCTCAACTCCCCATACAAACGGGGAAAGAAGATTACGCCCATATTTCTTGTCAGAGATCCCAAGTTTTGCTCAAAATAGCTTTATTTAATCGAACTAGATGTCTGATGACCGTTGGCATTGTAAAATTGTGTTTGGTTTCTAAGTTATAAGGTCCGAAAGTTCGAATTTTTCACGCGTTTTATACAATAACTTTGGAGATGGATTACGAAATGATAAAGTAAGAACATCTTAAAAAGATTAGTCATCAGACATAGCTTATTAATCCAGATTTATAATTAATTTGGTTTTTGTTAGATTTTTGACTAAAGCGGTCGTGGTTTACTTTTAGCTATAAGTCGTTTTGTAATTAAAATTTTCGTAAATCTTATTAAATCATACACTAAGCACATTGTCTTTTTGTGGACATTTGCATCTTCCTCATCACGGAGCCTGTCTTTTTTTTTTGAAACCGAGAAGTTCCCAGAGCGCGACAGCACGGTTTTGTACCGTGCCCGCGAATGAGTTCGTCCCGCCGGGTTGGGCCATCCTAACTACATATATATATTTTGTTGTATGTCCATATTTAATAGTGCTAATATTTAATGAATTAAACTTTGCATACACATAGATGTCGTTGCTTAAATGAATAAGATAACGGTGAGTTAAATAGTTGCATCTATTAAATGCATACGAAAATGCTGTGCATAGTTAAGCGTTTCGTTTTAAAGGGTGCTTTGTGGAAAACTAATCTGCAAATGTCATGCAAGTAATCGGATTGGAGCAGACGTATTCAATGATGCCTGTAACACACTAACGCATATACCAGCAAATCACGCTGCTTAGAACATGTATGTGCTACGGTTAAAGCTCGATATTGGTTAAAGTCCGAAATATTTTTTCCTTGAAGATAAATACAATTTCGCAGATATATCCGTGTCGAGTGCACTAATTTCGAGTATATTGTAAGAAAAAAAAATTACCTTAACCTATTTTTTAACCTTATCAAATTAATTTATTTTCTTGGCATCGACTCTTAATTAGTGCACTCAACATGAGTAGGTATAAGTGCAGAAATAAAATAAAATTAAAGAACCTACCCTAACCTAACCAACATCGGGCTTTAACCGTAATATTTATATAGCTACGAGAGCATGTTTGTTTGTCATCATGATTTACGAGTGAGTTACGTAACACAAATTTAATTAAATCAATGTGTATATCTATATTTTCATATACGTTGTAATTTTACCTATGTATACGGTAGTCTTGATGTGAAAGAGTAAGAGATAGTTCTCTTTCTGAGTTGTATAAGTGCATTTCGTCACGAATGCGAGCTGCTCCTTGGTTCGGAATCCATGTAAAACTGTAGGTGGTAGGGCTTAATCCAGCCCAGGTCGGTACCATAGCATTGGATGAAAAGATGGTCGAAGCGGCAAACATTTTTTTCGAGTGTTTTCCATCCAGTTCAATGTAGCCGTGCTCATAATGGGAAGATCCTGGCATGGCCCCTAATTCCTTCGGGAATCTAGAGTATGGGGCTTATATTATAACGGTAGTTGTGTGGTATTAGCCATTCGTGTCGGGTTGCATTAAACAACCAGAATGTGCAAAGAGCCAACTTCAAGATTTCTTGAAAAAAATCTCTTTCAAGAAAAAAAGACAACTGAGAAGGTCCTGGCAGGGCACCTAGTTCCCATGTGATATGTTAGACTAATATCATGACAGTTCATTATCTAATTAGCTATCCATGTACAGTTGCATAAAAATGGTTAGCGAATAACATTAGCCCACCACACCGCATTCCCGAAGGAATGCCAGGAAGAAAAATACGGAAAACTCTTTATTACCACTTCGACCAAAATGTGGTCAATTCCAATCCAATGCAATTCGAACAACCTGGGCGGATTAAACGTTACCAGCTAGTAGGGGAAAGGACCTACAGACTTGGATTTGACATGGATTTAGAACAATGGAACAGCTCTTATTCGTAACGAATTGTACTTATACAACTCAGAAAGAGAAATGGGAAGATTAATAATAATAATAAAATTCTGTATAGTACACCATTATAAAAAACAGTTTACGAAAGGCGGTCCTAATGCATTCTCTTCCCACCTACCCTTGGAATGTATGAAAGGTGCAAGGCGGCAGACAAAAAAGGACAAAAGAAGCAAGAAATGTTAACACTAATGATATATATATTATATATCTCCAACAAGAATACATATACTTACATCCGAATACTACTACACAAATTAATAATGCATAACTTATAATAAATATTTTTAAAATTAAAACCTTATATTTTTCTTGCGAGCGGTGGCATTGATTTATCAACTACTTAAGTTTTAAACTTATTTTGTGACTGGCAAAATATGTTTGTCAGTTCTTATATGCATGGAAATAGAGTAAGCGACATTTATATTTTTGACATAGACCTAGCATAACGATTCTTGACATGTTTAAGTGTAGGTTACCTACCTATGTATGCAATAAAACAAAACAATACAATACAATTAAAAAATAACTAAAGATTAGGCAAGACACCTTAGAACGTGTCACACGTTTGCCAACAAGGCAAAATAGTGTTAGCTTCTTCACTTTCGCGGTAAATAGCATTGTGTAGCACTACAAGGCAATTAGAGTGGTAGTCTGAATTCTTACATAAATTGGCGTTTACGGCAATCCGATCGACTGGCGTTTTCAGTAAAAACTATACTCCATTCAAGTTTTTACTAGATAATGTGTGATTTATTTCTTCAAGCTGTCGAAGTCAAATTCGGACTTCCGATTTGTATGAAAACGCGGAGTCGGCGTAAACGACAACGTCGACATATTTACGGCCACGTTAAGTAAGTTGTCAATTCAAACTCGGACTCGCAAATGTTAGTTCGATTAACGCCCACTGCGCGCATATTTTCTCCATACATTTGAATACGCCAGTCGATCGGTTTGCCGCAAACGCCAATTTAGATGGCATCTTCGCAGTAACTAGATTTGACGGAATAAATATTTGACAATTATGCATTAAAAAACATAAACTAAAATATTAGATTACAATAAAAGCCAGATAGATGCAGGAAAAAAAAAACATAATTTACAAAAATCGTCAACACCTCCGAACTAGATTTATGGACTCGTTGCCCCTATAGAAATCGCGTATGGAACCCATATCATAAGAATTCAATGTCGTGTTGTGTGGGTGTGTAGATTGTGACGCTTAGCCTGGTTTACACCAAGTGCTGATTTATTTTAATTGACACTTAAAGGGCCTTTATTACTAAAGTGCTGATTATCTTGTATTGGTATTGATTGCAAGCTGCTAAGAAAGGCCCTTAATATGTGGCGATTTAGCTAATCAGCCGGTAGGTGAAAAAGGCCCTTAGTAACAGAATAAGTAATGCAGTCTAGAACGAATAAATTAAGATTAGTTCGACCCTGGCACCAAGAGTGATGCGGTGGCCGCATCAGGCGCGCGCCGCGCGAATCTAGGATTCCAGCCCACCGCGAGCCAGAAATCACCAATCTTTTGCTAACATTTTATTTAACTTACATCAATTAAGCTAACTACTAACTAAGTGGACGTTGAAAAAAAAAACCAGCGGAGTTTCTTGCCAGTTCATCTTCGCTGGGATTGCCGAACTGGCTAATGATAAAATGATAAAATATGACAAAACCGTGTGAAGTGTACTATCTATGGATGATGAATAAACAATAAACAATTTAATTGCGAATTTATTATATTGGGTCCCCAAAAATGCGAAGTAATGCCATGCAAAGTTTCAGCAAATTACCATTTTTTTTAATCGTTAAAGTAAAAGAAATACTTCAATTCTACATAGAATATATGTAATAGGGACCATTATACTACAAATAAAAAGTTCAAAGCTGTTTTCATCATAATAAAAATATTTCTCATATGAGTGTTAAAAGACTGTTTTTAAATAATATTAAATCTTGGTTTGTAAATAACTGAAACAACATGTAGGTATTGTTTCATTTATAATATCAAGCTCGCCTGCGTGCTTTCTTGGAATAATGGATTTTTGATGCACTAATAAATATTAAATATAGATCCGAGTATAAATGGTGTGACAAAATTATTTTCTGAATTTGAGGTTTATTGATTTTATTTTAAAAGCTGTAAGACGTTGTATACTTAATAGCTATAAATAAAATAAAAACTGTGCCATCAAATGGTACAAAATTTCTCATTTTTACTACTCCAAAAGTTATTGAATCTAAAATTCTGCAAACATATTCTATGACTGAATCATATTTCCAATACTTGTTTTGTGTTGTCTACAATAACATTTTAATAGCCGGATGTGCGGATCCGGAAGTAACGTTTTTTTAAAGGTTGAGCACCCCTGCCCGATGGCTAGGTACCACGAAGTATCGTAGAGGTAGATATAAGACAGGTTCACGAAATTCGGAGCAAAGTTGATACAGCATCTTGTCAGTGAGTGACTGGGAGACAGATTGCCTTGACTGCTGTGTGCATCGATCACTAATAAGAATGGTGCGTTTTAGAAAAAAAATATGATTGAGTTCAGTGGAGCGCCTCAATTTCACTAGTTTTTTTTTCAAATCAATTTATTTAAAAGTTTTATGTATATTTTGAAACAGTAAATAAAAAGTTTTTGCATTTCATGGAAAAGATAAAGCCTTTTTGTCCTGTGGCGAAACACAATACCCTTTTCGGATGTAAATTTACATTCATTACACGTGCACATTTATTAGACTGGGGCGGAGACAACCTGTTAATCTCTAAATGAAGTACATGCACCGTGATGTATGTTAGGGTGTGTTGGGGGATGCGGGGAGTCTGTGGGCTCGTTTTAACAGTGCTTCTGTTTATTCCTTCCATGTGCTGTCTTCAGGAGACAGAACTCGACAAAAACCAACTGCAGCGTGAGTACCCATCCAAGCCGTAATTATCACGGGGGACGGGGCAATTCCAAAATGGGGGCAATTGTATCCCTGCTTTGAAATTGGTCGATATTAAGGTGACATAAGACCCTAGAACGTCAGTATCCGAAAAGCGTTCGTTTTGTATTATTAGTTTTCTTAATAAGCACTTATCTGCAAACATGGTTAAAGGAAAAATATGATATTGAACAATTTTATGATTTAAAATAATAAAAGTTGAACATGGCCATTGAATCTCAAGCCTCAAATTGATTTAAAAAACTTTGAATTGCGATAACTCCTACAACATAGGTAATGAGCACGGAATATTGAGGAGGCATATTCCGTGGTGATGAGAGTCTAATTTCTTTATTTCATTTAATTTAGTAATCGATTATCTAATGTTCCGTTTGGAAACATTTTTCATTTTGACTATATACTAATTATTATTACTTGAAACATGAGCGATTCTGAGAAAATCATGGACGAATTCCCCCAGAAACGCTTATATTTTAATTCATTTATTCATACTAGAAATAAGTTTAATATACAATGTACCAAACACAGACGAGCTAAAACTTCAAAAAGCTTTATTCACAATAGTGTTAGATTTTACAACAAATTACCTGGAGAAATTTCAAGGCGAATTTCTCTCTTAATAAATTTAAAAATAAAAAAAAATTAGTGCTCCTTAATAAAGAGTATTACAATTTGAACGAGGCTCTCTATGATAAAACCCTCTTTAGTGATTTAATATTCTAGGACAAGTACATAATTGTACAATTTATATTAATTTTATTTTGACATTGACACTACAATGGTAGTATTTTGTATATATTATATTATATTGACTTGATACACTTTATTTGTATCAAAATTGACGAGGGCTCTATACACCCGACATAGCTGTTAAGTTGACGAAGGTGTTTACACCCGAAATAAATACTCAATATGTATAATGATTAGGTTATTAAGTTAAGTAATTTATTTAATTAAGACTTTTCACATTGTGGGTTGTTGTTTCCTCGTAGTTCTTAGTTCTTTGCTCCAGACCGTTCTACCAATGTAAGTTTGGCAGTAGCATTCAGGTATGAAATCATAATTGTGTTATATCATTTATGTGGACGAAAAAAAAGACAAAAAAAAAACATAATTTATAGACCCGTGAAGTTTCTTTACGGGTTCTTCTTCACTGGTTGATCGAATCCGCGCATCAATCAAATTGTGACATGACTTAGTGTAGTTTTACTACCAGAAGTTGAATAAATAAATGAAATGAAATGAAATGAAATTATAATTAATATAAAAAACCAAAATAAAAAAAAATCTCAGGTTGGACACTCGAAGATTGATTGGTGAATATAATAAAATTAAAATAATATGCCCTCAACGCTAATGTTGTGGAAGTTATTGCACTTTAAAAATTACATAGCACTTTGTCCCAAAAGGAATTTTGATGGTTTTCCGATAGTCAAATTTGCAAATAAGTGCAATACAATAAAAACTAAAAATATAAAATGATAGTTAATCGAATATGGTCGTTCTATGGTACCGCAATTGGTGTGTATACTTACTGGTAATGACATTAGGTACGGTGTTTTAGTAAAATATTGAAAACAAGCGCATTTTTTGGTCTAGCATGCACGTATTTGAATCGAATTAAGCATTTATTACATTTCGATACAAATATTCGAAACCATAGGTATGTGGCTGTTTTACTTGTTGTTCCATTGCTATAACAAGTCAATCCCGAAATTCTGAAAATATTAGGCGGCGGCAGCGAAGGCAACATACATACTGTTCCCAATGTTCCCGGCCAATTACGTTATATTTTATTCTGCGGTAATATCTTCAACGCATTCTTTTAGTATCTGAAAAGTTTTAAAATATTGAATTGTATTATCTTGGCGATTATCAGCCCGGCTACTTTGAACGTCATGATAAACGCTGCCAGACGGTTTCAAAATCAGGGAAATAAGAGTGGGCGGACTTACTTTAACACGGGGAATATCGCTGGACTAAATAGCATTATGTATGGTTAGTCTAGTGCTAGTCTGCATACTAAATTTTGACAATTTTGACTCTTACAGTTTTAAAAAAAATATATTTCGATGTTGTCCCGAGCGGAGCTGGGTACCGCACCAAGTGTCAATCACGCAGTCGATTTTAATGAACTTTTCTAAATGTATATGGTTGTTTCTAGCTTGAAATATAGTATAGTTTTCAACGCGATAGGTGGCGCTGTTGGCGAGAAACATTTTATCAAACTAACCTTTGAATAACATGTGCCGCAAAGTTTTCTTCCTTTTTGGGTGAATGCCCAAAACGAAAGTGACCCGGGCGGAGCCGGGAGGCTAAGCTTGTCATTTCAAGTAAAAAGTTTCGGCGCCCTAATCCTTCTTATGGAATCAAATTCGATACTTCTCCAGTAGATGTCGCTAAATACAAGTTTGCGTTCCGGCAGTGCTGAAAAACGCATTTGACGCGTTCGACCACGAGAAGAAGGGCGTCATTGCCACGGAGATGATCGGCACCATCCTCGAGATGCTGGGACAGGAGCTGGATGAGGCCACACTCAAGGAGATCATATCCGAGGTCGACGAGGACGGTGAGGCGCCATCTTGTGTAGAGTAGCGGAAGCTTGGGTTTGTTTCGCGCAGCTTTGAAAGTCTGTCCTATACGAAATTAATTGTATTCACCACACAAAAAGTAATATAATTTGAGGCTTTATCATTTTCAGAATTTTAAGTTCTTGATTTTGTTATTATATACCGCTAGATGGCATTTTTTTTTTATTTTCATACGACATTCCAATAAGCCTAAAATTCTGAAAACGATTTGCACACAACATACATAAAGGGATATATTTAGTGCCTCAAAGCCCCGTTACTGCACGGAATATACAAGATTTTTTTTTTATTGGGACGCTTATATATTTTGAATCTTCCGATGATGGCAACATCTAGAATTCGTTAAAAAAACTAGCGAAATTATTAAATTACCCTATTTTTATTCTAAAAGCCGGCACTTGTGACGGAAATGCACCGTCAGATCCACCAAGAAAAAATATTTGCCATAGTATTTTTTTACTCAAAAGCAAATACAAAATTAATAATACACAAAATATCGAAATTTCTATGCTAAAAAGGCAAAAAGTGAGCCCCACCGCGACAATGTTTGCACATTGCCGTGACCAGAGCCGGTAGTCTAAGTTGTCACCTAAATTGGCGTTACGGCAAACCGATCGACTGGCGTTTTCAAATGCATGGAGAAATTGAAGAGCGCGCGCAGCGGGCGTTAGCGAACTAACATTTGCGAGTCCGAGCTTGATTTGACAGCTTACTCAACGTTGCCGTAAATACGTCGACGTTGCCGTTTACGTCCACTCTGCGTTTTCATACAAATCGGAAGTCCGCGTTTGACTTTGATAGCTTGAAGAAGTAAAACCACAGAATATCTAATAAAAAAATGTATGGAGTTTGGAGAAAACGCCAGTCGATCGGTTTGCCGTAAACGCCAATTTAGGTGAGAACTCAGACTGCCCACTCTGGATTCGAACCTGGGTTACTACGGCCACAACGTAGGGTCCTAACCACTAGACGATCACGGCTATTGGGACGTTGAGCGGTGAAGCGAAATAACGGTACTGCATTTACTATAGTGTTTATGTAGAATATGTCGACTTTTAGTATGAATGTATGAGTAAAAGTGTGTAATTAGGACGAAAATATTTATCGTACGTCATGCTTCAGGGTCCGGCGAGTTGGAATTCACAGAGTTCTGTCAGCTAGCGGCCAAGTTCTTGGTGGAGGAAGAAGTAGACGACGAGGCCATGGTCAAGGAACTCAGAGAGGCATTCCGGCTATACGACAAGGAAGGTAAGCAAGATATTTAGAACACTTGAAGAAAATTATCGTAACTACGATCAAATAATGTGCAGTTTATTTTCAACAGCCATCTTGCGGCCATGCGTGACAACATAATCAATCGTGATATGAGATAATATCACCCATGTGGACAGACGAGTGTCTTGTAGTAACGCTAGATGGCGTTAATTTTTTTTTCGAACATTCTAATTTTGTACTGATATTTTTTACTGGATATAATTCAGATAAATATTAATCGAATACGTCTAAAATGTGTTGCATTGCATATTACACTTAAAAAAATATTACATTTCTAGATTTCCACATGGTATACAGATACCGGCCAGATCCAGGATTTTAATTTGTGGGAAAAAGACGGACAACTTGTCATTGCCGCTTTGAACATTTGAATATTACGCCCAGCGCGCATACAAGGCCGGGAGTAGGAACCGAAATTCGTTTATTTAGGGGGGGGGAGGGCAGCGCCGGCGAGTGAGCTCGCCTAGAAATTAACTTACTACTGATTTTCTCAAGCTCCAACGACACGTAAGAACACCTAGGAAGGAGGGCATATGCCCTTGCCCCCTGGATCGTCGATGCTATCAGCATATAATCAATAAGGCTTCACTTCATCTATGCTCGCAGTCAGAACAGATAGGATTAGTAGATCTGTGTTTTGCTAGGAAACTACGTTGCGAACAAAATATAAAGCTATAGGTCCTAGTTACTTACAAGGAGCCTTAAAAAATAAAATGTATGTCAACTGAAAATAACAATAATAAAGCTTTCCCTTTTTTGTAAGGATTCATCCATTTTTTTATGCAACCTTACATGGATGGCTAATACCACACAAATACCGTTATTATATTAGCCCAATACACCACATTCCCGAAGGAATTAGGTGCCATCCCAGGACCTTCCCTTTACGAGCATGGCTACATTGAACTGGATGGAAAACACGGTCAATTGTTCATTGCCGCTTCGACCATCTTTTCATCCAATGCGATGGTAACAACCCGGGCGGGCTTAACCCTACCACCTAGTAGGGAAAGGGGACCTACAGTTTCACATGGATTCCGAATCATGGAGCAGCTCGCATTCGTTACGAAATGCTTATCCAACTCGGAAAGAGAAAGAAAGTGGTGCATTAACGGGGCGAGGATTTGAACCCAGACCCCAGGTGTACTAGGCAAGTCCCGCGCCACTAGGCTGCGAGCCGATCAAATTATTGGATAATACTTTTTGCAGTGACTTACAAAATAATGATTCCAAGTGGATTTTTTTTAATCAATTTTTTTTTAGGGCTTGGGTACACTTTATTGTTATGACTGGCAGGCCACATTCAATGATTTGTTTATACTTAATATAAAAGAAGACATGATGTCTGTCTGTCAACAACAATAAAAAGAGTTCCTTTCGAATTTATATATAAATTGGGAATGCCAGCAAATATGGTCAACTCTATTTTAAATATACTCTCAGAAAGAATTATCTTGCTCCGAGTTAATGGGGTTATGTCAGACCCTAGAAACATTTGGAAAGGCCTTCCTCAAGGGTCAGTCCTTAGCCCCCTCTTATACAACATTTATACTCACGACCTTGATAATTCACTCCATTGTTTCTCGAACATTCTCCAATATGCAGATGATCTACTTATATACTCTACACATACCTCTATTGAAATAGCTGCCTCCTCCATAGCCCATTCTATCAGATCATTAACTTCATGGCTAACTGCTCATGGTTTGGAGTTATCTGCTTCCAAAAGCAGTATAGTAGTGTTTTCAAGAAAACGACTTCGCCCGCATATAAACATTTTATACCAGAATACGCGAATTCCTGTCCAATCTGATGTAAAGTTCCTGGGCGTTATCCTCGATTCTAAGATGACGGGAGCTCTCCATGTTGAACACACAGTTAAGAAATGTGAGAAGAACATTAACATCCTTCGAAGTTTGACGGGAGTGTGATGGGGAGCTCATCCTTACTCCCTCAAACTTCTCTACAATGCTCTTATCCGCAGCCACCTGGACTATGGGACCTTCCTACTAGAGCCCTCAAACAAAACCTCTCTGGTAAAACTAGATCGTATTCAAACCAAATCATTACGCATTATCACAGGGGCAATGGGTTCCAGCCCGGTCAATGCCCTGCAAGTGGAGTGTGTGGATCCTGCGCTTAATTTAAGACGTCAATATTTATCGGATAGGTATTTATTCAGAATTAGTCAATTCTCTGATCACCCCATATTCCCTAGATTGAATTTGCTCTCCAACTATATCTTAAACAGTATATATTGGTCGAACAAACAGAAACCAAGACTTATTGTAAGTTTTGACAGGTTTAAGGATTTAGAAGCCCCTACCCATCGCTCTCCATGCTTGCCTGTGTACGGAACGAATTTCGAGGCTGTACTTGTAAGACCAAGAGTTATTTTGGACTTCGGCTTACACAAGGATATGCCACACGCAGAAGAGTCTTTAAAACGCATACTCAACCAATCCTGGCAAGGATGGCATGTCTTGTACACCGATGCCTCCAGATTAACTCCAAATGGGAATGTTGGAGCTGCTGTATTTAAACCGGATACTAAGGACTTCTTGCGGGTTATGTGCCCCCCTGAGACGTCGGTTTACACTGGCGAATGTCTTGCGCTCCTCGAGGCTGTCAGATTCGTGTCCCTTTCTGATGATTGTTTTGATAGAACAATAATTCTCTCTGATTCCCGTAGTTCTCTCGAATCCCTTCTACAAAATCCTTTTCACTGCAAAGTTCATAATAATATTATTTATTGCATCAAAAGTATCCTCATTACACTTGGACAAAAAGAAATAGTATTTGCTTGGATTCCCTCACACTCCGGCGTCAAAGGCAATGAACGGGTAGATGCCCTTGCCAAGGAGGCCGTTATGTGCGGTGACAAAGTACCATATATTAATTTCCCTTATGACCTAGTAGCTCTCTCAAAATCTTTCCTTGAAAAATCTTGGTCGCATGAGTGGGTCCTGTCCAGCCGTTTGAAGGGGACACATTACGCCAGAATCCAGGAGTTTATTCCTGCAAAACCTTGGTTTTTCAAGATAAATGCCAGCAAGAAAGATACCTCGGTCCTATGCCGCATGAGGATCGGTCACTGTTGCATCCCAGTTCACTTGGCTAAGTTACACATATACGACTCCTCAATCTGCGAGTGTGGCTTAGATGAAGGACACTTGAACCATATTCTTTTGAGCTGCCCAATTACCCTAGCTCCAAATTCTCCCCCCCTTTACGTAGCTTTACCCTCCTTGAAAATTCCTCTTCCTACTAATATCGAAACTATTCTCTGCACTAGAAATATGCGTGTTATCAGATTCATTTTAAAATTTATTAAATTAAACAATATTAAACTTTAATTATTAACCTACCCATAGAAGTTAATTAATATTGTGTATTTATTTTCTACCTGGCGCCTGCTCAATGGTATTGATTATTTATTTTTGACACATTTTATACAACATAGAGCTCACGAAAGTAACCTAATAAATCAACACTAAATTCAAAAATCCTTTTTAATTTCTGCATTTATTCCGATTATACCGTGCTTTGCTTTTACTCGACACTGGCAGAAATACGCAAAACTCAAGCGTGATTGCCAAAAAAGCTAATCCACCAGCCTGGTGTGAAGCCTTTAAAGAAGAAGAATAAGAAGAATTTACTAGAAAATGCGTTTCAGTTATCGTAAGCTACCTAGGCCAATACAGTGAACTGGGGGCCCATTCCGGTAAGAATAAGTTCGAGTTCGGCAGTGAGTTAACCTAAAAACAGCTGGGAAATATATTATTATTTAAATTTCGGAACCGTTATTTATACTTCCGACGTATTTACGGGACGGACCAGATTTTTATCTAACTGTAATGATGTTTAAGAAGTGTGGAAACATTACTATTTAAAAAAGTGAGTTGATATTTAGTGGCGAATTCGAACTCACTCTTACTCTGAATGGACCCCCTGGGACGAGTCTTCCGGGGTGCGTAGAAGCTACCACCCGACTGCGCTAACATTTGTGACCATGTCAGCCCCGTGAGGCCTGCTACATATTAAATACTTAAAATTAGAAATTACACAAGTACTTACCACTCACAAGATTGTAAATTTTAATCGCAATTTCGGAAAATGGCAAGCTTAAAATTGTTTGGTAGGTCCCTACGTCATATTTTATACTATTCAGCTGTCGCCTCTCGAAACTATGGATTATTTATCCACGAGTTCGTGTTTCTTTCGATATCTTCCGTACCTTGGGAACCTCGGTAACCTCGGTGACCTGACATCGGTAGCCTGACGTATAACCGATGTTCCCAGGAAACGGCTACATCACGACGGACGTCCTGATGGAGATATTCCGGGAGCTGGACAACACGATCACGGAGGACGACCTTGAGACCATGATCGACGAGATCGATTCCGACGGATCGGGCACAGTCGACTTTGAAGGTCGACATACAACCTCTTTCCTGAATTAATACCTATTATTAGTTTAGTTTTATGTGACTGGAAATGGGTGGCTAATACCACATAATACGTCATGGCATTAGCCTAACACACCACATGGGAACTAGGTGCCATGCCAGGACCTTCCTTATATTGCACGGCTACATTGAACTGGATGGAAAACACGGACAATTTTCATTGCCGTTTCCTAACCTAACCTAACCTAACCCTACCACCTAGTAGTAAGGAAGGGGACCTACAGTTTAACGTGGAATCCGAACCACGGCCAGCCTCTTAACGGTCGAATGGTCACCCATCCAAGACCAGACCGGACCCAGCGTTGCTTAACTTCGGAGAGCGATCGCCGTAGTGTCGCGCCACTGGGCCACTGAGGCTGACAGATTGTTTATTGTTGTTTATTGTTTATTCATCATCCATAGTCAGCACACTGCACTCGGATTTGTCATATTTTATTTAGTAATAGCATTCACGGCGAAGAAGAACTGGCAAGAAACTTCGCTTATTTTTTTTCAACGTCTACTTAGTCTAAGTTTGCAAATATTGTTTGCCACTGCTTACAAAAATACGGGTTAGTGGTACCCGTATATGAGAATACATTAAATTAATATGAATTTACAAAAATCTACCATTCATGCTGTATGCAACAGTTCGTGACAAAATATCGGTCTATTTTGTTTTGCAAAGTCATGTCCGTCATCTAACATGTGGCCAAATGTAAGTAGAATAGTATAAGGCTTATAAAGACATCCAATTCTTGCGTGAATTCGTTTACATACGAAATACACACTCCTGAATCCTCACTGAATCAGAAACTAACTTAATCCGTCATTTTTTATTATTTGAACCCAGACCTCTGGTATGCTGGGCAAGTCACCGCGCCACTACGCTACGAGCCGCTCAAAATCACAACTTCAACACATCTTATTAATTACAATCGCAATTACCGCATGCGTTTATATAAGAAATAATATTTTTTTTCAGTGTTGTGTTGTTTTGAGCATGTGTGTAGGTAGGTAAGGCTCGAATAAAAAGTCATATGCAAATTTAAAGCCAACTAGATTAATTTGCAAAACATTAAAAAATATTATTTTTGTTACAGAATTCCTGGAAGTGATGACTGGCGAGTAAATTACAACTGACGTAAAAGAATATATTTATACCTACTTGTTATAATGATAATTTAAATGCATCAATTAATAATATCATCAACGACCAAAGAAGATCTATGGCATGTCATGCATAACATAGATGATTTGATTAATAATAGGATAGTTATAAATCGTAACAAAATAAAATGTGATATGTTAATTAATTAACTTTATAATTAAATGTCTTATTAAAAAGGCAAATTCATTGTACAATGGTTTTGTTAAACTTATGTAAAGGTTAATAAATAATAATTTAGACGTAAGCAAACGTGTTTTTTAATTTTATACATTTAAAATAATGAAGTTTCAATCATGTACTAATATTTATATTTTGTATAGCAAAGTATAATCACAGATAAAACCCTCAAGGTTGACAAAATTGTTCATGATTTTTTTCCTCAATCTATCAATTTTCTGACTGTTTCACTTCCCCATACCTTGAACACACACATTTTATTTACAACGCACATTTGTGAAGGACATAATTGGCTAATACACACCTACTGTCATGATATCACATGCATTCAATGAATTTATGGAATATCCAAGCATGGCACCTGGGTACTTATAGAAGTAGCAGGTTGTTTTATGTAACTGTAAATGGAAGGCTTATACCAAACTGTCCGTCAGATATTAGCCTAACACACCACATGGGAACTAGGTGTCATGCCAGAACCTTTCTTATATTTCTCGGCTACATTGAACTAGTTGGAAAACTCGGTCAATTTTCATTGCCACTTCGACCATCGTACATCGCGATGGTACCAATGGTAGGGTATTAGACAATATGTCCCGCTCCCTAAATATATGATATGCTAATAAGTCGTGGATGGGTTTTACGAAGACAGTAGGAAACAATCCAAACGATGCATTACCAGTTTGAAGTTTTTTCCAGAGGGCTCATTGCAAAATTTCCAAAATCAACAATTCTCTCACACAATACAACACAGAATAATAATCAAAATGATTGACATTCGCCAAACGGCAGAGCGTCTCTCAGCTCAAGTCTGCGTGGCCTAGTTTGACAGTTTGCTAACCGCTAAAATTGCTAAAAATAATATGATAAACTTCCGCGACGGTCCATCCAATTTGCACCGGAACCGATCGGATTGTGCTCGGCGCGCCCGCGCGTTTCGGCAAAACGACAGTTGGCAACACTCGCCGAGATAATCGAGTGTTTGCTAAATTGAACCGGCAGAAGTTGAATTCTGTTACATATTTACCGTGACCGAACGTCTACCGACCCCGCACAAGTGACAACATTCTCACTACATACCGTTAGTAAAACTCTTAGGGTAAGATAAATAGTTGTACCTGAAACGAAAACAGCTAAGGAAAAGTATCACTTTTGACACTAGTTAGTCTTTCCTTGTAGTGTTAATACCACTTGCGACTATTTATCTCACCCTAAGCCTGGTTTTCACCAAGTGCTGATTTATTTTAATCGACACTTAAAGGTCATTTATTACTAAAGTGCTGATTATCATGCACTGGAATTGATTTCAAGCTCCTAATCCCCAGTAGGTGAAAATTGCCTTAAGGCGCTAGGACTAGCCAACTACTCGCGCCATACAAATGCACTTTTTAACAAATGTAATAATATGTAGTGAAACGCTTCAGCAAATCCAAATAGAACTCCAGACTGATAATGGATTGTTAATATTTTTTTATTCCATCATTTATTTAAATAATAATAAAAATAAAAAAGTTGATTTTTCTCATAAGAAATCTGAAAGTAATTCGATTTCTAGATATAAGCAAAAACAGCATATATTCAAAAAATTCCATTTGCTTTTAGATTTCTACATTTAGTCAAAAAAGTTCGGAAATGGACACCGTTTCCGCAATGTATTTTGTATAGAAAAAGGAAACATACATTAACGAAAATAATTCGATTCCTAGACAAGGAATCATATATTGTAAGAATGACACTTATAATCGTCAGACTTAGTTAGTTAACTTGGGGTGCCTCGTCTAACTTTGCGATTTGGCTAGTACCAGGCCCTTAATGCTAATATAAATAATCGTAACTCGAACTAAAACTAACGAAAAAGCACGTTTTACACTAGTTATTGTTATTAGTATTACTTTCGTTTAGTGTTAGCACAAGTTGCGACTATTTATCTCACCCTAATGGTCTCTTCCACCAAGTATTAGTATTAGCTTAATCCTCACATTAATGGGCCTTTCTTGCCATCTCGCAGTGGATACCAATACAAGATAATCAGCACTTTATTAATAAATGCCCTGTGAGTATCGATTAAAATAAATCAGCATTTGGTGAAAACCAGGCTAAGGTGAGATAAATAGTCGTAACTGGAACTATAACTAAAATCAGCACTTTGGACACAGTTAGTATTACTTTCGTTTAGCGTTAGTACCAGTTGCGACAATTTATTTTGATTTTGACACAAAGACGAAATAACCAAAGTCTTTCAAATTCTTCTAAAGCTGAGAGTAAGATACATGGCATGCTATTGTGGATCCATGGACAGACAGGTAGATACAGAGCGCTGCACGACGAAATATACATACGCTGTTTGCTTTATCACGCTCTCATCTTATGTTTAAATTCGTAACCAAAACTTATTTTGAGGTTTTTTTACATAAGAGCAGCAATATGGCATCTATCTAGTAATGTAGCCATGCTCATAAAGGAAAGAACTTGGCGCGGTACCTGACTCCTCTGGGAATGCGGTTTGTTCGGCTCATATATCGGTACAGGCGTGTGGTATTAGTCATCCACTTTCACTTACAGTAAAAAACATTCTAAAATGAAAACAAATTATATCAAGAACTCTGATTTAGTGTGAATTATCTGCGCTGAATTTACAACTAACATAACAATTATTTCTATGAACAGATTTACAAAATGCATCACGCAAAAAATATTTCCTGTCTTGCCGCGTACCGATCCAACCTCAATAAACTGTTGATGTTCATAACATTCTTCAAATATTTCAACCCAATGGCTAGCTGCCCGACATGCCGAAACAGTTGGGAGGGCCCAG
The DNA here is from genome assembly GCA_946894095.1 of Incurvaria masculella. Taxonomy (NCBI): domain Eukaryota; kingdom Metazoa; phylum Arthropoda; class Insecta; order Lepidoptera; family Incurvariidae; genus Incurvaria; species Incurvaria masculella. Next base: position 22,945,140 of record OX335647.2, read on the forward strand.
CCAGACATAATGGAACCGACAGACAGACGCACAGACCTGTCTGACAGCAAAATACTATGTAGTCGGTTTAACTATGTTACACAAAAGTAGGTCCAGTTGGTCGGTTCACTGATCGATTGATATGGCTATTGTTGCGAAAGGACACTGTCCAAGAAACATTGTATGCTGTCTCGTAGTATCGCATGTTACTGGTACAAAAGTTTTCAGTTTTTTTAGGAACTGTAAATAAACGGCAGGCAATATTGACGCAACACACCGCATCCCACATGGAATGAAGTCTTGTTGATTGTATTTCATAAATGTAGACGTTTCAATGCTTTTTTGCCACCAAAATTTTGTGCAATTACGATCATTGCAAGTACCTATTAATGTATTGATGTAAAAGTTTCTCAATGGATCATTTTAAATGATAAGTCCTAGGCAACCTTAAATCATCTGATAATGCAGAAGAAACATCACCGTATCCGACACACATTGGGGTTTGACCGACATACGTTTTTCTTACAAACGACCACGCCTACTGTGGCGTATACGGTGATGCGCTCCGTACCTATACAAGTTTCTGCACTTTTTGAAGCATTTCTATGAATATCTGCAACCATGGTATCAAATACGATTTCTTATTCCGTGACCTCCTCCATTTGGTCGATCAACTTTCTTTGTCTTAGCTGCGAGTATGCGACCAAGACAATAGTCCAAGCGCACCAAGGTCGCCACAGTAATTACCAAACAACAATACTACTTCTTAATCCACTGTTTCTGTTTCTCAACCGAGTTGATCTGGTCGCCAAGCAAAAATATTCCACGCCGCACAATGAACGCCCATTCACACCAAATTAAAATTAAGAATGAAAAATATATAAAATACTTCTAAATCTGAAAAAAAGCAGAAAATTTACAGTATTTAATTACATCCAACCAATGAAATTATTACATTATACAATTAAATACTATAAAAGCTTGTTTCATGATCAAGTTACTTGCTATATTATTGTTTATTTACGCCGGTAAATCTCGCGACAAGACTTAATGAAGTTTAAAAAGAAATACCATTAATTTTTATTTTAAATTTTCGTTGTCCATATTCGTAAGCATTAGAACCAACTAGCATTATTGAATGCATATGAAATATAATTGAATAAGTATACAACATATCATGTCTCTTCTGCTAACCATTGAGGAGTTCCCTAGTCATGGCCGAACCCTGAGTGCAGCAACAAGTTACATAGATCAAGTTTTCATAATTATATACGTATGCAACATTTCGTAACTGTGCTGTTGACCATTGAGGAGTTCCCTTGTTACGAGCCAACTTTGAGTGCAAAAGCCATGCCATGGCCTACACAACTACCTACACAAAATTTCGCGCGTATGCTGTTGACCGTTAAAGAGTTCCTTAATTTGAAGCTAATCCTGGTTATAGATTTAGGTCGTGCTCGAACTAACCAACCGATGAAATTTCTAATCTGTAAGATAAAAGTTAGGGGTCATACTTAACTTGCAAGATTTGATTACAAAACACGTTACGGACACCACCGGATCAAAATAGGGAGTGGAAATCGTACTAAAGCTTTATGCGAAAGCGGTAAGACCTACTGGGTCTATGGTCCTCACTAATGTTTCGGGCGTTCAGTGGGTATAGCGTCTTCTTTTTCGTATAACCACACTGTTGGTTATCATATATGATAAACAGCAAAGAGAATTTCATAATATCTGCACAAAATCCTATTGTTATTTTTCCTCACACTTCATTTATGTCAATACTTTTTTTTTAAGTATTTTTTTATAATTAAATGTCAATCAATACAAGAAGCAGTATGTTAACATCACTGAAAATATCAATTGTGTTCACTATAAGTAATAGTGAACACAACTGGACATAAACCTATCAGAAATACTAAGTTAATTTCTCAAAAAAATTAGAAATCATACCTCAAATTAGTCCTAAAATAAAATATTGGCCCAGGTCTCCATCATCTACTTATATAGGTAATAAATTGGGGGCAGGTAAAATTACGAGTTTCGCCTAGGATGGTAAAATCGCAATAGATCATAGGATGAACGAAGGGTAAATAGAAAACGTCCATGTATTCCATCCAGTTCAATGAAGCCGTCATCATAATAGTAAGGTTGGCATGATACCTATTTTCTTCGGGAATGGGGTGTTTTGGAGAAATAACATGACAGTAGGTATCACATGGGACCTTAAGTCTGGTATTAGCTCTCCATATGCAATAACATAAAAAAACCAATGTGCCTCGTCCCGTTAACTTCACACACCTAACCCCGCGCGGCCCAAGTGAAACTATATAAAACTGTCGTTTTGTATTGGTTTTTAACGCGCAGCGCTCATCTCAATAGGTATGTGGATTTCCAACGTTTCGTACCGATTCGAGATGCAGTTCGCGCTGTGTGAACGCGCATTCGGCGATAACATCTCCCGCGCCAAATCCAGTGGTCGTGACCATACCACCGGCGACCGGCCGGGTCGAAGGTGAACTGACGCAACTCGCCGATGACGCCGAGAAATGCGGAGCGCTCGACTGGAGACATTGACGTGGCCCAGAAGTGATTGCCGATCTATGCGATCGTTTGACATGATATCGTGACATGTGACAGAGGGCATGCTAACTTTTGCAAGTAGAAAGTTTCGCTAATCTCCGATTAGAGTGTAGCGTAACGAATTCGGTAGATCACAGACATAATCTGCTGCGACATTTGACGTTCTTCACGATAATGCCGATCACTTAAAAGGTACCTAAACACATTAAGCTGTTTTTACAACCTGGACCTCATAGTCAGTCACCGTGTTTCCGTCGACTGCTGGATATACGCCTCTCCAATTTTACTCCAGTTCTCCCGGCCTTCAGCGGTACGGAACCACTGCTTAACGCCGACACGCACCTGATGTCGTCGTCCCACCTGGCGGGTGGTCTTCCCATACTCCGTTTTCCTGTCTCCATAGCCTAGAAGTTAATATGTTTCCTTGCGCTGAAGACCACCTTTGCAAGAGATGCATCTCTTTATTATCCGATGTTGAATTGTGCATTTTCTTTGAGAATGTGGGCGATTCCATATTTCGGAACGTTAAGCCTGTAAGTAAACTTACCTACTTACTAGGTGACTGGTTAGTATAATCGCATTGAATAAAAGATGGCTGAAGCGGCAATGAAAAATTGCCGATCCTGATGCTGATGATAACAAAAAAGTAAAAAAATCTTTCACTTGCTTTCGTCCGCGAATCAATGAGGCCACGTTTTAAAAATATTCAATAGATTATATCATAAAATCATCACCAATTCGGTCAATGCAATTGAAGTCTTCGCACGCACTGGGTAGGGTCTTCAATCAACATTGACTGATCGCTGTGACATTTGTTGTGGAAGAGATAGCGGCCTTTATATGGCCTATGAATCCATCAGAATAGTTATGGATTTGTTGTTTTAGCGTGTCACCATACTAATCGTAATTTTCCACTAACATTAAGGGCCTGGTACTAGCCAAATCGCAAAGTTAGACGAGGCACCCCAAGTTAACTAACTAAGTCTGACGATTATAAGTGTCATCCTTACAATATATGATTCCTTGTCTAGGAATCGAATTATTTTCGTTAATGTATGTTTCCTTTTTCTATACAAAATACATTGCGGAAACGGTGTCCATTTCCGAACTTTTTTGACTTAATGTAGAAATCTAAAAGCAAATGGAATTTTTTGTTTATGCATATATGCTGTTTTTGCTTATATCTAGAAATCGAAACTTCGGTTCGGTTCGGCCGGTTGTTTCGAATTGTTTTTGTAATTGTACTTGTTTTCTATTGCACAATAAAGAATTCATTCATTCATTCATTCATTCATTAATTCGAATTACTTTCAGATTTCTAATGAGAAAAATCAACTTTTTTATTTTTATTATTATTTAAATAAATGATGGAATAAAAAAATATTAACAATCCATTATCAGTCTGGAGTTCTATTTGGATTTGCTGAAGCGTTTCACTACATATTATTACATTTGTTAAAAAGTGCATTTGTATGGCGCGAGTAGTTGGCTAGTCCTAGCGCCTTAACCAACGGCTTTATGTTCCAAGCATAGAGTTTGAAAAGGTATTCATATATGAGGAGCCGGAGAAAAAAAGCGGACTTGTCCAAACAATACGACATTTTTTTTGGGCTTAAATCTCTGAGCTTAAATCTTTTGAGTCCTAAAATATTTCTATTCAAAACAAATTCTATCCCATTCAAAATGAATGTTAAAACGTTTGTCCTATGGGGCGCACGTCATCTGCCTTATTTAGTTTTTGACCATTCCTTGAAAAAACAATTTCGAGGACGTGTCTGCTCTTGCTCACCGAATTCTCATGCATTTATTTGATTTTTATTTATGTTGAGTTTATTATGGAAATACGATTTAATGGGGTAGGTAGTTGTGCTCACAGAATATTAAGGACACGTCCAATTCTTCCCTTCTATCTTCTCAATGATCTGTGCCAATAGTGTGCAGTATTTAATAAAATTGTTAAGCCTGGTTTTCACCAAGTGCTGATTTATTGTAATCATCAATTTATTAAGGGGCATTTGTTACTTAAGTGCTGTATACATTATACTGCTATTGATTGCAAGTTGCTCAGAAAGGCCCTTAATATGTGGCGATTAAGCAGTACTAATCAGCAGTAGGTGAAAAAGGCCCTAAGACTATTACAAAATTGTTGTATTTTAGTATTTATTAATTATTGAAAAATTAAGCAAAGCAAAGGGTGATAAAAATAAAGATATTCTCGAGTTAACATTAATTTCATTCGTAAATAAATCAAAGAGTTTGAAAAAAATGCTTAAATGTCAAATAAATTTAAAAAGAAATAATAGTGTTAAGGCGTGAGCCTGTACCCAGTCTTGATTCGCGTCTTCTTCATTGATAACTCTACATTGAGTTAGATGCTCTGCTTGTTAATGTAAATATTTCGAGTAATTAATTACGAAAGTAAGTACGCCCGTGGGTGTATCCAATGTTTTATAACAAGCAGTTCTCCCAGAATATTATGAGAAGATTATAGTTTGCCGGAACGACTCAATAAAACCCACATAGTCGTTTTAAAATGTAACTAAAATGCCAGCCTTACCAAGGGGAGAAACCATTATATCGTTGTATAACATGCATCGTAAAATATGCTGTTGTTTTAGAAGGCCCAGCCAACTGTTAAAGGAGCGCCAGTATAAGTAACCCAAAGATACAACTGTTTTGAATGTAAGAAATAGTAAAAAAAGTTAGATTTTCAGAAAATATTTAGTGCATTCCTGATATATTTTAGTACATTTTTAAACGCTTTTAATGGCATGACAAAAAAAAATTTTGATCTAAATCTAAACCTCATATTGGCAGAGGTTTACCAATTTTACCACAAAAAGCTATCCAAAATATGTCACAGAAGAACACAACACAAATGTCGTTTTCATGGTATGACGTAGGTTTTGGCGCGCCTTCTCCATTACATTTTTCTGTACCCAAAGGGTGCTAACGGAACCCTATTACCAATCCTCCGCCGTCCGTCCGTCCATCCGTCCGTCCGTCAAATTATCACAGAGTGTGTATTTATTTTGCCGCTATAACAACAAATAGGTAGAATTTCAAAATAATCAAAAATAAAGGGGGGCCCATACAGAAAACCTGATTTGTTTGTGTTAAATCTTGTACGATGGTACGGAACCCTTCGTGTGCGAGTCCGATTCGCACTTGGCCGGTTTTTTTTTTCAGTATACGGGTGAAGTGAATTCGCCACCAATATTATGCGATTTTTCATCAAAATCAGTCCAACTGTTTAGGAGGACTTCAGTAACATACACACATATGAACATAAATATTAAACTTTTCTGTCATTTATTTGCACAACTGATTTAAATACCCGTTTTACCCTTTAATCATGATTAAAATCGGACGAGAAGCTGTTGGTTTTTTCTCGACTGGTCTCACATTTCGACCCTACTACTCTTCCTTTCCATGATTTAGCGTGATGGTAACTAATCCATAACATATAACTTACAATCAATAACTTCCCAATACCTTTGTAGACTTAGGCGATGGTTGGACCCGGCATGATAATCGGGTACTACTTAACTGGGGACAGACCAAATTTTATTTGAAAAAATAAATTAATATTTGTCATAATTCTGTATTCTTGGAAATGCGTTGACCTATTTCACTTTCTCTTATAATCATTGTTTAATACTTACTAGCAAGGCTACAAGTAATCAGTACCAATAATATGGGTGTGACATAAACTTTGGCCAGTTGGATGAAAAAATAACCAGGAAAATCTCTTGCCCGTTCTAATTCGGTTTAATAGTTGTCAAAAAATGCTTCCAATGAAAGATAAATAAACATATAACAAACACTTATTCATTAAATAATAAATGTATCGGTTTACAATGTTGTAAAAATCAAAGTTCTCGAGTTATGAACAGATTTAAAAACAAATAAACAGGCTGACAAGAATAGGAAGACAGGCCTTATAATGACAATTTTAAAAGCATGTATTTCCGTTCCAATGGCTCCAAGAAATAATTTTCAACAATGAGACTATAAAATGTTCAATGGGTATCTCAAAGCTTGAGTTCCAAATAAAGAGCATGTTAATAAAAAATTAAAAAGGTGTGATCATCATCCCGCGGTACGCTTGTAGGTACTGTGGGTGGGCAGAGATAAATTCGGAACTACAGTCATTAAACGTTATTACGAATCGTATTACGTGAACGCATTTCACAAGTGATTAAGTCATTATAGCTGAAGAAATTGATTCAATCACAGGTAACTAGTTTGGAATGAATGTGTTTTTTCTCCTTGTTTGTACATACATTTGACGTGACGAAACAAGAAAACCAGGTGACGAAGTGCTAAGAAACTGAAGGTATCATAACGTTGATACACAAGAAAGGGAATTAAGTCCATTTTTTTTTTTATTTAGGTTCACCAACAAGAACACCACTCAAACATACATAGAAAATACAGATAGAGGATAAAAGACTGAGCGTATTCTTAATTATAGACGAACACAACATTCACTACAAATTGATACCTAACCTAGTACAATTCGAGCTAAAATTTCAAATGACACTAGCACATAACAAGCAAAACACAATAATAGAACAAGAAGATAAAAGAAAAAAAAATTAAACGAATATTACATGTAACATATATTTGGATAAACAGTTACCACCCTTCTGAGATTTTGCATGCTAGGTCTATGGATTTATCTTCATTTTTCCCTCCATTGCCATTCCGGAACACACATTCAAATCAAAATCAAAATCTTTTATTTTAGATATTGCGTTGAAAGTGGTAAATATTTTTGAAAGAGACGAATGAAAACCGAGATTTGTTCTAAATTTATTAATTTTAAGAGGAGTCGAATTGAAGAAGCATAAAATTGCATTTGAGTTAGAATTGAGTTAAATATTGCAACAGAAATCATATAGATCGTATAGATTATACTGATTCATATAGATACCGTAAAATCTATACACTACAATTAATTAAGATAATGAATTAATAAATCTAATAATAATACAAAGGTAAATAACTAATAATACAAACTAAAATCTAACATTAACATTAATTAAAAAGAAACACACTAAAATGTAATATCTATAATCTAAAAACTATATTATATCCTCCTCTAGAAAAGAGGATGCGGCCATAGTACCGAGAACACTGGAAGCGTTTCCACGTTGAATGGCCATGCTAATACGCTGCCTCAGGTACTCTAACGATCTGATTTCGTCTGAAGATGCACGCATGGCTATTCCAAGATATTTGACCAGATCTTTTGCTTGCTCGGACCATGCCCCCATCGTCTCTACTGCAAATGCCACTGATTAGATCTTTCAAAGCAAATACTCCATTCGTTTTTAACCGACTTAAAAAAGGAGGAGGTTATCAATTCGTCTGTATGTTTTTTTTTATGTTTGTTACCTCATAACTTTTGCCTGGGTGAACCGATTTTGATGATTATTTTTTAAATGATAGCTAGTGATTCCTTAGTGGTCCCATTTTAATTTGGTTTAGTTCTGACAATGATTTCCATGAGAAAATCATGTAAGTCTTAAATTTGTATTAAGATTTGCGCGACAAATGGACGAATAACTCAATGTAACGCCAACCGATTTCGGTGATTCTTTTTTTATTGGAAAGGACGTGTACAAATTAGTAAGTGTACTTCAGATTCACTAAATATACACAAATTAAAAAAAAAAACCGACTTCAAAGAAAAAGCACTAAAAAGTAAAAAATAATTTCCATTTTTGTAGTTACTATTTTTTTGAGCCGTTGTCAGCCAAGGTTGCCAAGGTTCTTTTTATTGGCGCAGCGCGTGGCCGGCTGACGCCGACTCACAAAAATCGTAAATACAAAAATGGAAATTATTTTTTACTTTTTAGTGCTATTTCTTTGAAGTCGGTAATTTTTTTTTGTTATTTTTTTTTTATCGACGAAAAAACGTATTAATAGCGACGACTGTAGGATGTCTACAAAAAATGTATAATTTTTATATATTTTTTTAATTTTAATAAAACTATAGTTTTACATTAAATTTATTTTCCACAATTATAGGTGCACATAACACAAACTGGAATCCGAGAAATCCGAAACCGAGAAACAGAAACAGAGGTCTGTAGGGTCTATCAGATCTGTCTGACCTACAGGTACTAATCATGGGCGTTGCTGTGCGAAACTTTCATCCCCCATCCAAACTATTTCACTAAATATTGTAAAGTAAATAAGTTTTTTTTTATGCGACCTGACATGGATGGCTAATACCACACAACTACCGTTATGATATTAGCCCAATACACCACATTCCCGAAGGAATTAGGTGCCATGCCAGGACCTTCCCTTTATGAGCACGGCTACATTGAACTGGATGGAAAACACGGACAATTTTTCATTGCCGCTTCGACCATCTTTTCATCCAATGCGATGGTACCAACCCGGGCGGGCTTAAACCCTACCACCTAGTAGGGGAAGGGGACCTACAGTTTTACATGGATTCCGAACCATGGAGCAGCTCGCATTCGTGACGAAATGCACTTATCGAACTATAAAAGAGAAAGACAGTGGTGGAAGTTGGTATTGAACCCGGGCCTCTGGTACGCTAGGCCAGTCCCCGCGCCACTAGGCTACGAGCATGGGGCTGTGTGTTGATGTACCCCAGCCCCTTTAAACTAAATGGACAGAGCCAAAATAGAGAAAGCAAAAAAATTATTACAATATTGTAAATACGTGTCAATACGTGAACGGAAATTTCAAAGATACTTTCATAGATGTAACATAAAAATCTGTATTTCCACTCTTTCAAATGACTGCCATAGGTGACACTCAGTTATTCGTAAACTTCTCAGAGAGTACTAAAATTGTCAAGCTCAAATTGCACATTAAATAACTTACTGTTACTAATAACAATTAGGTTAAGTTCGTGACATTAATAATTATATATTGTTTTCATATTTATTTTCAACGTTTCTCCTTATGTTGCTCTTGTGAACGGTGGCATTGATTAATCAACTACTGAGATTTGAATTAAGGTGGCCCAACCCGCTCATTTCCTCATACAAAAGGGGAAAGAAGATCACGTTTATATTTCTTGTTAGAGATCCAAAATTTTGCTCAATATAACTTTATTTGATTGAACTAGATGTCTGATGACCATTGGCATTGTAAAATTGTGTTTGGTTCCCAAGTTATAACGTCCGAAAGTTCGGATTTTTCGCGCGTTTTATACAATTACTTTGGAGGTGGATTACGCAATGATAAAGTAAGAACATCTTAAAAAGATTAGTCATCAGACATAGCTTGTTTAATCAAGATTTATAATCTATTTGGTTTTTGTTAGATTTTTGACTACAGCGGTCGTGGTTTACTTTTAGCTATAAGTCGTTTTGAAATTAAAATTTTCGTAAATCTTACCAAATCATACACTATGCACATTGTCTTTTTTGTGGACAGGTTGCATCTTCCTCATAACGGAGCCTGTCTTATTCTTAGAAACAGAGAAGGTCCCAGAGCGCAACAGCACGGTTTTGTACCGTGCCCGCAAATGAGTTGAGGCCGCCGGGTTGGGCCACCTTAAGTTTTAAACTTATTTTGTGAATGGCAAAGTATGTTCGCAAGTTCTTATATGCATGGAAATAGAGCATGCGACTTTTATGTTTTTGACATTTTAAAGTGCAGGTTACCTACCTATGAATGAATTAAAACAATACAATACAATACATAATTGTATTTTCATCGGAACTAAAGGTGTACACAAAATTTCAGATCAATCGTTCAACAGCAAGGGAGTAAAATTTCAATTATTCGTATTCAAAGTGAACCTGTCAGTACTTAGTACGGAGTTAGCACCGGACTAACCATAGAAAAATCGATTTAGTCCGACCTTAATACGCGCACTAAAGTTAGTCCACCCACTCTGAACACAGCTGCTAGATTTTGACGCCGCAAAAGACCAAACAACGCATTGCCCCGCACACTCTATATATTCCGGGAGGTCACGACATTTTTGGTCACGATAAGGTAAATGGCTGAATCTGGGTTCACATGTTAGAGACCAACCCCCTGATGTGTCAATATGTCGGTCTGCCCGTGCCAAGTGGTTGCGTTATCTAGATTAGTTATATAAAATCGTTACTGGTATGTACCTGCTGATGAATATACTGATTGTCTGGAAACATTGAAGCATGGTTATCATGCAACAATGACCAGTCTGTTTTTTCAATTAATACTTAAATATACCTTAAGTTATATCTGTATCCTAAATCACCTATAACTACGAAATGCAACCAAATGTTTGTTCAGTTTTTGTATTGCTAAGCAAGTATTAACTGATACTTTCATGCTTCGGTATTTGCATCCATTTGCCTTATCATATATATCTTTTGTCACCATAACTAGTTTTTCAGGCGAATCATCTACGTAACGCAACCACTTGAAACAGGCAGACTGACACATTTAGCTTCAGAGGTTTGGTCTTTATCCCGTGATACCCGTTTCAGCCATTTACGTTATTGTTACCATTTTTGTCGCGACCTCCTAGTCTAATAGGTTACCGAATATACTCAGCTGTCTCCATGTCGCAGGCGTTACAAAATCTCCAAACAACATTAAACGCAATTTGTGAGAATAAGTAAAATGGCGAAATTGGCTCAATTGATTCACCGTCGACAATGAAGGCTTTGACTTGCTGCCGACTCAGGTCAGTTTCCGTGTTCTGGCTATTAACCTACCTGACAGAATAGAATAACAAAGAATTGGTTGTATATTTATAGCTATTCTTAGGCTTAAATGAAAACGTTTTTGTGCGCGAATGCCTTCTGTGAGGTAACAGTTTGTTTAATGTTATCGGAGAATTAAACTTTGTTGCTAAAAGCATTGCATTTAGAAATTTGTAACACACAAAACTAGCTGAGATTCCCGGCTTCGCTTGGGACAATTCCGTTTGGGATATTCATCCGAGCGGAGCCCTATAAAATTTGATTAGAATCCTTCGCGGGCGCGTATTTCAGGCGTTTACTGTAAAAAAACGGTATCTCTATAAAAGTGACAACTATCGGGTCCAACTATATGTATGAATAATCCAGGTGAGCCCATAAGTACAAAATAATCACCAAAATCGGTCAAGCCCTTAAGTAGGAGACTCATTACTAACACACCGACACCGGAATTTATCAGACTTATTTATTCAGAACTTATTCAGAATGAACCTGTCGAAACTTAGTATGGGATTGTTGTTTGTTCATCATCCACAGACAGCACACTGCACTAGGATTTGTCATATTTTATCATTAGCCAGTTCAGCATTCACGGCGAAGAAGAACTGGCAAGAAAATTCGCTGATTTTTTTTAACGTCCAATTAGTCTAAGTTCACAAATTTGTTTGCCACTGCTTACAGACATACGGCTTATTGGTACGCGTTTGTATGAATACATTAGTTTAATTCCTTGTAACATAAATAGCAAGTATTTATCGTTGATTATAAAAAAAACACACATGAATATTAATCCATAAAAACCTACCGTTCATGCTGTATGCAACAGTTCAAGACAAATATGAATTTATTTTGCAAAGCCTATGTCCGTCATCTAACATGTCGCCGATTGGAGCAGGCCAGTCCCCACAAACAACACCCGTTCACCGGGTCCAGCCATCGCCTTTCTCAACCATATTTTAGGGCAGAACCAGGTTGACCAGAACCAAGCGTCACCACAATCAAGGACCCTAAAGCGATTATCTACTCCTGCCTCCTCTATTAGCACCGGACTGACCATACAAAAACCGGTTTAGTCCAGCGTAATAAAGTTAGTCTGCACACTTTGAATACGGCTGGTATAGTTTAAAGCTTCAATATTAATTGTAGCAGGGTCAAAAAATATGTACGTTTCTCAACCAGAAATTTACGTAAGAACGACATAAAAAACCGGCCAAGTGCGAGTTGGACTCGTACACGAAGGGTTCCGTTTTTTTTTTGTATGGGGCCCCCCTTTAATTTTTATTATTTTATAATGTTACCTACTTGTTGTTATAGCAGCAAAATGAATACATAATCTGTAAAAAAATTCAGCTTCCTACCTGTTACGGTTCATGAGATACAGCCCTGTGACAGACGGACGGACGGACGGACGGACGGACGGACGGACGGACGGACGGACGGACGGACGGACGGATGGACAGCGGAGGCTTAGTAATAGGGTTCCGTTTTTACCCTTTGGGTACGGAACCCTAAAAATTGTGTATTCATATTTAAAGTGAAATAATGTGTTTAGTTAAAGTCATGCCGTGCATGTTCATAGGTAAATGGTGAGGCCAGATATACTATACATATATGCCCATATTAGCATATTACTCCTACTTATTACACTTTTAGCCTAATGTGCACACCTGGAAACAAATCTAACAAGTTCCGTTTTCTGCGACAGATTTTGGTGTTAAAAGTAATAACAATTTACTATAATCTAGTTACTACCCATTCGTTTGATTAGTTAATAAAACGAATGTTTAACCTCATAAATAACCATTCCGTGTCACACTCTGCTTTGCAAACAAATTAATTACAGTTTTACAATCTGTTTATTGGTGTTGCAAAAAAAACGGGTCGCCATTAAAAATGTCTATAGGTAGGTACCGAGTTTCTCAGACGAGCGGACGCGCGCTCAAGAATGTTTCGGAATTTCGCTGCGGGCGGTTCTTCTCGTCATGGGGAGAAGGATGATGTTAACCAAAATATCTGTTTAAATTATAAGTCAATGGTTTAAATTTATATTGAAACATATTGCTAAAAAATAACATACAAAAGAATCAATTGATCGAGAATACAATACAGTTATGTATCTATGTGGGCAGATAGATACATTTGACCTATTTGTATTCTACAAACAAGAAAGCACAATCTCTCAAGTGCGAGTCGAAGGATTTCGTATATGAAAAGGTAAATATACTTTTTCGTACTAAGCAGGTATGTCGCTTATTCCAAGGAATGTGATATGTACGTATGCATAATTCTATATTTGTGCACCCATAATATACCAAATTATGGGTGCACAACAAATGGCGAAATTGGTAGACGCAATACCTCGAACGGTATGTTTTGCTGGTTCGGATCCAGCCTTGCAGTGTATTCGTAAGGTAGTTATTTTTACTCGACTCTTTCTTTAAATAATGTGTCCTTGCTTTACGGTCGATTATACAGAAAAAACACATCACATTAATTGGAAAGGCACTCAAAGAAAATTTGTGTGTCCATAATGAAATGGAATCGTCCGCCGCGCGCAGCTTTGCTTCGAAAATGATGATCAATCTTATAAACTTAAAAGAGAGTTTCTTGCATTCTAGCCAAAAAAACTATAAACAATCCGTATGAAAATAATATACGCAATAAAATATTCTCGCACTCTTTACAGTGCGTACATTAATTTCTTGTAAAATGTTCTCCTTAAGGTGGCCCAACCCGCTCATTTCCCCATACAAAAGGGGAAAGAAGATCACGCCTATATTTCTTGTCAGAGATCCAAAATTTTGCTCTATATAGCTTTATTTGATTGAACTAGATGTCTGATGACCATTGGCATTGTAAAATTGTGTTTGGTTTCCAAGTTATAACGTCCAAAAGTTCGGGTTTTTCGCGCGTTTTAAACAATTACTTTGGACGTGGATTACGCAATGATAAAGTAAGAACATCTTAAAAAGATTAGTCATCAGACATAGCTTGTTTAATCAAGATTTATAATCTATTTGGTTTTTGTTAGATTTTTGACTACAGCGGTCGTGGTTTACTTTTAGCTATAAGTCGTTTTGAAATTAAAATTTTCGTAAATCTTACCAAATCATACACTATGCACATTGTCTTTTTTGTGGACAGGTTGCATCTTCCTCATAACGGAGCCTGTCTTATTCTTAGAAACAGAGAAGGTCCCAGAGCGCAACAGCACGGTTTTGTACCGTGCCCGCAAATGAGTTGAGGCCGCCGGGTTGGGCCACCTTAAAAGTGCCAATGAAGTCATTATGCCAACACTTATTATCGGTTACGAATTGAAGATACTTGAGAGTGATTAATGCATCGCTGATATGTGTTACCATAAGTTGATATTTCGGTAAGGCAGTTTCGTAATGGCCCTTTTTTGAACCAACTTGCATCTTATCTCGTGATTATGTAACTTATTTGTGTTGGAATGTATGATTCTGCACGTGTGGTTTGAAGTAAGTATTTTTTAATGAAGCACAATTACATGATCAAATCATCAAAACCTTGTTTGAAGGCCATCACGAATGGCCTTGGTTGAATACGAAATAGCAGAGAAAGTGCAGATTTTTAGCTATTTTATTTAGAATATGTGCTTCGTTCACTTGAAGGACGACGGTTGCGAAAGATACAGACGGTTGCAATGATGGGTGTGTTTTGGACCGAGAGATAAGGGCGTCGCCAAGAGGGGGCAGGGAGGGGCAGCTGCCCCCCCCCCCTAGAGATTCTAAAAAAGTTGCCAAATATAATGCAACCAAAAGCCTAAGTCTTTGAGTAGATTTGCTTTAAGTTCAAGCCTTGAACAATCATTCCCGTACGTCGAAACTCGAATGAATTCACCAATGAGAATGAGAAAAGTATGAATTGTAGTAGGTAAAGTCAACTTGCCCCCCCCTGCGCCATCGGCTGGACTGGCGACGCCCTTTTGGATCTACGGTATAGCTAGCGACCGCTTCGGCATGATACTGCATGGCGGGGTTAGTGGTTATGCCTGGCATGAGATTAAAATATTGTGAGCTTTGATCAGCAGAGCCTCAAGTAGGAGTTCTGACCTAGATTGGCGTTTACGCCACACCGATCCTCAAAAGTTTTCAAATGTATGGTGAATTGAAAAGCGCGCGCAGTGGTCGGTAAGCGAACTGACATTTTCGAGTCTGAGTTTGATTTGACAGCTAGCGCGTCGTCGCCGTAAATACGTTGCCCTTTTCGTATACGCAGACTCAGCGTTTTCAAAGTAATCAAATCAAATCAAATCAAATCAAATCAAATCAAATCAAATCAAATCAAATCAAATCAAATAATTTATTGTAACATAATTAGGCACTGGTACAGAGTAATCTTACCGCTACCTACAAAATGCTCTTCGTCACGTTGCACCCACATACATAGCGGTCTAGACTACAATTGAAAAGTATTTTAGGTCGTAGAAAGTATTTTCTAGGAGCCAGTTGTGTAAGCGAGTGCAAAATTTTCCATAATCCAACTCTTGTCGGATTTGTTTTAGAAGTTTGT
Organism: Incurvaria masculella; assembly: GCA_946894095.1. NCBI lineage: Eukaryota > Metazoa > Arthropoda > Insecta > Lepidoptera > Incurvariidae > Incurvaria > Incurvaria masculella. The sequence goes on from OX335647.2 coordinate 22,960,931, forward strand.
TATAGATGTTAATGCTATTATAGTGAAGGCTTTTCTTATATTTACTTGTGTAATGTTTTTTCTGTGTAACATTACCCTTATTCCTAGTATCATATTTATGTATTTGTTCACTAAACTCTGACGGATTCCTTCTCACGTGCAACGCAGTCTTCTTTATGTAGATGTCGTATACAGTAAGCATCTTTAGTTTTTTAAAGAGTGGAGTACAGTGAGAGTCCCACGTGGAATGTGATATTGTGCGTATCGCCTTCTTTTGCAGCCTAAACACTCTTGAAACTTCTGCGGATCCCCAGAATTCTATTCCGTAGGTTAGTATGGAGTAGAAATAACCGTAGTATGCGTTAGTGAGGGTCTCGAGGCCGCAAGATTTTGAGAGTACTTTAAGGCAGTAGCACGCTTTTGAATCGGTAGTGCGAGTTTGATTTTGACAAATTGAAGAAGTAAGACCACAAATAATTAGTAAAAACTTGTACGGGTTTGACATTTTGAAAACGCTCATTTAGGTGAGAACTCGGACTACTACCTTTTGAAACTGGACAGTTGCACGCCTAATTTGTAGTCAGCGGTAATCTTCAATTAGTTAAGATAACCGTTTCAAAATCATCTGATCTGTCACACGTGTTATTTTCACAAAGCGGTACTGTTCAATCGGTTAAAATAACTGTTTAATACTGTTTTCGCTCATTAAAAGATACTTACCATAATTCATTAATAGTAATGAGAAATATTTTACCACAAATTACTGAATTTTAACTGTGCTAAAACAGTTGCAGATCATTTTTTCAGTGTAATTTCCAAATTTTAAGCTTAATGTATGTATGTATAATCGACCGTGAAACAAGGACACATTAATTGAAGAAAGAGCCCAGTAAAAAGAACTACTTTACGAATATACTGCAAGGCTGGACACGAACCAGCAAAACATACCATTCGCGGGTATTGCGTCTACCAATTTCGCCACCTGCTGTATACCCATAATTTGGAATTCTCCTACAGTCCCTCTTCCCGTAATGAATGCCTCCTACTAACACAGTGTTTAAGATTATACCTACATACATTTATTTAACGCTTCATCTGCGTTGCGGACATTGACTGCAAAGATTGAACAATCAAACATATTGCCGTTGTGTTAGTAGGAGGCATTCATTACCTGAAGAGGGACTGTAGGAGAATTCCAAATTATGGGTATACAGCCGGTGGCGAAATTGGTAGACGCAATGCCCGCGAATGGTATGTTTAGCTGGGTCGGGTCCAGCCTTGCAGTATATTCGTTAAGTAGTTATTTTTACTGGGCTCTTTCTTCAATTAATGTGTCCTTGCTTCACGGTCGATTATCCATACATACATGTCACATTCCTTGGAATAAGCAACGTACCTGCTTAGTACGAAAAAGTATATTTATTTAAGCTTAATGATCAGTGAACTTTTTTAATCAAATATTATTATAGCCAAGGAATGTACCAATTTCGCCTCCGGCTGCTTACCCATAACTTTGGAACATATGTATATAGTTCTTGATTTTATATAATTTTTATTTATAGTTCGACCTTCACGCGTGTCTAATTCGGACTGTCTCTTAAAACTTTTACAACATTCGTGCAAGAATTAAATAAAAATAAGTTTCTTGTAGTATCTTTGATACAGTGAACGACTGGCTATGCTATTCATCGCCTGCGACTAATTACAGTTCGCAATAATCAGCAAAAACAATATATGCAAATGAAATGTGCCAATAAAGGTTTAATGAATATTGGCCAGTCTGTATCTGGGCCACTGATTGGCTTCCGGGCATACTGTCTCCTTGTCATGAACTCGTTTCTCAAGCGCTCGTACTGACTGATTCGGCCTGTTGCCAAATAATGTAATCAAATCTCGGACAATTATATTCGTGCGAAATTTTACAAAAAAATAAATAAATTCCTAGCCTAATGAAAAGTAAAGTAAACGATCTAAGCTGATAAGATAAAAGAGAACGTAAGTTATGTAATTATAGGAAAATTTCTTAAAAAATATTTTCATTGAGGTGTTTTTGTTTCATAAATTTGGATCATTTTTAGGGTTCCGTACCCAAAGAGTGAAAACGGAACCCTATTACTAAGCCTCCGCTGTCCGTCCGTCCGTCCGTCCGTCCGTCCATCTGTCCGTCTGTCACAGGGCTGTATCTCAGTAACCGTAACAGATAGACAGCTGAATTTTTCACAGAGTGTGTATTTATTTTGCCGCTATAACAACAAATAGGTAACATTGAAAAATAATAAATATTAAAGGTGGCTCCCATACAAAAAACGTGATTTTTTTGTGATAAATCTTTTACGATGGTACGGAACCCTTCGTGTGCGAGTCCGACTCGCACTTGGCCGGTTTTTTATTCTCTGGTAGCTCTCGACCTAGACCAATGGTGTTGGTACTCAAATGATATCTGAAAACCGGCCAAGTGTGAGTCGGACTAGCTCACGTGGGGTTTCGTGCCATGACAAAAAAATCACGCTTTCGTATAGGGGGTCCGTTTATTTTATTTTTATTTTTTCAATTTCTTGTCATAGATGCAATAGAAATGCATACTCTGTGAAAATACATATTACGTTTCATGAGATACAGTCCGCTGGCAGACGGACGGATGGGCGGAGGAGGCTTAGGAATAGGGTCCCGTTGGGCGTTGGCACCCTTTGCGTACAAAACCCTAAAAATGCGCAACCGCTTCGCGTCTGTCGGATGTCCTACGACTCCTCACGTATTTATTCAGACGTTTTCCAACCAAACTAGTACGACGCAATGGTGCCCAATTGCAACGTCAAGAAACTGCAGTGTTGCAAGTGTACTTAATTCTTATTCGTGTCGCTTGCCGGCTAACGACGCACGATAATTACTGCCAGCGGTGGCGGGCACAACGAACCTATTTCATTATTTCCCAGTAGCAGTAAAAACTTACGATTCCAATGGGGAATTAAATTTATCTAGACAGAGAATAGGCTCTAGACTTTATGTTTCGGTTATCTAATGTTAAAGTATAAAAATAACGAAACAAAAAAAATCCCCAAAAGTTCTTCATAAAATTATTTTACGTACATGTAAATAAGTTTTAATTTTACGTATGATTTTGGAGTAATTTTAATTATGCTAGTTACATGCGTTGTTTCAATTGGCTGAATAAAACTAACCTGTTCACCTGATGTTCACCGGGGTGTTAACTTACCATAGTAGCCCCCAGGGGGTCCATTCAGGGAAAGAGTGAGTTCGAATTCGTCACTAAATATCAACTCACTTTTTTTAATAGTAAAGTTTCCACACTTCTTGAACATCATTACAGTTAGATAAAAATCTGGTCCGTCCCGTAAATACGTTGGAAGTATAAATAACGGTTCCGTTATTTAAATAATAATATATTTCCCAGCAATTTTTAGGTTAACTCACTCCTGAACTCGAACTCACTCTTTTCTGAATGGACCCCCAGGGGGTCCATTCAGAGTAAGAGTGAGTTCGAATTCGCCACTAAATATCAACTCACTTTTTTAAATAGTTAATGTTTCCACACTTCTAGAACATCATTACAGTTAGGTAACAATCTGGTTTGTCCCGTAAATACGTTGGAAGTATAAATAACGGTTCCGTTATTTAAATAATAATATATTTCCCAGCAATTTTTAGGTTAACTCACTCCTGAACTCGAACTCACTCTTTTCTGAATGGACCCCCAGATCTCGTTGTCGAAGAGGCCACACTTTAGGTACCGTTGCCTAGCTTATCGCAGTGGGTCGCTCGGTCTAGACGCATTAAAATGAAAGAAAGGGCAAGCTATTATTTAGATGAGGTTACGTGCGCCGGCGCATTGTTCACTCGGGCGCAGACGATGTTCACCGGTTGGTGACATTTCGCTCAGAGTGGGAAGTATTTTTTTTTTTTAGATGATAGCTTTAGCGGTTATCTAAGGATAAAATCAATTTAGGATGTCTCAGTTTAGACCAATCAGCGAACAATGGAATTATCTAGCAGCTTCACCATGCTCTTCGCACCTAAGTTTTTTTAAGGATATGGATGGCTAATTACCAACCTATTGTCATGATATAAGGGAGATAGTGACTAGAAATTAAATAAATAAGATACAAATTATGATGCACTGATTTTGGGGATTACGATGTGTTAAATAATTGCATAGATTGTCGGTATCATTCTATCTAATACCCAATATTAATTATATAATTATTAATTACTTACATAATTACAATTCATAGCAAACCCCGACAGTATGCTTCAAAATAAAGGCCTAGGATTCAGTTCAATTTTATTTACTTATATCCTGTGTTACTATAATTATTTTAACTATTATAATTATTTATGTTAGTATAGTTAGTAACATAAATAATTCTCCTCTTTCCCTAAAATATGGTTGATAGAGGCGATGGCTGTGCCTGGGGCGATTCTCGTGAACGGGTGCTGTTTGTGGGGACTGGCTTGCTCCAATTGGCAACATTCTAGATGGCGGGCATGGTCTTTACTAATAAACTGATATTTGTCATGAACTGTTGCATATGACATGAATTGCTGATTCTCGTCAATTCATATTAATTTAGCGTGTTTATCTGTGAGTCTAAATACTTTTGTAAATTTAGACTAAGGGGACGTTGAAAAAAAAAAAAAAAAAAAACCAGCGGAGTTTCTTTCCAGTTCTTCTTCGCTGGGATTTCCCCGAACTGGCTAATGATAAAATATGACAAATCCGAGTGCAGTGTACTGTCTATGGATGATGAATAAACAATAAACAATAAACAACAATATAATTATTTTAAAATATTTTAAATCATGTATCATTTTATAAGGTTGACTATAGTTGACTATGACCCTTGCGTAAATATGAATTCTCTACATACAATAATATTCGCTAAAGGGGTGTTAGTACCTAATTGCATTCAGTTCCATAAGGTCGTAAGTAAAACACCATTTTATTTGATTTAAAAATAACTACGACGAATTTCGATAATAAAAAAAGTACTTTTGTAGATTAACCATTTCAAGACAAAACAGTTAGATCCCGCTGCTTTGATTGCTCTAAAGAAGGGAAACCACAGAAATAAATAATTATATATTTTAAAAACTGCTAATTAATCAATTTATCTTTCATCTTTTTGAAATTTCAAAATCCGTTGTAGTTATTTTTAAAAATAATTAAATGTGCCTTCACTTACGCCCTTATGGAACTGAATTTAATCGGGTGCTTACATCCCCTTAAGGTGGCCCAACCCGGCGGACCTAACTCATTCGCGGGCACGGTACAAAACCGTGCTGTTGCGCTCTGGGACCTTCTCTGTTTCAAAGAATAAGACAGGCTCCGTGATGAGGAAGATGCAACATGTCCACAAAAAAAACAATGTGCATAGTGTATGATTTGGTAAGATTTACGAAAATTTTAATTTTAAAACGACTTATAGCTAAAAGTAAACCACGACCGCTGTTGTAAGAAATCGAACAAAAACCAAATAGATTATAAATCTTGAATAAGCTATGTCTGATGACTAATCTTTTTAAGATGTTCTTACTTTATCATTGCGTAATCCACCTCCAAAGTTATTGTATAAAACGCGCGAAAAATGCGAACTTTCGGACCTTATAATTTAGAAACCAAACACAATTTTACAATGCCAATGGTCATCAGACATCTGGTTCGATCAAATAAAGCAATTTTGAGCAAAATTTTGGATCTCTGACATGAAATGTGGGCGTGATCTTCTTTCCCCTTTTGTATGGGGAGATGAGCGGGATGGGCCGCCTTAAAAGCAGCATTCATGCCAAGACTCGTGATATGATATAATGATTGCTCTGCTTACCCCAACCATCGTCATTGTGATCTGATATGCCTATTATTATTGAAAAATAGAGTTCGAAAATGGCGAACACTGATATATCACTACATAATTCTTACTATTAGATATTTTTGTTTCATGAACGGGGTTTCTTTCCCGGTCCTGTCCTTTCTGCATCCTCTCGTAGCTCTGTTGCTGCTCCTGACATCCGAGCAAACCTGTTCGGCCAGCTTCATATATTTTCAAAGATTTCGATTATTCTAAAGCGGCATACCTGTAATACGAAGACAGCAGGATCGGATCCTACTTCAAATTAATGCCCTGAACAAATTTGATTACTTCCTAATTTCAAAATAACATTCTCGTCGCTTTTATCACCGTATTATTAAATTATGACCTCTTTAGAGGGACAACAAAGTTGCGAGCAATGAAAGCAGTTTTTTTTTCTTTATGCGACCTGACATGGATGGCTAATACCACACAACTACCGTTATGATATTAGCCCAATACACCACATTCCCGAAGCAATTAGGTGCCATGCCAGGACCTTCCCTTTATGAGCACGGCTACATTGAACTGGATGGAAAACACGGACAATTTTTCATTGCCGCTTCGACCATCTTTTCATCCAATGCGATGGTACCAACCCGGGCGGGCTTAAACCCTACCACCGAGTTGGGGAAGGGGACCTACAGTTTTACATGGACTCCGAACCATAGAGCAACTCGCATTCGTGACGAAATGCACTTATCTAAGTCGGAAAGAGAAAGACAGTGGTGCATGTCGGTATTGAACCCAGGCCTCTGGTACGCTAGGCCAGTCCCCGCGCCACTAGGCTACGAGCCGCTCTTATGCTATAGGTATCCTATATTAGTTGACGATCAGGTTTTGCCTGTGGCGCGTTGCGGATTGGTGTAGTATGTTTGAGCAATATCCTGCCACAGGACACACACAGCAAAGTAGCTATCGCAGCATAAAGGTTTTGCATAGCGCTTGAGACCAACGCCTTAAATCATCGAGCAAGGAAGGACGGGACAGGCAGAATAGGCAGGGGCGGATTATCCATTACGCTGTGGAGGCAACTGCTTAGGGGCCCCGCATCGGCCAGGGGCCCCTCGCGCCGAGAAAAAAAATAAAGAAAATGTCATATCGAGTAATTTGAAGATGTCTATTTCTATCAACTAACTGGGTGGATAAGATAAAAATGTGGCTCTAAAGGAGCAGAGGAAAAACCTATCGTGCGAAAATTACTACTTCTAAGTAAAATCTATTTTTAAAGTTTTCATTAAACGTAATTATTCGTAAAATTTTGCGCCGCGCGAATGGCATTGCTTAGGGGCCCCAACTTGGTCAATCCGGCCCTGGTATAGGCACGTATTAGTGATAATGTACTGATATTAGTTCGCTTACGAATCCGAACGCGCAACATCTAATGTTCGTTGCACTAAGCCTTGCAGCTCTTACGTGTCGTTAGAATTCGAGATCATCAGGAGTGACCGATATGACTGGCTGGCGCTGCGTTCATTGTATGTGTTAACACTAAATAGGGCACGCTGCCGCTTATAGCTAAGTTTTGGTCGCCACTCCTCGTTATTCCTTACTCGTTGCCTAAAATGGACACTAATAACTGAATTTTAAGCGATATATTTTATTTCATAACATCCACAACATTAACTGTCAGTTATTTTAAGATATTGCACCGCAAAACCCAGCTGGATCGTTTTTAGGGTACCGTACCCAAAGGGTGAACACGGAATCCTATTACTAAGCCTCCGCTATCCGTCCGTTCATCCGTCTGTCATCGGGCTGTATCTCATAAGCCGTAATAGGTAGGCGGCTGAAATTTTCACATGGTGTGTATTTATTTTGCCGCTATAAAAACAAATAAGGAAAAAAAATATTAAAAATTAAAAGGGGCCATACAAAAAACGTGATTTGTTTGTGTTTAATCTTGTACGATGGTACGGAACCCTTCGTGTGCGAGTCCGACTCGCACTTGGCCGGTCTTAAAGTCCTATGATCAAATAGCAGCTTGAAAAAGCTTGCTGGATTAAAGCATTACACATTATCATTAAAAACTACATAATATTATTGAGAATATAATGTTTTGTTCTAATTACTATAATTAGGGCACTGGGTCCCTTATCTAGCTAACTCCGTCGCTGACTGTTGCTACAGATCCTCCCACTGCAACCGTCCACCCTGACTGTTGCCATACTTGGAGCAACTCGCATTTGGGATTTTTATTTGGAAATGTTTCCATTTGAAAGGTCAACAGTGGATTGACCGATGCGCGGATGTCTCATCGGTAGCCTTGTTTAGAACAACGGTTTTTCCTGGTTGACTAATTGATGTTTTATTGCATTGCAAAACAAATAATGTTGTTTTCGGCTTTATTTCTCTAATCTTTAAGTTCGAAACTGTGTTATATATTTTATTGCTGAGCACAGATTCTGAAACAGAACGCTTGGTTTTAAGTTGGCTCTTTACAGCTCTATTTTTAGGGTTCCGTACCCAAAAGGGTGCCAGCGGAACCCAATAACTAAGCCTCCGCTGTCCGTCCGTCCGTCCGTCCGTCTGTCACAGGGCTGTATCTCATTAACCGTAATAGGTAGGCAGCTGAAATTTTCACAGAAGGTGTATTTATTTTGCCGCTATAACAACAAATAGGTGAAATTGAAAAATAATTAAAATTAAAGGGGGCTCCCATACAAAAAACGTGATCGATTTGTGTTAAGTCTCGTACGATGGTAAGGAACCCTTCGTGTGCGAGTCCGACTCGCACTTGGCCGGTTTTAATGTTTTTCAATATCCATTTCCCAATTAAATAGCATCATTTCCTGCTACCGCCCACACTTGCCTTCCCCTGACCAATCACCTCCTGCCCGCGCCAGCACCACCGAATTCTCATTTCTATACGGCGTTGATTGTAGTCCCTCGCCCGAGAGCGCCGGCCGCGTATGCAAATTGTTGCCTACGAAAGAGTCTAGGTTTTAATTACGCATTGTCTGCTCGGCGGTTACAAAATGATTCATCAGCGAAGTAAACTTGATCAATCTCTGGCACTTATGCTGTGGCGTCATAGCGGTGATCAATCATCATTTCCTTCGCATTGTTTGCGATGCAGCTATATGGGGAGAAACTTGCTTCATTTCAAGGGCTCCTTCGGAATGATTATCACTCACAGTAACATACTGTTATAATGGACTAGAATTTCTAGCATCAGCCAAATATTCTAGTCCAAAAGCTTTAGCTGATGCATTCATATCCCAAAACTTGTAGGTTTATTAGATTGTATATTCATTTCAATTCAAGGGCTCCTTCGGAATGATTATTACGCACAGTAACATACTTTTATAATGGACTATAATTTTTTAGCATCAGCCAAATATTCTAGTCCAAAAGCTTTAGCTGATGCATTCATATCACAAAACTTGTAGGTTTATTGGGTTGTATATTCATTTCAATTCAAGGGATCCTTCGGAATGATTATTACTCACAGTAACATACTTTTATATGGACTAGAATTTCTAGCATCAGCCAAATATTCTAGTCCAAAAGCTTTAGCTGATGCATTCATATCACAAAACTTGTAGGTTTATTGGGTTGTATATTCATTTCAATTAAAGGGATCCTTCGGAATGATTATTACTCACATACTGTTATAATGGACTAGAATTTCTAGCATCAGCCAAATATTCTAGTCTAAAAGCTTTCGCTGATGCATTCATATCACAAAACTTGTAGGTTTATTGGGTTGTATATTTATTGAAGCACTGAATCAAGAGTCCACAACAATGTTTGCAATAAGGTGCCGTCACGGGCTAAGTTTGGCGGATGCTTTGAATTTCAACGGTGTTTCTGTTTTACATTTCCTTTAGCTTCCGAAATCAGTTAGTCGAGAATATGTAGTCATCATGAAATAACGAAATATCATGAAAATGCATAAAGAATGTCCAGCTATTTTGTGTCCAAAGTGTAATTCACGTAGTCAACATCGTAAAAGGTAAAAAAACATTTAGGTAGAAATCAAAAAGTTGTCGCACTTGGGCCTCAGTCCAGTTATAGTAGGAATACATCAATCAAGCTTGTTGCTACAGATTTCAAACACAGCTGCCAGTCGCATCCCAAGTCTCAATGCGGTGGAGGCACCGGGTGCGTCCAGGTACCTGCGAGCTGGCGGCGCGGCGGTGCGGGGCATGCGTGCGTCGCCTGACATTGACACGCATTAAAGTGATATACGATCTCGATTCGACTCGAGGAGATAACTGCGCGATTCCATTTGAAAATCATTTGCAATCTGGACAAGTGAAGGCTGCCCAATTATATTAAAATTTGCTGTACCGATAACTGTGATCACATAACAACTTTAGTTGAAGCAAAATAAATGTGATGGTCCAATACGATGGTACCAACCCGGGTGGGCTTAACCCTACCACCTAGGAGGGAAGAGGATCTATCGCTTTACATGGACTCCGAACCACGGTGAAGCCATTCGCGACGAAATGCACATATTCAACTGAGAAAGAGAAAGGGACGGGGATTTGAACCCAGACTTCTAGGTGGAAAGCAAATCCCTGCGCCACTAGACTCATACTTATAAAATAGTAACGTTACTGACTGACAGACGACGCAAGACAAAACCTCTGGACCTACAGATTTAATATTTGGAGGAAATATTCCTTGAGTACCCTTGGGATGCACTAAGGAGGGATTTCTTAAAAACGTTTGTATGAATAAAAGTTTTCATGAAATCGTTCCCAAAACATTCACCCGATTGCGATTAATGTTTGGTGAGGTTTTGTACGCGCGCCCGCAAAAGTTTCTGGCCATATCTTTACCGGCTCCGCTCGGGTGAGTGTCCCATACGAAACGTAGTCTAGCAGAGTTGTAGACCCCTACATTTATTGGAAGGCATCTAAGTTTGAAATATTGCCGAAGTACCGCCCACCAAGTATTCTGTGCACCATTAATCAACCAGAAACACTTTCGTTCACAAAACTTGACTTGCGCCGTTGGGTATCTGCGACCGCATTCTGTCAAATCAGGTCACATACAACTTTTTTACGTTTTAACTATTGTATTATTTTGTAAATTTTCAAACTTACCACTAATACGATAAGAGTTACACACTTACACACATTCGTGTAGTACGAATTGTTGTGATTAAGCGCGTAATAACTAACGTAAATCGCTGGGTCAAATCCCAAACTGTGATTCTCTTTTCTACTAATCGAGGTTGAATCGTTTCAAATGTGAGCTGTTCAATGGTCTAGACCCCATGTAAAACAGTTGGTCCCTTTTGCTTCTTACTTAGAGTTAGGGTTTGTACCATCGCATTGGATGAAATATGGTCAAAGCGGCAATGAAAAACATAAAGACGTTTGATATTGTGTTTTCAATATTTGTTTTAAGTTTTTACCATCCTTAAGATTAAAAACGTGCAGTATCGCTAATCAACTATACATTTTAATTAGCTCGGTACTTAATAAAACGATCAAAGCATTAATAGGGGAATTACTAATATTAATGGATAATTTAAAATGGTTTTAATACATCCACCCAGGAGAAAGTGTGAAGTAATTGGCCTTTAAACCATCTCTACATTCTACCGAAGTTCATTATCTAGTTTGAACCATTGCTCGAAATGGCCATCGTTTACTGCTAGCGGGCTTAATTTATGAATACTTAACATTTAAGGAAATAGTTTATGAGCGCACGACACACAAACTTTATTTAAAATGAGAAATTTATAATAATTTGAATATTATAATAATAAAGGCATCTAAATATTGGCACGGGTGCGTTGATCTCGCTAAGTTTTCAATACTTTTTAATCGACAATATTTATCGTTTAGGTTTTTCATATTGATTTCAGATTCAGACAAAATAAGCAAATTTTATCATTAAATAAACATGAAGCATGATGTAAAACATTTTGCTGCTAAGGTTGTTTGCTGCTCCGACGAACCACTTTCTTTTCGTTTACTCATTGTCTTTTTATGTGAAGGTAATAGGACAATTCCATGCAAAATAATGTTCGTTGCAGTTCATTCATGAAATCAATACTTTTTTTGCACATAAATTAAATTTTAATTGCCCATCTAAAATATTCTTAAACATTTACAGAAATACCAGTACGTATTGAAGACATTGGATTTGTCAATTTTCAAAGGCTAACCGCAGCCGAAGAAGTTGCGACTAGACACTTCTCCGGGAGTCTAATCAAATAATTTTAAAAACAGAAAATGTTTTTCGCACCCTTCGCAACAGCCACTGGACGGTTTTTATTGTAGTTAACATTTACTTCTTATTTGATGTAAATCTATTTGAGATACTCTCTACCTGCCGCGTGAAAATCCGTAACATTTTTCAAACATGTCTAACGACCGCGGTAACCTCAAAAGTACTATTTGTACTTATCATATTATTAAATGTATGTTTTAAAAGTTTATTAAATCGTCAAGTACGGGACTATTCTAACCGAATATATTATTTTGCAATATGATGCTACTTTTTTTGTTGTCCGTAGTTCTTCCGGTCATCCTAACCTCTCGCGCGCCGCAAGGCCTCTTCCCCATGGTGCTCGATAGCCTACCGTCAGCCTGACTGTGCCAATGCTCTTTTACATGGGTTTTAAGATTACACGCATATTTTTGTACTCATATTAAACATATATACATTATTCCCATAAAATGCTACCACCCGCAGAATCAACGGACGTACGAATGTAACAATTCGAATGGAACTTAGCTAACTATACAATTGTATTAATAAAATACACAACTATTAAGGAAGCTAGGAAAGTAACTGAACCACACTGTTTGTAGCCTTAATCTGTTCTACCAAGGAATTATTTGGCAGTAGCATTAAGTTCTAAGTATGTATTTCATAATTGTGGACGGAAAAGTATGTTATGTAAACCCGTGAAGTTTCTTTGCGGGTTCTTCTTTACTGGGTTGATCGAATCCGCGGATCTGTGTGACGTAACTTGGTGTAGTTTGACTGCCAAAAAGTTTAAATAAATGAAATGAAATGAAATGTACCCACTGCGGGGGTGCGATTTAGGTACTGCTCGCAAGCCAGTAGTTGGAGTGATTGGTTTTCTCTACGAACGTGTTTTTTGTTGTGTCGCTAAATAAACGGAATAGAACTGCTAGCTCACTATGCGCGGGGGCGTATTTTGACCGACAGACGCAAGGCACGCGCGTGACCTTCGATGGAATTGGTTAATAGGGTCTGGTGACCTCCGATCCGGCCCTAGGCTGCATTCCGGGCAGCAATAGAAAATTTCATTAGCAAAATTATATGTTAGAACCATAACTACTTAACTGTCCGAGAGCCTGGAGGATAATTATTTCAACAATAAGTAAACACAAACCTTGAAAGTAATCCAAATACAATTGCTTGAGTTCTCTCATACATTAACAGAACTAGACATTGCATTCCATGCGTTGATACCTGCCCGGGCGGGCTTGACCATAACACCTAGTAAGGGAAGTACCCTTTTTAGGTTTCCGTACCCAAAGGGTGAAAGGGAACCCAATTACTAAGCCTCCGCTGTCCGTCCGTCCGTCTGTCACAGGGCTGTATCACATGAACCGTAATAGGCAGCCAGCTGAAATGTTTAAAGAGTTTGTATTTATTTTGCCGTTGTAACCACAAATAGGCAAAATAAAAAAAAATAAAAAATTAAAGGCGGACCCCACAAAAAAACCTGATTATTTATGTTAAACCTTGAACGATGGTACGGAACCCTTCGTTTGCGAGTCCGACTCGCACTTGGCCGGCTTTTATGTAACTGGATATGGATGGCTAATACCAAACTGAAAGCCAGATAATAACTAAGCCTAACTCACCACATTGGAACTTAATGCTATGCCAGGATCTTCCTTAATAGCTTGGTTACATTGAACCGGATTGAAAACACGGACAATTTTCATTCCCGCTTCGACCATCGCTCATTCAATTTAGATTGATTCCGATCCATTGAACAGGCCGTATTCTTAACGAAATGCACTTATTCATCTCAGAAAGTGAATTAAAGTGATGCATGAACGGGGCGGGAATTTGAACCCATGATCTCTGACATGGAAGGCAAGAAGCCCCTTGGCTATGAGCCCATTTATGCATATTTAAATTTATTTATTTATTCATTAAAGTGATCTGAGAACACAATATTTTTTTTAAATAAAAAATTGCACGAAATTCCTACAATTGCACGGCTACAGCAAACTGGATGGAAAACACGGAATGCATGTCCATCCGCCACTGAGCTACAATCCACTCAAAAACATTACTTTGGGTCAAAAACATTTTTGGACCTTTGGCCTTAAACATCGTCTCCACGTTTCGAAACATTTTGAAAAATCACGCATGTTATTATATGATATGCTTTATGTTACGCAGTAAAGATCTCTCTAAATTAGAAATTCTAAATTTCCTTCTATACGGCAATTTTTCTCAGATTATTAATGGCACTTTTAAATCCGGTCGACTGAATGTGTGAGTTATGCGTTGGCGTTGAATATGGCATATTTGTCATACGGTGTCAACGGCGCCACGATAGGTTCCTGTCGGTTCGATGATTGATATAGTCAGCAGTGGTGTTCAAGACCCACATTCTTTACTTTGTAGATAATTTGAAAGATCCGGTTGGTTTCGCTTGATTAACCGATATGGCACACGCACTTCCGTGACACATGATTGAAACGTTTAAGGCGAAATCGGGGGTCGATTTAGTTTTGGACAATAACACGATCGGGCCTCCAAACCACCGCGTCGCATTGCCCGCCCGCGCTATTACTTCGTTTTCGATTAGCTCTTTTGCTATGCTCCAGAAGCCCGATTCTGCTATTTGTCCAATTTTAAACCATTCCGTATTAGTTATGTTTCCGTCAAACATAACACGCTAAGTTTCGAGTGCGGTTTCCAAAAATCGGTGTTCAGCTAATTCACACACGCGTTTTGGTGTTGTCTATGGAGTGGTTATGGTGGAAGACCACCCGCCAGGTGATCGTGTGTTAGTATCGTCCGCGAATACGCGAACTTAACTTAACAAATTTAACATCAAAACATTCATTAATTATCATAAAACTCACTGAACGTATACATTAAACTGCGGAGAACACTGTGATAATAACTTTAAATCAAAATTGCTTATTCTCCTAAATATTTATCAGTCTGTAAAAAAAAAAACTTTCGTGCAAAATAAATTGTGCCTCAAAATGTGATGATGAATTTCACCTTATTTTCTTTTTTAATTTGAATCAAAGTGAAATAATTTAGTGACAGTGATGACTATTTGCAGTGAATTCATATAAATTTTGTCAATCTACCTACCTTACAGAAATAAATATAAATGTTCTACAATAGATAAGACTATATCGCCTACCTCGTCAGAGCTACGAGTGTCACAGCGTATTGAACGCTTGGATACAAAGTCGGAGGACCCTGGTTCGAGACTGGTGTGCGAAACAATTTTTATTTTTTTTTCGCGTTTTATATTTTCTCGATAATTATATTTAATCATGTTGACTCGTAATAAAACGAACGCTCTAACTTCCAAAAATCCAAACTCTGTTCATCAAGATTCAATTCATAACAGTACTCTGCAAGAATCCTCGAGGTTCCAGTCACTATCCAATGAAGACGTATCAACCAGGAAGTTGTTAGAATCATCTAACCTAAATAATACATTCAATAAAAGCCTACCACTATTGTCAACCAGCAGCGAAAATTCTAATCTTGAAACGGAAAATCTTAGACTACAGCTTCAAGAAAAAGATTCTGAGCTTACTAAGGCCCAAATCGAAATAGAAAGCTTAATTTTGCAAAATGGTGATCTGCAGAAAAAACTTAAATACGCCGAGTTAAAGTCTGAACAATATAAAAAAATGTACGTAGACGCTCTTGGAAACGAACCTCTTCAACACCGTACGCCAACTTTATCCAAACATAAAAAAATATTACGAGATTCGTCAGGCAGCAAGAAAAAAACGAAAGCAAAAGAACAGCTGGCAAGTAAAGGGAATGGAGAAGAAATAGAGACCCCTAGGAAGCCTGATACAGTGGCATTATTCGATTTACCGAAATCAACCCGTCCGCCCACACAGCAAGCAACTACCACGGAAGCAATCCAACAACCTACGACCTTCTCTGACATTTCGAATTCATCAACGGCACGACTTCGGACAGAGACGACCACGACCACTCCTCGCTCGAAAGAGACAGACAAAAAAAGGATAATAATATTTGCAGATAACCAAGGCAAAGGATTATCACGAGCACTCCAGGAAACACTAGGGATCTCTTACAAAATATTATGTATTTTTAAACCAGGATCATCACTTTCCGAATTATTGTCTTCTTTTAAACCTATTTGTAAATCGCTCAGGAAATCAGACATTGTGATTATAATCGGAGGCACAAACGACAAAAATCCTCGTTTACTACTGTCAAATTTGTACTATTATCTAAGCACTGCATCCCATACCAACATACTTATCTCTGAAGTGCCCCGAAATATTCATTTAAAAGAATGTATGCTCAACAAACATGTAAAGACCGAATGCAAACAATTTTCCCACTGCACCTTTTTAGATTTGGGATACTCTAGGGAAGTCCCTAAATTATTTACTCAAAATTTAAGTGATCGTTTAACTAAGGAAATATTGCATATTCAAAATAAGAACGATTACGAATACTTTATGTCACAACAGCAAGCGAAATGGGAAAATTACTGCAGTAACAACAGGACCAAAAAAAATTTTACCTATGCTCAAGCCCTTAAGGCACAAACTCATGATACGTGTACACAGACTGAGTACGAAACACAAACGGTGGCAGCACCCGTGTCGTCAGTAACAAGCCCGCAGCAGGCGGCGGAGGCGGTAGAGGCGGAGACACTGACTCCAACACAAAAAAATCCGTCTAATATTTTAGAAAATGTAGATTGTAACACAAACGATGATTTTTTTCGGAACTAACACAGATGCTACGAAGATAAACTTTACTATATTCCATCAGAATATTTGTAAACTTTCAATAAAAAAAAACGAATTAGAACTTTTTATAACTGAATTTAAATACGAATTAGATGCATGTTGTTTATCAGAGCACTGGTTAGCAGAAAGAAAATTAACCTATTATAAAGAATTATTGCAAATGAAATTGGCAACTGCTTATTGTAGGAAATCAAGCGAATATGGAGGAGTGTGTATTTATTTAAAACCTAACGTTAAATACACAGAACTGAAAATGAAAGAATATTGTATAGAAAAAAATTTTGAATGCTGTGGTGTGAGTTTAGGGACAAGAAATTTAACCATCATATGTTTATACCGTACACCTGATTCTGATTTAAAATTGTTTCAAAAACAATTAGAAATAATTTTGAATAAGTTTTGTCCTATCAAGAATAATAGAAAATATATTTTATGTGGTGATCTTAATATAGACAATTTAGTAGACAGTATACACTTAAGAAATCTCAAGCTTCTTCTGAACGGACACAGCTTGAGTTTACTTCTTAGTAGCCCCACAAGAATCACCAAAACATCCGAAACATGTATAGATAACTTTATAAGTAACATAAAGGAATTTAAAACGCAAATAATTGAAACGGGCCTGTCCGACCATACCGGTCAGTTGCTCACCTTTAGGGTTAATGTGGTCAACGAACAGCCGATATTTTGGTTTCAATTTCAACGTCTATATTCCAATGAAAACCTTCTAAAATATTATAATTATTTAGCTGCAATGACTTTTTCAGATGTTTATTCGGAAAAAGATGCAAATAAAGCCTACAACGCTTTTATAGAATTGGTACTTCTTGGTTATGAACTATGTTTCCCAATATTAAAACAAAAAGTTACCAACGGAAAAAATAATTGGCTAACTCGAGGTTTGAAAGTATCTTCAAAAACCAAAAGATTGCTCTATTCAGAAAGCATACGAACGAATGACCAAACAATCAAAACCAAATATAAAATGTATAATAAGTTGTTAAAAAAAGTATTAATTAAAGCAAAAAAGCTATATAACGTTTCACATGTAATCAATTCCAGGAATAAAACTAAAGCAGCTTGGACTATAGTAAAAAGAACTACAGGTAACATGAGTAAAATTAACAAAATTGAGAGTATTAGGTCAAATAACGGACGCATTCTTGAAAACCCCCTTGAAATCGCAAATGAATTTAATAACCACTATACCAATATGAATATTCATGAAGTAAAAAAGAATACGCCCAATCAAAATAAATTTCCAAAAATAACACAAAAATCTAGTATTTTTTTAATGCCAACTACCCCAAAAGAAGTGAATAAATGCATCCTTAATTTAAAAAATAAAAAATCAGTAGGTTGTGATGGCATATGCACCAAAGTGCTTAAGCATTGCTCCTTGGTAATCTGCGAACCACTTAGTTACATAATAAATTTGTCAATGCTAACAGGAACATTTCCTGAAAAATTAAAGATTGCAATAGTGAAACCATTATATAAGAAAGGTGATAACAAAGATCCTTCAAATTATCGCCCGGTTGCACTTCTTTCTGTAATAAGCAAAATTTTTGAAAACATTATAAATACACGACTAGTAGGTTTTATAGAGAAATTCGAAATTTTAAGCAAAAATCAAAATGGATTTCGCAAAGGACACTCTACAACCAAGGCAGTGTATGACATATTTAGCGATATTTGGGATTGCATAGATAGGAAAAAGCCAATTACAGGACTATTACTTGATATGACAAAAGCTTTCGACTGTGTAAATCACGATAAATTGTTAGATAAATTAAATGACATAGGTATAAGAAGTAACGCATTAGAATTTTTCGAATCATATTTAGACAACAGACAACAAATGGTAGAAATTTCAAGTTTTGATAAAAAAACGAATACCCTGAAAACATACAAATCGAAAACTAATTTAATTAAAGCCGGTGTCCCTCAGGGTAGTATCCTTGGACCCATATTGTTTCTCATTTACATTAACGAGTTCTCTAAATGCACTATTCATAAAATTGTGCTATTTGCTGATGACGCAACTGGATTAATAGTAGCTGAATACAAAGTTAATCCAGAACAACACGAGAAAACAGTTAAAAAAGCGCTATCTGATATAATTGATTGGCTAAATTGTAATGAATTACAGATAAATCTATCAAAAACAAATATTATACAATTCCACCCATATCAAGGCTCGAGACAGGACATTACGATTTCATATGCGGGAGATGTCATCGAAGAAGTAACGAGCGCCAAATTTCTCGGAATGATGATAGAGAGTAATGTTAGTTGGAAGACTCATATAGATACTCTAGAAAAAAAAATAAGTAGTTTTTGTTATGCTCTAAAAGTGCTCACTGCAGTGTCTTCCATCGAGACTAGCCTAATGGCTTATTATGGTTTTGTATACTCCCATCTTAAGTACGGAGTTATATTCTGGGGAAACTCCACACATGTAAATAAAATATTTGTTTTGCAAAAGAGGTGCATTAGAACAATTTATGGAATGAGGTCCCAAGATAGCTGCAGTAAAATATTTAAAGATAAGAAAATACTAACCTTAACATCATTATATATATTAGAATTGTGTAGTTTTGTTAAAGAGCATCCACAATATTTTACTACAGCTGCCGATATAACAAAATACAGGACCCGTCAATGTGAAGCTGGCAACTTATACAAGGCTCCTGTACGAACTACACTAGTGTTAAAGAGCACAACACAGTCAGCCATTACTATATTCAATAAACTTCCCCAACGTATGAAACAGTGCAATAATGCTGCTATATTTAAAAAACAATTGAAAGACTGGCTTCACACCAAAGCTTACTATAATGAAATAGAATTCCATAATGATAACCACGGTTAGAAACATATTTTGCTTATATGTAAGTTCAACATAACTTCTTTTTCACGTTTTTATTTTATTATCTTTTCTGCATAATTCTATTGTAGCATATAACATATTTAATCTGTGTCCACACATTTGAGTGTTCGCGAAAGTGCGAATCTATTGCTACACCTATGTTTAGGTATTCACTAAACTTATATTGTTAGTACCGCTTGTTCACCATTTTGTATGTACTACTGTAAGTGATAATGCAATAAATTATTTTGATTTGATTTGATTTGATTTGGTTTGTCTTGCGCGCCGCCTACAGGGTAAAATAACCTGTCACGATTTTGACAGTTATTTCCTCACTCAAATATGACATACCAAAAGAAAGAGACAGCGATACGCCAACGTAATGTAGAAAAGTGATATTCGAAGTTCAACGATGCGATGCTCCGAATTTGACAAATACAATTCTCAAAACCGCAAGTTTTCGGCAAAACACACGGCCCACGAGAACGCGAAGCGCGCGTTATGAGTTTGCGAACAAAACACAAACACAACGCATGCGTTTTGCATACTGCGCTAGTAGAATACCATTTCGCGCGAAACATGCGGTTTTGAGAAAACACAAACATAACGCGCGCAGTTATCAATTAGCAGAATCGGGCTTCAGATGAGTTCTATAAATACTGAATAAGGGTATCTAAATACACACAAAAAATGTTTTTAGAAAAACATTTTTAATTTGCAAGTAAGTTCGATGCTTAAGTTCGCCGCGTGGAAATGGAATCCAATATATGTACAAATAGGTACCGGATGTTAACTTAAAATATTTAATCCTTGTAAATCACATCGGGTTCCATGCCAATTTTAGCTACATTCATTGCACAAGCTACTTACGACAGTACGAATAATTATAACCCTCCGAAGTTAAGCAACGCTGGGTCCGGTCTGGTCTTGGTTGGGTGACCCTTTGACCGTTGAGAGGCTGGCCGTGGTTCGGATTCCACCTTAAACTGTAGGTCCCCTTCCTTACTTACTAGGTGGTAGGGTAAATCCCGCCCGGGTTGGTACCATCGCATTGGATGAACGATGGTCGAAGCGGCAATAAAAATTGTCCGTGTTTTCCGTCCAGTTCAATGTAGCCGTGCAATATAAGGAAGGTCCTGGCATGGCACCTAGTTCACATGTGGTGTGTTGGGCTAATACCATGACAGAAAGTGTGGTATTAGCCATCCATGTCCAGTCACATAAAAAAAAATACCTTTGCAAAAATTAAAGAAATCGTTCTTATTCTTTTTATGCGACTGGACATGGATGGCTAATACCACACCACCGTCATGATATTAGCCCAATACACCGGATTTCCAAAAGAATTAGGTGCCATGCCAGGACCTTCCTATCGTACGGCTACATTGAACTGGATGGAAAACAAGGACACTTTCATTTCCGCTTCGACCATCTTTTCATCGAATGCAATGGTACTGACTGGAGCGGGCTTAGCGCCTACCACCTAGTAGAAAGGGGACCTACAGTTTTACATGGATTCGGAACTATGGAACAATATTGCATTCGTAACGAAATAGCATTCCTAATATTGCACGGCTACGTTAAACCATCCAATGCGATGGTACCAACTCGGGCGGGGTGAACCCCACAATAGGTATGTAAGGGAGCCGACTTACAGTTTAACTGATTTACTTTTTAGATCGAACAGTATCTAGAACCCGACCTTGCCCAGTGTTAATTGACCTCGACGATCAGCTACCGAGGCTGACATGGTAGAGGTAAGTGGTGATCTGATTAAGGCCTTATCCTAAGGCTCTACAACTTGTTTCCTAACTTATGTTAATCGTGGGTGTGTTTTATTAATCGAGTTACGTTAATGAGGTTGATATTGCTACACTTCCATTAGCACCTCAGATCAAAAAAGGAAGTAGATGTGCCACCTAGCGCGCCCACTATGATACCCGATGTCGCCCCGTTTTCTAAAACGACCAGCGCAAATACTTGTTACACGTAGATATAGACTCAGATATATAGTCATAATTTAAACTTGAACTGAATAAAAGTATTGCGCCACTTTGACACATTTTGAATTTAGGAAATGTCGCTTTTGACACTAGGCGGAGATGAATAGTCGTAATAGAAACTAAGACTAACGAAAAGTACTACTTTGTGACGTCACTTTGACAAATTTTGTATTGACGAAATCTCAAAGTAAGGCTGAAATAAATAGTCGTAACAGAAACTAAGACTAACGAAAAGTAGTACTTTGTGACGTCAATTCGCATTACTTTGAGATTTCGTCCATACAAAATGTGTCAAAGGCTGAAATAAATAGTCGTAACAGAAACTAAGACTAACGAAAAGTAGTACTTTGTGACGTCACTTTGGCTGAGATAAATAGTCGTAACAGAAACTAAGACTAACGAAAAGTAGTACTTTGTGACGTCAATTTGCATTGCTTTGAGATTTCGTCCATACAAAATGTGTCAAAGTGACGTCACAAAGTACTACTTTCCGTTAGTCTTAGTTTTTGTTACGACTATTTATCTCAGCCTTAGTTTCTGATGCGACTATTTATCTCAACCTTAGTTTCTGTTACGACTATTTATCTCAGCCTAGTAGTGCTACTTTCGGTTAGTGTTAGTTTCAGTTGTGACTGTTTCTTCCACCAAGTACTGATTAGCTAATTCTGCACGTTTAAGGGCCTTTCTTACTATCTTGCAATCATACCAGTACAAGATAATCAGTACTTTAGTAATAAAGGCACTATAATCAATTAAAATAAATCAGCATTTTGAGGGTTTGTGTTGGTGGGAATTGACTTGGTGAGTGGGAGCAAATTTGCGGTGGCGATGTTTGTACTGTGCGGAATTCGACGCGCGGTCGGTTTCCAAACGATTATATGGACAATATGTCCTTACTGCAGCGGCGTGAACGGGTAAATCCAACATGCACTCCTCATTCCTTTCATCTTCTGTGGCACGCACATTACAGCACCGTAAGAAGCGACACGTGACAATAACTGTTTCGTAAATTCGGTGCTAATACTGTGAGCTGGTACGATTTCACTTCTGTAGGTGGTAGGGTTAATCCCGCCGAGGCTGGTACCATCGCATTGAAATAACGGTTTAGCAGCGGCATACAAAATATTAAAAAAAATATGCTAGTGGACACGAATGAATAACACATGTATTAGTCCTACACATGAAATAAGAAACCAGCCATGCCAGGCGAAGTGCCTGCATGGCTGCATTTCACAGCTGCATTGAACTGGATGAAAAACACGGACAATTTTCATTGCCGCTTCGACCATCGTTCATTACATCACTTTTTAGGGTTCCGTACCCAAAGGTTGCTAACGGAACCCTATTACTAAGCCTGCGCTGTCCGTCCGTCCGTCCGTCTGTCACAGGGCTGTATCTCATGAACTATTATAGCTAGGCAACTGAAAATTTTACGAAGTGTGTATTTATTTTGCCGATGTAACAAAAAATAGGTAAGATTACAAAATAATTAAACTTAAATGTTGGCCCCACAAAAAAAACTTGATTTATATATGTTAAGTCTTGTACGATGGTACGGAACCCTTTGTGCGCGAGTCCGACTCGCACTTGGTCGGTTTTTTGGTATATTATAGATGTATACGACCCTCCCGTTTAAAACTACAACTTTCTTCATTCGTGTTTATCGATCGCAGCAAAACCACGTCGTGTCGCTGGCAACGGTGACGTTCATGCGAGTCGATCCACGATCAAAGACTACCTAGTGTGAATAATAAACCCTATGTGACGTAAGTTAATAATTCTTCGGTGACGTTAGACAACACCGCTACGCCTATTCTCTCGGAAACCGGTTCCGACCGGTGCACGCGAGTCACCCGTGGATCTGCATAGCGGCAGAGGCGGCGGCGATGCGCGCGGCGGCGCGTCCGCTGAGATCACGACAGCGGACGACCCTGACTTTGACCACGTCTCTAGGCGTCTGAGGAGCGTCTACCTTGATGAGTCGCGACGCGGACGCGGCGCGTGCGCAGATAGTGACGCCATCGGCCAGTCCAGATAGTGACGCCAGCGTCGTTAACCTATCAATTCCCCATACTACGGGCGATAACTGTTTCCACGCTCCTTATGTTTCACAAGGTTTTTGATATTTTGGATTCTATAATATATCGTTGAGTATTATTTATTGTAGAAAGTATTTTTTAATTTAATTTTAATGTACCTTTTAGATCGGAAAATTATGGCCAATAAACATTGAAAAAAGGTTTGAAAAAAGAAAAATGCAGATATTTAAAAAAAAAACAAAATTTACGGACATAGAATGAAGCTTTTTCTAGTGATATTAAAAAATTGTTTAAAATCTGACAAAGTTTAGGGGTAAGGCAACGTTAGGACCTGGAAGACGATTTCGCTATTTTTATGGCAGTCGCCGCACAAAATTGTGCCATAGCCAATGGAAAAAGAATGCATTTCTTAAAATTTTCAAATCTTAGATTTCCTGTGACTTAACGACAGCCTTAATCGTGTTTAGTCGCGTCGCGCTGTGTGCGCGCGTCCGATGGCCGAACCTTTGTGTGAAGTTCAATTACATATTCAATTCCACCTAACTCAAAGACATCTGAGACTCTTCCTAGTGGGACAAAAGAGAAGCGAGATTCATTAAATGATTAATGTTCGCATTTCCTTCCTTTATTTTTTATTTTATTTAAGTCCAATGATATCCATCTATTTACCAATTTATACCCTAATACATTCCCCTGCTCACTATAAGAAAATTTAGCATGATGTTAAGGATGACTAGGATTAATTTGAAGAATGTAGTTTTACGGTAAATGGTTCCGGAATTAAAAATGGACAGACAGGCAGACAAACAGACGGATGCCAGACGTCAGACTAGATGTTAGTGGATAGTACGTACGCTATCTATCTAGCTGCGAAGTTTCGTTCATATCCGTTCAAGCTTGTAAGCATGATTTACTTGCATGTCCAAATATCAGACGTTTCCGCTTTTTTACCGGGAAAAAAAATATGGTTAAATGAAACCAAACCCGAAAGGCGGGTAAAAAAGATACAGCCCAAGAGTCTGACACCAGTTCCAAAACCACCAGTTTCTAGTTCAAATTATCTGGAAAAAATGAACATACTTCAGGTGCCAAATCAAAATTCAAATTACGAGACAAGTGTTGTGGTAAATTATACTTAAATTAAACTAAATTAAATTTAAATATATCCATCTAAATCACATGCTTTTACCAGATCATTTTATCTATTGCAGCCGAATGGTGGTTTTGATTACATTTTATAGTCGAGTCTACTAAAACTGTGCTGATGTCTGAACACTGTTAAAACTTAACTAAAATATAGTTGTCATCCTTTATCTCAGTATTGTTTCCAGTTATTACCGGGATTCGTTTCATATCCATCTTTGAGTTGACACCCCAAATTTTTGAATGTTTTTTTTTATTTTTTATTTATAGGTTCGTCCACATAGATTAGTTTTTTTACATTTACAGATAATAAAAGAAAGAAAAACCATACCAAAACTATCTACAATTAAGGACAAACACAACATGTACAAATAAATTGCTAACTTACAAAAAAAATGTAAAACAATTAAAACAAAAAAACAAAAAAAATAAAAACAATCATATAACCACAACGTAAAAGTAAGAAAAGGAATAAAAGTGAATATAAAAATAAATACATTAAAATGCAAACCAAACAATCAATCACAAAGCAGATATTATCAAAGAATTTTAGAGAAAATAAATACAAAAAAAAAACAAACTTGAGGTAGATAAATGTTATTCGGGCAGTTTTCTTATTGTTTTTTTTAAAAATAATAATCGTCGAGGAATAATCAATATAGTTCGATTTATATGTCTTATTGAAAGTACTACACATTCTAGTAAGAGGCGAATTTTTACCAAGATTAGTTTTGTGCTTATTTACTTTAAAGGGAGCGAAATTAGATAATCTGGCATTGAATCTAGGGACATTAAAAGCTATTTGGCTTAGGAGAGTTGGACAATTAATATGATTGTTTAAAACTAAGCAGTTGCTTAAGTTCAGCAGACTTCAGCTGCGATACGTCTTTTGGTATTTCCTCCAATGGATGTTTCTCTACTAGGGAAGATACTCCAGGTTTAACGTCTATGTACATATCTAGAACGTCCAGCATAGCTGGAACCATCTTTCGCGTTTTATAATCGAACGTCTGTGGGCGTGCTCTTGCACATTTTCTGTCACGTTGTTTCAAAACTTCCCATAAGTGATTTGCAAATTTAAACCGGAGCAAAAGCAAACTGCCGACGAAGCACGCGTAACCTACTCCGCCATCTTGCATCATTCCGGTATTATTCACGCACTTACCGAGGTGGGCTCGGCAAATTATACGTTTTGGAAGTGCCATTATCCGAATTTGTCGAATCGTTGCCAAAGTAAACAGAAAGTGCGGCGGTAAATGATTCTTTAATTTCGGTAATGATATGTGGGCTGATCGGCGAAGTTGCGTCAGGCCCGATATAGTCTAATGATCTATGAATGGTGTTGCGAGTGATTATTTATTTCATGGTCAAATGGATGGGCGACTAGCTATGGAATAGGTCAATCGTGCACTTACATGGAAAAAGGCTACCGACATGATTCACTTGTTTTGGATAGGCGGCTATTATTGGATAGATTATTTTCTTCCAGATCAATGTAGCCGTGCTTAGTAACAAATTCCTCCGGGAATGCGTGGTTTTGGAATAATAATATCATGGCAGCAGGTATTACACTAGAAATATTTACAAACAATCTGAGCATGTACAAGAAGCTCGAATATGGACCTTTTAACTTTATTTGTCAGGTGATTCAAACATACTTACATAAATTTCATAACGGCACTTCCTCTGACAGATAAGCAAAGTTGAGGAAAAGCACATGGTGCAGTCACATAATACGTTTCGGTTTTTCCTTCTATAGATATAAATATCTTCATACATAGAAGGGTATAACGGGATTGCTAAACTTGGGTACATTTCAGGTATATTTGGCTCGAGTCACATATGTAGCACTTAGGAGTTCTTTGTATCATGTAATACATTTGAGTACCTACGTCTCTGATGACCACCGAGAGTTACAAGAACGCATCCGTTCTCACGGCAATTTAAAGGTGGTACAGACAAATTAATCAGCCTCTATTCAGAGCACGCAACACAACAGATGTTTCTTGAATATTGATCTAGTCCACTGCACAGCGCGCTCCTGGGAACGAAGTCGTTTCGAATCGATTGTATCATTCTTTTAATTGATCCAGTCAACTGTACCACTTGGACGTTGGTCGCCTCGCGGGGTCGGGTTCGTAATTGACCGATCAAATCGAGCGAATTGCGTAAGTTTTGTTTGGATGAAAGCGGGCACAAGCGTTTAGTAAATATCTTTGACTTTCATGCACCTATTATTCAGCTCTTATAAAATTGCTTTAAATGATATTGTTTTGGCATCAATGTCTTAATCATTTTATCCTTACTTCTTAAAATCAACGTATCCTAACCTTACTTGTCCTAATAGTACGTAAGCCTGCAGTAACTACATTTGGTTATCCGTTTATTTCCTCTGTAGATGTCCGTAACCCAGGTAAAGTGTTAAAATAAAATATGTAGGATAACTTAATAGTGTTTTATTAGGAGGCATTTATTCTAAGTCACTGTTCATAAAGCAACTGTTAGAGGCTCTTACACTTGACCTGCTTTGCACTATACTTACTCAGAATGTCTCTTACGATAGATTCGACAAACATATATTCCTTAAGAGAGTCGTTAGCCTATCAATTCCCCATACGGGCAATAACTGTTTCCATGCTCTTAATCTTTTCCTAGGTTTTTGAAATTTTGGTTTCTAAAATATTTTATAGAAATCCATGTCTATATGTTTTAGTTTTTTAAATATACCTTTAAGATTGGAAAAAAGTTGTCTGTTTTAGGTTATCTTTAGTTTTTTTACGAAAAAATATATGCATTTAAAAAAACATTTTTTTTAGAAGAAATTAACTTTTTTAATGGCAGTCACCGTGGAAAATTGCGCCTCGGTCAATGGACAAAGAATACATTTCTTAAATTTTACAAAACTTAGACTTCCTGTGGGCACCCCGTCCTGTTACTTCACAACAGCCTTAAATGTTTACCATTCTCAATAATTTGACGGCTGTCTTATCAAATAAAATAGAAATATATATTTTATAGCGCTTACTACAAAAAAGCCAATATTTTCTACATGAAATAACACTATGAATATAACCATGATATTGGAATGCAAGTTGACCCGGGTCATTCAACTCATTTAAATGTGTTGCACATTCAATCAAGATTACACATACTTTTACAGATCTTAAATTAAGATGTATTTCAGAAACATTATGCCGTGAAGGCGTTTAGATATCAGTTTATCTCTTATATGGCTATACAGTTGTTATAGAGATGTAGATCGTGCAAACCACCTGTCACTAGACTTAATTGTAAATTATTATACTACAGAGCATGTAAAAAAGGCAGATGGTTTAAATTTTCAAAATACATACATTAAAAAACACTTATAAACGTATCAGATGAAGGTCCAAAATTTTGCTTAATAAATATATCTATGTAGGTTTGTAAAAATAGGTTTTTCTAATAAATTGATCATTAAATATATTTTAATATCATTAAGATTTCTAAAGAAAACATATTGAAAAATAAAATAACGTAATGATGTTTTCCTCGAAGTATAACCTGGGGTCCTCCAAACGGGGGTGTGAAAAAGTACCTGACTGGCCAGCATGGTGTGCGCAGCCCCTCTGGATGGCCGAAAGCCCATGGGGGTCATCGGGCACCTCTTTTGTGAGGTCCTGGCGTGTGCCATATGCCGCGCTCAACATAAAAAAAGGAACATCACTTGCCAAAAAACCATAATGCGGAATTTAACATTTTAAATCAGTATTTTTAGGGTTCCGTACCCAAAGGGTGAAAACGGAACCCTATTACTAAGCCTCCGCTGTCCGTCCGTCCGTCCGTCCGTCCGTCTGTCCGTCTGTCACAGGGCTGTATCTCATGAACCGTAATAGGTAGGCAGCTGAAATTTTCACAGAGTGTGTATTATTTATGTCGCTATAACAACAAATAGGTAACATTTTAAAATAATAAGAATTAAAGGGGGTCCCCATACAAAAAACGTGATTTTTTGTGTTAAATCTTGTTCGATGGTACGGAACCCTTCGTGTGCGAGCCCGACTCGCACTTGGCCGGTTTTTATTTGCCACACATCACTGCTGAGCTTGCAACCCTTGAAACAATATAACTTTCTTAGGATCCAGTCTATAAACCTTCTTTCAATCTGCCTACTGAACCCTTAAAACGCAAAGCAAGTCTATAGCAACAAACGGTAGCGCAGAAGCACAAACAATCTACCACTTCTGGACAAAACAGTTCATTACCACACAATGGAATCGGAAATCATTGGCTTGTCGTCTCGCCTACGTCGACAGATATTTCGCAAACTGTCCCTTGAGAGGCGGCGTTGGATCGAAGCGAACGCAGCGTGGGATTAAAACAACCACACCAGGTACTCAAAAACCGGCCAAGTGCGAGTCGAACTCGCACACGAAGGGTTCCGTACCATCGTACAAGATTTGGTCAAACAAAATCAGGTTTTTTGTATGGGGCCCTCCTTTAATTCTTATTATTTTTTTATTTTGCCTATTTGTTGTTGTAGCGGCAAAATAAATACACACTCTGTGAAAATTTCAGCTGCCTACCTATTACGGTTCATGAGATACAGCCCTGTGACAGACGGACGGACGGACGGACGAACAGCGGAGGCTTAGTAATAGGGTTCCGTTTTCACCCTTCGGGTACGGAACCCTAAAAATGATTTAACATAAGGATGCTGTCGGGAGGTGTACTTTATGTATCACGTTGTCCATAGTAATACGCCGCCATCGTGCCTATAGATGGCAACTACAAAGAATAAGAATAAGGCAGTGTTTCCCTATAGCTGTGCGATGAAGTCATAAATATACCTCTTTATATATCTCACTTTAATCGGAAGATTTAATGTCAAGTATACTTTTGTTTAATATTTAATTTAAGAATATAATATTCAATTTTTAAACTAACTGTAAACTCACGCAAAGAGGTTTACCTAATTGTACCGTAGTGCCAAATTGGTGGTAAGTTGAAAATTTTCGAAAATAAAAAATATAATTAAATAGAGAGACCACTAACAATAGATTTTTAGAGAAATGCACCCGGTGCAAAACTATTACAGGTTGCGCCGCTTGGAAAACCATGGAGGCTGATGCAAAAAGATAATTCACCAAATTGCAATCTATGTCATAAAGAAGACCAGTACCATATTTTGATGGAAATCGTGCTAAATGCTTAATGTTAATCTTAAATCTAACACAGGGGGTGTTAGCATTCAGAACCATAAGGGCGTAAGTAAAACAACATTTCATTTTATTTAAAAATATTAATAAAACATATTCAAAACACCGCCTTTACGAAAAACATTTATAGATACATTTTAATTGTATAGAAACAAATTTTATTTTCACGAATTCACTATTGATAAGCGCATCCACTGTCTAGCTAGAACTTGCAAAATTATAATATTTTTTTAAAGACCTCCCTAGCTTTGAGGGAAAGATGAGATTGGTATAGTTGCAACGCGCTTTAAGTTCTATAAAGAATCATTAACGTATGTAAATGTGAAGATCAAAATAAAACGATTGGGCCCACTGCATTTCGTCCCGTGCATGTCGTAAGAGTCGACTAAGGGTTTCGACGTTCGAATATTTGATTAAACCTAGTTTGGGTTCATTCAATATTTTTTGCACTGTCTTATGCAGATCATTGTAAGATTAAGCCAATGTATTCCTAAAAGGTTTTTTTATAAATAGCTTTTGACAGAACTGTGATTAAATGGAAATATTGTGTAGTAATTATAAATATGGAATACAGTTCCTGACGGACATTCCAGAAGAACTTGCCTCTCTCAGTGCGTATGGCGGAACAGGTTGCGTAATCGGCCTGAATGTGCCGCAGACGAGATTTCCATCAGATCGATCCTTATCTCTGGACAAGGATAGCTCCTTCTAATGAGCACCCGCGGAGCTAAGCAGATATCGACGGTTCCTTTGGACACGACTCCTATATAAAGAGCTAAAGGATTTTTAGTTATTTCACTTTGATTAGCACGTTTCATTTTCTCATAAAAAATGGCCCGATTCGCTTAAAATCACTTGCGCACGATAAATAAATATGCGGCCTTATAAATCATCTGGTGACCACTGGTACGTCCATTTATTGGTTGACGTGACGACCGTACGAGTCAAGTGCAGACCCAATAAGGGCAGACCCTAAATAAATGTATTCGGAGCTCTTAATTAACGACTTGCAATTAAGGATTTTTCAAATCCCTCATACATTTTATGCAGCCTTGACTGCGTCGATATCTTAATAACAAGCTCATTCATGAAAATGATTGGCATGCTTATTCATTATATTAAATCTCTATATATACATATAAAAATGAATTGCTGTTCGTTAGTCTCGCTAAAACTCGAGAACGGCTGGACCGATTTGGCCGATTTTGGTATTGAATTATTTGTGGAAGTCCAGAGAAGGTTTAAAAGGTGCTACAATGCCCATGGGCTTTCGAACTTTTACGGGGCTTCGAAAACGATGCCGGCAGTCGGGTTCTACAAGACGTCGGGGGTGGTGATGGCGGGGGGCGGGTGAGGTGGGGGAGGAAGTCGAACACGGGCAGAAACGTGAGGGGCAGACGTGAGGGCGGCAGAGGCGCTTACTTTTACTAATTGTACCGAAATACGGCTTGGTATTTCCCGCAACTTTAGGACTACTTGGCATCACACTAAGTCGCCAGAGGTGCGACCAATAGAATAAAATCCTTGAGAACCAATTACTTGATTTAGATGAGGATTGTATCTACGTCTAGACTGATTCCACTCAAAACTTATAGGCTACATAATATAATGCTTCATTACCAGAGGGGTGAGTAGTTATTGTTAAATCTTATAACATGCAAAACACTTACCCGATTTTTGTGCGTATTTATCAATGTATAGCATCTTTGGAAGCAGTCAGGTTCGAGATGGGTTGCTGTTTTAGATGTTGAGGCTGGCTGTGGGTTGGAGTCGACGCAAAACTTACCTACGTTACACGTTACTTACTTACTAGGTAAGCAATGTAGCAGTGCAAGTGCAGAGAGGTTCTGGCGGCCCATACTTATTTTTTTTAAATAGCCACCAAATGTCAGCGAAGCTCTAAATGGGAATTATTGGATGTTTCTCATTAAATCAAGTTTTTTCGGCTCGAACGATCTTGATTAAATTTGGTAGACGGATACATTGTCCAGGACCAGTTTGACCCTATTTTGGACCAGCCATGTGGGCTACTTTTTATCCATGAAATAATTTAGCCGACACTAACCCGAGCGGAGCCGGGTACCGCAGCTAGTAATATATAAATTTGGATGTGGGACTTATTTGCTGCGTGTCGTTTGCCACACAGGTCAAGCGCGCGAATATGCTCCCGAAAACCGTCCGCCGAGTCAGTTCTCACCAACAAATATCCTCCAATACGTCTGCGGTTACATTCGTGTGTGCCATGTTAAAAATTTTGGAAAATTGTCTACAGTGGGTTTCATAGCAGGCGCACTAGGTGGCTTCTCCTACTTTTTTAAGGAAATTTAGTCCAACTTGTAAAATTCTGGCGCCTACGTGCAGAAGACTAAATCCGCAAATAGATAACTCGACTTTCGAGCGTTAGCGTTATGAGATAACGCCCGAATCAAACAAAATCTCTCAGGACTCAGGCTTTTTGGCCGTCCTCTGGTGTTAAGAATCAGAGTCGTTCTTGTTCTAATAGATAATTGCTCCGTGGTTGACCGTCAAATGCGATTACAGAAATTATGAAACAAACCCCGAGGCTTGGACACTCAGCCGCGTAAGTGAGCGGCGGCCAGCGAGCGTGGAAGGGCGAGAGTAGCGATCGGGACTCATTCGTATGGTGGCAGCGCAGCCACGAAATAGTTCGCTTACGAATTTGGGACGCGCATCATCGAATGTTCGTTGCACTAAGGGCCGAGTGCACGAAAGAACAAAAAATCAAAATCAACGTCAACGTACGGTTAAACACGTCACTTTGTACGGGCAGTATGGAAGGATCTCCATGCGGTTCACTAAAAGTGACGTGTTTGCTCATTGATTAACTCGGCCGTCGCTTCGTGCAATCGGGGCTAAATAGCGTGATGTGAATTTCTTACATGTTATAACGTGTCGTTGGAACTCTAGAAAATCAGTAGTAAGCTTATCGGGAAGAAAACTGCTTATTTATCCCGACAGGTGGCGCCTAAGCCAGCTCACCTAAAAGATATGTCAAAGCTGTCAGATACCACACAAAATAGATTTCAAATTTGTATTTACTCAATCCGTGTAATTGAAATGATTAAACTTTCTCCATGTTATTCCGAAAATAATTGTTCTTAATTATGCTAATCAAAAGAAATCTTGGGAAAGAAAATATCACAAAGACATAACCTATAATATTTAGTTTAACAACGCTGGCCTTAGGGACCCTTTACATAGAATGTGTTCGCTTTATAATAAGAACTTATCTGACCTAGACATCTTCTTTGACTCTTAGCGCAACTTCAAGCACAAAATAAAAAATATGGCTCAATAGGACTACTATACTGTCACTCTTATTTATGTATAATTTAATTAGCGAGGAATAGGTTAGGATGCAGGTTAGTTCTATAGTCTTTTGTTAACTTACTGTTTTATTACTTTATCTGTATCTGTGCTTCCTCCAAATAAATAAATTAAAAAAAAAATCTTTGTGCTGGTCAATGGCATATAAATTTGTTTGAAGACAAACAAAACTTAATTCTAACTGCATCATGGATTACATCTTTCATCCAAATACTCGTATGCAAACTTGACAGAAATGACAGTTTTGACATGTTTAAGGTGAGGTCGCTCATGCGACTTCTACAATAAGCATAGAGTTATGTTCCCCATTTGCAAGCGAACTCACTCGTCGTCAACGCTGCCGATTTTTAACCAACTTCAAAAAAGAAGGGGGTTCTCAATTCGAATGATTTTTGCTGTGTTTGTTACCACAAAACTTTCGCCTGGGAAACAGATTTTGATGATATTTTTTTTTATTTGAAAGCTTGTGCTTCCCGTGTGGTCCAATTTCAATTTGGTTTAGTTCCGACAATGATATCCATGAGAAAATCATATAAATCTTAGACGAACGGACGAAAAACTCAATATTTCGATGATTATTTTTTTATTGGCACAAATTAGTTAGTGTACTTGAGATTCACTAAAAATAAACAAACAAATTAATAAAAAAAACCACTTCAAAGAAAAAGCACTAAAGAGTAAAAAAATAATTACCATTTTTGTAGTTACGATTATTGTTATTTTTTGAGCCGGTGTCAGCCAAGGTAGCCAATGTTCTCTTGGCTGGCGTAGCGCGTGCCCGGCTGACTCCGACTCAAAAAATAGCAATAATCGTAACTACAAAAATGGCATGATTTTTTTACCTTTTAGTGCTTTTTCGTTGAAGTCAGTTTTTTTTTTGTTAGTTATTTTTTCTATATAAACGTGGCTACGCCGAAACCCATACATATGAGTTTCGTTTGCTACGCCCGCCCTTTCATGCTCGCTGGCGGCGGTAGATCACAGATGGGTGTCACCAGACCTTGAGCCCGCTCGAAATTTGTCTCGGCCTAGCTGCGATCAAATGGTTAATTAGCGCACCTCGGTGACGACCTGACTTGACACAGTTTCGAGTCGAGTTAGATAAGAATTGGAGCCGACTCGGATTATGTCACGCGGCCCGACACGATTAGTGTCTCAGCCACGTAAATTAACGAAAACTTGAAAGGAAATTGGGTTTTATTGTCACTGTTGGAGCGAATCTGTAGAAAGGGAATTCGACCGAGTTTTATTATGCTATCTGGCTGATGCTCTCGTTGTGTTTGTGCTATATTGACGATGCGATTAAGCGATGCATTTTGGGTTGGCAATTGGCAAAGAAAGTAACACGGAATACTTGCACGGAAAAAAATGTGCAACTATTTACTGTTGTAGCACAGTTAAAATTTTGTAATTTATGGTAACTTATTCGTCATTACTATTAATGTATCTATTGATTAGCCAAAACAGTTAATATTAAACAGTTATTTTAACCAATTGAACAGTATCGTGTGACGAATCAGATGATTTTGAAACGGATTTTGAAATCGGAGCTGATTGAACATTACGGCTGACTACAAATTAGGCGTGCAACTGTCCAGTTTCAAGAGGTACAGGAATTTTAACAAACTGGACAGTACGTTTTCACTGAACATAAGACGCAAATAAGAATGGAAAATATACTAAAGCTAGAAACATTTTTCACACAGTTAGGGAACCAGTAAGAGAAAACAATTATTGCACATAGATGTAAAAAACTATTAAAAGATACTGTAACAGTTGATGTTTGGCTAACCTTTTTCACTCAGTTAGAGTAACTGATTTACTTAGTTGGATCTATTTTAACGTTGCAAGACGGTTGTGTGTCATTGAAATTACAGGTAGATTCACTACTAATTTTTTACAGCGTACACATAGGGTGTATCAGCATTCACTGCCGTAACTTTGGAATTATGAGACAAGTGATGCAGAAGAGATTATATGTTAAACAAAAAAAAACCCATACCCATGAGATACTAATTTTAAAGAAAATGGAAAATCCTAACGGAGGCTGAGTCTTACCACCCTTGCTACTAGCCTACCTTATTTCTTACGTCATCGTGTAGCCGCTCTACGCCAGCGCGCCGAAATGTGGTCTGCGGATTATTCAATGGTGGTTGTATGAGATAAGTTCATACTAACTTTAGGTCCGTCCCGTAAACATTCGATGCCTAGTGTAGTGTAGTAAATAAATTAATAAAAGTATCCGTCCTCGATAACAAAAATAACCCAATATACGTTAAACGGATAAAACATTTCCCGAAAAAAATCGATATGATACGCAAATCTAGTTTCGGCTCCAGCCTTACAGTATATTCATAAACTAGTTATTTTGAAAGGGCATTTTTCTTAAAATGTGTCCCTGCTTCACAGTCGATTAAACTTACATACATATCACATTCCTCCATGGTCTATTATGTAAACAAAGAACACGTTTCGATTTTTAATCATCTATTGTATCTGCAAACCTTATTGCTGTCAATACATCATCCAAAACAGGTCTCTAGGTACATAATTTGACCACCGAGTAGATTGAATTCAACGATAAATGACAGCTTTATTAGAGTACTAGACCATTAACACTCTTGTCCAATTCAAAATTGATCACCACTCTTAAAACGCGCCTCATACATACATACAAATTATGTAAATGTCTTATTGCAAATCTTATGTTATCTAAACAATCTTGCAAAATATAAAGCTTTAGAAATAATACGTACAGCTGGTGTTACCAAATTTGTTAATTCCGAAAATAAACTATATATAACTTCCGGATGGGGTATTTTGAATGTGACTGGATCCAGATGTCTAATAACACACCTACTGTCATGATATTAACCCAACACACTTGTACCGTGCCCGCGAATGAGTTAGTCCCGCCGGGAAGGGTCACCTTAAATCAAGCGCGTCGCCAAGGGGGGGCAGGGAGGGGCAGCTGCCCCCCCCTAGAAATTCTAAAAAAGTTGCCAAATATAATGCAACCAAAGTCCTAAGTCTTTGAGTTGATTTGCTTGAAGTTCAAGCCTTGAACAATCATTCCCGTTCGTCGAAACTAGAATGAATTCTCCAATGAGAATAAGAAAAGTATGAATTGTAGTAGGTAAAGTCAAATTGCCCCCCCCCCCCCGCGCCATCGGCCGGCGACGCCCTTGCCTTAAATTAATGTATGTAGGTGTAATCGTAAACAGTGTGTTAGTAGAAGGCATTTATTACCCTTGAATAAACCCTTACAGTGATGTGAATTTCATTATGTTCACAGATTACATAACATGGTTCTGTCCACTAGATCGCAAGTTCAAGGTCCAGAAGTGGCGTAAACGGACCGTCCATACAAATTTTAATCCCCTAGGGCAGTCTTTCTGAAAGTGGGTGATAACGCCCCCTTGTGGGCGCTAGAGGCCTACAGAGGGGCGGTGAACGGCTCAGAGGAAATTGGGGGGCGTTGAATAGGTTTAGGGAGCGATGGCTGATTTGCATTTTTCTAATAATTTATGGTACCTACTTTTAACTTAAATGAAAACCTACCTACTACATTGATTAATTGGCTAAATATGATTGTGAAAGTTAAGTTTAATTGCCTTAAATTGCAAACTCATGTGGCACTATTGAATACATAATTAAATTAAAATTATTTAAGTAATTATTGCGATTGTTATTTGTAAGATATGGTGAGGGAGGGGGATTGGGGGGGGGGGGGCGCTGGAAAATAATGGATTCTCAAAGTGGGCGGTAGACAAAATAAGTTTGAGAACCTCTGCTCTAGGGGGTGACCCCCTTCGGGTTAAATTTCACCACAAAAGGTAGCATATGTCCTTCTCCAAGGGGCACACTATGTTAATACCGAAATTATCAAAATTGATTCAGCGGTTCAGACGTGAAAACGCAACAGACAGACAGAGTGACTTTCGAATTAATAATATTAGTATTGATTAATCGTCCATAGAAAGCACTCGGATTTGTCAAATTTCATCATTAGCCAGTTCTACAATCACAGCGTCGATGAACTGGCAATATTATTTTCAACGCTCAATAGTTATTTACAAAAGCGTTTGCCACTGCGTACAGGCATACTCGTATAAACATAACTCGGTGCTAGACTTGAATACCGGATCTGATACATATTTTTCTATAGTTTACCATTGTTAAAGCTTGCAAATATTCTACCTTTGATATGGACTTATTATGTGAACAATAAACACATTATTATTGTATTTGATTAGAGGACCTGCAGTTTCTGCAATGGCCGCCAGTGTCGCGAGCGAGCCCCACCGCTGTGCCGACAAATTGATAGCTTTGCCTGGGGCTGAACTTAAATCGACAATTAACAAGTGCTTTGCAATCTTAGAATTTCGCCATATCAGCGTTTCATGCACTGATACGTTTCGTTTTCGAAAATATAATTGATGCGGTGGCTCTTAATGTAGGCTTGTAGAATGAAGGGTTACCGACCAGCCTGTCTAAATCGTTAAAAAGACCAACACGTATACAGATAAGTGTACAATTTTAAACATCCATGTATGGGATGGCGGATTTTTTCCATTCTTAATGAAGTTTTAAGGAAGCCAATATACTGCCGGCACAGGATCACAATACAAATTGCTTTCAATTCGTCATTGTCGGGGTTGGACTCCGGTAGCCCACAGCAAATAGGAAGCGATCATGCTTTACGCACACTATGCGTTGATTTGTACTAATTGGTCTACAATTAATATTCGAAAATATTGCGAATAGGGATGTATTTCTTAACAGCAAATTCAAAAGTAATTAAGCAAAATCAGTGACAGAATAAAAATTTATTTTAAATGGGTTTAATTAAAGAAAACCGATAACTGATTTTGTAAGAACATTTTTTTTTCAGAGATCCGATATAAAAAAATAAATTTATCAAGAAATTTTTGTTCCAAGTAAAATTACTTTTTCGTGCTAAGCAGGTACGGTAGCTTATTCCAGAGAATGTGATGTAAATGTATAAATGTATCTCTCTTTAATTAATGTGCCATTGCTTTCGGTTGATTATACATACCTATACACCACATTCCAAGTTATGTTCTACTATGGAACACGGAATTGTTCAACATACATTTTCCTTGAAAATGCCAATGCCAACTGTGACGTTGAGGATGATGCGCTCTGTACATAGGAACTAACGAATATTTCGAACCCATTAATATGGGCCAGGCTGATACTTCACCTGTAAATGTGCAAAAAAATCATTTCATTGTTTGGTAGACGAAAATCCGTTTTCATTTGATCTATGGTTTGCAAGCTACGCTAACAATGGAATAGCCTAGCTACTACTTTGCAGGAATTTATTATCATTAATCACTGCTATGAAAACATTGTCGAGTCCGGGAGCTATATAACTTATTTACGGTAAATAGACAAAGTTAACTATCTGTTTCTGTTCTAAGTGATTGTTTGACTTTAATTATACTTGAAGTGGAAAACTTAAATAAAACTGCCCTTGATAGTGCAAACAAATTGTGCAGAAAGTGCAGCAAAAAGTATGGTCTCATTCGCGCAGTATGCAGATCGGAATAGTGTGGTGAGGCAACGATATACATCGATAATCAGTTAACTTAAAAAAATGAAATTGTACGCTAAATTTATGGCACCGTAAAACGAACACAGATGCATCATTGAACTCAACAAGTGCAGGTATTTAGTGAAATATGAGTAA
This sequence comes from Incurvaria masculella, assembly GCA_946894095.1. Classification (NCBI taxonomy): domain Eukaryota; kingdom Metazoa; phylum Arthropoda; class Insecta; order Lepidoptera; family Incurvariidae; genus Incurvaria; species Incurvaria masculella. Next base: position 23,000,051 of record OX335647.2, read on the forward strand.
TATTTGTAAATTTCTTACTCAGAAACATTGTAATTTTGTTTCAAATAAATGTAGTCGAGTAGTCAGATATAATAATGGAGTTTTTTATGCAATGGCAATGTTTTTTGGCGACTTGGCTATTTTTAATAACTTTCGAAAACACTTTCAGTCAATAATAAGGGATATTACATTTATAAGACTTGTCTGGTTAAGAATGTGTTTCAAGAGGGTTGTTCATCTATTTAGATTGCACTACAGTCGATCGTTGCTATTTCTGTTTTAACTATCCAAAAAATGGCAAGATACAAACTATACTATACAAAAAAAGTGCAAAAATCTGGGAGAGACATTATTGATAACTGTAAATAGCCATTTTTTGCACACGTCTTCAGTATTAACTTTTCAATTTCTTATTTTCGTAATAGTTGTAAAAAATTAAATTTTAATTTTTTTAACTTGCTATTTTAGGGGAGACCATCCCCTTTTACGCAGACAGCCCTTTAGGTCAGAACCTTTTACTAGTGCCCAATCATTATTTATTCAATATTTAATTTTCCGTCGATCTTTTCAACCAAAGCATACACTAAAAATCCAATAAGATACGATCGTTCCGATAAATATATTACCGAATCTCCAATAGAGTGCAATGTAATATTTTTTTTCTAAGAAGAAATGCTGACTGTTATCGACCCACACCACATCACTAGTGTTTGCTCTGGTTAAGTCAACGGCGCGCTATTGCCCCAATCGCACCTTGCGTAAGTTGTCGCACGGTGCGCATGCGTCTAACTATACTATACTTATGTGTTCCCTGCGGCATGCGACGGCCCGTGGGTAGGTCGGTGTCGGCACTTTACGAACCCATATATTGCGAGTTTGACAAGCGCTACAAATCACTTGCCGTGGTAGGCCAATTGAGTTGACGAATCAGGAGTGTTCTCAGGAGAGGAATTCACATTGATATAACTTTGGTATTCTGGTAATCGATCGCAGCGCCACACGGAATTAGTGGCACGTAATGAAAAATTTTCATTTGTTTTCGAATTCAGCGAAAAATTACATATCCATTTCCATAAACAATCGTATCGTATAAATGCATCGGAATAGGTTTGCAGGTATTTACGGATTCAGTTGTCTACATTTCTACATTCCGTATGTAAACTAATTAACGTAAGAATTGGCATCCTGGTGTACATACTATTTGTTCCTGGTAGGCTTTTGTGAAGAGGTTCGAATCATTTTAGGGTTCCGTACCCAAATGGCTCCAACGGAACCCTATTACTAAGCCTTCGCTGTCCTTCCGTCCGTCCGTCCGTCCGTCCGTCTGTAACAGGGCTGTATCTCATGAACCGTAATAGTGAGGCAGCTGACATTTTCACAGAATATGTATTTATTTTGCCGCTATAACAACAAGTAAGTAAAATTTAAAAAAAAATACAAAAAACTTGATTTACGTGATGGTACGGAACCCTTCGTGTGCGAGTCCGACTCGCACTTGGCCAGTTTTTTAAGGCACTTATTATTAACTGTTCTAATGGTGTTTATTATTAACCAACGCTGAGACAACAATAAAAATAACTCCTACTTTTTGAAGGTTAGCGTCTGGTTGTAAAGATTTCTTGTTACTGTTTTAAACAAACGGACCACCATACATTAGCGGCTGCCTAACTGGCAGCTGGGTCCGAGCAGTTCGGATCGGGCGAGTTGAAAGATGCATATATGTGTCTTCATCTGCTCCATGTTTTTGCAAATCCGGTTCGATTCGTGTCGGCTAATTTAACGGAACGCACGTGCCGAGAAATTCGAGCGTCGCGATTTTTTTCGCAATTGATTTCATCCGTGTGCATGTAGTCGACTTTAGAGTATTTCGTATTCACTATAGAAATATGTAATGATCCGTATTTTCGATCCTAATTGGGCCATGTGAATTCTCTAGGTATTTTTTTTTCCAAATTACAACGTGGGGTCCTTAAAACTTAGGGCCGAGTGCACGAAAGGACAAAAAATCGAAATCAACGTCAAAGCATGATCAAACACGTCACTTTGTGTGGACAGTATGGAAGGAACTCTATGCGGATTACTAATAGTGACGTGTTTGAACATTGATTAACTCAGCCGTCTCTTCGTGCAACCGGGGCTTAGAGTGCCTGGCCAGCCGGCATGGTTTTTGCAGACCAGTTTTTTTTCGAAAGTATGCGCCGCTTTAATCCATATAATACATATTTTTAAACAATAACATACTTAGAATATTTAAACTGGGCTGAAACAAAAAACCGCTTAAGGTGGCCCAACCCGCTCATCTCCCCATACAAAAGGGGAAAGAAGATCACGCCTATATTTCTTGTCAGATATCCAAAATTTTGCTCAAAATAGCTTTATTTGATTGAACTAGATGTCTGATGACCATTGGCATTGTAAAATTGTGTTTGGTTTCCAAGTTATAACGTCCGAAAGTTCGGGTTTTTCGCGCGTTTTATACAATAACTTTAGAGGTGGATTACGCAATGATAAAGTAAGAACATCTTAAAAAGATTAGTCATCAGACATAGCTTATTTAATCAAGATTTAGAATCTATTTGGTTTTTGTTAGATTTTTGACTACAGCGGCCGTGGTTTACTTTTAGCTATAAGTCGTTTTGAAATTAAAATTTTCGTCAATCTTACCAAATCATACACTATGCACATTGTCTTTTTTGTGGACAGGTTGCATCTTCCTCATCACGGAGCGTGTCTTATTCTTAGAAACAGAGAAGGTCCCAGAGCGCAACAGCACGCTTTTGTACCGTGCCCGCAAATGAGTTGAGGCCGCCGGGTTGGGCCACCTTAAGGTGGCCCATCCCGGCGGGACCAATTCATTCGCGGGCACGGTACAAAACCGTGCTGTAGCGCTCTGGGAACAAAATATAAGATTTGAATATTCAATTAATACACTAAATATTACGCGAATCAGGTAATTTAAAAATGCAACTTTCGTATTAATCCTCACCTCAGAGATGTTTTTCTTAACCTGGTATCACTCAGTTATCCGTCGCATTCTGTTGCATGAGAGCGAGAGGGACCTAAATAGGAAAAATCATGTTTGCTAGAAAGGGCGCGCACTTGTCTGAGAGAACACCATCCTCCGGCGAACGCGATACACACAGACTCACACCACAAATGCACGACTGACAGAGACCTATAGTGAAGTACTTCATAGAATATACGTATGCTAGAAAGATATACCGGCTTTTTCGATAGTTTTGTCGTTCAATGTCGGATATCACGATAAAGACACCGCGCCGTACGCCATACTGCCACACATATCACCATAATATAACGCCATTTGATAAAATTTCGTTAGCAAACCTGTGATATGTGATTATATCTTCCGTCTTGGCTTTCCCGTAATCGTTTTTACATGTTGTACTTCCTTTCTTCTACCATAGATCAGCACCCATACAATCGGCAAACACGCGCTAACGCCGTGACGGGTGTTTCGAAACTGACAGCTCATGTACTCTAAATTGTTCGAATTAGAGTACCTGACTTGACACGCAGGGGAATGCTCAGAACGGATCTAAATGTTTTCTTTATATCGATGCTGATGACTAATGTTTTTAGGATATTCTTACCTTATCGTTAAGTAATCCACCTCCAAAGTTATTGTATAAAACGCGCAAAAAATTCGAACTTTCGGACCTAATAACTTAGAAACAAAACACAATTTTCCAATGCCAACGGTCATCAGACATCTAGTTCGATCAAATAAAGCTATTTTGAGCAAAATTTTGGATCTCTTCTTCTTTCCACGTTTGTATGGGGAGTTGAGCGGGAAGGCCCACCTTAAGGCGTAACGGTTGTAACAATGACCTTTATGCCAGACAAATATGTAAAAAGGAATACAGACCCATATTCAAAACGATATCGATCTGACGAAATCGTTGTATGATTCGCTCCAGAATCAGCTAATAGCATGTTTTAAATACAATCGACTGATTCAAACAGACTGGTTGTCGGCACAGCATCGGCGCAGCACATCGAATCCGGGTCAATAGGCATTCCGCATAGCGCATAGCGGACCACCTCCTGGGAGGCGGGTACGCGTCCTTTGAGGAACACATTTCGAATTGTATCCGAGCAACAGCGACTAATAAAGGTTCTTTCTTGGCATTTTCGTTATTCACTACACGACTAGAGCTTACAGCCGCACAGGAGGGTAAGTAACAGAATAAGTAATACCCCAGAGCCCGTATTTAGTATTGTCACTTATATTGGCGTTACCGCCATTCCGATCGACTAGTCTTTTCGAATTACGGTTAAAACCCGAAGTAGGTTAAAGTTTGAAATAATTTTTCCTTGAAGTTTATTGAATTTCTGCGATTTTACCCATGTTGAATGCACTAATAAAGAGTTGATGCCAAGAAAAAAAAACTTTGAAATGTTTTATTTTTATTTTTTGTAAAAAAAAATTGGTTATGGTTATTTTTTTCATACCATAAACTCGAAATTAGTGCACCCGACACGGGTATACTTTGAAAACGTTGGTAACCTTCAAGGAAAAAAAGATTTCGGACTTTTACCAACATCGGGCTTTAACCGTAACATACGGATAATTGAAGAGTGCGCGCAATGAGCGAGAACTAACATTTGCGAGTATGAGTCTGATTTGACAATTTACGCATCTTCGCGTTAAGGTGGCCCAACCCGCTCATCTCCCCATACAAAAGGGGAAAGAAGATCACGCCCATATTTCTTCTCAGAGATCCAAAATGTTGCTCAAAATAGCTTTATTTGATCGAACTAGATGTCTGATAACCATTGGCATTGTAAAATTGTGTTTGGTTTCTAAGTTATAAGATCCGAAAGTTCGAATTTTTCGCCCGTTTTATACAATAACTTTGGAGGTTGATTACGCAATGATAAAGTAAGAACATCGTAAAAAGACATAGCTTATTTAATCAAGATTTATGATCTGTTTGGTTTTTGTTAGATTTTTGACTACAGCGGTCGTGGTTTACTTTTAGCTATAAGTCGTCTTGAAATTAAAATTTTCGTAAATCTTACCAAATCATACACTATGCACATTGTCTTTTTTGTGGAAATGTTGCATCTTCCTCATCACGGAGCCAGTCTTATTCTTTGAAACAGAGAAGGTCCCAGAGCGCAACAGCACGGTTTTGTACCGTGCCCGCGAATGAGTTGGGCCCGCCGGGTTGGGCCACCTTAAATGCAATGTTGACGTTGCCGGTTGTGGATGTTGCAGACTTGTATGGGTTTGACGTTTCACGTAACAAGAAGTAGTTATTATTACTATTTTTCAAGATTTTTTAATGAATGCGTCCTCGCGCCACGGTCGACTCTACATAAATATCACATTCGTTGAAAAAGAAAAAACAACGCATTTCGTACCTAGGACTAGCTCCGACGTCTGAAGGCAAATACAATGTTGGACCGATGGGAATATATAAATTAATTGGAAGAAGCGAAATACTTTTGTGTTCCGGCCATGCAGAAAGTTAGCGATCCGTTCGGGTGGAGAACCGTAGCATGGCAGCTGAAACGCATTGCCTTTTCAATGTATTTCGTTTTCACTTTAAAGAAACTGAACGTCCTTGCCAGAGCTATTACAGTTGAAATCCTAGTTTTGGTGGCGATAAAATGCTTATGACTTTGAATGAAACTTGAATTAAGCAAATTTAGGATCTGTTAAGAAACCTCAAATGAAGTGTTAAAATATCTAATATCATTTTAATATCACCGCAAAGCTGCTCCATTTTATTAACATCCTGCAGTTAGCTGCAGGCATTCATGCATATTCATTAACCTGCATTGAAACGTGCAATGATAAGTAGGTATGCTAAATGAGATCCAATAGATTGTAACATATTTCCACAACAGGTATACTTGGCTCAGACTTTTTAATGTTTAGGGCCAAAGAAAATAAAATGTTTACTTTTTATGTATTCTCATATTTAAAAAAGTTTTTTATGTCATCAGAAAGGGCGGTCACCTTTCTTAATGTTTTAATTCAGTTTGCAATTGTCTTTCGAAGATTTCACTTTTTCTGACTTATATTCCGGGAGGTCACGACATTATTGGTAACCATAAGGTAAATGGCTGAATCTGGGTTCACATGTTATAGACCAACCCTCTGGAGCGAAATATGTCGATCTGCTTGCGCCAAGTGGTTGCGTTATCTATATCGGCGATATAAAATCGATGTTGGTATGTACTTACTGATGCATATACTGATTGTCTGGACATATTGATACCTATTAATTATACAAAAATAACCAGTCGGTTTTCTAATTAAATCTATACCAATATATAAAGAGGACAGGTTTGATTTTTTGTTTGTTTATTTGATTTGAATAGGCTCCGAAACTACTGGACGGAAATTCTTTCACCGTTGGAAAGCTACAGTATATCCGAGTAACATAGGCTTTATTTTATTTTTAAAAAAATTAGAGATTCTTACCAAAACTCTAATAACGTAACCCAAGGTACAAAAAAAATTACATCGCGTGCGCTGCGAAAACTATTCACGATAGAACAAAATGAGGCACTACAATTTTATAGAACACATCATTATCTACAAAAAATTTCGCGACCACCCGCCAGGTGGGAAGACGACATCAAGTGCGTCGGCGGAAAGCAGTGGTTCCGTACCGCTGAGGGCCGGGAGGACTGGAGAAGGATTGGAGAGGCGTATGTCCAGCAGTGGACGCAAACACGCTGACTGACTGACATTCATCTAACCATTATAGTTATGTCACTATAAGTGTGCATTTATTTTAAAATAAAGATTTTTAATACCGCCGCTAGAAAAGGCTCTTTATTTGTACCTAGGTATTAATCCTTATCAAAATAAATAAATGATTATTTAAGACTTCGTCAATACCTTTATGTAACGTTTTGAATGATTCGATTCAGATATTCCATTCAAAAGATATCACGAGTTTAAAAATTAGAAAAAACTCCGCTCAGCTAGCTATGCGTTTTAGCCCCGGTTGCACGAAGAGACGGCCGATTTAATCAATGTTCAAACACGTCACTTTTAGTGATCCGCATAGAGTTCCTTCCATACTGTCCACACAAAGTGACGTGTCTGATCATACTTTGACGTTGATTTTGATTTTTTATTCTTTCGTGCACTCGGCCCTTAGAGTTCGTAGGCGTCACTCAGGGGTACGGGAGGGGAGGCAAGGCCACAAAATAAACGTCCGGCTCATTCCCGCTGAAATTATATCTAAGTTTTTTTTATTTTAAATATTTCAATGCATATATATGCTCTTTTTTTAGGAACTCTACTAAAAGGGGTTTATTTGTGTATCATTGTGTCAAAATAATATTTTTTTAAATTATATTGTGCCCGTGCAAAACCGGGACCGGCTGCTAGTACTTAAATATACCTAAAGTTATATCAGTAAGGTAAATCGCCTTTAACTACGAAATGCAACCAAATATTTGTTCAGTTTTGGTATTACTAAGCAAGTATGTGTATCTTTCATGCTTCGATATTTGCATCCATTTATCTTATCATATTTTTTTTTGCCACCATAAATACTTTTTCAGGCGCCTCATCTACATAACGCAACCACTTGGAACAGGCAGACTGACACAATTAGTTTCAAAGGGTTGGTCTCTATACTGTGAACCCAGTTTTAGCCATTTACGTTATCGTTACCATGTTTGTCGCGACCTCCTAGTCTATTAGGTCCCCATTCGAAATGTTCCAACAGAAAACGTCCGCAAATAAGAATAACTTCAAAGGCTAGGTAAATGTTTTGATACCTTTGTACTTCTATTTACGGATTACGCGTGCATAACACGTAAAACTGGTCAGGCATTCCGACTAAACGCACTGAACCGTTTATGGTCAACACCATTCATCATTGCCATTGCCAAGCAGATCGTCGATCTCCATCATTGGGGCCTATATTTTAAATGTTACCTACACTACTAAACTACCTTACTAAATTTACCTACACACTGAGTCTGATTTACATATATGTACTACGACGGGAGCTGCTCTGTGGAACTTGCAATATTGCATCCAATTGAAGCACGTTTGACTGATTAACAGAGCGCACTTTAGGCTTTAGAGATCCAATCGTTCAAAAAATCATTTTTCTGCTGCACTGCCAGTGTATGGACTGTCTGGCGGCGAGTGCCTTTTCTCATACTCTTGAGTGTATTCAAATGGTATTTAAACAAACTCTTTTGCTAAGGAATTTCCACTTGCTATTTAAACAAACTCTGTAGCTAAGGAATGTGACATGTATGTATGTATAATCGACTGGGAAGCAAGGACGCATTAATTAAAGAAAGGGCCCAGAAAAAGAACTACTTTAAAATATACTGCAAGGCTGGATCCAAACAAGCAAAATATAGCATTCCCTCAACCTCTATAGCTCTTCCATCGTCTGCACATCGGCTGGCATTGTGCCTCGTTTAGTGTGGTTTCTCCTGGTGGGATATATTCGGCGGTTTTTAGTTCAGCACCTACCATAGCAACTCATGCTGGCTTTCATCAAAAAATATCTTCCCGTAAGTTTTTTTTTTGTGTTCTTTCGCTGTCATTCGAGTTTGACGCTTAGAGAAGAAGCTGAGAAATAATTTTGCTATCGTCATCAACCTCTCCAACTTCTATCGCAACCACGTTACCTGGGGTTCCGTAATTCGCGACAATTTTCACATCGATCATGCGCCTCAAATTACAAAGTCACGAAGCTTACTCACTGCGTTTTGTTTTTGGAGCGATGATTTATTAATACCTGCGGTAGTTACCAACGAATAGATGGATGGAAGCCCTGAGGATAATTTGGTGACTTGCTAACCAGTGTTTTATGAAGTAAAAACCCGGTTGATGCAATAGCAATATTACTTATACATACATACTAATGTTCGCACAATAGTAACAATAGTTGTGTACGAAATGTGGGTTCGAGGTTTTTACAACTACATGTCAAAATTATTTTTATACTTGCTCGATCCCTTTGCATTGTTGATTTTGGTGACAGGTATCAATTTATATTTAGTGATTACCTGACGGAGTTATATTTAACCGTCAGACACACGTGGTTAAAAAAACTACAGATTTTAAATAAGTTTTGCTGACACTTAGGGCCGAGTGCACGAAAGGACAAAAAATCAAAATCAACGTCAAAGCATGATCAAACACGTCACTTTGTGAGGACAGTATGGAAGGAACTCCATACGGTTCACTAAAAGTGACGTGTTTGAATATTGATTAACTCAGCCGTCTCTTCGTGCGATCGGGGCTACGGGCGTCGAGGTGACTTCATTCGACGTCCTTAAGTGCATGGAATTATTTTGACAACTGACGTTATCTTCAGTTATAGCCTTTGAAGGCCCGCAAATCATCAGAATGATTGCTCCGACCACGCTTTAACACATTAAACCAGTACGTCATTAACGGTCAATCCAAGTCTATCATTACTTATTTCTACATAAAGTTGTAACTGTTAAGGGCCTGGTACTAGCCAAATCGCAAAGTTAGACGAGGCACCCCAAGTTAACTAACTAAGTCTGACGATTATAAGTGTCATTCTTACAATATATGATTCCTTGTCTAGGAATCGAATTATTTTCGTTAATGTATGTTTCCTTTTTCTATACAAAATACATTGCGGAAACGGTGTCCATTTCCGAACTTTTTTGACTAAATGTAGAAATCTAAAAGCAAATGGAATTTTTTGTTTATGCATATATATGCTCTTTTTGCTTATATCTAGAAATCGAATTACTTTCAGATTTCTAATGAGAAAAATCAACTTTTTTATTTTTATTATTATTTAAATAAATGATGGAATAAAAAAATATTAACAATCCATTATCAGTCTGGAGTTCTATTTGGATTTGCTGAAGCGTTTCACTACATATTATTACATTTGTTAAAAAGTGCATTTGTATGGCGCGAGTAGTTGGCTAGTCCTAGCGCCTTAAGTTGTAGTTGTAAAAGTGTAATGTTATACGAAAGTCCTAACAAATCATGGAGCAAACATTGCCTCGCGTGAAATATATATTTCATGCCACCAATTTTTAGAAACAAATGACAAATTAAATTAATAAATTATACCTCATTAAGTTATCAAACATTAATGATTCGAAATTTAAAATATATATGCACTGACTTACGCCCGGTTCCACCACCCTAAGTAACAAAAATCCCAAATTTATCTTTCAGTTACACCATAAAAATATGCAATGTAACCGAAAGTTAACTATCAGATTTCAGGTAACTGGAGGTGGTGAAAACAGGGGTTAGTGTAGTAGTGACTGATTTAGTAGAGACATACGGTGACCATCGTGTTCCAATATTCTCATGCTGTTGTACCCACCGGACATAACTGGGTGACAATCGTAACAGCCAGATCCATCACTTTTTCTCTTCCATCATTGAATTAACACATGATAATATTGCTAGAATCATACGTTAAGAAAACTGATATCAGAAAAGTGTTTCTATCAAAGCGCAATTGTAAATATTGTGTATTACAATGTTGAAGGCGTAAATTGTGCAAAGATTTTGACTCGGTGCAATTTATTGATTATATTACAAGATAGTGAGCCCGGAGCGTAGTTACAAGCCTATGAGACAAGGAAAAGCAGACCTGGGAGTAATTATCTTCGTTAGATTTAACTACAGCTACTAGGAAGAAAGTCGGTCATGACAGCGTACCGATAAATAATGATTTTGAAATGTAGCCTGCGATACTAAGGGCCGAATGCACGAAAGGACAAAACATTAAAATCAACGTCAATGTATGGTCAAACACGTCACTTTGTATGGACAGTATTCTACGCATTACTAAAAGTGACGTGTATGAACATTGATTAACTCAGCCTTCTCTTCTTGCAATCGGGGCTAAGACATTTATCAATTTGTTCTAACTATACTGATTTGTAGAAATACATAGTTCTAAGTAAATATACTTTTTCGTACAAGCAGGTGCGTCGCTTCCAAGGAATGTGATATGTATGCATGTATGATCGACCGTGAAGCACGAATATATTAATAAAAAAATATGAAATAAGTGTATGCGAATACAATATGTTTGAATGTTCAATCTTTGCAGTCATAGTACGCAATGCCGACGAAGCATTAAATAAATGTATCTAGGTATAATCTTAAACACTGTGTTAGTAGGAGGCATTGATTACGGGAGGAGGGACTGTAGTAGAATTCCAAATTATGGTTATACAGCAGGTGGCGAAATTAGAATACGTAATACCCGCGACTGGTATGTTTCGCTGGTTTGAGTCCAGTCTTGCAGTATATTCGTAAAATAGTTTTATGTGACTGGAAATGGATGGCCAATACCACACTTTCTGTCATGGTATAAGCCCAACACACCACATGGGAATTAGGTGCCATGCCTGGACCTTCCTTATATTGCACGGCTACATTGAACTGGACGGAAAACACGGACAATTTTCATTGCCGCTTCGACCATCGTTCATCCGATGCGATGGTTCCAACCCGGGCGGGATTTACCCTACCACCTAGTAAGTAAGGAAGGGGACCTACAGTTTAACGTGGAATCCGAACCACGGCCAGCCTCTCTCAACGGTCGAATGGTCACCCATCCAAGACCAGACCGAACCCATAGCGATCGCCGAAGTGTCGCGCCACTGGGCCATTGAAGCCTGCTATTAACTGGCTCTTTATTTAATTAATGTTTATTTGCTTTCACAGTCAATTATACATGCATGCATATCACATTCCTTACATAGTTCTATTATTGTAGCCAAAATATCGCTGACATTTTCACGGTACGTCATGAAATTTCAGCTAATTCATTATTTTGTTGTGTGTAAGTAAAAGCGTTATGAGGGTGCGGTGCCTGCATCTATTTTCTTCCTCTTTCTTAAGGATGTTCCGACCCATACAATGTTTTTTTTACACAGAACGCAAAAAGTATTGCACTTTAAGGCACGAATTCGTCAAAAATATTAAACATAGCCATAGTAGTTGCAGGGAAAACATTTTCACAATTTAATGGTTTCGTTGTAATTGCCGATTAGAAGTTTTACACCGTTAGATGGCGCTGTTAAATAAAAATCGTATTTAAATAAATTGTAACAAAACCAATAATCCGGAAATTGTGAAATTGTTTTCGCTGCAAGTAATATGACTATTTTAAACTTTTAGTATTCATTCGTGGCTTAAAGTGCAATACTTCTTGCGTTATGTGTGCAAACAACTTTATATGGGTCGGAACAGCCTTTTTAGGACGAATGCGAGATGCTCTAAAGTTCGGGACCCATGTTGAAATGAAAGGCAACAAGCTTGCACAAATCCTACTGTTCATGTCAAACTTTATCTAGACTAGTAAAATTATTACAATTTGAATGAATGCATAATGTGAATAGCATAATGCGACAGGTTCAAGCTATAGGCCGGCAGTAGGAATAAATTTCATGTCCTCCCACCCAGTGGCGGAAGTAGCTAGGTGGTCAAAGGCTCTGGTGCGAGCTGGAAATATGGTCCCCGTAACCGAATCCATCGCCTCTGCAAATGTTTTTTAATTACTAAAACGAACAGGCAAAGTACCCTCTTTCGATAATTCATTAAAGCAAACGGAATCACTGCAACCGCCACACATTGGACTTTGACCCACATATATTTTCCTTACAAATTGTGGCGTTTACTATTATGCACTCCGTACATAGGCTGCTATTTATGTATCCGAATTCAGGAGCACTGACCTTGCTAGGCGAAAAATTTGACATCCTTCGTAAACCTTGACATTTTTTACGATATGCATAACCTAAACGTATTGTCATACGTATGCTCAGTGTTGTTTATAGTGATTTTATTTTTTTATCTCAGTGAAAAAAAAAACGAGAGAAGCCGGGTGCCGTAGTTAGTTTTTAAAATAGTCAATAATTTCTATATTTTCCGTTATCTCAATACCAAATGACTGCCAGCAATTATATTATAGACTAGCTGATGTCCCGGCTCCGCTCCTGTCAATATCTCGACAACCGGGTCCAATAGTGAATCCATCCAGGGACCCACTGAAATACACACACTAAATTTGATCCAAATCGGTCCAACCGTTCAGGAGGAGCTAGGTGACAAACACACGTACAAAGGAAATTTATGTGAGGATATTTAAGACTTATATCAAGACGAGTTTCGATAAGGAATAAGATGATTGTATCTGTGATTTCACCTGTAATAGGGAATGAGCGGCTCGTAGCCTAGTGGCGCGGGGACTGGCCTAGCGTACCAGAGGCCCGGGTTCGATACCAACTTGCACCACTGTCTTTCTCTTTCAGAGTTCGATAAGTGCATTTCGTCACGAATGCGAGCTGCTCCATGGTTCGGAATCCATGTAAAACTGCAGGTCCCCTTCCCCTACTAGGTGGTAGGGTTTAAGCCCGCCCGGGTTGGTACCATCGCATTGGATGAAAAGATGGTCGAAGCTGCAATGAAAAATTGTTCGTGTTTTCCATCCAGTTCAATGTAGCCGTGCCTCATAAAGGGAAGGTCCTGGCATGGCACCTAATTCCTTCGGGAATGTGGTGTATTGGGCTAATATCATAACGGTAGTTGTGTGGTATTAGCCATCCATGTCAGATCGCATAAAAAAAAAAAAACTTTATAATCAACGAGAAAATAACCTTATAATAGTCACAAATTCAAGATTCAATTTTCACCTAAATGGATGAGAGTTTAGGTATAATTTGTTTGATGATTTACTTAATTATAAAGAGCATATTCACTTGTTACTTGTTCTGTGGTCCACTAGACGTTGGTTGTAAAGAGCAATGGTCGCTTTGAAGCGATCTCCTTGTACGAACAAGTATTTATTGTGTAGTAATTAACCCAATAAAACTGTTTACGGTGTATAAATACTGATATGTTGATAGATACCAAGCATTTTTACGTGAAAGGAATACGGCATATTGCAATACGGCAAATTATTCTGAATAATTCGTATTTCGTGTTTTTGTTTGTATGAATTTGCAATGATGTTTGATTTATATATTTATATTTGACTTTATTTGGTTTCTATGTGGTTAACAGGTGGATTTTCAAGTTGATAGCATTTATTTTCCAACAACTGGTGGCGCGGGTAGGTCGCTGGGTTTTTTGTAAAGGTTTTCTAAAAGGGAGGCCTATTTAGGTTCGCAAAAATAAATGGTATGTGGTCCCATGCGATGCACAATCTTCTAGGGGTTAGGATAAAAGAAGGTGGGGCGACTCACCACGATGAAGACTTCCAGACGTATGCGGGTGGCCACAACGCTACTCCTTCTCCCACAGGATGCGGTTCAGGAACGCTGCGTCCTCGACGATGAAGAGCACAGAAAGTCCTTTGGAATGTGCGTAGGTTTCGAGCACACGCGGTACTGGCGAGGTACTCCGGGTACCTAAGGACCCGGCGGCGGCGAGATAGTTTTGGCGGGAACCGGTGCTACGATGACATGACGTGTCCGTGCAGCGCGGTATCAACAATTGCACTGAAAGCTAGGCCTTTCAGCCTTTTCAGCAGACGCTGTCAAACTTCGCTCCAGGTGAAAGAGAGAGACATGTGTATGCGGGGAACAAGGATAGGACTAGGGTCATAGGTACATAGAACCACATAGTCATAGAATACGCGAAGACATTATGGCCTAACCAACAACTATTGACCATTTTTTTACTGTTGATTTAGTAGCATTTTTAATAGGCATTTACATTACAACACGATTCTTAATTTAATAAAATTTTCAGTGAAATCAGTGATACCTAAAGAATAAAAAAAAATCAAATTAAAATTAAATTATTTCTAAATAGGTACAACAGAATATATTAATCTAATTCCTGCTTTCTATTTATATCGCCAAAAATTACTGCATTATTGTTTTTTATCACCCACAGGCAGCACACTGCAATTGCGGATTGTTTTTTCATGCTGTTAATAATTATCACTAAGTTTCTGTTTATTTGCAACTTTTTTGAGCTAAGAATAATAATGTATTATGTATTTTGACTCTTTGTTTAAAGGTCACTGTATTAGTTCATGACAGAAATAATAGTATTAAAACTAAATCGTTCAAAATTTTCAAAACTTTTTCATGTTGCCACTGGAGTAGTGCCTCGCTTCAAGGTCTTTGCTTGCGGCGACGCTAGGTTCGGGTCTCCTATTTCCCGAAAATATGGTTGACAGAGGCGATGGCTGCGCCCGGCGTGATGCTCGTGAACGGGTGCTCTTTGTGGGGACTGGCTTGCTCCAATTGGCAACATGTTAGATGGCGGGCATAGTCTTTACAAATTCACTGATATTTGTCTTGAACTGTTGCATATGACAAGAATTGTTGTACGTTGTACTTTTGTAAACTTAGACTAATTGGACGTAAAAAAACCAGCGGAGTTTCTTGCCAGTTCTTCTTCGCTGGGATTGCCGAACTGGCTAATGATAAAATATGACAAATCCGAGTACAATGTACTTTCTATGGATGATGAATAAACAATAAACGAATCTCAATATTTTTAATTAAATGAAATGAAAATAGGTGCCTGTTTTAAAATCGTTCATGCACTCGATTAAAAATTGGTTATGAAAATATATTAAAACTAAATATATTTAAGGAGCATTAGATAATTCTAATTTATTTACCATTCAAATCATTCAAATTATGTTTTCAAAATGTTCGCTTTGACCTCAGGAAGGGACCATTGTTAGCATGTCACGGAGATGCATGTTTATGCTATATTTTGCAACCAATTTATGAAGATTGAGTTTATCAAACCCCTACAGGTACTCTTAAGCGATCTCCTGGTGCGAACAAGCATTTATTGTGTAGTAATTAATCTTTGCTTTGAAATTTTTGGATAGATATATAACATGGGTTTAGCCTTTTAAGGTGGGCCTTCCCGCTCAATCCCCATACAAACGGGGAAAGAAGATCACGCCCTTATTTCTTGTCAGAGATCCAAAATTTTACTCAAAATAGCTTTATTGATGAACTATATGTCTGATGAATATTGGAATGGTACAAATATGTTTGGTTTCTAAGTTATAAGGTCCGGAAGATCCATTTTTTCGCGCGTTTTATACAATAATTTTGCAGGTGGATTAGTCAACGATAAACTTTATACATCTTAAAAAGATTAGTCATCAGACATAGCTTGTTTCATGGAAATTAATATTAAATTTAGTTTTTGTTAGATTTTTGGCTACAGCGGTCGTGGTTTACTTTTAGCTATAAGTCGTGTTGTAATTAAAATGTTCGTAAATCTTGCCTAATCAAACACTTTGCGCATTGTCTGATTTGTGGACATGTTGCATCCTTCTCATCACGGAGCCTGTCTTTTTCTTCGAAACAGAGAAGGTCCCAGAGCGCAATAGCACGATCTTGTACCCTGCCCGCGAATGAGTTAGTCCCGCCGGGAAGGGACACCTTAAGTAGCATTCTTACGGCCTTTACTCAGCTCGTTGCATAATTTTCCCCTTCAGCCCGCTTCCCGGCTGTACTCCGTCAACGATCTCAAAGTGCAACGAAATAACTCTATTTAAAAGTTGATCAGCGGGCGTGCGGGACCGCCTAGAGGCGTGCGTATGCGCTACCGTCCGCTGCCCGGGGGACCGCGTCACGTTTCAAGGTAAATCGTAAAACATTACGTTCTGGTGGACATCGACAGCCGTATACCGAACTTGCCTACGCTAAGTTAACGTACTGATCCCTGAACCTGCGGCAGGGCACGTCAGTTATGGGATATGAATTTATTTATTGACTTACAGACAGGTTTAAATCAACTTAAAAACAAACAAATACTTGTATAGTAACACTAGCTTATGAAATATACCTCAAGCAGTAAGCAAAGCATTTAAACTGAACAGATTACACAAACAAATACAACAATACAAAAAAATTCAGTCGAATCGAGAACTCCCTCCTTTTTTGAAGTCGATTAAAAATAGCAAAGAATAAGAACGTTCCATTTTCAAGAAAAAATTAGGAAATAACAGTAAGCGACAGAACTGTTACATTTGAGTGAACGGGACAGCGACAAAACAAAAAAACACATTAGGCTCACAATGAATTAGGCTCATCATTTTTCTATTGAAATTCGTTCGCACCCAGTTGTTTCGAAATGTGTCCGTTAGATTAACTCCGCAAACTTTTCTTAAGAACGGCCCGTAAGCTATGCTCCCCATACAAACGTAGTTTACTAATAATTCGGAAACCGCTATTCCAATTAAATTGATATTTAATACCTAATGTCAGCTAACAAATATCTGTATCTGCATGCTTTTGTTTTTTTTTTAAAATCCAAACCGAATGAAATGAAAGCAAAAAGAAAATCTTCATACGAATTTTGTTTTCTCTAAGGTTTGACCCAGAATACATTTACCGAAAAAACAAAGGCATGCAGACACAGATATTTGTAGCCTAATATTAGATACCAAATATCAAGTAAGTTGGAACATTGGCTTTCAAATTATTAGTAAACTACGTTTGTATGGGAGGCGAAATTTTCAGGTGCTTACGGGCCGACCTTAAGGAACGCATTTCTACTGCATTTATTCTACATTCGTGCCTCTTCTGCCATACCCAAGTCTCGTTTCAATAATAAGTGTAGGCACCAGTACACAATTATGAATCGCTATCCGAGCTGTAGGCGTAATCACTCGGCTTTTCATAAAGGCATTTATTACGTCTTTGTTCATTATCGGTATTACGAAAAATATATATATATATTTAAGATATAAAAAATCCTCAGATTTCAAGCTCTCGTTGGTTAAAACAAAGTTGCTTTAAGTTAATAACATTTTATATAATATATCATCATTTGAGCTGTGATAAGGCTGTTATATTATAAAATGCATATAATCTAACCTAACCTTACCTAACCTAACCCAATTAAAAATATCAGTATTCGTAAGTATTTTGGACGGTATGGGTTTTGAACCTTGTGCTTTTGGACTTTATGATGCGATATATTTTGTTAAGATTCGATGTTAAAAAAATATCAGTTTGTTGAATTTGGATCACATGGGTACAATCTTTCTTATTGAAAAATTTAAGTAATTTTTATATTATCTTTTCTTTTGGATCCGTATACACGTTATCGAGTTGAATATACGCCTATTGGTTAGTGAACACGAGTGTACTTAATAATAATTGGAGTGAGCAAGGTGTGCAGGAATGTCTTGCTGTTAATATCCGTAAGGTTACATTGCGAGTTTAGAACTGCAATTTCGGCTCCATTACAAGTTTAAGACATTGCCGATGTTAAAACAAAGGAACAATAGATTCGATTGTGCTTTACATTGCAGCCATGTCTATTTGTTGTGCTTAGTTCTACTGTTTAATGCCATGATTTAGCGCAGTTCAGCTTAAGTTAATGTGGAGTAGTGGATTGATTTTCAGATTCATCCACTCAACATTTATTAGACGTTTCGTAGTTCAGGGACGCTGGGACTTGTTCTTCATGCTGGAGGTTATGGATTAGATACCCGTCCCGTTCATGCGCCACTTTCTGTCTCTTCCTGAGTTGAATGAATTAATTTTGTCACATCTGCGTGCGTTCCCATTGTACGGAATTCCCTGGACCATCTTGGGCTTCTTTGATTAAATACTTTTAAGGATTAACTACTATAATACTTAGTATAATACTTTTAAGTCTTGCGGCGTTTAAATTGTGCAGTGGTTACATTTAGTCAATCATTACAGATAGCTAAAGCACATAGACACTGAGATGTTTGGATAAAAGGAACCATTATTTGCAACTGGCTAGCCTTTTAAGTCCATTTTGATGTCACTGGACATAAATGACTATATATACCACACCAACCTACATGATATTATGCATTGCATGCCAGGACCTTCCCTTTGAGCACGGCTACATTAAACTGGACTGATAGCATGGTCAAATTTTATTTGCCGCGCAACCATATTTTCATTAAATGCTATGGTACCAAGGGGGAAGGGGATCCACAGTTTTACATCGATTCCGAACCATGATACAGCTCGCATTCGTAACAAAATGCACATATAAAACTAAAAAAAAAACTCAAAAAGAGAAAGAAACACTGAAAAATAATCAGTGAATCTAACTATAACTCCAATAATAACAACCGACTTGCAACGTTAAAATAGAGCCAACTAGTTAAGTTAATTGGTTACTCTGAGTGTTAACTGCCTTAAACATTAAATGTTACTGTATCTTTTAATTTTCTTTTTAACTGTGTCCAATAACTGTTTTATCTTGTTACTTCCCTAACTGTGTGAAAACTGTTTCTAGCTTTAGTATTTTTTCCACTCTAACTTACGTCTTAGGTACGGTCCAATCTGTTAAAATTCCTGCACCTTTTGAAACTGAACAGTTGCACGCCTGATTTGTAGTCAGCCGTAATGTTCAACCAGGTAAGCTAATCATTTCAAAATCGTCTGATCTGTCACACGTGTTATTTTCACCAAGCGATTTAATCGGTTAAAATAAATGTTTAATATTAACTACTTTAGTAACTAACTAACTTACTTACCGTTATATATTAAAAGTAATACGAAATAATGTACAGAAAATGACTAAATTTTAACTAACAGTTACTTTTTACTAACAATTTGAAAACACTAAACAGTTGCATATCATTTTTTTCAGTGAAGTGGTCCATGGAGGGGGCGGAGATTTTAACCCAGACCTCTGTGATGGAAGGCAAGTCCACTTGCCCCTGAGCCACGAGCCAAACGAGGCGCGCCCGTTCATCGCGTTAATGTTTAACCTTTATTACTTATTCTATGACCTTGGTTCAACTCTGCCACAGCATCTACAGCACGGGTACTGCGACTAGCTTACAAGCGGGTACGGATCGAATTCGCGCACGCATGGGGCGACGTATTGTGCCTCCAAGCGGTGCTTTAGTCACGAACCTGTCACCAAGCAACTACGAGCAATGTTGAAAGTGAGCAAACATTATTCATAACATGCTAGAACACCATGACCGTGACGCAAAAATGCAGCCTTGCCCTGCCTATGTTTTCGTAAAAGACATTTCGAGAAAGAGCAGCGTATTAACGTACCATTTTTTAAAACCGCAAAGCCATACCTGCTTACTAATGCGGCATGATGTTAAAAATATATTTAATCTATTACAAAAAGTCATAGGTACGATTAATGTCTAATTTGAACACCAATTTCATTTACACCTGCAATACAACTTTTAATTATTCGCAGATCTGTTAGTCAAACCGCTCTAAGTTACCGCCACAAACTAATATGAAATCCACGAATAATAACACGAAAATCAACTTCACTGTGAAATTCATAAATAATTTAAAATTATCGAATTAAACAGATTTAAATGATTATGATCTATATTCATTTATTATTTGGATCACTTGTGAACGTAATCGGCTTTATAAAACATCATAATGTATTAACTGACCATGGATGGCTGATGCCACACAAATACTGTTATGATAAGACACTTCATAGGAACTAGGTGCAATGCCTTAACCTTCCTTATATTGCACGGCTGCATTAAACTACATGGAAAACATTTGTTCATTCAATAGGATAGTACCAGCCCGGGTAGCATTTACGAAGTAAGGGAGGGGAGTTCGTTTTACGTACAATCGACGTACAAAAAATACCCTGTCGCCCCATGTGACATACATAGAATGCAATCCAATTTTATTCTTGTATTATTTAGGCCAGAGCACAAAAAAATTGCACGTGTCGCGTGCCAAACAATAAAGGTGCCATTGTGTTTTACAACATACCTATATGTATCTTTAACTATATTTTTATTAATTTGTCGACTACTGTTACAAAACGCAAATAGACTTTCTGGAAAACGGGCAACAGGCTTGTCTAGGAGCTAAAAATAGACACAAAAGCTAACAGCGCAATCATAAGATATATCCCGTTGCTTTCAGGACGCACTTTAATGCTGTACTAATACTATATATTGAATTATAAATAGAAGACCTAGGATTCTCTACCTATCGCTAAACTGGTAACTATGGAGAGTCGAGAAACGACCAAAGGTGCTGTGATTGAATAATATCCCTCAAAGCTTGAACATTGCTTTACGACATAGAGCGAAGTTTATCTGATGCAGCGAAATGTCGTTTGCATGTTTTCCAGCTGGTTGGATCGGGATAAGAATTGAATAAGCCGGGCACGCGCTGCGCTAGTCAAGAGAACCTTGGCTACCTTGGCTGATAACGACTCAAAAAAAAACAATAATCGTAACCACAAAAATTGCAATGATTTTTTAAGTTATTAGTGCATGTTAATGGGTTTCGGAATACTTTTTCTTTGAAGTCGGTTTTTTTTGTAATTTTTGTTTTCGGTTAATTTTTAGTGAATCTGAAGTACACTTACTAATTATTATACGTCCTTTCTAATAAAAAAAAGAATAATCGAAATCGGTTGGCGTGATATTGAGTTATTCGTCCATTTGTCACGCACATACTTATTGCAAATTTAAGACTTATATGATTTTCTCATGGATGTTATGAAGGACCAGCTTTCAAATAATAAATCAGCCTCAATGGCCCAGTGGCGCGACACTTCGGCGATCGCTCTCCGAAGTTAAGCAACGCTGGGTCCGGTCTGGTCTTGGATGGGTGACCATTCGACCGTTGAGAGAGGCTGGCCGTGGTTCGGATTCCACGTTAAACTGTAGGTCCCCTTCCTTACTTACTAGGTGGTAGGGTTTATCCCGCCCGGGTTGGTACCATCGCATTGGATGAACGATGGTCGAAGCGGCAATGAAAATTGTCCGTGTTTTCCATCCAGATCAATGTAGCCGTGCAATATAAGGAAGGTCCTGGCATGGCACCTAGTTCCCATGTGGTGTGTTGGGCTAATACCATGACAGAAGGTGTGGTATAAGCCATCCATGTCCAGTCACATAAAAAAAAAGTCGGTTCACCCAGGCGATAGTTCTGAGGTAACGAACATAAAAATATATACAGTCGAATTTAGAACCACCTCCTCTTTTTATGCAGTCGGTTAAAAATAATATTTGCATGATCGACAGTGACTAGTACGTCAAGCTGTATCTTCACTAGACTATTAGTAAGTTTGTTTGAAAACATAAGGTTTACTGACAGCACAACTATGTACATCAGGAAATTTTGATGAACATCAGTGAAAACTGCAGTTGGAACAATGAAATTTAAAGACGCAAACGTATATGCAGACTTGAAAATGGCTGTCGTCCGGCGAAATGATTGGTACACTGGGATGAAACCGGAATATCGGTGCACGGGAGCTAGAAATAGAAGTTAAATAATTTATTTTTCGAAGCCCTTTACATTGAAAGTTGCTGTTTCTATAGTTCTTTGTTGTTTGACTTGAGCGATTCTAAAAAAAATGTTTGCTTGGAAGCAGCATGTAAACAAGTGATTATTAGATAAATACTATGTGCGTTACTTCACTGATGACTACATTCTTCACTGAGTTAGTCCCGGATGTATCAGTCGGTGACGTAAATTAGTGCAGTTTGACTACCAAGAGATTGAATGAATAAATTGAAGAGAAAATAATATTTTTAGTTTAATGTGTTCAACAACAGAAATCGTCACAGGAATTTAAGGTAATCTGGTAAGTTGTTTAGGATTCTGGGATCTTTTCAGTGGCATGTAGTGCCTGAATAATTTCACCGTCGATCATTTTAGATTACGTAAGAAATCGAAATAATTCACTATAATTGCTTGCTGCCTCAATATTGTGTGAAGGATACAGTATACATGAAGAAGGATGCACATTTTAAAATATCCATGAACACCCTCTTTAGGCAATGAGGATGCATGTTTTCTTTGCACACTCTTATATATTATGTTCTTTTGTTAGTGAACATACTGGCAACTGGTTCTCTATATTTTACATGTACATATGTAGGTAAAAGTTATATTAATAAATGCAAATCTTTAATTTGCAGATCGCTTGAGCGAATACGCTGTTACGTTTCCGGTTTGGCACCGGTACCATGCCGGAAGTAAGATACACCTTTATTTCCGACTTGTCACTCACTTGCTTGCTCTATATTCATCATTGGACCCCGGGGCGCTGTGGTACATAAGAATCTCATTTCCAACGATGTTATTTATGATAAGAGCAACCTTATAAAACACTTTCATTTATAAATTGACTCATAGATTGTATGAGGCTGCCAACAATAGAATTAAAATGAGTGGAAAGTGCGAGCAGGTGCAATACACGGTTTCGGTTGAATTGACTTCAAAACGTGTGAGCGGATTGCGTTCAGATTGAGCTTCGTATTTTTAGTGTATCTAAAAATATAAAACAGAAATAAAAATAAAAAAAATATCGACTCGGTGACTTCTTAATTTCGGTTGTTAGTTTAAAAATTTAACAAAAAAAATATCCGACTTCAAAGAAAAAGCACTAAAGCGTCAGCCGGGCACGCGCTGCGCCAATCAAGAGAACCTAACCTAACCTAACCTAACCTTGGCTGACACCGACTCAAAAAATAACAGAAATCGTAACTACAAAAATGGAAATATTTTTTTAATTTTTAGTGCTTTTTCTTTGAAGTCGGTTATTTTTTTTGTTAAATTTTTTTTTATTTGTTTATTTTTAGTGAATCTGAAGTACACTTACTAATTAGTACACGTCCTTTCCAATAAAAAAAGAATCACCGAAATCGGTTGGCGTTATATTGAGTTATTCGTCCATTTGTCGCGCACATCTTAATACAAATTTAAGACTTTTATGATTTTCTCATGGAAATCATTGTCAAAACTTAACCAAATTAAAATGGGACCACTTGGGAAGCACTAGCTATCATTTAAAAAAATAATCATCAAAATCGGTTCACCCAAGCAAAAGTTATGAGGTAACAAACATAAAAAAAAACAAAAAAAAAACATACAGACGAATTGATAACCTCCTCCTTTTTTTGAAGTCGGTTAAAAAGACACACAAAATGTAGATTTTGATTATTTGATATTGATAGATATAAATTATTAAAAAGTAGGTTTTTTTACTCGTTTAAACTGTTTTTAAATTTCTCAAATAAGAATTCTTTAATTATATCGAATTAGGTAATTGTCATTATATTTTCTGTATCATCGAAGATGACCATATTTATGTTTAGGACCTTTATTTTTTTTTATTTCCTACCCTTTTTTCAAAGCCAAATCAAAAGTATACTGCTTAATAGGTTGTGTATCTCTCGTGTAAATCTCGAGCTTAAAAAAGGTACGTTTTATAGAATATAAAATGGAATTATTAAATGTTTGAGACTAGTAAATAAATTCATTAGGACTAGAATACCATAATATTATCACAGATTAAGTTAATGGTTGTATTATTAAAACATGGAGGATACCTCCTCAACGTGCTACGAAATATAAGGCGCATATAACCTACATTTACAGATTTAGATAAAACCTTGTTTTTAAACAAACAAGCTATAATAATCGAATAAATATAATAATATTAATAATCTAATAATAATAATAAATAAATAATAAAGTCAATAATATAAGGGACTAAAGAAAAAATAGCTAATTATATAGATCACATAAACTTACCATAAAACCAGAAAAGGTTTTTTTTCTATATTCATTACGAGTCTAGCCATTGAGGTTCTAATGATAAAATAATTGCGCAGATCGACTTAGCACGTTTTCGTGCCTGTCTCGTTTTTCACATTTATATTACGCAGTGATTTAGTGGTTTCATGTAATATAATAGTAGCACATAAAATTAACAGAAACTCACAGCCACACCTTATCACTCACATCGCATTAGGCTCACAGTCCATATACAGGCAGAGGCATCGATTGAAAATCCGAGCGAATTCATTGCGAATGCATTCGGGTAGTTTATTTGGTGCATTTTGACTAACTAAGACCATTATTTATTGGTCCATAAACCGCTGCCTTTCATTATCCGTTAGCACTAAAATGGAATTTGATTGGATGGCAATTTTATCATTCCGGATATTTGAAATACTTGAACCAGTAAAATTGCCGATGCCGATCGTTTTGATTTTTAGTTTTATTATCAATCACTTTCCGGCAAATTTTATGATTTAGGGTGGCCCAACCCGGTGGGCCTAACTCATTCACGGGCTCGGTACAAAACCGTGCTGTTGCGCTCTGGGACCTTCTCTGTTTCAAAGAATAAGACAGGTTCCGTGATGAGGAAGATGCAACATGTCCACAAAAAAGACAATGTGCATAGTGTATGATTTGGTAAGATTTACGAAAATTTTAATTTCAAAAACGACATATACCTAAAAGTAAACCACGACCGCTGTAGTCAGAAATCTAACAAAAACCAAATAGATTATAAATCTTGATTAAATAAGCTTTGTCTGATGACTAATTTTTGTAAGATGTTCTTACTTTATCATTGCGTAATCCACCTCCAAAGTTATTGTATAAAACGCGCAAAAAATTCAAACTTTCGGACCTTATAATTTAGAATCCAAACACAATTTTACAATGCCAATGGTCATCAGACATCTAGTTCGATCAAATAAAGCTATTTTGAGCAAAATTTTGGATCTCTGACAAGAAATATGGGCGTGATCTTCTTTCCCCTTTTGTGTGGGGAGATGAGCGGAATGGGCCACCTTAAACTAATAATTGTTAATCCTTGCAATTTTCCTTCAGCCTTAAAGGCGTGATATGAGCCGATTGCGTTCAGTTTGATACTGGCGCAAGTAAAACAACATTTAAATATATTAAAAACAAACACAAGTAATTTCGATAATATATAAGGTAAAAAGTAGATTGATGGTTTAGCTATAATTTACAGATATAACTCTAAGCCCCGATTGCACGAAGAGACGATCGAGTTAATCAATGTTCAAATACGTCACTTTTAGCGAACCGCATAGAGTTCCTTCCATACTGTCCATACAAAGTGACGTGTTCAATCGTACGTTGACGTTTGACTCGGCCCTAAGTGCGGCTGCTTTGTGTTCTCAAATTAGACAAATATTCATAAATTTTCATTAAAATGTTTGAATGCAGAATATGAGCGTCAATAATTTACCGATATTGGTTTTAAATTTGATGACGAATGGAGAGACAGATGTGACATTTTCGCCGACACCATGTTCCAAATTAAACATATTAATAAAAATCCATTCATATCAAACGTCACCTGAATATGTTGAAAATATTTATTTTTCTTTAGACTTCTCGTAATTGACTACTGTCAACATTAATTTAAGAATCTACTTCTAAATGTTAACATACATTTTGTTTTTCTTCTTAGTAAATTGTAAGTTTATTTAAAATCTTTTAGATGTGTACTTTCTGCCTATTATTAGAATTCATGTCGTGTTCACTGCTTAAGAGGGGGGACGCATCATAAAGTCCAAAAAGCACAAGGTCCAAAACCCATACCTTGCAAAACACTAATGAATACGGAACTTTTTCAATTATAGGTTAGGTTAGGTTAGGTTAGATTATAATATTTGCATTTATAAATATATGCAAAAATACATACTTTTGGATGTTCTGAGTTTTGGACCTTATGCTTTTTGGACTGTATGAAGGAGTATATGTTTGACTGTGCCAGTTTAATGTAATGTAATGACATCTGATTGCATTCTATTCCATAAGGGCGTAAGTAAATTCATATTTCATTGTTTTTAAAAATAACTCCTATTTTTTTAATAAAATGAAAAATGAATTGATGGCCTAGCTAATTTTTTTTTTGTTTTATTTATTTGGTCCTCAAACAGAGTGATATGTTACACGGGGACGCATCATAAAGTTCAAAAAGCACAAAGTCCAAAACCCATACCGTCCAAAACACAAATGAATACGGAACTTTATCAATCACATTAGGTTAGGTTAGGTTAGATTATAATATTTGCATTTATAAATATATGCACAAGGACATACTTTTGGATGTTCTGGGTTTTGAACCTTATGCTTTTTGGACTTTATGAAGGCGACCCGCTTGAAAAACTGTGACGCGCGTTTACTCCCAAAATCTTAGATGAAAAAGAATGGATACGGTACCTCCATACTGACGACAGTTCAAAAGCGTTCCTATTTTTAAAAAAACTCACACACCTATACTTTTGCATGCACACCAAACTCTAATATGTATAGGATAATAGAGTAGGACCAAGGTATAAGGAAATGCATCATGCGAAAAAGTGACAAATAGATTCATCTAATCGCGGAAGAATGAAATGAGACAACAATTTCCAAATTGAATTAGTTATAGCGTGAGAAAAAGGAATGGTGACATTTGTGACGTCTGGTCGTAGATATAGTGCAAAATTCATCCTAATCCATCATGACACATCAACGATGCGCGCATCCTAAGCCCTTTGAGCAGAATGGCGCGTCAAAACTAAATGAAAAATGAAAGTGAAAACGGCAGGGTTGCCAAAAATGATCACGAAAATAAATAACAATATATTGTATTGTGCATTAAAATATTAAGGTTCCTATTTAGTGATAGTGGTCAGAACAAGTAGTACCATGATTGTATAGTTAACAAGGCATCAAATAATCTTTTCGCGAATTTGCAAGCGGGAAAATGAAAAAAATATTAATGGAATCATTCATTAAACCATCGTTATTCTGAGTAAAAATCATCGATATTAAGCATAAATTAATAAAGTCGAATATACACAATTTGTATATATTGAAATCATAAAATAAAATAAACACAAAGAGGGAATCATTAATGTATTGCAAGTATGGGTCAAACATTGCAAAACAAATAATATTGATTATTCTTGAATTGTCCATGTTTGCATTTTATGCATTTAAAAATTTCGTTCAATGCGTTTTAGATGCTAAAAAATAGTCCAAATAATAGTCAGTACAGTGTTATGTAAAACCTGTTGATGATTATTGCCGTTCGCCGTAAATGTGTGATGGTATTTTGATAAACCACTAAGTTCTTTCTTTTTTTTTTTTTATTTCCTTCAAATAGGTTCAGTTTATTACGCCTTTTGTGGCGGCTTTAATCCCCGGATTGGTTTTATGTATATGATAAAGTTTTACATTTACATATTTTTCGATAATAGCCCTAAGAAGATGGAGTCTATGATTAAACGTAGCAGGTTGAAGGAATGAATACTCATTCAATTACAAAAGGACATTTGAGCCAAGAATCGACTTGAGAATTTTAATCTTTATGGAAACGAGCTGTCTGTCACATGTAAAATTTTGACCATTTTCAAGGATGTACCTTTTTATCACAGCCTCAGAACTAAGACATATAATATTATACAAACATCCTAAACGACATTATAAAAAATAATAAACAGTACGTAGACTATTGTTTTTTGGCAGCCCTACTTGTTTTTAAAATAAAATTTAGTTCAATATATAATACTGAAATGAAAACAAAAATAAAAATCGAACTGACAATTTAAGTTTGCTTGTGCCAACCCTGTTTGCGCCTTTACAACACATAAAAGGTTTCAGGTCAACTAAACTAAAAATATACTGAATATGCTTGCACTTATACGTGGAATGTGATTCCATTGCTCTTGTTGTCCTTTATGGCGTTATTTCCATATTTTTCAACAACACAAGACGACATTTTGTTGATACTTTGAAATCTCGCCCAACTGAATTCATCACTGACGTCTGACACCGACTGAGAGCATATCGGCTGACTGAGCTTACTTTTGACGGACCGTAAAATTTTTTTAGTCCCCTATCCATTCCTTTTTCATCTAAGCCCAAAATAGGCATGACAGTTCTTTTGAAAATCAGTTGTTCGTTTGTTTTCCGTCAGTTCGATTTTACTTTGTTATCTTTGTTTCCGTGAACATGGAAAAATCTAAAGTGCGCGTTATATTTTTCGAATACGTTAGTTACGTTAATTCTGCTATGAGGCCAACATTGCACTTTACAGAGGAAGAATCTCTATTAATGCTAATTAGGAAATCTAGTAAGGCGCCGAAAACGCCTTCAATGAGGTCATAGACTCCCTAGAGATAGAGGATTTCTATTGCAGCGGCATCAGTGAGCTTCCATTTAAAATGGAAATAGTGCATTGACAAAAATAGCCTAAATTACTAATTAAAATAATACTAAATATTTCGATTAATGAAATAAAAAATAATAGATGAAGAAACATGTTTTTTTCAAACGGCAGTTGCTAGATAAGGACCTCATTTCTTTGTAATCCTTTTTAGGGTTCCGTACCCAAAGGGTAAAACTGAACCCTATTACTAAGCCTCCGCTGTCCGTCCGTCCGTCCGTCCGTCTGTCACAGGGCTGTATCTCATGAACCGTAATAGGTAGGCAGATGAAATTTTCACAGAGTAAGTATTTATTTTGCCGCTATAACAACAAATGGGTAAAATAAAAAAAAAAGTTAAAGGGGGGTCCGATACAAAAAACGTGATTTTTTTGTGTTAAATCTTGACGGAACCCTTCGTGTGCGAGTCCGACTCGCACTTGGCCGGTTTTTTTTAGTAACTGAACATGTATGCTTCACCCACCTGAACGTTATATTAACGTTAATCAATAATACAATAACTGTATACATTTATAGCATTTTTCAGTTTTAGTGCATTGACGGCATGTTAAAAACACATCTCAATTCAAAAAAATACTCAAAAGCTACACCCCATTATGATTCATGCAATCGAAAACGTTACCGTATCGATCCGACACGCACGGTCGACGCAATCGTGGTCTCTATAATTGTGCGAAATTTTTGGACACTAGATGTGTCCGTTCAGGTTTCTTGTACACTCCACCCAAAAAGTAATGTTCTTTGAGGCACTAACTAAGTAAAAATAGTAAATGTTGCCACATATATATATTGTGGCTAAATCTATTACAGAATTTCAGGCTCATTGTCTTTGTTTTTTTTATGTTAAGGTGGCCCATCCCGCTCATCTCCGCATACAAAAGGGGAAAGAAGATCACGCCCATATTTCTTGTCAGAGATCCAAAGTTTTGCTCAAAATAGCTTTATTTGATCGAACTAGATGTCTGATGACCATTGGCATTGTAAAATTGTGTTTGGTTTCTAAGTTATAAGGTCTGAAAGTTCGCAATTTTCGCGCGTTTTATACAATAACTTTGGAGGTGGATTACGCAATGATAAAGTAAGAACATCTTAAAAAGATTAGTCATCAGACATAGCTTATTAAATCAAGATTTATAATCTATTTGGTTTTTGTTCCATTTTTTACTACAGCGGTCGTGGTTTACTTTTAGCTATAAGTCGTTTTTAAATTAAAATTTTCGTAAATCTTACCAAATCATACACTATGCACATTGTATTTTTTGTGGATATGTTGCATCTTTCTCATCACGGAGCCTGTCTTATTCTTTGAAATAGAGAAGTCCCAGAGCACATTCTGCGCCTTTCTGCACTTTCACTGCTACATTGCTTACCTAGTAAGTAACGTGTAACGTAGGTAAGTTTTGCGTGGACTCCAACCCACAGCCAGCCTCGACATCGAAAACAGTAACCCATCTCGAACCTGACTGCTCCCAGAGAAGCTATACATTGATAAAATACCTACGCATATAAATCAGGTAAGTGGTTCGCATGTTATAAGACTTTAAGACTCACTACTTACCCTTCTGGTAATGAAGCGTTATATTATGTAATCTATAAGTTTTTAGTAGAATCAGGCTAGACGTAGATACAATGCACATCTAAATCGAGTAATTGGTTCTCAAGGATTTTATTCTGTTGGTCGCTCCTCCGGCGATTTAGCGTGATGCCAAGTAGTCCTAAAGTTGCAGGAAATACCAAGCCGTACTTCAGTAAAAGTAAGCGCTGCCGCCGCAAAGCCGAGCCGTGCATAGCATTGCAGTTTGTATGACAGCCCCATCTTAGCGTAAGCGGAACTGAATTCTATTTAGCCAATCCTAATTCCCGGGTAGTTAAATGTACATGTACTAAGTTTTACAAATCGCTAGTGCCTTGAAAATTCGCCAAACGGACACCAAACTGTCACGACGTCTGCCCTCCCCCCGCCGCCGCTCCCCGCCACGCCCCCGGCTCCTCTCCCCCTGGTGTGAAGTATCGCTACCGGCATCGTTTTCGCAGCCCCGTGAAAGTTCTAAAGCCCATGGGCACATAAATTGTAGCCTATGTGTTATTCTGATGTATAAGCTATATTATTGTAAAGTTTCATTAGAATCCATTCAGTAGTTTTTACGTGAAAGAGTAACAAACATCCATCCATCCATCCATTATTACAAACTTTCCCCTTTATAATATTTACTAGCTGCGGTACCCGGCTCCGCTCGGGTTAGTGTCGGCTATTATCTCATGGATAAAAAGTAGCCCACATGACTGGTCCAAAATAGGGTCAAACTGGTCCAGGACAATGTATCCATGTACCAAATTTAATCAAGATCGTTCGAGCCGAAATAGCATGATTTAATGAGAAACATCCAATAATTCCCATTTAGAGCTTCGTTGACGTTTGGTGGCTATTTAAAAAAAAAACATTTGCCGCGAGAACCTTGCTGCACTTTCACTGCTACATTGCTTACCTAGTAAGTAACGTGTAACGTAGGTAAGTTTTGCGTGGACTCCAACCCACAGCCAGCCTCAACATCAAAAACAGTAACCCATCTCGAACCTGACTGCTTCCAGAGATGCTATACAGTGATAAAATACGCATATAAATCAGGTAAGTGGTTCGCATGTTATAAGACTTTAAGACTCACTACTTACCCTTCTAGTAATGAAGCGTTATATTATGTAATCTATAAGTTTTTAGTAGAATCAGGCTAGACGTAGATACAATGCACATCTAAATCGAGTAATTGGTTCTTAAGGATTTTATTCTGTTGGTCGCTCCTCCGGCGATTTAGCGTGATGCCAAGTAGTCCTAAAGTTGCAGGAAATACCAAGCCGTACTTCAGTAAAAGTAAGCGCTGCCGCCGCAAATCCGAGCCGTGCATAGCATTGCAGTTTGTATGACAGCCCCATCTTAGCGTAAGCGGAACTGAATTCTATTTAGCCAATCCTAATTCCCGGGTAGTTAAATGTACATGTACTAAGTTTTACAAATCGCTAGTGCCTTGAAAATTCGCCAAACGGACACCAAACAGTCACGACGTCTGCCCTCACGTCCCCCCCCCCTCCCCCCGCCACCGCTCCCCGCCACCGCCCCCGGCTCCTCTCCCCCTAGTGTGAAGTATCGCTACCGGCATCGTTTTCGCAGCCCCGTGAAAGTTCTAAAGCCCATGGGCACATACATTGTAGCCTATGTGTTATTCTGATGTATAAGCTATATTATTGTAAAGTTTCATTAGAATCCATTCAGTAGTTTTTACGTGAAAGAGTAACAAACATCCATCCATCCATCCATCCATCCATCCATCCATCCATCCATTATTACAAACTTTCCCCTTTATAATATTTACTAGCTGCGGTACCCGGCTCCGCTCGGGTTAGTGTCGGCTAAATTATCTCATGGATAAAAAGTAGCCCACATGACTGGTCCAAAATAGGGTCAAACTGGTCCAGGACAATGTATCCATGTACCAAATTTAATCAAGATCGTTCGAGCCGAAATAGCATGATTTAATGAGAAACATACAATAATTCCCATTTAGAGCTTCGTTGACGTTTGGTGGCTATTTAAAAAAAAAAAACATTTGCCGCGAGAACCTTTCTGCACTTTCACTCCTACATTGCTTACCTAGTAAGTAACGTGTAACGTAGGTAAGTTTTGCGTGGACTCCAACCCACAGCCAGCCTCAACATCGAAAACCGTAACCCATCTCGAACCTGACTGCTCCCAGAGATGCTATACATTGATAAAATACGCACATAAATCAGGTAAGTGGTTCGCATGTTATAAGACTTTAAGACTCACTACTTACCCTTCTGGTAATGAAGCGTTATATTATGTAATCTATAAGTTTTTAGTAGAATCAGGCTAGACGTAGATACAATGCACATCTAAATCGAGTAATTGGTTCTCAAGGATTTTATTCTGTTGGTCGCTCCTCCGGCGATTTAGCGTGATGCCAAGTAGTCCTAAAGTTGCAGGAAATACCAAGCCGTACTTCAGTAAAAGTAAGCGCTGCCGCCGCAAAGCCGAGCCGTGCATAGCATTGCAGTTTGTATGACAGCCCCATCTTAGCGTAAGCGGAACTGAATTCTATTTAGCCAATCCTAATTCCCGGGTAGTTAAATGTACATGTACTAAGTTTTACAAATCGCTAGTGCCTTGAAAATTCACCAAACGGACACCAAACAGTCACGACGTCTGCCCTCCCCCCGCCGCCGCTCCCCGCCACCGCCCCCGGCTCCTCTCCCCCTAGTGTGAAGTAGCGCTACCGGCATCGTTTTCGCAGCCCCGTGAAAGTTCTAAAGCCCATGGGCACATAAATTGTAGCCTATGTGTTATTCTGATGTATAAGCTATATTATTGTAAAGTTTCATTAGAATCCATTCAGTAGTTTTTACGTGAAAGAGTAACAAACATCCATCCATCCATCCATCCATCCATCCATCCATCCATCCATTATTACAAACTTTCCCCTTTATATTATTTATTAGATTAGATTAGATACAAATAGCACTATCTAAAGGTATGCAATCTCTAAATGCTTTTACAATAAAACCAATGAACCTATAATCATTTGGCTACAACATTAATGGCTATATTCGACGTTTATAACTTATTTGTCCCTCAAAGTCCATTACTTTTGGTCTGGAGTTTACAAAAAACTTTTTACTGGCGGAATTATTTCGATAATGTTCGCTTTTGATAACAAACTGTTTCTCTAACTCATTTCTCTGCCGGTATGGTGCCTCGCTGTGCGTGGTTTCGCGAGCCGAGGTGTATTTGCCTTTTTTGAGGACCTTTGGTTCTCAGCACAGCTATCCATACCGGTTTTTCATAAAAAAAAACTCACCGCGATGGCGCACTGTGGCCCCGCGTCGCGCCGTCGTGCGAATCCCGCCGTAAGTGATACGGTGATAAGCGAACCGAAAATGTGTTGCAGTAGACTTTCCCCCGCGGTTGTGCAACACCTGCAGGCGCCCACGTCCGGCGGATCGGCCCGACGCATCAGCGGCGCCTTTGACTGGCTCCAGCGAGTGTGAAATGTCGTTATCGAGACCGCAAGTGTCCGCTTGCTTACCAAAACAAATCAGTCGTGAGATGATAGAATCTCTCCGTTTCGTTAGCTACGTACAGCGAGCATTGAAGGACGGAGGTAGCTATTGAAACGTAGCCACGAGTTAGTGCACAACGTCTAAGGGTCTCTTCCACCAAATGCTGATTAGTTAAATCCTCACATTAAAGGGTCTTTCTTTCCAACGCGCGATTGATACCAGTGAATGCCCTTTAAGTGTGAAATAAAATAAATCAGCACTTGTTGAAAACCAGGCTTACTGTAGCAAGTTCGCTTAACATTTCCCGAATCGTCCGGAATCCGCGCAACATCGAACATTTGTTGCAATAACTTCCTCTGAAGTTATTACGTGTTCTTACATGTCCTTACGTGTCGTGGGACTAGAGTGATTTCGTAGGCGAACCCACTCGCCGGCGCTTCCGTTGTTGTATGTAAAGGTAACTACGCCGTCCCTATACAAACTACTTTCGGTTGCTACTCCCGTATTTCCATGCTCGCTGGCTACGGACACCGTCACGTCGAAAGTGCAAGCAATCAGGGTAGACCTAATGTACATAGATGGTACTTCCTTGTAGGAGTTCCGGGGATCAAAAAAAAAATTGGCGTTGGTGTGTTCACAAGACTTTGAAATCCTCAGTATCACCACTATTATTAAAGTGTTAGCAGATATTTTAAAGTTTATTATGACTTCGTCTTTCTCTACGTATATTTTTTCTCACGTTATTTTTTTCACGTTACCTGGGTGGTAATACCACCACCGTCATGATATTAGCCCAACAAACAATTGGCTGCCATGCCAGGCCTTCCCTTCATGAGCACGGCTACACTGAACTAGATGCAAACATGGACAATTTTTCATCTTTTAATCCATTTCACATCCTTGTAATTATCTCATTAATTCTGTTTATTTTACTGTCGTTTTATAATAGTAAACAATTAACTGCTGGATGTGCTTGCTTGTACCCTGTTACTAAGAAACCCAGATCATCCTCTGAATAGTTATACAGTGTTTCCTTTCTCTCGAATTCCAAACTACATTTTGAAAGGACAAAACATTGTATAACTATTCAGAGGATTGTCTGCGTTTATTAGTAACAGAAATAGTGTGTAATTTCATATTTTTATGTAACATAGATATCTTAATAGCAGCACGACCATCTACTTTAGCGCACACACCCCCTTTATAAGTACAAAGTAACAATCGAGTTACATAAATGCTATAAAATTCGAAGGCTTGTTACGAATGTAAGTTCAAGTAGTGCTCAGTTCACTCTGTTATAGGCTTTCGCACTTTACAGTCAGCGGGTAATGACAAAAGATTATCGGAGCTGGCAACTGCGCGGGTCAGTAAGTACAGTAAGGGACACGTGAATGTATTCATCAAAACCGCCGGTAATGCATAAGTAAGAAATTGCATCAGCTTTCAAAAACTGATGATATGCTGAATGCACCGTGTTAAATAAAGTTATTGTGTTTATTCCACACGCGTTTTGTAAACTTAGTTTAGTCATTATGAAACAGCAACATTGAACTAAATAAAAAGCTTAGAATTTATTACATTATTTGTGTTACATATCATATGAAGTCAATATTTCCCTCTTTACTCACAGATTTACTAAGACAGAAGTAAATAATATTTTTCGTACGGATTCGTAACGAATGCGACATGTATGTAGGTATGTATAATCGACCGTAAAGCAATTAAAGAAAGATCCCTGTGTGTTGTCCAGCCTTGCAGTGTATTCTAGTTCTTTTTACAGGGATCTTTCTTTAATTAATATGTCCTTGCTTCACGGTCGATTACATGTCACAGTCATTTATGAAGGCATTTTCTGAAACTATTTTGTTAAGTGAACCGGCACAGTTGGCAGCGATTCCTTGAACTCTGGCAATTCCACCTAACGATCGAGGTATCATGCCAGCTTTTAGACGCGCAACTGGGTCTATTAAGTCAGTTATTTTTAGGGTTCCGTATCCAAAGGGTGAAAACGGAACCCTATTACTAAGCCTCCGCTGTCCGTCCGTCCGTCCGTCCGTCCGTCTGTCACAGGGCTGTATCTCAGTAACCGTAACAGATAGACAGCTGAAATTTTCACAGAGTGTGTATTTATTTTGCCGCTATAACAACAAATAGGTAAAATTAAAAATTAAAGGGGGCCCCCATACAAAAAACGCGATTTTTTTGCATATTTTTTTTTATGATGGTACGGAACCCTTCGTGTGCGAGTCCGACTCGCACTTGGCCGGTTTTAGTTAATAATGTTGTCATAGTGCTTTAGTCGGCACATAAAAGAGCCGTCACCATAACTTTTAAGGGTGATTGAGTTTTGGATAAAACTTTACTTAGTTGTCTATACAACTGGTTTCAGTGTTGTTTCGCTTTGTAGTAGCTACATGAATAAGACAGTAATGTCAATATAACAAAAAGAAAAAATTCAGCTTCCATAAATTCTCATTCTTAACACCGCGTATAAATAACAATTTACTGCAGCCTCTGTATTTTTTTAAAAGCATGTGTAGGATTGTAGTCACTTGCAGATATCTAATATGTTTCGCTTAGGGTTCAGAGTGCAAAGTGTAAGTTTGCCATGTCCAGCATTGTACTCGTGCCTAGGAAACGGTCTAAAGCGCATGCGCTAAATGTCAGGCGATATACCGAGTTGATTTGCTATCAATACAGCTCCAGTGCGCCAACCAATGTCGCATTAAACTACTTTTACTATTGTACATTGTGAACAAAATACCGGGTGTAAAATTATGACGGATCGATAAAGTAATTTATGTTATAATATTTTAAAGGCAAGCAAAAAGTTTTTTTCCCCTCTTCCGTTCGTTGAAGTCGTATAACGAAGCCGTTTATGAGTGTGTATATACTCGTACTGAATTAAATGCCAATGCCAATATTAACACAATCTCGGTAGCCCAGGTGCGTGAAGCATCGGATTTGGACATTGAAGCTAAGCAACACTAGGCGGGTTCTCATGATAGGAAACATTGAGTTTCGCTGCGGTTCGGATTCCACATAAATCCGGGTTTTCATTCCATTTCAGTAGACGTGCAATATAAGGACGTATTTAGCATGGCACCTAATTCAGTTTATTGCATCTGTGGACAGTAGGTCCAGTTCCATTTAAAAACCGGACAGGGTCGAGTCTTACTTTCGGGTTAGGCGTAATTTAAGGTAATTAGATCGTTGGTTGATCACGGTAAAAATGATATGCGGGTAGATAATACAATTTAACGATTTTCGCATGAGACTTTGATTTATGCCACATTTCAAGATGTAGGTCAGCTGAAAGTCCCTATAGGTTTTTATTTATTTATTAACGCTAATATATGCGACATAAATTTCCTTTTTTTTAATCGTGTGGACGTGATTGGCGTATTTTTTTTTAGTTTCAAGTGACCTAAGACCTAAGTTTTTGATATTAATTTCACCATTTCAATTACCACCACCTTTTTTTCTTAAATAATACCATGCAGAAAAACAATAAAAACATATAATACCAAATTTTCAGCCTCCCAGCACCTCTCATTTAATAATTGTTTCTCTCTCCCGTTTCATTGCGTGATGCTACAGCGTTTATTGCAAGAATTGTCTGCAACTCCACATACGTCTATACCACGGAGGATAGAGGTAGAGTGGAGATGGTCTAAGCAAACTGGGTCTGTGTCTACCAAGTGGTCCCCCCGCTTCCCCGCAGAGTGACACGCTGCGATCCTTAGTAATATGAGTTAAAAACATCTCCTCTCTCCCTCTATCCTCCGTGGTCTATACCAATACCTGAATAGTGTCCCTGCTCCATACCCGACTGCCGTCATGTCGCAAAGTCGACCCAGAGCGGTCCATTAGTACGAAATCAGACTAATTGCGCCAAAGCACTAATGTCCACTTAACTTCATGTGCTAAAAGGCATTAAAGAGCAATATGAAGAGAAAGCGCCAGTCGAATCCACCGAGGACTAAGCTTCTGCAGGTCTATTCCTGGCATTCAGTTATCAGGAATCATGAGTCCAGAAAATGGCTTTTATAGCGATTTTCAAAGCAAGTTTTATGACGGAAAACCTTGATTAATTAAAAAAACTATGGTCCGGGATATTTTCGTCAAGAAAATCTCTTTGGTCAGGATTCCTGGTTCCTGATTACTGAATGCCAGAAATAGACCTGCTGGTCGTACGACGACGTCATGTCGAATTGGCAAAAGTGTATGGGCAGAGTAGATACTCGGAGAGGCCACGAATGAAACATGGGACATTTACAGGGTATTGATGGGTACATAAATTGTTGTTTTGGAATCAAGTGGCAGAGGTGTTGTTGGGGGGTCGGTCTTGGCCGTTCTGCTCCAAGCGCAAACGGCTGCGCAGAAACCAAATCCGATCTAGTTTTGATTCTGCACAGCCGCTTGCGCTTGGAAAGGATAGGCTAAGATCTAATTCTACATTCGAGATGACAGATTACTGCTTTTTATTACTAGGCTTTTCCCCGGGGGGGAGGGGGATGAGTTATTAACAAAATAACACAGATCACACGAAATGTTCGATTCCTACTAAAATAATGTGAAACAAATAGAGCAATATCGCGTATCATATTATATGTGCTCTGTGAGTTTCGGCACAATAAAATAATATGATTACCCTACTGCACATCTTCCCGGGCTGTCATAAGTGCATTCGTCGTTAGCTTGCTTGTTTACTATGTGGTAGGGTTAATACCGACCGGGATGGTACCATCGCATTGAATGAACTTGTTTTGGTACGAAATGCACAGCTGCATTTAACTGGATGGAAAACTTGACCAATTTTCTTTGCTCCTTCGACCACGTTCATTCAATACGGTGATGCTATGGATTGCTCAGTCGCCTTTTACGATTTGCACGGAAAATCATGCAAAAGTGAATATAAAGTGAAAACGTAATATAAAAGGCAGCACTAGCAGGCAGTCTACGACATTATTGGTGTGAGTGAGTCGCCGACAGGTCTCTCTAGTCCCTGCTCGACTAACATGTGCGCTTGAACTTGACACGACCCCTTGTAGCCTGGCGAGCAGAGCAGGCATGGTACCTACACTCTCAGTGCCTAGAACATGAACAACCTGCGGGCAAACTGGGTCAAATGGAACACACACGTGATAGTGCGCTTGTATCTATAGATAGTCCGGTCAACGAATGGCACTCGAAGGAGTTACAACAACCGGACGACACGTGCCCAAATAAAACGTTATTAAAGTCAGTTTCATTTAAACGGCACTGTGTTGGCACAGAAGTTGCATAAAAGTGTAAGGTGTGCAAATAATGAGGTGAACAAGAGGCGTGTAAGTCGAATCAGTTTTAAATCACACACTTGGCTGGGTCTGCGAAACGGCCCGCGGCCACCGCGACCCCGCCGATGCTTCTGGTAGCAACCACCAGCTGTATTCTTATACTTTAAGGCGCCTATATACCATAGCATAAAGTCAAGAATACGCGCGGCGGAATCTAGCCAGTGCCATCATGTCAGCGGGAGGGTACGCACATTTTGCGCGCTCCCGGATATTTCGTGTATTTGATGGCAACGTAACGACTAGTCTGATTTTGTATAATTCCTGTATTTAGATTTTTAACAGAAAGGGGGATGTGTACCTCGTTATTGCTGAAAGGTATAAGATTTTTTTTATTTTATTCTTCTAAATAGGAAGATAACAGAAAAAAATGGCTGTGAAGGTAAAAATGGTCCTTTTAGAAAAATAATAATAATTCGACGATTATACAAGTTTTTTGGACAAAATGGGAATGTGTACCTTCGCAAACGTACATTCTATAAGCTCAGTGTCTTTTTAATGTTTAACAACTAAAGGCTTTACTGCAATCGACTTCAGTAAAACGTTCATTTTTAGGTATTTATTCCCCTTATAAGCACGCCGGTAAGAACTTTTTTTTAGTCAGACGTCGTGGTGAATTACTGTGAGCGGATCTTTAACAAAATGGATATAGAAACAATGGGATATCGACCCTCAAGCTCGATTAACATCTCGCGCCTCGCCTGGAGCTAAGTATAATCATGTGCGCCTTGTGCTTATTGGTGCATGGTCGCGTATGAACCACATTGTATGTAATCTGTAACAGAGGAAATATTTAAATTATGTAGCGGTTACTGCAATTGGGGTAGTAATTTTTTTTATTGAAAATATATTAGATCATTTATTATGTCTATTGCTAATGTTAACTTGTCTAACGACTTCTAGTTTGTTAATTATTAATTTATATATCTATTTATATGATTGAGTATCGATTATAATTTTATTCCTATTATTTATTAGCTCGTCAAGTAATATAACACACAAACAATCTCTATCACACACACGGTTGTGGAACTTGATAATTTTTATGTATTTAATGGATACGACATTACAGTTATCTCATTCATTTGAGTTTCAACGACATCTACATTTGAAGCATTGTAATCAGATTTGGAAAATAATCTGAATACTGAATACTCAAATTTACGGTTGTGGAACGTTTCTTGAACTAAATTATAAAGTTGTGAGACATTTTAACAAATTTATAAAACATGAAACTTTGTTATCATCTTAAAACCATTTCATCAACATAATGTTAATAATATAATAATAATATAATAAATCTTTATTTCACTAATTAAGCAAGTTCAGTACAAGTACAAGAATAATAAACAAAACAACAGGTTTCAGATAGTGTAGTAATGTAAGTATGTATCGTGTTCATTGAAGAATATTTTTGCTTGATACTTTAACATGTAGTAGTTAAATTTTGTAGGATCTCTGTCTCCCAAAATAGGATTCCCTGTGCTATGGGAAGATATAATTTAATTTATAATTTAAAATTAGCTGTAAATTATTAAAATAACGATAGTATAAAAATGCATGCGGCAACGCGATCTTGACACTTTTGTTGGACGAATTAGCTCACACTCGCTCATCGCCAGCCCGCCTTCGAATTAGCTCACATTCGCTCATCGCCAGCCCGCCTTCGAATTAGCTCACACTCGCTCATCGCCAGCCCGCCTTCGAATTAGCTCACACTCGCTCATCGCCAGCCCGCCTTCGAATTAGCTCACACTCGCTCATCGCCAGCCTGCCTTCGAATTAGCTCACACTCGCTCATCGCCAGCCCGCCTTCGAATTAGCTCACACTCGCTCATCGCCAGCCCGCCTTCGAATTAGCTCACACTCGCTCATCGCCAGCCCGCCTTCGAATTAGCTCACACTCGCTCATCGCCAGCCCGCCTTCGAATTAGCTCACACTCGCTCATCGCCAGCCCGCCTTCGAATTAGCTCACATTCGCTCATCGCCAGCCCGCCTTCGAATTAGCTCACACTCGCTCATCGCCAGCCCGCCTTCGAATTAGCTCACACTCGCTCATCGCCAGCCCGCCTTCGAATTAGCTCACACTCGCTCATCGCCAGCCCGCCTTCGAATTAGCTCACACTCGCTCATCGCCAGCCCGCCTTCGAATTAGCTCACATTCGCTCATCGCCAGCCCGCCTTCGAATTAGCTCACACTCGCTCATCGCCAGCCCGCCTTCGAATTAGCTCACACTCGCTCATCGCCAGCCCGCCTTCGAATTAGCTCACACTCGCTCATCGCCAGCCCGCCTTCGAATTAGCTCACACTCGCTCATCGCCAGCCCGCCTTCGAATTAGCTCACACTCGCTCATCGCCAGCCCGCCTTCGAATTAGCTCACACTCGCTCATCGCCAGCCCGCCTTCGAATTAGCTCACACTCGCTCATCGCCAGCCCGCCTTCGAATTAGCTCACACTCGCTCATCGCCAGCCCGCCTTCAGTCTTACCCCTTTTACCAGGCTTATTTTGCCTTACTTGGAGGCTTAGCTTTTCTATCAATACTCGATCGAATGTTTTTCATAAAAAAATTCTGAACTGCAGTGAAATATTTTCACGCTGATTCTCTAATTTTGGCGTTCGTGATACGATGGGCTAGTGGCAAGATTTTTTATATGCTACAAAATCAATATGTTCGTCAATTACGCCCGTTCCAACCTCCAGCTAGAAAAATCCCAAAGGTATCTTTCGGTTACACCATGTAAATATGCAATGTTACCGAATTTGACTGTCGGATATAAGCAGGTGATGGTGAAATTATAATAAAAGTTATCTCGATATCTTGAAAATTTATTTGTTGTTCGTATATTTTATTAGTTATTTTCGCCTACTATGCCGGCGTAATGACCCTATGATCGTCGAACATGTCTGAGAGCATGTAGAGTCAACCAAAGGTTAAAGGATACGCTTCCGGTTAAACGTAAAAAGGAATGGTGTTTAAATACAACCTCCGATTAAATTTTGCTAGGAGTTTGTTTACTCAGTAGCTAGTAGACATCCTCAACTATGTTTGAATCTATACTCAACACTATAATTGTTTCAAAAAGTCAAAGTATTTCGACTGTTCGTCTTTTCATTCAACCGGATGTGTATCCTAAACTCTTTGTTCGACTGTACAGCTCAGCAAATACGTGCGTGCAGTCGCCCCTTATAGTAGCAGAGCTCCGCTTGGTAGGCGACGGCAGTGTGTGCGCGCTCATTCGTATACGAAAACACGTGTAATTGTAAACCCACAGACACGCCCCATTGGACGGAGGTGTAGGCTTTCATCGAGTAATCTGTGGTTTAAGTTAGACCTAAATTCCTAACTAGATATATTTCTAGATTGCATTAAACGTTCAAGTTTCCTATAAGAAAAGAAATAAATTAATTTTACAAGAAAATGTAAATTTAAATTGTAATCGTAATAAACTCGTTTGCTAAATATGTTACGATAAGGCTAGATTAAGTGACACTTTTTTTTTTATTTAGAATCTCGAATAAGATTTTTCCAACATATTCTGATCTTGCCTAAATGTTACAACAAAATCGTGGTGTTTTTAAGCGCCTTAACGCTACGTGTCAAGTCAGAAGGATAATTTACTCTAATGTGAGAAAAACGAGGAAAGGGACCTTTAAGGTGTCCCTTCCCGGCGGGACTAAC
This sequence comes from Incurvaria masculella, assembly GCA_946894095.1. Classification (NCBI taxonomy): domain Eukaryota; kingdom Metazoa; phylum Arthropoda; class Insecta; order Lepidoptera; family Incurvariidae; genus Incurvaria; species Incurvaria masculella. The sequence goes on from OX335647.2 coordinate 23,043,082, forward strand.
TCATTCGCGGGCACGGTACAAAACCATGCTATTGCGCTCTTTAACCTTATCTGTTTCAAAGAAAAAGACAGGCTTCCTTGTTGAGAAGGATGCAACATGTCCAAAAAGCAGACAACGCGCATAGTGTTAATTTGGTAAGATTTAATAAAATTTTAATTGCAAATGACTTATAGCTAAAAGTAAACCACGACCGCTGTAGGCAAAATGTAACAAAAACTAAATTGATTATATTTTTTTTATGGAACAAGCTATGTCTGATGACTAATCTTTTTAAGATCTATAATTTATTGCATAAAACGCGCGAAAAATTCGAACTTTCGGACCTTATAACTTAGAAACCAAGCGCAATTGTACAATGCCAACGGTCATCAGACATCTAATTCGATCAAACAAAGCTATTTTGAGCAAAATTTTGGATTTCTGACAAGAAATATGGGCGTGATCTTCTTTCCCAGTTTGTATGGGGAGTTGAGCAGGAAGGCCCACCTTAAAAAAATATGGCTGAATACTAATCCTTTAAATTTTTACATTAAGCCTTTACCATTAGCCTGGAATGTTTAAATTTCATCGTGCCGGAGCATCTACCAGCTCCTGCAGTGGGAAGACGGAACACATTTTACCGTCGGCAGCAAAAACGCTGGCTGAGATCGGGGCGATTAATTTGATTGTGCCGTTCGGCTCGGTACAAAAAGCGTGACAAGTAGTTCGGCATAGAAAGTGTTTCTGTGCGGGAAGGCCAGGCGGAGGTCGGCGGCGCGGTCGCGGCGCGGTCGCGGCGGCGGGAGCCGGACCGCGAGTGACATTGACTGGCCATTCCGGCAAATTAATCATTCACTTCCATCGGGCGCGCATTGCTGCCGTGTGACGCGGCAGCGGCGGAACTGCTTATGCTCGCAGATATGGTGTCTTGCGAAGAACCCTACCTTCAGGGCAGTAAGCAATCTGTGTCGCAGTGAGTGAAAAATGGTCGAAAAGACAATGAAAAATGTTCTGGGTTCACGCAGTGCTCCATTGAAGGCAATATGGCATCTAGGTACATATACATACCTTCACGCTGCTATCCCAGAGTACACAGATGATAGAGCGCCATAAGGTACAATCACAGCTCACCTCTTTCGTTTGATCTACAGACACAAATATTTTCATACATGCTCTACGATTACGGGTGCATTCTCCTAGGCCGCCCGGGCACGGGTCACTTCTGCTCTGTAAATTTATTTCGTAATTCGTCATCCATTCGTTCATCCATCATAAAAGCATCTTAGCACTCCTTTATCTATCTTCTAGGTATCTAGGTGCTTCAGAAATGTCAAACCATGTGTTATTTGAATGGAACCATGTAAGCGGCTGTATAGGAGCCGGAGCCCGAGTGACAACGACTAGCCATTCCGGCAATTCATTTCCATCGGCCGCGCATTGCTGCCATGCTTGGAGACATATTAGATTGGCGAGAATGCGGTTAGCTGCTGGAGCGAGACATCGTTTGTTGTCCAGTAAGAACGTTCCGTTCGGGCTTTCCGCGCCGCAGAGAGCGTCCTTAGCATCTAGTCCTAATAGGCTGATGGCCGGGCAGGAGCCGAAATTCAAAACTGGGAGACACTTCAGGTGCTAGTCTGGAGAACTAGAAGTTAAAAGCTTGTAGTTGCGCCGGCCGATCCAGCCGCGTAGTTATGGAATGGAATGATGCATTACGTGCATCGGGAATTGACTGTGCCTGTTGAACAACTCAGGTACAATACTGGAGATATGGGAGACAGCATATGTGTCGTTCCTATGATGGTTCCGCAGTTCCGGCTGCAGAAGGCAAGCGTTACCTTTCTGAAGAGTAGGGAGTAGACATCGTCCATTCGGCACTCTCCATTAAGAATACCAAAGCGATATGCTGAGGATATGCTGTATTACGGGTCCTCACCGTAGTTTCGGCATCGTTTAGAGTAGCGTCTTCCTTTGCATATAACCACTCAATTGGATTGGGAGCGGTATATAATAAAAAGCGAAGAGAAATTGAATTTACACAGAACGTCAACTGCCCTGAAGCAATCTCTGAGGCGAGACCCAATTCGACCATGTCGCATTGAGTGAAAGGTGGTCGCAAAAGGCAACGAAAATAATTCTCGTTGTGCATCCATTTAAGGGAAACTTGGCATCCAGTATTTCGGAAACTCCGCGTGTTCTGAATGGAACCATGGAAGCCAGACATCTTTCCGCGCGATCAGCGACGGTTCTTACCGATTCGTGTGTTTAGTTCTGTCTCGGCTTTCGGCGGCAACCTCGTGGGTTATTTGCTCCGTCAAAATCTAACGGACATAATCTGTTTCGCCTTGTCTGTCGCCGTCGAGCCAAGCTCGTCGCTCGCTGACTTGAGGCGACAGGCGCCCACTGTTCCGACCGCGTCACTGTCGCTGCAAACCGCATCAACATACCTGAAGCCGTATTCTGCTAATTGATAACTGCGCGCGTTATGTTTGTGTTTTCTCAAAACCGCATGTTTCGCGCGAAATGGTATTCTACTAGCGCAGTTTGCAAAACGCATGCGTTGTGTTTGTGTTTTGTTCGCAAACTCGTAACGCGCGCTCATGTTCTCGTGGGCCGTGTGTTTTGCCGAAAACTTGCGGTTTTGAGAATTATATTTGTCAAATTCGGAGCATCGCATCGCCAAACTTCGAATATCACTTTTCTACATTATGTTGGCATATAGCTGTCTCTTTCTTTTCGTATGTCATATTTGAGTGAGAAAATAACTGTCAAAATCGTGACAGGTTATTTTACTCTGTAGGCGGCGCGCAAGACAAACCACTCCATAGACAATAACATAACGCGTGTGTGAATTAGCTGAATACCGATTTTTGGAAACCGCACTCGAAACTTAGCGTGTTATGTTTGACGGAAACATAACTAATACGGAATGGTTTGAAATTGGACAAATAGCAGAATCGGGCTTCTGTATGTTACAATAGGTTTCGTGAATTTGATGAACGTCTTATGTTTAGTTCGGTTTGCACGCGAGAAACAATTCGAGCGGGTATTTGTGTATTTTTAGAGCCTCAATGTGCAAAAGTTCCCCAGATGGAAGGACGATAGTGACAGTGCCAGAAATGCTCTTTGGACCATGCACCACTTTAAGGTGGCCCAACCCGCTCATCTCCCCATACAAAAGGGGAAAGAAGATCACGCCTATATTTCTTGTCAGAGATCCAAAATGTTGCTCAAAATAGCTTTATTTGATTGAAATAGATGTCTGATGACCATTGGCATTGTAAAATTGTGTTTGGTTTTCAAGTTATAACGTCCGAAAGTTCGGATTTTTCGCGCGTTTTATACAATAAATTTGGAGGTGGATTACGCAATGATAAAGTAAGAACATCTTAAAAAGATTAGTCATCCGATATAGCTTATTTAATCAAGATTTATAATCTATTTGGTTTTTGTTAGATTTTTGACTACAGTGGTCGTGGTTTACTTTTAGCTATAAGTCGTTTTGAAATTAAAATTTTCGTAAATCTTACCAAATCATACACTATGCACATTGTCTTTTTTGTGGACAGGTTGCATCTTCCTCATCACGGAGCCTGTCTTATTCTTAGAAACAGAGAAGGTCCCAGAGCGCAACAGCACGGTTTTGTACCGTGCCCGCAAATGAGTTGAGGCCGCCGGATTGGGCCACCTTAATGCACCAATGGAAGAATGTGACTCGCGTAGGACGAAAAATAAGTGCTGGGATGCCAATTGCGCGTAGGTCTGAAACTGCTTGCTCATTCATCTCATTTCCCAATTAATAACCTTTAAGTAGATGCCAGTATGAGGTCCGCTACCCCCGTGGACTTTCTAACGCAGAAATTCGCAGGGGCTTCGAAAACCATACCGGCCGAACGATGCAGATTCTTGTTTTTCTTTCTTCATTGTTCTTTATATAACTGAGCATAGATGGCTAATATCACACCAACTCACATGATATTAGCCTATAACATCACATAGGAATTAGGTGCCATGCCAGGGCCTTCCTTATATTGCATGAATATATTGGACTGAATGGAAAACACATACAATTTTCATTACCACTGTAACCATCGTTCATTCTGTGCGACGATATCAACCCGGGCAGGATTTATCTTATTACCTACTAAGTAAGAAAGGGTTACAACATGGGTCAGTAACTATGTACTTAAGTTTAATGCAAAAAAGAGACAAATAAACGATTTTTCTTTCATTCTTCTTTCTTTCTTACAACATGCATGGAAATAAATGCAGTGGTGGATTATTTTTTCATGCGGAAAAAAATACCCATAGAAATACCTCGGCACTACCAAATATAGCAGGCAGGTACCATAACGCAGTTTACCGACCCATTAAACAAAGGATTTACAGGATCGGTTGGTTCTGATTTGAGAAATGTTGAGAGATAATTATAAATTACTAGCAGCCCGTCCCGGCTTTGCACGGGCATAATATCATTTAAAAAAAAAATATTTTGACACAATGATACACATATAAACCCTTTTTACGTAGAGTTCCATTGAAATAATTAATAAATAAAACTTAGATATTATTATTAGATGATATTGGAGAAATAATAAATTCAAAGTGCTATAGGGAGAACCGCGGCCTCCGACGCACTATTTATAGGCACGGTCCCGCCGCCCCGGCCGGCCGGTATGGCCGCAAACGCTACGTCCCGCAATTTTTAAATTTGTAATATCTTCGAAAATATTCATTTAAATCATTTGCTGTAACTGGCCATATAGATCTATATTAAATCAACAATGCATTTAAGGTTTTTAATTGGATAAGGATTAATGCTGTATTGGTTAAAATCACTTCGAAAATTAGCCATTATTTGTCGTAAAAAGTAAATGACAAAAAAATGTTATTGTGGGATATCCATAAGTGATAGACATATACCATTGCGGAGTTTTCTGTAGACCTTTTTTAATGTGTACAATACTTAGTACGTTATTTTGATCAATCTCGTAGGGTTCAGCCTGCGTTTGCAATGTAAGCGGAAAAAATGAAATTTTTTACGACATCACATTGGAAAACTCAAAAATAACAGTATTTCTCCACCATTTAATGGATGTTATTTTACATATAAACCTTCCTCTTCAATCACTCTATCTATTTAAAAAAAACGCATCAAAATCCGTTGCGTAGTTTTAAAGATTTAAGCGTACATAGGGATATAGGGATATAGGGACAGAGAAAGCGACGAAGTGATGATGATGTATTGACATTATTAATGTGAGTTTAGGCATCACTTCACCATCATTCTCAGTCCCAGATGCAAACTCACACGCGCACATGTATAACGCTCCGTGCCAACGGGCCCTTCCAATATCTCCGGTCGGAATGCGTGCGTCGATGGTCAGAAGGCATTAAATTATTATAATTAGTGCGGCCGTAGGACAAGTCGCCTCGGCTCGGACAACACAATGGGCACAACGCCGAGCGATTGGCGTAGGTTCTTGTCGGCTCGATTCTGTAACGTCGACTTCTCAATGTGCTGCGGCTTGGTCGTGTCGTAGATATAAACTTATGGTAATGCTAAACACACGAGGGCTCGAGGTATACACTCAGATCAAAGAAGAAAGCATATGTACTACGCCTTACGATGCGATAAGCTGAGTAAGCACCTCTGAGCGCGGTTGGGTTCTGGATGGTAGACCATTTTCAACCGTTGAGGCAGGCCGTGGTTCGGACTCTTCTTCCTTACTTACTAAGTGGTAGGGTTAATCCCGCCCGGTTTGGTACCACCACATTAAATGAACGATGGTCGAGGCGGCAAAAAAAAGAACGACTAAAAATAAGATTTCTTAAAATCATATTTTTAGTCGTTCTGAATTTTATACGCCATGACTATAACTCTTTCCATCCAGTTCAATGTAGCCGAGCAACATAAGGAAGGTCCTGGCATGGCACCTAGTTCCCATGTGGTGTATCTGACGGTCAGTTTGGTATTAGCCATCCATATCCAGTAACATAAAAAATGTATTGGAGGGTTTGTATGAATGGGAACTGACTTCGCAAACGCGTTTCCAGAGTACATTTCGATGGCGATGTTGGGATTGTATGGATACGACGCGCGGTCGGCATCAATTGGTATGGTTAATTTGACCATACGGCGCGGCGGCGTCTGGGCGCAGTACGGTTCTGGATAGCTGACCGTTTTCCGAACGATTCCAAGTAGAACTATAGGTACTTGCTACTTTTTTTTTAAAAGGGCTTGGGTACACGAAGTGACCATGTCAGCCTTGTTAGTTGTTATAACTTAGGTCTAATACAACTTAAGCTATTAAACTATGTTAACAAAATGATAAATTCCAATTGCCTTTTCCGAAGCTGGCAGGCTTCTGATATTTTCCGACAATAAAATTACTAATATTTAGTACATTCCACGCGGTTGCGCCCCGCACTTTCAAGTTATTTTTCAGAAAACACTAACCCTGGCGAGGTGTTTGTCTGTTTATTTACACGTATGTTTCCAGTGGGTTATAGTCACACTGTGAAGTTATGAAGCGATTCGATACAATGCATCCCCAATCTCAGAGTAGTGGCCATGTAATTGTAAGTGGCCAGGTTCGAATCCTTCTTTCGACGACTGAAAACTTTTTTCTGATTATTTTCAAAATATAATGACAATATTACATTTAGATGTCGTAGGGAATCGAATTACAATTCTTCCATTTAGATGTCGTAGGGAAGCCTGAAATCAATAATTTAACGGCAACACATTAAATGCATAAAATTATCATCAGCTTGCATTTCATTTTTCGCTCCGTGAAAAGCGCATTTTCCCAACGGTCATCCTGATGTCATAACATTATGACTCCGTGTCTTATCGACAGCTCACATCCTATTGTATGTAAATGCTTAGACGAGATGATATCTCTATACACACGTGTTACGTGTTCGAAAAACAATACATTTTTACCATTGTATTCAAATGAGCGCTCTCAATTTGGCCCGCGATTCTAGTAATATGCACCACTTTATCTCTATTTCTGCGCAATATCTGCATACCTACCTACATACTACTCGATTTGGGAATTCGCGTGCCTTACGGTTATAGGTATTATTATTGACACATTTGTAAAAAAGTTACAAGAGAGCTAGATATATTATTATAGCTAGATAGATAGATAGATATTAGAGCTAGATATATCTGAATTATTTTTATTCGTCCAGCCTAGCATCCAAACCAGAGTGGGCAGTCTGAGTTCTCACCTAAATTGGCGTTTACGGCAAACCGATCGACTGGCGTTTTCAAATGTATGGAGAAATTGAAGAGCGCGCGCAGCATTTGCGAGTCCGAATTTGATTTGACAGCTTACTCAACGTTGCCGTAAATACGTCGACGTTGCGGTTTACGTCCACTCCGCGTTTTCATACAAATCGGAAGTCCGAGTTTGACTTTGACAGCTTGAAGAAGTAAAACCACAGAATATCTAGTAAAAACTTGTATGGAGTTTGACGTGTCTACGGAACTTCGAAGTTACGTAAACGCCAATTTAGGTGAGAACTGAGACTACCGGCTCAGGAGGATTTACCAGCAGGCTGAGTAGAGTGGAGCCTAGGGCGGCAGATTTTAGGAGCGGCAAATTTGAGACCAGCTTTTTTTTTCTTGCTTCCCAAGCCGAAAGTACCATCTTTCCGGTCGCATTTGAGACCGGAAAAAGCTACTTTTGTAACTTGCTAGAGCCACGACGCGCTTCTACGTAACCTTCCACATAAGCAAATTATTTTTTAAGCAATACATTTACGGGAAAGAGATTGTGTAACCAGGACAATAGTGCACGAATCATAACGTCACAGATTCATTGAAAAATAAATGGTAATGGTAATAAACGGTATGTCATTGTGAACGGCTCGATGATTCGAGCGGCTAGTAGCCTAGTGGCGCGGGGACCGGCCTAGCGTACCAGAGGCCCGGGTTCAATACCACCTTGCACCACTGTCTTTCTCTTTCAGAGTTCGATAAGTGCATTTCGTCACGAATGCGAGCTGCTCCATGGTTCGGAATCCATGTAAAACTGTAGGTCCCTTTCCCCTACTAGGTGGTAGGGTTTAAGCCCGCCCGGGTTGGTACCATCGCATTGGATGAAAAGATGGTCGAAGCGGCAATGAAAAATTGTCCGTGTTTTCCATCCAGTTCAATGTAGCCGTGCTCATAAAGGGAAGGTCCTGGCATGGCACCTAATTCCTTCGGGAATGTGGTGTATTGGGCTAATATCATAACGGTAGTTGTGTGGTATTAGCCATCCATGTCAGGTCGCATAAAAAAAAAAGAACTACGGTACCGAAGTGTAGAGGTCGGTGGGGGCGGCAATATTTGAAAAGCCTACTGGCGGCCTAGCGTTTATCCACTGCCTTCTCGATTTTTCTGCGGACGTTTTTTTGCAATCCAAAAAAAACGTTTCAACATTAAAAAACGTTTTAATCCCTCTGGCTTCATAATTGAGGACGCTAGCGTCCGGTCCCATGTTTCTTGAAAACTGAAGCGATCGAAAAACCTTTTTAATGATAAAATATAATCCAGTTCGGCGGTGTGTGCGAAGTGATCAATGTAATTCATAATTTAATATTTGCTTGCTGACAGTCCATGGAAAACTGGTGACCGAATAATCAGGTCTGTTGAAACGGAAACGGTACTGGCGACATGTCCACATCACTACCTGAGGCCTCGACTGCGCAGCCACAACCAAGGCTTCCGTGCGCGTGAACACAGAAATGCACAGTTACTTGCAGCGACAAATATGGCCTCTAAAAATGTAAACTAAATATGAGGTAGGTACTTGGTAAATTTTGACAACCCTCTAGGGTTGGACTGCTGTTGCGCGTTATCGAATGCGACTCCGAGAAATCGGAGCCGACTACGATAGCAGGCCTCTCTGCAAATCGACCGAATGATTGTCGTATGACGAGATCGTTTTTTTAGGGTTCCGTACCCAACGGGTGCCAACGGAAACTTATTACTAAGCCCCCGCTGTCTGTTCGGGCTCAGAGCCTGTAGTCCAAGTTGTCACCCAAATTGGCGTTTACGGCAAACCGATCGACTGGCGACCTGTACAACTCCCACCGCAGTTGCCACTCCCTACTTGCACATTGCTATGCCCTTGTTCATCTTCTTCCCAGTAGGCTCCGCTCTCCAGCAGTGATTTTTTTATATGTTTGTATTGTTCTGCACAAAATCTCCGATGACGTCACCCCACACGTCAGCAGTCCTTTCGGGCACAATCGACGTAAGGCACGGACAGGTGGCGCGAACTGGAGCGGTGTTGCGATACCTCCGCGCCGCGCCGCCGCCGCCACACAAGGTGACCGCGGCGAACTCTCGCCGCGTCGGTCGCGCCCCACAGCAGCGGTCGCGTGTGTCTCGGGCTCAAAATGCATTTGGATTGCATGGACTTTGGGCAGCGAGCAAAGAAGGGCCGGAGTGGTGATCTGGGTGGTCAGTCTGAGTTCTCACCTAAATTGGCGTTTACGGCAAACTGATCGACTGGCGTTTTCAGTAAAAGGTTTAAACTCCATGCAATGTTTACTAGATATTCTGTGGTTGTAGTTCTTCAAGCTGTCCAAATCAAACTCGGACTTCCGATTTGTATGAAAACGCCGAGTCGACCTAAACGGCAACGTCGACGTTTTTACGGCAACTTTGAGTAAGCTGTCAAATCAAACTCGGACTCGCAAATGTTAGTTCGATTAACGCCCACTGCGCGCGCTCTTCAATTTCTCCATACATGTGAAAACGCCAGTCGATCGGTTTGCCGTAAACGCCAATTGAGGTGACAACTGGGACTACAGGCTCTGGTCAAAGTATTCCTATTTCATGAAAAAAAACACTTTTTTTTTTCATGACCTTCACATATCTTTATGATCTAGTTATTAAAATCTCAACACTTCCTGCTCTCAGATATGATCGATTCTGTCAGAAACGTTTTGGTTCGCGACGCCTGAACCGATTTCAAGGTAAGCACAAACGACAGCCGTATGTATGCTTGTTTGGCATGCGGCGGTTATGGAACTACTATTACTTGCGAGCAACAAAAAATACTCCTAATTCTTGCCCCAGAAGTGTGAACGCAGTCATTTCCTGTCACAATTCTGTGCTTTTTATAATGTTTTTATGTAACTGGACATGGATGGCTTATACCATACTCACCGTCATAATATTACCATTGAACTGGATGGAAAACATGGGCAATGTTTCATACCCGCCTTGACCATATTTCATCCAAAGCGGTAGTACTAACACGGCTGGATTCAACCCTATCACCTAGCAAGAGAACATACAGTTTTAAGGTGGGCCATCCCGCTCAACTCCCCATACGAACGGGGAAAGAAGATCACGCCCATATTTCTTGTCAGAGATCCCAAGTTTTGCTCAAAATAGCTTGATTTGATAGAACTAGATGTCTGATGACCGTTGGGATCGTAAAATTGTGTTTGGTTTATATGTTATAAAGTCCGAAAGTTCGAAATTTTCGCGCGTTTTATACAATAACTTTGGAGGCGGATTACGTAATGATAAAGAACATCATAAAAATATTAGTCATCAGACATAGCTTATTTAAACAAGAATTATAATCTATTTGGTTTTTGTTAGATTTTTGACTACAGCGGTCGTGGTTCACTTTTACCTATAAGTCGTTTTGTAATAAAAAAAAATCGTAAATCTTACCAAATCATACACTATGCACATTGTCTTTTTTGTGGACATGTTGCATCTTCCTCATCACGGAGCCTGTCTTTTTCTTTGAAACAGAGAAGGTCCCAGAGCGCAACAGCACGGTTTTGTGCCGTGCCCGCGAATGAGTTAGTCCCGCCGGGTTGGGCCACCTTAAAGCCTCGAATTTGTAAATGCACTCGTCCAACTCAGAAAGAGAAAGAATGAGGCGCATGAACGGCGTGGGATTGCCTCTTGAAATCTCATTTTTGGCCAAGCTGAAACAGAGACACTTTACTCACGCTAAGCTCAGTCAAATACTAACCAGCGACTCCGCCCGCGTCCGGAAAAAACAATGTTTTTTTCACAAAATTTCCAGCATAGGATAAAAACCGTATGGAAATCGACTAAGGGGTTCTCAAGTGTTGCTTATGTAACTAGGCATGGATGTCAATATCACACCCACCGTGATGTTAACCCAAGACACGACATAGGAAGACGGTGCCATGGCAAAAACTTCTTTCTGTTATTATCATGTTAGCGAACATATAAACATACTGAATGACAACAGGCATGGCTCAGGAGCGCAAGGATTTGCTTTCGATACAAGAGGTCATAGATTCGATCCCCGCCACGTTCATGCACAATTGTTGCCTCTGGATAAGTGCTGTTACATGGTTCGGAATCCGTGTAAAATTGTAGGTTCCCTTCCCCTTTTATGTGATTATAGGCCACGTCTAGGGCCATAGTTCATCACATAAACTTTTTAGCAGTCAACTTTCTGATTAGTTTCTACCTTAGCTTAAAGTCTATTATACCTTTATTTTAAGTAGTTATCAAGGGTAAGGAGCCGTAAGCAATTTAGCTGTTTTCTACGGAATATCTCGCTTCTATGGCTTAAACTTGGCAAATTTTATAGCAGAGCTAATATTACATATGACAGGTACCGTAAATCTCACTTCCATGAGGAGTTTGATTCAGTTATTCACCGAAGCGCTTGTTCTCGTACGCTTTTAATTAGTGAAATTCAAACGTGTTTTCTGGCACATAGGGTTATATAATTAAGCCTTGTTAACACGCTCACTTTTAAATTATAACTTATCATTACTCGCCTTGCTTGCGGCTCTGTCGCGTAATACACAGGTTTTTTTTTGTTACGGTTTTAGTAAGGATTTATTCAGCGAAGAAGCGATTTTTCCCACGCCTTAATCGGTTGGGAAATTGTGACATTACTTCTTTGCCAACTTAAATAACAAAAAAAACTGCTGGAAAACAATCACACGCACGCAGGATGGTGACAGGTTACAAAATATAAACGATATTAATTATCAAAGCTTATGCGAAAAAACGATTCTAAGTGAAATAATGTACAGTGGACTTCACCACTTTTAAGACTGCAGATGTTATTGTTTGAAAAGGAGAGAATGACCCCTAAGCTGTCTCCTTCATAAAATTTAGTCTGGAAATCATTTGTAAACCACGTTGCAGATAACTCGAGTATGTACTCAATATGAGTCAATAAATATATGTAATTGCACGTTTTTTTTAAAATATAAATCAAGTCGAATGACAGAAAAAATCAAATCTTAATGCAAGCACTCATTATCCTAGTGTTTGATCCATAATATCAAATAAAAACTAGCAGTAGATATTATTTTTGACTAATATAAATATCGTTGTACCCATGTTAAACTAACCATGGTAGGGTTAATAATAATAATAATTCTTTATTTCAGACAAGAAGTCCATAGACATATAATATTACATTCGTATTAGAAAAAAGAAAAAAAATTACAAGACAATATTACATTTACATTAAATTTAAATTATTAAATTTACATGAATTTTACAATAGACATAAAAATATTATTAAAAATGTAAGTTATTATTATTACCATCGTAGTAGATAAAAAGATGATCGAAGCGTCAAGTGTGCTCATAACGGGAAGGTCCTGACATAGCACCCAATTTCTTCTGGAATGTGGTTTGTTGTACTTATATATTGTGACGACGGTGGGTTTAGTATTACCCAATCTACGTACATTTACATGAAAAGAGAGTACATACCAAAAAATCAAGCTAATTTCAAATAAGTTCCAAACTTAATTTGCATTGAGGATCTCAGTTTTCTGATGATTACATGCACTTTAGTAATAGAGTTCCGAACGCGGCTGTGGCGAAAGCGCTTTTTAAATCCTGTGTGAATGTGGCTCTTGCTCTGATGCCCACTGTACGCGTCCACGTGTTAACGTGTTTAACTGACTACAGGTGTGTAAGTGATGAGTCGCACCTTTTTACACTAGTAAACTGCTCTGATTAATTGAGTTAGTCCGCGCCTCGTGTAGCATGGCTGTTTCGAGATGGTTTTCACAACGGTTGGCTGACTTTTCCTTCTTAATTGCATTGGTTTTCTAATGTTGCGTCACTGGTGACTTTTTTTACGCAAGGCAAGAGGTAGTTTATTAATGAATGATCAGGCGGCCCATTCAGGTAAGAGTAAGTTCGAGTTCGAGAGTGAGTTAACCTAAAAATATCTGAGAAATATATTATTATTTAAATAACCGCACCGTTATTTATACTTCCAACGTGTTTACGGGACGGACCATATTTTTACCTAACTGTAATGGTGTTCAAGAAGTTTGGAAACATTAGCTATTCAAAAAAGACAGTTGAGATTTAGTGACAAATTCGAACTCACTCTTAACCTGAATGGAACCCCTGTACTTGTTTGTATATAAACTTTTGAATTTTAATTTAAGTTAAAAACATTGAAAATATTTTCAATTGCAGCCACAAATTAATGACAGATGTTGAATTTTAAGGCTGAAGTGCATGATCTCTGGTTTACATAATTATACCCGTCCTTATTTTTGCCTGAAGAAGAAAGACCACACCCATATTGTTTCCGTCACTTCTTTTTAGGGTTCCGTACCCAAAGGGTGAAAACGGAACCCTATTACTAAGCCTCCGCTGTCCGTCCGTCCGTCCGTCCGTCCGTCCGTCCGTCCGTCCGTCCGTCCGTCCGTCTGTCCGTCTGTCACAGGGCTGTATCTCATGAACCGTAATAGGTAGGCAGCTGAAATTTTCACAGAATTTGTAGTTATTTTGCCGCTATAACAACAAATAGGTAAAATGAAAAAATAATAAAAATTAAAGGGGGGGTCCCATACAAAAAACATGATTTTTTTGTTTTAAATCTTGTACGATGGTACGGAACCCTTCGTGTCTGAGTCCGACTCGCACTTGGCCGGTTTTTTTATTTGATTTTGTTGGAAATCTTTAAAAGTCATTTGTTTCTAGGTTATTAACATTATATTTAGCTTTTATCGTCTACGACAATGTCAATTACAGTTTTCGAGTCACCTCCGTTTGTGCTCTTATAGCATTTCCCGGTCATAATCTATGCGACGGCGTTGTTGGCATTTGGTCATATTACCAGGTATCCACCTAGTACAATGTTTGTACCAGAATTGTACCAATGCCCAAGCATGCCTTCTCTTATCAGTCTCTATCATGCGCTGCGCAGCACTTTAAGGTGGCCCAACCCGCTCATCTCCCCATACAAAAGGGGAAAGAAGATCACGCCTATATTTCTTGTCAGAGATCCAAAATAGAACTAGATGTCTGATGACCATTGGCATTGTAAAATTGTGTTTGGTTTCTAAGTAATAACGTCCGAAAGTTCGGATTTTTCGCGCGTTTTAAACAATTACTTTGGAGGTGGATTACGCAATGATAAAGTAAGAACATCTTAAAAAGATTAGTCATCAGACATAGCTTGTTTAATCAAGATTTATAATCTATTTGGTTTTTGTTAGATTTTTGACTACAGCGGTCGTGGTTTACTTTTAGCTATAAGTCGTTTTGAAATTAACATTTTCGTAAATCTTACCGAATCATGCGCTATGCACATTGTCTTTTTTGTAGACAGGTTGCATCTTCCTCATAACGGAACCTGTCTTATTCTTAGAAACAGAGAAGGTCCCAGAGCGCAACAGCACGGTTTTGTACCGTGCTCGCAAATGAGTTGAGGCCGCCGGGTTGGGCCACCTTAAGTGCAGTTGTCTCCATCGAAGTTCATCCCTCACGCAGCTCGTCATTGAGATTGCTACCACCACACATAAACTCATTGAACCAGTTGTAAACAATTGCAATGAATGAAAGTTCATCAAGAAACATCAATCTGTTGACCTTAGACTACAACGAAAGTCGTAATAACTCATGAAGCGAATATTTTCTCGCGTTTAATTCTTGAAGTCCTGCAGTCCACTATTTTCACCAAATTACGAAAGAGTTTTATGTTCGAAATCTAAAATATAATTTCAGCGGTTTTTTTTTACTAATTGGCCAGTTTCCAATTCTAATTACGTTCAATTTCACCCTGGCATGACATCTATACTGTAATATAATATATATATTATGTCTGCCTACAGAACCAATACGGTAAAAACAACTAAATAAGAAAATGAATAAATAAATAATTTAATAAATAACAATAAAAAAAAATCTTATCTTTTTTTTCTTATTTTTCTTATTTTCTTTTTCTTATTTTTCTTTTTCTTTTTTTTTCTTTTTCTTATTTATTAAATTATTTATTTATTTATTTTCTTATTTAGTTGTTTTTACTGTATTGGTTCTGTAGGCAGACATAATATTAATAACAACGATTGTTGTTTTTGTGTTTGTTGTAGAGACAGCACCATAACCAGTAATATAATATAATATTATAAATGCAATAGTAACTCTGGTGTCTGTCTGTGGCGTTTTCGCGCATAAACCACTGAAAAATTTTTGATAAATTTCAGTCTTGAGAAAGAAGAAGAGAAAGGCACAGCCACAAAAAAAAACACACCTTTTGTGGCCAAAGGTAAACTCGAACGGGTCGAAGTAGGGAATTAAAATTTGTATGGCGAACTCCAGAATTAATCCAGGAAATAATTCGACCCGATAATAGTCCAAAACGACATTTACCGGGAGCCGGGTATCTGAGCTAGTTTCCGATATTTGAGCGCGATTTCATGGAACCAGAGAATTCTCATTTAATGCTCTAACTGACACTAAGGCCGCTGCCTAGAAAGTCGAGAAAGACGTATTTCTTACTTGGTAAAAGAAAGAGGTGACAGTGGAAAACGAAACTAGAACTCCATTGCAGAGAATCAAGGCCTCGTCCACTCGGCTGCGGGCCACATCAAAACGTAACAATTTCTACAGCATAAGCACTCACTTTTTTCATTACCATTTTAATGATTAAGACATTTCGCACATAATTATATTCCGTCTCGAGCCCGCGGTAAGTAGGTACCGGCAATTAAGATTCCATTAGAGTAATTTTCGCTGATTGTTTGTGTGAAACAATGTTGTTCCCAACGCACATCAAATGCGTTCCGAGACACGATTTTGATAACTCAATTAGCGCAATCCCACGGCACGAAGTTGACAGGAAACTAATGAAAATTGCTTTCATTTGCTTTCTTTTTTAAAGATGCTCCACTGAGATCCCTTCAGTCAAAGCACTTTTTTTACCAATTTTTAGGGTTCCGTACCCAAAGGGTGCCAACGGAACCCTTTTACTTTTTTTTATTGTAAATAAACATGAAATTATATGACATTTTTTTTAAAACAACGTTCTGCCAAACTGCATAGCAGTTGGTTCTCTAGAACGAGCTCTAGTTTTCTTCGTTCGCCTCCGCTCTCCGCCCGTCCGTCCATCCGTCCGTCCGTCCGTCTATCCGTCCGTCCGTCCGTCCGTCCGTCTGTTACAGGACTGAATCTCATGAACCGTAATAAGTGAGCAGCTGAAACTTTCACAGAGTTATTTTGCCGCTTTAACAACAAATAGGTAAAATTCAAAAACAATAAAAATTAAAAGGGGCCCAAAAAAAAATGATTTTTTAAAATCTTGTACGATGGTACGGAACCCTACTTGGCCAGTTTTGGCTATGCACAGTCAGACTCTCGAGGTCTGCAGCTCAGAGACCCACTAGTTTTGAAATAAAGCTAAAATATCATTTGCCAATTGTTCTTGTATTTTTCTCACTAGATACACACTTAACGCTTTAGGTCTTGTCACAAAACAAAAACCATTTTGCAAATGGCTTCGCCATTTTGTGGCAGCCTCGACAAAAGAAAATCTATATAATTATCATTTTCAGAGTTCAAGCTGAAATGGAGACGCCACGCTCGCGTTTCGCTCATCGCTCAGTCATTAATTCCTCTGCAACTTTATTTCAAGAATTGCGTCATGAATTCCAAAATGGTATACCTACGATGCATGCAGATATTTTCTACGCACAGGTATTGCAATTTCTCAGTGGCATTGGTGCTCCAGTGAATGTAGTTTTATCGAAATTAAAAAAACAGGTTGTGAATGTGCAAAAAATGCGTGACAAGTGGCATGCGTTGTTTTAAAATTGCATTCTCTTGGTGTCCATATGCGAAGCGGTTACGAAACGCGAGGCGTTTGGCAGGTCAGAATTAGGAAAGTGTGTCAATAATAGCTGAAGGACCCGGCTTTAATCGGATTTGGTTTAATTTTTGTCAAATGTAATTCGTTTTAACATTTTCTGGGGCACAAAGCAATACTCCTTGGTTGCTGATTAATAACGTAAACGAGCATAGACCAACCAATAAAATAATTTTCTCTTGGCTTAAAACTTTTAATTTCTTTAAAGCAAACTATTTGGATTTGTATGTTATCCAGAATTATAAGTATTATAACATTATAACAAAGCCTTATAATATGCCTAGTACTTTAGAACTTCAAGATAAAGAACCGAACGAACGGTTTCCTTAGCTTCTAAATTACATTAATTGTTATACAGGTGTTCGTGGTTGGTTATAGAATACTGACAGATGATGTAAATAACCTATAAAACCCAAAAACAAAAAACATATGTCTGTTTGTTAACCGAAATCTCACATGACAGTTCAAGCGATGTTTGGGTAAAGCAGAATAATTACGATTGTAGGTAAATACAGCAATAATGTGTTAGTTTGGATTAATATGTTTTATCAATGTCAAATTATTAGCACCTGTAATTGAGGGGCACGTATAAAGAAATACATGTTTAAGATGCGAGACAAGTATGGTGTTATTTTAGAATCTGCGTGAAGCTGCATGCACGAATGCAATTATTAAAACAACTAAACAACGTAATAATGTACACAATACACTGGCCTTAACAATGCATAAGACATCCTACATCGTAAGGTTTTTCTCCGCTGGACAAATGATTAGCCGTTAATAGATTTGCTGACCGATTTGAACCGCTTCGGAGAAAGTGTCGCAAATCGTCAGCGTACACTAAAGTTTACTCAAATAGAGACACTTTCTGTCCCGATGGTAGACCGTGTCCTCATATCCAGGTGCAGCCATATCTACTCAGCCATTCAGCGGTGTACAGGCGAGAGCTGAGCGGACAGATTTATCATGACAAGTGAAAGATCAACATTCCTATTTTATAATCGAACGAGTTGATCCGCCGAATCTTTAGTTGTACGCTTCTCTTTTGGATTCCATTCGATAGCGGGTTGACAGGTTAGAGCACTTATGAAAATACACTCTATAGCTCACACTTATTTTTTCCATGGCTGGAATTACCGACAGAACCCGATCAGCAGGCCTCTTCCTGGAATTCCGTAATCAGGAATCAGGAATCCTGAGTTTATAATATCGCTTTTATAGCGTTTTTCAAATCGTTTTTTTCGACGGAAAATATTTATGAATAAAAAAAAGGTTGCTCTGGAATCATTTCGTCAAGAAAGTCGCTTTGAAAACAGCTCTAAAAGATGGTTTTTAGACTCGGGATTTCTGATTACTGATTACGAAATTCCAGGGAAAGACCTGCATGTGGTGTTAGGAATCCTAGAACCAGTTTTAATGGGGGGAACGGCATAACGTATAATATGCAGATCGTATAATGTCATATTTTAACAAAATTTTAAAACCATGCACAACGTATAATCGGCAGATCGTATAATCTTATACGTAGTGCATGAAGAAGTCCAAAAAATTAAATTACTTATTTCTCCATGCATAACGTATAATAGTCACAACGTATAATGTTATGATGTTTATTTAACAAAAAAAGAAAACCATGCATATCATATAATGCAAAAATATTTCATACGATAAGCGCCCTTATCGATATAAGATTAAAGATTATACTCGCACGCGACTTTTCGACCGTCTCAATTAGCGTTGTAGCAAATTGTTACTCTTCAACAGATATCGATTCGTAGCAATTTCAGCCTTAAATGTATCGTTGTTAGGGCGCTTTATGCAGTGCTTCTTGGCATATTATACGTTCTGCATGGTTTTCTTTTTTTGTGAATTCATGTTATTAATGCACAGGCTGGTGTCTCTCTGACGTTTCCAATCGCCATCATGGATAGTTCTAGGGGGGTAGTTGTTAAAATAATTTAACTACAGATTCGATAATCAAGGATAAGCAACCTTGGGTCCTGGTTATTTTTCCGCAAACATCTGCAGAATCCCTTCATTAAGGCGCTAGGACTAGCCAACTACTCGCGCCATACAAATGCACTTTATAACAAATGTAATAATATGTAGTGAAACGCTTCAGCAAATCCAAATAGAACTCCAGACTGATAATGGATTGTTAATATTTTTTTATTCCGTCATTTATTTAAATAATAATAAAAATAAAAAAGTTGATTTTTCTCATTAGAAATCTGAAAGTAACTCGATTTCTAGATATAAGCAAAAACAGCATGTATGCATAAACACAAAAATCCATTTGCTTTTAGATTTCTACATTTAGTCAAAAAAGTTCGGAAATGGACACCGTTTCCGCAATGTATTTTTTATAGAAAAAGGAAACATACATTAACGAAAATAATTCAATTTCTAGACAAGGAATCATATATTGTAAGAATGACGCTTATAATCGTCAGACTTAGTTAGTTAACTTGGGGTGCCTCGTCTAACTTTGCGATTTGGCTAGTACCAGGCCCTTATATTATGTGGTAGGGTTCCGCCTATCTTTCGCATCGACGACAGGGGCAAATAACAATTAAAATTATCCATGTTGTCTACCCAGTTTAATGTTCTGGCACGACGCCTAGTCCCGATGTGATCCGATCCAATGGACTAATATCATGAGAGAGATATGGCATTAGCCATACTTGTGTTCCATGAAAATTCCCCGTACCAGTCAAGATCTACAAATGCCAGACTGCGCGTTCTTAACTGTTTATCTACGTATGCACTCAGCTTACGTACGAAACGAATGTTTCACTCTTTCCTCTATAAGAACGGCTATATTGAACTGGATGGAAAACGCGAACTATATTTCAATAATGCTTCGATCTCTTTCATCCAATACCTTCTTCTTTAATATCTTGTATTTAGATTGGTATGATTATATTTTGTGTTCATAAATCTTATTGTATGATTGTATCGGTTTTCCTTTCCAGTCTAAATGAAATAGTGGTATTAGATTTTTGGAATAAATATTTCGTTTAGAAAACACGAACGATGACCACTTGCGATAAGTTTGCGGAAATATTACATTATTACAAATATTACAATATTACATTTCTTAAATGTAACATTATATTCTAAATGGGTCAAATCTATATAGAACTAACAACTCTGAAATTTGGTCTATTTTGAGTTTTATCGTCTTTACTATGAAGAATCCTCTTCGGAGCTTCGTAACGTCATCCCTCCATCCTCTTTGTACCATGGGTGAATGCGCAATAGGCAGAGAATGCACCTATTCACTGCCAACATCCCACCTATAAGAACTAACTGATCCTGTAGACACATTTATCTTAAGGATTGTTAACTGTGGAATGCACTCATACATACAATCATGGTTTTCGCTGCCCCCGAACAAATTAATAAGCCCATGGGCATCGTCGGGCGCCTCTTCGGCGAGTGCCTGGCGTTGGTCACGAGCTTCACACACAAAACATTAAATGAAACGATTTGAAAATACCTGAAATAGAGAATCCATCATCCCTTGGAGTAAAAGAGAAGTTGGAATTATGTTCACGCCAATATGGCATGGGTAACCTAGGTGGGTAGTTTGCACTTCATAAGCATTCAATCCCATCCGAAGTTTTTCCTATGCCACCCTCTCTCTGCTACTAGCTGTCACGCATGGTGCACGCATGCGCCGCGTCCCCGCAAACTTACACCGTGGAGCTCTCGTAGAGCTCCACGCCCGCAACCCGCCGCGCGCCTGACAACGCTGTGTCGCCCCGTCTGGGCGAAGTGCTGAGCCGAACGCTGTCCCGGGACCCGACGCCTAGGAGCTGGTGCTGCTAAAGGTAGGTGGCTGTTCCTACTCCTCCGGTGGCCCGCTGTGACGTCCCGAGGCCACCGGGCATTGCAACTCCTTCGATCGTGAAGTGCGACCTGCCTGGGCGCGTACAAATTATTTTGATCGTCCATGATTCGGTCATCGGTATCTTCAGAAGCCACAGACTGCAAACGCTTTAGTTTCGCTCTTAAGCCTTAGACCCGGTTGCACGAAGAGACGGCCGAGTTAATCAATGTTCAAACACGTCACTTTTAGGAATTCGCATAGAGTTCCTTCCTTTTGTCCACACAAAGTGACGTGTTTGATCAAACTTTGACGTTGATTTTGATTTTTTGTCCTTTCGTGCACTCGGCCCTTATTCTGCTAATTGATAACTGCGCGCGTTATGTTTGTGTTTTCTCAAAACCGCATGTTTCGCGCGAAATGGTATTCTACTAGCCAGTGGCGTGCACAGACTTTTTGGGTAGGGTAGGCAGCTAGTTAAAAAAAATGAGTACAACAAACATGTAAACAAAAAATGGGTGAACCTACCAACCAACTGGATATACCGGAATTCTGACTTTTTATTAACAAACTTGAAGAGACAATTGTAGTTTTTTCTTGTCCACATCGGGCATCCAGTAGCTGAATGAATATTAAAATACATGTCATGTCAAATTGATGGATACCCAAAGTGGCTTTGAAAAAAATCTTTAAAAAATTTACTGTTTAAACTTGTTTCGATTCGATTTACCTTGAAAAACGTGTGAAAAGCTATGCTGCATTCTAAATGTTTTTCTGACTGATGTTTGTTCGCGGCGTGAACGAAATTATTCAAATCAACATACCCAGTATCATTCCATGCATTTTTTGTATTTGAAAATAAAATGCAATTAAAACAAAACAGTATCACCGTGCACTTACAGCCGGCTAACCATGAGAATGATACATAGTTACTTGTATTAAATTGACGCGTGATGTTACCTTTCGTTTGAGTAAGTTGAATATCATCTGTTGGACGGCCGGTCAAAATAATTTTAGACTTATCACTATACGAAAACCTTCAAAATGAACACTGTATTTGTTTTTTAAACAAATATCAGAGCCCTCACACGACAACCCATCCATTTTCGCGAAACTGATAACATTTGTACATTTATAAACTTGAATAATAACCTAACACAGCAAACACAACACACAATACATTTTCGAGCTAATTGACATTCATCTAATAGATTTGATCGTGCTGTCGCCGCTCGGCTCGCAATGAAAATTTCGCAGAGATCAATTTCACTTTCCCATTTCACAAACAACAATCCTTTTTATCGCACTAAAAATACAAAAAAAGAATACAATTTATATCTAAAATTATTGAAAACTCACATCATTTTCAATCTATTCGAAATTCAACTCGAAATTATTCTCGAAAATTATTAGATATAGGCGATTTTATAATGTCATTGACCACTTGCAGTACCCGAACAGTACTGTTCATGCTACTACCCAGACAAACCTAAAGGTTTGTTTTGTCTTTAGATTAAGCACAGACTCAGAGTAATTAGGGCGCAGACAATGAATGTGTCTCTTTTTACGTAAGTCAAATAAATGGGCGAGCGCACACGATAGCAGTACGTTTCGTGTCGCACAAGGGTCGAAAACAATTGCAATAGGCAGTGCCTTTCTGTGAGTATTTTTGCTGTAAATGTGTGCGTTAAGCGCCTAGGTGTCAGGTACACCTATGCGCTTTTCTGTAGTAGTATAGAGCGAAAATTTAATTAGTGTGCGTAACTTAGAGGCACTGGCTATGCGTGCCTTTCCTTCCATTTGTTTGAAGGAATTTCTTACTTAACACTTTGCAATAGAGTTCATTAGCTCATAGCACATTTAGGAGAATAATACGAAGAAGATATTCTATGGTTTGTTACATGATGAAGGATGAAGATTTCCAGGGTAGGCACTGCTTTTCTGCCTCTATTAAGGGCACGCCACTGCTACTAGCGCAGTTTGCAAAACGCATGCGTTGTGTTTGTGTTTTGTTCACAAACTCGTAACGCGCGCTCAATGATTTCGTGGGCCGTGTGTTTTGCCGAAAACTTGCGGTTTTGAGAATTATATTTGTCAAATTCGGAGCATCGCATCGCCGAACTTCGAATATCACTTTTCTACATTACGTTGGCATATCGCTGTCTCTTTCTTTTCGTATGTCATATTTGACTAAGAAAATAACTATCAAAATCGTGACAGGTTATTTTACCCTGTAGGCGGCCCGCAAGACAATCCACTCCGTAGACAATAACAAAACACGTGTGTGAATTAGCTGAATACCGATTTTTGGAAACCGCACTCGAAACTTAGCGTGTTATGTTTGACGGAAACATAACTAATACGGAATGGTTTGAAATTGGACAAATAGCAGAATCTGGCTTCTGACCGCATCGGCATTGACTTTGACTCCGAGATAACCGTAACTTTCCATTTCGTTTGTTAAAACAAGTCCTAAAGTCAGACATGATCGAACAACAATCTCTAAGCCCACTCGATGACTAAAATCCGATAGATTTATTTTTATTTTCACCGCTACCGTTTAGCAGGCAATTAGCAGGTAAATGATCACGGCGGAGACAGCTTAGCAATGCTAAGGCAAAAAACTGGACGAGTGAGAGACGGACTTAACTGCTGAGGGTTCCGTACGAATGAGTTAAAAAAGACTTACGCGGGACTCAACTCTATAATATTTGCTTTGATGGCTTGCCGCGCGTATGAGGAGCATGGCGTTCTAGTCACTGAACAACGAAACCCACGTATAAATTCGGGAGTCCATCAGAAAGTAAAAGAATTTAAATCGTGAAGATTCCTACCGCGTTTTGCCCGTATAAAGACCTGTGCTGGAAAAGCTGAAGACCTAATTTAGAGGTGGTGCACAGACAACAAACACACGTCGAGAAAAAAAGTCGGTGTGTTTTGCACTTTCGATGAAATTCGGGATGCAGCCAATCCTCCAGGGGATGTACGAATGTTGCCATAGACGCTGAAAAAGCGAGCAAAGCGGCGGTTAGACAGTAACATGCCTACCTCCGTTGCGACAGGCACGTTCTCCTGAAAATGGAGCCCATGAAACGTCGAGCAGAACGCCATGCTTCTCGCGGACGCCTCCTGCATACGCGCGGTAAGCCGTCAAACTGAGTATTAAATATAAAAAACTAGCAGCCCATCCCGGCTATGCACGGGCATAATATCATTTAAAAAAATATTATTTTGAACTATTTATAGGCACGCACCTGCCGCCCCGCCGCCCCGGCCGGTCGGTACCGCCGCAAACGCTACGTCCCGCAATTTTTAAATCTATAATATCTTCGAAAATATAAATTAAAATTATATGCTGTAAACGGCCATATAGATCAACAATGTATTCAAGGTATTCAATTGGATAAGGACTAATGCTGTATTGGTTAAAATCGCTTCGAAATTTAGCCATTATTTGTCGTAAAAAGTAAATGACAAAAAAAAATTATTGTGGGATATCCATAAGAGATAAATATATACCATCGCAGAGTTTTCTGTAGACCTTTTCAATGTGTACAATAATTAGTACATTATTTTGATAAATCTCGTAGGGTTCAGCCTGCGTTTGCAATGTAACATAAATAACGTAATTCTTTACGACGTCACATTGGAAACCACAAAAATAACAGTATTTCTCCACTATTTAATGGATTCACCTTTCTCTTCAATCACTCTATCTATTAAAAAAAACCGCATCAAAATCCGTTGCGTATACTATGTAGTGATAGTGATAACGTGATGTGTGTGTTAAAATATGGACTCTGCTGGACTCAAATCTTTCACAGACAGTGTGTCTGTCAATTCTCTCATCTGATCAATTATCTCCTTCTCTTCTATGTATTAAAAAAAAGATAGTGTAATAGGTGGATGCGCCCTGAATCCGAAATGTTTCCCTGTTATTTTGAGTGGAATCTTTCAGTACACTTATTAAATAATTGTTTACACGGCTTTCTAATAGGAATTATTTTTTCTTGTATGTCAAATGACATTTAAGTGGCATACTGGATAATACATTTTGAACCTACGAATGGAAGGGATAAAGCTGATGATGTCACTATAATTACATGGACGTTTGCAACGTGAGCCTGTTAGCATAAAACATATTGTTGTTTTTGTTGATTTCACAAAGTAAAACCGATTCAAATATGTAAAAGCAAAAGATAATCTTCATGCAATTTTTTCTTGTAACTGTGGTTTGACGCAGCATGCGTTTTTCAGAATAAAAATAAAACGTACAGACACATCAATTTGTCACCCGATTTCAGATACCAAATATTTTTCGTAAATAAATTACATTTCCATAGGGAGCATAATATTCTGATGATGACCTAAGTAAAATGCTAAACCATAAATGAAACATTTTGGTGTGGAATTTGTGTAAATTTAAATATTTTTTTATTTTTCCTATTATTTTGTCTCCAATTGAATATTAAGCTGTGAATATTCCATGTTTTATCTCTATGCATGGAAGTTAAATTCGTTGTTTTAGTTAGGTTACTCACTTAGTTAGTTAAATTTTTTAACGCATCTTAATATTATTATTTTATATGTCACTCTCCGGCCCACAAACTGTATTCCTGTGCAATAAATCGCGTCGATCCGTTGCAAAAAGGGTTGCAAGTTTTAAAAGGCAGAACAACGGACAAACATACTTTTTGATTTCGATTTAATTCTAAATCACACAAGACAAGAAGGAAGACACAGTTATGGCCATGATCGAATTTTGAGAGTATTGTTTCTTTCGTGTCATGTATAACCCATAATTGAGACAAATACATGATTTCATTTCATATCAAGATCGCTAGCTCTTCACGGAGACCTAAAAACGGTCGTCTATCCACACGCCGCGTCTTCTGCTCGCGGCGGGCAGCGGGGAAGGGGGTGAGGGCGGGGCGGCTGCTCTCACTGCGCACTTAGTATTCAATACTGAGTGCACAAATCGATCTAAATTCCGGGTCGATCCTAGATTGCGCAAGCGCTCGAGAGATTGAGAAAACACGGAGGATTTCGTCCAGTCCTCCCGGCTGAGGGTACGGAACCACTGCTTTCCGCCGACGCACTTGATGTCGTCGTCCCACCTGGCGGGTGGTCTTCCCACACTCCGTTTGCCTGTCCACGTCGGTCCACTTCCACCATTGAAGGAAGTGTGGAATTAATCCGTATTAAGCGAAAGGAACGAATCCTACCAAGTGTCCCACGACACCTCGTCATTTTTTTAGGGTTCCGTACCCAAAGGGTGCCAACGGAACCCTATTACTAAGCCTCCGCTGTCCGTCCGTCCGTCCGTCCGTCCGTCCGTCCGTCCGTCCGTCCGTCCGTCTGTCCGTCCGTCCGTCCGTCCGTCCGTCTGTCACAGGGCTGTATCTCGTGAACCGTAATAGGTAGGCAGCTGGAATTTACACAGAGTATGTATTTATTTTGCCGCTATAACAACAAATAGGTAGAATAACAAAATAAAAAAAAATAAAGGGGGGCCTCATACAAAAAACGTGTTTTTTTTGTTAAATCTTGTACGATGGTACGGAACCCTTCGTGTGCAAGTCCGACTCGCACTTGGCCGGTTTTTTTGAGATAAAGGATATTTTTTTGGTTACGTTCTTCCCGATCTAACGTGCGTGGTCCGAAACGTAATTGGCTGCTTTTGTTAAATTGATAGCAAATACCAATAATGTATATATAGTTATATATACCTACAAAGGATTCCCAGGTGTAATATCACGTGAAATGGATCAATTACTTTTAACAACTATAACACAGTGGGTACGAAAAACTTACAAATACATGTGAGCCATCATAGACCACTCATATTTCAGGAGGTGATTCTCAGTCATTTAAGAAATTCGATTCGAGAAATTATATTGGGTTCGTTTTCTTACATTAGAAAAAGTTGTATTTGATAAAGTTTTTTATTTATGCCTTCTGGCTCACCCCCGAAAATTGTTATACCCAATGCTACCTAGCAGATACTTTTGAATTTTTCGAAATGCCCTGAGGCCGACAATTAATTGATATCAATTAATCTTAATTCCTTTCTTTAACTTTCTTTTTAAAAAATACAAATACGAGTCTGACTAGCCAACTGATGGTTCCGTCCAAATTAGTATATAGATAGGTCGTCCATTGTAGGGTTTTTCTGCGAATTTCTGATTTTTATTTTTCTGATTTCACAATTCTACGTCGACTGGAAGTATCCTAAAAGTTTTTAATAATTTTTGAGTGTCAAATTATGTGTAATAAGTGGCCGTATATTTTTGATCGCGTTGACTTAGAACCTAAATTTTTTACAGCTCCAAGTTAACAAGGAATTGAAATTAATTATTATCCCTTTAAGCGTTCCGGAGAAAAATGGTCTGGATAGACGGACAGACATACAGGAAGACAACGTAGTGATACTAGGGTTCCCTTTTCCTTTTGAGGTACCCTAAAATCATGCATGAGCTTTATTTTAGGTTAGTTAATATTTTCCCTAATTCATTTTGTTCTACGTAATTTTTTTTTTGTCCGCCTCACTGCACCTCTCCTACATCTCTAAGGTTGAATGGTAGAGAATGCCTTATGGCATTAATTTCCGCCTTTTTGTACCGTACCGCAAACAAAGTATGTTTTCATTTCATTTCATATTTTCGATTGTTTATTCACAGTCTTCGCAGTTAGACCGTTTGCGCGTAGGCACATTGCCCTCAAGTGCAGGCGGTGGAATGTCGCTTGTCGTTCCCTTCTAGTTTGAAGATTTCTTGCACAGATATATCTTGTTATATGGCTCCGACCCTACTCGCCTAGAGAGATGGCAAACCTCCAACACAGTAATTCCAGTTTAAACTTGAAACTTACATTCGCCGATGATCCACAGTCACCTGTGACTCACCGGTGACTAATCATGGAATGACAGCAAATCGCGTGAATCATTCTCACACTAGTCACAAGTACAAAACATAGTTTTGTCCCTTTCTAATTATTCTAATTATAGTGCGATAACCTCATCGGACAGTGGAATGAAATTTATTCACATTCACCCGTTAATGTGAATTACAGGTTCCGTTTTTGTCATACACATATTTTGAGCGGCTCGTAGCCTTGTGCCGCGGGGACTTGCCTAGCATAATAATAATAATATTCTTTATTGCTTCCATACACAATGGTACATGCAAGGGCGGACCTATTGCCTAAAGTCAATATCTTCCAATCAACCCGATAATGGGACAAAAATATACAGGTAGCAACAAAAAGAAAAGTAACCTAAGATTTGATATCGTGCACTATTTATTGATACTTCAAAATAATTATGTAGAAGAAGGTGTCTGCAGACAAAAGTCAGCTAGAAAAATATGTATATTAACAGTACAAAAAAAATATACAAAATACATACATTAATAGACCAGATACAATTATTTTATTTTATATTAAATATATGTTACATCATATTCAAACATAAATATTACAATATATAACCCTCCTTCTTTCGCAGTCGGGTAAAAACATAACTCATTTTGCAAGGTAGTATGATTTCATGCGTTTTTTGAAAACATCCAGAGAGGCTGAGCTCCTGACTTCAAGTGGTAATTGATTCCATAGTCGGGCTGCATTAACTGCAAATGAATCGGTAAAGCAGGTAGAATTATGTGTCGGTATCCGTAGAAGAAGCTTACCAGGGGTCTGGGTTCAAATCCTCGCCCCGTTCATGCTCTACTTCGTTACTCTTTCTGAATCGTATGAGTGCATTTCGTCACGAATGCGAGCTGCTCCATGGTTCGGAATCCATATAAAACTATAGGTCCCCTTTCTTTACTAGGTGGTAGGGCTTAAGCCCGGCCGGGTTGGTATCATCGCATCGGATGAAAAGATGCTCGAAGAGGCAATGATAAATCATCCGTGTTTTCCTACCCATAAAGGGAGGGTACTGGCATGTTACCTAATTTCTTTGAAAATAAGGTGTGTTGGGCTAACATAGAGACGTTGGGTGATTAATTAGCCATCCTTGTCCTAAGTGTTATTTTTCAAAAGTTTTTGCTATAAGTTTTTCCAGAAATGCCGTACCCGCTTAAGGTGGCCCATCCCGCTCATCTCCCCATACAAAAGGGGAAAGAAGATCACGCCCATATTTCTTGTCAGAGATCCAAAATTTTGCTCAAAATAGCTTTATTTGATCGAACTAGATGTCTGATGACCATTGGCATTGTAAAATTGTGTTTGGTTTCGAAATTTTAAGGTCTGAAAGTTCGCATTTTTCGCGCGTTTTTTACAATAACTTTGGAGGTGGATTACGCAATGATAAAGTAAGAACATCTTAAAAAGATTAGTCATCAGACATAGCTTATTTAATCAAGATTTATAATCTTTTTGGTTTTTGTTCGATTTTTTAATACAGCGGTCGTAGTTTACTTTTAGCTATAAGTCGTTTTGAAACTAAAATTTGCGTAAATCTTACCAAATCATACACTATGCACATTGTCTTTTTTGTGGACATGTTGCATTTTCCTCATCACGGAGCCTGTCTTATTCTTTGAAACAGAGAAGGTCCCAGAGCGCAACAGCACGGTTTTGTACAGTGCCCGCGAATGAGTTGAGCCCGCCGGGTTGGGCCACCTTAAATTAAAATAACAGGAAAACCCACTGCTCGCTATAGTACAGTCTACGGGCTAGTTTAGGAAGCAGGGTGTATACATCGTTATGGACCAATCTATATGACATATTGCATACAAAATTGTTTTCTGTATTTTATAGCTTTATAGTTCGGATCAATAAAACCATTTTTTAATTTTAAGTTACATGAAAAAAAAAATGAGCGGGTTAGATAACATTGTCAACTGGAAATCGTCGAAATTGTAACGAACATCGAGAAGTGCAGGGGGTCCATTCAGGGCAAGAGTGAGTTCGAGTTCGGGAGTGAGTTAACCTAAAAATAGCTGGGAAATATATTATTATTAAAATAACGGAACCGTTATTTATACTTCCAACGAATTTACGGGACAGACTAGATTTTTACCCAAATGTAATGATGTTCAAGAAGTGTGAAAACATTGACTATTTAAAAAAGTGAGTTGATATATAGTGACGAATTCGAACTCACTCTTGCCCTGAACGGACCCCCAGGTTGTCATTGGCTTGGACATGTAGAGCGAACGGGTGACGAAATAATGACGAAACTGTTTTTACAGACCGGAAGTGAGGGGAACTGTCGCGCCCGGGAGGCCCAGGTGAACCTACCATGGCCAGATCGATCATGTACTTGTTTTGCAAAGGTCAGGTACGTGGTCCCCGTAATCGTAGATCACGTATGAAAAGACGTATGTCCGAAGATGAAGCGAAAGAAGTATGCTGCGATTGTACTGCATAGCGCTCTATCAACTCTAGTATGTATTTTATTATTTATTTATTTTTATTTAAGAGAATTAAGCGGTAACATAGGTACATACGAACACATTCTAATATAATAAGACATATTATTTATGCTTATGCTACCCCCAAAAACAATTCCCATTTATTACCATTGCGTACGAACAAGAAAATGTAATCAATAATAAAGAAAAACGTTTAAAAAACGAACTACAAAGTATAACAAATAAAAGTAATTTCTCTTGCCCCGATTTTGATGACAAATTAACAACCAAAATAAAAATAAAATATAGCCTAATTAGTAACAAAATGTAAACTTTTTACCAAAACAGAACAAAAACGAAACAAAAGTTATACAAGAAGCAACATTTGCCGCGTGTTATGTATGTGTGTGTGAGGGAGTGTGTGTCCATGGTAAGAGGGAGGGTGAGGATGTATGTGAAGATTTGTGTTTGGATTCGAAGTTTTCTCCTGGCGATTTATGATTGGGGTTGCCAGAGCTCGGTAAAGTTTAATGCTAAGAATGTAAGTACTTAAAAAAAATAGTCCTCTTTTACCATCTCTCCATAACCGATTACCTTGGGGTCTATCTCTCGCACGTTTTTTAGGGTTCCGTACCCAAAGGGTGAAAACGAAACCCTATTACTAAGCCTACGCCGTCCGTCCGTCCGTCCGTCCGTCCGTCCGTCCATCCGTCCGTCCGTCCGTCCGTCTGTCACAGGGCTGTATCTCATGAACCGTAATAGGTAGGCAGCTGAATTTTTCACATAGTGTGTATTTATTTTGCCGCTA
Source organism: Incurvaria masculella (assembly GCA_946894095.1). Classification (NCBI taxonomy): domain Eukaryota; kingdom Metazoa; phylum Arthropoda; class Insecta; order Lepidoptera; family Incurvariidae; genus Incurvaria; species Incurvaria masculella. The sequence goes on from OX335647.2 coordinate 23,074,198, forward strand.
TAACAACAAATAGGTAAAATAAAAAAAGGTTGAAAAAATTGAAAAAGTTAAACTAATAAAAACACAAAAAAAGGTGACTTTTTTGTGTTAAATCTTGTACGATGGTGCTGGTGATGGTATTTTTGTCCGTTCACGGATTTCTCCGTCAATTGTGAACCGATTTTGAAAATTATTTTACTGTTAGACTGGATATACCCTCGAGGTGGTCCCATTGTCACCAGGTCAGAACATGACGAGGGGATTCCATGGAAATCTAGGGAAACCACTAAATTCAGTACTGAGTGGATCAATGAACTAAAAATATGGTAATTATAAACTATGACAAATCCGGATGCAGCGTACTATCTATAGATGATGAATAAACAATAAACAATAACATGAGAGTATTTCAAAAAATATTTTTGACATCCATGTCCAGTTCCAAAAAAAAATTTTAAAAATGTTTTTATCGAGCTCGAATCAAAATAAGGAGTTGCATGCCTAGCACGCCAATTCTCGGGATTCCGTGCTCAGGAATCAGGTCTAAAAAACAGCTTAAACAACCTCTATAACTGACTGGTTTCTTGGCTGGAATATCTATATTCAAAGAATTGACACCCTGGACTCGGGATAAGTACCGCGCTCCTATCTCTATGCATTCAATAGTCACAACATAAATCCAAAATTAGTATTATAGGTCAACAACAGGTATTGATTTATGAATAAACGATTTAATGATTGATTTTTCAATCGCCTATGCACGCTTCGCCGTAATCGCGTGGGCGAGAACGGATTACCGTCAGGTGGGCGCACACGAGATGCCTAGATGTAAGATACAATATCTTGTGTAACATGACCATTAGGCCTGTTAGAAATTGATTGAACACTGCACAATTAAATGTTCACCTCGCCAAAGGTGGCTCCTTGCGCGTTGCAATTAGTAAAGTCAAAAATTTGGCACAATTTGGCAGATTGACCAATAAAACAAGATTCGCATGTGCAACTTTTTTAGGGTTACGTAACCAAAAGGTGTCAAACGGAATCCTATTACTAAGGCCGAGTTGCACGAAAGGAGAAAAAATCAAAATCAACGTCAAAGTATGATCAAACACGTCACTTTGTGTGGACAGTATGTAAGGAACTCTATGCGGATCACTAAAAGTGACGTGTTTGAACATTGATTAACTCGGCCGTCTCGTCGTGCAACCGGGGGCTGCCCGTCCGTCCGTTTGTCTGTCACAGGACTTTATCTCATGAACCGTAATAGGTAGGCAGCAGCGAGGGCAGCAGAAATGTTAACAGAGTGTTTATTTAATTTGCAGCAATAACAAATAGGTAAATTTAAAGAATAATAAAAGCGGCCAAGTGCGAGTCGGACTCGCACACGAAGGATTCCGTACCCAAGATTTGACACAAAAAAATCATGTTTTTTGTATGGGGAATCACACCTAACCGGACTGAGCCTAATTCGTACCTCAGTGGCACGAGGACTTGCTTTCTATGCCATAGGTCATGGGTTCGATCTCGCCTCGTTCGTGCACATTTGTAGGGTTCCGTACCCGAAGAGTGAAAACGGAACCATATTACTAAGTCTCCGCTGTCCGTCCGTCCGTTCGTCCGTCCGTCCGTCCGTCTGTCACAGGGCTGCATCTCATGAACCGTAATAGATAGGCAACTGAAATTTTTACAGAGTGTGTATTTATTTTGCCGCTATAACAAAAAATAGGTAAAATAAAAAATTTAAAAAAAATTAAAGGGGCTCCCATACAAAAAATGTTTTTTTTGTGTTAAATTTTGTACGACAGTACGGACCGTTAAGGTTAACGGAAGGTTAAATTGACGACGGCTTTTACACCAGAGTATACTTGTAATGCTATAAATTATATTAATTTATATAATTAGAGTAACTTTATTAGTCGTAAGTAACTTAAACTGATGGTTGCTGTTTCTATTGTTCTTTAGTAACTTTATTATTTTAGTAACTTTAGTAACTTTATTAGTCGTAAGTAACTTAAACTGATGGTTGCTGTTTCTATTGTTCTTTGTTCTTTGCCTTAATCTGTTCTACCGAGGAATTGTTTGGCAGTAGCATTTAGATCTAAGCATGTATTTCATAATTGTGGATGGAAAAATATGTTATGTAAACCCGTGAAGTTTCTTTGCGGGTTCTTCATTACTGGGTTGATCGAATCCGCGGATCTTTGTGACGTAACTTGTTGTAGTTTGACTACCAAAAGTTTAAATAAATGAAATTAAATATAACAACATAATTTATGTTTTTATCGATAAATTAGATAAACCAATTTTTCATTACACACTTGACGCGACAAGGGAATGTCGCGCAAGGTCGCTCGGCGGCGACGAAACTCGATCGTATCACTTGTACAATCGCCCAAATCGCCCGCCCATGCGCGTGCGCAGGGGGCCAATTCTGTCAATTCCAAATTTGAAGAATCGGCAGTGTTCTCAGGAGAGACATTCACTTCTACATTACTTTGGGCATTCTGGAGGGTATTTTGAGGTATCAAAGAAGAAAAAAAATGCGATAAACCTGGCGAAGTTTATTATCGGTTCTTCTTCGCCAGACGAAATCGAATCTCACTTCGGTCGACGGAAAAAGAAAATTATTTTAACAAATCCGAGTGTGAAAATACATCTAATGGAGCAAACAAAAAAAAACTAAAACTGTTACCATGGTTGCCTTGCTGAGTGAACGACAATTGTTAGTGATTAAAAACGTTTAGTCGCATTTCGTATAAATGCTAACTGGTAAAGGTCAGTACACTTGGCCGAATAACACATTGTTTGACAGTTCGCATGGTACGAAATGTAACTAAACGTCAGATTTAACCAATCGTGTGTCCGTTTGCGTTTCCGTTTGTAAACTAACCAGCAGCGCAAGAATTGGCCTAAAGTTTCGCCTCACAATTGCGATATTCGCGTTATTTCGCTCCTGATGTAACGATTCGTTACTGAGCCCGAATCCGTTATGATTTCTTACAAGTGTGATCTGGTTTTCGACACAATCCGTTCAAAACTGGAGCGGAGAAACCAAGATAAAAAAAAAAACGGTTGGCCAAACAAAGCGAGGCTATTATAATATCCCTAATATCTGCTGCCGATTTTTGAGGGTTCCGTATTGTTAGATGTTTAAATTGTATTTTAAAAAGCACACATCTTTAAGAAAATATTTATTGTTTATGTTTTCAATGGTTTTGTAAATACGGGTTTCCTACTGATTTGAGATCAAATAGTGACCTCTGTATTGAAGCATTGTATTCTGATAAATAAATAAACAGTTGATTAATTACGGCCTCCGTTGCATGCGGACAATTCGAAATAAAACATTTGCAATTTAGGCTTACAATAAGTTTTATTTTTACTACATATTTTAACATTTTTTAACACAGTCAGCAGGGCTTCATGCAATCTCCAACCCTTTTTAGGGTTCCGTACCCAAAGGGTGACAACGGAACCCTATTACTAAGCCTCCGCTGTCCGTCCGTCCGTTCGTCCGTCCGTCCGTCTGACCGTCTGTCACAGGGCTGTATCTCAGTAACCGTAACAGGTAGACAGCTGAAATTTTCACAGAGTGTGTATTTGTTTTGCCGCTATAACAACAAATAGGTAAGATAAAATAATTAAAATTAAAGGGGGCTCCCATACAAAAAACGTGATTTTTTGTTTTTTTTTCTACGATGGTACGGAACCCTTCGCGTGCGAGTCCGACTCGCACTTAGCCGGTTTTTCTTCTTCAAATAAATTATTTGCATGCTCGAAGCGATAATGACCTACGCAGAGGACAGCACGGTGCCAGCCAGTCCCCAGACCGCAAACCGGGCTGAAGTGGAGGAGGATAGAGGATATGTCAGCCTCAATGGCCCAGTGGCGCGACACTTCGGCGATCGCTCTCCGAAGTTAAGCAACGCTGGGTCCGGTCTGGTCTTGGATGGGTGACCATGCGACCGTTGAGAGAGGCTGGCCGTGGTTCGGATTCCACGTTAATCTGTAGGTCCCCTTCCTTATTTACTAGGTGGTAGGGTAAATCCCGCCCGGGTTGGTATCATCGCATTGGATGAACGATGGTCGAAGCGGCAATGAAAATTGTCCGCGTTTTCCGTCCAATTCAATGTAGCCGTGCAATATAAGGAAGGTCCTGGCATGGCACCTAGTACCCATGTGGTGTGTTGGGCTAATACCACGACAGAAAGTGTGGTATTAGCCACCCATGTCCAATCACATAAAAAAAAGAAGTAAATGTTAACCCTAATTATTAAAACGAAATAAAATGCTGCCTCCCAACATTTTTAACGGATCCCTTGAAACGTTCACCAAGCAAAGCGGGGTTATTACAACGAAAAGCTTCGTTCTAACGATTCGTTACCGTTAGAACGAATCAATAGCGATTGCGCAGACTGTGTGATCACGTTTTCTATTTTTTTTTTAACGAAATATCTTTGCAGCATTGCCACGAGGTAATTTAGTGGTAAGGTGTTGTGTGTAAAATCGATATAAAATGAACAAGCTGTACCCTATAAATCACAAAAGATCTATTTTCATGCTAGCGAACGCTAAAACGTTCTCCTGCCAGAACGTTGGAAATTAAATAATACGAAACATCTTCAATATTTTTAATTTTACAAAATATTGTGGGATGGTTAAATCTGGGTCTATGTGATTTGATATGTGAAAAAAAAATATTTTACTTAAATCCTAGAACTCTATTTAGTGCAGGGGTTATGCCAACCGCGACCGAATTATGCCGAAAGAATGCGAATATGATACTACGTAGCTTATATTATTTGTACCCCACAGAAGATACACAAAACTGGGTAGGGGAAATGATTTATGCATCCCTGAATACGCGAAAGCAGGGAATGTGGGACTGCATTGCTGAAGGCTATATTACTATATTACCCATTATAACGCCTCCCAATTGGTAACCTTGAGCCAGTTAGCATTTGAAGGGTAGCTATTTTACTTTCTGCCTGGTGGTAGGTCGCTGGGTTTTTTGTAAAAGGGAAGCCTATACTATAGGTTCGCAAAAAGAAATGGTATGTGCTCCCATGCAATGCACAATCTTCTTTTTTCAGGGGTTAGGTTAAAAGAAGGTGGGACGGCTCACCCCGATGGAGACTTCCAGACGTGTGCGGGTGGCCACCACGCTACTCCTTTTCCCACAGGATGCGGTTCAGGAACGCTGCGTCCTCGACGATGAAGAGCACAGAAAGGCCTTTGGATTGTTCGTAGGTTTGGAGCACACGCGGTACTGGCGAGGTACTCCTGGGTACCTAAGGACCCGGCGGCGGCGAGATAGTTTTGGCGGGAACCGGTGCTACGATGACATGGCGTGTCCGTGCATCGCGGTATCAAAAACTGCACTGAAAGCTGGGCCTTTCAGCCTTTTCAGCAGACGCTGTCAATCTTCGCTCCATCAGGTGAGAGAGACATGTGTATGCGGGGAACAAGGATAGCACTGGCGTCATGCATATTACATAGAACCACGCCTAACCACTGCCTGTTATGGGATAGCTACGGCCAAACACAAACGCGTGATTACGCACGCGCATGCGCGGGGTTTGAAGGTCATCGCTATGTCGAAGAGACGCCTCAGCACTTGGTCTGGGCGTGTATTCTTGGCATTCGGTCATTGCGGATTCAGTAGAGTTAACAGTAATGTCAAAGTAAATTCTTCTTCTGTTAACTCTACTGAATCCGCAATGACTGAATGCCAAGAATACACGTCCTGATCCATCCGTTGGATGGGTCGTCCAAGAAGAGTGATGGAGGGTAGTTTCTGATATGGCCGTGAAGTGCCCCGACTGAAGTACAGTCAACCAAAGTTTAAAAGATACACTTCCTGTTAAAGGTTGCGTCGTGTGAATCGTGTTAAAATACAACCTACCTTGTAATTTTTCTAGTTTTTTATTTACATGATAAATAGTACACATTCTCAGTTATTTTTTTATGTATAGTCAGCCCTATGTTTCTTGGCGAAAGTCAAAGTATTTTGACTGTTCACCTTTTCATTGAACCGGAAGTGTATCCTTTAATCTTTGGTTGACTGTACATTGCTGCACTTTTTTCGGGGTTCACTTCGATCCTCCTCCTGAGCAGCCAATCACCTAAGGCGTTAGCTTTGGAGGTGTCTGCAGATTGAGAGCGGAGAAGAACCTAAGTAAATATACTTTTTTGTACTAAGCATGTGCATCGCTTATTCTAAGGAATGTGAAATATATGTATGTATAATCGACCGTGAAGCAAGGACACATTAATTAAAGAAAGATCCCTGTAAAAAGAAGCAATTTCCGAATTTACTGCAAGGCTGGACCCGAACCAGCAAAACATGCCATTCGCGGGTTTTGCGTCCAACCAATTTCGCCACCTGCTGTATACCCATAATTTGGAATTCTCCTACAGTCCCTCTTCTAATGCCTCCTACTAACACAGTATTTAACATTATACCTACATATATACATTTATTTAACGCTATACCTGCGTTTGCGTTGGATGGTTCGGATACAGCCTTGCAGTATATTCGTAAAGTAGTTCTTTTTACAGGGATCTTTCTTTAATTAATGTGTCCTTGCTTCACGGTCGTTCACCACACAATCCACAAAGTGCAGGTCACTCCAGCTTTAAAACATGCTTTCGTTAAGGAAAATTCGAGAAATTTTAGCGAAATTCCAAAAACGCATTTCTCATATAATGGGCAATGCTTTTTTTGGATCTCACTGCACCTCCGTCTCATCGGGTAAGTATGTTCCGTCTCTCTGAACTGGAGGTAGTGATGTCTAAGTTGACTTTTCACGCGCACACTCTCTTTCGTCTTGTTAACGCGCGGTGCGCAGTTTAGGTCTGTGATCTTGACAGACAGACAGACAGACGAACAACGTTGTAAACTCATTAGGGTTCCTTTTTTAGGGTTCCGTACCCAAAGTGTGAAAACGGAACCCTATTACTAAGCCTCCGCTGTCCGTCCGTCTGTCCGTCTGTCACAGGGCTATATCTCAGTAACCGTAACAGATAGACAGCTGAATTTTCACAGAGTGTGTATTTATTTTGCCGCTATAACAAAAAATTGGTAAAATTGAAAAATAATTAAAATTAAAGGGGGCGCCCATACAAAAAACGTGATTTTGTTGTGTTAAATCTTTTACGATGGTACGGAACCCTTCGTGTGCGATTCCGACTCGCACTTGGCCGGTTTTTATTTGTTTTTTTCATTTTGAGAATTGGAACCCAACAAAAAAACATATTGTGGTATTACCACAGCACCTAGCATATATTGCCAAGGAGGCGTAGACAATACATTTCGCAGAGGTTTGAACTAGATACTTCGCGTCGACTTTTCTGGCCGATCGCACCCGCGCTATCTGTGTCAGCCTTCGTTGGCGGCGTCACACGCTCGACGAAATTGGTCAAACCGTATTGTAGCAGTTTCCGGAGACATAAGATAAATCTGAACTATGGGCTCAAAGCTAGGCCGGAGTGCAAACCATGTAAAGACGTCAAATTTTGTTTTAACTAGGCTTCGTTCAATTGTGTATAACAACTAACGTAATTAATTATACGTTAACGAAACATTTTCATAAATGTTTCTTTCTTCGTATGCTTTAAACTACTTTGAATGAATAATTTACCGCCAAATCATGTAAATTCTAAAGTCTTCGCCTACAAATAACTACATTAATAATAAGCCCATGATTAGTACGAAAACATATATTTACTTAAGTCAACCTAAGACTGGCTCTAACGTCTGATGCCAAATACTATTTTGGTGACGAAGGCAATATGTTTGAATGTACAATCTTTGCAGTCAATGTCTGCAACGCAGGCAAAACGTTAAATCAATGTATGTATGATCTTAAACATTATGTAAGTAGGAGGCATTGATTACGGGAGTAGGAATTGTAGGAGAATTCCAAATGATAGCTACACAGCAGGTGGAAAAATGGAGAGACGCAATACCCGCGAATGCTATGTTTGCTGGTTCCGGTCCAGACTTACAATGTATTCATGGAGTCGTTCTTTTTACAGGGCTCTTTCTTTAATTAATGAGTCCTTGCTTCACGGTCGATTATGCATACATATCACATTCCTTGGAAAAAGTGACGTAAGAATATGCTTAGTACGAAAAAATGTATTTACTTACTACGGTTCTACACGGAATTTTGTCCTGTTTAACCCCACTGCTCACCCCTCGGGTAATCGAGCATGTAAGTATCTTACATTTAATAAGAATTGAGATATGCATACATTCACTTCGTATCAAAATCGGGTAAGCGGTTCTCAAGTTCTGAGCAGACAGAAGGACAAATATACAGACATGATTATATTATATTATTTCATAAGTTTGTTTCTTAAACGTGTTTTCATACACAGGTAAGTACTGAATAGTTGCACAGCTATGCATGCGGTGTGCACAACTTTATTGGAATGTTACCTAGTATTTGTTAACATGATTTATGGTAAATGTTGTTTTGTGTGCCAAATAAAAAAATTTTTTTATAAAAGACAGCAGATTTTGGATTTTATAAAATTTAGTGATGATCATAGGTTTATCTAAGGCTCCTGTGTAGCTGACATGGAATTTGTTAAATTTGTAGCCTATATCTGAATTTTCTTTCAAAGAGCAAAACTAAATAATTCGGCAAACCTCGAACAACACCACCACTGCAGCGGTGTGTGTAGCGCCGGCCGCCCCGCCGCCTCCGCCGCCGTGTAGCGGCACGGCACGGCGGCTGTGGCGGCGGCACGGCACGAGCGCGACGCGCCGCGGCAACGGCACCGCATGCACGGCGACCCTGGCGCGGGAGGGGCGACCCCCTCCGCGGGCTCCCTTCACCGCCGCCGCCAATGGCCGCGCGCGCCGCGCCAGCGAAAGGTATTATATACGAGTGGATTTTGCACTGCGAATACGCTATAAGTCAAAATAGAGCCTAACGGAACGGACCAGTCGCCCGGCGTTCGCGCGCCGGAATAAAAACGTGTCGCGCCCCCGTGGTGCGGTGATGCGCGGTTGTGTTGTGGCCTGAACGGACTGTCTGACTGTGCGATGGGGTGCGGAGTTAGGTGCTGCCTCGCGGGCCTGGCGTTGTGTCTGGCGGTGGAGCTGGCGGCCTCCGTTCGAGTCCTGCCGAAGAGGAAAAAAGGTAGGACCTTTTTTTCCGTGGAAAACCCTCCGTGCGGCTTGGAGAAGTGCGTGTGATTCGATTTGATTGGCAATGTCACTGATGAAACGTGAGTGATCTGTGTCATCAATCAGAGAATAGGGAATACGTTCAAATGGGGATGACAACTCTCAAAGTGGCGATAGAATAGCTTGCCCCAAGAACTAATAGATATATGGAAGATTTAGTTAAACTTTTATTTTATTCAATTCCCGACAAGTATCAGAATACGCTTTTTATATCATGACAAACAATCTCAATGGGAACAAATATTATTTTTTGTAAAATGTTATCCTTGGTTTCATAAAAAAAAATCCAAAAAAAACCACAAAATTACAATGTTTCGAAACTGTAATCAAAATAAAAAATTTAAACCCTTCCACCTAGTAAGCAAAGACGGGTTTTTGACACGTTTACACGAAAATTCATAAAAAAACATGTCACAAAAGCACATAAATAACGATTTGACAGGAGCGAGCTATGACGGCGCCATCTATATGAAATAAATATATGTTTTGTTCGATTTTTAAACAAGGCCATTGGCACACAATCTGTGCTGCATCTTCCTTATTCCAAATTCAAATTAATTCTACAAATAAATCGAACTTTCCACGCGCCGCTAAATAGTGAAACCTGCGAGCGTGTCGGTCGGACCGCACGCCGCCGCTGGCTTCCTTTCGTTGAGTTGTAATTAACGCAATCTATCGCCTACCTGCTTCTATTATCGGCTCGGCTCAGTGTTGCCATATTGTCTCGGGACAAGGCATTGGCCTCACTCACACGTCACAACGCAACCACAACGAGTGCATAAACCGATAACACAAATAAAACTCGCTTACCGGGAGATCCGCATATTTTAACTAACCATTTTCGGATATTTTACTTTATTTGTGGTGTGAGACCTTGTTTCTTGCCAAATTTCATGATTGTAGGTGAATGGGAAGTACCCTATATAATATATAAAAGCCGTATTTTTTATCGCGTTAACTAAAACTCCAGAGGCCTTAGAACCGTTAGCGCCGTGATTTTTTAGGGTTCCGTACCCAAAGGGTGAAAACGGAACCCTATTACTAAGCCTCCGCTGTCCGTCCATCCGTCCGTCCGTCTGTCACAGGGCTGTATCTCATGAACCGTAATAGTTTGGCAGCTGAATTTTTCACAGAGTGTGTATTTATTTTGCCGCTATAACAACAAATATGTAAAATTTAAAAATAATAAAAAATAAAGGGGGCCTAAAAGTGTCTTAATAAATAGACAGACGGACGGACAACGATGTGGTTGCCTTCTCTGCTTACTAGGTGTTAGAGTTAAGCCGTGTATGTCACATCGAGTTGGATGAAAGGTGTTCGAAGCGGCAATGAAAATGCAGTTATTATTGAACTGGGCCGCTGTTCAATGTAGCCGAAACCAATGTAGGAAATGTCCTGGCATGGCCCCTCATACCTTCTCTTGTTACAAGACAGTAGGAAATACATTTTGCATAAATTGCAGGTTCATTGTGAAGGATTTGTGTATCAACAAAATTAACCCACACACAAAGAATGAATTAATAAACGCACACAAGTTAATTACCAACATTTCAAAACAACGTAACAGATATAACATTAAGTCCAACTTAATTACGTCTGTGGCTCGCAATCACAAGCATTGTTATTATTCGAGTTTGTTCAGTTTTAATTTATTTGTTAATATTATGTTTTAATAATGCAACTGCTGCATTTGGCTATGTTTTGTACAGAAAGCTTGCATTCTAAATTCAAAATGTATCAATTTTAAACCGTACATCATGGTCTGGAGCTGTGTAGGTTCTGGCACACAAAAAAAGGTACAAGGGCGTCTTTCGTGGTTCTAATTTCGAAACAACTGGAGGTCCTCTCCCATATTACTACTAGGCGGTAAGGTTAGTGCCATTGCATAAATGATGGTCGAAGCGGCAATGAAAATTGTCCGTGTTTTCCATGCAGTTGAGTTACAGGCGTGCACTAAGGGAGGCCCTGGCATGGCACCGAGTTCCCATGTGTGCTTTGAGCTAATATAATGATACTAAGTGAGGTATCAGCCATACATATCCAGTTACAAGAATAAAACAATTTAATTAAGGCTATCATGAAAGCAGCGGAAATTGAAGATTTGAACATTTTAAGTAATGCATACTTTGTCCATTGGCCAAAGTAAAATATTGCAAGGCGATTTCCATAAAACTAGAGAAATCATATTCTAGACCCTTTCTATAAAAAGTTCTGTTCCCTACCCCTAAAAGTTGTCAGATTTCAATCATTTTTAACCACTGGAGAAAGCTTCATTCTATGTCCATATATTTTTGTAAATATGTGTATTTTTCAGTAAAAACAGTTAACAAAAATGTATACTAAAAAAAATGTACGGACGTAGATTTTGACAGTATATTATAGAATCAAAAATTGAAAAAAACCTAGTAAAAAATTAAGAGCATGCAAACAGTTATCACCCGTCGTATTGGGAATTGATAGAGTAACGGTTCTCTATTTTTTTACCGTGGTACTGAATGAATGACAAAATATTCATACGGTAATTTTATTCAAGTAACTTTAACTTATTACCTACTATGTGTCACCGAATGATAATTTCGCCTGCAATAAACGCAAGTGTTCCTATAACTTCATTCACACAAAGTATTCACATACGACAGATAAGGTGCAGTTAGAATTCAAGTGCACACACCAGTCGGACCGGTGCCAGTGTCTACACACATGTCTATTACACCACACCCACAGTGTGGGAACATTCGGAACGAATCAACCTTAAGGTGGCCCATCCCGCTCATCTCCCCATACAAAAGGGGAAAAAAGATCACGCCCATATTTCTTGTCAGAGATCCAAAATTTTGCTCAAAATAGCTTTATTTGATCGAACTAGATGTCTGATGACCATTGGCATTGTAAAATTGTGTTTGGTTTCTAAATTATAAGGTCCGAAAGTTTGAATTGTTGCGCGTTTTATACAATAATTTTGGAGGTGGATTACGCAATGATAAAGTAAGAACATCTTAAAAAGATTAGTCATCAGACATAGCTTATTTAATCAAGATTTATAATCTATTTGGTTTTTGTTAGATTTTTGACTACAGCGGTCGTGGTTTACTTTTAGCTATAAGTCGTTTTGAAATACAAATTTTCGTAAAATTTACCAAATCATACACTATGCACATTGTCTTTTTTGTGGACATGTTGCATCTTCCTCATCACGGAGCGCAACAGCACGGTTTTGTACCGTGGTACCCGCGAATGAGTTAGGCCCGCCGGGTTGGGCCACCTTAATACACCTGGTATACTTACACTCGTTTTTTTTTAAAGTCATACACTTAATTACGCCGCTTAAGAGGATAATGCGGTGATCGAGTTTCATACAATGCTTCGTAGGGATTCTTCTGTACACTTTTTTCTTGATAACTTATCTTTTATACTTTAAATACGCCATTGCACATTTGAATACCGGCCTTTAGAAGCTAAAGATAAGCTATCCAATAACCTCTTAAAATTCCGTTTTGACTAGAACATCTATATTTGCACGTTCCTTATGTAATGTGTTGTCGTTTGATCATTAATTTTACACACCTCTTTTCATTATTTTTTCTCAATGAAATTATATTTTTTTAAATATATTTTCCTTCAAAGCATTCTTTCCCATTGTACATCAACCATAACCAATTTTAAATCAACAACTGTGCCGTTCCGTTAAATGCTCCATCATCCGTGAATAAAACAACAGTGATTTCACTTTCAGTGGCGGTAAGCAAGTAAAAGTTAACCGTGTTAGCACAGAATACGTTAATAGTGGCATTAGTCCGAAGATGGACGCAGAATCTCGCTCGGAGCGGCGCGGGTGAGACCGGTCCGTCTCGCGGTACCGCATTTTCCTCCCGTGAGTTTTCCCGATAATTAGCGCCCGCGATGGAAATCGCTCGTCTCCAACGAGAGTAGGAAATTAGCGAATTAAGTGGGCGATTGGAGGAAATTGCGTCTGTCATGCGAGCGGTGCGTGCGGCGACGTGAAGCTCGCCGTCGTTGCGTCAAATTGTAGATAAATATGTTACGGTTAAAGGCCGATGTCGGTTCAAGTCCGAAATCTTTTTATCCGTGAAGGTAACTAATATTTTCAAGATATACCTGTGTCCAGGGCACTAATTTAGAGTATATGGTGAGAAAAAAAATAACCTTAACCAAATTTTTTTTCGAATTTTTTCACACAAATAAATAAAAAAACATTTTAAAGTTCTATTTTTCCTTGACATCAACTATTAACGAATACACTCAACATGGATATAAGTGCAGAAATCAAAAAACATCGAGAAAAAAATAATTTCGTACTTTGACCAATATCGGGCTTTAACCGTAATATATATATTATTAAATATGTACGTTTTTTTTAAAGGGGATATAATAATTATATCTTTCTAATCTCATTAATATCCTGCGATTGTGTTGGTAGATTTTATGCATCGTGCTTTTGATAAAAACACCAAGTTGCTATGAAATTGATTTATACTAATAACCCCAATAACTGTGATTTTATTTACAAATAAATAAAAAATATTTGACACCTAAGTGTGCGTTGAACTGAAATAACATATATACGTATATCATCAAACTGTTTTTTGATAAGATGGAGATGAAAGTACGCCTCATTTGATGATCAATGAATCATATTAATTTCCCATTTCCTACGCACTTCAGATCTACATTTGTTTCTACTTTTTATTTCAGGTTCTAAAACCTTTACTTTGCATTTCTACGACACATGCGTTTCTGCCACACCCAAGTCTCGTTTCTGCCACACCCAAGTCTCGTTTCTGCCACACCCAAGTCTCGTTTCTGCCACACCCAAGTCTCGTTTCTGCCACACCCACGTCTCGTTTCCGCCACACCCAAGTCTCGTTTCTGCCACACCCAAGTCTCGTTTCTGCCACACCCAAGTCTCGTTTCTGCCACACCCAAGTCTCGTTTCTGCCACACCCAAGTCTCGTTTCTGCCACACCCAAGTCTCGTTTCTGCCACACCCAAGTCTCGTTTCTGCCACACCCAAGTCTCGTTTCTGCCACACCCAAGTCTCGTTTCTGCCACACCCAAGTCTCGTTTCTGCCACACACAAGTCTCGTTTCTGCCACACCCAAGTCTCGGATCTGTCACCTGCGAATATCGCCTCCGCCACTCCCAACTCTCGCTTCTGCAACACCCTTGTCCCACTCCTGCCATCTCCGAAAATCCTTCCACCGCAGCCTTGCTTTTGCCACACCAAATTCCAGCTCTACGACGCCCGAGTCTCACTTTTGGCGTGCCAAAGAACCGATTCTGCCACACCCGAACATCGCTTTCATAGTTTAATTAGATGGTTTGAATTGTACAAATAACTTGACCTGGTCACTGAGAAATCGATAGATACTACGTGGAACTTGTATTTCAAAGTTTTTTAGAAACTTCTCTACGTTTACATTTTACTAAATAAAACTCTCGGAAGCCGTTTTAAAAACATTTAATTATAGATATACGGTGTGATCATTTAAAAACAATTGAGATTGTATTCCTCCCCAAGCAACTTATGCAGAGGACAGAGCACCAATTAATAGTAACATGACGATTTTGAGAACCCACCGTTTTTAGGCTAGACTATTGTGTATCGTATGATTTATGATTAATTGCTGTTAAAGTTTCAGGATTCAACGCCAGTTATTATAATTTCCCAAACCAATCTGCACAATATTTTGCGATAAAAAAAAACATCTTTAAGATAAAAACCAACTTCTTTTCATCACCCTTTCAGTCAATTATCCACACCGGAACAGACAGTACCGCCCACGTTTGTAATTTACAACCTCTGATAGCTTAATCGCCCGCATTTAATTACCATAACATTACAAACAGCGGCACAGAACGAGTGTGTCTACAACGAAAGGCATCTGCAACTACGATGCTGTATAACGTGTTCATTTGTTAATTCCATTTGTCGTGGAACAATCAATTTGAGATCCATGGTGATCATAAGCTAATTCAGCAAACCCAAATCCTCAATGTTCGAGGGTGTCTCGCAATAGTTGCCTAGTCACTACACTATCGGTGACACGAAAATAAGCAGTGCCGCCTGTGAAGCTTCGCAGGCGATTACTGGCTGAGCCTCCTAACCCATTCACATTACAACAATAATATGTTATAATTTTAAGAATGCACATCTAATGCTTCTCTTTTTTCCTGTTTATTTCTACAACATTTGTAAGTCTTGGTTTTGTATCATTGTTTAAATAGTTTAATGTACAATTTTTTTTGTTTTTTACCCGCCTGCGCAAGGGGGGTAATTTAAATAAAAATTATTTCTTTCTTTCTTTCTTTCTCTAAAAAAACCATTTTTTTTTACATTGCTGGTTTCGTTGTGGAAACGATGCTAAATGTTACCCATAAATCATACATTGTTTTTTTTTATGAAATTTTAAAATAATAGTTATAATGCAACATCTCACACGAACACAACATTTCCGGAGGAATTCGGTACCAGGCCAGCTCCTTACCTTATTCTCTTACAGCTACATTGAACTCAATTGAAAACATTTGAATATAAGTTTGAAATATTTTTTTAATTGCCCTAAGTGGTTACACTAGGTGGAAAGAAACCTATAGAAGCGCTACATAAGGAAAGTTTGGAAAGTCAAAATGCTACTTTGCAAACGAATCGACTAATCGAGTATGGCGCTTGATTGGCTGGCTGCTTGACTCATCTCGCCCCTAGATTGTTTAGCTAAACATTGGGATTCATCGCCAAAGATGGCAATGTTAGCATCAAATAAGTTCGCTCTGTTATTCCAGCCTTGCCTGTTCTCGCTTTCGCTCCTGCCAACAAAGATTGATTTATCCGTTGGCTTAAAAATGCTTTTAATTAGTCCGAAAGAGCCGTATCCACCGACAAAGGCGCTGCCAACTAGAGCAAAGGAAGCGATTCGACCTAGGAACGAATACCAGACAATTATAGTTTTCACCTCTCCGCCGCCTAAGCGATGGCGGATCAATTACTAGTATTTCGATCATCAACAACTTCACGCATCTAAGGAAAAACTGGCGTTGTGCAAGTTTGATCACGCGACCGCACCGGAAAGAGTTGCCGGCAGAGCTGATTCACCTACGCACTCGTAATTATGAAGCGTAAAATAATATGAATGTTATATAGTGTGACGCTAGCGAAATCAAACCGTTACGTGCTGTGCTTATGTAAATTGGGCGGAGCCGCACTGCATTCGTTGGTGCGTGTGGACTGACCCGAAAAGTCGTACATATAATTGGAATTATTTTAATACTTTTCAAAGAACTAGATATGGATGGATGAATCACGCCTTTTGTCACGATATAAGTATATTACTAAAGGAGATACGTGCCATGCCAGGATCTTCCCTTTACTTGAACACGGCTAAAATAAACTGGACTGAAAACATGGGCAATTTTGAATTATAGCTTCCAACATATTTCAGTTAATGCGATTGCAAACAACTCCATATTACCATACAGCCTTTCCATCGTTTTAGTCAGAAAAGAACCTAAGCCCTACAATTGTACATGACCTAAAATGAAAATTCGATCACCGAATCTTATAAACTCCAACTTCTCGCATTTGTCTGTCTGTCCGCTTATAACTTGAGAAACACAGACCAGATATTGACGCCGTTTTTTGCTCACATCGACACTTCGAATACATTCTAAGTTACTCAGAAATCGGGTAAATAAAATGGGTGAAATCAGGGAAAAACGGACTATTCTGACATTCGATATAAATGGTGAAACAAAAAACATGTACTTTTGACAGCTTCATACTTCTAAAGTTTAAAAGTTACAAAAACATAGTTATGTCGTTGAGAAGATCCATCTGACGGCAACACAGAAATTAATGAGCGACCCATCTAGCACCCACTGTTTGCAATTTTCTAAAATTACCAACCCAAGTCGTAGTCGCAGACGTATTGGAGAGTTTGTGTTTTTTTTTTTTTTTAATGTGACTGGACATGATGGCTAATACCACACCTTCTGTCATGGTATTAGCCCAACACACCACATGGGAACTAGGTGCCATGCCAGGACCTTCCTTATATTGCTCGGCTACATTGAACTGGATGGAAAACACGGACAATTTTCATTGCCGCTTCGACCATCGTTCATTCAATGCGATGGTACCAACCCGGGCGGGATTAACCCTACCACCTAGTAAGTAAGGAAGGGGACCTACAGTTTAACGTGGAATCCGAACCACGGCCAGCCTCTCTCAACGGTCTAATGGTCACCCATCCAAGACCAGACCGGACCCAGCGTTGCTTAACTTCGGAGAGCGATCGCCGAAGTGTCGCGCCACTGGGCCACTGAGGCTGACGTGAGGTGTGGGAAGGAACTTACTTGGCGAAAGCTTTTCGGGAACACATATGCGCGCGGTGGCGATGTTTGGACTGAGTCCATGCGACGGAGTCGTAAATAAGGTCAATATCACACTTCTTGTTCCATTTTTATGTTGTGGTTCCAATAAACCGCAAAAAATACAATTTTTTATATTTTTTACCAAATGCAATACTCGAAACCCTATCAAACATATTTACCGCTAAACCCAAGAATCTTGAATCTAATCAGCCATCGCGGCTCCATATAGGTAAGCGACATTATCTGGATTTCGCGTGGTCGCAGGCGCTGCATAGTAATTAAGATCCAGGATATCTCCTTTTCCAGCGAGCACGCTCGAATTGCGGAGCGCATTTTCATCACTTTGCGTCATCCGCAGTGTAGGGCACGGCATTGACTACGTCGCTTCACCGCACTGCAGCCGCGCAGCCCCGGCTGCAGTAGTCTAGGAGACGCTGCAAGCTTTGTTACATCATCTGATACAGCACGCCGAGTGCCCCGGGTCTTTTCTCTCATCGAGAAGTCATAGGTTCACCCGGCCATGCATACATCAATTAATTTATCTTTTTTATTCCAGTGCATTTCGTCACGAAATCGCATTCGCTCCATTTCGTCACGAAATCGCATTCCTTCGATTTCGCACATCTATGTAAAACTGTAGGTCACCTTCCATGCTAAATAGTAGGGTTAAGCCTGCCATGCACGAAGAGATATAGTCTTTCGATAAAACATTTTCTATATTTTCAATCTAGTTCAATCTAGCTGTGCTCTTTAATGGCAGTTGTCATATGAGGTGTATTTATCATAAAAGTAATATGTTTAATTACATAAAAAAATAAAGCAAGTTCTTAGTACATAATGCTAAAATATATATATATCGGCCGTTTCACATGGAAGCATAATTTTAATAAATACACCTTTTTTGAAACGACCCTCAAATATAATTGTTACGATTACAACCAACTGTAATAACAAACCAATTTCTACCCTGTCACATTTCGAGGCTGGCCATTTTTAACCATACCAGAGCCGGTACAGCCATAGCTGGTTGTGGTCCCATTTACTGCATCGGGACTAGTTTTATTGCAACTAAATTTTCGGGTTGCATGGAGACATGAATTTTATGGTTCCACCAGGTTACTGAGGACCTACTTTCACTGCGAGTTAGTTCCGTTCGTGCATCATGTGACGTAAGAAAACTTGCAGCGGGCCCATAGACTACAACTGGACTGCACAACTTTTAATGTAACGCGCGTAGGCAAAGTCTATATCTCACGAGTACACCACAATGTATAATTTAACACTTTCACTGGACGCGGCGTCCGCAGCTCCGTGAATTTCCCTTTTTATTACTCCAATGCAGCCTTGTAAAACCGAGATCAGAATGAATCCAATTTCGCTTTTACAAGGCCGGTCGTGTTTTTTTTTTGTCCGTTTGATTCGATGGTTCCATTTGTTGTTTTCGATGCGAGCATCGTGTGTTCTATTTTTGTTTGCTCGGCCGCTGCGGAGCGATCGTGCGGTGGAGTGTGCTTTCGAATCCGTGTGCGGATGCAAAGAGATAAAAAACCGGACGGAATGCCAGTGCGTTGATGCTTCCGATCTCGCGTCGTGTGCGTTCCTTTTTTTTCAACTTTCATCAGTGCCCGCCGTTGGTCGGTTCGATCGCGGGAAATCAATAGAGAGGCGGTCGCGAGCGAATATGGCAAGTCGTGCTGTCAGTTCTGTATTCAGAGCTGCTAATCCCAGTTGTCCCCTGAACTGGCGTTTACGGAACTTCGAAGTTCCGTTAAAACGTCAAACTCCATATAAGTGTTTACTGGATATTCTGAGGTTTTACTGCTTCAAGCTGTCAAAGTCAAGCTCGGACTTCTCATTTGTATGAAATCACGGTGTCGGCGTAAACCGAGTTAAGTAAACTGTCAAATCAAACTTGGACTCGCAAATGTTAGTTCGTTTAACGCCCACTGCGCGCGCTCTTCAATTTCTCCATACATTCGATCTGTTCGCCAGTCGATCTGTTTTCTGTAAACGCCAATTTAGGTGACAGCTGGGACTACGGGCTCAGTTCAATCGATCGATATTAATGTTTTAGAGTATCTATAATAAACTAGTCGAATCGATCTGTCACAGAAGAGAAAAGGAAAGAGAAGTGTCGCGTGGTCGTTACTCGCAACACCCCTATATGGACAAATTGTGCATAAAATCGTATGGAAAGCGCTCAGTCCAAACATGGTCACGCGAATGTGCTCCCGAAATCCCTGATGACATGAACGCACTTGTTTTTAATTGTTTTGTCAAAACGACCTCCGCAGCGCGCGCCGTACTAAATTTATAAAAAATACGTTCGAAATTTAAATTTAAAAAAGGAACATATCAATGCGAAGCTGGCCAGGGAAACAGGTCGTGTGTCTCGCGTATCTAACCAGACCCGTCTGCACTTTCGAGTCTTCTAGACGGGTCTGGGCCATCCGGCGACGAGCGGCGCCGCCGACGCCGGTCGGACCCGCCGCTCGCCAATTGCCGAGAGAGTAGGCCCAAGTTCAAGGCGCGGAAGCGGCCGTGTCGTTACGAAACCAGATGACGAGATTACATCTCTTACTCCGCACTTGACTTCAACGATGGACTGCTAAGTGTCTGGTTAAGATAGAGAAAACTTTACTTTTACGTCTTTGATTGTGTCCGGTTTGGTAATGAACACTTCGATTTTATTGCTTAGGCGCAATTAAAAGTTCCTGATGTAATCTGGTAATCTGTAAATCTGGATTATATCGTTTTATTATGTTATCATTAAAACATGTAATAAGACCACTTATGTACTCTGAAAAGATTTGAGAGTAAGACCATTTTCTTTCCAAAGCCGGCGTGAATAAATTATCCGTACTTTGAATTGTGGCTAGATTGAAAATAAGTAAAAATGTTTTTAAGAAATGCGCTTAGCCGATATTATTACCGAGATCAAACACATCTTACGATTATATAATTCTCCTATACGGTCCCTCTATTCCTAATCGCCGCCCTCCTAATAACACGATATTTCTATTTACGTACCTGCATTATATTGACTGGACATATTGAACATTCAACGACATTCAAAAACAAATCAAAAACCTGATTTCGATCAATTCGCTTATTCGCATGCATGCAATATATACCAAAACATAAGTACACCTTTTATGATAACGAATAGGTATTCGCGAACTTATATGCACGAGTCTATGGCAAGTAATTAATATTTATTCGGATGTAATTTATATTAATTAACTGGAATTACTAAGACAATTTCGCTTAGTTTTCATGTTTGGATTTGCTCTCTCTTTTTCAAACTGTCATCTTTTCTCTTAGCTACCATTGTTTTTAATTTTCATACAATATATAAATACCATAATGGGAATAATTATCTAAAGTTTCAGTTTTACTATGAAACGTAATAAAAAAACCGGCCAAGTGCGAGTCGGACTCGCACACGAAGGGTTCCGTACCATCGTGAAAGATTATTATTTATATTTGTATTATTATTATCACCCTTTAATTATTATTATTTTTTAAACTTACCTATTTGTTGTTATAGCGGCAAAACAAATACACACTCTGTGAAAATTTCAGCTGCCTATCTGTTACGGTTACTGAGATACAGACCTGTGACAGACGGACGGACGGACAGCGGAGTCTTAGTAATAGGGTTCCGTTTTCACCCTTTGGGTACGGAACCCTAAAAACGTAAGAAAAATGGTCGAAAAATGGTCGAAAATTAATCAGTAGGGCGGGTCCCGTCTCATTTACATAAAAAATGTGTTTGTTATGATAATTATGCTTTCTTACATCACAGTTACTTACTTGACGGAACAAGACCGTCAATGTATCGCCTCAGAGGCAGTCAATGTATCGCCTCAGAGGCAACCTAACTTTATACATACATACACATAAAATATCTCGGAAAAATCACGGTACATTCTTAGTACGAATAAAGTATGTTTACCAAAATAACCTTTACGATATATTGAAACATTTTGTTTAGATACTAGAGTGTTTTTTTATGAAAAGCCGCTATGGGTGGCTGTGCTGAGGACCAAAGGTGGTCAAAACGGCCAAAAACACCTCGCCTCGCGAAACCACGCTCAGCGAGGCGCCATGCCAGCGGATTTGCGGACTATGGCTGAGCTATCGAGCTTATTCAAATTAAAGAATAGTGTGATTAAATTAGAAACGTAACCAGCACAATATTTTTTTCTCGAAATATATATTAATATAATTGGTACATACGAGATGACTATATGGCGAAAACTCTTGCCTTGCCTTTTGGAAAAATATACAATTAATAAAATCAATACTTTAACGGCACCAATTGATGCCACCTGTTTTCTGTTACCTGTATCTGACATTCACATGGTGGATTTTTTAACGCTCTAGAATACCTACTACGTAACCTGTGCCTAAAAGCCTGGTTCGTAAGAACAGAACTGGCATCACGTTTTGCCCACATGACATAACTGCTAATACCGTCGTATGTCGTGACGAACTAGGCTAATACGACAGGCGCCGAGACTTACAACGGATATATTCGAATGAGATGCAAACGCGTACCTGTCTTACGAAATGCGAGTCTTAAGGTGGCCCAACCCGGCGGGACTAACTCATTCGCGGGCACGGTACAAAACCGTGCTGTCGCGTTCTGGGACCTTCTATGTTTCAAAGAAAAAGACAGGCTCCGTGATGAAGAAGATGCTAAATGTCCACAATAAAGACAATGTGCATAGTGTATGATTTGGTAAGATTTACGAAAATTGTAATTACAAAACGACTTATAGCTAAAAGTAAACCACGACCGATGTAGTCAAAAATCTAACAGAAACCAAATAGATTATAAATCTTCATTAAATAAGCTATGTCTGATGACTAATCTTTTTATGATGTTCTTACTTTATCATAGCGTAATCCACCTCCAAAGTTATTGTATAAAACGCGCGAAAAATTCGAACTTTCGGACCTTATAACTTAGAAACCAAACAAAATTTTACAATGCTAATGGTCATCAGACATCTATTTCAATCAAATAAAGCTATTTTGAGCAAAATTTGGGATCTCTGACAAGAAATATGGGCGTGATCTTCTTTCCCCGTTTGTATGGGGAATTGAGCGGGATGGGCCACCTTAACGGAACCCTTCGGTAGAAAGCCGACGCCGGAAGACGCGATCTTGAGATCGTCGACCGGATCGAGATCGGGACGTTAAATCGATTGTATCGAGAACAAAAGTGATACTTATCGGGCAAGGTGTGAAACGGTTTCTCCGAGTTATTGAAAATTCCATTGTAATCTGATGGCGAGGGAGATAAGTAAAGTACAGTCCGTCTTTTTCGATTCAGAACGGCCCGTAAGCTATGCTCCCCGTACAAACGTAGTTTACTAATCATTTGGAAACCGCTATTCCAATTAAATTGATATTTAATATTTAATATCAGGTAACAAATATCCGTGTCTGCATGCTTTTGTTTTTTTGAAAAATCCAAACCGAATGAAATGAATGCAAAAAGAAAATCTTTATACGAATTTTGTTTTCTATGTGGATTGACCCAGAATACATTTACCGAAAAAACAAAGGCATGCAGACACAGATATTTGTAGCCTAATATTAGATACCAAATATCAAGTAAGTTGGAACTATTGAAGCCCTGTATGTCACGTATGTCATATTTTAATCTGTATTCTGACAATAATTAATGATTTGATAAACTTTTTTAGTTATTAATTTATAAATATTAATTAAAGCAACACTTCAATACTGCATATGGTAATATTAAGTGTTAGGTTATAACTGTGTATACCCAGTAATAGTGAGTTTTTAACTTGAATTTTAGCCTCTTGTCATGAAATAGATTTTGACGACTCCAATTGTTACTTATGTGTCCCAAAGGATGAATTAAATACAACTTACCAGTCCATGGGCGTATTCGGGCAAATTCTTAGGTGAGAGCATGACATAGGCCATATGCCGCGCTACAAAAAAATGCTCATGTTATGGTACAACGTTGATGCCGCGAAAAACACGAATAGATCCATGAATACAACTTATTTTGTCTGATTCCTATGGAACGTGGTCAGCTACTTTTCCCGCGGTTTTCTCTCGCGCTCTACGTCTGCCGGGCGGAGCGGTGGCACCGGAACGGGGGGGACGCGTGGGTGCGTGCAGAGGTCAAGATCGGCAGCGCGGGCGACATTGAGGAACTCCGTTACTGATTCCGAATTTGAAATGAACTGTGAATATTTACATTTTAATTACGTCACGTGACAGCGCGTGCTCTAGGTCGACTTTACTCTGTAACTACCGGGTATAAGGTTGCATTTTAATTGACAAGGCGATTGCGTCCCGAGAATAAAAGCGTAGAGAGTTTTGAGCTCGCTCGGCCAACTGGAGAAAGTATGTAGGTAAATGCGATTTACGTTGTTAACAGCATTTGCCATCCGATGGACATGAGAAAGAATTGATTAAAATCAACGCAAGTTTGCTCCGTGGACTCACCTCCAAAGGAATACCAAGAGTCCACTCGGATGGATTAAAATTATTCAGATGGCGAGCAGGCACCGAGAAAGCGGTGCAAAAGTGACCATAGCGGGCGGTGACGCATGCGCACCTCACTTGTCAATTGCACGTGCGCAAGAAAGTGAACACGTTGGTGGAAGTTTTTCTCACACTTCTTATGTAGAAGAAGTACGTACCTGTCTGTGCTAGAGACCATAACATAGGTTCTGTGGTAACGTCGACCTTAATAATTTCGCCTAGTCTCATGTACACGGTGCAATTAGTGGAACAAGCGTAACTTGCTAAACATTGCATAATATAAATAGAATTAAAATCTGTCTTGGAAAACTGGAAATGGATGGCATCCCTCTCAATATAAAACTCTCACACCACACCGCATTTCCAATACTAAATCGCATTTCTGGAGGAATGAGGAGGCATGCCAGGATCTTTAGGTCAAATCCGAAACTATGAGAAATAGCTAATAACACTCAAAGGAACCATGGGCCGATTTTGATAAATACTAAAGCGCATAATTCGATTTGTGAAAAAAAACTCGTTGACTTTAAGAAAAATACCGCACGCAGTATTATTACCTCTCCACTATTGGCACTAGCCAATAATGTCACTTATAAGGAACAAATTAACGCGTTCAATTCCCGATGAAGATTTTTTTTTTTTTTTCAAAATCGGTTATTTTCACTCCTCCTGAGATATGTAGTTACGGATTTAGCCATAAAGACACACTTTAAAAATTCGCCCTGTATATTAACTTTTATTTTCTGTCTTTTCAGGTTGGTGGCTGATATTGAGACCGGCTGCCGTGAGTGTGAAAAACCAGAAAACTAAATGCCATATTATTTTAATGACATTATTACATTTTATCGGTCAATAATTTGAAGGTAAGGTTCTGCTTCCTATGCTAAGGTTCCCTCTACTACAGGAAGTAGGGTAAGTTTTACAACTTCGTAATAAGTAGGTACAGAGATAAGAAACACGATTTAAGATTATTAATGGGCAATTGACAAAAAGACTAACATATTTCTTAGACTACATAAAAAAAACATTATTTCAAAATCTTAACCTACTTGCAAATATAATAAAACCTCATTGACATTTTACAGATATTGTATAAACATCATGGTCTAAATAGTTATACAATGTTTTGTCCCTTTCTCTCCGATTCGAAACCGCATGTCAGTCCAAAGGACAAAACATTGTCTAAACTAATCAGATGATGATCTGGGTTTATTAGTAACAGGGTATATGTGGAAAAATCACACTTTTTTAAGAACTTAACACTTTTTCTCCATAAATTCCTAAATCTTTGAAAATTGGTAACTATTTTAAAAAGCTTAAAACGTTGTCCCTTTCATTGAAATCATGATTGAAATTGCTGTATAATTTCCAATTGTGTGCTACCTTTGAACTGTACAAACTGTTCATATTTAAGAATCACGCAATTCTTCGACAGTGCGACTGGGTATGTACATAAGTCTGTCTTGCAGAAATTGAATACCAACGCTCTTATAATAATAGAGATGTCGACCTCAAGTGGTTTAACAGGCCACTCAACTGCACGCTTAGGCCATTCGGAAACACCAGCATTTGGAAACACCAGCATTCAATTAGACGCCTTGGCCACTTTTTGTACCTATCTATATCTAAATATATAAAAATCGTATTTGTGTAAGTTCCCTATGGTCTCCAAAATGGCGCGACCGATTTTTCACTAAATTTTCAGATTTCCTTTCCATTTTGGTAGCGATCGGATAACAGATTTTTTCGTTGTTCGCAAGCAAATCACATTCAAACCGCAGGGCGAACACGGAACGAATTCTCTCAGTGCCGTCAACGAATATCCAAATTCTAACTGTCATCCCATACTTCGGCAGCGTGCACTACTTTGGGATGACAGAACAGATTGCGTTATTGTGTGGCTTATGTCAATTTTAAAATCCAACAGTCCTCATCCATCCACCAGAATTCATCTAGCTATACTTAGATAATTAGTGCTTCCCGTGAGAAGCCGGGCGGGTCGCTAGTTACTATTACAATCAATCTGAGGAGTTGTTTGGAACTACCAGTCCGTAAAACTAGTTGGTTGCACTATTTAACATCACGATACGACACTAATTAAGAGCCTAATTTTCACCAGGTGCTGATTTATTTTAATAGACTCTTAAACGGCCTTTATTACTAAAGTGCTGATTATCTTGGTATTGATTGCAAGCTGCTAAGAAAGGCGATTAAGATAATCAGCAGTAGGAGAAAAAGGCCTTCAGAGACGTTTATCTATTTAGTTAAACGTAACTTTTGGCCATTTATAGAGAGAAGTATAAATCAACGATGTTATTGAATAAAATTCTTCCATAAACGATCTAGATGTGCACTTGAGTAGCCTATTCAATCACATGGCGACGGAGATACGATGTAACCAATTAAAACTGGTCGTTTTTTTAAACGTTACACATTGGAAATGTGGCCACGTCATCGGTTAGTGTGTGGGATATGTTGCAGCATTGGAACAATTTCGATCCATGAAGTTGTCACTTTCATTTAAAGTCTCATAATTTAAAAGCACCGGCCCTAAATTTTAAATGATGTCGTACTTATCTTGCGACGTGAGAATTCCGATCGCGCGGGTTGACTTGACTGGATTATGGTTACTATCGAATTAGTTGCCATAAATTGTTGCGGACTGCCGGAGTGTGTAGGGCCGCATATACTCCGGAGTTTATTTTTAGGCCATAATTACAACTTTTGTCCAACGAATTATGCAAACAGTCGAAAAAACTGGCTCTAAAATTCCTAACCTACATTGTCATGTATTCATTTTCCAGGTTCAGACAAACAGCTTGGGGGTCTGGGTTCAATTACTATCTTGCGGGATTTACTGTTTAGTAACAGCAAGTTTATTTTGGTTTTGCATTTGACAATCCTTTCAGTGTTGTCTAATGTGCTTATCTCAATTGCAGCATCCTCTGAAAGTTTATTTCTGTCTCCGGATTCATATTTGAAAATATTTGGTGCAGCTTCTAGCAGCGAGATTCAGTTTCATACTGCGACTCTCAAAATTTGAACGAATAGTTCTATAAACATCTTTTAAGGTGGCCCATCCCACTCATCTCCCCATACAAAAGGGGAAAGAAGATCACGCCCATATTTCTAGCCAGAGATCCAAAATTTTGCTCAAAATAGCTTTATTTGATCGAACTTGATGTCTGATGACCATTGGCATTGTAAAATTGTGTTTGGTTTCTAAGTTATAAGGACCGAAAGTTCGAATTTTTCGCGCGTTTTATACAATAACTTTGGAGGTGGATTACGCAATGATAAAGTAAGAACATCTTAAAAAGATTAGTCATCAAACATAGCTTATTTCATCAAGATTAATAATCTATTTAATTTTTCTTAGGTTTTTGACTACAGCGGTCATGGTTTACTTTTAGCTATAAGTCGTTTTGAAATTAAAATTTTCGTAAATCTTATCTAATCATACACTATGCACATTGTGTTTTTGTGGACATGTTGCATCTTCCTCATCACGGAGCCTGTCTTATTCTTTGAAACAGAGAAGGTCCCAGAGCGCAACAGCACGGTTTTGTACCGTGCCCGCGAATGAGTTAGGCCCGCCGGGTTGGGCCACCTTAAGTAATTCAGTACAGTCTTCCATACCCTATTAAAAATGGTGTCAATGTCCATTAAGTGCTCACTCTGACCTCTTAGAGTACACAGGTTGAAGGCTATGAGTATCTCTTTGCAACTCACGTGTAGTTAAAGAGGGATCTTAATTGTCTACTTTGTACCCGTTATAGCTGCCGAATGTTCTTTAGAAAGTAAGGTTAATACAGATGTGTTATGACTTGAGATGTTTGCCTCCAGAATCACCCCATAAGTAACGGGACCCTATAGAGAATCAGGACAAGTGAACATAACTAAACCAATACACTCTCGAGAGTGTGTTTTCTCTACGTAGCTGTGCCGTGTGCAGACAGAAATGTAACAAGAATATTGCACCAGCGTATTCGCCTCGGCTTAAAGTTCAGCTATTGAGGTGTGAAGCAGTTTATCAATAAGAAACGTAATTGAAGTATGGTATCAAGCTGCCGTACATGTTCAACTACAGTCAAGAATGCATTACAATTTAACAAGTTTCTAAGTATATCGGATACCTAGCCTTAAATGACGGCGAAGCATTTTTTTAATGGGAGCGATTTTAGAACTCAGCAAACGACATGTGTCGATGGATATAGACATACAAGTACTTGGACACTTCACAAGTTTCCCATGATATTGATTCGTGGGCTTGTAGTTATTGTTTGTTATTGCATCAAACCAAGTTAGTACTGAGACAATTTACGGGTGAAATTGCAGATGACCTTACACAGCTGAAAGGAAAGTTTTAAAACTTAATCGGGACATAACTATAATGCTTAGTTTGACGTCTAACCGCGGGTATGAGGGGCAGAATAACGTTCGTGTCGCGTTGAAAGGAGCATGGAGCCTATGTGAGACTCCGAAACGTTGAGACCTGCGCCATACGTCCCGTGAAACTATATTTGGCAGGAAGAATGTATATGAGTAACAAAATCAGCATTCGACGGATATCAGTACAAACTGTTCGGACTTTACGTCAAGACTGTTCAACACTATTATAGTGCCACATAGCTCATTTTGCGCGTGGCCAAAATCGGAACTAAACGGTCGCCATCTTGAAAGTTTATCTTCGCGGCTACGGGAATGTGCTGCCATTATAACAATGCAAATTACCCACTGCTTATTCATTATAGGTGAGGTATTTTTTTGTTAAGTAATTATTAGTTTGTGGAGATATGTTTGTGGTCCATACATACATACATACATACCTTCACGCCGTTTTCCCGGAAGGGTAGTAGTAGTGGTTTTATGCCAACGCGATGTGTACTTGAAAACTTCTTGTTAGAATATAACGAAATAAAAAATACTGTATATAGTCTAATCTAAATTGAATGCCAAAAAATATCGTTTGACAGAGTTATAACCTCCAGGATTGACGTTGGGGTTTATTTTCTTCATAGAATTCTAAAAAACAAAACTAGCGGTAGTAAGTAACCCGACTTCTACAACCCCCATTTTTTTAATTAAAATCATGAAAGATTTAATTTAGTAATGTTTTGAATAATATTATTTACCTACAATTTTAAAATTACTATTTTTCTTTTCCTCAATTCTTTTTTCTTACAGCAGGCTGTAAATATTTTCCCAACAAATGGGGGATTTTTTTTTTCATGTGGTAGCTCCTAAAAGACAGTGGTGCCCTCAGCCATGTGCTAAATAAGCTATGTGGGACTATATATGTCAAATGTCAGGTTAAAAGTCGCTACGGCGGCGGCGCGGTCGTTCAGGGTCGTGACATAATTGTCGTCACATATCGCATTCTGAAAGGCTGGTTCACGGCTAAGTATTGCCCAACGGCTCGTAAACTCCCACACGTTTCAATAACGCCCAGCGGCGTAACGGGCCGGTTATCTCTCGAAAAAAAGGCCGTCCGGTTCGTTGCCTTTCACTTTTCGGGGGTTTTTGCCCTCTCGCCGGGACAATTATCGCGTCGAATGCACTTATTGCGGCGACTTTTACTTTCGCCAAACTGGTGCAGCGCTGCACGTTGCACGAGTCTGCGGGCGGACGCGCTGTAGGTCTTGCCAAACTCGAGACCGCCTGGAGTGATTCCTGAAACGGGTTACTTGTATTGGTAATGTATATCAAATACATGGTATGTATATCACCCGCACAAAATACGTCACGTGAATTTATACAATGACTCTAAAATGAAATTTAAACAAAATATTTTAAAGTCATTAGCAAAGGTCATGAAAATATAAATATAAATACTTTAAATTAGGTACTTATTTTATGATTTTATTATTTCATTGAGTACTTATTTATTATTGTTTTTTTTTAATCACGGTAACCATCATGAAGGTACTCACTTATTTAAAAAAAACTATTACTTATTATTTATCTTTCATAATTTCATTTGAGAATATTGTCACGTACTTTCAAACACACAAAACCTTACACATCCTTACACTACACGCACACACATACAATCCACCCTTTCTCTCTCACACACACCCTTACACACCCTTGAAAATACTCTGCACTATTCCGGATTTTTATGTTGAAAACTATTAATTGGCATAATGTTTACTTTTCAAAACCTGTTTTGTATTAGTTTTAAGCTGTTAGTTTTCCAAATAAATAAATGAATGAATAAGTTTATTTATTCATTCGGCCGTTTAAACCAGAGAGACAAAAATCACATTAACTTAGTAATGCGACAAACCAACTTACTGAACAATTTAACTCAATACATGAAATGAAATATAATAATCAATAAGTCTCAACGACTACAGTTTGTGTCTATTTATTTAATTAAAATAATAAATTATAGAAAGAGCCCTGTAAAAATAACAATTTTATGAATATGCATAGACTGTAGCAGAATTCCATATTTTGTTGCTTTTTGAAAAATGTATTATGTTCATTCATCCCAATTTCTGTACGAATCATAAATAACCATTTCATATTTACATAACTATTTAGAACCTACTACAACCCGAAACCACCATGTTTTTGTCAAAACAAGAACGAATGCAATAATTTACCACTTATCAGGTCAACCGCCAAATCTCAGACAGTTGATGTTAATTTCTAACATTACATTATCATCTTGTTCATATATCACTCAGTGGAGTTGCGTAACCGGTTTTAATAAGTTCTCAGTGCATGAGTCGCAGCCAACTTGGCGACCGCTATTCTTAGGATATTAGTCTATAAACTATTGAGACATAAATATCTACAAAATACCCGACGAAATACCTAAGCCGTTTCACTCATAAATACCTTAATATGTTGAGCAAAGGCCCGCTTGCATTGATTTAGTGCTGGGCCGCACACGGCTTGCCGCTAATTTGACAGTAGTTTATGTCCAATTTCCTGGTTTTATTAAGTCGAGCCTGCAAATCCTGCCTGTCCGTTTTATACTCGATATATCATGCCACTTAATTAAGTAACCGTGGCCTAGATTGGGTAATATGCAGTCAAATGTTACTCAAATTGCGTCCCTTGCTCTTGCTTCATAGTATGACAGCACGAACTGGGACGATGAATGAGGGTAAAAGCTGTGATTTTACTTGGTAGTAAAATTGTAGTGTTCTGAAGAAAACACACTTATGAGATTAACTATATCCCAACAATAATTCTTGTCATGTTATCAAAAATATTCCAAAAATACCCCAAGGCGATGGAGAAGACAAGAAATTTCAATGTTTTCTTGCTAATATTGAAGAAACTAAAATCAATTTTGTTTTACGTTTGGGAAGATTTGAGAAGAAAATAATGGTAATATTATCACAAGGAAATGAACGCTGAGAACAAAAACTTAGTAACATAATGAGAGAAGCCAATAATTAATGTCGCATATAAAAGATGCAATCAAAGCAAACGAATACCTACTGGTGGTTTCAAAATGTTGCTCGATATTTGGATTCTAAGGTCTCATATTATAGACAATGAGCATGAACCATTTAAATGATGAATCCCTGCTAATTGATATAGTTAACTATAGAATATGTGATCACATTCTTTTTATTTGCAATCCTAACTAACTAGCACAGTGTTTCGAGATATTCATTAGAACTTGGGCCCTTTTGAAGATTTATTAAAGTGTATACAGATCAAAGCTATTTTCAATCGCGGGCAAAAATATAGAATTACAATCAATTCATTCAACGAAACATGGTCCCGAGCCGTCGAGGACAAAAGTATTGAGCAAGCGACCGAGTTACGTCAAGTCGAATTCTTGCCGAAAATTAAAATAAATTGGTCAAATCTCCGAATGGAGTTCGCCGCCTTTCATTTAACTTATCGTTGTAATTGTAATGGTCCAATTTACTATCCAATCTTACAACGTTGCATTAAATGTTGCAAATGAAATTGTTTCACGCTGCTCAATCAGCCAGCTATATTATTGATAAGTTAGTTCCTTTTGGTTTTCATTTTTAATTTCATTCAAGTCTTATAACTTATTACCAATGCCTTCAACTCGTTTTCCTAGATCAATAATAACTAAATTTATCTGTATAAACCAAAGAACCGACAGTAACAGAACAGACAGTAACAAAAAGATGGAGACTGGAGATGGCGCTAGCATAGTAAATACTACTTAGAGAAGCTGTGATTAAAATTTCAAGTATCTATTACAAATATCCCTGGAAAAGTGTAAAAACCACTGTTACGTGTAATCTAGAGAGCAAGTTAATCGTGAAAGTGTTTGTAAAATGTTAAGTGCCGTAAATAATCTGAAAACTGACAAAGAAAAATAATAGACACTCAATCATAAACTTGTCCAGAACTTTATCCAGAGCAGGACTATCAACACTGTAAAAGGTCAGGAATAAATTTCATATTTATTTTAATGTAAAGGATTGTAAACCCATAAAAATAATAAAGAATTAAAGAATATAGACCAAATTACCCTCAATAAAATTATCGCCCACAGCGCCATCTAGTATCAAATAGCAATTCGATTAAATCTGCGCCATCTAGTATCGATCACCGCAAAACTTGTTCAACATTTCATACCAGAGCTGATAGATGGCGCGCCAGTGAAATTTAGAAAATATTCATACTAAAGTTTATTTGCGAAATAAATAACATAAATTGTCGTTTGCTATTGGTCAAGATAAATAAAAATGGCCGGCAAATGTGAAGCATGCAAAAAGCCAGCTTTCGGCGTAGACGACTTAGTTACATGCAAACAATGTAAGGAAGTATTTCACATGGCCTGCGTAAATGTCTCGAGAGAAGACGTACGCACAAGAAGCGCTCGCGATAGTTGGATCTGCCCCGGTTGTGC
Source organism: Incurvaria masculella (assembly GCA_946894095.1). Lineage (NCBI taxonomy): Eukaryota > Metazoa > Arthropoda > Insecta > Lepidoptera > Incurvariidae > Incurvaria > Incurvaria masculella. Next base: position 23,107,167 of record OX335647.2, read on the forward strand.
AATTCTTTTCACACCGCGCGGTGACCGCTCGCAGACCCCGGTGCGTTACAACTTGCTAGGCGGTAAACCGGAACCCGCCGCTAATATCGGTTCTACCTCGATGGCGGGAAAAGCACCCATTACCCCGCAACATGATATTGCCCCCACCACCGTCCCTGGGGCTCCCGGGAGGGCTTCTACATGCGCGTCAGCCGCGGCAGATGCACCCGTGAAAACAATGGATCCTGTAAACGACCTCGCTGAGGAAATACGCATTTTCCGGAAGGAGTTCGCTGAAATAAAGATGATCCCTTCCGAGTTGCGCAAGCTCCGTCTGGACCTCGCAAACATGCAAAACGAGACGCGCGAGTTCATCGCTTCGGCAACGGCATCCATTGAGATGTGCCACGGCAGGCTGGACGACGTGGATAAGCGGCTCGGCGGGGTGGAGAACCGCATCAAAGCACTGGAGAGCCGCGAGAGCGAGTCGGCCGTCCTGCGCCGCACGGTAGCTGAGCTCAGGGAAGAAATTAATACTCGGGATCGCGTCGCTCTACTGAATGACGTGAAAGTGAGCGGCGTCCCGGAAGCCAAGGGGGAGAGACTCGGCCACATCGTGGGGGTCATCGCACAAAAGATCGGTGTAGTACTGGACGAGCGGGACGTCGTGTCGGTGGAGCGAGTCGGGCCGGGGCGGACCGCGGCGGCGGAGGCGGCGGAGGCAGTGGCGGCGGCGAGGGAGGGGAGCGGGCGCACCGAGCGCGCCCCCCGTCCTATCATCGTGCGACTGGTGAGGCGCGACGTGCGTGACGGGCTTCTGCAGGCAGCGCGCTCTCGGCGCGGACTTTCTTCGATGGACGTCGGAGTGCAAGGCCCGAGCCTCAAGGTGTTCGTTAATGAGCACCTGACACGGGAAACCCGCGAGTTATTTCGGGACGCTCGCCTGCAGCTCAAGGCGAACCACAAGTACGTGTGGACGCGGAATGGTCTCCTGTTCGCAAAGAAGCAAGAAGGAGGTACTGTGCACCGGCTCCGCAATCCGAGCGACATCGCGCGGCTCCGGGGCGCCCCGCCCGCGGCCGGCGACACGGTCGCTACCGGCGGCGACGGCAACCTCGCTTGAACTGTTTGATTTGTCCGTTAGTTGTATTAAAAATATAATTTCTAATTATGGTTATAGTTTTCAGCTACACTTACTATCATACACAAACTACACTCACATAATACACTGTAGGTCATCTAGATTCCATAGGAAACGAGTATTAATATTAAGCAAAGTAAAAACACAATTTATTATATTACACATGTTACTTATTTATTTATATTTGGTATATACAGGCATCGATCGGTACCCTAAAATGACTACTCGGTTCTACATTTTCATACGTTTCTATATGGATAAGTATGTTTTTTTTTTTCGTTGTTAAATCACCGCCAAAACCTTGGATTACTCAAACTATCAAAGAAATGATGGCTTCCCGGGACGCAGCGCTAATAAGATCGCAAAAATCTGAAATAGAAAGCCATAAATGTTTTTATAGAGCAATGCGAAACCAAGTGACATCCGCGCTGGAGAGGGAAAAGTCAGCTTTTTTTAGACATAATGTCAGCATGCAGCTCAAGAACCCTAAGTTACTTTGGAAAAATATCAACCAGCATATCATCCAGAAAGTTGATTCTCAAACCATCCCCAAACACTTAAGTGACCCAAATAAGCTTAACGTATTCTTTGCCTGCTCCGATAATGGGACATCCAGTATAGATGATACGTTACTAAGACATTACATGAGCAAAAAGTACAATACTGAGGCAGAATTTAATTTCAATACGGTTAGCGAGTTTGAGGTATTGACATGTTTAAAAAAAAATAAAAGTAATGCGCGCGGGTGTGATGACATTTCAATTGAAATGATTAGGCTGACACTTCCAAGTACGCTTGGCGTTATTACGAGAATTGTAAATAGATCCTTAATAACTTCAGAATATCCGGAGTCTTGGAAGCAAGCCATTGTTAGACCTTTGCCAAAGAAATCTCCCGTAAACGACCTCAATGATCTTCGACCAATCAGTATCTTACCAGTGTTGTCGAAGGTAGTAGAGAGTATTGCTTATTCCCAGGTCTCCGCTTTTCTTCAGGCTAATGGAGCAATACCTTCACATCAGTCTGGGTTTCGCAAAAACCACAGTACTACGACAGCGCTGGTGCATGTAGTGGATGAACTTTTGGTGGCGGCAGACAATGGAGACGCATCGGTTCTGGTATTGCTAGATTTCTCCCGTGCATTTGATACCATCAACATCTCCCTGCTACTCGCTAAGCTATCGCATTTTGGGCTTTCAAAATCAACTTGCGCATGGTTTTCTAGTCGGCTTAGAGACAGATCGCAGGTGGTTGAGTGTACGGTAGAGGACGGATCCGTGAAGCGTTCTAATCCTATTGTTCTCAATCGCGGCACTCCACAGGGTTCAATACTGTCTCCCCTGCTGTACACTGTATACGTGGCAGACCTTTTGGCACAGGTGAATGATATGAAAACCCACATGTATGCAGATGACACACAGGCTTATTTCTCATTTCATCCAGATACTGTTACACAAGCAGAGGCACTCATGAATGCAGATTTGAGTAGAATTTTTAAAATATCGCTCGATCATGATCTAAAATTAAATGCCGCTAAATCCCAATATATTGTTGTGGGCACTAAGACACAAATAAAAAAAGTTGATACTGCTGGGCTAAGACTGCATATAAATGGAGAAGACATTCTTAGAGAACGCTGCGCTCGGAACCTAGGTCTCTGGGTGGACCAGGATCTACGTTTTCGTGAGCACATTAGAAAGAAAGCTAGGTTATGCTTGTTTACTCTAAAAACTTTATATGCAGTCAGAAGACATCTGTCGGAAGAGATTAGAGTACAACTTGTGGAGGCGTTGGTCCTCAGTCATTTTAATTACGCGGATGCAGCGTATGGACCCAACCTGGATGCAGCTTCTGTGCGATTGGTCCAGCGAATCCAAAATGCATGCGCTAGATTCTGTTTTGACATACCACGGTGGGCACACGTCAGGCCGTTCATCAATGAGCACAACTGGCTCTGCATGAAATCGCGTCGGGACTTACATCTAGCTGCGCTGCTTTTTGACGTCATTAAACATGGGACGCCTAAATACCTACATAATAAACTTAACTGGTCTAGAGATGTACACACACACAACACACGGAAACGCGATCAGCTTCTAATCATTCCATCGCACAAGTCAGTTAAGTTTAGAGGAAGTTTCCGGTACGCTGCAACTAAGTGCTGGAATGATTTGCCTCCCCCAGCGCGTCAGGCACAGTCAAAGGGAACTTTCAAGAAAATCCTCAAAAAATATTATTTGCAAAGGCAAACGATATAAAGCTCGACTTTTTGCCCCACACTTTCGATCGCACGCAGTCATATACACCCTCTCATATCCTCTCACACACACATACACTACACATACATACATCACACACGAAGGTACCGATTTTTCTTTTTTTCAATTTTTTTATTTTTTCTTTTTCACTCTCATATATCCACTCTCCTTCTCGTCATTAATGTACCCTGTCCATAGGCGCCTAATTTAAGTAATTGTTTTGAAAGGATTCTGAAAGGGGTGTACTGAAAACCAGCTTAGCAGCGAGAGCTGCGTACCGGCTGAGTGCATACCTATTTAGCGCAGCACTTACATCTTAATGCATGTTTTTATGTTATAAGTTTCTCTTTTTTGTTATGTCTTGTTTATTGTTGTTTTATGTATATTGTTGTTATGCGCTAAATAAACGATTTGATTTGATTTGATTTGATTTGATTTGAAAAAAAATAATACAAAAATAAAATACGTCTGCGACTGTGTTTGCATGTAGCACATACGTTTAAGTTGAGTTGGTAGTTTTTGAAAATTGAATTGGTCTCATGTAGTATGCGCGCTATGTGGCATATCTCCTTCCTATGTGTATATGGGAGCTAGTCAATATATTGTTAATCCGTGGTGCCTGACCACAGATTAACAACCTTCGGGGATAGCTTCAAGTGAGTTTCTGAAGTAAAACCACTGTTTTGAGTGGGTGTGATGTGATGTGCTACGCGTGGTCGTGACCAGAGTTTTTTGGAGTCTAAAATGATACTCGCCTCGATAATAAGTTGCCCACATAACAATGTTTTTATAAACTTTCTTCACTGGACCTTAGACAAAAAAACATCTAAGCACGGCATAGTATAAGGCTCGAAAAAATGAAATATTTTTTTGTTAATTATAACCCCAAGAAAAAACATCTCTCGAAAGGAAATGCACCATCTGCCGCGCCTGCTACGAGACCCGCTGTCTCCAATTCTCCAATCAAGTCTGATAAAACGTCCATGCCAAAAGCATACTCGCAGACGTATTGGAGAATGTGTGTGGATGGGAACTGGATGTACCCCTTTTGCTTTACATGTACAAGTCCTTTCTACGCCTTTTTTCAAGTGAGAACAAGTGTAATTCACATTTTTTACGTTTATCATTGCAGGAATATAGTTTAAGGTGGGCCTTCCCGTTCAACTCCCCATACAAACGTGAAAACTAGATCATGCGCATATTTCTTGTCATAGATCCAAAATTATTCTTAAAACTGCTTTATTTTATCGAACTAGATGTCTGATGACCATTGGCAATTGTCTTTTTCTTTGAAACAAAGAAGGTCCCAGAGCGCAAAAGCACGGGTTTGTACCGTGCCCGCGAATGAGTTAGTCCCGTCAGTAAGGGCCACCTTAATAGGTTTTAATGCAAATTTCTAGCCTACACTAGAAAGGGCATTCTTTCATTGTCGCTTCGACTATGTTTTATTAAGTCTCATAGTACCATTCCGGGCGGGATGAATCCCCTAGTATGGATGGAAGGTGATATCAGTTCATGAGGAATCTACGACCAGCCTGACCAGTCGAATGGAACCCATTTGGAACCCGACCGCGGCCCGTATATCTTAACCCCGATGGCCGAACACCGAGCCACCTAGGCTGACAATAAAACGCTTTTGTTCCGTAATAATTATTTTTTTATGTGACTGGACATGGATGGCTAATACAACACCTTCTGTCATGGTATTAGCCCAACACACCACATGAGAACTAGGTGCCATGCCAGGACCTTCCTTATATTGCACGGCTACATTGAACTGGATGGAAAACACGGACAATCTTCATTGCCGCTTCGACCATCGTTCATCCAATGCGATGGTACCAACCCGGGCGGGATAAACCCTACCACATAGTAAGTAAGGAAGGGGACCTACAGTTTAACGTGGAATCCGAACCACGGCCAGCCTCTCTCAACGGTCGAATGGTCACCCATCCAAGACCAGACCGGACCCAGCGTTGCTTAACTTCGGAGAGCGATTTTACAGAACAAAGGCAAATTGTCATTGAAGAAAGGAGCGCATTACGCGAATACATGACATACCAGACGTATCTCGACGTATGGAAGTCGTACTGGTAGTAAAGTATAATTTGATGGTCTCCGTGACCATTCGATGACTACAACCGGCCATATGCGCGCGTTCTAGTTACGTAAAATTAATCTTTTCGTCATTGAGTCACAGGCGGCATTGCGAAAAACAATAAAATGTACCTAATAGAACCGAGCTAAAGTTTCCGGCCTGTTAAACTTAAACCAACTACTAGGCAAGGTCACTCGATCCACTACCGCACCGTATCACGACATTGCGTGGCTCACGACATTTTTACACGAATTGAAATAGCTAAAAGCACTCCTATGCTCTACGCCGTAAGTGTCACAATCGAACGCCAAGCTCCGACACCTTTCACAACTTATCGATGTATTGAAGGCGGATCTAATCTACCAGAGTATCGCAAAGGAACAATATCAAACGGATGTAAGTAATAATTTATTTTCAATTTAATAGTAATAGGTAAATATATTAATTTATTAAGTTATTCCGAATATAGACAAGATCCGGCAACGCCGATAAGCCAATGCAACTGCACTGTGCAAGGACGAACGGTCTCATAATTACTATGTACATAATTTAAAACCAAAGCAAACCTCTCACGGGAAACATTTAAGAGGATAATGATGTGTTCGAGTTTCATACAATGGCTCGTGCCTGCTTCCAAATTGAGAGCAATTTTTCTGATATTTTGCACATTAAATAATCCAACTGAGAGCTGCGTCTGTCCGTTTTTTTTTATATAACTTATCTTACATCCATGATATGGGCCTCTAAAAATTTGTATCAAAATGTTTAAGGTCGTATAAACCGTGAATTTAAGGTGGCCCATCCCGCTCAACTCCCCATACAAACGGGGAAAGAAGATCACGCCCATATTTCTTGTCAGAGATCCAAAGTTTTGCTCAAAATAGCTTTATTTGATCGAACTAGATGTCTGATGACCGTTGGAATTGTAAAATTGTGTTTGGTTTCTAAGTTATAAGGTCCGAAAGTTCGAATTTTTCGCGCGTTTCATACAATAACTTTGGAGGTGGATTACGCAATGATAAAGTAAGAACATCTTAAAAAGATTAGTCATCAGACATAGCTTATTTAATCAAGATTTATAATCTATTTGGTTTTTGTTAGATTTTTACTAAAGCGGTCGTGGTTTACTTTTAGCTATAAGTCGTTTTGTAATTATAATTTTCGTAAATCTTATCAAATCGTACACTACGCACATTGACTTTTTTGTGGACATGTTGCATCTTCCTCATCACGGAGCCTGTCTTTTTTTTTTAAACAGAGAAGGTCCCAGAGCGCAACAGCACGGTTTTGTACCGTGCCCGCGAATGAGTTCGTCCCGCAGGGTTGGGCCACCTTAAATGCGACTAAATGTTTTAGTGCAAACAGAACTTTTAATGAGTTTTTTTGGTTTCCAATGGCGCTCTTTATTTTCTAAATCTGAAACTTAGTATGTCTATGCACCTCTTCAAAAGTTTATAAACTTTATACTTCATATTATAAATAATCATTCAGGCTCTTGGCTCAGGGGCGCGTGGACTTACTAATATTGATAATTGCATTTCGTTACTAATGCGATCTGTTTCATGGTTTGGAATCCATGTAAAACCGAAGGTCCTCTTCGACATAGAGTTAAGCCTGCTCGGGTTGGGAACATCACAAAACATTTTCCTAGTCTTCCATCCAGTAGCCGTGCTTATAAAGGGAAGGTCCTGTCATATCACCTGAATCCTTGTATTGGGCTAATAGCATAAAGGTAATTACGTGGTATTGGCCATCGATACCAGTTTTACAAACTTCTTGTGGTTTTACTTCTTCAACCTGTCAAAATCAAAGTCGGACTAACGATTTGTATGAAAACGTGGAGACGGCGTAGACGGTAACGTCAAGGTATTCACAGCGAAGATGGGTATGCTGTCAAATCAAACTCGAACTCGCAAATGTTAGCTCGCTTAACACGCACTGTCCACGCTTTCATTCTAATTCGTCAATACATTTGAAAAACGCCAGTCGATCGGTTTAGGTCGAACGCCAATTTAGTTGAAAAGTCTGACTAAGTGCTCTGAGATCAGAAATAACATTTTCCGGGTTTTCCCTACAGCTCCATATAGCATTGCATTACAAGGATGGCACTTTGCCCCCATGTGGTGTGTTAGCCCAATGCCATGAAATGCATCACAAAGTCCAAAACCCATACCGTCCAAAACTCTAATGAATATGGATGTTTTGCAATTAGGTTCGGTTAGTTTAAGTTAGGTTAGGTTATCCCAAGGAGTGTGACATTTATGCATGTATAATCGACCGTGAAGCAAGGACACATTAATTAAAGAAAGATCCCTGTTAAAAGAACTACTTTACGAATATACTGCAAGGCTGAGCCCGAACCAGCAAAACATACCATTGCGGGTATGGCGTCCAACCAATTTAACCACCTGCTGTATACCCATAATTTGGAATAATCCTAGAGTCCTTCTCCAAACAAGCAACATACATGCTTAGTACGAAAAAGTATATTTACTTAGGTTAGGTTATATTAGATTTTATGCTTTTTATAATACACACGAAAAATACATACTTTTGGATGTTCTGAGTTTTGGACTTTATGAAGGCGACCCCGCCATGGCAGTAGGCGGTCCAGTTACATGAAAAGACTTCCGATGTAATTAACGAACGGAAAATGTACTAATGGGTTCCTTTTGTGACGAAGGCCGATACGCTGCGCCAGGTGCCGCGCTGCGACCGCAAGGCGCAGCGAGCCTTGAACTTAGCCGACCCGACTGCGCGAGAACCTTTCAAAAGCTTTCAAAAGCGCTGCTTTGTGCTTTACTGGCAACACGCACGCACGGATTAGAACTAGTGCATTTATACATTTGTGCATCTTTTCATTGGTTTGTTTACGTTTTTTATTTTATTTATTTGTTTATGTATTTATGATTGGAGGAAAACAAACGCTGACAATAACACACAGTTACGAAGAAATAATTGGTTACAAGTATAAAGATCTGACGAGATAAAGATCTTCTCTGAGAAGACAACAATAAAAGATAGTATTGTTCACTCAAAAAAGCTTAAGTGGAAATGGGCCGGACACTTATTAGGACTAAAGATGAAAGATGGACAAAAATGACCACAGAATGGTACCCACGATATGGAAAAAGGAGCGTAGGACGACAGAAAAAGAGATGAGACGACGACATAGTTAAAATTGCTGGCAAAATATGGACAAGAAAGGCAAAAGAGAGAAAACAATGGGAAGAAATAGGGGGAGGCCTTCACCCTGCAGTGGGGAGCACAGTTATTTAAAAAATGATGTAGACTTTACTAATATTTAGGACTTAAGTTTTAAGATTAAGAGGAAATATCTATTCACAGCTTTTTTTTATTTACACTAACACTTTAAAAATCACCACAATGTAATGATACCATCTGTGCTCATAAAATAAACGGCTTTATTATTATTATTATTATTATTATAAAGATCTGTCTTCAAAACTATCTCTTACTAAAACAAGAAAATGTATACATTTTGGTGGTGGCGTTATTTATAATAATAAAAAGTTTACCTGGAGATAGATAATTACAAAAAAGCAAGTGATGTGAGATGAATACTTTTGATTAAAACAGGAATTATTGGATGTTTCTGATTTGTTCATGAATGAAAACAGCAAGTCAAAAAATATGTCACAACCGACCACCACTGCGTTGTCATTATAAAGCTAAGTTAAAACAAACATTTGGCGCATGTCTCCGTTCTTGAATGTCTTGTTTCTAATTCAAGGAACAATATTAATATCTTCTTAATCGTTCACGGAGATCGACGATTTTATGTTACTAGTGGTGTTCTAAATATGTACTCAAGATTGAAAGATCTCTTACAGAGCACGAGAATAATGGAAGAAATTGTTAATTTTTGTCACACAACGTAACTTGTGGCAATTACAAACGAATAGAACACACATAAATCTCACGACACCGTTGGCACTTTCTTCCGGCACGCTGTTAAATTTTGAACTCGATTATGCGGGCTAGAGAAAAGAGAAAACGGGCAACAAAGAAGGCGCTGTCAAATTTGTGAGGCTTGAACTCCATTGTTTACGACGACAATGCAACCACCAAAAATGTAATAAAACGTCTGCTCTATAAACAATGTGGAAACAGCCCTAATTGGTCATGATACAATCATAGTATGCACAAATATCCTGTGTTTTCCTTATATCAAAAACATGAAATAGGTTATTAACACAAACAAGAACCAATATATTCTATACCGTAAGCAGTGGCAAACTAAGCCCCGATTGCACGAAGAGGCGGCCGAGTTAATCAATATTCAAACAGGTAATTTTTAGTGAACCTTATGGAGTTCCTTCCATACTCTCCATACAAAGTGACGTGTTTAATCGTACGTTGACGTTGATTTTGATTCTTTCTTCTTTCGTACACTCGGCCCTTAGACTAAGACGACGTTGAAAATATTACCAGCCGAGTGTCTTGCCAGTTCTTCTTCGCTGGGATTGCTTAACTGGCTAATGAAAAAATATGAGAAATCCGAGTGCAGTGTACTGCCAATGGATGATGAATAAACAATAAACGTCTCAACAAATTCTCCAGTTTTACATACATCATACTACAGCTCCTATAGTTAGTAAGAAAGGAGGCCTCTAGTACCACGGCCACGCGCCCTAGGGTTCAACTAGAACTAAACCGCACCGATTTTCGCGAGACTTCGCGCCATTTTAATAGCACCAAATAGTTTGTGAGTGGAAATGGATGGCTAATATAATACCCGCTGTCATGATATTAATCTAACACACCTCATGTGAACCAGGCGCATTTCCATAGAGATTCTTGTATTGCACGGCTACATTGAACACAAATAGGTCCATAGGAGATAATTTGTGCAAACATATTCAACTCTTTATCATTGCTGAATTATCCGATTATTGTAACGGTTTCTTGGTTTGGATGCGTGTATTCTCTACCGAACAATTAAAATATTACGTTTAGCAGTGCGAGAGTTTCGCGCATGCTCGTTATACCTATTAAAGATGCGCGGAAACGATGCACAGTGCAGGTGGGTTACCTCTGCATATTATGCCGTCGCAAATCACTCTAGCAGTCGGAAGAGATCTGCTCGGAGGTTTGTCTTGTTTGACTACCTCGATCTTTCTTCCTGGCGCTCAGTAGATGGGACTTTCTCGCGATCTTCCATCCGACATCGTTTGCATCGAAATATTTCTGATTATAAGCGAGTGAGGTCGGTGTGGCTGGTCTTGTATTATTTTAATCGTGTCGTACGGCGTGGTCCTCAACCATAGAAGAAAAAAGGCAGGATAAATGTCATGTGACGTAGCCAGTTCCCACTCACACAATCCCCTCCAATACGTCTCCGAATTTAATTGCGTGTGGCATGCACGTTTACGTTGGGTTAATCGTTTTAGAAAATTTGGGACAGCGGGTCTCATAGTCGGCGCACTAGACGGCACATTTTCCTATTTCGATCTAAGCCCTCAACTAATAGGCGCCCCAAAACCTTGCCAACCGACCATTGCTTTTCACATTACTTTTAAAGGACCCCAGGATGTAGTTTGGGGGAAATACTTTGGCAGGGAGTGCATTCCACGATTTACAAAGCCTATAAATTCAGGATCTGCAAGATCGGTAGGTTTTATAGAAGGAACCCCAATCACCGTTTGTTGCACGTTTAGCGATGGTAGAATGTGGGGACGGGTAGTCGATGGTAGTACCACCAATCGTGCCTAAAATGAGACGTTCAAAACCATCACTACCACCACGCCCATTTTCACCGCCTCCAGCTACCAAAATCCCAGAGTTATCTTTCGGTTACGCCATGTAACCGAAAGTTAACCATAGGATTTCAGCTAGCTGGGGGTAGTGAAATCAGGGGTTAAACGTACGCGCCAATCTAAAACATAGTCGCAGACATTTTGAAGCTGATGGAATTGTGTTGATGGGAACTGATTAGCGAACGCATTGGAACACATTTGCGCGCTGTGGCGATGTTTGCACTGTGTGCCATACGAGGCGCGGCCGGCTCACCACACGTTTATATTCGCAGTTTTTCCATACGTCGGCAGGGATCGTCGACTTTTTAACCGACTTCACAAAAGGAGACGGTTCTATAATCGACTTTTTACTTAAAATGTATTGTATGTGTCCGCTGAGTGAGTCTGATTGAATTTAGAATTCAAATCAGACATGCTGCCGGGCTTGGAAAGTGCTCTATTGGCGTCTCGAACATCCGACAGTGAAATTGCTTTTGTCGTGCTCTCAAAGTTAAATTATTCTCGGAGCATCTCGGCGGGAACGCTTTCAATATTATCTTATTCTTTTTCTCAAACGCACCAACTGCTCGCTTTGCTTTATAACACTGACTCATTATTCAGTCACGCCGGCACTGGGATGGTTTTTAACCGACTTCAAAAAAGGAGGAGGTTATCAATTCGTCTGTATGTTTTGTTTTTTGTTGTTTTTTCTTTGAAGTCGGTTATTTTTTGGTTAATTTTTTTTTATCTAACTGGACATGGATGGCTAATACCACACCCCAAGCCCAACAGACCGTATTTCCGAAGGAATTAGGTGCCATGCCAGGACATTCCCTTTGGCATAGCTTTTTTTTTTATGTGACTGGACATGGATGGCTAATACCACAACCTTCTGTCATGGTACTAGCCCAACACACCACATGGGAACTAGGTGCCATGCCAGGACCTTCCTTATATTGCACGGCCACATTGAACTGGATGGAAAACACGGACAATTTTCATTGCCGCTTCGACCATCGTTCATCCAATGCGGTGGTACCAACCCGGGCGGGATTAACCGTACCACCTAGTAAGTAAGGAAGGGGACCTACAGTTTAACGTGGAATCCGAACCACGGCCAGCCTCTCTCAACGGTCGAATGGTCACCCATCCAAGACCAGACCGGACCCAGCGTTGCTTAACTTCGGAGAGCGATCGCCGAAGTGTCGCGCCACTGGGCCACTGAGGCTGACGTTGAACTAAATGAAAAACTCGGATAACGTTTCATTGCCGTTTCGACCGTCTTTTAATCCAATGTACCCTACAAACTACAAGGAAAAGGGGACTTGCAGTTTTCATGGATTTCGAACCATGGAACAGCTCTCATTCGTGAGGAAATGCTCTTAGGCAATTAAAGTCTGGTTCTGTGCAGAAATGTATTCTTGGGGCTGAAAAATAGGTGGTAGGAAAATAGGAGGAAAATATTCGTAATGTAGTTCTTTTTACAGGGATCTTTCTTTAATTAATGTGTGCTTGCTTCACGGTCGATTATACATTCATACATACACATTACATAGGAGGCTGCTTTAAAAAACACGCCCGATAAAATTCTTCGGAAAATCATTGGATCTGACAATATTACGCAGAGAAATTGAAGCGATGGCTATCTCGTGTTGATTCTTAGGGCCGAGTGCACGAAAGAACAAAAAATCAAAATCAACGTCAAAGTATGATCAAACACGTCACTTTGTGTGAACAGTATGGAAGGAACTGTATGAGGATCACTAAAAGTGACGTGTTTGAACATTGTTTAACTCGGCCGTCTCTTCGTGCAACCGGCAGTGCGATTACGAAGCGCGACATGAGGTGTAGGTGCCGCACCTACCCCAAATTGACAGCAAACGGACGGCTTTCGATTACAAAATATGTCAGTTTTGGGTACTAACCGCACTTAATTTCGCACTTCGTAATCGCACTGCGGTTACTTCCATATCGTTATCGCAATTTAGCTGTTAAATACAACCAACCTCCCCCGTTTCGTGCTGCGTAATCGCACTGCCGGGCTTAGTTGTAATCATGACAGCCTAGGTGCTGAAAATGAGTCGTATTCACTACGTATAATATTCACAACGTATAATCTTATTTTTTTCCAAAAAATTAAAACCATGCATAACGTATAATAGTCACAACGTATAATGTTATACGTTGTGCATGAGTTTAAAAATAAAATAAACTCTTTGCATCATGCAGAACGTATAATAGTCACAACGTATAATATTCCTAACATGAATTCACAAAAAAAGAAAACCATGCAGAACGTATAATATGCCAAGAAGCACTGCATAAAGCGCCCTAACAACGATACATTTAAGGCTGAAATTGCTACGAATCGATATCTGTTGAAGAGTAACAATTTGCTACAACGCTAATTGAGACGGTCGAAAAGTCGCGTGCGAGTATAATCTTTAATCTTATATCGATTAGGGCGCTTATCGTATGAAATATTTTAGGATTATATGATATGCATGGTTTTCTTTTTTTGTTAAATAAAGATCACAACATTATACGTTGTGACTATTATACGTTATGCATGGAGAAATAAGTAATTAAATGTTTTGGACTTCTTCATGCACTACGTATAAGATTATACGATCTGCCGATTATACGTTGTGCATGGTTTTAAAATTTTGTTAAAATATGACATTATACGATCTGCATATTATACGTTATGCCGTTCCCCCCTGAAAATTACTTACCAATAAAATTTTACAGAAAGTTTTGAAAACATATACAAAAATCAAATTAGCCACGAAGAAATCAAATAACCGTTGCAAGTTGATTACAAATAATATTGTTAGCTTGGATAAAAAAACAGTCTAGTCAAGTCATAACTCGTACTCTGATTCAATTACGATCTTTTTGCGAGGAAAAATGTAATATCTCCACCGGTACTAGGAAATCAGACAAGCCTGAGCTGACCAGGAGTAGAGCGTGTGCTGACTGCAGACTGCTATAAAATTACTTACAAAACCGTGGTTATTATATCTAAACACATTTCTAGTACATGGCTTAACAATTTTTTGCTAAAGCAATAACACACAGGTCAATTCATAAAAAAAATTCACTGCAGTGAATAGCCATATGGCATTTATTTACATTGTTCTAAAATTAATGTTTGGGTTGATTTTACACTAGGTATTTTCGGTACAAAGTCGCGCAAAAATTCGTTTCCAGATTTGTCTTTTCCAAAATAGAAATATTGTACTGCAAACTAAAAAGTTCAATTATATTGTACGTAAACTTCCTTGTAAATTGGTCCGAAAATTCATACAAACATATTCATTATTTCATTTGTTTTATGGGCATAGTTTGCAGCCACTCTGAAAGCTCGAAAGTCCATGGGCGTCGTGGGACACCTCTTACCTCACCTCTTACGCTTATTACACACATTACACTATTTGAACCTAACCTTATTTTAAATCACTCTAGTGCCACCCACTGCAGGGCTTAAGCCTCTCTCAACCTTACAGGTTTTGAGGTTGTGGTCATTTTTTCCTCCCTGGGTGACCTACCTTATCAGGGAGTAGATAATTGTAGTATAATTTAACATAAACCTTAATCACGCTCAACATAAACAAATTTTGAGGCCATCGCCTTAAGGTGGCCCAACCCGGCGGGCCCAACTCATTTGCGGGCACGGTACAAAACCGTGCTGTTGCGCTCTGGGACCTTCTCTGTTTCAAAGAATAAGACAGGCTCCGTGATGAGGAAGATGCAACATGTCCACAAAAAAGTCAATGTGTATAGTGTATGATTTGGTAAGATTTACGAAAATTTTAATTTCAAGACGACTTATAACTAAAAGTAAACCACGACCGCTGTAGTCAAAAATCTAACAAAAACCAAATAGATCATAAATCTTGATTAAATAAGCTATGTCTGATGACTAATCTTTTTACGATGTTCTTACTTTATCATTGCGTAATCAACCTCCAAAGTTATTGTATAAAACGCGCGAAAAATTCGAACTTTCGGACCTTATAACTTAGAAACCAAACACAATTTTACAATGCCAATGGTCATCAGACATCTAGTTCGATCAAATAAAGCTATTTTGAGCAAAATTTTGGATCTCTGACAATAAATATTGGCGTGATCTTCTTTCCCCTTTTGTATGGGGAGATGAGCGGGTTGGGCCACCTTAAGCCAATGTATTAAATTCAAACTAAAGTTGGACTATTTAAAACAAAAACAAAAAAAATTGCTTTACAATGCAGGGAGTAGAAACTTGGTTTTTTCTTATGTGACTGGACATGGATGGCTAATACCACACCATTCTGTCATGGTATTAGCCCAACACACCACATGGGAGCTAGGTGCCATGCCAGGACCTTCCTTATATTGCACGGCTACATTGAACTGGATGGAAAACACGGATAATTTTCATTGCCGCTTCGACCATCGTTCATCCAATGCGATGGTACCAACCCGGGCGGGATTAACCCTACCACCTAGTAAGTAAGGAAGGGGACCTACAGTTTAACGTGGAATCCGAACCACGGCCAGCCTCTTAACGGTCGAATGGTCACCCATCCAAGACCAGACCGGACCCAGCGTTGCTTAACTTCGGAGAGCGATCGCCGAAGTGTCGTGCCACTGAGCCATTAAGGTGGCCCAACCCGGCGGGCCTAACTCATTCGCGGGCACGGCACAAAACAGTGCTGTTGCGCTCTGGGACCTTCTCTGTTTCAAAGAATAAGACAGGCTCCGTGATGAGGAAGATGCAACATGTCCACAAAAAAGACAATGTGCATAGTGTACGATTTGGTAAGATTTACGAAAATTTTAATTTCAAAACGACTTATAGCTAAAAGTAAACCACGACCGCTGCAGAAAAAATTGAACAAAAACCAAATAGATTATAAATCTTGATTAAATAAGCTATGTCTGATGACTAATCTTTTTAAGATGTTCTTACTTTATCATTGCGTAATCCACCTCTAAAGTTATTGTATAAAACGCGCGAAAAATGCGAACTTTCGGACCTTATAACTTAGAAACCAAACACAATTTTACAATGCCAATGGTCATCAGACATCTAGTTCGATCAAATAAAGCTATTTTGAGCAAAATTTTGGGTCTCTGACAAGAAATATGGGCGTGATCTTCTTTCCCCTTTTGTATGGGGAGATGAGCGGGATGGGCCACCTTAAGGTTACATAATGCAGATTTGACTACGGTTAAATCGCGAAAAAATAACGAATAGCGGAACACAGCTAAGATACGTGCAACTCGTGTAAGGGACCATTGTAAATAAAAATAAAAATTAAAGACTAAAATGGAAAAGATTATTTCAAAATGGTTTGTACGTTTAGAAAGACAGAGTGGAACTTACCAAGTCATATTCTTCGTGAAATCGAAGCACCAGATGAAAGAGCATTTAAGGACAGATGCAAATGCTGTAAAAACAAAAGTAGTGGCTAGGATGTGACCCGTACCGCATGGTGCTGTACCATCTCTGCCAAAACCTCCAGGGAAACGACGCCGTAGTCATACACATCCTTAAATAGCAATTTGGAGCACATTGCACGCTAATAATAATGGTCGAGTTTGTGTTTTTTTTTTTTATGCGACCTGACATGGATGACTAATACCACACAACTACCGTTATGATATTAGCCCAATACACCACATTCCCGAAGGAATTAGGTGCCGTGCCAGGACCTTCACTTTATGAGCACGGCTACATTGAACTGGATGGAAAACACGGACAATTTTTCATTGCCGCTTCGACCATCTTTTCATCCAATGCGATGGTACCAACCCGGGCGGGCTTAAACCCTACCACCTAGTAGGGGAAGGGGACCTACAGTTTTACATGGATTCCGAACCATGGAGCAGCTCGTATTCGTGACGAAATGCACTTATCGAACTCTGAAAGAGAAAGACAGTTGCAACAGGTTCAAGTTGGTATTGAACCCGGGCCTCTGGTACGCTAGGCCAGTCCCCGCGCCACTAGGCTACGAGCCGCTCATACTATAACGGTTGTGCCGAAAGCGATCACTGAAGCGTCGAACCTTCGTTATTGTTCGTTGAGTAATATTAATTGCTATGAAGTGAAAGATCGTTATGTGGCGAGCATGCGATGTGTTTACAAAATGGCTAGAGTAGAATTAATTATGTATTTGAACAACTAAGGGCCGAGTGCACGAAAGGACGAAACATCAAAATCAACGTCAACGTATGATTTGGTATGGACAGTACAGAAGGAACTCCATGCGATTCACTAAAAGTGACGTGTTTGAACATTGATTAACTCATCCGTCTCTTTGTGCAATTGGGGCTTAGTATTCGAACCAGATTATTTCCCAATATTGAGTGAGATTATAAGTCAACGGTTCGTAAGCTACATATCCAGTAAGTACAGTACCCCCATACAATCGCATATTAAGTGGGGAATTAGACCGACGGGAAACTATGGAGTGACCCGAAGTCGTACCTTATACAAATAAATAAAAAATTGTTGGGAACGGTAGAGGAGAGTGGCCTAAGTCGAATATTATATCCATATTTACTCTACAAGTCATAATTATGATCAAGTCCCCTCATCAATCTCCAAAACCTGGTCGTCTCTAGCGACAATGACTCGCATATTCAACACGTTGTTTCTCACTACCTCCGAAATCGAGCTCTCCTGCCCTACATTCCAGAACGTTCCTACCGCTCCGAATCTCACGGTGCGTTATATAACGGCGAGTTCTGCCGCGAACGTAAAGTCTAGCCGGTCGGCCCTGCGCACAACTCGCACGTATCTCGCGCACGATATCGGCCGCGCGACAATCAGATCTTGCATGGCGCGCTCGAATTTGCCGGTGACACCGTTCACCGTTCCACGGAAACGGATTGCCAAACGCGCGAGGCCGTGCGAGCGGGCAGGTGGAAACGTTTTGGCGTTTTGAATCATGCCGATGGTCACATTTGATACCTTAGCGTTTTTTGCTGTCGTGATAGCTTATCTTCGGATTGTTTAGAGAATAGTATAGAAGATATTTTTGTAGAAATAATTTTCTCGAAATTGTTTGTAAAGGGACAAAAATGCTTATTTATGTTTTTCCGAATTATTAAAATAATAATTCTGTAGAACGCACAAAGAAACATTACACTTGTAACATTTGTGATTTTGTTCTTTCTCAGCTGTTTTTAATTAACAATGATTCGCCCACGGTTGTTCCATGTGCGGTGACAAGTTTGTTTGGCTTCTTGAAAATATAACATTTAAGGGTAATCCTTACATTAAAGGGCCTTTCTTACCATCTCGCAATCGATACCAGTACGTGATAATCAGCACTTTAGTAATAAAGTGTCGATTAAAATAAAGCATTAGTTGGTGAAAATCAGGCTTATTTATTGCGGCCTTAGGCTTATTTATTGCAATGTATGAATCAATTCGCATGGTTTCAGCCCAATGCATCAAATTCCTAAACCAAAAGTAACTAGTATTGTATGTTCACACATTTAGATAAACTTTTCAATACAATATTAATTGTTGTTCAGAAAAAATACACTCGCACATTTGTATTGAATTCATCAATTTGGTATGATCATGAACGTTTTGGTGGAACTAGTGGTTCATGGCTTGTATAAAGATGGTACTAACATTATGTTAGCCCGATACACCACATTCCCGAAAGAATTAGGCGCCATGCCAGGGCCTTGCCTTTATATGAGCAAGGCTACATTGAACAAGTTAGAAACCTCGAACATTTTTTTATTGTCGAGCGACACGAGAATGCACATTCAATCTCGCTTAACAAAGAATTAGATACCCTAGGACTGAGATTCCAACCCGTGGTCTACAGGAGAGGCCGCCAAATAAAGAGAAACATTTTCAAAGGGAATATCGAATTCGTCCCTAATTCCTTTGTAGCGACGTGACTGTGCGTTAATCTTTCACTGGATAATAATACATTCAAAGACGGTAATTTCCTAGTAATATCCTGTTCACGTGTCAACTCAAATTCGCTAAGAGCTCCGCCTACAGCCGGACTTTCGGTTTCAATACTTCCGTTACAATTGACGTCTTGCCATATGGTGGTGCTACATCATTGTCCAAGTTGGTAGATGTGCCGACTGGGCTGCCGAAGATACCGTTTCGCGGAAACAGCCTAACTGGAAAATATACCCGAATAAAACTTTGACAATACTTGATTATGCACCCGTAAATGTATTTTGAAATATACGAGTTAAAAAAATCGCTTGTGGTGATAAAGTTGTTGACTGCTTGCGAACACAGGATTAGTCAACCACACAAGCGTGTAGGAGCTCCCACACTTTGATTGACTCATCTGAGGTTACAGTTTTTTCGAGTTTTAAAGCGACATACGACCATAGAACGACCGTATCCGATAAGCTATTGTTTGGTATTTTTTATTTCTTTAACAAGCACTTTTATCCAAACATGGTTATCGTAAAAACATTGTCATTGAAGTATATTTTATAATTCCGACTAATAAAAGTTGGTCCTTTCCATTAAATTTCAAGCCTTAAATTAATTTGAAAAACTTCGATGCGTGATAACTCCCATCACATAAGCGGTAAACTACAACTTATCCATTTATTGTGTCCAGCTTGAAAACTTTTTTTAAGGTTTTGCATTAATTAAAATAAATTTAAACATGGTTCTAAAGGATTACGTCCTTGATTTGTTTAGAATCGCTCATATTGTAGTTAATTGATACTAATGTGCAGCAAAAATCTATTGTAACTCATGAGTTGTTTATTAAAATAATTGAATAGTACAAAATCCTGTAATTGGATCGTCATAAATTTTCAATATACTGTTACCGACGAATTTGGACAAATAAAAACAAAACTATTTCCAAGCGCGACACTAGATAATTGAGTAGAAAATATAATGAAATTGAAATAAAATACCCTCACATATATTGTAGGAGTTACCGAAGGTAATAGGCCACGTATGTCACAGAGATGGCCACAGATGGAGCACTGAAGTTTTGACGAAGACCCTACACAGGGAAAAGAGGCGTCGGCAAACCGCCAGCACGTTGGTCAGACGATATACGTCAGACAGCAGGTGACAACTGGCCAAGAAAAAACAGGGGACCGCACAACTTGGCGAAGTCTGGGGGAGGCCTATGTCCAGCAGTGGACAGCAAAAGGCTGAAGAAGAAGAGTATACTTCTGAATACTTGACCGACAGTGTGGCGCCGCCTACACAATTTGCGTAGCCGCACTCCGTGTCGGCGCGTGCGCACGCGACACGTCCGCGCCTCCATGTTGCCGGATAATTGCTCACTTTGCCCCACATTTTTCGCTCTAGGAAATTTCAATATTAACCACATTTATAATATGAATTGAGTTATTTAAATGTTTCGCTTACGTGCGAATGTCCATTAGGTACCTAAATGTGTCGTAACACACAGAGTTAACAGTTTTCAATTGGCTCTTGCGTTTAGTTACACTTTCATTTGTCAATATCTTAGCTGGACTTACGTGTGTTATACTTCTATTTATGTATTGTTATGTAAGCTAAACTCTGTGTCTAAAGTTGCTACAATCTGTGACAACATACATAAAGTAATTCTGTGGTCAAATATTTATATTGGTTCAGGCATTGACTTATATATTACTTCGGTTCAGGTCAGATATTTATTAAACACATTTTTAACGTATGTTTCATTGTTTCTATTCATAATATAGATACAGTGTTTTTTGCCTACACTGATATCTTATGTCTTTTATACCGGATGACTAGCTTAACACGATAATAGCTTGTCAGCACGGAGCTAGGTGCCATGCCTGGATCCTCCAGTTATTTCAGCTTAACTAAATTTAACCGGACGGAGAAAGTCGAACAGGTTTTTTTTTTATTTTACAGGTTCATGACGATCTGATGGGAGGAGATTTTCCTAAGAATACTATTTAGTAGCTCACGGGTGCGGGGCCTGGCTTTTAATGCCAGAGATTATGTTTTCAGTCCACGGCCCGTTAATGCACCACTTTCTTTCTATATCTGAGTTGGATAAATGTATTACGTATTTTTCAAGGTTTGAAATCCATGACAAACGCCCCCCTTCACCTACTAGGTGATGGCAATGCTACTGTAATATATTGGAAAGTGCGAATTTTAGGTATGTAAACGCTGTTATGTTGATTATGGATGCTTCTACAATGTTATTAAGAGTCTGTCTTTGTATAAATTGAAACTGAATAAATGTAACCATTTTACATTTAATTTAACATTATATATTGCTCGGCGCATATTTTTAAGCGACCTAACTAGTCGTACGATTGTAAGACCACCCCCATATTCCTTACTTGCTGATCTCGGGTCGGTCCAAGGCATTTTTTTTCACCACCACACAAAGCACTCAGACGATCAACATGCATGTTGTGACAACACTGTCGCACTGTTACGAAAGGCAACGGCCGCCGTAGGACCGTTACCGTGCACACGAACATTGGTAATTGCAGCCGTATCGCTCGAGGCCTTAACTTTGTTGTGACGCTATGGTTTTATTAACTAATTTAATGAGCATTCGCTATTCGCGAATGAGTTGAACAACCCTCTTAATTCGCTTGTTTATCCAAGGATGGCAGTACCTAGTATTAGGTAGGCATTACAAAACAATTTTGGGTTGATCGCATTTCGTATCAATAATGACGAGGCCTCTGCCCATCCTTAGTAGGACATTATATGGTTCTAAGGATCTCTTCCACCAAGTATTGATTTACTTAACCCTCACATTAAAGGGCCTTTCTTAATATCTCGTAATCGATCCCAGTAGAAGATAATCAGCACTTTAGTAATAAGAGCAATAAATCAAAACCAGGCTAAGTGTTCTTCAGAATCTCATGCAGAAATATTATTCAGAATGTATTGTTGAGGTTGCACTCAAACCATTATGCTTTTTATTTTCCCCTAAGTCAGGCGTGCAACTGCTAAGTTTCAACTCGTGTTTTCAACTGGTTGTACAGTATCTTTTCACTGAATATCGTAAGCAAGGATGGAAAAAAATTAAAGCTAGAAACAGTTTTCGCACAGTTAGGGAAACCGTGCGAGAAAACAGTTATTGTACACAGTTAAAAAAAACATTTGAAAGATACAGTAACATGTAATGTTTAAGGCTAACTGTTTTAATTCAGTTAGAGCAACCAATCAAATAAGGCGACTCCATTTTAACGTTGCAAGACTGTTGGTATTATCGGAATTACAGTTAGATTAACTGATTATTTCTTTCAGTGTATGTAAAAGTGTCTACGCTGCCGCTTTATGAATGTTTTTTTCTGTCCCCACGATAACGATAACGTCTTGCTATGGTAACGACAAATAATGAACTTTTTATTCTTTAATTTTGTGAAATGTAAACTTTTGACGATTCCAAGTGTTCCCAAAAGAGGATAAATAAATACAATACAATGCAATACTCCCGTTTTTAGGGTTCCGTACCCAAAGGGTGAAAACGGAACCCTATTACTAAGGCTCCGCTGTCCGTCCGTCCGTCCGTCCGTCACAGGGCTGTATCTCAGTAACCATAACAGATAGACAGCTGAAATGTTCACAGAGTGTGTATTTATTTTGCCGCTATAACAACAAATAGGTAAGATTAAAAAATAATTAAATTAAAGGGGGCCCCCATACAAAAAAAAATGATTTTTTGTAATAAATCTTTTACGATGGAACGGAACCCTTCTTGTGCGAGTCCTACTCGCACTTGGCCGGTTTTTTTTCTTTCTATCATTGCATTCACTCTCAACGATCCCAAAAAATTCATAGGATATGTAAACTATGGAATGCTTAGGTATTTCCACCAACCACCTGGGCTCCTGGACACAACGCATAGTGAAGAAACACCCTATTCTGAAAATATATATTTTTACAACATTTTGACTGCAATAACAATTTTTAAAAAACCAGCCAAGTGCGAGTCGGACTCGCACACGAAGGGTTCCGTACCATCGCACAAGATTTACAAGAAAAAACACGTTTTTTGTATGGGGCCCCCCTTTAATTATTGTTATCTTATTATGTTACCTATTTGTTGTTATAGCGGCAAAATAAATACATAATCTGTGAAAATTTCACTTTCCTACCTTTACGGTTCATGAGATACAGCCCTGTGACAGACGGACAGACGGACGGACGGACGGACGGACGGACGGACGGACAGCGGAGGCTTAGTAATAGGGTTCCGTTTTCACCCTTTGGGTACGGAACCCTAAAAACTTAAAAGTATCAAAAGTCATGATTGCCGCTTCAAGCCCCTATCCATAAAATAGTCTCGCAACCCATAACTTAGTAAACGTAATGTGTCACAAGTGGAAGTTACATTAAAGTTATGTATTAGCATTTACGACAAACAAAAAATCTTTCAGATATTCTGAGATATAGAGATTATGAAGTTAAGAAATAAGCTAAAATACAAAGAAGAAAGAAAACAAAGAAAATAGAAAAAAATCAAAGGAATTCACGAACTATTTACAAAATTACCAAGAAATTCAAACAGTTTTTCCAAGACAGAATAATATAAGCATAACAACTATGCTTTGATTTCCTTATTATTAAGGTGGGCCTTCCCGCTAACGCGAAAAGAAGATCATGCGCATGTTTCTGGTCGGAGATCCAAAATTATACTAAAAACAGCTTTACTTGATCATACGTATGATGTGTACGTACAAAGAACTATTTTTTATGTGAGAAATTACCCGGAATTATATAATAATTTTGAGCACGGAAATTCGACGAGAAATAAAAATGTGATCCAGCAAGCTGCACACTCAACATCAAAATTTGAGAATGGTGTCCACTTCAATAGTATTATTATGTATAATAAGCTACCAAGAGACTTGCCGTCTGGAAGGGCCACCTTTATTCATGTTGACGCCTAATATACTCCATAAATGTTTGCTCCAACTACCACTGCAATAACACCCTGTATATTGCAGGTCAGCTAATAGCGATACCAGGCTGATACTAGCGCATTATGTTGTTATGAAAATAGCTCCGCCGCGGCCGCCGTTCATTATAGTATTATCGAGGGCTCCCCTTAATTCATATCGATCAGTTTCCCATTTCGCTAATGGCGCCAATAATGTGACAGAATTGATTTAACCGTTTTGTTCATGGTATTAGCTGTGACTTACCAAAAACCGGCCAAGTGCGAGTCGGACTCGCACACGAAGGGTTCCGTATCATCGTAAATGATTTAACACCAAAAAACATATTTTTTTGTTTGGGGGCCCGCTTTAATTTTTATTATATTTTAATTATACTTATTTGTTGTTATAGCGGCAAAATAAATACACACTCTGTAAAAATTTCAGCTGCCTACCTATTACAGTTCATGGGAGACAGCCCTGTGACAGACGGACGGAAGGACGGACAGCGGAGGCTTAGTTATAGGGTTCCGTTTTCACCCTTTGGGTACGGAGCCCTAAAAACAGTGCGAGTCTGACTCGCGCACCTAGGGTTGCGTAGACATTTGTGTGTAGATCCTTTGTCGATCCCGGGAAGCTCATAACAGCTTTTCCTACATTTCCATTTATTTACACTTTAGGTAATGAAAACTTCACTAAATCATGTCACAATCTGATTGATCCGCGAATGCAATTAACTCGGTGACGAAGAGCGTGTATCACTGGTGTATATAATTTCATGTTTTGTCCACATGTATGGTATGATACAGTTAGAAATATTACTGCCAAACTGATATTTTTGGTAAAACAAGAATCACCAAGAAACGTTTGGACAAATCGAATTGTTTCCTTAACTTTTGCTGCGAGAACTTGATTCTTTTGTAAATACCATGATTCTGGGTTAACGGGAAGCATCCTTTATGTAAATTTGCGGCATACATTGTCCTATTTTTTACAGCTCCAAGGCACCATGCCACTTATTTAATTACTATCACACTGAGCGCACACCTAGGAATATATTCATACACTAAAAACGGATGCATCCATAAACCACAGACATAAAATAAGCACATCATCAACAAACAAAAAAACATCCTCACACCTCTCATTCGAGCAATATACTTCCAATGTCACACCCACACATCTTAGCACACTCACACTCACCCGACAGCGGCTGAAAGGCATTTTCAGCCGTGGCAACTTTTGCATGCAATTGCAATTCGTATTTTACTTTATTTGGTATAAATGCCATAATTTCAAATAAGTGCAATGAAACGTTGTGTTTATATGTGGTTCTAATATTTTTTTCAAACACTTTAAAACAATTTTACAGAGCGGAATTGGATGTAACCGGAAAGAAATAAGTATGACTAATCATGTACTTCAGTCAGTCAGTCAGTCAGCGTGTTTGTATTCACTGCTGGGCATACGCCTCTCCTATCCTTCTCCAGTCCCTAAGTACTTCGTTAAGGTCCAATTCGTAGAACCCGCAATCGAAAATCATATATGAAGTTACGCAAGAGTAGCATACGGCGTTCATAGCGTATGGCGCTCTATCGTCTCTGCCTACCCCTCCAGCGAAACGGCGTGTTATGTATGTTTTAATTTATGTTTAAAGTGACGTCATTTTTCGTTACTCGCGAAACTCGTAGCCTAGTGGCGCGGGGACTGGCCTAAGCGTACCAGAGGCCCGGGTTCAATACCGACTTGCACCACTGTCTTTCTCTTTCAGAGTTCGATAAGTGCATTTCGTCACGAATGCGAGCTGCCCCATGGTTCGGAATCCATGTAAAACTGTAGGTCCCCTTCCCCTACTAGGTGGTAGGGTTTAAGCCCGGGTGGTACCAACGCATTGGATGAAAAGATGGTCGAAGCGGCAATGAAAAATTGTCCGTGTTTTCCATCTAGTTCAATGTAGCCGTGCTCATAAAGGGAAGGTCCTGGCATGGCACCAAATTCCTTCGGGAATGTGGTGAATTGGGCTAATATCATAACGGTAGTTGTGTGGTATTAGCCATCCATGCCAGGTCGCATAAAAAAACTGTTTTCGTTACTTGCGAACTCATCTTAAGCCATGACCTAAGTCAATATTGCCCCCAAAATCAAGACGTCGTTTTTGCCTGTGACTCCGATTAGGTCGGAGCCAGCAGATAATGTGATGACTTCGAGTGTCAAGGCCAGCGCAGACATGTCATTAGACTGCTTCCACCGAATGCGGACTGCAATTTTCTGCTCGGCGCGAATGCGAGTTATATGGCCATTGCACGGGGCCTGGCCTGGGCTACGAAACGCGTTCGAGGCGAAAGACGAGATTTAAAATATATCTCGGGCGATTTGATGGCGATTTCATTCGCTTAGTTATGGTCGACTAAGAGGCGAATGATGTTTAAGATTACGAAAAAAATATTTGTAATAAATATAATTGGAATTAAATAAATAAAAAAATTAAATGGAAATTAAAATACAAAAATCATATAACAAAATAAATGCCCTCCACTATGTCATCCTCTGAACATTAAATATGTAGATGCTACACAGGAGTAACGACAATAAACAGAAAATAACTAGGTCAAAATATCAAAGCATTGTAATGATAATAACATTTACAGAACTTACACACTCACTCAAACAATGTTTTGTATTATTTTCTTCTAATAGAACCTTTTTTGTAAAAAACTGTACAATTTTTTTTTATTTTTTTTTTTGTTCTTTTAACCTATGTTCTTCTGTGCAATTCGAATTTAAATAAATAAAACATTATTTTTATTAATATTATTCATAACTGAAATATTTTTTTCTTCGATTTAATACAGAGCAATTTCTCGATTCGCCAGCGTCCAACGTCTCCCGGGCTAGGGCCTCTTCCATTGTTGTATTGTTGCGAATAAGGCCGGCAAAAAGTGGCGCGTTTCTCCCACAAGTGTGAACGCAGAATTAAGGTTGAGGACGGCGCGGCGGGCAGGTGATTTGGGTGACGAAACAAGAGCACACCGCTGTACGTGGTGCGGGGCGGCGCGGCTTTTTGCCGGCTAATCTGAAATGTGCGCGGCGTGCGAACTTAATCGAAAATTGTCGGGAGTCTGCGCTTGTGCAAAACTCACTCGTTAGCATTAACCTTTGCGTGATCTTCGCGGTTCAGATTTCACGTGAATAATAATATTTTTTTTTTATTCGGGAGTTTTTTTTTATGTGACTGGACATGGATGGCTAATACCACAAGTTCTGTCACGGTATTAGCCCAACACACCACATGGGAACTAGGTGCCATGCCAGGACCTTCCTTATATTGCACGGCTACATTGAACTGGATGGAAAACACGGACAATTTTCATTGCCGCTTCGACCATCGTTCATCCAATGCGATGGTACCAACCCGGGCGGGATTAACCCTACCACCTAGTAAGTAAGGAAGGGGACCTACAGTTTAACGTGGAATCCGAACCACGGCCAGCCTCTCTCAACGGTCGAATGGTCACCCATCCAAGACCAGACCGGACCCAGCGTTGCTTAACTTCGGAGAGCGATGGCCGAAGTGTCGCGCCACTGGGCCAATGAGGCTGGCAATGAGTAACACGGTAACGCGATATATTGCATCCATTTAATGGATTCGACATTAACTTTACCTCCAGCTATTATAATATTCAGCCCAACATCAGTTCAAAACGACTGATGTTGAACTGAATTATTTCCTGGATATTAAATTAGTTCCTCATCTACATTTCATCCCCTTCCATCTTGATCTACCGCGTCGCATCGCCCGCCCGCGCTTTTACATTGTTTGCGCTTAGCTTTCTTACCATCGCATTGAATTAAAATATTGTCAAAGCAGCAATGAAAATTGTCAGTGTTTTCCATCCAGTTCAATGTAGCCGGGCAACATAAGGAACGTCCTGGTATAGCACGTAATTCCTTCCATAATATTGAGCTAATATCATGATAATAGTTGTGATATTAGATATCCATGTCAATTAGAACAGAATCCTTTTATTGACTCTGTGATGATTCTACGATATAGTGGCATATTCTGTGTCACACAGAATTTGATTCTGTGACACCCGTCACTGTCAGTCACTGTTTGGACAGCAGCATATCCACTCAGGAAAGCGAAAACGAGTTAGTCACAGATGAAAGTGAGACACTTTCGCATGACGCCATCAAACATCTAATGTTATGATGTGTCTTGCACCCTAATAAGAATAATTAGATAAGGACAACACTAAGGTGATTCGTAAGTGTCATTTCATGAGTACGAAAGCGTTGTGACTCAACAGTGAGTCACCTGTGACACACGGGTGAGAATGTCATGCGTTGACCCCCTAGGGGTCTGCTCGTAAAAGCGAAAGCGAGAAGTTCTCGTTTCGCTTCGGTCAAACTCTGCGTGGTATCTCGTATCTCTATCTCTAGTTTCCAACAATGACATATTTCTTCTTAAATTTCTAAGAGTATGTTTATTTCTGAGAGTCTACCTATGATCGTCCATAAAAAAAGAACAAAATGTTTCCCACTCTATTTCATATTCACCATTTGAAATTCATATAAACGGAGGTAATTACTCGTTGACAAAGAGCACGGCGCTTGTTGACAATGTCCTCACTTGACGTGTGCACCGGACGATTGTGAGGCAACCCGGGCTCACTCACTTGATTGTCGTGCAATTACAACTGGCAACACGGGTAATGACGACGGATGTGCTGATGGAAGATTTGCTTCGAGCGCCAAACAGTGCGGTGCAGTAGTCAAGGTCTTAAGGCGCTGGGACTAGCCAACTACTCGCGCCATACAAATGCACCTTTAAACAAATGTAATAATATGTAGTGAAACGCCTCAGCAAGTTTAAATAGAACTCCAGACTGATAATGGAATGTTAATATTCATATAATAATATTATTTATTCCATCATTTATTTAAATAATAATAATAATAAAAAGTCGATTTTTCACATTAGAAATCTGAAAGTAATATGTTTTCTAGATATTAGCAACAACCGCATATATGCATAAACAAATAATTCCATTTGCTTTTAGATTTCTACATTTAGTCAAAAGAGTTCGGAAATGGAAACTGTTTCAACAACGTATTTTGTATCGAAAAAGAAAACATACATGAACGAAAATAAGTCGATTCCTAGACAAGGAATAATATATTGTAAGAATGACAAATCTAATCGTCATCCTTAGTTAGTTAACTTGGGGTGCCTCGTCTAACTTTGCGATTTGGCTAGTACCAGGGCCTTAAGAGCCCTACATCACTGAATTAGAAAAATGAATAGGGAAGAAAACTGCTTATATATCACGACAGTTGGCGTCTAGGTAGGTTGCCTAAAAGATATGTCAAAGCTGTCAGACATTCTACAAAATAAAACAGAAATTACTCAATTTCCTCGATATTATTCCAAAAAAAAATTCACCTAAATTATGATGTTTCTGTTTTATTTAGGATTGCCAATAGGGTAATAGACATATAAGTAACGCAAGGAAATATTTTACAATGATGTTGTATTTGTGGACACCCCACAAACAATGATAAATATATACGTCAATGCCCACAAGCGACAAACACAACATGCTTAAATATTACAGAAAATATTTTTTACAATAATCTTAATGGCATTAACAAAATGTACGCTTCTGAAAAAAGATTGTTGGTAAAAACATTAAATATTAATTATTGCTCACTCTCTGTTATGCAAGGAGTCAGCAAAAATATCAAATTTGTTACGCCAGCTGTTGCTTACATTGCACATTCAAATTTCAAATAAAATATCAAAGTAACCTAACCTAACCTATAATATAATTCATTTCTAACTTTGTGCTGGCCAATTACATTAAAGTTATTACGAAAACTAACTAGGTAATTACTTTTGCTCAAAACGTCGTACTTTTGAGATAAAGCTAGATTTCTGAAGCGAACATTTTGTATGAAATTGTAAAATATCGACGAACCTTGGATACGTTGTAACATACGTTACTTTATTTATTTTCATTTTTAGGCAATATCAATATCTGTATGTCATATATTTCTTGAACTACACTTACGGTAGCCTTCATAAAGATGTCAGTGCCTATGCATACTCACAATAGACATTTATAGTTATCTACATAATGGAAAAATACACGTTTCAAGGAACCAACGGTCAAAATTCTTCTTTAACACAAAACAACAAACCACGAACTTTAGTACATCTCTTTCTACCACTCAGCAATTCAAGGATGCTGTCTCCCTCATGCGCGCGCGCTTGTCGTCGAACCTCAGGCGTCAGGCGATCCTACAAAGCCCATGGGAGAGGACCACGACGGCAGCCATCTTGTTGTTCGCCCGCCACGGCGCGAGGGCAGCTCGCCGCCACAGACCGCCGGCCGCCGCTAGTGGCGCCGGGCGCGTCCCGTCGTCTCGCCTCCAGAGACCGCCTACCGCCGCGAGTAACGCCAGTCGCGTCCCGGGGTCTTGTCGTCGCCGCTTTCGGGCTGGCTCGGTGGAGCACAGCCGCGCCCTCCGTGTCTTCGGCGATCACCCCGTGCTCCTTGGAGTGGAGACGTCATCACCCCAGTGGTATCGTAACGAACCTTGTTTTTTTGCCGGCTTGAGAGTCAGTGCGCGTAACACTTCTCAGTGTCATTGTTCGTATTAGGGGACCCAATTAGGAAACTACTCTACTTCTTTACCTATTTGTGTTTATGCTTATTCTAGAAGCTTTTGTTTCTAGAAGAATTTTGACCGTTGGTTCCTTGAAACGTGTATTTTTCCATTACGTAGATAAGTATAAATGTCTATTGTGAGTATGCATAGGCACTGACATCGTTCTGAAGGTTGCCGTAAGTGTAGTTCAAGAAATATATGACATGCAGATATTGATATTGCCTAAAAAATAAAATAAATAGAGTAACGTATGTTACAACGTGAACACGTTCACGCTAGACCGGTATTTTTAAGTAACTGGATATGGATGGTTATACCACACCCACCGTCATGTTATTAGCCTAACATACCGCATTCCCGAAGAAATTGTGTGCCATTCCGGGGCTGAATGAAATTGAAAACGCTGACAATTTTTGGTTTGCCGCTTATACCATTTTTTTAATCCAATGCGATAATACTAACCCTACGACCTAGTAAAGGCAGGGGTTTTTCCCACAGTTTTACATGGATTACGAATTGTGAAACAGCTCGCATTCGTTACGAAATGCACTTATATAACTCAAAAAGAAAAAGGTGAAGAAACATTAATGGCCCGGGTTTGGAACCCATAAGGTTTGGTATGGAAGGCAAGCACAGCCCCCCTAAGCTGCGAGCCGCTCTTCAATTAATGTAAACAGAAATCTAACATATGTATTAGTATTGTAAGTACTTAAAGACGTCTCTCATCTCTACCTCACATCACATACGAACGAAAGTGAACTTGCGAGACGCGATTTCCACGCAACGAGCGCAAATTCCGCGCGCCTGCGCCGTGACGCAACAATTTGCATGGCCGGGCGAGTCTCTATTGGGTGCATTATCGCGAGGTGTTGCGATGCGAGCATGGCGGCCCCAACCCGGCGAGGCGCGTGGGAAGTTAGCACAGTGCGAGGCGCATTCACGCTCGTGTTTTCGACTGGCGGATCTGCAGGCCTATTCCTGGAATTCCGCAATCAGTAATCAGGAATCCTGAGTCTTTATCTGGATTTATTTATGTCTGATCGTAAAGCGATTTTATCGACGGAAAATTCTTGATTGAATTGAAATACTATGCTCCGAAATCTTTTCGTCGTGAACATCGCTTTGAAAAGCCATTTCCAGACTCAGGATTCCAGATAACTGATTACGGAATTTCAGAAATCGACCTGCTGCTGTCCCTTAGACCATGCACTACGTCCAATAAGTAACTGAAGATATCCGGAGATTATGCACAGGTGTATTTGCATGGTTTCACGACCTTGGATTAGATCATTCAATTTCAATGAACAAGCTAGTGTTTGTAAATAAATACCGACAAAAATAAAAAAAATACACCTTGAAAACAATTATTTACCTAGCACAAGTTTGATTGATGTAATCTAAATTTTCACAGAGTATGTATTTATTTTGCCGCTATAACAACAAATCGGTAAAATTATAAAATAATAAAAATTACAGCGGAACCCCATACAAAAAACGTGATTTTTTGACGTTAAACTTTTTCGGAGCGAGTCCAACTCACACCTGGCCGGTTTTTACAACTAACTGGTTTTGGATGGCTAATACAATACCTGATAATACAATACCTAATATTAGCCGAACAATTAGGCTGAAGTCCTTAGCCTGAGTTTTATACCATCGCAAAAATATCTGTCGACTTCAAATGTGGGCGATACGAAAACGACATTTAGTTCCCTCAGTCCGAGTTTGCTTTCATTATCTTTCCAACGCGTAATTAAAACTAAATTAATTGCTCATTTCGACCTGGTTAGGTCCTCAACTGCGATGTTGATTTATGTTCAATCCGATTCTGCGTTACGGGAAATACTTCAGACTTTCGCATTTCGCGGCTTACAGTTGGGCTGAAGCGGATGGTCGGTTGAATTACAAAATTCTAACCACAACTATCCTATACAAATGGAGTACTTACTTACTTTCTATTCAAGCATTTTATGACCACAAGATAGCGTCGATTGAATCGCGTTCAAACTGATCGACGTTGATCGGGTCGCTCGGTGATATCTAATGCAAACCAGAAGCGTTTAACGACATGCACTTGTTGAATGGATGGACATGTTACCGGCATCTTGCGATACAGGCTAACGCTCGTAATGACTGGTCGATTCGTTGTCTATGGTTGTCCATGTCACCTTCCATGTTTGATGCATCTTTTCATATATTGCAGTGGGATTAAACTTTGATTTTGACACGAAATAATGAGCGTTCGCTTCTGGAATTCCCATAAATATTCGGCGATCTGCCACGAAAGAACGTCACTCTTAAAGGACTCAATTGCACTCGAGTTGCACAAATAAATGTTCAAATCAGAATATTAACAACTTTGTCTTTACTGAATATTAACATCAAATGATGTATACACTATCGCATTTTTAAAGATGTTCTACATAAGCTTACACAAATAAAGGTAGAAGATTGTATTTAATTAGTAGAGCTATACAGTTATTCCTTCCAGCTTAATTAACCTAGTGAACACCCATTTAGATATGTGTGTGTTGCACTTATATAATAGGTCTATGGGGTGGGATGTTTGTATTTATACCATAATTGATTTGTGCTCCTAGCCAAATCGCGTTCTAGCCGGTTAACATCAGCCGTAGCATCAACGTCCAGCGATCGCATCCGAGCGACATCTTCAAGCCGCGACGGCAAGCCGCCACCGCAACTGCCGCCGCCGCCGCCAGCTTACGCCCGCGCGACGCGGAAATCGCGAGCGGTTTTCACTTTTCTCGAGCAAGCGTAAACGTCGGCAGCCCGAAGCAAACATGCAAATTCTGCCGCCGTTAAAATGTGCAGTTCAACGGATTTGTATTGGTCATTCGGCCGGTCGCCTGACTTTAAGGTGGCCCAACCCGGCGGGCCTAACTCATTCGCGGGCACGGTACAAAACCGTGCTGTAGCGCTCTGGGACCTTCTCTGTTTCAAAGAATAAGACAAAGAGGAAGATGCAACTTGTCCACAAAAAAGACAATGTGCATAGTGTATGATTTGGTAAGATTTACGAAAATTTTAAGTTCAAGACGACTTATAGCTAAAAGTAAACCACGACCGCTGTAGTCAAAAATCTAACAAAAACCAAATAGATCATAAATCTTGATTAAATAAGCTATGTCTGATGACTAATCTTTTTACGATGTTCTTACTTTATCATTGCGTAATCCACCTCCAAAGTTATTGTATAAAACGCGCGAAAAATTCGACCTTTCGGACCTTATAACTTAGAAACCAAACACAATTTTACAATGCCAATGGTCATCAGACATCTAGTTCGATCAAATAAAGCTATTTTGAGCAAAATTTTGGATCTCTGACAAGAAATATGGGCGTGATATTCTTTCCCCTTTTGTATGGGGAGATGAGCGGGTTGGGCCGCCTTAATACATATAAGACATAAGAAATTTTATTTGCCACAACACTTAAGTACAAAAGAGTAATGAACAAAAAACTAAGTTAAAACACTTAAACATTGCATTCTCTTGTAGGCTTCTTAAATTTGTGACAAATGGGATCAATCTCAGCTCTCTCGCAGAAAACTACGAAGCTGGTATTCAGACGAATCCCTACTATAACTATCTTTAAACATTGCAGTTTAGTTGACGCTGCTTCGTGTTTGCCAGAAAAAAAATTCGGAAAATTAGCTTAATTCTATAAAAAAAGTTCAACAGTGTGTGTGTTTGTAAAAAATAATCAAATTTAGGTTCTGTGTAAGTGTGTGAAAGAGATTAATAATGTGAGGTGTGTCATTTATCTCTACTTATATAAAAGGCAACGTCTGTCCACATGCACGAGATAATCTCCGTAACCACAAAACAGATCAAGATGCGATTTAAACCAATTTCAAGAGAACATCGCGGAGAACGCTTTAAGGTACATACCATCACGCTAAATATCCAAAGGGCTGAGCAATATCAATGAAATTACTCTCAAACAAAATTAATACCATGCCGTGGCGTATGGTGGCGTTACTTGCGACGTCATTCAACGATTCACTATTTTCGCATTAATGTTCAGAAAGCGGATGGCGCAGGGCGGAGTACTGACTCTTCTATACGTATTTTGTTCGGGAGGCTGTAGGTTCGAATCCTGATAGCGTCAATTTTTTTTTTCGTTTTTTTTACATTTTATTGTTTATGGGGTCTCGCATATAATAATTGTAGCATGGATTAGACTTATCTCTACTTATATAAAAGAGTAATAAATATTATATTATAAATATAAATATTATAAATATAGTCTGTCTAGATGCGTTTACGCATGCAAGAGTTTACAGAAAATATCGCTGGGCTCACTCTAGGATACATACCATCACGCTAAATATTCTAAGGGCTGAGCAATATCAATGAAATTACTCCATCCCGTGGCGCATGACGGCGTCATTTTGCCAGAACCGATTAACAATTTTCGCGTTAAACGTAGAAAGCCGGTTGGCATAGCGCGCATAATCGACTGTTTTGAATATATTTTGTTCGAGGGAGGGTTCACGTTCGAATCCTGAAATCTCAATATGTTTTTCTGTTTTTTTTATCTGGCATATAATTATAACATGGATTCGACATAATAGATCTAATTTTTGTTTCAGGTTTTTTTACGTAATAGCTTAATGGCAAAACTATTTTCCTAAGGAACAATTTTAATTCATGGTAGTCAGTGCGAGGAATTTTGTTCCCGAGTACGGCTGAGTTAATCAATGTTCAAACACGTCACTTTTAGCGAACCGCATGGAGTTCCTTCAATACTGTCCATACAAAGTGACGTGTTTAATCATACGCTGACGTTGATATTGATATGCAATTCCTTTCGAAACTTTGGGCGAAGAGGTTGGGTTTATAGCGCCATCTCTACCCGGATAGAGGCGTTTTTTAGTTCATTAGTATTAGCGATTAGAAGTTGTACACCGTTATATGGGTTATATCATAGATGGCGCTGTAAAAAAGAAATATATTGTGCAAATATTTTTGCAGCAACTATTTACTATGGCATTATGTAACTTTATAATTATATTATTTGCTTTTGTGTACAAAAACTTTGTATGGGCCAGAAAAGGATTAAATTAGGCATGGGGAACTATCTTTTGTCTGAAAGAAAATCTTGAAACGTATGAAAATGTGTATGGGTAACCCATAATATCTTCAAACTAGGTATAAGAAAACGCACCTGTTTTTTATTGAATAGTTTCTATGGTTTGGTCAAGAATATAAGTTTGGTGTTGGTCATCACTGATTGCACTTATGTATCTTCTTTCCAGGCTCGCTAACTTTAGGGCTAATTAGCATCAGTGGGCCCATTCAGGTAAGAGTGACTTCAAGTTCGAGAGTGAGTTAACTTAAAAATAGCTGGGAAATATATAATTAGTTGATATTTAACGACGAGTTCGATCTCACTCTTACCTGAATGGGCACCCATGCAAAATTATGAGAGGGGTGTGCAAATAAGCAGTGGTATGAAATGCTTATAAAAGTTCCACGTCTAGCCTGATTCTGCTCACAACTTAAAAGCTACATGAAATAACACTAAATTACCAGAGCGGTGAGCATTAGGGTGAAATGCTTATAACTTGAGAACCACTCACCCGATTTATATGCGAATTGTATCTACTTTTGGCATCTCTGAGTGCGCTCGAGTTACGGATGGGTGACCGTTTTAGGTGTTGAGGCTGGCTGTGTTTTGTATAGAGGCGTATGTTCAGCAGTGGACGCAATCACGCTGACTGACTGACTGACTGACTGACTGACTGGCTGTGTATTGTATGCCACGTAAAACTTTTGTTCACCTTTCGTAGGGTTAATTCCACCTGGGATGATACATACCATCGCATTGAAGGAATGCATAATCGGGGCATGAATATTGTCGTGTTTTAGATCCATTTGAATGTGGAAGTGTCATTGCGGGAAGATCCGGGTGAACCTGGTACTCTTCGACAGCCTCTTCTGGTGATGACAATCGTTGGCCACGTATTGGTTAAAACATTTTGGGAACAGAATAATGTCACAAGGTGCCAGGTCGGGACTGTATGCAGGATAACTCATAAGTTCTACGTTTTTAACCTTTGAAAATTCGTGTCTGCATGGCCGTCTGAGAACTGGCATTGTTGTGATGCAAGATGATGCTGCGTTTACTGTTATTTTTACGAAGTTCGTCATTTACTTCCATCAAACAGATGGTGTTATACAAATCACTATTTACAGTCTCCAAAGCAACAGTCTGCATGCCTGTCTATTTCATTTTACGGCGCACATCATTTATCTTTTTGTTGTATAAAGCTTACCATCACAAAATTAGTCAGAAGATTGATGCGATAGTCGCCTTTCATAGTGTTTCATCGCCAAAAGCAGTTTGAAGCCGAGCAAGGCTTTGTTAACTGTCAAATTACACTTAAAATCGTATAAAATCATACTACGAAAATTTTCATAAGTTAATAACCATGGTGATATAGACACGCATTTTCTTAAATGACGCCACACTGCAAAAATAAACAAGACAAAACAGCCTAAGAACCGATTGCACGAAGAGAGGGATAAGTAAACATTGTTCAAACATGTCACTTTTAGTGAACCGCATAGAGTTCCTTCCATACTCTCTATGCAAAGTGACGTGTTTAAGTTGACGATGATTTATATTTTTTGCCCTTTCGTGCACTCGGCCCTATGCGTTATGATACCAAAATATTTAATTAAACAATTTAATTACTTTTTCGGTATTTTTAGCTAAGTGGGCAGTTCCGAAAACTTATAGTGTGCCCTATGTATTATAAATGGAAATGTTATAATATTTCTTATTTAATTAAGCTATATCAGCTCCATCCGTTATGATTAAAAAGTAGCAGATAAATAACATCGCTATTGACCAGCCTTTTCGACTAGCCATTTGAGCTACTTTTTATCTTCTAGGAAATAATTCAGCTCGACATCAGTCTAAAACGACATGGACCCGAGCGGAGCCGGGTACCGCAGCTAGTATACGTATAAGAGAGTTGCAACAAGGGTGCTTGTGTGAGGGTATGTGTATGTAATGAGGTAGGGAGATTGAGTGGAATAATAATAAAATGACTTGGAGTCAATTTCGAGTAAGTAGCTCGAGGGGTAGGCAGAGAAGATA
Organism: Incurvaria masculella; assembly: GCA_946894095.1. NCBI lineage: Eukaryota > Metazoa > Arthropoda > Insecta > Lepidoptera > Incurvariidae > Incurvaria > Incurvaria masculella. The sequence continues at coordinate 23,145,084 of OX335647.2, forward strand.
GAGCGCCATACGGTACGATCACAGCACACCTCTTTCGCTTTATCTAAAGTCATACGTCTTTTCATATATCCACTTCGATTATCAAATCAAATCAAATCATTTATTTGGTGCTAATGGGAATAAATCAAAAGATAGATTATGGGTGCTACGTACCTGACCTTTGCGAAGTATTGTAACGACTTGGTCGCGGTACGTTCTCCTAGACCGCCCGGGCATTACACTCCCGCTCACTTCTGCTCTGTAAATGTATTTAGTCATTCTTTCGTCACCCGTTCGTTCCATATGTCCCAACTATCTTAACATTATCTTCTCTATTCTCGTCACAACATCCTTTTTCAATTAACACTGCTCTGTAAACAAATAATTTCAAAATTCATCAGTTAAATTAATTCCTGCATTTATTCTACATTCGAACCCTTTCTGCCATACCCAAGTGTCGCTTTCTCGGTTTAACCTCATGTTAACCTAAACTTAAATCGTGTTAAATGGATTCTCGTTTAGATCATTCACAATCGACAACAAATGTACTTGTATATGCTCCTTGGAGTGTGGGTTCAAATCCCACTCGTGGTATTCAAGAATCAATACGATCTTTCACTTATTGATTAACGTTTACAAGCTTTTAATTTAATTAGCGGTTGAAGGCTTTAGTTAAGCTGTAAATTTTCAAAATTGTTTTACTGAACAAATAAATAGGAAACTTAGATTGATACATTATGATTGAATTATATATTTCTTCTATATATTTATATTTCTATAAATTGTGTGTGGTCGGGTGGGTCCCTGAATGGTTTAGAATTAAGAATATTGTCGAGATATTGACCCGAGCGGAGCCGGTCATCTTAGGTAGAATAAATGTCAGCAAACATTATACACATACAGTTTCATACATCGTGCCCTGCCTGCCGTGGGAGGCACTAGATACTTCTGCAAAAGCTGGACCTATCGCTTCTGAGCGAGGAACATCATGGATTATTTGTCATGATTAGGTAGGTAATATCAAGTTCAAGGTCAGCGTTATATAACCTTAAAACGATACCATCGCGCACTTCCTGGTAGGCACATATGCTTCATTCGTCTTATCATACATACACTATATTCTTACGTGCTCTTAAATTACGGACGCTACCAAACTATCAAATTTTCGATTCAGAATTGAAAAATAACACATAAATATCTATATCTATAATAGTTTACTCAGTAACAGCGAATTTGACGATGCAACAAAAGAAATCAAGGAAAAAGTTTCTCTTAGCTGAATTTGCCGGAATCGTAAAAGTCATCCTTACGTAATGTTACCGATATGAAGAGAATTTTACGAGTCAGATATAACGCTTTATTGATGCAATACGTGGTCTCATTGTCGATTATGTTCATGTTATGCGCACAAACTGATGTAAACAGTCGCGGAGCTTATCGGAACCGAGGTGGAAAATTTTCTTACTTTAGCATCTCATCACTCTATCAGATGCGGCGTTTCCTAAGGCGATCACCGCAGCGTGTGCGAGGCAGTCGAGCGAGGAGAGTAGCGAGACAATAACGCAAGCAAGAAAACGCTGAGACGGAGAAAGTTCACACGGATATTACATGCAGCTGTGCAGGCGGGAGCTGCACCCGGTAACAATATGCAACCGATGCAGTGATTTTGGTGACGCGGCGACGACTGCAGTAGTTGGGAAGGAAGTGGCGAGGACGAAATACGGAAAGATCGGAAAGGTTGAAGCAACAGGGCGCGCTGTTCAAACTGAAACCTCTTCTTAGAACCAGAGCCCCAAGTCTGACTTATTAACTAAATTGGCGTGCACGCCAAACCGATCGACCAGCGTTTTCGAATGTATATGAAGAGACTGAAGAGCGCGCAATGGGTGTTAAGCGAACGAATTATGTATATGACAAATGCGCGTCCGAGTTTAATTGGCAGCTTACTCATCATCGTTGTAAATACGCTGACGTTGCCGTTTACGCCGACTCCGCAATCCGTTTTCATGCAAATCGTTAGTCCGAGTTTGATTTGACAACTAGAAGAAGTGCAACCACAGAATAAGTAGTAAATGCGTTTGACGTTTTTCTAAACGTTAATTTTGGCGAAAACTCGGACTGACCATACAGACGACCCCTCCGCTGCTAGTCTAGAGAACTTTTCATTTCATTTCATTTCATTTATATAAACTTTTTGGTAGTCAAATACGCTAAGTTACGTCACAAAGATCCGCCAACCCAGTAAAGAAGAACCCGCAAAGAAACTTCACGGGTTTATATAACATATTTTTCCATTCACAATTTTGAAATACACACTAGACTTACAACTAACAAAGTTACTAATGCAATAATATAAATTTATGTAATTTATAGCATTACAAGTATTCTCTGGTGTAAAAGCCGTCGTCAACTTAACCTATGTCAGGTGCATAAGTCAAGTTTGATACGAATGAAGTGTATCAAGTAAAAAAAAACCGGTTAAATGCTAGTCGGACTCGCCCACGAAGGGTTCCGTACCATCGTAAAAGAATTAATCCAAAAAAATCACGTTTTTTGTATGTTTAATTTTTTATTTTTTTAATCTTACCTATTTGCTGTTATACCGGCAAAATAAATACACACTCTGTGAAAATTTCAGCTATCTATCTGTTACGGTTACTGAGATACAGCCCTGTGACAGACGGACGGACGGACGGACGGACGGACGGACGGACGGACAGCGGAGGCTTAGTAATAGGGTTCCGTTGGCACCCTTTGGGTACGGAACCCCAAATATATGACATATAAAATAATGATTTAACTAACTAAGAAGTGTTTTCGCTGCTCGTACATATCGCATATCATAATCCAGCCGCGTACATATTGATGGATTTATTATCTGTATAAGAGAATGAGTGTGCCGAAAATGGTTGTTCTGATAACACTTAATTTTATATTTGAGTCTACTTAAAGTGTGCTGATAAAATAATGTAGATAACATTCAAACAAGACATTGTTTGACGAAGAAGAAGTAGTTGACGTATTTTTTTCTCAGTGTACAGGCCGTCTTAAATTACCTAACCTAACCTAACCTACCCAATAAACTCCGGTTGAAATTGAGGAGGCAGTAAACTAATCTCACAGCACAATGAGCGATACGAAAACTACAACCGATACTCAAAATTGTCATCGTCTTTAACCAGTCGAGAACAAAGTAAAGACGTGATAAATATGAAATTCGTAGCGGATTTGTTATATTCATGCTTACTATTACTAAAACCAGATAGAAAACCAATCCCCTCCGCAGTAAGGAGTATTTTTACCTAAGAGATCACTAAACTCATAGAAATTGTTATACTTTCGGTCTTTCTACCAGCCTCAATACATCGCAAAACGACTAAACATTAGAGCAGCATTCGACGAAACGAATAGGTCATTATTGCGAATTTGAAGCCGTGACGACGTAGCGGCTAGACTTCAAGTGTTTTTGGTTATACTCACCCACCGTGAAATCACATAATCGAAGTGGTTTTGTGAGAATAAATTGAAATTTTAAAAGAAGCGGTACATTGGCGGAATGAATCGTGTGAAAACCCAAGATTTTCCGGCTTCAAACATTGAACTATTGCCAAAGTGACCTTAGATTAATGAAGTACTCTTAAGGCTGTTCCGACCCATATAAAGTTGTTTGCACACAGAACGCAAAAAGTATTGCACTTTAAGCCACGAATTAATAACAAAAGTTTAAGTATTACTTGAAGCGAAAATAATTTCATAATTTCAGGATTATTGGTTTTGTTATAATTTATTTAAATACGATTTTTATTTAACAGCGCCATCTAACGGTGTAAAACTTCTAATCGGCAATTACAACGAAACCATTAAACCTGAAATTGTGAATATGTTTTCGCTGCAACTACTATGGCTATATTTAATATTTTTGACGAATTCGTGCCTTAAAGTGCAATACTTTTTGTGTTCTGTGTAAAAAAAACATTGCATTGGTCGGAACATCCTTAAGCGTGGACAGCAGACATATGAAGTTATTTGAGATGTCTTCCTACGAGTGTAGTGAACAAACTTAAGGGAGCAACAGTATTTGATTTTATATTGCTGCGAGTCATAATGTTAATTTGGTCGTTGCAAACATTTCATTTACTCTGAGAATTAATAATAATATCAATATTAACAATTTAATAATAACAATGTATAATAATAATAACAATAATAACAATAAACAATGTTTATGTGAGAATTGTTTTTGGAAATAGTCTTACCTCTTTTTCCGTGTAATTTTACTCTTCTGTGTTAAATTGTCTATTTCTGTTTATTCTCCTAATAAATAATAAAAAAAAAACAAGCGTTATTCAAATTCATATTATTATTTCACAAGAAGTATTGTTTTATTCTAATAGTATACATGTTACTTCAAAAATCAAACTTGCATTAATAGGATAATGAGGTGATGAAGTTCCATGCAATAGCGCATGCCTGATACTAAAAAAGGAAATACTTTTTCTGAAATGGTGCACATTAAATAAGTCAACTTTTTGCATTTATAAACAAACTTTTAGAGGCGTATATAACGGAAATAAGTTAAGTTATCCAAAAAAAATAACAAAAACGTACAGATATTGTTCAAAATTTTATAATATTTTTTTCTTTATTTCAATGAGGAAACAGACACGCACCATTGAAGGAAATTTGACCAGCTCATTATCCTCTTACAGCTGTATTCAGAGTGAACTATCAAATTTTAGTACGCGGACTAGCACCTGACGTAAAGTGTTTTTAGTTAGTCCGCCCACTCTGAATTCCACTTTTAAAGTTACACAGCGATATCTGCATGGATACGTTGTTATCAAATATGTCATCAGAAATATTTTGTGTGGACATTACATAGCGAATGACAGCCGCGAAAGTGAATTTCTAGATTGACCCCCTGCTCTTGCACATTGGTTTTGGACTAGATACCGTAATATGATGAGCTGATACCCTCGTCATCGTATATAATATACATACTGTCAAGCGTGTACCATATTTGCATCACGTGATTAATTAGCTAAACTTGTCTGCTGCTCTCTCTCAAACCGGACCGTATAATAATTCCGGTATGTAAAAAGTTAAAAAAGACATGCCATGTCATTCATGCGCACACTTAAAAACGTATCCGGCTTCAGTGACAGGTATTACGGCTTATTACGAACGAGTAGATGCGTATCTATAATATATTTTTCGGTATGTTTGCTTTAAGTTGTGGACTTTACTCGGTCAGGATTAGCTCGAGCTGTTTTAACTAGGTACAGCGTATTTAAAAAACTTGATTGCATGAATGCTCGGAGCATTTAAGTATAATCCGCATTGCTATTTTATGTAATTTCATTTTAATTTATGATAATACCTAAATTACAGGGTACACATCGTTAAAGCTTACTTATTTCCGAGGTTTCGTACACCATGTTACGGACATCATCGAGATCTCGCGGCCTCGAGGACATCTGACGTGGCGTCGTGAAGTTGACTTCTGCAACGGTGTATTATATCGAAAAACAGTAAAAATATGAATAAACAACCTACAGGCATACTGTCACGCTGCCGGGGTCGACTGAGGTGTTAGAGCGCCTTACGGAGCCAAACATCTCTTCAAGCATGCTCTACGCTTACAGATGCAACGAATCTGACCTTTACGAATTTAACATTCATTCTTTCGTCACTTATTCAATGTAAACATTCAAGACTATGCATCTTTAAACCTTCTCAACATGGTTATTCCGGTGCAAGAAAAATTATGAGACAAAACGATGATTAAGAGCATTCTTAACACTGAACATTTTTGAACAGGCTAAAATAAGATCGACAGAGCCCGACATGCGTCGCTTAGTCAGAGCAGCTCGAAATACATGTTACGAAATATGACCAACCCGCATCACAGGTGAAACGGGTATTTTAATTGTTTCGTTAAAGAAATTTCTAAAAGTTTAACATAACCTTAACTAAATTGTTTTTTTTTTATGCGACCTGACATGGATGGCTAATACCACACAACTACCGTTATGATATTAGCCCAATACACCACATTCCCGAAGGAATTTGGTGCCATGCCAGGACCTTCCCTTTATGAGCGTTATTTAGTGTTACGCTCTTTAAAATGATATTTAAATCCATATCAGTTACTGTCAATGTCAGCAGCAAATTTGAAAAGAATACGTTTCATTTCACTTCAACATTTTGTCCATCCAAAAATATCATTTGCTAAAATATTTTTTAACTATATTGGTATAACGTTAGCTGAAATTATACATGTTTTTTTTCATGTTCTCATTCCTTAAGGCTGTTCCGACCCATATAAAGTTGTTTGCACACATAACGCAAAAAGTATTGCACTTTAAGCCACGAATTAATAATAAAAGTTTAATATAGTCATATTACTTGCAGCGAAAACAATTTCACAATTTCAGGATTATTGGTTTTTTTACAATTTATTTAAATACGATTTTTATTTAACAGCGCCATCTAACAGTGTAAAACTTCTAATCGGCAATTACAACGAAACCATTAAACCTGAAATTGTGAATATGTTTTCGCTGCTACTACTATGGCTATATTTGATATTTTTGACGAATTCGTGCCTTAAAGTTCAATACTTTTTGCGTTCTGTGTAAAAAAAACCTAGTATGGGTCGGAACATCCTTAAAATTCCGCAATCAAACCATACGCTCTGGTAAGTATAATAATCTAACAATCTTATTTGAAACTTTTCTACACGAGTCGATCACTGGTCGCTGTAATTTGAAACAAAAAAAAATGAGACAAACCAACGATGACCAGTTAGCAGAAAAAAAAATCTGGGTCCTTAAATAGAGTAAGTTTCAAAGAGCCTTCATTTCAATCTGTAATAATCAAAGTAACACCTTTTCCTAACTTTGAAGCGAATGTTCCGGACGAAGGAACGGCATGGTACCTACGATCATAAACTTATATTATGTACAATATTGAATAATTACACTTTTGACATTTAGTCGCACATCGCTATCTTTCTCAACGTATGTGGTCAATATGGGCCAATAATTATTTTGCTTGCAGTAATCAACGAGTCATCAATACTGTGCATACGCTATATTATGTTTATACAATGTCTCTCTTATAATGTTCCTCTTTAATACCATAATTTAAATGTTTTTCTATTCATCTATTTTATATGAATAGAATTATATTTTCTATTTTATTTCTGTTTATATAATATGTATTATATTCTATTTTATAAAATAATACATTCAAACATACATAGCATTTTTTTTTACTGATTACACTTCAAAAAAATGCTTAATGTTTGGATAATCAAATACGAAACATTTCACTCATCCCTGATTTAACCTAAAATAATTTACGAAGTGTAACCGAAAGATAACTTCGGGATCTTTGGAGCTGGAGGTGGTGAAAACGGGCGTCAGTGGTCGGCCATTATCGAGGGTTGTTTTTGCTTCACAATAATATCGTGCAGTTATATTGATGTGTGTCTTGAATGTATCCGTTCGCAATGACGCAACCGGTCCGGCCGCCCCGCGCATGCGTCGCAATGAGTGGCATCGTATTACGGATATATCATGTCATTGCCAGTGGAGTGAGTCAATTTGAGTCCTAACGGGCCGTTAAAATGGGCGCTTTCACTTCGCGCCGGTCGAGCGCGCGCGCCGACGCCGCCGCCGCACGGTGGGCTGGGAATCCGGTTTCATAGTATTACGATTTTTGGAAAATCAACTTGGTTTCATTAAAAAAGTAAGTATGCAGAAATGTTGGGCATGTTTCTAGATGTTCTGTAAAGAAGTTTGGTTCTATTCAATCAACCCATTATTTTTTTATTGGACTTGAAAACTTTTCAATGTATGGAACGGAATATTGTTTTTCGTTTTTCTCGAAAGTCTTAAAAAGTGTCGAGACCAGATTAGCAAGGTGAGTAAACTGAACATATAAAGAATCTTTTTAAGAAAAAAAATCCACCGGACAGTACCGGGACACGGAGTTATAGTGAGTTAAACTTTGACATATTTCATATTTTTTTAAACAAGTTATGTACGTCGATTAGTGTTTCTTACACTTAGATAGTCTTGTTTAAACATGTTTTGGGATCCATATAAGGGTTTTAACAGGAGCGTACATGCACAAAATAGTTACAATGTCACTTCGATTTCTAATTAAATTAAAATGAAAACGAATTACGCATGTTTTAAAGCTATGTGATAGTCAAAAAATCCGTCAATGTCAATATTTCTGCAGATAACAACATAAATAATGTTTTTGCGTTCGTTTATCGTTTAAATTTTATAAATTTCAATTCCAAAAAACGAACGTTGCGAACTGTCAACTCTATAAGGAAATAGTAATGTTATATAAATACTTTCAAAAGTAAAGATATCATCAAACGTCAATGTTAAAGCCTTAGAAATTGAACGTACAATTATCTATAAATTCCGGATGTTAACGGTGGTTAAGTGGCGAGCAAGTTAATGTTGAGGCATTTTCTCGTTACTCTCAAAAGACGGCAAAACTTTACGTTGATTTATACAGTTGGTATTATATGCCAGCCAGTGTGCACAAACTGCTTTCCCATGGTGCTGCCATAATACAGCACCATAATCTTGTACCGATTGGGAAGTTATCCGAAGAAGCATCGGAAGCTAGAAATAAAGATTTTAAAAAATGCAGAGAGCATCATGCACGCAAATTCAATAGAACTGCAACCAACCTGGACATACTTAATAACTTTTTGGTATCTTCAGATCCGTTTTTGGCTAGTGTGCAACCTAAAGTTAGTGAGAAAAGGAGGCAAATTATGTCACATGATATGCTATCCTTATTAATATTGCCACTAACTGAAGAAAAACAAAGTTCTGTTTTCATCGACGTCAATAATTTATCTGAATCAGAGCTGTACAGTTCTTCCGATTCAGACTCTCCCTCTGACTAAGATAGGTTTTCCTTAGTGACTGACTCGTTTTTCAGGAGCGTCCTGTTTTCCTGCCACGCACTCTTGGCGAAATCCTAATCCTATCTTCATCCTTTTCCTATGGGGAGGAAGTAGTAAGCCTTCCCGAAGAGCATTCGTCCATAGCTCGGGCCCTCTCCGTGAGTAGCAACAAAACACCACTGAATTGTTGTGAAACTAATTACTGCGCACTTTTAGTTAATGTATTTTCGTTTCTGATTCATAGAAGCTTAAGTAGAATATGGATTATTAAAACGTTGCACTAATACTTAAGTAACCACAGGATCACGCTTTTCAAAGACGCTTGTTTTAAAGATAATTATACATAATCCGCTCGTTACTCTTGGAACTAGTTAGAATATTGGTTTGATGTTCGACTTTATCCTTTGAATGTTTAAATGTACAAAACACTGCGATTCCTTATAGGGTTGATAGTTAGTAAATATATGCCTGAAACGGATCCTTAAACGCCTGAAAGACTTCTTGAAGTTTGATTTTAAAAAGTATTTATAAAATTTAAAAGATAACAAAATCCAGTAACCGTAAAAAAAGATATTTATTTGTATCTGGAGAAATATTGACGGATTTCTTAAAAACATGCGTAATTAGTTTTATTTTATTTTGAAATTAAAATGACACTTAACTGTTTTGTGCACTTATGCCTTAATAACATACATATACGCATATAAAACCTTTAGATGTATCCCAAAACATTTAAACAAGACGATCAAAATCACTAATCGACATACATTACTTGTTTCAAAATTTATGAAATATGTCAAAGTTTAACTCACTATAACTCCGTGTCCCGGTATTGTCCGGTGATTTTTTTTTCTCAAAAAGATTCTTTATATGTTCAGTTTACTCACCTTGCTAATCTGGTCTCGACACTTTTTAAGACTTTCGAGAAAAACGAAAAACAATATTCCTTTCCATACATTGAAAAGTTTTCAAGTCCAATAAAAAAATAATGGGTTGATTGAATAGAACCATACTTCTTGACAGAACATCTAGAAACATGCCCAACATTTCTGCATACTTACTTTTTTAATGAAACCAAGTTGATTTTCCAAAAATCGTAATACTATGAAACCGGATTCCCAGCCCACCGTGCGCCGCCGCCGTCGACCGGCGCAGGCGCAGCGGACGAGTTGCATTGTTCTCAAAACGGACGAATTCGTTCGGCTTTTGGCGTTCTGCAAGTTGAATTGAGTGCAGACTGTTTGTATTAGAAATGCAAACTATATAACGGTTCATTTGAAGTCACATTGAAGCATAGTAATTAGATTTTGAAAATAATCGGAATATTTTTGGTTTGGGCGTTCGTCTGACGTAGGATTTTAACCTGCGACCGTTGGGTTACATTTCCATTGATCTAACCACTGAGCTATCTAGACAATTTTCTCATCCAACCATAATTTTAGATTATTTTCTAGTCGTCCCCTACCTACGTGCTATTAATTGACGTTCATTTTTCGTATCGATCCTATGTTAAGGCATTTTTAGTGAAATGATTGAGATATAAACCTAATTGTTGGCGTCCTCAAATTAGATTTTTCTATTAGATACTAGAGTTAGTCCAGATTTTGAAAACACCGATAAGATGATTGATATTCCAAAAACATTAATTTTAATAACACTACATACCATCCCGATTTGCTATACAATAAAGAACTTCTTAGGAAATAGTTTAAATAGCAAGAAAAATTAACGCAATAGAGATTAGCATTATTAGGGAATGATATACTGTTAATAAGTCCACCTCATATAACTCATTGGCAAATGTGTTCGGAGCATATTTTCTGAGGGTACAAATGTATCTTTGAAGTTTACAGATTACAACGTTCCTGCGACATATATTGTTATAACATATGACGAATGCGATATGTGTGAGTGCATTATTCATATTTCACCAATGAAAACATAACAACGAATCCCAAAAGTTTGGGAACGCAAAAACCGATGTGCTGCCCGAACACGCCGTGTTCTCCGCGCGTTGATGTCTTTCAAAGGCCAACGCATTTCTTAATAAATATCATATGTATGCCCGACTGGCTTCCCTCGTACTGACCTGACAACCTTAAAGGTAACCAAGATTTTCGAGGCAATTTTTTTTAAATATTTTTCATGCAATTAAAAATCAACAAAGATTTTCAGGCCAATTTTTTTCATTTTTTTTCATACAAAAATTAAAAATCATTTTAGTATTAATTTTTTTTTCTTGACGTCAACTCTGAATTAGGGCGCAGAAATCCAATAATTTTCGTGCAGAAATCCAATAATCTTCAAAGAAAAATAGGAAACATAATTTCTCGCTTTAAGCAACATCGGGCTTTAACCGTAATATATATACAGCCTTCAGATACAGAAAATGGTGACTAAGTAATCAAATTAAATAGTCCTTACGACGTGAAATTTGTGTTTTTTTTTTAATTTTTTTACAAAATAGTTACCAGATTTCATTACGACCGCACAAAAAAATCAAAATACTGAATTGTTTTAAAAGCATTTAACTCTTATAATGATAAGTCTCAAACATACTCATTCTGAAACATCTTGTCAGTGGATTACAGAATAGTTTGGTATGCAAATGGTTACTAACGGTCAATCATTACAAATCGATTTTATTCCAAAGTACTAATCATTTATAGTTTAATCGACTTAATTTAAGCCATTTGTATCACAATGCACAATGAGTGCATTTGAATGGTGCAATTGAAAATGCATTATTTCAATTTATAACCTTCAAATCATTCGTAAAGTCAGTGAGTAAGGCTTAATGAGTTTATGAAACTGGTTTATTTATTTAAAGGTTCATCATTTCAATAATGAATTAAAATAATTCTTTTCCAGATTTTACGAACTTTTAACTTGTGTACTTATAGTACACAATATTTTTTTCGTTAGTTGATGGAAATATAGACACACACATTTCTTTACTTACATATTGGAACCTTACCTATTCCCTACTCAAATTAATATTAAAAACCGGCCAAGTGCGAACCGGACTCGCACACGAAGGGTTTCGTACCTTTGTACAAGACTTAAAACAAATCCCTTATATTTTTATTTTTTACTGTTTGTCGTTATAGCGGCAATAAGAATACACAATCTGAGAACATTTCCGCTGTCTACCTATAACGGTTCATGAGGTACAGCCCACTGACAGGCGGACGGAAGCTAGGACGGACGGGCAGCGAAGGCTTAGTAATAGAGTTCCGTTGGCACACTTCGGGTACGGAACCCTAAAAAAGATTCCAGCGCATACTTGATATTTCTTTCAATTTGTTTTATTTTTTAAAGAATTCATTCCTTCACCTTGAGTTACTACGTTACGTACACAATATTTTGACAGCAGCCCGATTGGACGTGGGTCTATTGATCAATCACTCGTGTTACACGAGGGCAAAGGTGGGCTCGGCTCGGACGCCACATCATTGTTCACGTGACTCGTACTAATGATCTCTCTTGGACGCGTTTGCAGGTTGTAATGGTTCAAGGATGGACCCAGGACCGTGATGGCAAAGACCCACATTTGATAATTTTGTACTTTATAATAAATCTGAACATATTTATATACAGGTATGTTAACATCGACTTAGAGAGTTCGCTTGAATGTTCGTTGCACGTAATGGCGTCCTATGCAGTTCTTACGAATCGATAACTTAAGGAGTTAGTCATCCCTACTGTCATTATATTGTATTTTAGTGTTTATTCATAATCCATAAGTACACTGCACTCGAATTTGTCATATTTTAACATTGGTTAGTTCAGCAAAACAAAACACAGCGTAGAAGAACTTGAAATAAACTTCGCTGTTTTTTTTTTAAACGTTCACTTAGTCTAAATTTACAAAAGTGATGGTCAATTCTTTCAACAAAAGCATAGGTAAAATTCTAAATTAACATGAAGCCAACAATCCATGCCAATATATTACCAATATATGACCCCAAGAGATCACATTGGAGCTAAGTGCGACTATTGTGCGGCTACTTTTAGGTTTATGGAAAACAAGGAACTTAATTGCCCCTTAGACCATCTTGCATTCAATTAGACGGTACAACCGCGCGGGCGAGATTGACGCAAATACGCAAGGGGACCTGCAGCTTTACCTGGAAACCAACCGCGCCCAGTGCTGATTATCATCAAGCTTGAAAACTGAGGTGCCGCCCTATGGAGTAACATACCGAGGCTGAAATGTATAATATCCATTCGTCACATATAACACAGGAAATTCAAATGTAAATGTTATTTATATATTTAAATCTTCTAGTATTAGACAAACATTTAAACTTTTCATGCATTTCATTTAAACTTGATGGGAAAATTTGCTATAAGGCATTGCGCTATAATTCTTGCATCCTTATTTGATCATTTAAGGTGGCCCAACCCGCTGAACTCCCCATACAAACCGGGAAAGAAGATCACGCCCATATTTCGTATCAGAGATCCCAAATTATGCCCAAAAGAGCTTTATTTGATCGAACTAGACGTCTGATGACCGGTGGCATTGTAAAAATGTGTTTGGTTTCCAAGTTATAAGGTCCGAAAGTTCGAATTTTTCGCGCAAATTTGGTGGTTTATTACGCAATGATAAAGTAAAAATATCTTAAAAAGATTAGTCATCAGACATAGCTTGTTAAATCAAGATTTATAATCTATTTGGTTTTTGTTAGATTTTTGACTACAGCGGTCGTGATTTACTTTTAGCTATAAGTCGTTTTGAAATTAAAATTTTCGTAAATCTGACCAAATCATACACTATGCACATTGTCTTTATTGTGGACATGATGCATCTTCCTCATCACGGAGCCTGTATTTTTCTTTGAAACAGAGAAGGTCCCAGAGCGCTACATCACGGTTTTGTACAGTGCCCGCGAATGATTTAGTCCCGCCGGGTTGGGCCACTTTAAAAAAGCTAACTGTATTGAATGCGATACAACATATATTACTTATCACTTCAGACATTTATCAAACGAAACATACAACGAATTATAGTCCATATCAGTGGGCAAACACCAAATAAATAAATCCAAGCTATTGCTAAAGATAAAATAATCCAAAGTAGAGCACATTTGATGTTAATTTATGTGCTCGGTCTCTAAATACCATTATAGCCATTCAATATGTACCGACACACGTGATAAACGATTCGATAGAACTGGGTAACTGTTCCAACCAGAATATTGCAATACGATCGCCCGCGGCCAACCCGCCGGATCGCTCGACTCATCCGTGACTTTGTTTCGCCCGAAGCGCGGTTTTTCCAAGTTTGCCTGGCGGCGGAAGGGGCGGGGAGGGTGAAGGGGGATTACTCAATTCTGTGCCCACGACTAACTGGCACTGAGCGCCGTTCTTTGAATTAACAAAGAGAAACCGATTTCAAAGAAAAAGCACTAAAAAGTAAAAAAAATATTGCCATTTTTGTAGTTACGATTATTGTTCGTTTTTGAGTCGGCGTCAGCCGGGCACGCGCTGCGCCAGTCAAGAGAACCTTGGCTACCTTGGTTGACACCGACTAAAAAAATGGGTCGCCTTCATAAATTCCAAAAAGCATAGGTGGTAGGGTTAATCCCGCCCGGGTTGGTACCACCGCATTGGATGAACGATGGTCGAAGCGGCAATGAAAATTGTCCGTGTTTTCCATCCAGTTCAATGTAGCCGTGCAATATAAGGAAGGTCCTGGCATGGCACCTAGTTCCCATGTGGTGTGTTGGGCTAATACCATGACAAAACTTGTGGTATTAGCCATCCATGTCCAGTCACATAAAAAAAAAAGTTATGTGGTATTAGCAATCAATGTCAGGTTCCATGAAAATATGTTCTTGTTTTTCGGCATTTTCTTTGTTTGTTGACAACGCCAACTCCTCCCCCTTGCTTGATGTTGAAAACCATCAGACCGGACAGCGTTTAGATATTACACAATCATGGACATTGTTCAGCGTGTCGTGATCTTTTGTGGCTAAAACTTGTAGTTCCTGTCACGAAATGGAATGGATTAGCCAATTTGGCGTTTACCTTTTATCACAAGTACTTTTTAACTCAATTTATCTGTTAAAGTTTAGTAATGTTTTGTTGTATACGTGGACCAGCACAACTAGACGCGACGAAGTGAAAATCCATGGAAGTTTCTAAGAAGACGATCAGAATTAAACTCATGTATCTTTCTGAAAAAGCGGAATTAAATACAATGAGGAAATTACCTTACGGTAATATATGAACATATAACACCCACACTGCTAACAACAAAATCCATTTGCGCTATCGAGCCGTGAGAAAAACTGGTCATAACTGTGGAAGTACAAATAGAAGCTAAAATGTAATGGAAACAAAAACAGATGTGTTAGAACGCCACTTTATTTAACTACCGCTGCTATACTCACACGTTGTTACCGCACTGTGTGTTATGAGGAACAGATAGATGCACATGTATTAATTGGCAATCTTGGAACGTCGAAGGCGGTCTCAAAATGATCGTAAAATTCCGATGATAAACGTAGTTCCGAGCGGTGACAGGAGAGTCGATTTAATGTTCTCTGGAGTCTCCTAGACTCTGGAGACACTATCACAGAAAATACAGGAATTTAATTCTGGTTGTTAAACTAACGGTTTTGAGCTTTCTTTAGGCCTTTCTTCTCGACTGGAAAACGTGTCAAAGGTTCTTTAGCTCACAGGGGTCAAAGGTGCGGGACATAGCTTCAAAAGAAAGAATTAAGTTATCCGGAAATGCAAGTAGGTTTTACAGAACTACGTACTCCGTTGGGAGAGAGTTGTTTGCTGCTTATTCCTTGGATTATTTTATTGCGATAAAAATATGATGTAGGATCGGATGGTCAGAAGCTTACATATATTACGGCCGTCTTCTTTAATTCTTTGTTACTTATAACATAATCATTAATTAGTAGTTTCATTTCATCTATGTATTTTATACAATGAATTGAGCATGAGACGATAATGCTGAAAGTACATACATTAAGAACGGCCCGTAAGCTATGCTCCCCATACAAACGTAGTTTACTAATAATTTGGAAAACGCTATTCCAAATAAATTGATATATAATATCTAATATCAGGTAACAAATTTCTGTGTCTGCATGCTTTTGTTTTTTTGAAAAATCCAAACCGAATGAAATGAAAGCAAAAAGAAAATCTTCATACGAATTTTGTTTTCTCTATGGTTTGACCCAGAATACCGAAAAAACAAAGGCATGCAGACACAGATATTTGTAGCCTAATATTAGATACCAAATATCAAGTAAGTTGGAACATTGGTTTTCAAATGATTAGTAAACTACGTTTGTATGGGAGGCGAAATTTTCAGGTGCTTACGGGCCGACCTTAAGTAATGAAGATGCAACCAAAACCATAGTGAAAATATTGCTACTATTATTGGTTAGTTTTAAGTTTTTCTTGCGATTGAATATATTAATCATAGACCTAGCATCAGCGCGCAGCTAAGTTCTATGATCTTAATGAACGTCTCAGTAATTCTCAATTATGCCGACGTCTTCTCATATTTTGTTACACATCTGAACATCCATAACTTAAAACCGTCCAAAGCAATGGCGATGCAGTATTGTATGAATTCAGTTAGCAAATGCAAGATGGCTGATACCAGCAGAGCATGGGATTTCATATTTCAAATGAAATGGAATTGTGTATTTTATTTCTATAACGTATGGTTGGGGAAAAAGTTTCTTCGCATTTTTTAAGAAAATTCAAAACATTTTTTAATATGGTTTATTTACATTTAACTAAAGTATGTAGGTACCATTTTGTTCGATAACTTTTTGCCATCTTGTAGGTAGGGACATGATCCCATTGCTATAGAAATATTGGGACTTCTGATCAATATACCGCGACAAGTGGTTTTGGCAGTCCTCTCGTGATGTTAACCTGACACTGCCTAAAGAATTCTGAAGAGACCTAAACAGGTGGAAATCTGAAGGTGCAAGGTCAGAATTATACGGCGGATGCATTAACACCTCCCAGCCAAACTCTCTTAGTTTTTGCTGAGTGGCTAAAGATGTGTGAGGTCTAGCGTTATCATGATGAAAAACCACACCCCTTCTGTTGATTAATTCCGGCCGCTTTCTCTCAACTTCTTGCTTTAATCTCATCAGTTGTTCGCAGTAGAGTTCAGAATCGATGGTCCTGCCTGGTGGTAACAGCTCATAATGAATAATGCCCTTCCAATCCCACCACACACACAGCATCACCTTGTTGCGAGTTAACCCGGGTTTCGCCACAGTCTGTGAAACTTGACCGGCCTTTGACCACGACCTTTTTCGCACGTTCTTGTCGTACGTGATCCACTTTTCATCACCAGTTATCAGCTTCTTCAAAAATGGTTCGGTTTCATTACGTCGTAATAAAGAATCACAAATGAGTACACGGTTCATTAGGTTTCTTTCAGTGAGCTCGTGAGGTACCCAAATATCGAGCTTTTTTGTGTACCCAGTTTTTTTCAAATGCGCCAAAACTGTTTTGTGGTCAATTCCTAGTTCTTCAGCTACGTCGTAACTACTGATATGCCGATCTTGCTCCACTTTTTCAAAAATGGCATCCATTTTATCCGTAATAGGGCGACCAGAGCGACGTGCATCTTTGACATCAAAATTTCCGGATTGAAAACGCTTAAACCAAATTTGTGCTACTCTCACAGACACTGCACTAGGTCCATAAACATCGCAAATTTTTTTCGCGGCTTGCGTTGCATTTTTACCTTTTTTGTAGTAAAATTTTAAAATGTATCGAATTTCTTCATTAGATTCACTCATTTTGACAGTACGAAAAACAAATGAGAATCACACATTTTCCTAATTTGAATTTGGAATTATGTTCTTTAAAATTTAAACTTTCAATGATACCAAAACCAGGCAGATACAAATAGTATAACCAAAGAGATTTTATTACAAGTTCATACATACTATAATGCGAAAAGACTTTTTCCCCGACCTATTATATGTACGTGCAGATAAAATCACTAATCGATTGAAATTAATTGCATTAATAATGTAAGATCTCCGTATACGGAGAAATCTTAATCTAATACTTACTAATTCAATTACAAACGTTAGGTTGTTAATCTTATCTCTTGTTCTGGTCATTTTTTTTTATTTTATCAATTGCTTACAATAACGGAACGTTAAGTAAATATATAACTTATTTCCTCATTGAATAATGTCATCATTAACCGTGTTTTTCAATTGAACCTGTGTTAATGTATATTTATTTGTTCTGGTCTTGTTTACGCATACATTTCTATTGCCTTGGCTGATTTCGATGACCTTTTTTTTGTTAAAGGCAGAATAATGATAATACAGGGAAAACATTGTATCATTTATAGTAGGTTAGCATTAAACCTATCCAGACCTTTATGCCTCTATATTTGAGTTGATAATTTTTTTTTCCTACTTTTGTATGCGATTATATTATTTTACTGTTTTGTTCTCCTGTATTTCCTCGATTTATAATCATCACTGTTTCGTTGCATCAAATATCTATATCTATATAGGTAGAATAAACTTACTGTTACGAGTATTGCATGGAAAGATACTTTGAAATTATACACTATTGTATAATTGCGCTAAGGCATAATAATATGAAAATTCTCCCAAGAAAGAACTTTCGGCTAGGCTATCATAAAGGAAGTTTGTGTTTTTTACTGTGTGTTTTCACACGGTTGAGTTACATTATGTACTTTCGATATGTTACCAAATGGCTGTCGGCGGATGATCTGGAACTAACTATCCGCCCATACTCGTTTACCGATGTTACCAAGCCATAAAATTAATTGGCTCTTTAGCATGTCTATATTTACGACATCTTCTTGTTAATAAAATTATCATTAATGTGTTGTTATAGACTGACTTATTTTAAATTCATATCTTATTTCCGTTGTGCGCACCAGTAATGAATAGACAGTTCCATATAAGGCGGGTGGTTTTATAGTCAGAGCAAATTCGTTGCAACTTCCATATCATAACAGGATTTTCAAATGTGTTTTATTCAGTTCATGAATTTTAGGACCTTTATAGAATTGGACGGAAACTCACCGACAATTTTCACTACTGCTTCCACCTTTTTACGTTTTACGACTACGTGATTCATCAATCAGAGTCGTCTCTTACGAAATAAATGCATCGGGAACTTTGTATTCTCTGTACATGCCGAAAACCATACGGCACAAATAATCTTAGCGTCGCTCCCAGGAGGTGCCGAGACGCTGAGAAATTGTATATTTTGATCGAATTAAAAACCGGCCAAGTGCGAGTCGGACTCGCACACGAAGGGTTCCGTACCATCGTAAAAAAAAAACACGTTTTTTGTATGGGAGCCCCCTTTAATTTTAATTATTTTTTAATCTTACCTATCTGTTGTCGTAGCGGCAAAATAAATACACACTCTGTGAAAATTTCAGCTGTCTACCTGTTACGGTTACTGAGATACAGCCCTGTGACAGACGGACAGACGAACGGACGGACGGACGGACGGACGGACAGCGGAGGCTTAGTAATAGGGTTCCGTTTTCACCCTTTGGGTACGGAACCCTAAAAATGAAGTAATTGCCCTAACAGTTCCATTTCTAGTATATTTTTGTCATTTCCAAATACGTTGCTATCCTTTGATACCCCATACTCAACTTGTTTAACAATATTTTTTTCGTTATCGTTTCGAGCCGCCTACTTCAGGGTTTTGATATATCTTACTCATGGATATGTACTGCTTACTTTTCTGCGTAGGTATTTTGGTTCGAAATTTTTCTTCACGGGTTAATTACTTCCCGAGACAGCTGTGTATGACCGACAGACAGACATAAATTAAAGCGATGCCATAATGGTCCCTTTTTTTGCAATGTTTGCGACGGTACCCTAAAAACTAAGCTATCCTAAAAATAGTCATTGACTTCCTTAAATATTTAATCTCGATCGCGGACTTAGAATATGTGATAGATGGCCCTTAAAACACAGTAAAGTTTAATCCACAGCTTCTAGCTTGCTACCTGATTATACGCTCTGTACGGTTCCGAATAAGGAAGATTAATTTAAGCCCAAACATTCTTTAGTAATCTGGACTTATAGAGCACTTCCTAATGCGAGCTAATTCGAACTCCGCGCTTACACGGCTCGGCGAGTTGCAAGGTCGCGCCTGCAGCTTGTCCACAAATACGTTCACAGTAAGGCCTTTGAATATCTTGCACGAAATCACCATAGAGGTGGCCAAGACAGGTTTTAACATAGATATTACTAGGTATTATTTTATTACAAAGACTGAAAAAATACCCAATCCATGTGGAAAATGATGGGTCATTTAAATTTGATAACAACTTTTGCAATTACCAATTACCATGTTTAGTTATTGAACGATATCATTGATTTAGCCACTCTTCACTGGAATTGGATCGTTTCCAAATCCAGATATTTGTTATAATACTCAAAGTATTAGAGAAACCCTATTATGGTTTGATAAAGATCTTAAGAACGACCCGTAAGCTATGCTCCCTATACAAACGTAGTTTACTAATCATTTGGAAACCGCTATTCCAATTAAATTGATATTTAATATCTAATAGCAGTTAACAAATATCTGTGTCTGCATGCTTTTGTTTTTTTGAAAAATCCAAACCGAATGAAATGAAAGCAAAAAGAAAATCTTCATACGAATTTTGTTTTTTCTGTGGTTTGACCCAGAATACATTTACCGAAAAAACAAAGGCATGCAGACACAAATATTTGTAGCCTTATATTAGATACCAAATATCAAGTAAGTTGGAACAGTGGTTTTCAAATTATTAGTAAACTACGTTTGTATGGGAGGCGAAATTTTGCCCAAGTTTGAGTGGGCGGACAGACCACAAGACGCCAGTTGTTGGATCTTATTACCGATGATTATGATAGCTGTGACTGATCTCCTTATCGCACTCCATTTCAGACTGGATTAGTTGCCATGTCGTTGCACTATTACTTATTCTGTGGCCATGTACGAGACTAGGTATCTCTTCTTTGTTTATTGCCCATATTTTGAACTGGACGGAATATACAAACGTTATTCATTGCCTTTTCGTTGTTCGCCGTTCGTTATTCAATGCGGTAGAGCCGACTAACGAGGCGGTTATACGGGTGTTGCAACGGCCACAACATACATTTCGGCCGTCTAATCCTCTTGTTTTTCCAAGACAAAAAAGGTTTTTTTCTCTAATGTATGAAATACACATTTTTGAAATTTATGTTTTCGTATATATAGTGTAATTTGGCGTGATGCTGTAACCGTGCATAAAGTCTTGGCATGACACCTAGATCCCGCGTGGCCTGTCAAGCGAATGTCATGACAGTATGCTTGATATTAGCTATCAGTGTCGAGTTACATACAAAGTTCATACGGAACATTCGATTCTTTTGACACTACAGTAATGAATTAATTTGTATGTAAATTCTATCTTTCTCATTAGAGGATGTTCAGAAAATGTTATTCAACTTTTTAGTTTTTTAATCCCAATAATTTCCCAAATGTTATGTACTGGCCGTTGCAACAACCTGTATAAAGCGAAGGGAATTTTCTTCCAATGCCAGAGCAGATGTTCGAATACAAACGCTACTATAGAACTTGGGTGGACTTATGTTTTTTGTGTTTTTCCTGACCTAATATAGGACATCAAGGTTCATCATCAGATTTCTATATTTTCCTGTGAAACAGGACGAGTAAAGAAATACAAAGAACATTGATCACAATGTTACGTACGGACAACATTATTACCTGATATCACAATCCGACCGAATGCAGACAGTCAGTCTTTGTATAACAAAGCATTTCCAGAAATCACAAAATTACATCAAATCATCATTCCTTACGATCATTCTCCTTCACTAATTCACAATGATAATGTTAATCAATGCAAGAAACTGATTGCGCAATGAAACAAATCGGAATTGACAAACCGAGTCATGATTAGTGCTCAAGATATTTCCCAGACTTTCATAATGGTAGCTCAGTATCCTTGTACACGCTACCTAGGAAGTAAGAGCTAAGATTTTAAGGAGCGGGCCCCCTATTCAACTATCACTTGCTGTCGTGACTGACTGTCTTATGCCACCTAACAATAACAGCCCCACCGTTCTATTTGACTTTTTAAGAGAATTCCAACGTATCTGCGCCGCTGCCTCGGAGCGTTCTTGCGACAATTCGTTCGTGACTTGCCATTTTAGCGACCAGCCATTTGCATTAGAACCTACAAGACGTAGCGCACCTGAGTGGTTACCATGGTTACCTATCTGATACAGTTATCTTAGAATAAATTATAGTGGAGTGTGTAGATAGCTTGGGAATATGCTTGGTCCAGTTTTCGCATCGGCTACAGTCAAAGACCTTCTACGTCGAATGTGTAATCAATATTAAATGTATTGCGCACTGTACGTGAAATGCAAATTGTGGTTGAATTAATCAAAGCATTTCTTAACCTAAATATGTCTGTTATGGCGATATCAAGTATTCAAATATTATACAATTTTGCAAGTTCAATCTGAAATCATTGACTTCTTATCTAAACTATATATTTCTCCTAATTCTCTTAGCTCGAGCCACCGCCTAGTAGAGGGTATGGATACCAATATTTCAAATTCCATTAGAAGTCACTAAGGGCATTTTTCACCTACTGCTGATTAGTTCAATCTTAGCAATTTGCAATCAATACCAATCAGCACTTAAGTAATAAAGGCTCTTTAAGTGTCGATTAAAATACGTCACCAGTTGGTGAAAACCAGGCTAAGGGCCGAGTGCACGAACGTACAAAAAATCAAAATCAACGTCAAAGTATGATCAAACACGTCACTTTGTGTGGACAGTATGGAAGGAACTCTATGCGGATCACAAAAAGTGACGTGTTTGAACATTGATTAACTCGGTCGTCTCTTCGTGCAACCGGGGCTAAGTCTTTCATTGACTCCAGTTCCTCAAATATTTTTGCCTAGAAAACTAATTCCTTTAAAAAAGGTAACTTTTACTTTGTAATTCTGGAGTATATGCGTCCTTTATGCTCTGTTTATATACGTAATAGGTACCTTGAAAAATAAGTGATAAACGAAACATTCAACATCGCTTGATTCGTTTCTTCATCACTTGTCATTTATTCATCGGAGTTTCTTTCCAATTCGTCTTCGCTGTGTTTTCTTTTGCTGAACTGGTCAATGTTAAAATACGACAAATCTGAGTGCAGATGAATAAACAATACAATACACTACAATTATTCTCTATGAATGGCAAGGGTTAACTGATTATTTAGATAGTTTCACCAACTTATTTTCTGTTTTGTGATTGTTCCAGAAGTGGGGAGTGCGGACCAGAGCGCAGCGCCGTCCAACTGGTGGCAGAGCGGGACGGCGACACCGCTCCGGGACAGCTCCAACTTCTTCTCGTCCACGCACGGCCTGGTCCAGACCCATCCAGGCCTCAAGGACTCCTTTCCCACCCTCAGTAGTATAGGTGAGTTGTATCCGATTAAGCTAGAAAAGTCGCACCAGTGGCTATTCTTGTAAATGAATTAATTTAAATAAATATTATGTTTTTTCTTGTATTGTAGATTACTGTTAAATAAATATTCAACAACCAACATCGGGCTTTATATAACAACATCTACATTGAAGCATTGATCTGCATCGGAATTATTCAGCTGAAAACGCTGCCTCCGTTATTTTAATTTAGAATTCTATTAATTCATAATTCCCGTAATAAATACCTCCTACTAGCACAGTGTTTAAGATTTTTCCTGTCAGTCAGTCAGCCTCTGTAATGTTTCTCCCGTGCTCCCGGCCCTCAGCGGTACGAAACCACTGCTTTCCGCCGACGCAATTGATGTCGTCTTCCCACTTGGCGGGTGGTCTTCCCACACTCCGTTTTCCTGTCCACGGCCGCCAGTGCAGGACACGGTTACTCCAACGGTCGTCGTCCCTCTGACTTGACCAGCCCACTGCCATTTGAGCTTGGCCACCCGGTGTCCAATATCGATTATACCAATATACATTTATTTAACGCTTCACCTGCGTTGCGAACATTGACTGCGAAGATTGAACATCCAAACCTTTTGATGTGATTTGATTTGAAATATAATAGTGTCTTGTGTACGGCGCCCGCAGGTAGCTTCGGCAGTACGATAGAACCCTCGTCGAACCCGTTCGCCGCCAAGATCGGCGGCGGCCCGCTGAGCGGCGGCGTCCGCTCCAACCCGCTGCCGCCGCTCGCCACCAACCCGAGCGGCAAGTCGCCGTTCCGGCACCTCGACTTCACGAGCAGCGCCACGGCGGAGCTGCGGCGGAACCCGGCGCTGTCGGCGCCCGACGAGTGCGCGCGCGCCTGCCGCGAGAACGAGCCGCCGCGCATCTGCTACTACCACTTCACGCTCGAGTACTACACCGTGCTGGGGGCGTGAGTGTCTTTTGAGTTACTTTTTTTTTTTATGTGACTGGACATGGATGGCTAATACCACAAGTTCTGTCATGGTATTAGCCCAACACACCACATGGGAACTAGGTGCCATGCCAGGACCTTCCTTATATTGCACGGCTACATTGAACTGGTTGAACATTGAACTTGTTAGGGTTTAAGTCACAATAGATCTTCTCAGGTCGCAGTGACGTCGAGCTACGGACACCGATTAGGGTCTGTAGGGCACGACACCCAGTTTCAAATAATAGGGTTTCGTACCGTTTTCAACCAACATTTGAAGCCTTTACATTTGGTTTAATATTGGCGTGTTTAAATTAGGAGAGGAAACCATAAACATTATGTACTTTTTGAATTCTTGCTTTATTTTCAAGTTAACACACAAGAAAGGATAGAATTTGTGTTTTATAAGTAACAGAATCTCTTTCTCCTAATGTGTCTTTCTGATCATCTTACTTTGTATCCATAAAACTTTTGACATGCTCTCCTTGCAAACTGTCGAAGATATTCTTAAGCGTAGGTAGTCCTAAATCATCTCTTCTGACTTAACTTTTAATCTAAAAAGTGTATTCTGAGGACTTGCGTCCAAACTTGCAGTTGCTTGCAACAAACTATAACTAGCGTGAAAGTACCAATCACGAATTAGTTACAAATCCAGATCGACGAATACTGATTATTTCCTTCACGATCCACTGACTCCATCCGTTCGAGTTCTGCATGTAAATCTTGTGCGGAGAGAAATTGCGGCTTTATAAGAGACGGTAATAACGAGCGAAGAGATGATTTCTGTCCGTCCAACAATGAAGCACTTACTTCCGGCGTGTGCCGCGGGCGACGTACTGACAGATAACACGACAACGGTACCGCCACTTATCGCTATATTAATTCTTACGTTAGAACTGGTTGCGGCAATGAATATTGTATGGACAAAATGCAAACTGCTATTGAAGCGAAGTTTACGTGTGGACTTTTGGGGTACCCAATAAAATTTTAATATCGAGAACGGAAGATTGCAACTTCCGTTCTTGATGTTCGTGCAACGTAAGTTGCAAAAACGCTCCAAATTTGAAAAAACAAAACGCCATAGTGAACTTTTTTCCTTACATTGAAATTTTAAACGTTTGATTTATATTATAACTTGTGGTTCAATTAACATAAAAATAGTCACACTGCAATACAATTTGATTACGTCATGCTCATGGGTGACGATTATGTATGAAAAAGTGTCGCAAGAGGCGGCTAAGCAATAAAAAAAGAGGTGGTTATCGTTATAATCCATTTTGAACTTTTTAGTTAAATACATACTCGTATATACGTATACCGTCACGTTGATTTCCCGGAGGGACAGGTAAAGGTGATAGAAATGTCATACTTTTTAGTTACTGGTTTATATTGCCTTTTATTTATTGGATTTCTATTGCCTTTCCTCATCCCAAAGGTTGACTGGAAGAAATCACTCTTAGTGATAAGTCCGCCTTTGTGCAGTATTGTTGTTTTGTTGTATGTTTTCTCTGTAATTGTATTTTTGTATATGCACAATAAATAATTTATTAATTCATTCATTCATTAATTCCTTTCAAAACATAATTTGTCGAATCGAAATATCAACCAAAAATTGCTTTCATTAAAAAATGCCGGGTGTCCCGCGATACTTCAAGTACTATATCTTTATTAATATTCAACGTTGTTCAAAATGGTTCTACTTTCTTCTCCACTCCGGATGCTGGATGAAAAATTGCGCTTCCTAGAATGATTAGTAAGTTTCCATGAATCGAATTTTTAAATGTTCCAATGAATAGATTCAATAAACTAGCGACAATCTGTAGGGCACGAAAACTGAATACGGACAAACAATAATCTCGCACAGCTAGAACCAAAACAAAGACACAGAGAGCCTGTGCCCCCAATCAAGATAACCGCCGCTGTTACAACGCTGCATTGTATTTGTTTATGACATTTCAAAACGTTTTGCTGCTATTCTCGATTCAGCACGCTGTTATACAACACTTAAATACGCGGATCATTCGGTGGTGTCAGACCGGGGCTGGTGGATTGTGGAGATATGATCAATTGACACTTGCTTGCGGTCGTTTAGGTAACTTTGTGTGAACTCCGACACGACTGTGACTGGCACGGCACAGCTCGTCATGCCAGTCATAATGGAGTAGATAAGGTGGGAAAGTGTTTAGATAAAGTTCAAAATGGACGCTGCTAGAATTTGACTTATATTAATGATTAGTAAACGATATTATATTACCATCAATTATTTTCCCAGCTCTTCTTAGCGAGCTATTAATATTTATTCCGTTATGTATTAATTATTCTCCTCATTTTCTTTCATTTTAATTTTGAATGCGTCAAAATTTTTAATGGAATCATCTGCTAGACTAATTGCAATTTCGGTAACATCGATTACGATACCGTTATTTGATTGTGGACATTCACTCAAGCGGAGCTTGTAAACTTCCAAACAGTCACATCACCCGGTGGCCTAATCTGAAGATTGCCTCAAAATTGCATCAAAATCGGTCAAGACGGCGTTTTATTTTGGACATTAGACCTAATGAATCTTCTAAGCTTCCAAACTGCACAGGATCACCCTCTGGGTTAATCTGAATATTGCCTAAAAAATACAAGTTAAACATGAGATTGACGGTTGGACCGAAGCTCTGTCTCGTTGACAGCAAAAGTGTTGGACACATTTTCCCGTCTAACTCCCTTCAGCGAAGCGGGTGATAAGGAAAATAGTCCTAATAAAATAAGCCTACTATTAAATCATTCGCGCCCACAAACAGCGTTGAGGCAGGTGGGCGTCATATCGGTGTAAAGCCTTACGAAATACAATAAGACATTTCCTGCAGGCGGCACGAACAGTGCCCTTATTTGAACGCGATAACTTCTCGAATCACGACATAATTTTATTGCCAAGGCCCATTAACAGTTCAAATACAAGCCTTTCGTTCCATTGCCTTGGTTATTACTGACTTTTATATCTGCTATAATAGCAAAGCCTTATTACGTAAAATACTCACTGAATGCCGCTAAACAGGATTGTGGAAGGTGTTATAAATTTTAGCATTGACAGGGTGGAATGTGTGAGTTTAACCAAAAAATTAAGATGTATTTATGTATATTTGGATGCAAATAACTTGTAAGAAAAATCACTGCATTTGCAAAATGTCAGAGGAGTGGTTGATTGTATGTAATGACAGGCAACTGAAGTGCGGCACTAATACTCCGTATACAATTTATTCGCACGACACTGCCTTTATCGCTCTCTGTATTCTTTAATGGTTACATTCCAATATTTAAATGGTAACATTGTTGCATGGAAATGAGAACATAATTGTGAAAACCTACCTTAAGCTTCCCATTTTTGACACTAAAATCTACTAAAGCTCTAAGCTTAAATATTCTTCATTTTCTTTTTTGATTCCCGCTCATAGATTATCTCTTAAAAACCGGCCAAGTGCGAGTCGGACTTGCACACGAAGGGTTCCGTACCATCGTACAAGATTTAACACAATAAAAAACATGTTTTTCCCTTTCATTTTTTTATTTTGCCTATTTGTTGTTATAGCGGCAAAATAAATACACACTCTGTGAAATTTTCAGCTGCCTACCTATTACGGTTCATGAGATACAGTCCTGTGACAGACGAAAGGACGGACGGACGGACGGACAGCGGAGGCTTAGTAATCTTTTTCACCCTTTGGGTACGGAACCCTAAAAAGGATACAGTAGCGTGGCGTGGGATTATCTATTAAAAATGATACAGTAGCCATAGTAAGTAACAGATAACGATGGGAGCCATTCCAGAGCCGGTAGTCTCAGATGTCACCAAAATTGGCGTTACGGCAAATCGATCGACCGGCGTTTTCAAATGTATGGAAAAATTGAAGAGCGCGCGCAGTGGGCGTTAAGCGAACTAGCATTTGCGAGTCCGAGCTTGATTTGACAGCTTACTCGACGTTGCCGTAAATACGTCGACATTGCTGTTTACGTGAACTCCGCGTTTTCATACAAATCGGAAGTCCGCCTTTGACTTTGACAGCTTGAAGAAGTAAAACCACAGAATATCTAGTAAAAACTTGTATGGAGTTTGACGTTTTTACGGAACTTCGAAGTTACGTAAACGCCAATTTAGGTGAGAACTGAGACTACCGGCTCAGATCGTTTCAGAATTGAAACAGGTCACTGTCCGTAATTTTCGAAAACGTACGAATCGTACGTGGGTGGATTTTACTGCTATCTGTGACTAAATTATGCTGGGCTTGTCTGTACAATGAACACAAAAAATACCAATGTTTAGTAATATTCATTAATTAGTAATATAAAACAATTAGAAATATTTCTTCAATGACCTTTCTAGGAAATAAAAAAACAGCTTAACTAGGTTTAGGTAGAGGGGAGCTCAATTGTATGCCGCACCATTTTTCTTACATCCTAGAAAGATTATTCCAGAAATATGACTAAATTATATCATCCCTGTAAGCTAAACTATTTACTAAATAGTGATAAAATTTTCCAGCGCTTGTCAAGTATGCACACCCAACGCTACCAACGTGGTGTGGTCGCACTGCCAGTGCGTACTGGCCGACGGCGTGGAGAGAGGCATCCTCACCGCCAACCGGATGCTGCCGGGACCCTCCATCCAGGTCTGCGAGAACGACAAGGTCGTCATCGACGTTGAGAACCACATGGAGGGCATGGAGGTCACCATCCACTGGCACGGGATCTGGCAGAAGGGCTCTCAGTACTATGATGGCGTACCTTTCGTCACACAGTGTCCCATCCAACAGGGAAACACGTTTAGGTAACTTATTAGGGCCTCTCCGAAATACACTTTTTTTAAAGTTAATATAGCGATATCTAAGTTGATTGTCTAGAATATTTATTTGTATGTTAAAACTTTAGGTAGTGATAATGTGTAAAAAATTACCACCAATCTTACCACGTCTTAATTTATAGATCACAAAATGTTCTGTGATTTCTGTCTCACCTCGAGCATACTTAAACAGCAATCCTAAACATTCTTTAGTCCAGGTCTTTCGACTAAAACTAAACGTATTCTTTAGTATTGACCGGCAAATATCTGTCCAGGTATCAATGGACTGGCAACTCAGGGACCCACTTCTGGCACGCACACACTGGTCTGCAGAAACTCGATGGGCTTTACGGCAGCATCGTGGTCCGCCAGCCGCCATCGCGGGACCCCAACAGCCACCTTTACGACTACGACCTCACCACCCACGTCATGCTCATCAGCGACTGGCTGCACGAAGATGCCGCTGAGCGCTATCCCGGTCGTCTGGCCGTTAACACCGGCCAGGACCCCGAGAGCGTCCTAGTCAACGGCAAAGGACAGTTCAGAGATCCGAACACCGGATTTATGACCAACACTCCGCTGGAAGTATTCACGATTACGCCAGGAAGGAGGTATCGGTTCCGGATGATCAACGCCTTCGCTTCGGTCTGCCCGGCCCAGGTCACCTTCGAGGGACACAATCTCACCATCATCGCCACTGACGGCGAGCCCGTTCAACCTGTCCAAGTCAACACTATCATTTCCTTCTCAGGTAAACATTTTTCTTTATCTAATTTCAGATCATTTATTTTGTTATTCTTTTCATATATCTGTAAAGTTACTTCTACGTTTTTATCAGCATGTATTGAGTTTCTCTCATGTGGTTTTGCTCAATTATATTTACATTTCCGGGGAGATTAATGGTCTGATGATTAATCCGTCAGCTCAACGAAGCCACAGCACAATTTACACGTCATTACGGGAATCTATCGAGACTCACTTTCCTTGAATCAAGTGCCCCCAGCAGAGAACATTTTAATAGCATTAGGCCAAGTATTTCCGGAAAATTAATACGCACTTGTATTAAAAGCGAATTAGTTAAATCTCTACGGTGGTGTTGTGTAACGAGTCAACGGTTAATGACCAGCATTTCCACACAAGCTTCAATTCGGAAATCCACTACACGTGTTGACTAGGCTTATCTATTAGGCGTGAGTTAATTTTTATTGAGATGACTCGATACCGCTTCAAACTAGTTTGGTATTCAAATGTAACAAGTTGTGCCGCAATAGTCGTAATACTGATATGACTAATTTGCTAATTCTTGTGCGCTCGCTAGTTGATAAAGACTCTAATGAAGTGGGATCAAATGTAGAACTACATAATATTTATAAGTCTAACTGATTGATGCATGGATAATAAATATAGGAACTTTCACAAAAACCTGTTCTAGACGAAGCAACTCATGTATCCGCCATCTCAATATTTGAACCACTTTATTTGGCAATCGTCGTAATTGATCGGCAGCAAAGTTTATTGGGTCTGTTTGCTCTTTTGAATAGACTGCTTGATTTACGATTATTGTAGCACCAGAATTGATAGATTTACAATAAAAAATAGAAAAGAATCGTAATGAAGCCGTAGTGACCCAGACAAAATTGATAAATTCGAGTATGCAAAGAGGGAAATAAATTTGATGTTTTAAAACGGTAGATATTTTTGTTTTATAGTTTAGATATTTAATTGAAGCATTGTAATCAGATTTTTAAAATATCCCGTGTTTTCCATTCATCTACCATACCACTCGTACCGAAGTAAAGTTATATACAATAACGGAGTTTTTTAAATCACTTCTGCACCAATGAGAGGTGTTTGTCTTAACATCTTACTTAAAGATTTATCTTTCTTCTATACAGAATGTGTCGAATTCTCTCTCTTATTTAATCAAGGTTTACGCCGGTTCGGTCTCAGTCAGGAAACACTTTCGTTCTTAGTCGAATTCCCGAACAAGCACTCAATCCGACCATTTTGCTTATATATCTATTGTAATGCTAAATTGTGGAATACGCTTCCTGCCCTTATATTAAAGACAATCTTAGGTCGTTTAAGAGGCGTTAAAAGCCTCCGCTCAAGCATTTGATGAAAGCGGCAATAAATTGTCCGTGCCTTCCATCCAGTTCAGTGTAACCGTGCTCATAAAGGGAAGGTGGTAACCTAATTCCTTCGATAATGTGGTATATTGGCCTAATATCTTGACGGCAGTAGTGTGGTATTAGCCATCCATATCAGGTTGCATAGAAGAAGTCTCAATGACATTAGCTACCCCCATTATACAGTGCTGAATGTTCATGGCAACATTGATCTCATGTTATAGATGTACCATGGCGCCATTTTCCGTTCTATAAATAATATATCATTAGACTTGTTGACATTTACTACTCCATAATAACCAATTAATCTTCAACATAAACATAATGATGTCATCGAAGCTACTAGTATTCGATTGAATGATCTGCTGGAACAATGCTGCAAGACAATTCGTTCTGAACACACGTTGGGAATGCCTTTCAGGAGAACGCTACGACTTCGTAATTGAAGCCAACAACATACCCGGAGCGTACTGGATCCAGGTGCGAGGACTCGGCGAGTGCGGAGTGAAGCGCGCTCAGCAGCTGGCCATCCTTCGGTACGCGCGCGGGCCCTACCAGCCCGGCTCGCAGACACCCACATACGACGTGGGCATACCGCAGGGAGTGGTACGTGCACCGGGGCACCGGTGGGAGGATGATAACGATTCGTTGAATGGCTTTGAACTTACCTGAATCGACAGATGAAAACATTCCGAAGACCTGCGCTTGATTTGCAAGGCAGAACAGAAAGGTTGACAACTTATTCGTGTGCGTGGCTTCAAAATCGCATTGCTTTTACTGGATTGTTGGAAAAGCCACTAGGGCTGGGAATGTTTTAGTCTGTTGATTTACACACGCACAATTCCTGTCAATCAAATGCCAGTTTGGGTAAGGGGAACACGAAGCGTCTACGATTTTCATTCGTGTGATTTGTGTGAAGGTTGTTTTGGGAGTTTCACTTGATAATAGTACTATACATATTTAGCTTGCTTACTTAAAACCATGAACTGTTTTTTTTTTAGTAGAAGCCAAAGTCCGCTTATAGATAACTCAAGTTTCGAGCGTTATCGTTGTGAGATGACACAAAAGTTGTTACAATTTCGTGTGAATCCGGGGTTATGTCGTAGCGCTAACGCTCGAAAATGAAGTTATTTATTAGCGGACTTACGCTTCTTTTACATTTAAAACTGACTTTATTTATGAAAATAAACAGTTGAATGTGTGTTACAATCTTAACCTTCAATTCAAGAGAACAAGCTTTTATTATTTGATATCACCTGTAGACTATAGTTTGTGATACAATTTATAAATTGTACTTAATACACGTTCTTGTTGAAGTTTTGTGATTTTGTAGAAACACGAAATATTTGTTATTTGCACATGTAGAGCAAACAAACGATTTGGCAGCATGGAGGTCAATGTTTTAAATGCACAGTTTAAAAAACCATTTATAAATATGTATATATAAAATTGCCTTGACCAAAATATCTATGTATGGAAGCCTCTTAAGGTCGGCCCGTAAGCATCTGAAAATTTCGCCTCCCATACAAACGTAGTTTACTAATGATTTGAAAACCACTGTTCCAACTTACCTGATATTTGGTATATAATATTAGGCTACAAATATCTGTGTCTGCATGCCTTCGTTGTTTCGGTAAATGTATTCTGGGTCAAACCACAGAGAAAACAAAATTCGTATAAAGATTTTCTTTTTGCATTCATTTCATTCGGTTTGGATTTTTCAAAAAAACAAAAGCATGCAGACACAGGTATTTGTTACCTAATATTAGATATTAAATATAAATTTAATTGGAATAGCGGTTTCCAAATGATTAGTAAACTACGTTTGTATGGGGAGCATAGCTTACGGGCCGTTCTTAACAAATTTTCCTTCCGCTGAATTCCCACCGAGATTTCATAGAAGCAAATTAATTTAAAACGAGGCTACTTATCAGTTACTACCTTAGATAACGACCATATGCCTTCATACGGCTATTTTAAATAACGGATATTGGCAACATAGCACTACCTATGTCAGCAACTCAAGATTCTTGACATGAACCAAGCTGGCAAGTTGAAACACGCCCATTTCATAAATTTCCATCCATGTTTATTCATGCCCGATTTCTAAACTTTAATAAAACACTCGGATGTAAGTGCACATTTTCTTCGTCGGAATATGCACGTATTTATTAGATTACGCTTATGAAGCAATTTACGATAGGTGTACTCGTAATTTAAATTGTGTATCGGCAGCCACTTCAAGGTGCATTTTATGGTGTTGTAACAAAGTATTGCATAGGTATGCCAAGGTAAATGTACCTTAATAAGACTCGAAGGTCCAAAGAGGGCGAATCTTTGCTTTGGGATTGACATTATTGAGAACATTCTTGTTTTGCTGACACTGTGACCGATTTATGAAAATACCAGTCATTTTTATAGGCATTGTGTTCACGATAAAAAGTACAGTCTGAAGGCATTCATGGGAAACATGAAGGAGGAGGAGATTACGGACCGAGTGCACGAAAGGATAACAATTAAAATCAACGTCAACGTATGATTAAACACGTCGTCGCTTTGTTTTGACAGTTTGGAAGAAACTCCACGCGGTTTACTAAAAGTGATGTGTTTAACATTGTTAACTGCTGTCTCTTCGTGCTATCGGGGCTAGGATGTTATTCAGTAAGATCTTATTCATCTCGTCAACTGTTATTTTTCCTAATGCACCTGTTAATAAATAGTATATAGAATTCTACAATTAATGAACTCTGTCCATTGTCTATTACTGCCACAATCAAAACTATCACTTGCCATTAGCTGCAGGCTTGACGCTTGGACAGAGTTCATAGACGTAGTTAGTATCACATAGCGACGACAATGTAAAGGTAGAGACCCCTTCCATCCACATGTAGTGTTAGCTCGCACGGTGTTGAATAAATGCACGGTTCCGTTTGTCCCCGCTAACTCTGTAGGTGATGAACCCGCTGGATGCACGCTGCAACCAGCGCCGAAACGACGCCGTGTGCGTCAGCCAGCTCAAGAACGCCAACAACATAGACCCGGCCGTGCTGCAGGAGAGGCCGGACGTCAAGATCTTCTTGCCCTTTAGGTTCTTCGTCTACAGGCCGGAGATGCTCTTCCAACCTAATACTTACAACAGATATTTGGGTAAGTTCTGCGGCTGTATTCGTATTAGTCAGCCTGCAAAGAATACTCTTTATTTTGTGTACCAAGCGCATTTTTCTGTTAATACGACATGTGATATATGCTTAAAAGACGCATTTATACTGAATACTATCCCATAATTAAATAAATTGCACAATTTTACTCGAACCAGTAACTGTTCCGCCGTCTGTTTTACGACCCATAACTGAGAATTCTCCCAGACAACCTTCCGTTCGTTACAAATAAATCAGATCAATCGAGACTTTTGAGACAGGTTAGTTCAAAGTCATGCAAGATTTTTCTATCCGAATGAAATTGATGATTTTTTCTTATTCTTAACATTATATTTCTCTAGTGAAGAGAAGTTTTTTCCTCGCTCAAGTTTTCACTTTAATTTGTGTTTCTGCCAGTAGTTATCCTTGTTAAACTGTGTTAATACAACACACTTCAGTCTCGTTGATACCCATTGACATTCTTCATAGAATAAATGGTTGTTGCATGGATGCTGGTGAAGAAGATGAGGAGTTGGTAGACCCTAATCACTGAAGAGAGAAGACCATGCATTCGATATCACATCTCGGGCATATGGTCAAAGTGGCGGCATATAGTTTTATATAAAGGTCGTTTTCCACACAGTCGAAACAAAGCCCCGCGCGCGAATGTGCTCTCAAAATGCGTTCGTGAAGTCACAATCAGTGCTTCACCAGTACTTCATCAGTATTTCACCTATGCATATAATGTTCGTAAAATAATGTTCTTTGTGAGCAGTAGTCATCAATAAATCACTGTAAACTAGTTTGTAGGTATCAAGGGAAACTTGAAGTTTCTTGTCGGCTCTTCTTCGCCAGAAGTAATCGAACCGACAGGAAAAAAATTTACGAATCCGAGTGTGTAATATATAATACATAATATATATAATAATGGAGGAAATAAAGAAATTGAAACTGAAGTTCCACACACCCACACACCCTCGAATATGTTTCAGACTAAGTTTGCATGTGGCATGTTTGTTTAATTTGGGTCGATAGTTTTTGAAAATTGGAGACAGCGGGTCTCACAGCAGGCGCGCTAGATGCCATATCTCTTTCCCTTTTATGTATAGCCTTAACAATACCCCGATCGGTACAAACAGGTATTTATGTAATCCGCAGTGGCCCCGCAAGGCGACCACGTGATCAGCTTGATCGACGAGATCTCCTACATGGCGCCGCCCGCGCCGCTGCTCTCGCAGTACGACGACGTCAACCCGGAGCAGTTCTGCAACGGGGACAACCGGCCCGCCGACTGCGGCCCCAATTGCATGTGCACCCACAAGGTGGACATTCCGCTCAACGCCATCGTCGAGATTGTGCTCGTCGATGAAGGTGCGTTTGTTTGTAATGTCTGTCTGTAAGTTTGTTTTATGTTAAGCGCGTCATATGGCGTACGCCAGGACCTAAAGGTGCCCGACGACGCCCATGGGTTCTCGAACATTAAGGGGGGCTGCGAAAACCATGCCGGCCGGCCAGGTGTTTCTTTACACTACGTTTGAAGGACCCCAGGTCGTAATATGGGGGAAATACCTCGGAAGGGAGTTCTTTCTATTGTTTACCGACCCTACAGATAAAGGATCTAGAGGATCGGTAGTCTCTTATTTTTGGAATGTCTACTGTGAATTTGTGCATAATTGAATACTTTTTCTATTTTAATCCTTCCTTGCATTAAGGTGAATCGAAAATCTCCCCATTCTCTCAACGCCCGCTAGATGGCGCTTGTTTATCAACAATTAATGCTTGAAGCTACAGTAGGCGTAGATTTAAGTAATACTTAATTTTACAAATTTACGAATTTATCACCTTCAGCGCCACAGTAGACATTAGAATTTGCATGGAATACGTGCGTGAGCTTCTTAACAACTGCCATTATTGTTTGTCCAATACCATATATTTATTTGCCATTCGTTTATAAATTGTTTATTATGGTAATTTTAATTTTGACTGGTCCAGATTTTCCCATTTTAAACACTAAAGTATTTTTTAGCATTTCATATTTTCTGGTCCTTGTTTAGTGCAAAAGTGAATCTTTTAGCACTCTACAATTAAAGAGTCAATAAGTTTTATTTTTCGAGGCACCATAACGCCAGGTTTGTTTTAAAAGATAGTTATTGTTTCAGTTCAAATCGCGAATCTGTCCCACCCATTCCACCTTCACGGCTACGCGTTCAACGTGATCGGTATCGGCCGGTCGCCGGACCAAAACGTCAAGAAGATCAACTTGAAGCACGCGCTCGACCTCGACAGGAGAGGTCTGCTCGAGCGCCACCTGAAGCAAGGCGACTTGCCACCAGCGAAGGACACCATCGCCGTTCCCAACAACGGCTACGTCATCCTCCGTTTCAGGGCCCACAATCCCGGCTTCTGGCTCATGCACTGCCACTTCCTCTTTCACATCGTCATCGGTATGAGTCTCGTGCTCCAGGTCGGCACGCAGGCGGACCTCCCGCCGATCCCCCCCAACTTCCCCACCTGCGGGGACCACTTGCCACCCATACCGATCAACTAGTGCCGCGCCCCTTAGTAACCAATTTAGTTTGTGCGCACAAACTCGTATCGCCATTACGATATACCTGAGTGTTGAGATGTATGCCTGTCCTGTGGGTTCGAAGTGCTCGAATCTGCTTTTGATGTATTTTATTGTATGGTCCTATGTATATTTGACTTGAATTTATTTAATTTTAATGTTAAACTGTGTACTGAATCAATTGTCAGCCTGAAAAACGTGGTTCCTGTGAGATGTAGGTGAATATATTGCTGATTTGTTTTTTTTCGCCGACATAACAATTATACGTACAGCTCCGTATCCAGCCAAATTTATCAACACATTGTCATTAATACCAAATGTTTATTTCATATCTGCTGCTTTCAATATCTATCAAATCTGCTTATATATATTCCATTTCTTTGTGTCTAACGTTTTCTATTTCAGCTGCTAATTAAATTTGTATATTTATATGATCATTCTCTTCTAACTCGATCACTTCTATATATATGCACTTACACACACCTTCACTTGGCGCACGTATTTAGATTCTCACACTTTTCCATTTGTTCTTATGTTCATAGTCGTCTATTTATTATTTTTAGTTTTGTCGATAATGTACATAGCAAGGTTATGCCACTTTTTTTTAGTGGAAATGTATATTAGAGTAAATTTAGTTCGAAATAAGTAAGCGCTTAATATTATTATCGTCGCAATATTATAATTTACATACTTACTAATGTAAATATATATTTCAAATGCAACCTACGTTACCATGATCAAAATGACACGTTACCATTTGTAGTTTTTAAACATGGACAGCGCTCAGAAACCGTTGCATGGTGGTTTAAGGGGTATATGTAGATGGCGCCACAGTCGTTCGTTGCTTTTTTTGCTATAACTCCCCAAAAATAGGAAGTTACAAACTATAATTGCATTGTCTAGCACACTAAAGAAGTTATGTATACGAAGTCATTCAATAAATTATTTAAAAGCTAGCATTTGTGAGATTTTTGAGGGATAGGGCAAATAGTTACCAATGTTAAATGGCAACTCTTTGTGCGCTGTGTCTCATAATCATCTTTGCGTTTTATGACATTAAAAACATTATATTTAGTGTGCTCCCCAATACAGTTGTACAGCTTGTAACTGCCTATTTCAAGGAATTATAAAAGAAACCGTTACGAATGGCCGTTGCGCCATCTGTGTGCAGCGGACTTATTGCCGAACAGCGACTGTCGCTGCCAGCGTCGGTATCGCTGCTAACGAGTCATCGCATGCAAGATTTTTCGGCTACCATCGACTTACCGATACCGACGACATAGACTATGTCGATGGCGGCTACGGATACAAATTAAATGCGTTTGCCTATCTTTTATCCGCAGTAACGGTAGCCGCAAAATTTGGTAAGCGATGACTCGTTAGCAGCGACATTGACGCTGGCAGCGACAGTCGCTGTTCGGCAATAAGGCCGCAGATCCTCTTACCTGGTCTTTACTGCAAGCTAATGAAAATGACAACCTACATATTATTGTGACGATGTTGGAATTATGATCAGTGAACCTACGTACTTGCCATTTTACCTAACTAGTCCCGTCACCCATGCAAAATCATCACAACTAACATATAAATAATTTCTTATAAAAGCAATTTCACTCGTAATGGGACCTTGAGTATTATCAAAATTTACAATATCAGTTCCGTAACCTAAGTTAAGATACTGGTAGTTAGAGGAATAAGATTATGTAAATTATTTCTGTAATTAAATTTGTAGCAGAGGCCACCTTTTGATAGGGACGGAAAATTTTGTACATTTGATAATTTTGTAAAATGTCTTTTTTATAAAATTAAAAGTGATAAAATCATTAATGAAGCTGTTTTCCTAGTAGGGTTTATTGAAAAAAATCATAACGCCCGAGAGCTCGAGTTTAGTATTCAATTAGTAGGTTTGTTTTTTTTACTATATTTGTCGGTTGAACCATAAGGTAATTAAACTATTTACTTTTGACTGTATTTGCTTAGACCTTGGATCAAACAAGGAAGGAGATGTACAATGTAGCGCACCTACTATGAGACCCGCCTTTGCCAATTTTCTGAAACCAGCGAATGATTACGCTCAGTTCAATGACGGTTTATCTATATTTTAAAGTTAAAATTGGAAGTCTCTGGTGCTTTGAGCTCACGATTTTTTTTTAAATTGAATGGAAGCGTCAGATATTTACCGTTATATGTTTCGAATACACTCAGACCTTGAATTCGTTTTTCATCCATTCGAAATTTCAAATTTAGCTCTAGTTTTCACTTACGCCTGAA
The DNA here is from genome assembly GCA_946894095.1 of Incurvaria masculella. Classification (NCBI taxonomy): domain Eukaryota; kingdom Metazoa; phylum Arthropoda; class Insecta; order Lepidoptera; family Incurvariidae; genus Incurvaria; species Incurvaria masculella. Next base: position 23,184,391 of record OX335647.2, read on the forward strand.
CTAATCCGCAATCCGCTGTTATCACGCCCATATGTCCATACGGCGGCGACCCGAGTAATCCCCAAATAACAATTCTCCTTTCTTTTCTCTTGTGTTGTTTAAACATTATGGAACAGTCATTAGGAAAGTCTACTCGTATGACTCAGTTCTAAATTTTTCACTTTCTCTTTTCTCTGTAATGTGTACATTTTGGTTTCCGTCAACATTCTTATACTTTGCAATTGTATACTAAACTATGTTTTGGGCTTGTGTATATTTTAGTTACTTTCACAGAGTTCTAGCACAATGTAAGTATCGGGAGTTCCTAGTTGGTTCGGCACCCACCACCTACGGTATGGTACGTAGTCAGCAGTACACAGTAGAAAATTCATTTTTTTTGTAAATTTGTTTGATTATGGCTGCATAACACCAACATTTTCTGTCGGTTCTATTATCTTCACAATATTATATTATAGCTAGTCCATAAACAATGCTATTCTTCAGGTAATGAATCCGCTGGACGCCATCTGTAACGTGAAGCGAAACGACGCAGTCTGCGTGAGCAACCTGAAAAGTTCTCGCAAGATCGATCCGCGCATCCTGCAAGAAAGGCCCGATGTCAAGATCTTCTTGCCCTTCAAGTTCTTGTTCTACAAACCTGCAGATCTCTTCAAAGAGAACACGTATAAGAACTTCTTAGGTGAGACATACAAACAAACATTTGAATGTGTGGAACATCTTTTTTAATATTTCATCTTCATAGTTAGTGGGCGTGACAAATGGCGTCATTTGTCACGCTATACATAAAACAATGTTAGCCCAGACTTCAATGTCCTCTTAGAATGCCTTTGCACTTATACATAACACCTTTGCATCAAAACCATCTTTTATTTTCGGAAATAATAAGATATCCTAAGACCATATCCTGCATAGCAGAAAGGTAATTGGTTCTACGTTTGAGGTATTTCCTCAAGCTTCTCGTAGTTACGGTCACATATGATCTAGAATGCAATACGTTATTAAAATACTAACGACAGGTCGAAACCAGCCTAGCCAACAAGATCAATAATCCTAAACCTCATTTGCTTCACCAGCGGCTCCCGGCGGTGACCACGTCATCAGCCTCATCGACGAGATCTCGTACAGCGCCGCGCCCGCGCCGCCTCTCTCGCAGATGCACGATCTCTCGCCGGACCTGTTCTGCAACGGCGACAACCGACCCGTCAACTGCGAGCAGGACTGTCGCTGCACTCACATGATCGACGTACCCCTCAACTCCATCGTCGAGATCGTGCTCGTCGACGAAGGTACGATGGTAGATAGATAAGCAAATTTTCTACAGATACACGAGTTGTTCCCAAGCGCTACGGAGCCGATAATTGACCCGTTGATTTTCAAAGTGACTTCCGCTGCGCGCGTATTATTGACGAAGCTCGCAACTGTATCATCATAATTTTGAGATGATAGATAGAAAATCAAATTCTCTTCATTATCACGAGCTGTTACCAGACCTCTTCTGCGACGGCAATATATGAATATCTGATCACTTATAACCGCTCAACTTCATCATCTAGCTAGATCTTGCTCGTCGACGAAGAGAAGACAAAGAGATCGATTTATTGCATTTCTAATACAGGTCCCGCCAGCGCCAAATCGTGTGATCAAAATCAAAAAAGTCCTTTAGGAATTTATCAAAATTCTATGAGGATCTGCAGTATCTTGCAGTGTCATATTTATTATACATGTTTTAAAATGTCTAAAATATAACTTTAATCAATCCCTTCTTTTAAAAGAAATAATATTCCTGGATTTTTGTTTGTTTCTAGCGATATCCTGAGGAAGAATACCGAATTAGGAAACCGACCTAACATTGCTTTTTTACGTCTATTAGCACGAATATCTTCAATCTCCGTGTCCATGGGTATTACGTACTCTTCATTTAGACACATTTTTCTCCTTATTTACTTCTTTGTCTTTTCTTGAGTCTTACTTAAACCTGTATGTTTACATTCCAGTTCAATCTCCTAATCTCTCGCATCCGTTCCACCTTCATGGAGCTTCTTACAACGTTATCGGCATGGGCCGCTCACCAGACAAGAACATCAAGAAGATTAATCTCAAGCACGCGCTGGATCTCGATCGCCAGGGACTGCTGGATCGCCAGTTCAACCTTCCTCCATACAAGGATACCGTTGCCGTGCCAAACAACGGTTATGTCGTCCTGCGGTTGCTGGCGGATAACCCTGGTGAGGAGACGTTGAATAGCTAATCGAAAGATTCATTCGAAAATATTGCATGCTTAGCCGAATGAAAATATCGATAAATATGTCAATATGTAAAGCTTTCCTATATAAGTCTATATTGACTATAAATATCTACACGGATACACATATTTAAATATATCCCATAGTAACCCGGCCACAACCCTTTTTTTTTACCCTTTAGCCGGCAGTTATAATGCTACCATTACTTAATATTCTTATGACAGTAATGGTTATTTACTTTTTTATTTGTAGCTCTGCAACATCCCAATTTCTTTACGACCCCTTAAACACATCACTTTTGCTATATTTAATGCCATATTAATTCGTAATCGTACCACTTTGCTTCAAGTATTTGCTTCAGGTACACTTATTGTCATTGTTATTTTACCCAAGAACATGTTATATACTTTTTTATTCATTAATCATTGAAATATCCCTTATTGCATAATGAATCATGATAATGCTAGTGTTTTTGAGAAAAAAAACCATCCATTTTGCGTAGTGATAAAAAAATACTTAGTCTTCAATAGGATCGCAACTATCAAAGCAATCATTGTTATCTAATTGAGCTTCCCATATAATTGCAACCCTATTTTGTTTCCAGGATACTGGTTGTTTCACTGCCACTTCATCTTCCACATCGTGATTGGCATGAACCTTATAATCCACATCGGATCACAGCATGACCTTCCACCAGTACCACACAACTTCCCACGTTGCGGCCACCACCTCCCGCCGATCCAGCACCCCATCTACCACGCCCCCCTCCACTGACGTATAAACGGTTGAAGCTTTTTCTGAATTTCCTTTTATTGAGCTTGGTTTATGAAATACACAACATAGATTTGTTTCATTGTATACATCTGGAACATTGTGGCTTTATAAGATAGCTTTATTACTTGCAGATGTTTATTAAGTGTATCCACTACATGCTATATCTACACGATAGAATAACATTGCAAAAGGAAACAAAGCGAAGTATCCTATCGATCAACTAACGTTGACTTGGTTAGAAACTAATCAATTCTATTGTGATTTTGCGAAAACTCTGTCATGCCACGACAACTTCGCATTCGTTCCCTTGATTGGATGTATTTTACGATTGGTCTCACAAGACAAAAGTAAATGTTTTACAAGAAAATGTATACGTTGTTATTTAACATTTTTTATATTCAGAAAAATCTTCACCAATTGGATAGCTTTTCGTCAGAGAAATAATGTACTCAGAGAGTTTGGTTCAGAGATAAATTATGTTGGAAGCATAATACGAGATCTGAGTTGCCTGCTAGTTCAGTCTGCTCTGGTATACTGATTTCTTCTCTGACGTGCAGTGTATCTCTTATATTTTATAAGGCTTTGTAAATATAATGTTACGTGGTTGTGAAGATGTCTGTTGATTGTAACCAAATGTACCTTTATAAGTATTTTTTAAATCTAGTTAATTTTACATTGTTATATTTTAAGTTTGTACATGTTTAACTTTTTTCAAAGCATTTCTCTTCGCATTACAGCAGCCATCTAGCGTCATAATTTAAAACTTGATTAAGCTTTGATCACTTTGCCTTACTAAACTAGTACATATATCGGCACTGAGTGGTTCCATAGGCCACTCAACTACATGCCTATGATGCTGCAGATAGGTAAACGTTTAACGTGTTGACTGATTGAAACCTAGCACTTTGGCAACGACTCATCAAATAGATGCTGGGCCACCTTAATTAAGTTTTTCCATCATTATGAAAATAATCCCAACCTATTTTAATAAATATAAAAATATTTTAACAATATTAACCATAAAGGTTAGGGTTATTTAATATCTATTAACCTGGAATGCTTTTCATAAAGGTTAAAGTTTTTTCATATAACCAAAATTTTAAATTGTAAATCGTGGCTATTCCTATTCAAATAATGGCCTAAAGAACCATTTGACGCCATCACATCCATGGTTCGGTACCTTTAGAATCGGATCATCTTTATATGTTACAACTTAGTTATTTGTAAAATCAGCAAAGTAAATGTTTGACCGCAGTATGAGGATATTATCTGTTTGTTTTTTAAGTACTTTATCTTATTTATTACAAAAAAGTGAAGTTTCGAAGCACAATCGTCATAGGGTAATTTTGAAATCAAAATATACCTCTGTGAATGGCACGCGCAGAAAATATTCTAGTAGATGTGTTATTTCAAATGTAAAAAAATATTTATCCTTATAGAAAGAAAATGATGTATTACCATGCTTTTAGATAGCGCCCCGAGCTTGCATTCAAATTAATATTATTTTTCAGTTTTATAAATGTATACAAGTAGATATTTTAATGCCGATTTTGAGATTTCTTAAATATTGGAAGCCAACAAATTCAAATTTAATGTCAGTGCTTAGTCATACAAGATACGTATGTCTAATAGATATGCATAGTACGTGCATTGATGTTATAATAGACAAAACACACCGAAAGTGTGGGTTTTATGTTTTTAAACTTGAATCTGTGGCCTGGATGGCAATGGATCTTCAACAGTTCCTGGTCGCAGGAAAGTCAGTCATTGTGAGAGGTTGAATTTAATAAAATATTTAAGAAAATGCATTATTTTATTACCATCCCTCACAATAAAACTCGTTTCATAATTTTCCATATAATGCCAAAAATACCCATGTAATGAAGAGTTAGTTCTCTTAGTACGAGCATGAAGTATTTTATTTTTAATAATTTTAACACGAAACTTGGGCCAAACTTATATAATCAATATCTGCAATTCGAGAGTGAAAAGTCAGTATTACATAAACAGGTTTTGAAAAAAGCAGTGGGACGATTAGAGCCAGCAAATTGCAGCAACATCGCTGACATATAACAAATTCAAATTTAAACTGGAGCGGCTCGTAGCCTAGTGGCGCGGGGACTGGCCTAGCGTACCAGAGGCCCGGGTTCAATACCAACTTGCACCACTGTCTTTCTCTTTCAGAGTTCGACAAGTGCATTTCGTCACGAATGCGAGCTGCTCCATGGTTCGGAATCCATGTAAAACTGTAGGTCCCCTTCCCCTACTAGGTGGTAGGGTTTAAGCCCGCCCGGGTTGGTACCATCGCATTGGATGAAAAGATGGTCGAAACGGCAATGAAAAATTGTCCGTGTTTTCCATCCAGTTCAATGTAGCCGTGCTCATAAAGGGAAGGTCCTGGCATGGCACCTAATTCCTTCGGGAATGTGGTGTATTGGGCTAATATCATAACGGTAGTTGTGTGAAAGTATGTAATGATAATTTCATGCATCGTTATTTGCAGCCATTTACCATATCATGCGTTCATGTCACGATAATTACTTTTACAGGCGCCTTATCTAGGTAACATCAACCACTTAGGGCAGGCAGACCGCCACATTTAGTTTCAGTTTCAGATATTTACGTTATCGTTACCATTTTTGTCGCGACCTCCTAGTCTACTAGGTTGGCCAAAATAACAAAATATCAACAGCCCAAAACACAATTTTAATGTGTTGTCATTACTGTAAAAACTGTAGGAGGGTAGCGCCCTGAAGCAAAAAGAGAGCAGCAGTCGACACAAAGGAACTACAGGGGGTCCATTCAGAGCAAGAGTGAGTTCGAGTTCGGGAGTGAGTTAACCTAAAAATAGCTGGGAAATATATTATTATTTAAATAACGGAACCGATATTTATACTTCCAACATATTTACGGGACAAACCAGATTTTTACCTAACTGTAATGATGTTCTAGAAGTGTGGAAACATTAACTATTTAAAAAAGTGAGTTGATATTTAGTGGCGAATTCGAACTCAATCTTACTCTGAATGGACCCCCAGGACGTAGTAGTCTTTTATTTTAGTAGGTACAACATATTTTGTATCTACTAAATTATCTGCTTCGAATAGTTTCGCCGAAAATACGTTGACGTGGCCGTTGACGCATACTTCGCGTATTTATACAAAGCTAGTTTGATTTTGACAGCTTAAAGAAGTAAACCACAGGACAAGTAGTTAAGTTTTGTATGGGTTTGACGTTTTTACGTAACTTTGAATTTCCGTAAAAGCCAATTTAGTTGAGAACTCGGACTGACCATACGGCATCACAATCCAGAGATATAATGCTGCCAGCGAATATTTGGACAGGATAAACAAAAATAATACTTTAATGGGTAGGCATTTTTATGTGTGATTCATTAAAGTTATTATTCGTTCAATTTGTTATTTAGATACTCAGGTTTTATAATTTAAAATAAATGTTTGGCATTACCGTAAGGGGCTATGTTTAAGAAATCTATGCTTTGTTACTTTTTGTGAGAATAAATAATGTATGAATTTTCTTAGCAATCAAATAAAAATTGCTTCGCTAGTGAGAGAGTGGCGCACTGGGCACATGTATAATTACATGTAGGTATGCCTGAGCATGCATTGTGATAACCCGTATGCACCTGACAAGGCTAGATGTCACATATTTGTTCAAATTTAGGTTCACTGAATATGTTTTTTATTCCAGAGATACTCAACCTAAGCCCAAGTTGAAATCAATAAGCCAAGACTTCAGTCAATAAAAAAATTAAGCAGTTTGAATTTTACTTTAATTAAAATAGCCTGGCTCGTAATATGTTAAAAAAATCTGTTTTAATCGATTCTTGTAGAAACCTCTTGGCATTCAGTCGACGCATTGGGTTATTTCATTTGTTCAAAACGTTGTTCATCAGCGTTAAAAACAGGAAGTTAGCAGAACGATGCTATATTTTTTAATTATTTTATCCTCTAAAACGATAACATTTTGCATTGGTCGCCAATGACGTTCACGTCACAGAATAGCCTGTGTCGGAAGGCTTGATTGGTTTAATGTTACTAGACATGGATTGTTCATACCCTACCCACCGTCAAGAAATATCTTATAATAAGCCCAACACACTGCATTAGAACTAAGTGCAGTGTAAACAAAAACCCAAAACACTGCCCTAAGTAAACTGAATTATATGTTATGCCAGGACCTTCCCTTTATGAATACCGTTACATTGAACTGGATGGAATATACGGGTTATGTGAATGTTACATACGCTGTCAGAGATCCACTAGACAAGAAGGGTAGTGACGTAATCAGGTAATGTCGTTTTGCAAAAGACCTTCATGAAATGTAAATGCATAAATCTAAGAAAGACCTTTTCCATAGGTGAAGTCTCTATAGAAAAGTTAGCAAAACATGAACCAAGCCTATATTTAGTTTACACAAGTCCGAATGGAACAATGTAAAGATTTATGTTAAAACCAATAACATAATTCACTAGAAATCATCTCAGAAATAACAAAGTAACATTACAAATAATCGAAGCGGATCGCACGGAAGCCATTTTGCTGAAGACTATATTAAAGAAGCCACCCAAATGTCTTAATTTTTTTTGGCGTTTTGGCTACGAGAATGAATTATGAACAAAGTGATTTATGGTCAAAATGAATTCAGCAAGAATTTTGCGCAAATCAAGTAAAGTCTACAAACGTGTAATAATAAAATTTAAATATATCACAAAATCAGGAGAATAAAAAGGTTTGCAATGCTCTCCCATACGGTCAGAACATTTCAGGTATGCATCGTATTGATTAGTATAAATTTAGATGATGTCATGTATTGAGGTGATACAACCCGGGCTCACACTACCTGAGCACTTGTCTGAGTGCGAGTATCATTAACCGACTTCAAAAAAGGAGGTGGTTATCAATTCGTCGGTTTTTTTTTTTTATGTATGTTTACCGATTACTCGAAGACCCCTGGACCGATTTGGAAAATTCTTTTTTTTTAGTATCAACATCATGAGTCTTGTCGTTAGTTTTCTCATTTGTTTATCTGTGTGCGCAGCTGAGAAAGGTAAGTGAAATATTTTTGTTTACCGTTCCACTATTCTGCTACGAGAAACACAGCTTGAGCTACATGTTGCTCAGTTTAAGTTTTCAATAAAGCTAAATAAATGATAAAAAATATATCGTGATAATTTTCCAGATTTAATGCAGCCTTTTAAATAAACAGGATAGGATTTTAGATAGGTACTTGAAAGTATAAGATTTCTCACAAACCCAAGTTAGAAGCAAGATGAACGATATTGTCACAGATGAAGCTCGGCTCCAGATCCAGCTGCCGCAAGGGCGCATCGTGGGCGGGCATACTGCGCGCGCGCACGCATACCCCTACCAGGTGTCGCTGCAGAGCAAGTTCCTCTGGTTCCGCGCCCACATCTGCGGCGGCTCCCTCCTCAACAACTACTGGGTCGTTTGAACTAATCATAAGCACATCACCTCATGTATCCTTGAATGTCCGCTCAAGATCCCTCTAAAGCCTATAAAGGCGGAGTCTTACCGACTCATCTTTCTCTCTCTCTCTCTCTCTCTCTCTCTCTCTCTCTCTCTCTCTCTCTCTCTTTGTCTATCTCTCTCTCCGATGAATGATCCAGTTCTAACTACAGAAACCTACCTGAGTCTTAAATATTCTAGCGGTTTTGGATCCGTTGTTATGATCCGTTGGAATCTGATCGGACTTTGGTCGTGTATGCTTATTTACAAAAAATCTATTGAATCTTCAAGAATCTTTTTGCAATCTTGAATAGAATATTCTTTATATCTTAACAATCTTATATCTGGGTAAGCTTATTATATGAGTCCTTTTCCCCACCCTAATATAACGTAGCAACCTTCACACACCACAGGTGCTGACCGCAGCGCACTGCATTTCGGAGTCCTTGCTGGTTGGGCTGCTGCCCATGGACGCAGTGGCCGGTGCCCATGACGTCACTTATCTGGGCTACTCCGCACAGATTGCCAGGGTCGGCAAGCGGATCACACACCCTCTTTACCGGGGGTTAGTCTATATCGCCATGCCATTTCGTGTTATAGTAAGCGTTCTTGTAGATTGTGATATGCGGTTGGTGTGTGTCGATACCAGTGTACACTTTTAGTGTAAGACATGGCTGTCCAGTTATCACTTAAGATAGCCGAAAGACGTTAGTATTTATGTACGTCTTCTGGCTGTCTTAAGTGAGCTCTGAATTTCAATAATTTTTAGGTTTAAAAAGGGAGTCGTTCTAATGGCCATGCGTGATTCTGTCATTAATGCTGTCTCGTCTCAACCGTATCTGGTTATCTCAACTGAGAAGGAGAAACATTTCTAAAAGTATGCAATCTTATATAAATCCTATTACTAAGCCTCCGCTGTCCGTCCGTCAGTCTGTCCGTCCGTCCGTCCGTCTGTCACAGGGCTGTATCTCATGAACCGTAATAGGTAGGCAGCTGAAATTTTCACAGAGTGTGTATTTATTTTGCCGCTATAACAACAAATAGGTAAAATTAAAAAATAATAAAAATGAAAGGGGGGCCCCAAAGAAAGGAGGTGATTTTTTGTTTTTAAATCTTCTACGATGGTACGGAACCCTTCGTGCGCGAGTCCGACTCGCACTTGGCCGGTTTTTTTATTATTCATAACTGAACTTACATCCATGATATACGCCCTTAAACATTTTGGTGCAGATCTTAGCTTAGCTTTGGTACCAAAAGTTGAAATTAAAAACCGGCCAAGTACGAGTCGGACTCGCACACGAAGAGTTACGTACCATCGTACAAGAATGAATACAAAAAAATCACGGTTTTTGCCAAGTACGAGTCGGACTCGCACACGAAGAGTTACGTACGATCGTACAGGATTTATAAAAAAAAACACGTTTTTTGTATGGGGCCAAATATGGGGCTGCATCTCTGAACCGTAATAGGTAGGAAGCTGAAATATTCAAAAACCGTGATTTTTTTGTATTCATTCTTGTACGATGGTACGGAACTCTTTGTGTGCGATTCCGACCCGCACTTGCCCAGTTTTTAGGGTTCCGTACCCAAAGGGTGAAAACGGAACCCTATTACTAAGCCTCCGCTGTCCGTCCGTCCATCTGTCCGTCCGTCCGTCGGTCCGTCTGTCCGTCCGTCCGTCTGTCACAGGGCCGTATCTCATGAACCGTAATAGGTAGGCAGCTGAAATTTTCACAGAGTGTGTATTTATTTTGCCGCTATAACAACAAATGGGTAAAATTAAAAAAATAATAATAATCAAAGGGGGACCCCCTTTGATTATTATACAAAAAACGTGATTTTTTTGGTGTTGATGGTACGGAACCCTTCGTGTGCGAGTCCGACTCGCACTTGGCCGGTTTTTTTATCTGAGGTTGACACTGGTGGTTTCGGTTTTACAGTGGGGTGGGACCCAACGACATAGCGGTGCTGAGAACGAAGAGCCCGTTCACGTTCACGCGGGCCGTGCAGCCCGTGCGGCTGCCCGCGCCGGGCGCGCCGCCCGCACCCCGCTCGCTGCTCACGCTGACGGGCTGGGGGCTGCTGCGCACCTCGTTCCTCCCGGACCTGCCCGACCAGCTGCAGGAGGTGAAGGTGCCTTTGATGACCTACGAGGGTAAGTGCTGCTGACAACTTACTTCCAGAAGCAAAGTGGAAACTTTGGTTTTTTTTAAAGTAAAAACTTATTTAGCGACGATTTGAAACTCACATACTTTCACGCCGCTTTCCCGGAGGGGTAGGTAGAGACAGATGGAGCCCTTTCGTTTCATCTCTTCATGCTACGATTTCGGGTGCTACGTACCTGACCTTACCTAAGAATTCCATACATTTATAATCAATATCACACATACAATATCACGGTCCGATCAACACAGTATGTCATATTGTGTTGATTGGACAATTTGTGTTCATCAACAATGGCATGCAACAGATTGCTACGAAGCTGTAGAGAAGCTCAAGGACCATGCGGACGAGGTGAACCCCCTGAGTCGCGACTCCAACGTGTGCACCGGCCCGCTGGACGGCGGAGTGGCGGCGTGCAACGGCGACTCCGGCGGGCCCCTCGTTCTGTTCCCGGCGCCGACGACTGACAAACCCGCAATCGAGTCGGTAGAGGACGCTAACACTGAGGTAGAGATTACGTATTGAATACGTTACGTATTGAATAAAACCAAACGTGCTTTTGTTGCCATTGGAACAGTGCATCGCTTTAAGGTGGCCCAATCCGGCGGGACTAACTCATTCGCGGGCACGGTACAAAACCGTGCTGTTGCGCTCAGGGACATTCTCTGTTTCAAAGAAAAAGACAGGCTCCATGATGAGGAAGATGTAACATGTCCCCAAAAAAAGACAATGTGCATAGTGTATGATTTGGTATGATTTACGAAAATTTTATTTACAAAATGACTTAAAGCTAAAAGTAAACCACGACCGCTGTAGTCAAAAATCTAACAAAAACCAAATAGATTATAAATCTTGATTAAATAAGGTATGTCTGATGACTAATCGTTTTAAGATGTTGTTACTTTATCATTGCGTAATCCATCTCCAAAGTTATTGTATAAAACGCGCGAAAAATTCTTACTTTCGGACCTTATAACTTAGAAACCAAACACAATTTTACAATGCCAACGGTCATCAGACATCTAGTTCGATCAAATAAAGCAATTTTGTGCAAAATTTGGGATCTCTGACAAGAAATATTGGCGTGATCTTCTTTCCCCGTTTGTATGGGCAGTTGAGCGGGATGGATCACCTTAAGGTGACGCTTGGTTCGGGTTATCTCTTTCCCCAAAATATGGTCAAGAGAGGTGATGACTGTGCCCGGCTTGATGCTCGTGAAAGGTGCTGTTTGTGGGGACTGGCATGCTCCGATTGGCAACATGTTAGTGTTTAAGACTGTCCTTACATACATTTGTTAAACGCTATACCTGCGTTACGAACATTGGCTGCAAAGATTGAACATTCAAACATATTGCCGTCGTCACCAAAAACTTCCTTCCGGGTCAATTCTTTCTTTAGTTACTCCTTTTGAAACTACTCATTAGCCTTACTGACTCCTATTCTTATTCCCACTCGTCATTCCACACCGCATAATCGTCATCCTAGTGCAGATCCTGCGCACGACCTTTTTTTTGCTCATTCGATTTTTTTAATTTTGTTTCGCATTTCGTGCGAGCGAAAACGAGAAAGGTAGACGTTTATCGGACGATATAGCTGTATCGTTAATTTGTGCTCCCGCTGCTGATTCGATCGCGCTCGAGCGTGGAATATGTTCAGCAGTTCCATTTCCACTCTGTTCAACCAGGCCGCTATCGACGCAGCGGTGGGCCCCGACGAGGCGAGCGCCGGGAAGCACGAGCACGGCCCGCCGAAGCCTCGGCCGTGCGTGGCGGCGGGGGCTGCGGCGGCGGAGGAGGGGGTGGGGGTGGGTGCGCGCGCGCAGCCGGTACTGGTGGGGGTGGTGTCATGGGGCATGGAGCCGTGCGGCAGCGAGGGAGCGCCCACCGTCTACACCGACGTTGCCAGCTTCTTGGACTTCATCAACTCGCATATACATTAAATGTTGAACGATCACTGCTGAGTTTTACTGCAACCATGTTATTATATGGTCTTAGATGCACTATTAGGGTACATTATTGCGGTCCTACCTCTCTCCTCCGTGTTGCGGTCACACAGGCGGCCGGAGGCGGCATTCGCACACAGGCTGGCACGTAAGCAGCTACTGAAGGCCGACCGCCATTCAAGCCAGCCTACCTGTGACTTCTTGTGAGAACGCTTGAGTACATAAGATCACCGAAACATAATATTATTATGCGCGAAATCGCCTACGTCAATGCGTAGACAAATCCACTTCCGGTAAGCTCTAAGTCCGGCATTAGGCAATAAGTCCGCCCTTGTATGTACCATGTGTATGATAGCAATAAAGAATATTATTATTATTATTAAGCAGTAAACGCACACAACAGCACCTTTTTCAAAAAGGTGTCGGTACTGTCAGGTGTCAGTCTGTCATGTCGCTTTTATTTCTCCAGTTCATATTTACAGTGCTATACATAAAGCACCCATGCTAAATTGTAGGTCCCTTTCAAATAATATATGGTAGGGTTAATCCCGCCCAGGTTGGTACCACCGCATTGGATGGAACTATGGTCGAAGTGACAATGACAAATTGTACGTGTTTTCCAGCCAGTTCAATGTGGTCGTGCTCATAAATGTAAAGTCCTGATATGACACCTAATTCCTTCGGGAATGTGTTGAATGGGCTAATTTCGTAACAGTAGTTCAGTGGCATTAGCCATCCATGTCAGGTTCGCATTCAGCAAAAAAATTATCTCAAAAACCGGCCAAGTGCGAGGAGGACTCACCGTAAAATCGAAAAAGATATAACACAAAAAAATCAAGTTTTTTGTATGGGGGCCCCGTTTAATTTTGATATTTTTTCAATTTCATCTATTTATAGTCATAGCGGCAAAATAAATACACACTCTGTAATAATTTCAGCTTTCTATCTGTTACGGTTACTGAGATACAGCCCTGTGACAGACGGGCGGACGGACAGACGGAAAGTGGAGGATTAGATATAGGGTTCCGTTGGCACCCTTTGGGTACGGAACCCTAAAAATTACTTTTTTAGTACTGGAACACCGACGAAAAATTGTGTCTTCGCGGGATTACAATGCTTCAATAAACTCAAATAATTGAGATAACGATAATTGCGGATCCATTAAATACATCAAAATATTTTAAAGTATGTATTTCTTAATAAACTTCGTTAACATAACAACACGCACAAAATTCAACATCAATCATACACTTAACAAGTAATAAATAAATAAATCACAGTCATTCCAGCTTATTATCACCCACTCTTTCTAATTTACTAAATTACGCATGGCAAAACTTCATACAAAAAACATGCTCGTTATGTGCATATAGATGTTTGCCTCTGATCATTTAATTAAACGTAAATCAACAGTCCTCTTACTAAACCAGTAATTTATTGTTTTACTTTATACTTTGTATATGACAGATGCAGCGATAACATTTTTGCAGAAAACGCACGTTTTAAAAAGTGCATGCAATTTCTTTTATTGGCTAAATCTCAACAAGACAACACTATGCAACGTCCAATTCATCGCAGTAATTTATCTCGACCACATTGTTACTTATTCAACCTATCAGTACATTCTATTTCGAGCAAATCTCACTTGATCACTTGAATAGACCGTGACTTGAAGAAGAATGCAAAGGGACTTTAGGATAATTTTAAATGTTAGCCAATGGAGCAGATGGCAGAATTGTTTGCTCACAGACTTTTACCAGGTCATCCTGTTAACCTTTCAATTTACATGTTACTTCGATACATGTGTTTGTCACTGAACTCCTGTTATATGGCCAGTTGGTGCCTGGATGGTTGAGATTCACAATTGGGCCCAGTCGGTGGTGGTGTTGTAAATTTCTTGACCCAACCGGAGCCGGGCATCTCAGCTAGTGGATAAATATTATGAAACAATTTCGCATGCGCAATAATAACGAAAATAAACACATGCGCTGATTGATACTGAGATTCAAAGACAGAGCTTAGGTCTTGAGACGATTCTCAAGTCGACTGTCACGGCTGTCAGCTTTGATAGAAAATGTGTGAAAGAAATGTAAAATTGGCAATCGGAATACTTGAGAATCGTTTTAAGACGCAAGAACTGTCTATGAATCTTGCCATGAAAGACCTCAAATCCAAGATTCTCCAATACTTGAAAGCATGATACAACCAGCCAGCATTCCCACCATGAGCGATTATAGTCCATCGAGCCAGCAACGACCAATACGACCAGATTAGTTCAACAGCACGCCTGGAGGTCGTTAGTTGCCGCACCTGGGCAGCTACACCGTAACCGACTTCGGAAGTTGCACAGGAACCGTCAGTAGGACAGCAAGACCGTAAATCAGTTAAGGAGCACGTCTGGAGCACCTGGGCATCGACACCGTCACTGACTTTAGCAGTTCCACATGAACCGTCAGCAGGGCAGCAAGACCGCAAATCAGTTAAGGAGCACGTCTGGAGGTCGGTAGTTGCCGCACTTGGGCAGCGACGCCGTCACCGACTTGGGCAGCTCCACGGGAACCGTCACCAACGCGGCCACCGGCAGCGACGAGAGCGCGCAGGCGCGGCACTCGAGCAGCCACGCGCCGCGGTCTGCCAGCAGCCGCACGATCGTGAAGCCCTTGTTCGGCACCGTGATTGTGTCCTTGAGCGGTGGGTTCAGCAGGTTCCTGACGAAGATTATTAATTGGTATAACTCCTTGGGTGGTCTTTTGGTCTTAATTAAAGGCTTTATACTCTAAATCAGCATTAAGTTGACGAGAATAGATAGAGGATCGTTGACAGATTTCATAATTACATATCTGGGTGGATCTAGAGTGGTAATAGTGGCAAGAGAACTAGACATGTAATTCAAAAGTATCCAGTATACTATATACTTTTTGTATATACTTTTTCGTACATTCGCTTATTCTAAGGAATGTGACCAGCATGGTTCAGTCCAATGGTCCAGCAATGGCATGTTTGTCTGGTTCGGGTCCAGCCTTGCAGTATATTAGTACAGTCGTTCTTTTTACAGGGATCTTTATTTTATTAATGTGCTCTTGCTTCACGGTCGATCATACATGTCACATTCCTATCCAGTTAGAATACTACTTCAGACCTTTTTCTAGATCAAAATTGCTTGTTATTATTTTTAAGAATCGAATAACCTTATCTCAATGTAGATGTCGCTAACGAGAAAAGGGTTACATTCTCAATTCCACTTCTTTGACAATCTTGGCATGCGCCACTTCGAAAGACTGACCTTTGAACCTTGCCCTCAGCGTCCCACTTCTGGAACAGTTCCTGTGATATCGGAACCGATTCCGCGTGCTGTGACGTCGCCAACACCTGCATAGAGTACCCGTGCATGTGGAATGTATAGGAATCGTTGCTGCCTGCGCCTGAAAACATAAAATAAACATCCTTTGAAGTTTTGGGTGTCCTTCAATGTCTGGGTCCATTCATCATCACTCAAAAGATCTGTTGCTGGTCCAAATCATCCCACAGTTGGGATAGCAATATTAGTTATTCTGTGGTTGGGAGCGATATTGCACGCAGATACGTATTTCGCCAGCGCAGCCGCGGGCACAGCTAGTTTTATATGAAACGGAATACATGTCACATTCCTTGGAATAAGCGACGTACCTGCTTAGTACGAAAAAGTATATTTACTTGAATCGGAAAGTGTTTTAGTAAAGTATATTATTTTCGCGGTTGGGCTACCTCACACATTAATTACTTCTTCTCTTTGTATGTGCATAGCTTGTAATTTTTGTCATATGATTTTTTTTACAAGCAATAATAAACGTTTCTTATTCTTATTCTATTCTTTGAACTTCTGAGCAAAGTAATCACTGTACTTTGTGTCAGTAGAAGAGCACTCGGTAATTGGAAGTTCTTGCTGTTCAGAAACTGGAATACAAATACAAGTATGAAGGGAACCCACAGCATGAGAGAGAGTTGGGGTCGCGGTGCTGTTTTACTATAATCAACAGACACTGTAAATGATAAAATACGACAAATCCGAGTGCAGTGTATTGTTTATGCACGTTGAATAAATAATACAAACGGAGCGCTCAACTCCGTCAATAATTGTGTCAGGGCCGGACACTTTCGCGAACAAAACGTTTTTTTCCTCTGATTGGTCCGTCAGAGTTGTCACCTAAACTTTTAACAAGTTTTTACGAATTATTCTGTGGTTTTACTTCTTCAGACTGTCAAAATGAAACTCGGACTTCCGATTTGTATGAAAACGCGGAATCGGCGTAAAAAGCAACGGCAACGTATTTACGGCGACGGCAACTATCAAATCAAACCGGACTCGCAAATGTTCGCTTAACGCCCACTGCGCGCGCTCTTCAATTTCTCAATAAATTTGGAAACGGTAATCGATAAACGCCAATTTAGGTGAAAAGTGGGACCCGGGACTCTGACACAGAATATATATAGGATTAAATCCAGTAGCTCAACTCCATACAAAGTCCCGATTTCGTGCACCTATACAAACACATTTCACTCGTATCGGCTCTAAGCTAGTTCCGATGTGCTGAACTGTCGCGAATGTCCTTCGAAGCCATATTTTTATAACTAACAGAACCAGCAGCGCTCCGCCAATATTTAAGTGACACGCGATGGAAGCAAGGTATTTATCTCCAAAATTGTCTGAGTTGAGGTACTGCCGTGGCCCCAGTCGCACAGCTATATATCTACTGTGACTCTGATCTGAACCTACGTTCAGTGGTGTTTCGTTTGGAGGTTTAGAAAAGGGAGTGGACTGTATACAATTTCTTGAATCGGTACCTCCAAATAATCCAGGTGCTGGTTCTCCTGTCGGGTTCTTGATTCTGGTTTTCCTTGACAAACCTTGTGCACAGGTCCAGGGTCGACCCTTGCTTAAATAGTGGAGCACTGAGCACTGAATGGCACTGCAGCTACTCTCTTGATCTTTGATGATTGAATGCTTGCACAATTCTTCTTGATTGCAACAATAACCACTTTTATGTTGAATTTGATGTTGCTGCACCGAGGTTGGTTCGAAAAGTAACAGTTTTGGGAGTAGGTAAGTAGGATTGGAATTTCTCTCTTGTATTAAAAAGATTTGAATAATTTTCTTTCTACCCCCATTGCCATGTGAAATTTAGTGATACCATTAAGAAATAATATTGCATTTGTGGCTGTGTGCACAAACAAACCTTATGAATATTATCCAAGTGGTATTTCCATGGATGTATGAAGGTAACCGAGGCCCACCTTCGTTAGCAATCACCAGGTCGACGAGCTCCCCGGGCTGCTGCTCCAGGGTCAGCAGACACTGCACGTCGGGGTGACGCGCCTCGTCTCCCGCGCGGCACCGCGCCGCCGCCCGCACGCCCAGCGGCTGCGTCAGCGCGGGAGCGTTCGGGAACAGGAAGTTCTTGCCGTTAATCTGCACAGCTTCACCCTCGCGTGTGGCTGGAAGGGTGTTTGAAACCATCAGTTTTTTCTCTGGATAATAGGTAAGCCTCTAAGACTGAGATAAATAGTCGTAAAAGAAACTAAGACTTAAGAAAAGTAGTACTTTGTGACGTCATTTTGCATTACTTTGAGATTTCGTCTATACAAATTGTGTCAAAGTGACGTCAAAAAGTACTACTTTCCGGTAGTCTTAGTTTCTATTACGACTATTTATCTCGGCCTAAGTTATAGACCGATGAAGGACAATGATCAGTCTTTTATGGGCTAGAAAATCGGTACCAATTTTAAGGCAATACCTGGTAATATAACCCAATCCCTTCCTTTCACCAGGTTTACGGTGAATATACAAAGATGTAGTCATTCATCATCAGCCTTTTGTCGTCCAATTCTTAACGTAGGCCTTCTCCAATGCGAGTCGTTTCGCTATCACTTCTCATTTATCTATATTGCAACATTTACGAGGTCGTCTTTCCAACGAGCCGCTTGGGGTTTTAAGCTGCTTATGCCGGGACGTGGTGTCCACTCCAGAACTGGTCTGGTTAGAGTTAGAGGATAAACCGAATCTAGGGTTTCAACACAATTCGTTACCACTAGTTCCAGGCAAAGACCAAACCTAAATTATGTACCAGTCTAAGAGTATTGGAGGACTTACTCAATTGCGACGGGAAGAAAGGCTTTTTGGGAATGGCGTCGCTGATGTATCTGAAGTCGTTGTCAGCGTCGCGAAACGGAACAGTGTTCCGGTCGACGCCCAAGTACACTTGTTTGTGGAGCGGCGGAGCTGCAGGCAAGTCGAACAGCGAGTGCAGCGACTGGCCGTAGATCGGCGGCTCGTGTACGTGCATGAGCTGGCTATTGGTTACGGCTTCCTGGAATCACAGGAGAGTCTTTCATTTAATCTGGCCTGCATTTCGGCTTTGCGGGCTACGAATAACGTGCCGGCCGGCCGGGTGCTTCTTCATACCACGTTTGAAGGAAAACAAGAAAGAAAGAAAGAGTCTCTGCAGCCCATTGAACCGTTGGAGCGGACACCTGAACGCATATGTTACCAGCTTCGGTTGCGGGCGGTTCCTGTCTGGAGAACAGGGAGTGGACTACCTCAACTTGACAATCGCCATTAAGAGTGCCAATGCAATATGCGGAGGCGACAGGACCTACCGAAGACCTACGGGGCTACGCTTTCAGGTGTCAAGCGGGAATAGCTTCTCCCTATGCATGACCTATCGGTTCGTCCCTGAGATCGCTAAATACTAAACAGCGAAGGGAAAGTCGTAAGGCCTGCACAAAAATACTCTCTCTACTCTGACCCTGATTCAAAAATGATCTAGAGGATCGGTTGGTTCCTATTTTTTTTATTTCTATTGCGAATGGGTGCATTCCCTGCCCGTTCCGCGTCGATCGAAGGAAGAAAGTCCTACGATCCTCTCTCCAGTCTCCCAGTCACCACTCACTGACCTCGGAACGGTGGGCGGCCA
Organism: Incurvaria masculella; assembly: GCA_946894095.1. Classification (NCBI taxonomy): domain Eukaryota; kingdom Metazoa; phylum Arthropoda; class Insecta; order Lepidoptera; family Incurvariidae; genus Incurvaria; species Incurvaria masculella. The sequence goes on from OX335647.2 coordinate 23,203,952, forward strand.
TCATGGAGGTGTAGTTGTAGCCGGAGTAGAGCAGCGGCGCCGCCGCCTCGAGCGCCGCGCAGGCGCCGAGCCCGCGCACGCGCACCCAGTACCCGCCGACCGCCTGCTCCGCCTTCAGCACCGCGTCCATGCGCTCTCCTGCACCAAAATACATTTAACGAATAGTTCGCCCCGAACTGTGAACTCGCGCAACGATAGCGCGATATTGAATGGAGGCAGCGCCATCTAGGTATTTCGACATTCATCTCTTTCCCTAAAATATGACATGGCCAGGGGTCCATTCAGAGCAAGAGTGAGTTCGAGTTCGGGAGTGAGTTAACTTAAAAATAGCTGGGAAATATATTATTATTTAAATAACGGAACCGTTATTTATACTTCCAACGTATTTACGGGACAGGCCAGATTTTTACCTAACTGTAATGATGTTCAAGAAGTGTGGAAACATTGACTATTTAAAAAAGTGAGTTGTTATTTAGTGACGAATTCGAACTCACTCTTGCTCTGAATGGACCCCCAGATCTTTTAGGGTAGATCGCCTAGACGCCATCTGTCGCGATAAATGAGCAGCTTTCTTCCCCATTGGCAACATTCATGCATGTCGTCAAAGCCGACCTGTCGGCGCGCATTATGCGACATGCGACGCCGTCAGCTCGACGACTTGAGGCAACGACAGGCTGCGGCCGACATTTGCCCCGCACACTTGGCGTCTGAGTTGCAGAGATATCTGGTTTTTTTAATAACTTAAAAGCGTGTAATGTAAAGGATGTAAATCTTTAATTTAGTATCTCCCTTCTTAACCGGAAATGCAATTACCTTGATTTTGAATCAAAAAGAGCGTTGACAGGCCGGCCGGCAAAGGGCGCAGCGAGCCGGGCGCGGCGGCGGCAGTTCATGCTCTGAGTGGGCAGTCTGAGTTCTCACCTAAATTGGCGTTTACGGAAAACCGATCGACTGGCGTTTTCTCCAAACTCCATACAAGTTTTTACTAGATATTCTGTGGTTTTACTTCTTCAAGCTGTCAAAGTCAAACGCGGACTTCCGATTTGTATGAAAACGCGGAGTGGACGTAAACGGCAACGTCGACGTATTTACGGCAACGTTGAGTAAGCTGTCAAATCAAGCTCGGACTCGCAAATGTTAGTTCGCTTAACGCTCGCTGCGCGCGCTCATCAATTTCTCCATACATTTAAAAACGCCAGTCGATCGGTTTGCCGTAAACGCCAATTTCGGTGAGAACTCAGACTGCCCACTCTGCGCTAAAACCAGTTAAAACGTGAACTTTTTGCGTATCCTTCCGACGCCGGTGGTTAGGTAATATTGTTTCGTAAGTTATCTGAACTTATTACTTTAGGGCTATATTTGGTTTATGAAAGTTTCAACACCAAAAGGTGTGTTGTGTCGTAACTCTAAAATTACGTGCAAAATTTTGTTGTGACGGAATCATTTCAAAATATATTTATTCCCAAGATAAATTATTTTTCAAAACTTTAAATGCTACGAAACCTACTAATATTATAAATTTGAACGTATTTACATTTCTTACTCAATCCGGCGGAACGGATTGGGATGCTCATAAACCACGAGCCACTAAATTTGTGAACAATCGGAAACATTATGCAACGTCTTGGACACAACTTGTGCGCCGGATGAAGGTCTACTAATACCTTAACTTCTTGTAATCCGGATTTAGAAAGCAAAATTCACTCTAATTACCATAAAGCATTCTGCCGTCGCCGATACATAAAACCCACGGAGATAAAACCGGTTTAGTGAAAGCAAGTTCCGTTCTGCGTGTGATGATCACTGTCAGTATTATCGTTTCAACTGGCTATATTTTCTTGACTTTTAGTACCTACGCTATTGGTAAAACATCTCGTATATCATAGTTATCTAATAGTAATTACAAACACTTTTTTTTCGCAATGTTTGGTATAAATGCGTAAAATATCTAAAGGTACCTTCATAACTGTTTTCTTTGTTCTTGCTAACCCACACGCGACAAAAAAAGGATTTTTTTTGTAACTGCTGTTTGATATTTCGAAAAAATATTATGATAGCTGTATAACGCATCCAAAATTACCTTAGTTTAAAACGAAAAAAATCAGAAGCATCACGATCAAAAATGTAAATAAATTCTGATTCATTTTCAAGTCTAGCTCTAAATTCTTACATAATATGATATCGAGAAAAACCGGCCAAGTGCGAGTCGGACTCGCACGCGAAGGGTTCCGTACCATCGTACAAGATTTAACACCACAAAATCACGTTTTTTATAGGGGGACCACCTATAATTTTATATTATTTATTTATTTTACCTATTTGTTGTTACAGCGGCAAAATAAATACACATTCTGTGAGAATTTGAACTGCCTACCTATTACGGTTCATGAGATACAGCCCTGTGACAGACGGACGGACGGACGGACGGACGGACGGACGGACGGACGGACGGACGGACGGACGGACGGACGGACGGACGGACGGATGGACGGACGGACGGACGGACAGTGAATGCTTAGTAATAGGGTTCCGTTGGCACCCTTTATGTACGGAACCCTAAAAAAGACCGTGTACCGCGACTTCCAGTATTCCAAACCTTACAATAATCTAGGCACTGAGCAAGACATTCTGGTACGTTCAATCCTTAAACAACTATAACTTATTCTGTGCCTTATCTCCGTACCACAGCACTAATTTATTTGGTGCAAAATAACAGCAGCGTCTTGAAAGCACGTACCGTTCGTAAACTTGACCTTACCTCTTGCCTATAGCTATAGGTAAGTAGGTACATAACGTATCTGAGAGGAATGTTTTATTGTCAAACTTTCTCTTCACGACCGCGACGCGAACAGTCTTCCGTTCTGCCCGCTTGTAACTATAGAATAAAATTGTATGCTTCCATCAATTAAAAGCTATTTCCTATCACTAGGGGTTATTTATATATGAGAGACGTCGGGGTAAACAGAACGTTTTCGTCGGACTTTATGGCGGGCAGAGCCGCGTGCATGTACAAGTAGGGTTGCCATCCGTCCGTGTTTCCCCGGATTTGTCCTAGTTTAGAGGGCATCCAGGGAGCGTCCGGGCCGGGCTTCATTTGTAGTCCGGGTTTACAAATTCTAACTGATTTGTGAAACAATTCGCTACAAACTGTAATATTATTCTGTTTTATTAGGTAAGTACATTTAAAATGATGATAAAAGATCACTTAAATTCAATTTTAAGGTCTGAAAATAAATAAAAAGGTGATTAATGATATTTTCAACTGTTTTTTTATTACACTGACTGTTTAAAAAAAACCTGTTGACATGTCCGGGTTCTGAGCTCTAAAATCTGGGGTTTTCACGCGTATTTTCACGTTTTGTCCTGGTTGCCAAATTTAAGAGATGGCAACCCTATGTACAAGTATAAAGTAGAATAAAGTATATTGTTTATTGTTTGTTCATCTTCCATAGGCAGCTATCGGATTTGTCATATTTTATCAATAGCCAGTTCAGCATTCACAGCGAAAAAGAACTGGCAAGACACTTCGATGGATTTTTCTCCAACGACCACTAAGTTCACATAAGTATTTGCCACTCCAGCTAACTATTTTGTGAATACATTATTTTGATTCCTTTTAACATAAATGTAATTTCTTAGCAATCGTCGTAAATATCTCGGAGTCGTGTCAACAACTATTGGACTCTCAGAATAGGGGGATTATCGTGGAAAAATAACTCGTCGGGTGAACAGGCAAGTGAGTGATTAAAACTGACATTTAGTTGCATTTCTCACCATGCTGTCAAAGACGAGTTATTCGGGCAATTGAACTGAAATTTATCAGTTAGTATGTCACGAATGCAACTAAACGTCAGATTTAGGCTGAGATAAGTAGTCGTAACAGAAACTAATAACGAAAAGTAGGTAGTACTTTGTGAAGTCACTTTGCTTTACTTTGAGATTTCGTCCATACAAGATGTGTCAAAGTGACGTCACAAAGTACTACTTTTCGTTAGCCTTAGTTTTTGTTACGACTATTTATCTCAGCCTTAGTCACTCACTTGCTTGTACATCCGGCGAGTTCATTTACCCTGGTAAGCCCCCAGAAAATAAGGAAGTTATAATCTCACTTATGCACTGGTGCAGCCGTACGTAAGTACGTATAAATCTCGCCTGCTGACCGCTGCTGTGTGATTGCTTTGAGAAAGTCCCATTTCCTTTCAATTGGCTTGAATACTTTATCGAAACATTAATTTAAAAACTTAACTTTGTTAACTTTGAGCAAAAGTGAGCAAAAAGTGAGCGGAAATCGATTTTCGGTCACGTGCAGTCTACTTAACTAACCGAGTTATTTCCAGTACAAGTAGTATCCAGTGAAATAACATCACTACTGATGAATATCACTACACTGATGAATATATAGAATCTATGTGAAGCAAGGACATTATTTACGTAAATAAAATGTAAAAAGAACAGTATAAGTATAGTTAGCCGAACTCGAACAATCTAGCAAACCCTTTGCGGACACGTATTTCGTCACCTCCTCGTAAGTCATAAACTTGATATTTTTATACAATTAAACACGGAAGCTTTATATAAAATAAATAATACCTACCGTGACTACATTAGCTCAACAAGTCGCATTTCCGAAGGAATTAGATGCTATGCTAAGTTATTTCCTTTATGAGCACGTCTGGAAAGAACTGGATGGAAATATTTTTGCAATCCATTATTGACCATCTCTTCATCCAATGATATGGTAAACTTGCGAGGCTTGACTATACCACCTAATAGGGTAAGAGATCCACAATTTAACAGAAAAAAAAACATTCCTGCTAACACAATGTTTAAGATGCTTTTTTTTTTTTTTATGTGACTGGACATGGATGGCTAATACCACAAGTTCTGTCATGGTATTAGCCCAACACACCACATGGGCACTAGGTGCCATGCCAGGACCTTCCTTATATTGCACGGCTACATTGAACTGGATGGAAAACACGGACAATTTTCATTGCCGCTTCGACCATCGTTCATCCAATGCGATGGTACCAACCCGGGCGGGATAAACCCTACCACCTAGTAAGTAAGGAAGGGGACCTACAACTTAACGTGGAATCCGAACCACGGCCAGCCTCTCTCAACGGTCGAATGGTCACCCATCCAAGACCAGACCGGACCCAGCGTTGCTTAACTTCGGAGAGCGATCGCCGAAGTGTCGCGCCACTGGGCCACCGAGGCTGACATATGTACAAGATCTTACTTACTGTATCTGTGTGTACAACTTAAGAGGGTGTAATCATCCGATCACATTCAGTTCCATAAGGGCGTACATGAAAGCACATTTTAATATTTTGAAAAATAACTACAACTGATTTTTAAATTTCAAAAAATATGAAATATATATTGGTTATTTAGATGTATTTGAAACTTATAAATATATATATCTGAGGCTCCCCTTCTTTGCTATTTTTTTTTTTTGCATTTGAATACATTTTTGATTTATCTGAGCAATCAAAGCATCGGGGTCTTACAGTTTTGTCTGTAAATTATGTCTAGACCATCAAATTTACAAATGTATTTTTTTTATTATGGAAATTCGTGTAGTTATTTTTAAATTAAATTAAATGATGTTTTATGCCCTTATGGAACTGAATGCAATTAGGTGCTAACACTCCCTTAAGGATGTTCCGACCCATACAATGTTTTTTTTACACAGAACGCAAAAAGTATTGCACTTTAAGGCACGAATTCGTCAAAAATATTAAATATAGCCATAGTAGTTGCAGCGAAAACATATTCACAATTTCAGGTTTAATGGTTTCGTTGTAATTGCCGATTAGAAGTTTTACACCGTTAGATGGCGCTGTTAATTAAAAATAGTATTTAAATAAATTGTAACAAAACCAATAATCCTGAAATTGTGAAATTGTTTTCGCTGCAAGTAATATGACTATATTAAACTTTTATTATTAATTCGTGGCTTAAAGTGCAATACTTTTTGCGTTATGTGTGCAAACAACTTTATATGGGTCGGAACAGCCTTAAGATACAAACTACTTGTTGCCGTCGCCTCCAAAATCCTATTTGACATCGGTGATCATTACGGATCAAGTAAAACACAATTTTAAGAAATAAAGACGATTCACATATTTTAATCTATCTCTATAGTGAGATCATCATATGGCGCCTTTGCCAATATCACTGCTACAGATACAAGCTGATTTTCAATGGGACGACACGACGCCACACGACGCCGTGTGGCTGGTTTCGTTCACTTTCACTGCTCATTAGACTCGGCGAGGAAAGTGGTTTCTGTACAAGAGCTAAGAGACGAGGCGCTACAGCGAATTGAGAGCGGCGCGACAGCGACATAAACGCGTCCGTGTCGCGTCTTTAAGCATTAGTAAATTAAGAAATAAATAGACTGCTGAAAGCTCTTCCAAGTTTTATTGTAATACTTAATAATGTAAAAAAGTATTCAGCTTACTTACTTTTAAAATATAATAATAATATGTCGAACAAGAGTGAAAATCTGAAGAAACATACTCTTCCAAGTAGTTATAATAAAACACAAACACAAATTGAAGATGGACAAAGAATATGGACAAACACTGTGCGAATCTGCTTTATAATGCTCAAATAACAAGAAATGTGGAAAAATATAATTCCTCTCTTGACGTTTTTAGGGTTCCGTACCCAAAGGGTGAAAACGGAATCCTATTACTAAGCCTCCGCTGTCCGTCCGTCCGTCCGTCCGTCCGTCCGTCCGTCCGTCTGTCCGTCTGTCACAGGGCTGTATCTCATGAACCGTAACAGGTAGGAAGCTGAAATTTTCACAGATTATGTATTTATTTTGCCGCTATAACAACAAATAGGTAACATTATAAAATAATACAAAAAACGTGTTTTTTTTAAAATCTTGTGCGATGGTACGGAACCCTTCGTGTGCGAGTCCGACTCGCACTTGGCCGGTTTTTGTTATCTAGGAAAGTCTCTGGTGTGGATCACTAAATTCGAACTCGATGAGTTATATGCTCTCTGAGGAAATATCGACTTAAGGTTGCCCCATCCCGCTCATCTCCCCATACAGAAAGAACATCACGCCCATATTTCTTGTCAGAGATCCAAAATTTTGATAAAAAAAATAGCTTTATTTGATCGAACTAGATGTCTGATGACCATTGGCATTCTAAAATTATGTTTGGTTTCTAAGTTATAAGGTCCGAAAGTTCGAATTTTTCGCGCGTTTTATACAATAATTTTGGAGGTGGATTACGCAATGATAAAATAAGAACATCTTAAAAAGATCAGTCATCAGACATAGCTTATTTAATCAAAATTTATAATCTATTTGGTTTTTGTTAGATTTTTGACTACAGCGGTCGTGGTTTACTTTTAGCTATAAGTCGTTTTGAAATGAAAATTTTCGTAAATCTTACCGAATCATACGCTATGGACATTGTCTTTTTTGTGGACATGTTGCAACTTCCTCATCATGGAGCCTATCTTATTCTTTGAAACAGAGAAGGTCCCAGAGCGCAACAGCACGGTTTGTACCGTGCCCGCGAATGAGTTAGGCCCGCCGGGTTGGGCCACCTTAATTGGAGCTACTTAATGCGGTAAACAAAACGACTTGCGAGGTGAAGAAAGAAAATATATCTGAAGAGTAACGTAAAAGTTGATAAAATTATAATTTACACGGAGGTCGTCACTCCCAAATGTTGATCTGGAAATTTCCTGGCATTTATATAAATTGCTTTCTAGAACATTGTCGGAGAAATCAACAATATAATCTTTAAGCGTAAATTTTTAATAAGTCTACGAACCAAAACTGTGTTCGTTATTGTTCGTCAAAAAATCTTTGTTCTCGTTTTATAGCTTCATTTTATCCCATTATAAACCTCGAAAATTTAAAAAAAGATAAAAGTGTCGTTTGCTAGGTTACTTACCAAACTTTTTGGCATTGCTCCCGAAATTAACAATGGCTTTAACGCTTACCCAAGAATGTCGGTTGACAGAACATATTGAATTGATTTCGTGATACTGGAGTATTACAAACGATGATCATGTTGGGTCTAAAGTAGACCAAATCTAGAGCTCTTATTAAAATGTAGGAATTAATCCGTACGACATAGACAGGGGACATTATTGACTTTATTTATCTTTCAGATGCATGTTCAGCGTTGGGCCTGGTAACAGACCATGTAAGCCATGTATTTTCACGTTCACAAAGTTAAGTAATTTAAAAAAAAACAACTCCGGCGCTGTGCACGCTGAGAACGGAATCACGGTTGTCAAAAATTAACCCTATAAAACATACGTAAGTGCTAATTCGGAGTAAATCGAAGCATTTTATAAGACCATGGATTATAATCCAAAGGTATACATGGACCTCTTTATTTTTAAACAACGTTAAAATGTGCATTTTCGTCAGTGTTCGGAAGCGATGTAAAACTGTAGGTCCCCTTTCCTCGTGACTAGGTGGTAGAGGTAGTACACCGCATTGAATGAAACCGGCACTGGTTGTTTTTCATCCGGTTTATTGCAGCAAGAGAAGGTGTTGGCATAGCACTTAATTCCTTCTATAAAATGGCGTGTTGGGCTAATATTAACAGTACGTGTGGTATTAGCCATTCATGTCCAGATTAAAAAAGTCTACATATCTAGAATACGTAAACTGTCAAGGCGAGTGCACACCTCCACTTCTCGGACCACGGCGATAAATTTGAAGGTCCATCCGCCGCCAGCGGTGAAGTGTGGAGTTTCGCAATGTTTACCTTCTCGTGATACGTTCACACACAAATATGTTTTGTATGTCAAGTTCATAAAGATAATCTGGCTCTAGAATTATTCTGCAAGATTCATAGTATCAGTGGCTTATTGGTTCCGATCCTAGCGGGTAAAATATTTTAAACGTTCGTAGTCACTTAGATTAAATTGCAAGATAGCATTTGAATTCGAGTAAGCAATACAGCAGCATTTACTTCCATATGCGCCCATCTTCCATTGATGTCAGCCCGGGGATGGTTGAACCGTTGAACAGTCTATTAGCTGTTGTCGTATTGTCCACGTTCAGTAGATGGACCTATTCAGTACTATAATTATGAAGTGAACCAAAAACCCCGGTAAATCAGCATCCGTCTCCCTTCTGTTGGCTTGGGGTTGCCGGTGGACAGTCACCAGCAGTGACACTCCACCGGGCTGAAGTTGATACGACAACCGCACTAACCTGGGTAGAGCAGCAGCCGTCCGCCTTCTGTGGGCTGCACGGGGTTGCCGTCGGTGGCTATAGCAACCAGTCGGTGCCCGTCCACGCTCACCACCAGCGGACACTCCACTGGAATGGCGTTGATGAGGCGCAACCGGTAAGCGAATCCCTCCGTCACGAACAGCCTGGGGGCGTGAGAGCAAACCATATTAAGTAATTCGTAAAAATTAAGCCCTGAAATGATGATCAACAGGCATTCAGATTAGAAAATAGAAAACGTTCTAAAAAAAGAGAAGTAATTATGGGTACGCGCTTTGGTTGATATAATGGTGCATCTGAGATCAAGAAAGTCACTGAATTCGCGTAGCGTCGCGTTACGTATTACACAATTATTGTTACATTCTCCAATACGAGCAGCTAATCACCTCTGATGGTCTCCTGACAATTTTTTGCGCAGTTCGCGATTCCCATTATGGTGCATGTTGCCAACATAAGAATAACCTGTCTTACGTCTTCTATGGAGTAGGTCGAATGTAGTTGTAAATAAAAATTCTGCCAGGATATGATTTGATCCAATAGTTTATGGATTTGATTAAGTCCCTGATTGTATCATATCGCTGCGACAAGTACACTTATGTCATTTTTCTTCAAATTTCAAATTTCATTCATTCACTGCAGTCAAATTTCATTTCATTTCATTTCATTATATACTTGCTTAAATAGTTACATTTTTTGTTTCAGGTGACCTGCGATAAAATTTAACTAAATTATACTGGTAAACATTCAGGGAAAACAAAATCATAGAAAAATTGCCACTAAAACTTCTGGCTCCTGAGAAGTTGACTTCTCAGCAGTTAACTCATGTCGACATAGCTTTTGGGCGCAACAAGAAAGTATAACAGTTTTCGTCCAAAAAAAATGTTCTTAAAGAGCTAGATATAACATTGAGTTGACATATGATTTCGACGAGTCCCAAGACATAAATAAATGCAGAATGTCTTCAGTTCATACTTGTAAGAGTCGGCCAATCCATTGATGGTCAGACTGCTCGGCGCAATCTCCGTTAAGTCCCTCAGGTTAGCGGTGAACAGTTCGGGGAAGTCAGCGGCAAGCAATAGCGTGTTCTCGTCGGCTCGGTCGTAGTCGTACAGGGCGGAGCTTGGCTCCAGCGGTGCGGGCTGGCTCACCACCAGGGCGCCGAACACGCCGTCTGCTTGGTGGCTCACTGCATTCAAACCGTATCTTTGTATTTCAGGTAGTTTTGTTCTGCTAAACTGGCTGAGGTTGGAGTGTGACAAATCCGAGCTCAGTGTACTGCCTATGATGATGAATAAACAATACAATACCTTGCTTTAGTTGTTTACTTACTGCACTACCGTCAACCACCAGAAGACTTGGGTTGAGGGCATAGCTCATAATGAACACCGAATGTGGGACCTGAAGTTTATTTTGATACTTAGACTTCATCTTATATCTGCTCGTACAAGCGTTAAATTTCTAAGACTCTCCGGTCATAAAAAGACAAGGGGTTTTGGCTGGCCGTGCTTTGGATTTCACGTAAACTATCCCCCCTTGATTTTAGGTAGTAGGTCCAATCCCACCCAACTTGATACTACCGTATTTAATCAAAGGTGGTCGTTGCGGCAGTTAAAATTACTCGTGTTTTCTATCTAGTTCAATCAACCATTTTCCATGTGGTGATTTGGTCTAACATAAAATAAATATCAATTTTCTATTAAGGCATTACATGATAGTTACCTACATAAGTATGTTAGAAACCACAATCATAGTTAAGCCCTCTTTGCAACTTTCTGGTTTACAAATCTCCTCGCAGTATTTTTTTTTAAATGCTAACTTCGTATTCCTAAACTTGCAATAGGCGTCGTTCTGCAACCGATATCCATTATTTCAATGTAACCTTATTCCTTACCTACAAAACCGATTCGCATGATAGTGTGAAGGTATGTATGAATTTGTACCTGAATAAGCGTGGTAGAAGTAAGTGCCGGCTGTGGATGCGCGGAAAGCATACTTGTAGGTGGAACCATAGCCAATCGGGCATTGTGTTATCATAGGAACACCATCCATGTACGGCGTTCCTCTCTGGTCGATTCCGTGCCAATGAATGGCCAGCTCTTGATCTGGAATCTTATTGGTCACTTCTGCCACGATTATGTCATTGGCACACACATGAATGGCAGGTCCTGGCACGGTTTCGTTGACTGTCAGCGCTACTCTGCCATCTTCCATGATGGTTGGTTCAACGATGAATTTGAACAGACAACGCTTTGGCTTCACATTAATTTTGCACGGTCGGTGACATGATTTGGCATCTGTAAACGTAAGTTATTTTGAAGAGTTGGAGATATTTGTAAATGGCTTTTAAAAAGCGGACAGAACACAGAATCCAAAATAGAGTAAACAGTAATACAATCTACGGATAAAACTAGGGAAAGCGTAGTGACGAGGAATCAATTATTTAAAAAGATTAAAAATATTTTAAATAAACCATTTATGTTTAATATTCGTAATGCGCTTAATTAAGTGATTTTTTCAACTCATGAATGTAAAAACAAACCAAACTTCTTAATAATTAGATACTAATTAGGCGAAACGAGGTTGACTATAATTGTAAACCGCTGGATAACCCAAGACCGTATATCGGTGTTCGGAAACCAGAAATGACCACCGTGATATAGTTTTTCAAGGTCAAGCGTTTTGCTTTGTGATGTGGACATTGACTGCAATAATTAAAAATAAATTGTACTAAAGATTGTCATGACCAAAATTGTTTTTGACATCAGACCCTAAAGTCAGTCCTAAGTTTAATTAAAGATATTTTATTGTCAATAATAAATTTGGAACGAATCGTAAAAAAGGCCAGACAAAATGGATTTCTCAAGTGAACCAATTAAGCCTAATTACTGATTACTTATTTACTACAAATAATACGTTATCCCAGCTGGGCTCACCCGACGACTTGGTGCTGTCCTCCAGCAAGGGTTTCGTCGTCGGCAGCAGAAAGTTGTCCACCGAAGCGTCGCCACTGTTGCCGGCAATCACCAGCACCCCGACCACACAGATCAACACCTCCAACAGCATCTCCATGATCTCTCTATCAACCCTCTCTCCTATTCCCAGTCTTAACATAAACCGGCTACTTCACCACGGTTGGCTTATTTAATTGCAATGTTCACACTTGACGGTCGTGAAATAGATCGGTGAACTGGAACCTTACACAATGTTCTAACATTACTTTCAGTTTTGGTTGTGAGAGGTTTGCGAGTTGAATTGCAGACGCCGCCGAGCCGGGCCGGCGCGCGCTGTGGAGTGAGGCAAGGCGCAGGCGGCTTCGCCGATGCTGCAACCTCCCCGCTGCCCTGTCCCGCCTCCTCCACCCCCTTCACAGCAGTCAGCGAGCATTGAATGACGGAAGTAGCGATCAAAACTCATTGCGGCTCATGGCGGCATAGCGTAGCCACGAGTTAGTGAAAAACGACTTTAGTTTGTTCGCATACGAATTCGTGCCGCAACGAATGTTCATTGCATTAAATAGCGTCCTGTCAAGTTTGTTGGTATCAGTGGAACTCGAGAAGCGAACTCGCAAGCGGACTGACTCACCGGTGATGCCGCCATTGCATGTAAGTGGCTTCGCCGCCTCCGACCCCATTCAACCGAGTTTCTGTTGCTACTCCCGTGCTTCCATGCTCGCTGACCGCGGCCGACGACCTCTATGGTAGAGTCGCCATTTGACAGACCGGCCACATATGTGGAATAGTCTGATTTAAAAGCACGGAGATCTATAAAAGAAACCGAAATATCTCTCAAGTTTAAAAACATTGATTGTAAAAATATATGTAAAAAATAATTGACGTGATTTTGAAAAATGGTCGTCGATGACCCTTCGTTAATATTTGTTGTAAGTTTTCGGTTTTCCGTGTATGAACCACATTTCGTTACCAGCCTTACACACCGCATTACCAACAGGATGGAAAACACGGACACCAAAGATATCACTGCCATACATTGCAACAGCTGTTTCGGGTGGATTTCATCGAATATATGAAACGTGTACTAACTGTCAGTCCAATGGATATAGCCGCTATTGCTATCAGCACCCGTTTCATACAACGTTTTTTACTAAGGGAGTTGCGCCAGACTGACGGACACGTTCGCGCACGCTGCAATATTTCATTTATTGCGATGGTACCTTAGTAAGGAAGGGGACCTGCAGTCTTACAAAAGTTTTATTTTATTGTAACTAAAAGCACCGCTCCAGTCGTAAGACAGATATAATCTTAAACACTGTGTTAGTAGGAGGCATTCATTACGGGAGGAAGGACTGCAGGAGAATTCCAAGTTATGTGTATGCAGCCGGTGACGGTAGACGCAATACCCGCGAATGGTATGTATGGCTGGTTCGGGTCCAACCTTGCAGTATATTCGTAAAGTAGTTCTTTTTACTGTGTTCTTTCTTCAATTAATGTGTCCTTGCTTCACGGTCGATTATACATCCATACAAATCACATTCCTTGGAATAAGCGAAGTACCTGCTTAGTACGTATTAAGTATATTTACTTAAACTCAACTTTACTCTTTCTGTTACAGATTTCGGTAGCGCTGGACTTCAGCTGTTGAACAATTTTGATGTGAGCGTTTAGGGGGCTCCGTCAAGTTAGAAACCCCCTAACGAAAAATTGAATTTTTCTAATGCAGTCGTTTAGTACTTATTTTGTACAGATTTGTACACCTCAGTGTTTATTTTGTACGGTTAAGATTGAGTAAATACAGGCCAAGCAACGGGGGTTTCTAACTTGACGCTCAGACCGCCAACATTTCATTTTACCTACTTTTAATATCCAATCGTTTTGTACTCATTTTGTACTGATTAGTACACCGAATGAATTATTTAGTACGGCTTTGACTTCGAAATAATAGACAAATGAATGGGGGTTTCTAACTTGACGTTTTTCCATTTTAACATTTATAACTTTTGAAAATGATATTCTAAAACACCATGCTTTGAAACGTTTAGTACACCAAAAAGTACGTTTAGTACGCATTCGTATCCATAACTACAGGACGTTGAATATTGCCAACCGATAGATCAGTTTGCTAAGGTAAATTGGGGGTGTCTAGTACATACCTAGCTCTACTTACAATACAAAAATGTATTATGACGAACATATATATATTTTCAAAAGTACAGCAAAAAAGTGATTTATTACACCTTTAGATAAGCTAGAATAAAATTACAAAGCCCAGCGATGATTATGAAGCACTCGCCCCAATTGCCGTGTGGTGTCTAGTACACATTACTCTCTAGTTGGAAATAAAAAATGGATTCTGATCACAATATATATCATCTCAAAAGTACAGCAAAAAATTAATTTATTACACCTTTAGATAAGCTAGGAAAAAATACAAAACCCAGCGATGATTATTACTCACTTGCACCAATTGCCTTGTGGTGACTAGTACACACCACTCTCTAGTTGGAAATAAAAAATGGATTCTGATCACCATATATATCATCTCAAAAGTACAGCAAAAAAATAATTATTACATCTTTAGATAAGCTGGAAAAAAATACAAAGCCCAGCGATGATTATGACGGACTCGCCCCGATTGCCTTGTCGTGAGTAGTACACACCACTCTCTAGTTGGAAATAAAAAATGGATTCTGATCACCATATATGTCATCTCAAAAGTACAGCAAAAAAAATATGTATTACACCTTTACATAAGCTAGAAAAAAAATACAAAGCGCAGCGATGATTATTACGCACTTGCCCCAGTTGCCTTGTGGTGACTAGTACACACCACTCTCTAGTTGGAAACAAAAAGTGGATTCTGATCAACATATATATCATCTCAAAAATACAGTAAAAAAGTGATTGATTACACCTTTAGATTATCTAAAAAAAAATACAATATCCTGTGATGATTATTAACAGAGTCGTTACCCTATCAATTCTCCATACTACGGGCGATAATTGTTTCCATGCTCTCAATGTTTTAATAGGTTTTTAAATTTTAGATTCTAAAATTAAAAAATCTAAGCCTCAGTGGCCCAGTGGCGCGACACTTCGGCGATCGCTCTTCGAAGTTAAGCAACGCTGGGTCCGGTCTGGTCTTGGATGGGTGACCATTCGACCGTTGAGAGAGGCTGGCCGTGGTTCGGATTCCACGTTAAGCTGTAGGTCCCCTTCCTTACTTACTAGGTGGTAGGGTTTATCCCGCCCGGGTTGGTACCATCGCATTGGATGAACGATGGTCGAAGCGGCAATGAAAATTGTCCGTGTTTTCCATCCAGTTCATTGTAGCCGTGCAATATAAGGAACGGTCCTGGCATGGTACCTAGTTCCCATGTGGTGTGTTGGGCTAATACCATGACCGAACTTGTGGTATTAGCCATCCATGTCCAGTCACATAAAAAAAAAAAGTTTTCATTTTTTTAACATATCTATTAGTTTAGAAAATATTGGCTAATAAAGATTGGAAAAAAGTTGTAATTTTTTACGTTCATTTTCGATTTTTTTTACTGGAAAATACAGATATTTACATAATAATCAAACCATACGGACATAAAATGAAGCTTTTTCAAGTGATTAAAAATTTAATTCAATTCTGACAAAGAATGCATTTCTTAAACATTCCAAATCTTAGATTTCCTGTGACTTGCCACTCTATAGTTGCAAATACAAAACAAGGCTTCATTTTAATGCTCTAAAAAGAAGAAAATAAACCCGAACTCAAAAATAGAACCATTTGATGACATCGGAAATTATTATTGTTGCAATGGTATTGAATTGGAAAGAGCATTAAGAATAAACACGGACGATTTTTCATTGCCGCTTCGGCCATCTTTTCATCCAATGCGATGGTACCAGCCCGGGCGGGCTTACACCCTACTTACTAGTGGGAAGGAGAAGTACAGTTTTACATGGATTCCGAACCATGGAGCAGCTCGCATTGGTGACGAAATGCACATATCCAACTCAGAAAGAGAAAGAAAGTGGTGCACGAACTGGTTAGGATTTGAACTCAGACCTCTGGGATGCTAGGCAAGTCCGCGCGCTACCTCGTATCCTAGAGCCGCTCGCTCCACCACGCGAATATCTTGTAAATTACTGGTCAGATTTAAATAAGGTTTTTACTACTCAAGCTACCACGTCGATAACTCCATTAGCTTAAAACCAGTCCAATACGAGTCGGACTCGCACACGAATGGTTCCATATAATCGTACAAGATTAACACAAAAAAACCGGCCAAGTGCGAGTTGGACTCGCATACGAAGGGTTCCGTACCATCTTACAAGATTTACCCCAAAAATAACACGTTATTTGTATGGGGCCTCCCTTTAATTTTTATTATTTTATAATTTTACCATTTGTTGTTATAGCGGCAAAACAAATACATAATCTGTGAAAATTTAAGTTTCCTACCTGTTACGGTTCATGAGATACAGCCCTGTGACAGACGGACGGACGGACGGACAGCGGAGGCTTAGTAATAGGGTTCCGTTTTCACCCTTTGGGTACGGAACCCTTAAAAATCACGTTTTTTGGGGCCTCCTTAATTTTTTTTTTTTAATTTTGCTGTTATAGCGGCAAAATAAATACACATCCAGCGTGGGTGGGGAGAATTAGCGATGTGGGGAAGGAGGCACTCCATCTTGCACCCGCACATATTTTTTTATGAAACCTGACATGGACAGTTAATACCACAAACTACCGTTATGATATTAGCCCGATACACAATATTCTCGAATAAATTAGGTGCCATACCAGGTCCTTCCCTATATGAGTACGAAAAGATTGAACTGGACGATTGAACTGGATTGATTGAACACGGACAATTTTTAATGGCTGCTTCAACCATAGTTTCATCCAATGCGGTAGTACCAACGCAGGCGGGCTTAATCCTGCCAACTAGTAGGGGAAGGGGACCTACACTTTAACATGTTTTCTAAACCATGGAAAGCAGCTCGAGACCAGAACCCAGATCTCACCCATAAAAGGGAAGTCCTCTAGCCCCTAGACCACGAGCTGACAAGTAGATACAGTAGATATTAGATGTACTTATTTTCAATTTGAAGGTTTAGTGCTTCATTGCGCCTAATTGACATACGAGCTATCCAACGAATCATATAAATTTAAAATGATAATATAATGACTGTTTTATAATCGGTACTTACTTACGCTCCACGTTTCAAAGGATTTGTTTGTCAACTAATCATAATCAGCACGACCGCCCAACAATGCGTACGTCTGCACTCCATACAGCTATCGCGCTGCCTTGATAGCGTGCTCTTTGGATTGATCGGACAACGTGTCGGCCAACAAACTGTCGGATGAGTTCACGGCGCACGGGCCCACCAATACATGCAAACAGCTGCACACTCCGTAGATATTGGCACTAATACGAATACCATGCACATGTCCAAACTTAGTATGAGATTGGCACCGGACTAACCATACTAATACCGGTTTAGTCCGGAGGCTGAAAGTTAGTCCGCCCACTCTGAATACAAAAGCAGGTATTGTTCATTTTGATATATTTTCAAAATTAACAATTTGAGAAAAGTTTCATCTAACATGTTTTGATTTCTTGAATTCGATTCAGTATTACTTCTACTTCCATCCATATATCGCTGGTCGTTCTCCACTTAAATTCTCAAAGTTACAACATATAAAACCGGCCAAGTGCGAGTCGGGCTCGCACACGAAGGGTTCCGTACCATAAACACCAAAAAATCACGTTTATTGTATGAACCCCCCCCCCCCTCCCCTTTCATATTTTTTTATTTTACCTATTTTTTGTTAAAGCGGCAAACATACAAACTCTGTGAAAATTCCAGCTGCCTACCTTGTACCGTTCATGAGATACAGCCCTGTGACAGTCGGACGGACGGACGGACGGACGGACGGACAGTAGAGGCTTAGTAATAGGGTTCTGTTTTCACCCTTTGGGTACGGAACCCTAAAAACCAACGCATGTTTTAAATGCATATCTAAGAAATAAAAACCGGCCAAGTGCGAGTCGGACTCGCACACGAATTGTTCCGTTCCATCGTACAATATTTAACACAAAAAAAACATGTTTTTTGTATGGGACCCACCTTTATTTTTTATATTTTTTTTATGTTACCTATTTGTTGTTATAGCGGCAAAATAAATACACACTCTGTGAAAATTTCAGCTGCCTACCTATTACCGTTCATGAAATACAGCCCCGTGACAGACGGACGGGTAGTGGACGCTTAGTAATAGGGTCCCGTTTTCACCCTTTGGGTACGGAACCCTAAAAAGGACCGGCAGGTTTACTTTCTATAGGGGGCTTAATAAACGCCTATTTCCATGCGAGCTATCTACATATTGCGTTTCTAATTTAATTATAAAATTGACATGATTAATTCAATAAACCAAAATCGATAAGACAAGTATGTAAATAAGTTAACATAAGGATGAATTGAAAACATCCTCTTTTTGGAAGTCGGTTGGAAAACGATTCCCGTAAAAACAGTAATTATTGTTGAAGTGTCAACGGATGTGGGTATTCCCGCCATGTTACGGTGCGAAAGAAATATGTCATCGATGGAGATAAGTGGTTGTTACAACCAAATGTTTATCAATTGCTGGTTTACAATGTAAAAACTCTAATCTTGTTCCTCTGGAATACTAATGAAAATAAGATTGTTACAGAATGTCGGTTATATATTAAGCAGAAATTGTATTTAATTTGAAGACTGTTTAGGTTTCGTAACACATTAATATGAAAATTGATCCTACTGATTTGACTCAAGTGTAGGTATTTTTATCCGCCTGCTGTTACATGGATAGCCCCATAACTTTGTTTTATTATGTGGACATGGATGGCTACTATCTCACTCACCGTCATGATATCAGCTCAACACACAGCATTTCTAAAGGAATAAGTTGCCATGCCAGGACCTTACCTTTAGGAGCACGGCTACATTTAACTGGATACGGAAAACACTGATTCGTTTTCATTGCCGCTTCGCCCGTCTCTTCATCGAATGCGATGGTACAATAGTAGGGGTTAAACCGGTTCGTTGTTTCGAGTTAATTTGGTAAGAAATTAACTAAGATAAGATATAAGATAGAAATTAACTTAGATATGTGTTAGTTATCCATATACCATTTTGGCAAAGTTTTGTATTTTTGAGCTTATCTAAAGTTACAAAATAAATACTACACTAATAAATAATTTTTCTGTTCATTCCTTCTAAGGCGTCATTCTAGAGCAAATTTGCAACAAATTAGGCCCAGTAAAATTAAGGTCCGATATCAATAGTTTTTGAGTTATTTAAGGTTTTTTTTAATATTCTGTCTTATTATGAAAAAGTGATGATATGGCATAGGCATTTTATCAGCAACTTTGTAATAGCTGATGAATGAGGAACTTCTTCAAAAAAAGAAATTGATTCAAAATATACATAATTTCAGAAAAAAAGGTTCACGAATAATATTTTATGAAAAAAATAATTTATTTATTCTAATCAGAGAGGATTACTAAAAAAAAGTATGACACGTGGCATACAAACTATGGATATAACTTTATTATTTCATAAGCTTCCAGAAAAGGTACAAATGTTGTCCACTTTCACACAAGTTCTATATTTTTTTTATTTAGTTGGGTTTGCGCTGTCGATTTTACTTTAAGAAAAAGGTCCTCATTAAGATGTATAAACTGGTCAACAATGAAAAAACATTTGCATTGGTTGCATTTGCAACCAAACAAAATAATATGGAACTTGTGTGAAAGTGGACAACATTTGTATCTTTTCTGGAAACTTAGAAGTTGAAGTTATTTTCTTAATTTGTAAGGTTGTGTAATACTTTTTTTGTTATGCTTTTTTATATAAACTGTCATTTATGACCCTCCTTGTGAATAAGGCATGTATCAAATTACCAAACACCCTGTTTGTTGATAAAAATCCATTTTTTTCCAACTAGAGAGTAGTATGTACTAGACACCATACGCCAATTGGCGCGAGCGCTTTTATAATCGTTACAAGATTTGGTTGATTTTTTCTAGCTTATATAAACGTGTAATAAATTTATTTTTTGTTGTACTTTTGAGATGATATATATGGTGATCAGAATCCATTTTTTATTTCCAACTAGAGAGTGGTGTGTACTGCTCACGACAAGGCAATCGGGGCGAGTCCGTCATAATCATCGCTGGGCTTTGTATTTTTTTTCTAGCTTATCTAAAGGTGTAATAAATTATTTTTTTGCTGTACTTTTGAGATGACATATTTGGTGATCAGAATCCATTTTTTATTTTCAACTAGAGAGTGGTGTGTACTACTCACGACAAGGCAATCGGGGCGAGTCCGTCATAATCATCGCTGGGCTTTGTATTTTTTTTCTAGCTTATCTAAAGGTGTAATAAATTATTTATTTGCTGTACTTTTGAGATGATATATATGGTGATCAGAATCCATTTTTTATTTCCAACTAGATAGTGGTGTGTACTAGTCACCAAAAGGCAATTGGTGCGAGTGCGTAATAATCATCGCTGGGCTTTGTATTTTTTTCCAGCTTATCTAAAGGTGTAATAAATTATTTTTTTACTGTACTTTTGAGATGATATATATTGTGATCAGAATCCATTTTTTATTTCCAACTAGAGAGTAATGTGTACTAGACACCACACGGCAATGGGGGCGAGTGCTGCATAATCATCGCTGGGCTTTGTAATTTTATTCTAGCTTATCTAAAGGTGTAATAAATCACTTTTTTGCTGTACTTTTGAAAATATATATATGTTCGTCATAATACATTTTTGTATTGTAAGTAGAGCTAGGTATGTACTAGACACCCCCAATTTACCTTAGGAAACTGATCTATCGGTTGGCAATATTCAACGTCCTGTAGTTATGGATACGAATGCGTACTAAACGTACTTT
The DNA here is from genome assembly GCA_946894095.1 of Incurvaria masculella. Taxonomy (NCBI): domain Eukaryota; kingdom Metazoa; phylum Arthropoda; class Insecta; order Lepidoptera; family Incurvariidae; genus Incurvaria; species Incurvaria masculella. The sequence continues at coordinate 23,225,084 of OX335647.2, forward strand.
TTGGTGTACTAAACGTTTCAAAGCATGGTGTTTTAGAATATCATTTTAAAAAGTTATAAATGTTAAAATGGAAAAACGTCAAGTTAGAAACCCCCATTCATTTGCCTATTATTTCGAAGTCAAAGCCGTACTAAATAATTCATTCGGTGTACTAATCAGTACAAAATGAATACAAAACGATTGGATATTAAAAGTAGGTAAAATGAAATGTTGGCGGTCTGAGCGTCAAGTTAGAAACCCCCGTTGCTTGGCCTGTATTTACTCAATCTTAACCGTACAAAATAAACAATGAGGTGTACAAATCTGTACAAAATAAGTACTAAACGACTGCATTAGAAAAATACGATTTTTCGTTAGGGGGTTTCTAACTTGACGGAGCCCGTTTAGGGAGCTACCGAGTTGCAGGAAAAAATAATGTTGCAAACGTAACTAGCGCCACCTTTTGAGCTGTCTTGGAAGCATCTACTAACGGTATTTGGCATGGTCAACGGCTGCGGGCGAAACTTAGCCGGTTGAAATAGTTCCGAAGACACGTCTACAGAGGGCGCTGAAATCGGAATATTTTGCTTTTCATTCGAAGCTGATAGCCTCTCACTCATAGGTCCTCACAGAGCGAAATTTTTGTGGGAACGCAAAATTACGAATTTGCCTGTAGGAATTTCTCTCCTAATTCGCGTTTCAGCACGAATTTCGCTCTGTCTGATAGAACCATAATGGCAGAATTTCTTGGTTTTGAAATGTCTTCACTGCATTGAAATCATGTCAATCAATCAAAGAATCATACGAAGAGAAGTGTCGTTTAGTTAAATCAGTAAATTTTCTAAAATAAACTGGTTTATTAATGCACCCTGGAAAAAGTGTTTTCAACATTAGAATAGATGTCTATAATTCTAATTGTTTTGAAAGTTAATGTCATAATCAGCCATCATTTAGGCAATTATACGGCTCTTTAAGGCATTAATAAAACAGACCAATCAACAACTCCCTCCCGGAGTAATTGCACCCCAAGTCATTATGTGTCTTCAGTGAATAACTACATTCCATTTGAGCCCCGAAATTCGTTCAGTCCGTACTCTGCCAGAAAATGTACAAAATTCAAATCAAATCTCTAGACTATGTCAAATACAGGGCAGGTCTTGATCACTGCAGTCTTGATGACCTTCTGTGGCATGTGTTTTGGATGATCCACCAGCTGACCATCAATATCGATAGCACTAATAAGACCAGTAAGCAAACTTTATAGTTTATTAAGAAACACCAATGTTTTTGAGTAAGCAGTATTTTTTTATAAGGTCTTCAGTACGGTCCAAAGTAATGCTCATTTACGTAAAAACACATTTTCGTTGGGGCCAAACATTGGTATTTAAAATGTAAATTCAAATGTTTTCCATTTCCAATACTCACAACCAGTTACTTTATCATTTTTACCAGGGATTCAATGATTCAAGAAATCGACAAAGGAATCACCACTTGGACCATAACTGCTTTAACAATCTGTATAACCACCTTGATTAAACGAGAACTAGGAGCCATCAGTTTGTTACAAACGGCTGTAGAAAAACAAAATATAATTAAATACAATAGTGTATTAATCAATTTCGAAACTACAGTACATAAAAATAATAATCTTTCATGAGGTAATCCCAAATTGAGAAAATTTCAAATAAAAAATGTTTAATTTTAATTGTTACAACAAGAAATTGACCATTTTTGTGATGATTCATAAATATGTTTCCCGCCCCTGGGTTTCTAACTCCTCGATGTAATACGGCACGACGCGAAGAAATCCCTCGTCGTATGCTTGAAAGCTTAATTATTTCAGCTGCCAGCGGTCCTCTATACCTATTCGACTCGGCTTGCTTCCTTAGCTACCTCTACGTCTACGTATTCTGCCTGGGCTACAATTGGGGCTGGGTGTACCCCGCCACTGGCGACTACATGTCCATCATCATTAATATCAGCCTGAGCTTTGCCAGTAACATCTCAACTATGAAGCTCATCTACATGTTCGTCCAGAGGTAAATCTTTTTTATAACTTAGCAGCTACCAATCTTGTAGCCTTCCTGAACAATAAGTATTAACCAATTTACTTTCGTGTGTTCAAAGTATCTTATGTATGGTACCGTAGTCATAAAAACCTCGAATTGTATGTACTTAATTTGTTTTCACCCCGCAACCCTTTAAGTTTGTTAAGATAGTCAGCCTTATGCAATCCAGTAGGCCTCTTCCAACGCGCGTTATTTAGCTTGATCACAATAAAGGTACGGAACTATTGAGTACGGACCGACTATGTTAAAAGGTTATTGATTAAAATACCTACTTAGTTAAGGAAAAATAATATTTTTTTTATTTCAGAATAAAAATAATGGATATAATCGACACCTATCGCGCCATAGATTCAACTGTGGAGACCTCTTCACGCTACGAGCACACGATGATGGCACGTCTTCGAATCGTTAAAAAGAGGTCTCTCATATTCTGGAACTGTTTCGTTGGGTTCAGCGCAATATATCTACTCGTACCACTCGCACTTCCTGGACGTAACCTGCCAGAAAATTCTTTGAAATTCTACGGTACATTCTAGTTTCAGTTTCTTTATTTCCTCCATTAGACATATATTGCATCCTTCGATTTGTCAACCTTTTTTTTCTATTTCTACCCGGTCAGTTACCTCGTGCTCACCAAAATCATCATTTGTATTTTTTCTCTAATTTAACAGTCGCAAGTTATTGCATTCACTTCTTGCAGGCTTGGAGCCAACAGACGAGACTCCTAACTATGAGATGGCCTACATATTGGTTATACTATCAGGGATTAGTGCAACTTTCGTCCCAACGAATGTCACCGTACTTCTTATTGTACTGGTTGGCTATATTGAGGCTCATATTGTCTCGCTCACCAAGGAGTACGAAATGCTATGGGAAGACACCATTTCCAATGTTATTATCGATATCAGAGAAGATAAAGCTAAGGTTTTGAACAAGATCATCAAAGCGAGACTAGATTTTCTAGTGAACAGGCATGGCCAAATCGTAACTATTTTAAAGAGGGTATGCCTTCTTTTCGAAGGGATAATAGCATTCGAGTTCGCACTAACCATGATCGCCTTGTGTGCCATGCTTCTTGGAGGCCTAGAAAACACGTTTCTTCAGATACCGTACACCATCATCCAGCTTGTCGTGGACTCGCTGGTAGGACAGAGGCTGCTGGACGCCGGTTCACTGTTCGAGAAGTCGGTGTACAACTGCGGTTGGGAAAATTTCGATGCATCCAATATGAAGACACTGCAGGTGGTACTGCAGTGTTCACAGAGGCCGCTGCGCCTGACCGCTGGGGGCATCACCACCCTTTGTTTCGAAAGTTTTATGTCTATTACCAAGTCCGTTTATTCAGCCTATGCCACTTTGAGCAATACGATGTAGACTATAAAAACATAGTAAAAGGGATATGCAATGTTGGAAATTAAATAGTAAAAATTCAATTCAGTCCCACATTGTTTTAATTAATTTAATTAATATGCATATATGTAACTTGTCCAAAACAGTCGTAAATATCTGCTTTCTCGTAGCTAGCAGGCACTTTGGTCGCGCCCGCCACAATAGTGTTTTTCTCTTTTCGTTTTTTTCGTCTTAAGGCCGAAAACTGTGGGTAGGTAGAATTAGAGGGAAATTTAAAATTAGTAAAATTCCTATGTAAACTCTGTACTGAAGTTACATCCGTTACAATGCAGAATTTATACATTTCTTGTATTTTAATATAAATCTGCTGGTGAATAAATAGTCTTGCGTGGAGTATTCTTCGCATCTGTGGAACCTGTGGAACTGATCAGATCAACAAATGTTTGGACCCATGAAATTAATAGAACGCGCTGCCGTGCCGTGCGTGTCATCCACAGAACATTTCGTGGTCTAATCCGTAGAAATCGCGCATGCTAGGTCTATGGTCTAATCGAACTCCTACGAAACCAACATCCACTCCAAAACGATGTAGCGTTTAAAAATACAGATACGGTCAATTTAAACACCCTCTTCACATATCAGCTTAAGGCTGTCCCATATAAAGTTGTCGCAAAAAGTATTGCACTCTAAGCCACGTATTAATAATAAAAGTTTAATATCGTCATATTACTTGCAGCGAAAACAATTTCACAATTTCAGGATTATTGGTTTTGTTACAATTTATTTAAATACGATTTTTATTTAACAGCGCTTCTAATCGGCAATTACAACGAAACCATTAAACCTGAAATTGTGAATATGTTTTCGCTGCAACTACTATGGCTATATTTAATATTTTTGACGAAGTCGTGCCTTAAAGTGCAATACTTTTTGCGTTCTGTGTAAAAAAAACATTGTATGGGTCGGAACATCCTTAAGTTACATTTTCACTTTGTGGACTCATAGATTGAAGTGCAGTTCAAAAGATTTTTTAAATAACTTTCAAGTTACCTACTTTTAAAATAGAAGAGTTGCTATTCACATTAAAAGTGGCGTACAATTGCTCGAAAGCGAAACGTTTTTGTTAAGATATATTTTAAAGCTTTCTTTTTGTTTTCAATTCTGTTCATCATGGCGATTAACTGGCCAGTTCAGTGTAGCCGTGCTCATGAAGGGAAGGTCCTGGCATGGCACCTAACTCCTTCAGAAATGTGATGTGTTCAGCTAATATCATGACTTGTATGGTATTAACTATCCATGTCTCATACATTCATGGCACGTGAACGGAAAATTGACATAAATCCATCTATGACACATCCCCATTTGAATAAATTTAAATACTAATCAGGGAAACACATCATTGACCTAACCCATTCAATGGCCTAACCGCATTAGTTCATAAGAAATCTTGCCTATATTTTGTAATTGGCTGTTTGTTTTCTTAAATAAGTATGTCTTAATGTATATATTTATAAAAAATATATAAATAAATAAATATGTCGAGTTCCATAAAAAAATCTATATCATCTCTCCTACACAAAGCATAATGTGTTGTTTTCCGACTTTGGCACCCAAAAGAGATGTCAAGGTCAAACTTTTAGCGAAATTGCTTTCGAGCAACAGCGACTACACATATAATTGAAGTATCCACTGTTTCCCCATTTGGCCGTAATAGCTCGCCAATTAAGTAAATGGACAAATTGACAACAGAGCCAAACAGAAGCGCTGTCTCTCACTTTCGATTTACGAGAATGTTATTTTGTGAGAGTCCGATGCAAGATGTGGTTGATGGACTTGATAAGGAATTGGCTGGGTCTCGATGACTGCAGCTTAAATAACTTGCTGTGGAACGTGTTCTGGATGATGAGATTCTTGACCTTAAATATTGATAGTTTTGATAAACGCAGTACGTATCGAGACTACATTTTTTGTCCTATTTCGTGAGCGTCTGTTGTCTGCCTGTTGAGCTTTTATGGAGGAAATTTTGTTATAATATTCCAAAGTGTGTGTGCTGCTATTAATCTTGCATTAATATATGTAGCTCCAACGTCGCTGCAACCTTGAAAGAGGAAAAAACTAGCTCACAACGCTAAACGTGAACAGCAATCTTGAGTTTCGTGTCTAAAATAAAAATAATATATCGTTTGATTACTGCTTGTTGATTTTTAATTTAGTTTCCATTACGGTTTAAATGAGATATGAATTGGACCAACTGCGCTCAAAAAGAAAAGAGCAGGTTACACCTCTTGGCCCAGACGAATAACTGCATTCTATATATTCTAATTTAATGTAAAATTGTCGGTTCCATTTCTAACATACTAGGGTAGGATTTGTGCCGATCTGGTTTGTAACATTGTATTAAATGAGCAATGGTCAAAGCAGCAAGGAAATTCGTTCTTATTTTCCAACTAGCTCAACCCAGCCGTGTAAAATAAGGAATTTTGGATTCTCCTACAGGCTCTCCTCTCGTAATCCTGTTTCCCTATGTATTCAAAAAGTAGTTATTTTACAGCTATATTACTGAGGTTGAACCCATGAACTTCAGTTTAGTCTCCGCGCAACTAAGCTACGGGCCGCTAATCTCAAACGAGTGCTCATCAAGACATTCTAAATGAGTTTCATACGTAGTCGCTCGGGGAACCCACAGAATACCCCCTGAATGTTCTGTCCAGACCCGCCCTGCAAAAGATCAATGATGTAATTTTCTCGAGTTCCAACGACACGTAATAGCACGTTAAAATTACACAGGACCAGTGTCATGACAGGACGCCATTTAGTGCAACGAATATTCGATGGTGCGCGTCCCTATCGTATGCGTAAGGACTACTTCATCATCACTAATACGGTCGATATAATGATGGTGCTTGCAGTTAAAGTGTATCACATTAGATTGAAAGAAAACTTTTCATTTGAACAAGCAAATACTTTTCCGTGTCTTTTCCTAATCGAATAAAAAGCCATCATATTTTTTTACACAAAATAGTGCAAACTCAAATATAGGTTAATTATTATCCCACCAAGAAATTAATGTTCAGACCTAAATTGAACTTCAGCAACAAGTGTAACCGACAGAACCCGGTTGCCTGTTACTAGACCGATCTTTCGTAAGAAGATAAGAATTCTCACAAATGTACCTTACCATGTTTGATTTTTTCTTCTATTTCAAATAATATTGTTTCTTGTAAATCTGGAAAAAGTTTCATTGTATTAACTACTTAGTCTCACTTTCCAAGTTACTTTACAATTCTACAATTCTTCGTTTGAACCATTTGTGTCATCGCTATAATCGATGTCTTCGCTGCATAAGTAAATATGATTTCACTTCCTGGTAAATTAATATGATATTTATTCTTAACATGACGTCTGCAAAAATGTTATTGTATTAATTAAATAAAATTGTTATAATTTCAGCTACAAGTTTCTCTTTATACATAGAATTAATACTTGCTGCATTGAAATGCTGCCGCTCTTTTATATTTAATGTTCTTTAATAACGTAAATGTATGCAACGACACCTACAAGCATTGTAATCATATTTTGAAAATAATGAGAGAAACTTTTGTTCTAGACATTAATCTGATCTTCGGATCTTGTGTCCATACCAAATAAATTTCTGTTTATTTTCAAAATCTGAATACAATGCTTCAATGTAGACTTCTATGTATAATTTCAAATTAATAACAAACTGAATCTCGTGTCAAAAACGTCACGTTTACATCGTTTCAGCGACGAGTTTACTTCTATACCTATTCGACTCAGCTTGCTTGCTTAGCTACCTTTACGTCTACGTGGTCTGTCTGGGCTACAACTGGGGCTGGGTGTATCCCGTCACCGGTGACTACTCCTCCATCATTATTATCATTAGCCTCAGTTTTGCCAGCAATATTTCTACCATCAAACTAATCTATATGTTCATACACAGGTAAGGTTATTCCTCTCTGGGTTCTGGTCAGTATTTAAATCCTTTCCAATTTAACCATAATATAAGCATATTTAAAACATCATGATTTTACTGGGTAAAATGCTACTTGCTTGCTAAAGAAATAACTAATTTTGAGAGAACCTCAACATTATAAACAATAATTTAAGAAATATGGTCCTGTATTACGTTCTGGTCACCGCACCGCCTAGAATACATACCAGTAACACATTTTCGGATGTAGAATGCCCTAGTTATTATTGATAGCACATTGTATCAAATCAAATGGTTTTGCCAGTGATTGTTCACCAAGTGAAGTACTTATCATAACAAAAAAACTAAGAAGCAAAAACTAGAGTTAAGAGATTAGTAAACTAATAATAAGGGTATACTATTAGTACACAGTCAGTAAGCGGTCAGAATATCACGAAGAAATGTCATTTCACCTCCTTTATCCAATAGTAAACCTTCATACAAATATATATAGAAATACAAAACAAGAAAGATTATTTCCTTATTGGCTTCAAACAATCATTTTAGCAAAGTAACTGCTTTTTTAATCCCCACAGTTCGGATATATTTCGTAGTTACAAGCAGTTTTGCTAATTTTTCAGAACTCATAGAGTTTGTTTAAATCCCTGTTCTAATTCAATATACGTTACCGAATACAGGATACGGACTACGTTTTCCATCAATGATTATTTGTGATATCATGAGATAATGTATGGTTCGTGATCGATGATGTAATCGTGAGTTCTGCTTTGGGGGACACTCAATTTATTTTCAAAATAAAAGTTTCCATATTTCAGGACGAAGATCATGCATATTATCGACTCCTATCGCCATATCGACGCGGCCGTCGAGCCTTCGTCCAGTTATGGGCGCGCCATGTTGCCGCGACTCCGAGCGGTGAAGAAGAGGTCTCTTATTTTCTGGTGCAGCTTCGTTGGCGGCAGCGTGGTCTACCTTTTTTTTCCACTTGTAACCCCCGGACGTAAGCTGCCGGAGAACTCTTTGCGTTTGTACGGTGCGTATTTTTTTCTAAATTCAATACGTTCAACTCAACGAGATTCAACTTCTCCAATTGTAATGCAATAATAATTATTTATTTAATAAGTTTTCAGCCAGTTTTGTGTTATTCACTAAGGATCATAAAAAATAACAATTTCAATGTTTTACGCTCTTACAGGCTTCAGTCATATCCAAATTCTTAGTTATTTGAATTCCTAAAATTCAATCAATTCAATTAAATTCTTAAACACAACAAATACAACAACAAATATCATCTGACACCTTATTTCTATTAGACACAATTCAGCATTTAGTAGCAAAGAATCCTCAGGTGCTTTGGTTATAAGATTAACTACCACAGCATTTTCCTAAGTAAATTACGTAATGTTGGCCATATTATCTGTGGTGAAAATAATCTTGTTATTGCTACACAATTTAGTAATTTATAAATATAATTTTTAGATCCACTTAACGTGACGTGGCTTCATTTACATATCGAACAATGATTCAATAATCATGAATTACTAATCGTAAAGTATTTCTGATTCACTTTCAGTTTGATACTGAAAGTGAATCAGAAATAAGTAAACATTATTTTTTGCAGGTTTGGAGCCCATGGAGGAGTCTCCTAACTACGAGATGTCTTACACGTTGGTGTCGTTAGCTGGTGCAATGGCGACTTTCGTTCCGTCCAACGTAACAGTACTACTCATCGTACTGGTCGGTTTTATCGAAGCCCACATTGTTTCTCTCGCCGAGGAGTACGATCGGCTGTGGGAAAGTGCTGTCTCCTCAATAAGCAATGATACCAGCAGAGAAGATAAGGCCAACATTTTGGACAAATACGTCAAAGATAGACTCGACTTTCTAGTAAACAGACATGGAGAGATCATCGTTCTTTTGAAAAGAGTATGCACTCTTTTCGAGGGTATAATCGCATGCGAGTTCGTACTGACTATGATCGCCTTGTGCGCAGTGCTTCTTGGAGGATTAGAAAACACGTTCCTTCAGATACCGTACACCATAATCCAGTTAGTGGTGGACTCGCTGGTAGGACAGAGGCTGCTTGATACAGGTTTGATGTTTGAGAAATCTGTATATAACTGTGGTTGGGAAAACTTCGGCGCATCCAACATGAAGACCATTCAAGTCGTGCTTCAATGCTCTCAGAGACCCTTACGTCTGACTGCCGGTGGCATCACAACGCTTTGTTTTGAAAGTTTTATGTCTATTACCAAGTCCGTTTATTCAGCCTACGCTACTTTGAGCAATACCATGTAAGCGTTAATTACATGGTATTGCTCAAAGTTGGTAACTAAAAAAAATTACGGTTTATTGGTTTCATTTATTAAAGTATTTTTGCTTTATAAGCTGCATCAGTGCTGCTTTGACATTTATCAATGTCGTAATGCAAAAAAATCAGGTATCGTGGATTAAAGTTGAAACTTATGATTTCCAATACAAAACCATCAACATAATGACGGGTGACAGTTTTGGTTCCCGATATTAGGTCTCAGCGTACAGTAGTTAACTCGTGTGACCTTGATATTTTTATTATCGTAAATTCAATTAATTCCTTGAATTAATTACTTGACCTAAGAAGAAGTGTTCAGCCCATTCCTCTAAATATTCTGCTATGAATCAATGGCGATGTTTGAATATGTCTAATGCGGTACGCAAATACAAGACACCACAATTGCCAACATCGAACTCAAAATAGGCCCGAGACCAACGAAAAAAAACGAGGTTATTTTCTCGTTGCCTGAGACATAGGACCCTACAACGACCGTAACCGATACGCTATCATTTTATATTTTTAGTTTCCATAATAAGCACTTTTCTCTTTTCTGTTATTTCTTTTTTAATTTTTCATTGTATTAATTACTAGCCGGCTTTGCACGCATCATTTAAAAAAAACACCGGTAGCACTCCGGGAGTGCCGGCAGAAGTGAAAACTTTAGTATTAACGTTGTGTTTAATTATAAGTACAAAAATACTATCATTTATGAGGTAGAATACAATGTTTATTTATTGCGCTATCGTACACAAATATGACAATTTACATGTTATTATTCATAATATTATATCGTTATTTATTTATATATTACATTAATTTTTATCTCTTAGAAAAATCAACTTTCATCCATAATTTCGACGACTTTTTCACCATCGTTATTACCAGAATCATCATCGCAAATTTCTAAAACTGATACAATCGGTTTATGATAGCTGAAGTAAGAAACAAACAGTTTTGATTCGAATCGATGGATGTTTGTTACTCTTTCACGTAAAAACTACTGAATGGATTCTAATGAAACTTTACAATAATATAGCTTATACATCAGAATAACACATAGGCTACAATTTATAAAGATATTGTGCCCATGGGCTAAAGAACTTTCACGGGGCTGCGAAAACGATGCCAGTAGCGCTACTTCACACCAAGGGGAGCGGGGCCGGGGGCGGGGCGGGCGGTCCGACGGGGGCGGGTGCGGAACAAAAAGTGCTCAGCGCCGCTAAAGAAGTTTTCACTGCAATCTTACGCTTTTTCGATCAGCATCACGTGACCCTGACGCGAGTTTGGAAGTTTTTACCCATCCAACAAAAAGTGCTCAGCGCCGCTAAAGAAGTTTTCACTTCAAAAATATTATTTTGACACAGTCATACACAAATAAACCCTTTTTACGTAGAGTTCCTACATTGAAATATTTTATATAAAAAAAAACTTAGATATTATTTTTAGATGATTATTAGATATTAGAGAAATAATAAATTCAAATTGCTATAGGGAGAACCGCGGCCTCCGACGCACTATTTATAGGCACGCTCCCGCCGCCCCGGCCGGCCGGTACCGCCGCAAACGCTACGTCCCGCAATTTTTAAATCTCATCGAAAATATTCATTTAAATATGCTGTACAGGGCCATATAGATCTATATTAAATCAACAATGTATTTAAGGTATGTAATTGGATAAGGATTAATGCTGTATTGGTTAAAATCGCTTCGAAAATTAGCCATTATTTGTCGTAAAAATAAATTACAACAAAATGTTATTGTGGGATATGCATAAGAGATAGACATATATCATCACGGAGTTTTCTGTAGACCTTTTCAATGTGTACAATACTTAGTACATTATTTTGATAAATCTCGTAGGGTTCAGCCTGCTTTTGCAATGTATAAGCGAAAAAAAATTAATTTTGAACGACATCACATTGGAAACCTCAAAAATAACAGTATTTCTCCACAATTCAATGGATGTTATTGTATATATATAAACCTTCCTCTTCAATCACGCTATCTATTAAAAAAAACCGCATCAAAATCCGTTGCGTAGTTTTAAATATTTAAGCATACATAGGGATATAGGGATATAGGGATAGTAGTGATATTAGACGTTTGTCGTAACTTTTTCGGTCATTGTTTACTTTTATTTTTTTTAATATTTATTTCAGTATGACTGTTTGTGAGGCGTCACGTGGAGGACAACGACGTAAAAGTGGCAATTCTAACTTGCACGATAAGATTTACTGAGGCTCCCGAGAATCAAATCCGTCCAAACTTGCCGATGGGACTTGCCCTTAATTGGTGTTAGCCATTTGGATCTGATTAATAAAGATAAAGGGGTATACCGCGAATAATCAAGGCTATATCTAAATGCGGTCTCCTCACCACACTTTGGATAAAACAGATTGGTGGGAAAACTAGGGACCAACCTGAACGATGCCCGATGCCTTCGGCAGCTGAGTGGCGCGCCGCTTCGCAGGATCCCCCTTCGCCAACCACTCACGAAACACTCTTCAGGGCTTCCTGCCTTGATCAGGACACAGTTCAATCACGTTGCGATGATGTAGCGGATAATAGTTAATTTTCTCGTGCGGAGCGGCTCTTCGCGCGCGTGACGGGACGCCCCGTTGCAAAGATCTCTGTTTTTCGGTGCGTCGGCTCGCGTCTTCGCGGTCGATGCTCTTCTCTCTTCTCTCTTAAGGCGTGTGAGCGGGAAGGAACGCGTAATGTTAAGCGTGGTGTGTTTGGAATTGCGCGTTATCCTGCCAAATAATAACGGTCGCTAATTTGAATAGAGATGAGTCAAAATGGCCCAACCACAGATTACGGACATGTATTGTGTATTGTGTATAACACCTATATTTGCAAGGCCAGTGTTTTTTTAATATTATGATTACATATTGTTTTCCAGTGTCGAGAGTAATACACCACGGTAGAGAATATGTAATAAATAACCACGGCTTGTTATCTCTTTCATATGTTAAAAAAACTCAAAAATTAGATCTTGAATCGAACTTAAAAAAATCTTTGAAATTTTAATACGGCGACTAGTTTTTATCGAAAAACAAATACGTAAATCGAAGTGAAAACTAAGGACCAATAATTTGCATGTGGAGGAATTTCATCACATCTTAGAATTGGATTATAATTTCACAAGACATTATGATGATAAAAATCCGTTCTTACAATTCGATAAAAATGTATCCGTAAGTAAGTTTTTGTATAAAATAACCTCACACACGGAAAAATATCTACATTGCTGGCTAATTGATGCAGGTTGACGAGAGTGTGAACATGCCCTTACATACAGAGTTTTATAATACAATAAAACATAAACCACCCAACACACATAATTACACTTACAGCTCAACTTACACTAGGTTATTCTTTATCTAATGTTTATTGAATGTTTCATTGGTATATTACTTATTTCATAAATAATATACAGAAGACGCCATCTTGCAATTACCATGTGCTAACTGTCTGTCGGAATCGTAGTAATCCACATAGACATCGTTGAATGTGAATATTGTATTTTGCATTATTATGGATGATTATGAAATAAAATAGGATAAAAACTTATAGATATTAATAAATAAATAAAATAAAACTAAAAAATAACTTGAGATACAGCGACAAGTCTCCGCTTTGATATTTCCAGCTCTTTCTTTTTAATTTGAAGTTTGGATTCAATTTATGATTATGTACTTTTAAATTGAATTACATCAACTGGATTGGCGAAATGAATAAGCTATTTTTGTCCCTATACCCGAACAATTAGTTACAATCATTTTCGTCCATAAAATATGTTTGCCCTATTTCTTTTTTTTTTTTTATATATATATATTTTTTTTATATTTGCCCTATTTCGCCCCTATTCATAATTAAGGCTCCAACTGACTCCAGCGTTCAGCAAACAAACGATAACGGCGATCCCCAGAAGCACTGAGTTTGCGTAAAGTAAAGTAAGTTAATAAACCGAAGGAACTGTCATTTACGAATTCTTCTTTACGGAATTCTAAATAACCCTAACTCTCCTGAATATCTTCGTTCCCGGTTTATGAACCTCTCTTCACACGGTCTCCCTTTGCGATCTAGCAATGACAGTATCCTTGCGATTCCTCGCCATACGACGTGTTTTTTCTCTAACTCCTTTACTGTTCATGCCGCACGTCTGTGGAACTCGTTGCCCATCACAGTCCGCTCCTGTCAAACTATCAGCTCTTTCAAACTTAAAGTCAAGGAGTTTTACTTAAATGAAATGTAAAGATGATAATATGTTCTCACTGTATATATATATTTAATTTTATTGTCCTTCTAATAGTACTGATTTTAGAATCAATGGTAATTAGTTATTATAGGTTTTTTTTCCCTGGTTTGTGGATATAATAATATGTATTAGTGTATTGTATCATATATATTAGTATATTCAATTATATGTATAAATATGTATATATTATGGTATATGTATATTTATGGAGTTAATTTTTTTTTTCTTTTCAAATTCTGGTGTGTCACCTACCTACAGATATTTCTATTGCCTTTCCTCATCACCCCAAGGGTTGACTGGAAGAAATCACTCTTAGTGATAAGTCCGCCTTTGTGCAGTATTGTTGTTTTGCTGTATGTTTTCTCTGAAATTGTATTTTTGTTATGCACAATAAAGAATTTATTCATTCATTCATTCATAAACATTGTATGCGCGGGAAAATCGAGCGCAACGAAGCGAAATTTAGGTTTTTGACCTGTAAAGTCTACTTTCTAAAGTGAATTAATATATGTTTCACGGTTATTCACTAGATAAATATATCATCTTGTACCACAAGAAAGAAAATTGTCTAAATCATTTATAGTTTCCAAGCGCCGCGTCTGCTTCAAAACCTAGTAAACACTTGTAAATAGGTGTTTACAAACATATTTTTTAAAGAATATAAGCAACTTCTTAAAACCGTTTTACGGTTATTCACTACATAACAGTCCTAACTTTGATATTTCGATTTTTTTACCGGTATTTATGCTTAACAGACGCTGAGATAATATAAAAATAAACCCAATATTTTGGAGGTTAGCTTCATATTAAGCCTTAAGTGAGGTATGTAATTCACTGTGTTCGTGGGACCTATTCCATATGACCCTTTTTAGCACCGTCTGTATAACCGGGTTATTATCTAAGTGTCGCTCCCATTACATAGTTAGCACAATTTTAATGGCGCAATAAAGGTGATGATAGCTATAGGAAGGCCACCGTACACTCGCAGACTAGGAAACATCGTTTCTATGTTTGTAAATAATACGTCCTGCCCTTCTTTTATTTTGTGCATCGCGTGACATGTATCGCGTGCGTACGTTATGCCCTCAAGAGGTGGCCGATGACTCAGAAGGGCCTTTAAATGTTCACTGGGGCTGCCAAAACCATGCCAGGCGGAAAAGTGCTCCTTCGCACCATGTTTGAAGGAATATCTTGTGGATTCTTAATTAATTTCATTCATGCACATTGAATTATTTTACCACATTTATACAATTTAATAAGTGAGGATATGCACCTCTTTATTTCTTATCTAAGATTTTTAATTTGCATTTTGTGTGAAACATTCCCTCACCGCGTCAAAGATTGTTTGATTAGTTATAAGATTCAATTTGAATAGCGAGGAAAAACTTTCATTTATCTAAAACTCTAACAGTCGTGTTCAGAGAGCACATGTCAAAACTTAGTACAAGATTAGCAGCGGACTAACCATACAAAAACCAGTTTAATCCGGCGTATTAAAGTTAGTCCGCCCACTCTGAATACAATTGTAAGTATTGAATTAAAACAACTTTTTTTTTTGTTTATATCGATGATTGTAAGACTATAAAACATAAAATGGTTCCATGCCAAGATTTTCCTATTACCATGTGCTAACATGACCATGACCACTGATGTAGAAATTTAGGTAATCCCTCGTGTTAGCAGAGATTTCGTTGACATTTTAATTCATTATTGTTGGATAAAGGAGTGAAATAAATTTTTTAATAAAGCTTCATTGGAACATATTTATATTTTAAAGCAGGAATTTACACATCACATACATCTTTTCGGTGAGTTTCTTCGTCAAGGATACATGCGAAAAATATTCATCAGCGTATAACATTCACAAAAATAGACATTATTCGACTTAGCATCCTAATACTCGTACTTGCATATATCTCAATAAATACTCTTTCCTAACACTATTGTTTATTTCACTAACAACTTGACACTCCTTGGGTCCACCTTGGTTCAGCAGAATGGGGTGCACAGCCCAAAGCTATACCACCAGATGGCGCCACGTAAAACTGTGCCAACTGGAGTTTTTTTTATTGAATAGATAATTGAAATGGCAATCAAATTGTCCGTGTTTTACATTCAGTTCAAGGTATATTAACACTCAGTTTAATTGGTCAACAACCTATAACCTTAAAATGAAACTGTAGCACAGTTCGTATGGCGCCATCTGGTGGTAAAGTTTGGCAGCCGTCCTCCACATTGACGCGCTGTCAGCGGTGTCGACGGGGCGACTAGGAGAAGCTGTAGGCGAGACGGTCGCGGTCGGCGCGCTCGCGTCAGCTGTCAGCGCTGCGCACACGCCGCAGCAGCTCCTCCACGCGCCGGTAGGGACTCCGCTCCGGCTCCTCCCCGACGAGGTACGGTCCCGCCGGCGGCGAGGCGAGCGGGCCGGGCGCGAGGAAGGGCTCCGCGTCCGGCGGCGGGACGGCCGGCGCCGCCGCCGCGCGCTCCGCCTCGCGCTCCCGCAGCCACACCGGCGAGTCGACGTACAGCCGCGGGCGGTCGCGCAGCGCGTTGCAGCGCTCGAGCGCCGACGCCGCCGACGGCTTGAGGCGCGCGGACGGCGCGCGGCGGCGGCCGAGCGCGCCGCAGATCAGGCTCTCGAGCGCCGCGCGGAAGTCCTTCAGGTGGTACGCGTACAGCAGCGGGTTGACGGCCGAGTTGAGGTGCGAGAGGATGATGCAGAACTCGGTGACGGCGGCGTGGATGTCGACGTCCGGCCGGAACGCCTTGACGGCGTTGATCGTGTACAGCGGGATCCAGCAGATCATGAAGAAGAAGACGATGATGGCGAGGTTCTGCGTGGCCTTCACCTCGCGCTTCTGCGCGGCGCCGAGCACCCGCAGCATGGTGCCGCCGCCGCCGCCTCCACCCCGCCGACCCTTGCCCCCCGGCGACACGCGCACCACTTCGCTCATCTGGAAGCAAAACAATTTGCAATGTTCAATATTGTATGTTAAGGTGGCCCATCCCGCTCATCTCCCCATACAAAAGGGGAAAGAAGATCACGCCCATATTTCTTGTCAGAGATCCAAAATTTTGCTCAAAATAGCTTTATTAGATCGAACTAGATGTCTGATGACCATTGGCATTGTAAAATTGTGTTTGGTTTCGAAGTTATAAGGTCCGAAAGTTCGAATTTTTTGCGCGTTTTATACAATAACTTTGGAGGTGGATTACGCAAAGATAAAGTAAGAAGATCTTAAAAATATTAGTCATCAGACATAGCTTATTTAATCAAGATTTATAATCTATTTGGTTTTTGTTAGATTTTTTATTACAGCGGTAATGGTTTACTTTTAGCTATAAGTCGTTTTGAAATTAAAATTTTCGTAAATCTTACCAAATCATACACTATGCACATTGTCTTTTTTGAGGACATGTTGCATCTTCCTCATCACGGAGCCTGTCTTATTCTTTGAAACAGAGAAGATCCCAGAGCGCAACAGCACGGTTTTGTACCGTGCCCGCGAATGAGTTAGGCCCGCCGGGTTGGGCCACCTTAATATTAAATAATTTAAAGGTTTTTGTTGCACAAATAAAGGACAACGACCATGCTAATATTTACAAACAAAACCTGCGTAAATAAATTATTAACCTGGTTATAAAATCCAAATAACGTAGTGCTCTTTTACTAAGCGCCGATTTTTCAATCCTCCGATAGTACTTATCGGACTGATAGTACAAATTCACGTTTGTCAAAAGACGGACAGTCATTGCCGGAGAATTATATCTTCTATTACAATTATCTTACTACTAGCTGAGGTACCCGGCTCCGCTCGGGTCAATGTCGTTTTGGACTGATGTCAGGCTGTAACCCAAAGGGCTGGCCCAAAAAGCTAGTCGAACTACTTTACTAACAGAGGATAAACAATGTATCTACCAAAAAAAACTGGATCGAAATCCGTTGAGCCGATGTGGCATGATTGAATAAGATAACATCCAAATACTGCCATTTATAAATTCAGTGGAAGGAATGTACTTGAATATATTGCAAAACATTGGGGCCAATTGATTAATTGTTTTTTAATAGCATTTGTCGCCGCGCTGGGACGATCCTGCACTGGCACTACTACACATTGCCATGGACGGAAAACACGGACATTTTTTACTGCCGCTTCGACCATCTATCATTCAGTGCGATGGTACGTAACAACTCGGGTGGGATTAACCTTACAACCTAGTTAGTAAGAAAGGGGAGCAATTTTTTTACGTGGAATCCGTACCACAACCAGCCTTAACATCGAAAACGGCCACCCATCCAAACCCCGACCGCGCCCATAGGTCCTGGACGTAGATTTAATGGCACCAGTCACCCCTCTCGTGATTTAGAGTGATGTACTCTGCCAATTTCCACATGCAGGAGCAGTCCACTTATTGTTTTGTTATAAATATGTAACCCTCTCTTCTCACTCCTCTGGTAAGTTAGCGTGATGTTAAGTAACCCATACGGCTAGACTGAGATACATCCTCATCTGAATCGGGTAATTGGTTCTCATGTTATAAGAATTTCATACTACTGGTCACCTCTCTGGTTATTTGGCGTGATGGTTAGTAGACCTAAAATTGCGGAAATAAATCGAGCTACACGTAGGTACAATTATGAAGCATCAATAATGGTGAACCATACAAATTGTCATCCCCTATATCACCCCCTTCATAGTGACATATAAATTGCATCGTTGTAATCAGATTTGTTCAACATTGTGTGAAGAAGCACCTTGCCGGCCAAACAGTGCTCGACGGATCATCATAAGGCTGTCCCTCCGTCCCCTTTCTACAATTGCTCAACGCAGAACAGGCAGGCAATGCACCCATTCCCAGCCGACACTTAAAAATAAAAACCATCCGATCCTTTTGATCCTATATTTATAGGGTCGGTAAACTATGGAATCGACTCCATTCCGATATATTTCCCCCAAAGGCCCCCGGGGTCGTTGAAACATGGGGTGAAACAGCACCTGGCCAGCCGGCTGGCCAGCCGGCAGTACCTACTAATCTACCAAACAAAAAATAAGAAACCATTCAACTGAAACCGTAATATCTTAACAACAATCAACCTAAAAAGCCCAAACAAATGCGTGTAGCTAGGAACGGCTGTCGCTAAGTTAGCATACCGCGCGGGTTGGTAGAAAGAATACAAATAATTTACGTAAAAAATCTCATACTAATCCGTGTACCACACGACCACGGAGCGCCACTGCGCGTCTTGACTGAGGCGGCGCGCGGGCATCGCGGCGAGACGTTCGTCGCCAGCATTGCCGATCGCTCCCCGAATCACGGGAAATTTGAGGTAAAATGGTGGGGAATGCAAGCGTAGGGAAATTTGCGAGGAATTGGCCAATCCGTGGGGAATTTAGTTTTTTGGCCTTTTTATTTACCTTTTTTTCTTTGCTCATTCGAAAAATATATCGAACAATCGAGCAATCGGGGCATCTTTGCATTTCATCTTCTCCCGAAAGTTTTTCGGACGACCGTCGACTGCACGACCTTTTTTTTGGTCATTCGAAATTTTCGATGAAAATTTGGTTCCTATTCCGGATTTTTACGGAATTCCGGGAATCCTAAGAACGTTTTAGGGAAATTGGAGGAGTGGTTATCGGCAACGCTGGTCACCGTTTCGCGCGCTCGCGCTTCGACTCGATTCGGCAATACTCGGTCCTCGTCGGGTGGCCACCGCCGTCACGGCCCTCGCCGCGCTATGATTTCGTTTTCGCTCCGCGCCCTCTGACTATTTTTCTTTTTGTTCGGCTCCTAAGGGTCGTTACGTGATGTTCAATAGCTTAAAGCCTTCCTTAAGAATTAGGCTATCGAATGTAAAAATATGTTTTCAAACCTGACTGGTAGTTCCAGAGATTAGGGCGTTCAAACAAAAAAACAAACAAACAAACTCTTCAGCTTTATTATATTAGTATAGAAGTATAGATATAGATAATTTTTATAATAAACATATGAACTTACTATGTCGGATGGGTAAACAGAAGCGTAAATAAATCCTTCGAATAGTTATCAGGCTGTTTATCAGAAAATTCAACAACTAAATTTCCAACTCTATTTGAAACATTCTGCGCAAAAAAGGATTATGTGCATGATAAAGAAAATGTGCGTTCAACAAAATGGGAAGTCAAAATGTAACCATCTAGGTATTTGTTCTTGAAAATTCTGGCTCTTCAAAACCTAGCTACTAACACAAAAATATTTTTTATTCATTATAAATACAAACCACGTTCACATTTCCTATTGTGCTGCCAACCGTTGCTGTCAACTCATAACCAAAGATAATACTAATAATTAATTTGCCTCCGGTTTTATTTTGGTCACTGTTGTGTTAGCTAAGGGTACCATTTAACTTTTTTTATTAAAAAAAAAAACATACTTAGCTACAAAAGTGAATGATGCCTCCTATGGATACTATTTTAGAGTTATGCTAAAGAAACACACTTGAATGAACAATGAGTAAGCTGTTTGTATTCTTACTCACATGTTACAATAAATAGCTCAGGCGTAGTTTCCCTACATTGTAACCACATTTTCTCCTGATTACACGTAGGTCTATAACATTGATTTACAGCCACTTTGACGATCCTAATATAGAACGCGAGAACCTGCTGATGTACCACGCCATGAACCCCCACCCCCAACCCACGCCCTAACCCATTACTCCAAAATAATTTGCTCCCGAAACTTTGATACCGACTTGAAATATAAGCGAAGTATTTATCCATAAAAAGGCGGTTTTTCAATGAAGTCAATTTGCATGACTTTGAGATTTCGTCCGTACAAAATGTGTCAAAGTGACGTCACAAAGTACTACTTTTCGTTAGTCTTAGTTTCTGTTACGACTATTTATCTCAATACTTTTTCAGATTATTTTCAAAATCTGATTACAATGCTTCAAATGTAGATGTCGTTGAAACTCAAATTCATGAGATAACGGTAATGTCGTATCCATTAAATACATAAACAAAATATCAAGAAGACAGTTATATCATAACCATAACATTAATTTTAACGTAACATATTTTCGTCAAAGTTAGCTTGCCAGCCGTCAGACCACAAATAGTCCCTCGAAACAATCGGCAAAAATGTTTGCTGTATGGCAACTCTCAGCACCGCCTGAGCTGACATAGTACTGTCCTTTTTCCACAGTATATTATCAGAAAGAGACAGACACAATTGTAGCACCATCTAGCGTCAATCATTCGTACTAACAAACAAAACCGTTGCTCTTGGAGCCGCGGGGTGTGTCGGCTTGCTATCAGCTGTTGGTAGCACCATAGATTACATAGATTTGGCGCCGACATTTTTAATCCGTGGAACCGAGTGCCAGGCTAAAAACAAAGCATTGTATTCCATTAATGGCGACGTTTGCCTATTGTTTAAGGTGTAAAATGTAAAAAATGGGACTTTTGACACTTTGAATTATTACTTGATCGTGATTTTGACGGTGATCAATGGGTCGGGAGTGATTACGATTAGCGGTTAACATCAGCGATCAACGTAATGGTTAAGGGCCGAGTGCACGAAAGAACAAAAAATCAAAATCAACGTCAAAGTATGATCAAACACGTCACTTTGCGTGGACAGTATGGAAGGAACTCTATGCGGTTCACCAAAAGTGATGTGTTTGAACATTGATTAACTCAGCCGTCTCTTCGTGCAACCGGGGCTAAGTTTCGTGCAACGCAAATTTTGACTGATCAGGCTTTAATCATACGTTGACGGTGATGTTGCCGTGCAGGACGGTACGTGCAACCGGGGCTTAGAGTCTCTAAAGTTCAGTCGTAATGGTTCTATGAAACAATAAAATGTGCTAGTAAAACCGACTTGCACTGGTTAAACATAAATGTAGCCATTTAAATACAATATCGAGATTCACCTGTTTGACGACAACCCGGTAGATGTGAGCATAGAAAGCGGCGAGCAGAACGCTCGGCGTGATGATGGTCGCGAAGTAGAGGAAGAGAAGGTAGTCGTAGTCCATCACCTTCACGAAGTAGCACTGCAGCTGCGGCGCGCGCACCTCATGCCAGCCGAACAGCGGCAGGAAGCCCACGCCGGCGCCCGCCACCCAGCACACGGAGATGATCACTGCAACACAGCACGTCGAGTAGAGCAACAGCACTAAGTGGCACCCCGTCACGTCGGTGACAGAGCACTGCAGGTGCGGCGCGCGCACCTCGTGCCAGCCGAACAGCGGCAGGAAGCCCACGCCGGCGCCCGCCACCCAGCACACGGAGATGATCACTGCAACACAGCACGTCGAGTAGAGCAACAGCACTAAGTGGCACCCCGTCACGTCGGTGACAGAGCACTGCAGCTGCGGCGCGCGCACCTCGTGCCAGCCGAACAGTGGCAGGAAGCCCACGCCGGCGCCCGCCACCCAGCACACGGAGATGATCACTGCAACACAGCACGTCGAGTAGAGCACTAAGGCCCGATTGCAGAAAGAGACGTCGTAGTCAATCGACGTTATGATGATGTGCCGGCATGGTCATCGCAGCCCCCCTGAAAGTTCGAAATCCCATGGCACTGCACGAGCTGACGAGCATTTTTTTTTTAATGCGACCTGATATACCACATTCCCGAAGGAATTAGGTGCTATGCCAGGACCTTCCCTTTATGAGCACGACTACATTGAACTGGATGGAAAACACGGACAATTTTTCATTGCCGCTTCGACCATCTTTTTATCCAATGCGATGGTACCCACCCGGACGGGCTTAAACCCTACCACCTATAAGGGGAAGGGGACCTACAGTTTTGTATGGATTCCGAACCATGGAGCAGATCGCATTCGTGACGAAATGCACTTATCGAAAAGTCGGAATTGAACCCAGACCTCTGGAACGCTAGGCAAGTCCCCGCGCCACTAGGCTACGAGCCGCTCAGCCAGCATATTATGGTTTAAATAATTTACTATAATATATAATTTAAATAATAAAACACATTTATTTACATCGAAATGGTCTTCACAGACAGAATGAAATGGTCTTAGGGACTGGGTTCTTCTGTTTTATAACGGGCGTTATAAAACTTCGAAGTTTCGTAAAAACGTCAAACTCTATGCAAGTTTTTGCTAGACATTCTGTGGCTTTACTTCTTCAAGCTGTCAAAGTCAAACGCGGACTTCCGATTTGTATGAAACGCGAATTCGGCGCACAGAATACATATGATGTTTTTAACATTCGCTGGACTTGAAACTGTAATTCTGGCGCTGTGTGACGTCACGGGTCGCTTTGAAAAATTCGGGCGGCGCGCCAACTTTAAAAGCACATAACTCGGTCTATTTTTAAGATATAAAAAGCATTTAAACAATTCCGTATTCGTCTAGTGACCTGTACTTTGAAGAGATCATTCAAAAATCGATAGTCAGACCCATTTTTTGGAAATCTCAAGTAATCTTAGGTGGGAATCCGAGGAATCTGGGAATCTTAGGCTATCCCTAGTAATCCTAGGGAATCTGAGGAGTCCATTATTCTGATCTATAAATAAATCTTATAAAATTCTTCAGAATTTCGAGTAACTCGAACTCCCGCCGTTAGGTACCCGTGCACGGGCAACTAACGTTGCTCACATTGCAGCAATCTCTGGCGATTTCGATGTCATGGCAACATCCAGCATTCTCCGGCAACATGTCGATTGTCTTTTTTTATGCAACTGGACATGGATGGCTAATACCAAACTGACCGTCAGATATTAGCCTCACACCACATAGTTACTAGGTGCCATGCCAGGACCTTCCTTATATTGCTCGGTTATATTGAACTGGATGGAAAACACAGTCAATATTAATTGCCGCTTCGACCATCGTTGATTCAATGCAATAGTACCAACCCGGGCGGGATTGACCCTACCACCTAGTACGTAAGGAAGGGGACCTACAGTTTTAAGTGGAATCCGAACCACGGCCAGCCTCAACGGTTGAAAATGGTTACCCATCTAGAACACGACCGCGCTCAGAGTTGCTTTACCAAGCTTATCGAATCGCAGGGCGTCGCGCCACTGGGCTACCGCGGCCGTCTGGTGAAATCCGAAGAGATCATTTAGAATTTCGATGAGCAAGAAGTTTTGGTTGGCATGTATCTACAAGAATACCTCTTCAATGTACGTGTTACAGTATCGTATTTTCATTTCCTTAAACTAGACGGAGGGAGGATTCCCAGTGTCCATTTTACTTGTTGGGTTGACGTCAATATGACAGTAAAGAATCTCTTGTTCGTCTATATTCCCAGTGTAACGACATGAAAATACTTGTGATGGTGACTGTGCCACGATTCAAGAAAGTACTTAATCGTTGGGTCCTGCATGGAATAGTAAGTAACTAAATGGCCGATGCAGTGTCGTCTTTCAAGACAGTACGTCATTAGTCATTGCCGGAAGCACGCGGCTGTTTGTCTCGCTCACACGTTGGTTGTGTGAGAGGGACAGCGATGATTAATGTTATCTTGGAACATGGCAGCAGGAGGGGGTGATTGGGGTATGATTTAATTTGAATAACTTTCTAGAAAATTAAATGAGTTAAAAATCAACACTCTGCCTGTTGCATAATTCGTGAACAATTTGTACGAGTATGTTAACAACCGGCCAAGTGCGAGTCGGACACGCACACGAAGGGTTCCGTACCATCGTACAAGATTTAACACCTAAAAAATCACGTTTTTTTCACGGGGCCCCCTTTAATTTTTTTTATTTTTTTATTTTACCTATTTATTGTTTTAGCGGCAAAATAAATACACACTCTGTAAAAATTTCCGCTGCATACCTATAGTGCGGTTCATGAGATACAGCCCTGTGACAGACGGACGGACGGACGGATGGACGGACGGACGGACGGACGGACAGCGGAGGCTTAATAATAGGGTTCCGTTGGCACACTTTGGGTACAGAACCCTAAAAATCAACTGGTATTGGTTTGTGCACACACTTTTCCAGGTTGATTGATTAGATTCTACATAGCGTCTTATCCTAATAATTTTCTTTTTAATGTCATGTTTTATGGTAAAGACGAAGATAATCCCGCTAACATCTTACTTCCCTTTTACGTTTTCCTAATGAACAATACTTTTTATCAAAAATAACATGTCCATCAAAAATCGCTGATGGGTTCTAGATGACTCTTTTTACCACCTCACTTTTTGTAATTTTACCTATTTGTTGTTATAGCGGCAAAATCACGGCAAAATACATACACACCCTGAAAATTTCGGCTGCCTTCCTATTACCGTTCTTTACTGCCCTGTGGCAGACGGACGAATGGACAGACGGAGGGGCCACGGGCTTAGTAATAGGGTTCCGTTTGGCACTCTTTGGGTTTTTTTTTATGCGACCTGACATGAATGGCTAATACCAGACAACTACCGTTATGATATAAGCACATTCCCGAAGGAATTAGCTGTTCATCCTTTAGTAAAATGCTAGTGAATGACAGCGGCTTTGCCCGCGTTAATTTCCCACGTAAAAACGTTCGGTCTATACGCAATTTCTACAAATCGTACCTTCCTCCAATGCACATTCCTAACGGTAGGGAATTGCGAGTGATATTAAGTAACCTACATATAATTAATTTAAAAGATAACCTGCACGTAATGTAGATACAAACCGTAAAATGGTTCTGAGTCATAAGTGGGCGGACGGACAGCAACACAGTTTAAAATATTATAATAGTTTATAAAATCTGGAACTCGACAACAGCTAAGAACCATTCAGGTAACCCCAAGTACAAAAATGTATCCAAATTGGTTAAGCCGCTTAGGAGAAGAACTACGAAAACACCAACACGCTCAACTCCCCATCAGCGGTGGGCCTAAACGTTATTTTCCAATACTATCTCATTCCTTATTCGTTACTGCGTAAGAACGAGTATCAAAACCTGTTATTAATAACGGGTTTTGATACTAGACTGATATCAATGGGTGACCACTGCAAAAAAAAATTTTTTTTTAATCATTTAATGCAGGTCCTAAATAAATACACTCCTTGTAAATATTTCAGCTACCTACCTATTACGGTTCATAAGATACAGCCCTGTGTCAGACGGACGGACGGACGGACGGATGGATGGACGGATGGACAGTGGAGGCTTGGTAATAGGGTTCTGTTTACACCCTTTGGGTACGAAACCCTAAAAATTATTTAAGTTATAAATAAAAAAATATTCTCATTAAAAAGTTACATGAAAAAATCAGACCCTGTAAATTATTAAATAACATTTTTTTATAACTTAAATTTCCAATAAAAAACTAATATTTAATCAACCTGGTGTTTAAAATAGTTGTAAAATAAATCCCTGTCATGCACTGTACTCGTACATTAGAACAAAGCGCGAGATCCCGTTCCTGAAGATGTTATTGTAATAACAGGTTTCGTAGTAAGAGGCGCCCGCAAGATAGTATTGTAAAGGAACGGGTTTCGCAGAGCTAGGCGCGCGGCGCTCGGGCGATCCCGTTCCTGAAGATGTTATTGTAATAACAGGTTTCGTAGTAAGAGGCGCGCGCGAGATAGTATTGGAAAGACGTTACTGTAGATCGGGTTTCGCAGAGCTAGGCGCGCCGCGCTCGCGCGATCCCGTTCCTGAAGATGTTATTGTAATAACAGGTTTCGTAGTAAGAGGCGCGCGCGAGATAGTATTGGAAAGACGTTACTGTAGGAACGGGTTTCGCAGAGCTAGGCGCGCCGCGCTCGCGCGATCCCGTTCCTGAAGACGTTATTGTAATAACAGGTTTCGTAGTAACAAGCGCGCGCGGGATAGTATTGCAAAGATGTTATTGTAGGAACGAGTTTCGCCGAGCAGAGGCGCGCGGGGCGCACGGGATAGTGTGGCTTAAGACGTTATTGTAGGAACGGGTTTTGTGGATGATGAATAACAAGAACGACTTGTTCTTTTCCAATACTTGTTATTAATAATCGTTACGTTAATATCGGCCCGCCGCTACTCCCCATACAGACGGGGAAAGAAGATCACGCCCATATTTCTTGTCAGAGATCCCAAATGTTGCCTAAAATAGCTTTATTTGATTGAACTAGATGTCTGATGACCGTTGGCATTGTAAAATTGTGTTTGGTTTCTAAGTTATAAGGTCCGAAAGTTCTAATTTTTCGCGCGTTTTATGCAATAACTTTGGAGGTGGATTACGCAATGATCAAGTAAGAACATCTTAAAAAGATTAGTCATTAGACATAGCTTATCAAATCAAGATTTATAATCTATTTGGTTTTTGTTAGATTTTTACTACAGCGGTCGTGGTTTAATTTTAGCTAGAAGTCGTTTTGTAATTAATTTTTTTGTAAATCTTACCAAATCATTACACTATGCACATTGTCTTTTTTGTGGGCATGGTGCGTCTTCCTCAACACGTAGCCTGTCTTTTTCTTTAAAACAGAGAAGGTCCCAGGGCGCAACAGCAAGCGTGCCCGCGAATGAGTTTGTCCCGCCGGGTTGGGCTACCTTAAAAGGAACAGCCCACGATTGGAGTGAAAAGTACGTACCCAAGCACCTACCTAGTAAATTAATCGATGTAGGTAGGTGAGAACGTGTTTGCAGCAGTGAAAGTAGATAGAATGACGTCACAACAGCGTCACTAACGACTCAGAGGGGCGACCGTCGCCAACCGTCATCCGACTTGCGTCACCCTACGAACTGTTGCAAATGGGCCCATGCTCGAAGAATTGTTCATTGTTTTCGTACAAAAGATCGACCACTTGCTGTTCACCGACTGGTATGGCCCCATTTCAATTATCTGCGAGCTGAACAATATGTCCGAGCCACATCACCGTGGGGCCAGCTGGTGTCGGAGCCTTGTAGATAAGACCTGACGTTTGAATTTATTGATTTTACGTTGCGAACAGACACAGCACTGAAATATGATAAACTAGCTGATGGCCAGAGCCGCCCCGTCAAATTCCGAAGAAAACAAGGGTTTCTCTGATTTCTCCCATATTTAAGACAGTCGTTGCTCTATCATTTGCCCATACTAAATAACTGTTTAGGTACATGCATATATGTATACTTCCACTCTTCTAGACGGATGACGCTCATCGAGTGTCCCGCATAATCGAATATCATTGCATTGAATTAACATTCATCGAAGCGGCAATGACAATTGTCTGGTTTTCCTTCCAGTTCAATGTAGCCGTGAAATATAGGTAATATAAGGAAGGTACTAACATGACATCTACTTAGTTCCAATGAACACATCATTGGGCTAATATATTAAATAGTAGTTGTAGGATAAGACCAACAAGATGCAATTTTTTTTTTTGTCGTTAATAATATTATGTAAAATATTTAACAAAAAAAAATAACCGACTTCAAAGAAAAAGCATTATAAAGTAAAAAAATAATTGCCATTTTTGTAGTTACGATTATTGTGAGTTTTTGAGTCGGCGGCAGCCAGGCTCGCGCAGCGCCAGTCAAGAGAACCTTGGCTACCTTGGCTGACACCGACTCAAAAAATTACAATAATCGTAACTACAAAAATGGATTTTTTTTTTACTTTTTAGTGCTATTTCTTTGAACTCGGTTTCTTTTAATTTTTTTTTGTTATTTTTTTTTATTTCTTTATTTTTAGTGAATCTGAAGTACACTATCTAATTTGTATACGTCCTTTCCAATAAAAAAATAATGATCGAAATCGGTTGGCGTTATATTGAGTTATTCGTCCATTTGTCGCGTACATAATTAATACAAATTTATGACTTTTATGATTTTCTCATGGATATCATGTTCAGACCTAGACCAATTAAATTTTGGCATTGGGGATTAAAATGGGACCACATAGGAAGCACCAGCTTTCAAATAGAAAAATAATCATCAAAATCGGTTCACCCAGGCGAAAGTTATGAAATAACAATAAAAAAAAATAAAAAAGCAAAAAAAAATACAGACGAATTGAGAACCTCCTCTTTTTTTGAAGTCGGTTAAAAATGGCCTAATACCGTTAATGTTCTAAAACTTTTTTTCATCACATATCCAATGTGATCAACAATGTCCGCAATGTCCGATTTTAAAATCAAAAACTTTGTCAATTATTAAATCAATAATTATTATATTTAAAATACATACATTGCACAAATATCACAAAGTTACATGAAAAAAACGCACATTTTTTTTCAGTCGAAGCTCTTTTCTTGAATTAACAATATTACTGAAATGAAACGAAAGAAAATTTACATAACATTGGTGACTCCGACACCCTCTGTTATCACAAGTGGTGTACTATCACAATAACAGCTTTTGACAAAAGGCTCACTTGGCTAACAGAGGAATGTCTGTAACAGATATATGAGATACAGGTATATATGACTAATTATGAGAAAATTCGTCATTCCGAGAATATGTAGGTATATTCTATTCAGTGACGGTTATCGACTGACACATTTCTAAAACAGATTATTAGATATCTTTAATGGGGTTCGTTAACCCATCTTTCACTTCGAACACCTTTCCGTCCAATGGACGCTGCAGGTCTATTCCTGGAATTCCGTAATCAGTTATCAGGAATCCTGAGTCTAAAAAACAGCTTTTATAGCGGTTTTTTAAGCAAAACCTTGATTACATTAAAATACTATGCTCGGAAATCATTTCCTCACGAAAATCGCTTTGAAAACCGCTATAGAAGCGGTTTTCTAGACTCAGGATTTCTGATTACTGATTACGGAATTCCAGGAATACAACTGTAGAACCAGCGTAAGATGTGAGAAAATATGTGAGGGAATTCGATCAATTCTGCACCGGAAGTGGATGCCAAATATATCACCCAGTAGAGCGCAGAAGATATGACATAAACGCTTCTGATTGGTGCAGAATTGATCGAATTCCTTATTTTCTCAGATCTTACGCCAGTTACCCCCCTGGTGGCCCTTATCACCTGTTTTAAGGCGGAAACAGGACGAAAAGCCCACGATTTAAAGACATTTTGTTGAGTTATTCAGAAAGACTAAAAATCCGTAAAAAATATTTGTCACACTCTGAACTTAAAATTATAAATCTAGGTACTTAGGTATATAAAATGTAACTACTTTGAAGTGTTAAAAAGTTCCAAACATCAAGCGTAATTTTCTTAAAATTGAAATTGTTCTAAAATTTAAACCAATGTAAACATTTATACTATAATATTCTTTACAATCGTAGTTTTTAGGGTTCCGTACCCAAAGGGTGAAAACGGAACCCTATTACTAAGCCTCCTCTGTCCGTCCGTCCGTCCGTCTGTCCGTCTGTCACAGGGCTGTATCTCAGTAACCGTAACAGATAGATAGCTGAAAATTTCACAGAGTGTGTATTTATTTTGCCGCTATAACAACAAATAGATAATATTAAAAAAGAATTAAAATTAAAGGGGGCTCCCATACAAAAAACGTGATTTTTTTTGTGTTAAATATTTTACGATGGTACGGAACCCTTCGTGTGCGAGTCCGACTCGCACTTGGCCGGTTTTTTTTAGGGTTCCGTACCCAAAGGGTGAAAACGGAACCCTATTACTAAGCCTCCGCTGTCCGTCCGCCCGCCCGTCCGTCCGTCCGTCCGTCCGTCCGTCCGTCTGTCTGTCTGTCACAGGACTGTATCTCAGTAACCGTAACAGGTAGACAGCTGAAATTTTCACAGAGTGTGTATTTATTTTGCCGCTACAACAACAAATAGGTAAGATTAAAAAATAATTAAAATTAAAGGGGGCTCCCATACAAAAAACGTGTTTTTTTCGTTTTTTTTTAAGATGGTACGGAACCCTTCGTGTGCGAGTCCGACTCGCACTTGGCCGGTTTTTTTTTATTCATGTTTCTACGTAAAGCAGTTATTTTCCATACCTAAAACGCCACGCGACTCTGGCTCTTTCTTACTAGGTGTGGCAACTTCCCGAGTGTGAGAATGGGAAGGCGGCTAGAGTTTCACATGGGTTTCGAACCACGGAGTAAAAAATACTCTCGCGGCAACAACGGTGGTGAGATAGGTATATAACGGACAGGTTCGGTTCGGAGCCTCGTTAAATTATTCTAACCATTGATAACAACGATGATTTCGTATAGGTTACCGGTTATACAACTTTATACAATTCAATGTGATTAGGTATTTTATTTATTTATCATATCATTGTCATAAATTAAGTAAAGGAGATACCTACCACCTAGCCCGAGAACTAAATAAGATTATAGCCTAATTAGCTCTTCTCAATTATTACTGATGGGCAACTCATCAATGACACTTTTATTTTTAAATATAGTTAATACACAAAATAATGTTTAGTCGTGGATGGACACACCTAGTTGTTAATAAGCCTCTAACAGCTTACCTATTATACTCCTTAACTATAAAGAAAAGTTGAAATTTTTCCTCCTCATTTAAAATGGTTAAGTACACACCTATTCAATACATTTTTCTTTACACATTTAAGATAATTTTGATCCAACCATAGATCTAACAATGAATAACAAATATTTTAAGGGCCTGGTACTAGCCAAATCGCAAAGTTAGACGAGGCACCCCAAGTAAACTAACTAAGTCTGACGATTATAAGTGTCATCCTTACAATATATGATTCCTTGTCTAGGAATCGCATGATTTTCGTTAATGTATGTTTCCTTTTTCTATACAAAATACATTGCGGAAACGGTGTCGATTTCCGAACTTTTTTGACTAAATGTAGAAATCTAAAAGCAAATGGAGTTTTTTGTTTATGCATATATGCTGTTTTTGCTTATATCTAGAAATCGAATGACTTTCAGATTTCTAATGAGAAAAATCAACTTTTTTTATTTTTATAATTATTTAAATAAATGATGGAATAAAAAAATATTAACAATCCATTATCAGTCTGGAGTTCTATTTGGATTTGCTGAAGCGTTTCACTACATATTATTACATTTGTTAAAAAGTGCATTTGTATGGCGCGAGTAGTTGGCTAGTCCTAGCGCCTTAACACAGTGAATGCAGGTAAGTACTAAAAATGTGTTTAATAATAAATGTAATCTGATGGTGACAGTGTTGTTTGCATGTTGATATTATTATGTCTAGGTAGGTAGGTAGTGAAGCACTTTATCACGATTGAGAATATTGCGGTATTGCACCTTGTCTACGAAAACCGGTAAAAATAGCCCAAGGCGCCCGACGTTCTCCTCTGCACGACGACTCGCATCATCACTACATCACTACATAGTATAAAACAAAGTCGCTTTCTCTGTCCCTATATCCCTATATCCCTATATCCCTATGTATGCTTAAATCTTTAAAACTACGCAACGGATTTTGATGCGTTTTTTTTAAATAGATAGAGTGATTAAAGAGGAAGGTTAATGTGTATAATAACATCCATTAAATAGTGGAGAAATACTGTTTTTTTAAGGTTTCCAATGTAATGTCGTAAAAAAATACATTTTTTCAGCTTACATTGCAAACGCAGGCTGAACCCTACGAGATTTATCAAAATAATGTACTAAGTATTGTACACATTAAAAAGGTCTACAGAAAACTCCGCGATGGTATATATCTATCTCTTATGGATATCCCACAATAACATTTTTTTGTCATTTACTTTTTGCGACAAATAATGGCTAATTTTCGAAGCGATTTTAACCAATACAGCATTAATCCTTATCCAATTAAATACCTTAAATACATTGTTGATTTACTATAGATCTATATTGCCCTTTACAGCATGTGATGTAAATTAATATTTTCGAAGATATTACAGATTTAAAAATTGCGGGAAGTAGCGTTTGCGGCGGTACCGGCCGCCCGCGCCGGGGCGGCGCGGGAGCGTTATAGGTATATTCAAAACAATATTTTTTTAAATGATATTATGCCCGTGCAAAGCCGGGACGGGCTGCTAGTAATACTATAAAATAGGTAGGTACCAATATTATTTTTGTCCTGAGAATTGAGCAATTGAACCACACAAAATTCCAACACTTTTAGCACAGTGCGTACACACTTATGATACCCATGAATATAGTTACGAACGGTAATTTATTGTGTGCGGCTGAGTTTGGATTCCTACGCTGCCGTTGCATTGACTGCAACGCGTACTGTTGCAGTAAACCGCATTCAATTTCATGGACACTACGTCTCATCTTGCTTTGTCTCTCCACGAAGCATCGCGCTCCGTTCGATAACTTAACAGGCTCTCCCTTCAACTTCAGTGGGTCGACCGGCTCCGTTGCGTTCTTCTGCACGGTCGACGAGTTCTGCAGGGCGGTCGTATTCTGAGGAATAGTCGTTGCGTTCGCAACTGACGTCGAGTTCTGGCCAGAAGACGCCACGGTAGCGTTAGCGACTGGAGACGAAAGAGTTTCATTCGCTGAAGTGGCGTTACCAGCGGTCGCGTTGGCGATAGCACCGGGAACGGTGGGAGCTTGCGTTGTTGAAGGAACTGTGGATGGAGTCGGGGTCGTCGGCGTGGTTACCGAAGGTGCAGGCGCTGGCGTCGTTGTCAACTTCTTGTCCGTGACATCATTAAAGGTCGACGCCATATAGCACGGGATGCTCACAATGTCCAGATTCCTCCCGTCCTCGATCCTGAGCGAGCACTTCTCCCCATTGTCCGAGTCTTGCCTAGCGTGGTCGTGACTGTGGTGGTGCGGCAGCGTCGATCTTCCGAGATTGTAGAGCGCTAAGCCGGTGAGAAGAGTGCTAAATTTGCTTCCGGAGTCTCTGTAATTGTTGACGTAAATCGGCGGCGTCTGGTGGTAGATCGGGTAGGGTTGCGCGGGTGCCGCTCCGTGAACCGGCACGTATTGAATTTTCTGAGGAGGGTGGTACACATGATAGATGTTGTTCGTGGTGCCGCCGCTCCCATGATTGCTATTGCCGGTTGACGAATGCGTGTGCCCGTTGTGATTCGTTCCGTGGCCCGATAGTCTAGACGGGGGATACTGATGTCCGCTACCCGAGCCGTGCCCTGAGAGCCCTTGTGACGGTGGATACAGGTGTCCGCTACCCGAGCCATGCCCTGACAGCCCTTGTGAC
This sequence comes from Incurvaria masculella, assembly GCA_946894095.1. Lineage (NCBI taxonomy): Eukaryota > Metazoa > Arthropoda > Insecta > Lepidoptera > Incurvariidae > Incurvaria > Incurvaria masculella. The sequence continues at coordinate 23,259,002 of OX335647.2, forward strand.
GGTGGATAGTGGTGTCCACCGCCTGCGCCGTGACCTGAGAGTCCATGTGACGGCGGATACAGGTGTCCACCGCCAGCGCCGTGGCCGGTTACATGCCCGCCACCGTGTCGTCCGCCAACGCGCCCTCGTGAAGCTGTGCTGCGGCCGTGAACGGACGCAGTGAAAGTCGCGGCGAGGATTAGAAACGCGAGCGCGAAGGCCCCCGCGCGAAACATCGTGTCAACTGGGCTGCCCGACGGGTACTGAACTGAACTGACGGCCAGCGTTGCCGAGTACAACTTATCGAATTCCCCAAAAATGTTCTTAGTATTCCCAGAAATCCGTAAAAAAACCAGAATAGGAACCAAGTTGTCATTAAAAATTTCGAATGAGCAAAAAAAGGTTGTGCAGCCGCGACGGTCGCCAAACAACTTTGGGCAGAAGATGAAATCCAAAGTTGTCCCGATTGCTTCAATATTCGTAATAATTTTTAATGAGCAAAAAAAGGTCAAGCAGCCAATGAAGAAATCTAAGGTTGTCCCCAAGGTTAAATATTAGGGATATTTTTTGAAAAACGAAATTCTCGCGGATTGGCCACCTCCCCACAAATTCCCCAACGCTTGCATTCCCCACCATTTTCCCCCCAAGACCTTAAATTCCCCGCAGTTCGGGGAGTCGGGGAGCGATATGCAGCACTGCTGACGGCAGGAAAATGAAGCGGTCGGCCGGCGGGGGGTGAGGGGAGCGCGGGTGGCAGCTGGCCCGCATGCTTGGCTGTGTGCGCGCCACGCAGTCGTGCGCACGCGCAGGCAAGAAACAGAGCCAAACGTGCTCGCGGGACTCCCAGACAACTTTCAGTGAATCATAATAAATAAAGACCGTTTGCGTGCAGATTACGTTCTGTGGTAAAGGGATATATGTATGTATGCATAATCCGGATCTGTAATACAATGCCCCAACATGGAAAACATGAAAATAAGCAGTCATCGAAATGTCTGTACCGATAAGGTGAACGGCTAGCTAAAAATGTAAATTCCTTTTAGGTAAACCCTAAAAGGAACTTCTCGGGTTTATTCAGTATTTAAAATAGTATTTGAGATACTTCTATAACTTTGTGAATTAAAATGAAATACGATTGGTGTACGGCTGTTATTGTCCCACTATACAAAGGAAAAAGGACGCAACAAGAAAGTTAAAACTACGAAGCCATCAGTGTTATCAGCTCATTTGGTTTTTTTATTTGTATTTATGCAACCTGACATGGATGGCTAATACCCTCGCTAGTACCACACAACTACCGTTATGATATTAGCCCAATACACCACATTCCCGGAGGAATTAGATGCCATTTATGCCGACCAGCCGCTCAAAGGGAAGGTCCTGGCATGGCACCTAATTCCTTCGGGAATGTGGTGTATTGGGCTAATATCATAACTGTAGTTGTGTGGTACTAGCCATCCATGTCAGGTCGCATAAAAAAAAATTAGCACGGCTGCATTGAATTGGATGGAAAACACGGACAATTTTTCGTTGCCGCTTCAACCATAGTTTCATCGAATGCGGTGGTACCACCCCGGGCGGGCTTAACCCTACCACCTAATAGGGGAAGGGGACCTACAGTTTTACATGGGTTCCGAACCATGGAACAGCACGCATTCGTAACGAAATGCACTTATCCAACTCAGAAAGAGAAGGAAAGTGGTGCATGTCCGGGCGAGGATTTGAACCCAGATCTCTCGCATGAAAGGCAAGTCCTCTAGCCCCTAAACCACGAGCTGTACAACGTTTTTCCAACGGACTTCAAAAAAGGAGGAGGTTATCAATTCGTCTGTAGTTTTTTTTTGTTTTTTTTTACGTTTGTTACCTCATAACTTTCGCCTGGGTGAACCGATTTTGATGATAATTTTATTAAATGAAAGCTGTTGCTTCCCATGTGGTCCGTTTTTAATTTCGTTTGGTTCTGACGATGATATCCATGAGAAAATCATAAAAGTCTTAAATTTGTATTAAGTATGTGCTCCACAAATGGACGAATAACTCAATATAACGCCAACCGATTTCGATGATTCTTTTTTTATTGGAAAGGACGTGTTCAAATTAATTAGTGTACTTCAGATTAACTAAAAATAAACAAATAAAAAAGAATAACAAAAAAAATAACCGACTTCAAAAAAAAGCACTAAAAAGGAAAATTAAAATTGCCATTTTTGTAGTTACGATTATTGTTTTTTTTTTAGTCGGCGCCAGCCGGGCACGCGCTGCGCCTATCAAGAGAACCTTGGCTACCTTGGCTGACACCGACTCAAAAAATAACAATAATCGTAACTACAAAAATGGCAATTATTTTTTGCTTTTTAGTGCTTTTTCTTTGAAGTCAGTTATTTTTTTGTTAATTTTTTTATCCTGGTTCGTGGATATAATAATATGTATTAGTTTATTGTATCATTTATTATATGCTTAAATATGTATATGTATATCATGGTATATGTATGTATATGGAGTTTTTTTTTTAAATTCTGGTGTGTCACCTACCTACAGATATTTCTATTGTCTTTCCCCATCATTCCAATGGTTGACTGTAAGAAATCACTCTTAGTGATAAGTCCGCCTTTGTGCAGTATTGTGGTTTTTCTGTATGTTTTCTTTGTAAAAAAAAGTAAAGAAAAGTAAGAATTATCGGAACAGTTTGTAGATACATAAAACTCTAGGGGGGCTGTCCCTCCATGCTCCCCCTGGCGACGCCCCTGTTTCAATGGGAGGATATAGGATACACTACTACACTGTATTAGTAGGAGGAGCAAACAGTAGGAAAATACTCAGATTTGGGGAAGAGCAGCTATTTTTACGACATAACATCTTCGGTTATTTCTGTGGATAAGATTGTTGTCAATTGAGATGGTGATACACTTGTGTAATTTATTGATAAATTAATATATTTATAGGAGAGCATAGGTTGCATCAATGTATTATTTTGTTAATGTGTTATTGACTCGTGTGTTTTATTAACTCGTGATTTTGCGAGGCACGAAATGACGTATAGATGCTGCATCTACCCCAGACTGAGTTTGCGGCAACACCTATACGATATTTTGCTCTTTGTAATGGCACTGGAGAAACAGAATTCAGCTAATTTCGCCACAATGCAGACAGACCGGTCGAGTCTGTGGGCATACTATAACGCCTCTGCAAAGATATACCAAATGTGGCAACAGGTTAATTATGTGTTGCTTGTCTGTATATCTAGGCGCCAAATGATTAAATACGGCAAACAAAATGGTTCAATAATGTGGTAGAATTTGAATAAGGCCGAGTGAGAAAAATATAACAAATTCAATTAAAGAAAAAAGATTTTTTTTTTATATTGATGTTTAACCCTTTTGGCGCTGCCGTACTCAAATCACCGTTTCAATGAATGGTCAATCCTATCTCTATCCTCCGTGGGTCAATCCTTTTTCTAAGAGTTTACATTATTTAATAATGTATTATAATGTAGAAATTAAATAATGTATTATAGTAGTAATAAAAGAAACCCAACCACGAAGGATATCCTAAGCGATCCCAACGCATCGCGCGTTGGTATCAAGACAATACATTATTTTTAGAGCACATTAGCGTGCGATGGCGTTGTTTGGACAGTGTGGCATGCGACGCTCCGCCAGCGCCGGATTCCATTCAATTATATGGTCACTTAGACCATTCAGCGCAGACGCGTTATCGACCGCGTGCCACTTCTCCTTCAGTGGTGGGCTATAGAGCTATAGAACGCTGATGGTTCCTCGCCGAACGTGGTTTCGCGAGGCGAGCTGTATTTTGTTTTCCTGAGCATCTTCGATCGTCGGCACAGCCACCCAAACCGGTTTTTCATTCAAACCGGCCAAGTGCGAGTCGGAGTCGCACACAAATGGTTCCGTACCATCGTACAAAATTTAACACAAAAATAACGTCTTTTGTATGGGGTCCCCCTTTATTTTATTTCACCTATCTGTTGTTATAGCGGCAAAATAAATACACACTCTGTGACAATTTCACAGAGTTCATGAGATACACCCCTATGAGAGACGGACGGAGGCTTAGTAATAGTGTTCCGTTGGCACCCTTTGGGTACGGAACACTAAAGAGTATGGAATCAGAAACGCAAATTATTTTTTTAAAACAGCTAGCTAGACCCCCGGAACTAGAGTTCCCTTACACGGATTGCCACCTTTTTCAGCCGCCACAACCGGACGCCACATTGATTCAAATTAATTCTGGCATCGACGTACCAAATTGTATCGATGAATTCTGGTCAGCAATCATTCATTCTAAACCCCGTCTTTTCGAAAACGGATGGTTGGAAACGTTGAGAACCCTGCCTACACCCGATTTCTTTCTTACACTAATCGCATTCCCGAACGAGGCTGGTGCGATAATCAAAAGCTCATTAAATGCCATATTTACTTATTCTACGATAAACCCATCAGTTAATTGGTGAGTTGTTGCTGCGTACATATCCAAGTAATTACGATCTGCCTTTGTAGACATAGAATTCGGTATGAGACAAGGCAGCAGGGGAGATTGTTCCATCATACCCGTGAATACGGATGGCAATCGGGTCATGTCTGGTGGACAGTACATCTGCGACAGACGATAAGTAATTAACTTCGTGTCATCGAACTGGCTCTGAGGATTTCTAATGTGCTATTTGTTGATATCTAGAACTGTGATAGTGTTTATCGTTGCTTCGTTCGCATTAAGGTTGAACGGAATGTCTGTTACGCAGAGGTTTTGGAATAATTCTGACAATTGATTTGTTTTTACGAAAATCCGGCATGGAAGGCTGTGCTGAGAGACCAAAGGTTTGCTCGAAAGCTAAATACACCTCACCTTGCGAAACCAACTTCAGCGAGGCACCATACCAGTAGATTTGCGGATTACCGCTAAGCTATCGAGCTTGTTCGAATCACGTTTGTAGACCCAGGTTGCAGGTATGAGGGAAGGCACCCGCCCCGGCAGACAGTTTCATGTCCTGGCGGTGCGGCAGAGAAATGAGTTTGAGAAACGGTTCGTTCTCAAGAGCCTAATGGGTGCTCAGAAATTCTGCGGCGGGTGCTCCGGATATAGGTTAGATGGGGAGGATAAGGGATGCAAGTTACAGGGGCAAAATCCTTACTGAAGAAGAATTGAAAAACTTGGGCCAATTTTTCAATCCCCAGATAGTACTCTTCAGACTGTTAGTACAAATTTACGTTTGTCAAAAGACGGATAGTTAGTGATTACCGGAGAATTATATCTTCTATCACAATACTTTTACTGTAATTTTGCTAATGAAAACATGATGACGGATTATATTATTCTAAAATCAGCCCAATTAATATGATTTATAACCATGGGCATTAACTTTTCCCGATAGCACATCGAAATTACTTATTTGGTTCATACCCATTTTTGGTGTTAAAATTCTACATAGAAGTAGGTAGAACGAGTATTACCACGGAGGAGTGAGGCAGAGAGGAGGTGTTGTTAGCTCATATTACTAAGGAACGCAGCGTGACACTGCGCGGGGAAGCGGGGGAAAAACATTTCATGGTGGGGGTTCTTGGGGACCCACTTGTTGTAGTCAGACCCAGTTTGCTTAAACCAACTCCTCTCTACCTCACTCCTCCGTGAGTAGCACCTATTTAAAACAAAATATTTGAGATCAGCAACTACTTTGAAGCCCCGTTATATTTTTTCTTATTGTTGTCAAAATTTGATTTCTATGCGTCAATGTAGATGTCGTTGTGAAACCTATAATTAATGAGATAACGGTAACGTCGTATCCATTGAATGCGTACAAAAATATCCAACACTTCAGATATTCTTATCGTGGAGAGTCTGCACTCTGCAACGAACGTTCGTCGCTTGAACTCAGCTTTAACTTTATCTATAAAACTGGCCAAGTGCGAGTCGGACTCGCACATGAAGGGTTCCTCACCATCGTACAAATTTAACAAAAAAAAAGTATGGGTTATTTTTATATATTTTTATATTTTATGTTATTTATGTTATAGCGGCAAAGTCAATACACACTCTGTGAAATTTTCAGCTGGCTACGTAGTACGGTTCATGAGATACAGCCCTGTGACAGACGGACGGACGGACATCGGAGGCTTAGTAAAACGTTGGCACTCTTTGGGTTTTTTTTATGCAACCTGACATGAATGGCTAATACCACAACTACCGTTATGATATTAGCCCAATACATCACATTCCCGAATGAATAAGGTGCCATGCCAGGACCTTCCCTTTATGAGCACGGACAATTTTTTATTGCCGCTTCAACCTTTGCATCCAATGCAATGGTACCAACCCGGGCGGGCTTAAACCCTACCACCTAGTAGGGGAAGGGGACCTGCAGTTTTACATGGATTTCGAACCATGGAGCAGCTCGCATTCGTGACGAAATGCACTTATAGAGCTCAGAAAGAGAAAGAAAGTGGTGCACGTCGGGGCGAGGAATTGAACCCAGACCTCTAGTACGCTCGGGCAGTCCACGCGCCACTAGGCTACGAGCCGCTTAACCTAAAAACCGGCCAAGTGCGAGTCGGACTCGCACACGAAGGGTTCCGTACCATCCTAGAAGACTAAAGACTAAAGATAAATAATCACGGCCAGCGTTGTCGACTTGAAATTGAAGAGCGCTCCCGCAAACTTACATTTGCGAGTCCGAGTTGGATGTGACAGATTACTCAACGTCGCTGTAAATACGTTGACGTTGCCGTTTCCGTAGACTTCGCGTATTCATATAAATCGGAAGTCCGAGTTTGATTTTGACAGCTTGAATAAGTGAAACCACAGAATAAGTAGTAAAAACTGATATGGCGTTGGACGTTTTTACGTAACTTCGAAGTTCCGTAAACGCTAATTTAGTTAAGAACTCAGACTGACCACTCAGATATTACAAGCTTGTTTTATTTTTAAAGATATCACCTAGAAGGTTAAAGAGCTATCGAACTTGACTCTATTACCAATTTTAAAATGTGAATGCAATGGAATGGAATGGATTTGATGGAATCGTTTTTAATGTTGAGCGCTATATATTGCAACCCCTAAACCAGGATCAGTCCAAAGGATCAGTTGGTTCTCATTTAAAATAAAGACAAAGGTGAATATCATTTTAAGGGTTTCGTACCCAAAGAGTATCAAAGGAACCCTATTACTAAGCCTCCGCTCTCCTTCCGTCTGTCCGTCCGTCCGTCTGTCCAGTAGGCAGCTGAAGTCCACACACCGTCCGCGTAAATACGTCGACGTTGCCGCTACGCTGGTCCGCGTTTTCCTACAAATCGGAAGTCCGAGTTTGACTTGACAGCTCGAAGAAGTAAAACCACAGAATATCTATTAAAAACTTGCATGGAGTTTGACGTTTTTACGTAACTTCGAAGTTCCGTAAACGCCAATTTTGGTGAGTTCTCCGACTGACCACTCAGAAATCGGAGCAGGCCTTCACTTCCGCGCGTCTGACTCACAGCACGCACGTTATTGTTTCTGCTAAATGCTCAGTGCATGCTTATTCATCTTCTGCTTGCTTGTGCTTCTTTCCTCCTCCATTTTTAGGGCTCCGTACCCAAAGGGTAAAAACGGAACCCTACCACTAAGCCTCCGCTGTCCGTCCGTCCGTCTGTCACAGGGCTGTATCTCATGAACCGTAATAGCTGGGCATCTGAAATTCTCACAGAGTATGTATTTATTTTGCCGCTATAACAACAAATAGGTAAAATAATAAAAAAAAATGAAAGGGGGCCCCGAAACGTGATTTTTTTGTGTTATATCTTGTACGATAGTACGAAACCCTTCGTGTGCGAGTCCGACTCACACTTGGCCGGTTTTATCCATAAGCTCTGTTCTCTTTCCGCCATGATTGTTTTTAGGGTTCCGTACCCAAAGGGTAAAAACGGAACCCTACTACTAAGCCTCCACTGTCCGTCCGTCCGTTTGTCACAGGGCTCTATCTCACGAACCGTAATAGGTAGGCAGCTGAAATTTTCACAGAGTATGTATTTATTTTGCCGCTATAACAACAAATAGGTAAAATAAAAAAATAATAAAAATTAAAGGGGTGTCCCATACAAAAAAACGTGATTTTTTGGTGTTGATAGTACGGAACCCTTCGTGTGCGAGTCCGACTATATACGAATATAGTTTTTTTAAATAATTTGATGAAGTTTGACATCATCATGCCATCGGTAAGTAAAAATGCAGTGTAAGGGCACAGAATAAGTATAAGTAGACTAGGAGGTCGCGACCAAAATGGTTACGATAACGTAAATGGCTGAAACTGGGTTCACGGGATAAAGACCAACCCTCTGAAGATAAATCTGTCAGTATGCCTGCGCCAAGTGGTTGCGTTGCGTAGATAAGGCGCCTGAAAAAAATGTTATGGTAACAAAAAAAATATATGATAAGGTAAATGGTTGCAAATAACGAAGCATGAAAATATCAGTACATCTTAGCAATGCCAAAAGTGAACAATTCTTTGGGTGCATTTCGTAGCTATATGCGATTTAGGTTACAGATATAACTTTAGGTCTATTTAAGTATTTGAAAAAAAAACCGACTGGTTATTGTTCCAAAATTATTAGCTATCAATGTTTCTAGACAGTCAGTACATTCATTAGCAGGTACATATAAACATCTATTTTATATAGCCAATCTAGATAACGCAACCACTAGGCGCAGGCAGACTGACACATTTAGCATCAGAGGGTTGGTCTCTAATATATAAACCCAGATTCAGCCATTTACCTTATCGTGACCAAAAATGTCGAGACCTCCCGGAATAATAGTGTGTATTCCTTATGCACAGTATAATAGAATAATTATAGGAAGAGTTTAATAGGCGTAACCTCATACATAGTATATGCATAAGTATAATATTTCACTCAAACTAAACAAGTGCGAGTCGGGCTCGCACTCGAAGGGTTCCGCACCATCGTACATGATTAACACAAAAAAATCACGTTTTTTGTATGGGTCCCCACTTTAATTTTCATATTTTTAAATTGTAACTAACTATTTGTTGTTATAGCGGCAAAATAAATACACACTCTGTGAAAATTACAGCTACCTACCTATTACGGTTCATGAGATACAGCCCTGTGACAGACGGATGGACGGGCGGACGGACGGACGGACGGACGGCGGAGTCTTAGTAATAGGGTCTCGTTGGCACCCTTTGGGTACGGAACCCTAGAAGCTATGTACCTACCTATGAAGTTATAGAAATCTTTTCGTTATACCTAATATAGTTACAGCAGATCCCGGAATCTAATACATTTTTATTTGTTTTGCTGTTGTTCGAGATAGGTGCTGCTTATATTATGGATAATCGTCATGTGTAATGATTATAATACTGTTTTTCCGGTAGGTCAGCTTACCTAAGCATGTTGTACAAAAAATAAAAAATGTTGTTAAGAGCATCTTCCTACCTAAACGTTTTGGACCAATTTTGGCGATTAAAACGAGATAGCCAGAGCCCGACGTCGCTTAGTTAGAGCAGCTCAAAATAATTATTTCTAAATGTGACCAACCCGCATAACGCGTGAAACCGGTTTTTTTATTGTTTCGTTAAAGAAATTGGGAAAAGTTAAACATGTTCTTCGCTGAATGGGTATATAATGTTAAGATCTTTGAAATGGTATTAAAAAAAATATTCGTTAATATCAATATAAGCCGTAAACTTGAAAAATAATATATTTGAGACCTGACTTCAATTTTTTTTTCCATTTATAAAATATCAATTTCTCTAACATTTTTCTTTCTGTTTTGGTAGAACGTTAGCTGGAATTATACATGTTTTTTTTCATGTTCTCATTCCATAGAGATCAGGAACTTACGCAATCAAACCATTCGCATTGGCTAGTATAACCATCTTAATAAACCTCCAGAAACCCAATTTAAGGAAATCTAAAAGTACCTAATCTAATCTATCAAAAATTAATAAAGAGAAATGCGATTGATCGATAAAGTGATGTTTGTACGTGTAACTCGTAATAGTCAGTTTCGATTCAGGAAAAGAGTTCAGCGTTCGGAACGCCTCGAATTTTCTCAGCTACTACAATGATGTTTGTAGAGTGAGTGGAACCCATAGAGTAATTATGTAAGGCTAACATTTTTAAGTTAATCCTGTTTTTGGAACTCTAAGTACTGATTTGTATGTGAGGCAGATCGAATCACATCAATGAGGCATAAGGTGTATTACATAAACATTTGCATTAAATATTTTAAAAGATTAAACAAGATTGATGTTTTGTATTGTTTAACATTTTATTACAAAAATATAAAAACTACTACAGGTGTCTTCTTGCAAGCTACACCTGCATTAAAAAACAACGCAAAAACATGTCCGTTCACACCACAAAGAAAATTGAGAGCCACCAGGGCGGATTGTCGAGCCACGATTTGTAGGTGGAGCGGGACGGCACCAGCGCCTTCTCCGGCTCCGGCTCCTTGGTCCTGGACAGGCGGACCAGCTCGCCGCAGTCCACCTGCCTGGACGTGAGCAGCAGCCGCGTGCGCACCTCCACCGCGCACCGCATCTGCTCCGTCACCGACACCGGAGGCCCGCGCTCCGACAGCGGGTCCACCGTTGGCCCCGTCGTCTTCACCAGCGAACAGTTCGCTATCGTCCCGTTGACCATCGCACCGTTCACCAGTGTCGCGTTGATCGCCGTGCAGTTCACTGCCGTGCTATTCACGGACACCGTGCTCGCGGCGGTCGTCTCGTTCTTGGAGGCGAACGTCGACACGATTTCGCAAGGAATCTTAAGGTGCGACACCTTTCCCGGTTCTTCCACGCGAAGAGTGCAGTTGGCTTCGTCCTCGGACTTGACGGGGACGTCCCTGTAGGTGTCGCTGTACCGGCTCCTCGAGTAAGTGTCGTGGTAGTAGTAGTGGTCGTGGGAGTGCGAGCGACCGAGGTTGTAGATCGCGAGTCCGGTGAGGAGATCGCTGTAGCGGCTGCCGGACGAGCGGTACTCCGTCACGTACACCCTCTCGGGAGCGTGGTAGTACGTCGGAGTGTATTGGGCTGATGGGTGGTAGCCACTTCCGGTTTGATACGTTTGGTAAGGGTTGGGTTTGCCGCCGTAGCTGTGGCTGTTGCCGTAGCCGGTGCCGTAGCCGTAACCTCGACTGCCTCCGGAGCCGGAGAGTCCGGTGTTGGACGAGGGGTAGGTGTGCGAGCCCCCGCCGTAGCCGCCTCGCGAGCCGCCCGACAGCCCGGTGCCCGACGAGGGGTAGGTGTGGGAGCCCCCCGAGCCCGACAGGCCGGTGTTGGAAGACGGATAAGTGTGCGAACCGCCGCCGTGGCTGGTGCCCGAACTGTGACCTCCACCCCAGCCGTGGCCGCCTCCGCCGCGACTGCCCCCTCCCCGCCCGCCGCCGCCGCCGCCGCGACCGCCACCGCCCCTGCCGAACGCGGGCTTCGCGAACAAAACAGCGAGCGCGATGAAGAGAAAAAGGAGCTTCGACGCCATTTTACGCGTGTGTCGCGCGCCGAGACGCGGGGTACACTGCGTTGTGTGTGTCCGTGTCGAGTTAGCGCAGCGTATGGCTTCGTGCGCTGTTCCCCGAGGGATACATGAATTGCTATCGCGTGGCTTGACGTCATCTGCGCATTCCGAGAAGGCGGTATCCCCTCCTCCCAGGCCTCGAGTCGCCACACCGCAATTCCAATCCAATTCTCTCTCTCTCTGATGTATCCCATATCTACCAACACATCGATAGAATGGTGTGGTATTGACTGTATTCTTGTGAGTAATCGTTCAATAATAACATTTAATAGGCATAGCAATCTGTGCTCAGTTAATTTCTTTAGATAAGTAATAAATTGTTCCAAAACAAAACTTGCCGACTATCAAGATGAGAAGTTTAGTACTTATTTTGGCGCTCTGAATCGTGGCATCTTCTCTGTACATCGTATGACAGACATGGTACATAATTGCATAAGTTTTTAACATACCTATCAACCCCCTTTTCACCCCCAATTGGTGAAATCTAGGTGATAAGGGAAAACCAACCTAGGATACGTTTCAATATCTACTGCTAGGGTCCGCTAGAGATAACTGTAGATTTCTCATTGACTTTTTCCGTTCAATCAAGCAAATAGAAGTCGGCACGCAACACTTTACCACACTTAAGTACTTACCTACCTACCTTGACAAGAAAGACATATAGAACGCAATACCTATGTACCTACCTAACGCGGCGAGTGTTCTAGGCACTTTGGGGCAAACATCGGCTGCCTTCAATGGGATCGCTCTCCGATCCACATTTTTATTTAGTTTTAGTTTTAATTTTTAAATTTTACTTTTAGATGTTAGACTAATATTAATTTAAAAACATAAATAGTGTGTTAATTATGCAGTTGTACCTACATTATTTAAACTGGGGGTCTATTCAGGGTAAGAGTGAGTTCGAATTCGTCACTAAATATCAACTCACTTTTTTAAATAGTAAATGATTTCACACTTTCTGAACATCATTACAGTTAGGTAAAAATCTGGTCTGTCCCGTAAATACGTTGGAAGTATAAATGAGTCGTATTCACTACGTATAATATTCACAACGTATAATAGTATTTTTTTCCAAAAAATTAAAACCATGCATATCGTATAATATTCACAACGTATTATGTTATACGTTGTGCATGAGTTTAAAAATAAAATAAACTCTTTGCATCATGCAGAACGTATAATAGTCACAACGTATAATATTCCTAACATGAATTCACAAAAAAAGAAAACCATGCAGAACGTATAATATGCCAAGAAGCACTGCATAAAGCGCCCTAACAACGATACATTTAAGGCTGAAATTGCTACGAATCGATATCTGTTGAAGAGTAACAATTTGCTACAACGCTAATTGAGACGGTCAAAAAGTCGCGTGCGAGTATAATCTTTAATCTTATATCGATAAGGGCGCTTATCGTATGAAATATTTTAGGATTATATGATATGCATGGTTTTCTTTTTTTAACCGACTTCAAAAAAAGGAGGAGGTTCTCAATTCGTCGGAATCTTTTTTTTTTTTTTTTCTCTTTTTTTTTTTATGTATGTTCACCGATTACTTACCGAGAGGTTTTTTTTAAATTCAACTGTTGGGGGTATTGAAGGGGGTAAAAGAGGGCAAATTGTACACATTTCTATCTCTAGAGCCGCTGAACCAAGAAATGTCAGAGTAGGTTTTGTTTGAGATGGGAATGTTTACGAAGAGAATATTTTTGAAAATTCTACTATTAGAGGGGTGAAACAGGTCAAAATGAACACATTTAGGCGAAAACCACTCATGTTGAGATCTCCGAAACCAATTATCCTAGAAACTTAAAATTTTCAGTGACTTCTTTTTACGACGAAAAGGCTCGCTTGTGATTTTACAAAATTCGACTGTTAAGGGGATACACGAAACCGATATGTACACATTTTCATACAACACTTACGCAAGAAACAGACTCTCCGGAACAATGGAAGGATGAGAAATTCAGAAGCTCAGCGGTTCTGGACATTCGTTGTTTTGCCTTGTTAGGGTTCCGTACCCAAAGGGTACCAACGGATACTATATTACTAAGCTTCCGTTGTCCGTCCGTCCGTACGTCTGTCACAGCACTCTATCTCATGAACCGTGAACTCATGAGTCCAGATAGGTACCGGTCTACCTTTCTTCAGAAATGAGATTTCTCAATGGTTTCATATCTCATAATGCTCGTTCATTGTAGGGTTTAGTAACAGTTTAGAGGGTTCGCATGAGATAGTGAGGTGCGCATGATCTTTTTTTCACTTTGTATGTGACGTTGAGCAGGAGGGCTCGCCCACCTTGAGTCAAAAAGTTACGCCACCACTAAAAAGCAAAAAATAAAATATTTTTAAATAAAAAAAGTACCGCCTTCAAAAAAACCGGAACTAAAAAGCAAAAAATAATTGGTTACTTTTAATGAATGTACGACAAGCTATTTTAATACTAACTAATTATGTACAATTTCTTAATTTTTAATCATCTTTTGAAGTCGGTGCCTTGGGTAGACGTTCTATAAGGGCTGTAAGTAGTTAACTAGATTAATATTACCTATGGCTAAGAAAGGAATATAAGTAGGTAGCTACTTACATTAACCTACTTAAAGAAAAAACACAAAATCAAAAATTAAATAAACAAACAGGTCGGAAAAACGTATGTAAGTAAGTATTTAGGCAAGTACTTTGTAATTTAAATATTCCTTATAACTTAAACTAAATACCTAACACAGTAAAAACTAAATATTTACAAGAAAACCCTACAAACTAAACAAACAAACCAATATATAAACAACGACCACTTATGTATATGGTAAATATTTAGGTAGGTGTAGCTTGTACTTTTTATTCTGCCGAAATACCTACATAGCACAAAACAAAAAAAATACAAATATAAAAAAAAAAGATTCCGACGAATTGATCACCTCCTCCTTTTTTGAAGTCGGTTAAAAAAGAACAGAATACTATTGGTAGCGACTTTGAGGTGTCTGCTTACAACTACGTGTCAAAACGAGTGTGCGGTTAGTAGGTACATATCTCACCAATTTCGGCAGAAATCGTTTCGCTCAGACAACGATGTCGTAGGAAGCACCAATCCACAGAGCAGCGAATTAACGTACCTACTCCTTCACCAGTGCGCGCCTTTATAAAGCTGAAAGTACTAATAATCGTTAAAACCCAATTTCAGTACGCTGCGCTGCTGTATCGATATCAGCTTGCACGTAAACCAACGCTAAGGGCATCTCCAGGTAGAATGCTCTATGGACCAATCATTGTTGACTCAGGTTGTTTACGCTTTCGTAGACTTCGGGTGTGTTCGGCTGAAATTGTGTCTGTTCGGTCAACGGCGTGCGGAGTGAACTCTACCCAAGGCACCGACTTCAAAAGATGATTAAAAATTAAGAAATTGTACATAATTAGTTAGTATTAAAATAGCTTGTCGTACATTCATTAAAAGTAACCAATTATTTTTTGCTTTTTAGTTCCGGTTTTTTTGAAGGCGGTACTTTTTTTATTTAAAAATATTTTTTGTTAAATAAAGATCATAACATTATACGTTGTGACTATTATACGTTATGCATGGAGAAATAAGTAATTTAATTTTTTGGACTTCTTCATGCACTACGTATAAGATTATACGATCTGCCGATTATACGTTGTGCATGGTTTTAAAATTTTGTTAAAATATGACATTATACGATCTGCATATTATACGTTATGCCGTTCCCCCGTATAAATAACGGTTCCGTTATTTAAATAATAATATATTTCCCAGCAATTTTTATGTTAACTCACTTCCGAACTCGAACTCACTCTTACCTGAATGGGCCCCCTGGACCTTGTTATGCGTCCTCATCGCTGATGCAATGTATTATTTATGCTTCCTTTCAAATAGTTGAATAAAGTTATGACTTGATTAGAAAGAGTAAATTCTTATTTTACTTTCGTCGCTGATTTAATTTTATTGTCTCTGCAAATTCCGGTTCCGGTTCCGGGCGAGTTATAATCCCCTCTGGAGTTCCCCAGGGATCGCATTTGGGCCCACTGTTGTTCAACGCGTACCTGTATGATATCGCTGAGTGCTTCCAACACTCACTGTACCTGTTGTACGCTGATGATATGAAGATTTACATGAAGATCGAACAAGATTCGGATTGCGCCAAGCTGCAGCTGGACTTAGACCGACTATCTCAATATTGCAGGCTAAACTGTCTTGATCTTCATGTTCACAAGTGTCAGGTCATCACGTACAGCAGGCGCAGGCGCCCGGTGATGCACACGTACTCGCTGAACGACACCCCTTTGGAGCGAACGGAGCTGGTGAGGGATCTAGGAGTGATGCTTGACTCGAAATTACTATACAATAAACATGTAGACCATATAGTAAGCAAAGCGTACAAGATGTTGGGATTCATTGTACGCACATGTAAACCATTTTCTAGTTCTCCAACATTAAAAACGTTGTACTTTTCATATGTTCGCAGTGTAGTAGAGTTCGCATCGCCCGTCTGGTCCCCATCATACATTACTTATAAAAAACGTATTGAATGGATCCAAAATAAATTTTTAAAACAACTCTCATTTAAATGCAGGCTCCACTTCGAAAACCACGCAGCGGCAAGGAATCACTTCGAGTTGCAGTCCCTCGAGCAGAGACGAACGGTCGCGGACGCCATGTTCTTGTTTAATATCCTAAATTATCATATCGACTGCCCCGACCTTGTCGCTCGAGTATCGCTGCGAGCTTCACCGGTGCGCACTCGCAGTCCTTTTCTGTTCCAAACTCCGAAATGCCACACTAATCACGCCAGGGACTCGGTTATCAATAGATGTATGAGTAATTATAACAATTCATTCGGTAACATTGATATATTTAATAACACAAAACCATCATATTTTTATAAAGTTGTTAAGACATTAAATAACTAAGATATACAAACACGCTAGCATACACACCCTCTCTCTCTTTCACACACACACACACACACACACACACCCTCACACGTATCCTCAAACACCCTTACATCCTCACCTACTCACACACCCGTAGGTACACACCATAAAAAATAAATTTGATGCAATATTTATAATTAGATTAAGTGGATATATTTTTGTATTAGTTTGTTAAAAAGTGAAACTTTATTATTGGCTGTATTGTTTGTGTAGCTTAAGTTTTTCAATATCGTTTAATTTAGCTGTTAAGTTTCCGAATAAATAAAATAAAATAAATAAAATAAATTTAGAGTTCCTACTGCTTTTAAGTCGTATGAATTCTTATTCGTTAATGTACAGATTCTTTTCAACGTTTACGACCTTGAATCCAATAATGTACGTAAAAACGAGTGACCTAAGTTGAGTTGGCTAGATCTCCGTCAAATTAATTGGTACAGAATAGCTCTCAGTCGGCGGTTATCCATATAAATTAGTTTTAAGAATATGATCTGTTGTACGAGGAATTAAAGTTGATTTCAGATTAACAACTAAATAATAAAACCGCAAACAAAAGCAACTGTAGCCTAGAAAAACACCGTCCGGCCATCGGTCCAAAAACCGTTAAGTAATGGAATTCAGAGAACTCTCGTTAGAAGAAAACAACATGTTTTTTTAAAAGACGGAATAACATTTTGCGATAAAAATGCGTTCATATTGAAAACACTGAACGTTGACCTTTGAAAAGATAGCATCTTAGACGGGGCAATATAAATTGAGGCAAGCGAACACTTTGGCTGTGAGAAACTTTCGTACCTATCGCGCTAAAAGTTAATATCTATCAAATTGGTCAAATAAACAGACTACGACTAGACAAACTTGATGGACTAAAAGAAATTTCGGTGAAGACACTAAAAGGTAAACTATTACTTGGCTATTATTTCGGTATTTCTTGTTATTCGGTACTTCTAGCTAGAGATACCGGAGTAACAACAATGTAAATTCGAAAAACGCGAAGAATCCCTATATGGTCGTCAATACGTAGAGTTGTTCCCTGGAAAGTCGGAGCTGCACTGAACGGGGTCCGCTTCGCACTGAACACGAACGTTTGCTCGCATTAAACTCAACAAGGTCCTGGAGACCCCATCCGGAAACTTTTTCCATGGTATCTTCGAGTCTAACAACGAGGCGCCGCCGCCTATCCTCCTACTTCAGCCCGCCTTGCGGTCCAGTGAGAGACTGGTGTACCTGGCTAGCACAGTGCTGTCATCTGCATAGTAATCAATGTCACCCAAATTGAGCGTATCATTAATGTGCAGTATAAAAAGGGTCGGGGACAGCACAGAGCCCTGCGGTGCGCCGGCATTCACTGACATGGCTTTGGAGCAACAACCATCAATCTAGACTTTCATTTTGCGGCTATGCAGAAAGTCAGCAATAAAGTCAAACAGATCGGTTGGAAGGCCATAGCACGGTAGTTTGGAAAGCAGTGCCTTGTGCCAGACCCGGTGAAATGCTTTCGCGTTATCCAGCCCGATAGCCATACCTTCGCCATGATTTTCGAGCGCATCACTTATCTCATGTGAAACGTAAACTAGGAAATCCTGAGCAGACCGATTCGGACGAAAGCCGAATTGGTGATCGCTGAGGAGTTCTAGGGCGAAGATTGATAGGCTTTTTAATTATTATTAAAAAGGTACGTCGCTTATTCCGAAGAAATGTGATATGTATGTATGTATAATCGACCATGAAGCAAGGACACATTCATTGAAGAAAGAGCCCAGTAAAAAGCCACATAGGGTACGAATTTTGCGAATTGCGTAAATTGCTGAATTCAAATTATTAAGTAAGAGTGGTAAACTATTTTCGCAACTCTGACGCCACATAGGGTACGAATTTTGCGAATTTCGTAAATTGCTGAATTCAAATTATTTGCAATATGTATGATGTGAGCGTCCCATTTTAAACCCATGTCTACGTGCAAACCAAGGAACTTAACTACATGCACACTAGTTAGAGCGAAATAAATTAAATGAAAAAAAATACATGGACGTAAAAAGTTTGTGAAAGTAGAAAGTTAGTACGTTAGCAACAAGTTTGCTTTTCATCGTACAGTTGCCTTGCATCACGAGCTAGGCGTTAAAACTCGGTGGCTGCTCCAATCATATATATGTATATCATATATCATATAATTACTTATTGTTGTGAAAATGCGTATTTATTTTAATAATTTTTTTTACAGGGAAATATTAAGAAATTTCCCCACTGAGATTATTGGTGATTTTTTTCTTTGAGCTATCTCATGGAAACTCCGGATTGTTTATTTTTTATTTTTATGTATTTATTTTCTATAAATGTTACATTACTTATACATATTAGATTATATTGTATTAATATCTCAATAAATGGCAATGTATTTACTCCATCGATTAATTTTTTATCGAAGCAGTCGTGTGGAAATCGCCAAAACTTTCAAACGCTCAGCTCGAAATATGGAAATAAGCTTTGAGTCACCAAGATATATCTTTGTAATATTTTTCACCCTCCTCGTCCAGTTGCTGTCAGTGGAAGCTAATTAATTGCCCAGTTTTTTTTCGCAAAGCGAAGATAAGTTTTCTCATTAAGAAAAAGTAGACCGAAACATATTTTTCTTAAATTTTCCGAAAATAGAATCGAAACCCCTAGCAAATCCCGCCATACGAATAAGACGGAACGGAAATTATAAACCTTTTCATAGTTTCAAGTCGCTTACAATGTGTTTATTACATTTAGAAAAAGCCTTCAAGCTGTTCAATCCTGTTCACGCCAATATGGCATGGGTGACCTAGGTGGGTAGTTCGCACATCACAAGCATTCAATCCAAAGTTTTTCCTATGCCACTCGCTCTACGATCAGCTGTCACGCATCACGCATGCGTCGCGTCCCCGCAAACTTTCACCGTGGAGCTCTCGCACGCCCGCAACCCGCCGCGCGCCTGACAAGCTGTGTCGTCTCTCCTCGTCTCGGCGAAGTGCTGTGCCACCGAACGCGGTCCCGGGACCTGGACGCCTAGGAGCTGGTGCTGCTGGAGGTAGGTGGCTGTTCCTACTCCTCTGGTGGCACGCTGTGACGTCCCGAGGCTACAGGGGTATTGCAACTCCTTCGTTTGTGAAGTGCGACCTGCCTGGGCGCGTACAAATCCTTATAGACTAGGAGGTCGCGACAAAAATGGTAACGATGGTGGTTGCGTTACGTAGATAAGGCGCCTGAAAAAGAAGTTATGGTGACAAAAATTATATATGATAAGGTAAATGGATGCAAATGACAAAGCATTATAGTATCAGTACATACTTGGTTAGCAATACAAAAACTGAACAAAATTTTGATTGCATTTCGTAGATTTAGGAGATTTAGGTTACAGACATACGTGTAGGTATATTTAAGTATTTAATTAAAAAACCGAATGGTTATTGGTGCATAATTAATGGTTATCATTTTTTCTAGACAATCAGTATAGTCATCAGCAGGTACATACCAACATCTAATTTATATAGTTAATCTAGATGACGCAATCACTAGGCAGACAGACATATTTAGTATCAGAGGGTTGGTCTCTAACATGTGAACCCTGCTCCCGGAATATTGGGCTGGAGTGCACCACCTCTGGCTACTAGTATAGTTATGGTTATTATAGATCTATCTTCTTTCTTCTTCAGGCGAAAAATAAAGACGAATATATTTAATAACCTTAACTATAAGAAAAACCAGAGGTGCTCTTCAGCCTAGTGTTTTTTTCGACTTATCCAACTCGCGTGAACCTGAAGGCGCGTATTCACCGAGAGAGAATGAGACGCCCATTGTTAGATACTTCCTTCCGTGGTTAGGGATGCCAGCATGGAAAATAAAGGAATTTGTTCTTTTCCGGGATTGTCTATTCGTAATTAGCCTGGTGTTTGTTATCTTGTACATATGTATTGTATTTGTTCTAAAACTATTTTACTAAAGTGATTATAACGAATATAATATATTTCGTCTGGTTTCACCACAGAAATAATTCCGATTTCTGTGGGTTTCACCAAGTGCTAATTTATTTTAATCGACACTTAAAGGGCCTTTATTACTCAAGTGCTGATTATATCGTACTTGTATTGATTGCAAGCTGGTAAGAAATTGTAGCGTCCGCCGCGCCGCCTTATGACGTAACGATACCAGGGGCGAGATTATCTTTTTGCATTGAGTGCGAGACAAGGACGCAACGGCATCGCTCCCAGCAAGGTGCGAGCGAGATGCTGCACCGGATCTCGGCACTGGTGCACAAACAGCGCCGTTTGAGTTAAATTCGTTAGACACAAGACAAGGACGCAACAGCAGCGCTCCCAGCAAGGTGCAAGCGAGATGCTGCACCGGATCTCGCCACTGGGGCCTTAGCGACGCCGATTGGGAATGTCGAAACACGCGGCAATCCTCCGCCGCGCCGCCCGCGGGACACGGGCAGAAGCGGGCAGCACCTTGAGACGCACGGTCGCGCCACGTGCTCCGACGAGTGCGGGTCCCGAGGCCGCGGAGTCAGGCGACATGAACAAAATGTGAAAACTTTCGCTCCCAAAAGTTGGTTGAGCTGTCCGCGTACCACCCTTCGCGAATATCGGTGCGCCCGCCGTGCCGCCGTGTTCCGTATCCGTGTGAGCAGCCGGGCGTGATCTACTTCGAGGCCACACCCACGCCTTCCGATGTCTTCAGCCCGTGGACCAGCAGCCACAGCTTCCGCCGTGCCCTGTCACAGTCGCCGGTCCGACATCTTCAACACGTAGACCCACCACCACAGCGTCGCCGTACGCCTGCCGGATCCCCGCACGGTACCTATACTCTAACGCCAGCCCCCCCCGTAGAAATCTACGATGAAACCGCAAAGAGCGTCTATCAGGACCACCCATTGAAGCAGGACACCGCCCATTCGACTACGCACGACCTCGGACCCACCCCGAGCTCCCGGCATGGAACCCCGGCCATTTGGATATTAGGTTAGGCTAAGGCCGTGTTAGAACACCGCCTTGATTGTTAATTATTTATAGTCTTCTTTGGGCTTCTAAATATAGGCTATTTTAGGTAGATGGTTAGATCGCCACAGCCCAATTTTCTTAATTTGTAGGTGTCTTAAATAGTACAATGCCAGGGTGTATTTTTGATTGTCTGTTTGTGTTTTGTGCCTCAAATGGTCTATAATTTATTACATCTTTTTTGTACCTACTGTAGTCTGTTAATTCGCTATTCATCGATTCCCTACAAATTCACCCATTCCCAACCTGTGAACAGCCTCCCCCACACGCTGCAGAGCTGCCACCAAGTACATTCATGAGATCCCTCCTCTATACATCACACATTATACACCGGCGTAACCACCTGGATATCTTGTAGCCTAATTAAATTGCAACGAACCACCGGAAGATCCCTGGGCCCTTGAAACCCTATATATGTCTGTCGGTCTGTCCGTGGCAACCACTCCTACTTACTCATTTCTTCTAATGCATCACACCCTTTAAATTAACAAGGCTACAATTGGCACCCGAACTGGTTTATTTTAATTTCCTATTTGTATGTATTAATTATATTTATTTTATTATGGTACGCCTCACTTGTTTTATACACTACAAATTAACTCTCCATTTCAGCCCTGACGGTAAGCAAATAGCGAATTAACAAAACTGAATATTAAATGTGTCAATAACGAGTTGTGTCCACCAACGTAATAGGTATATAGGTACTTACGCACGTTATTTCATTTTAGAATATCGAGTCTTGCAATAGCGCACGAAGGCGGTAACTCTCGCTCTTATAGGTGTGCACTGTTTCCTTAGGTTTTTAGGTCATCATATATTGGAAGCCGAGAGCAGAGCATATTCTTTGTCTTTCTCTCATTTCTTATAAATATAGCTTATAGCACGTTGCGCGTGGACAAATCGCGAGCACGTGAGCACGCGACCGGCCAGTCCCGCGATCCGGAACTTCTTGGGTTAGTATGAAACAACGAAATATAAAAAACTGAAATGTGCTGTTTCATTTAAGTGTATAATTTTATGTGTTCTTGATGCTTATGTATTGTGTGTGTAAATAACGTGTGTGAAATTTTTTTTTTTCTTCTCGCTTTATTCTCTTGCGTTGAACACGTAGGTTATATTTGGAAGTCAGGTTAACTACGTGCTTATTGTTAATCACTCGTTAAAACAAACCTTAATCTGTAGTTATCAGGCTTTCGTCTCGTTCGATCTAGTCGCGTGTCGCGTTAACGGAAATTTACGTAATTTTTTTTTAACTCATTTTAAGTAAGTTATTATAGGTACTACAAAATGGAAAGCCAGGACCATTCCGTGTGCATTGACATGCCAGAGGACCAATTAATGATGTATGACAATCAATCCATAAATTCACAGTCGGAGGTTAATGTTGTAACACGTAGTGGTGGTGATTATGGACCCAGTTTTTTTTCCTTGGATAACGATTCCAACCAGTCACCTTCAAGTACCGTGGTAAAACCAGAAGGTCTCCACGAAAATTGTGTGTTCAACAAACATTACTACAACTTATCGTCCTGGAATCTAAAATATAGTGGTGAAACAGATGTACGTGAATTCATTGCCCGTGTCGAAGAGCTTACTTATGCGCGGAAATCTAACTATGACATCGTACTGAGATGTTTCATTGATTTGTTGTCGGGCACTGCTTTGAAATGGTTCCGTACCGTGAGGGATGGAGTTACGAATTGGGACCAGCTTAAGAAAGCCTTGTTAGAGGAGTACGATAATATCGACTACGTTTTCGACACGGAATCCCGTATTCGCTCGTTAAAACAAAAACCTAACCAGAAGTTGTCAGATTTTGTAACAGATGTGAATGATTTGGCAAATAAAATCAAGGGTCAAATTTCCGATATCATGCTTTTCGAAATAATAAAACGAAATATGTTACCTAAGTACAATCAATGTCTGATTTACGGTACGATTAAAAATACTTGCGACCTTCTGGCGTATGGTAAGAAAATTGAACGTTTTAATAATGAGGCCCCCTTCAGTAATATCAAATCAGAGGTGTCCAAAGTTAACAGTTATATTCCTAAAGCCGAGACAGTGTCGACTTCAAACGCAAACGCTTGTCTCAAATGTAAAAATACGGGCCATTCTTTTAAAAACTGCCCGAATATTTTAATACCTATCTGCTTTGACTGCGGCAAGCTAAATGTCACGTCCAAAAATTGTCCCACATGTGCCGCGAAAGGTAACCAAAATTCGAGGTCTACGCCTCAGCCCCACTCTCGGTTCACATCTCGTGCTGAAGCGTCACACCAACGCAGCGGACAACAATACCCGCCGTGGTATAACAATAATGCAGGCCAATTTAGTGTTAGGCAACAGAATCCTCCAACTTATATTAACAACGCCAACAATAACAATTTTAATGGCGGTCAATATCCTCGTTTTAGGCCAGTCTATTCAGGCCAATACAATAACTCTTACCGCCCTAGGGGTCAGCAATACCGACCTTATTTTCCGAACGCGAGTCACCCCCCGGCGACTCACTTTCACTCATCGAACTACGCCGATAGCGCGCGCGAGCTGCCGCATAACAATATTCGAGCGATCGAGGCCCCCCCATCCCCCCCTCAATCTTCCGCTTCTCATACAAAAAACGGGTAAACGCACCGGCGACTTATACCTCCTCGGAAGAATGGCATGACTGGTTAAAATTTGTTCATGACTTTCCGAAAGTTAGCCCGGTGCTATCAAACCAACATGGCGATAGGAGGCCTTACGTTCATTTCAAGTTAAATAATAAGGATTTTACAGCTCTATTAGATAGTGGAGCCGAGATAAATGTGTTTGGTAATAATTCACATCTTGAAATACTGAATATGGGATATACTTTAGACGAGTCCAAAATTTGTTCCGCCTCTACGGCAGACGGGACTAAACAATTTAGTCCAGGCTCAATCCATTGTAATATCGTGGTCGACGGCATTGAAATTCCACTTACTTTTGAAGTTATTCCAGAAATTAAATCTGATTGCATTTTAGGCACAGAATTTTGGGAAAAGTCCGGTCTATCAAAAAAAATTTCCGGCTGTATAAATAAAAAAATCACTTTCCCCATTCCGTCAGAATTTCAGATTTCTTCATTAAACATTGATGGGGCCATTAAAAAAATTAAAGATATTATTTCCAGCTTAGATATCATTAAAAGTAAAATTTCTAGCTTTAACAGCCCCCGTTCGAGCAAACATTATAAGTTGTTGGATGAATCACTTACTAAGTTATTGTTAGCTTTGGACGACATTCCGTCTAATAATAACCCGGACATTAAGTCGGCCCGCAAAATAGCCGTCGCTTCTGTGCAAGAGTCAATAGATGTCTTAGAACGCAAAGCGTATCGGCCGAATTCTCCCCCGCCCACCCTCCCTACGTACGTGCCGCTCGCGTCGGTCGGTGAAACCAAGCCTTCTTCCGGAGCGCTCAATGCCACACATCGCGCTCAGAGCGCACAGCCCCCGCATTCTGTTTCTAACGCGCAACAGCTGCATTCTATTTCTAACTCGAGTAATTGTAAACTTTCTCCAGATGAACAATTAATATTAAATAAAACGATAGAAAAGTTTGAGTCCATATCTTTTGAAAAATGTGGCCTAGGTCGAACGCATCTTCTTGAATATGAAATTGATACGGAAGGTCCTCCAATCAAACAAAGGTTCTATCGCATGTCACCCTACAAACAAAAGTTAGTGGACCAATTAATAGATGAAATGATAGACTTGGATGTTCTGGAACCATCATCGTCACCCTGGGCCAGTCCTGTGTTAGTAGTACCCAAGAAGGACAACTCCTTCCGCCTTTGCATGGACTCTCGTAAACTAAACGCTGTTACAAAAAAATGTAGTTATCCTCTCCCTCGCATAGATAACATTCTTGATAATTTAAAGGACGCAAAATATATTTCTTCCATTGACTTATCTAAGGCATTTCTTCAGCTCCCTCTGGCAGAATCGGCTAAGGAAAAGACAGCGATTATCTCACAGGGCCGAGGCTTATTACAATTTAAGGTGGTCCCTTTTGGGCTATCTAACGCACCCCAGAATTTACAGCGCCTGGTCGATGCGTTACTACCAGGTGCAGAATTCGATGACCATGTGTTTGGTTATCTAGACGACCTAATTATAATTTCCAACAATTTTGCAGACCATATTTCTTACCTTGACAAAGTTTACGAACGTTTACATTTCGCTAACCTAACAGTTAACCTAAAGAAGTGTGAATTTCTAAAATCTGAGCTGAAATATCTTGGTTACGTTATAAACGAGTTCGGCTTAAAGACTGACCCAGCCAAAGTGGAGGCAGTGAAAAACTTTCCAACACCCAAATGTGTCAAAGATGTACGCAGTTTCTTAGGACTAGCTTCCTACTACCGCCGTTTCATCAAAAATTTCTCTACTATTGCGGCGCCCCTGTCCAATCTCACAAGTTCCATCTCTGAAAAATATTCAAAATTTAATTGGACACCTGAGGCAGAGGCAGCCTTCGTAAAATTAAAATCCGCCCTCACTTCAGCCCCAGTTTTATGTGTTCCCAATTTTGAAGCCCCCTTTTTCCTCCACTGTGATGCAAGTTTAGTGGGAATTGGTTCAGCAGTTGTACAAAAGGACGCAAATTTTCAGGAACACCCCGTAGCTTACTATTCGAGAACGCTAACAAAACAAGAGCAAGGTTTTTCTACCACCGAAAGGGAATTACTTAGTATTGTGGAAGCTACCACACATTTTAGACATTACCTAGAAGGAACTCATTTCACGATTGTGACTGACCATGAAAGCTTGAAATGGTTATATAAACTCGAGAACCCCACGGGCAGGCTCGCCCGTTGGTCTACTAGGCTCTCGCAATTCTCCTTTGATATCGTCCACAAGAAAGGCAAACTCCATGTTGTCCCGGACGCGTTGTCACGTATTAAGATCGAAAGTGTAAACTCATCCAACCCAAACGTTCCTATAACTGATGAGTGGTTTTTGAAAATAAAAAATAGTATACAAAAATCACCCGCTAGTTACCCGAACTTTAGGTTGGAAGACGATAAGCTCTTTCGTTTTTGCAAACCTAAATTCAATCTTTTAAATTCATTTTCATGGAAAGAAGTTATTCCCGCTGACCATATTAAACAGCTAGTAACTGCTACTCACGAGAGCCCTCTATCGGCACACCTTGGCCCATTTAAATGTTTTAAAAAGTTACAACTGAATTATTACTGGCCCAACATGTTTCCTTCAATCAAATCAATCTTAAGTTCGTGTGAAGTTTGTTTAGCATTTAAAGCTAATAATCAGCTACCCCATGGTAAAATGTTATTTCAGAAGAAGGTCTACGCTCCAATGCAAACATTAAGTTGCGATCTCATTGGTCCTCTGCCGAGGTCTTATTCAGGACACGCATACTTGCTTACTGTAGTTGACATTTTCTCCAAATTTGTATGGTTATGCCCACTTAGAAAAGCCAATAGTAAGTCAATAATTAAATTCATTGAAAATGAGATTTTCCTAGTCTATGGCGTGCCATATTGTATGATAAGTGATAATGGCGTGCAGTTCGTCTCTAACGAGTTTCAGGCACTTTTAAAAAGGTATAATATCCCTAAATTTTTCAAAAATTGTGTCTATTTCCCACAAAACAATCCAGTGGAAAGACACAATCGTACCATTGAATTAGCCATTGCTTCTTATGTTGAGACAGACCATAGAAACTGGACTAAAAATTTACCTAAGATTCAGGCAGCTTTAAATAGCCATGTCAGCTTAGCCCATGGGTTTTCACCCAATTTTGTAATGACAGGTAGAGAACTCATCTTCGATGGTCGATTCCATAAATTTGCAGATTTCACTAAATTAGAGGAGTTAATTATCGATGGTCGCGACGAATGGACCACTAGCTTAAAATCATTGGCAAGCGTTTTTCATCAAATCCAAGCGAACCTGACTCAAGCATATCAAGCTAATGCCAAACGCTACAACCTTCGTCGTTCAGTGATACATTTCAATGTAGGTGACATAGTCTGGCGTCGATCCCATGTTCAATCGGACGCCGCTAAATTCTTTTCAAATAAATTAGCCCCTCGTTTTATTAAATCTGTGGTCCTTGAGAAAAAATCTGAAAATACATACATTTTGGGCAACATGGATGGTTCCAAGGCAGGCCTAATACATGTGAGTGATATTATTAAATACTAAAAAAAAAATTAATTAAAACTTTTGTTGAACTGGTTTGCATTTCTTTGATATATTTGGTCATAAATTTAAACAATAACTTTAAGTAACAATAAGTTACAAAATTTTTAAATGGTTAAATTCTCTATTAAATTGTATCTTGTGTCACACGCCCTAAAAAGGAGCCAGGTGTCAAGGGATACATGGATGACGGTAATTCTTGGAGAAGTTTTTTTAGTAAAACAAGCTATACTCCAATAGTTAGGTTAGGGTCGGTCGTGCGCGGTTGTTTTTTTGGAATATTTTTCGAACGCACGTTAATATCTAAAGCCTTATTGAAAAAATATCCCGTGAACGGTATTGGCAAGGGAATTCACGTTAATAAATAAAAAGCCCTATCCTTGCTCACGGACGGTTACGTGGGAATCCGTGTTATAAATCTAAGCCTTATCCCGCATCTAGGTGTTCGGTCACAAATCATGCCGACACACTACCTAGGTTAGATTCGTTTTGGTATGTTTATTTAAGTTTTAGTATATGTCTTGTTCTTGGAAAATTTTGTCTTTGGAAAAAAAAAATATTTTGTCTTTTAAAAAAATGTGCTTGTGTCACAATGTACTATTGGGTACACGTGTGTCCTGGGCGATATGGAACGCGGTCGAGTTAACGTTCTTTGTTATAAATTAAAGCCTTATCGACTCACCGGTGCGCGGTTTTTTATGGTATTTTTGAAACGCACGTTAAACGCCCAAGCCTTATTCAAAATATCCCGCAGGACGGTTGGTTGAGAATCCTGCGTAGCAAAAATAAAGCCTTATCTCTCAAACTTATGTGTACGGTCACTCTTGTGTCGTCACAGCTGGAGGCGGTTGTAGAACCTCCATATAAATATAAGCCTTATCTACACTCCACATTGTTCGAATCCGTTAAAATCAGTTCGACAAATTCTTAGTTAGGTTAGGGTCTTTCACAGACGTCCGCGAAGCAAACCAGCCTCGCGTTCGTCGGGTTTTTTTTTTCTTCTCTCTCTTTCTTTTACCTCCACCTCACTTAACCTCACCCCTCACCCTATTCCCTAGCAAGCTTGCGCCCTCCCACCCTAACACCAACCACCTTACCCAACCCAGTATGATAGATAATTTAAAAGAAAGGATACGACAGGATAAGTGAATGATGATGTAAGCAAGTGGTTCCTACCCTTTTCCCCATATCTGTCCTCTGTCACTAGTAAGTGGTCTCAACCGAGTCACTTACGTAGACAAGGCATACAGCGCATTCACCGCGCTTTATTTTATGTTAGTTCTTTTGGTTATTCTCTATTTTTTTTTTCTCTTTTCTTTTTTTTCTTTTAACAGCTATAGTGTACTGTAACGGGCAACACGTCGCGTCAGACACGTTCAGCTGAAAACACATAATGGTGTATTTCGTGATAGATGCCGCCTCCCATGAGGGGGGCAAAATTCTATAGAATCTCTAGGTGCAGGCCATACCCCATTTAACGCTTCTCGACAGGCGGTGCACTAGGCACCTACCTAGGGCCAAGATGAGACACGAGACAGTTCGCGTGTCTTGATCTGAAGGGGTTTTACGAGTTCTCACTCTGAGGCTCACCAATTACAACCAGTTTTTTATGTTAAGTCGGCATAATAAGACTGGTTGGGTTGCATTATTTAGTTTTAAGTTCCAAACAACCATACCCTCCCAACACATGTTCTCTGTACATACCTGTATATAAAAATACTTATAAGTCGTATTTAGATAAAATTTACTCTAGGTAAGAACAAGGATATGACATTTATAAAGCGTCCCTTATAAAAAGGCACTTATTATTTTGGATTTTGAGCGTCTACGGGTTAAATGTTAATGACGTTTCCCATAGGATTCTATTCGGTTAATGTAAACCATTTTGAAGACTGCTGAGTCTTATTTGCCAAATCATTTCATGTGTCTCAAAACGCGTTCGTGAGTGTTGGTAAAACTTTCGTATTAATTGTACAATTGTAAATATTGCTAATTTTAGTTTAAACTTAAAATTAATTTATAGGCGCACAATAGCGACCAATAAGAGTAGGAACTCTAAATAAATATGGCATAGTGAGCCACTGAACATATAAACTCTCGGAAAGACAAAATTAAACACGGATTTTGAGAAAATTCAAATTGTATTAAGATATAAACATGCTAATTATATAAATACAATTAAAATACTTAAGCGTAGGTACTTAGTTAGTTAGTTAGTTCGCGTTCAGAGTGACACATCTTAAGTAGGATGTCGCTAGACACATTATAGTATTTAGAAAGTATACGGAATGTTAGAAATATAATGTCCGGAACACACAGTGGTTCCTACTATCGCTTTAATAATGCTGGTGGACACAACTTCGCTTAATAATGTTTTCTCATACTTGTCTTAATCCTTATTATTGAAAATACACTCAAGGACAAAACTTCCTTTATTGATGTTTTTTTCTTAAATTATTTGTCTTAATTCTTATTATCGAAAGTACACTCATAGATACAACTTCTTTAGTGATGTTTATTTTTATACGTATCTCAATTTTCCTTATTATTGAAAGTACACTCAAGGACACAACTTGTTCTCTTTATGCCTTGCTTTTCTTGTTTTTATTTAAAAAAAAAAAAAGACATTCATGAATATAATTTCGGCTAGTAATGTTTCTTCTCATACTCGTCTTATACTTTTTATTAATAATGAAAGTCAACTTAAAGGATATAAGTCATTGGGCTGTGGCTTCCATAGGATTGTAAATATGTGTTAGCTTGTACATGTGTGTAAATATTTTACTGATTGATAAAAATGTTACTTATATGTTAATGTCATAACACTGTGTTCGATATTAATTCTATTTCTGTTGTCATTTAGATGTTTTAGCATTCCATTGGGCTTGGCTTATAGTATTGTAAACCTGTTGAATGTCTAGAAATTTAAAACAGTTTTGCCAATCGATATCACATTGATGTAAAGATTATCATTAGTAACATTTTGGTTAGCTTCAGTATTAATTATTACTTTTGCACTGTCAATTATAGTTCAGCAATTAATGTTATAGTCACTGTGACATTCTGGTCACTTTGTTAAATGTCTAGGGTACTTAAATTCTTTTTTTTTTGCTTGTTTTTTTTTGTTTTTTAAGTAACCGGGTATTGTAGCGTCCGCCGCGCCGCCTTATGACGTAACGATACCAGGGGCGAGATTATCTTTTTGCATTGAGTGCGAGACAAGGACGCAACGGCATCGCTCCCAGCAAGGTGCGAGCGAGATGCTGCACCGGATCTCGGCACTGGTGCACAAACAGCGCCGTTTGAGTTAAATTCGTTAGACACAAGACAAGGACGCAACAGCAGCGCTCCCAGCAAGGTGCAAGCGAGATGCTGCACCGGATCTCGCCACTGGGGCCTTAGCGACGCCGATTGGGAATGTCGAAACACGCGGCAATCCTCCGCCGCGCCGCCCGCGGGACACGGGCAGAAGCGGGCAGCACCTTGAGACGCACGGTCGCGCCACGTGCTCCGACGAGTGCGGGTCCCGAGGCCGCGGAGTCAGGCGACATGAACAAAATGTGAAAACTTTCGCTCCCAAAAGTTGGTTGAGCTGTCCGCGTACCACCCTTCGCGAATATCGGTGCGCCCGCCGTGCCGCCGTGTTCCGTATCCGTGTGAGCAGCCGGGCGTGATCTACTTCGAGGCCACACCCACGCCTTCCGATGTCTTCAGCCCGTGGACCAGCAGCCACAGCTTCCGCCGTGCCCTGTCACAGTCGCCGGTCCGACATCTTCAACACGTAGACCCACCACCACAGCGTCGCCGTACGCCTGCCGGATCCCCGCACGGTACCTATACTCTAACGCCAGCCCCCCCCGTAGAAATCTACGATGAAACCGCAAAGAGCGTCTATCAGGACCACCCATTGAAGCAGGACACCGCCCATTCGACTACGCACGACCTCGGACCCACCCCGAGCTCCCGGCATGGAACCCCGGCCATTTGGATATTAGGTTAGGCTAAGGCCGTGTTAGAACACCGCCTTGATTGTTAATTATTTATAGTCTTCTTTGGGCTTCTAAATATAGGCTATTTTAGGTAGATGGTTAGATCGCCACAGCCCAATTTTCTTAATTTGTAGGTGTCTTAAATAGTACAATGCCAGGGTGTATTTTTGATTGTCTGTTTGTGTTTTGTGCCTCAAATGGTCTATAATTTATTACATCTTTTTTGTACCTACTGTAGTCTGTTAATTCGCTATTCATCGATTCCCTACAAATTCACCCATTCCCAACCTGTGAACAGCCTCCCCCACACGCTGCAGAGCTGCCACCAAGTACATTCATGAGATCCCTCCTCTATACATCACACATTATACACCGGCGTAACCACCTGGATATCTTGTAGCCTAATTAAATTGCAACGAACCACCGGAAGATCCCTGGGCCCTTGAAACCCTATATATGTCTGTCGGTCTGTCCGTGGCAACCACTCCTACTTACTCATTTCTTCTAATGCATCACACCCTTTAAATTAACAAGGCTACAAAATGCCGTTAAAATGTAGCGATTAAGGTAATCAGCAGTAGGTGAAAAGGGACCTTAAGCTATTGAGTTGATAATATAGAAAACGAAAACGTATTCAATAAGCGGGTAAATTAAAACAGAATAACAGCAACACTGATGTATTTCGCAAAGGTGTTACGGATGTTTGTATGAAGAAGTACTCTGATTGTCGGTCTATTGCTTTGGTACGTCTATGGACGTTTCCTTCTGAAGGAGGTGGATCTTTAGAGTTCAAAATAAAAGTGCAAACACATGTTTGGGAACACACTGGGAAGCGAGATCATATAAGTCCATACATTGATAAGAATTGAGGATAACATTCTCAATTTTATATAAGTATCAGGAACAAAATTAAATAAAAGCAGAAAACCTGGACATGAAGTCTGTATCTTATGCGATTCCCGTTGCAACGTCGGCACGCGCCGTGAATAAAACTCGACAAAAGCCATTCCTCCTTTTTCCCCATCAGCTGAACAAGATTTGCCACTCATCCAATGGCTTGGTACACATTACGGTTTGCGTGTATCTTTATAACACCTGTTACTTAAAACCATCGTTGGCTTCCGCGTGCTCTGACAGATAAATTAATAAGAACCAGAGGATATGTTATAGAGAGAAGTATTTTGAAACAATTCGCTGTCCGGAGAGGAAATGCTGACAGTGTGATGGGAAAGATCCCGCCGCCCGCCGTCGCCTTTATTGGAGGATTTGTTACCTAACTGGCTAGTTAACGCTGTCCCTCCGTCCCCTTTCTACCACCGCAAAACGCGGACAGCAAGGGAATGCACACATTCACTGTCGACATTCCCAAAATAAGAACCCATGGATCCTCTAGACATTTTATCTATAGGATCGGTAAATCGACGACTCCCTGCCGAAGTTTTTCCCTCACCCTGGATTGATTCAAATGTGGTGTGAAGAAGCACCTGGCCGGCCGGCATGCTGTGAAAGTCCGAAGCCCATGGGCGCCGTAGGGCGCCTTTTTTGTGAGGTCCTAGCGTGCTCCATATGCCGCGCATAAACCGTTTTCCGGGCTAGACGGACGAGTGAGCAAAGATTATTTTGGGATTCGTGTAATGAGTTTTTTTTTTTGTTGTTGCACGGAACAAAGGTGCGAATATTGCGCACTTTATATTTCATGTTGTTATTGTGCGAATGAGGTAAAATCGAAGCCGCTAAAATTCCGAGCAACTTCAAAGGAACTGAACGGCTATATAGGGATTCCATTTATTTTGGTTCACGCTGGTACACTCAATATCGAAATTGTTTCCCTGCATTTTTCAAACGTTTTATCTTTGCATTAAATATTTATCCTTTAGGATTTATTATTATTTGAACAATATTATTTAATCAAATGGTTGATATACGAATAACGTCAGTAATAAAAGAAAAATCTTAAGCTTTTTCTGAAAGAGACGAGCGAAACATTTTTCTAAATGCACTTTAGACTAGTCTTTTTTTATGCGACCTGACATGGACGGCTAATACCACATAACTACCGTTATGATATTAGCCCAATACACCACATTCCCGAAGGAATTTGGTGCCACTGCCAACTGGATGGAAAACACGGACAATTTTTAATTGCCGCTTCGACCATCTTTTCATCCAATGCGATGGTACCAATCCGGGCGGGCTTAAACCCTACCATCTAGTAGGGTAAGGGGACCTACAGTTTCGCATGGATTCCGAACCATGGGTCAGCTTACCGATTATCGAACTCGGAAAGAGAAAGACAGTGGTGCATGTCGGTATTGAACCCAGGCCTCTGGTACGATAGGCCAGTCCCCGCGCCACTAGGCTACGAACCGCTCAAGTCTAGATTGTTAGTTAATTTTTTATTGTTCAGTATTGGCCACCTAATCAATCTATTTGTGCCGCCGTGGAAAGTTATTAAAAATTTGATAAACAGGAAGTGTAAAATGTATGCATAGGTATTAGATTTGAAAAATGAAAACGTCTTATAACACATAGGGACGCATCATAAAATCCAAAATGCACAAGATGCAAAACCCACATCATCCAAAACTCTTATTAGTACGAATATTTTAATGTTGACTCGGTTAAATTAAGTGAAATTGTGTGCTTTCTCTTATACACACAAAAATACATCCAATGTTCTGGGGTTGATCTTATGATTTTAATGACTTCGTAAACATCAAAGCGTTGAATGAAATGCCATGCCATATCACTTCGTGACGCTGTTTGAAATCCTAAGCAGTAAAACAGAACCCAATTCAAATTTTACCTTCGTCACATGAAGATGTCAAGAAGTAAATAGGAAATACAGTGACTACTTTTTGGCCCAATAACTGTAATGTGTTGAACCTACACATTACAGTATATCAAAAACAGTAACCGAAATGAGAATAGGTAGTTACAAAGATTCATTCTCATTTTCTTCCCTACAAACATTGGAGAAACTCTCTGGCGATTTTTCATCATTGAATCAGCTGTTATAGAAAATTGTTGCTTTCCCATAAAATGCGAAGTGTTTTCCGAACGCACGATTCATAAATATTTCAATACAAGCAATTCACTAGAGCAGACACCTCAGCGTGCGTGGCGAAAGAAGTGCAGAAATAACATCTATCAGTCATCGAACCTGTGTTTTTATACAAACGGGATTACCATTGACTAGCCATAGACAAAAAATATTATAAGGTAAGCCAACGCGTTCATTGGTGTATACCACAGAATACATACCGGTCGCTTGGCTCGCTCCTTGCATAACGCTAGACGTGTAGAAAAAAACCCGCAATTTCTTTTTTTAATAATAAGGAGGTCCCATTCAGGGTAAGAGTGAGTTCGAATTCTTCACTAAATGTCAACTCACTTTTTTAATAGTTAATGTTTCCACACTTCTTGAACATCATTACAGTTAGATAAAAATCTATTTTTAGATTTTAGATAAAAATCTAAAAATAGCTAGGAAAATATATTTTCCTAGCAATTTTTAGGTTAACTCACTCCCGAACTCGAACTCACTCTTACCTGAATGGGCCCCCAGTTCGTGAAGAAGTGTTTGAAGATATTTACGTTAGTGAATTTTGCACATCAAATAAATCAATTGAGAGCTATGTCTGTATGTTGTTGTTTTTTGATAACTAAGCGTAGATCTAAGATTCAGGTATATGATATACGCTCTTTAAATATTCAGAAAATAAAAAATTTACACTCGCCGCAGATAATCAGAGTACTCTTGCTGATACGACAACCAACTCTCTCAAATTCGTTTCTTAGCCCCTTTATGGAATATCTAAATAAAAACCATATTAATAAAGTCAGCTACAGGTGCTATCATGGACGTTGCTATCCGCAATTTGCATCTCTTATTCCTCTCCATCCAACCTTTATCCGGAGCACCCGTCGCAGAGAAACAGAGCACCCTTTGTGGTTGACACTACGCTTTTGAAAACGAACCGTTTCTCAAACTCATTCCTCAGTCGCACCGCCAGGATATGGAACTGTCTGCCGGCGGGTGTCTTTCCTCAAACCTATAACCTGGGAGTCTAAGCTCGATAGCTCAGCGTTAGTCCGCAAATCCGTTGGTATGGTGCCTCGCTGAGCGTGGTTCCGCGAGGTGAGGTAATCATGGCTTATCTGAGTACCTTCGGTCTCCAAGCTCAACCACCCATACCGATTTAAAAAAATACAAAACTGTACAGAGCAGAGAGCCGAAATATGCGTGTTCGGGCTTTTTTCTTACGAGCTGTACATAGTTACTTAATTTTTAAAACGTTATTTAGTGCCAACGCGTCTTTATTATGATTAACAAATGATTGCTTGAAATGCGCTAGTTCGCAGCCTCTCCTCTCGCAGGGCTGTGCTCGGACTATGAATACTTGATAACCCCTGCTACAAGGATCTCGGCTCCTCGAGATTTTTGGATAGTGTACTGTCTTAAATTATGCGGTTTATAAAACCACTTTGACAGCTCGCGCAGCACAGAATTTTAAAGAGCGAATAGTTAAGAGGGCTTTAAAATTGATGTTAACTAATATATTGGACTTCGAACCGATACTTTGAAGGCTTGATTGACTTTGAGCCGATACTTGCTTGGGCTCGTAAGGTCTCTCTTTGACTGGTTTTAATTGGTAATGGGTTCGTTGCCCAAAGAGCCAGTAAACAGGATGTACAGGTGTAAACGAACGCAAGGATCATTTCACAACTTTGGAGAATTTTCATAATAATATTTAAGCCATAATGTACCGTAAAAAACTAAACGGTATCTACTAACGAGAAAATATCGAGGTTTTTTCTCTTTAACCTTAAATTAATTAGATAATGGTAATGTCGCATCCATTTAAAAAAATAGATGTATTCAATTCTCAGTTGATGGAGTATCTAGAGAGCAATGAACTACTCAGAGATCATCAATACGGCTTCCGTTTGAATCGATCTGCTGGGGATCTCCTAGTTTACGTATCACATGAGATGGGCGATGAGATCATGGCGAAGGTATAGCTATCGGCCTGGATATCGCGAACTAGATATAGCGAAAGCATTTGACCGGGTCTGGCACAAGGCACTGCTTTCCAAGCTGTCCTCTTATGGCATTCCACCCGAGCTGAATGACTGGATCGCCGACTTCCTGCATGGCCGCAGCATAAAAGTCTTGGTTGACGGTGGCTGCTCCAAACCCATGTCTGTGAATTCCGGCGTGCCGCAAGGCTCTGTAATGTCCCCAACCCTTTTTCTGTTGCAAATTAATGATATGCTCAATTGACATTGATTGCTATGGAGACGACAGCACGGTGCTAGCCAGGTACACCAGTCACCCAACCGCAAGCCAGGCTGAACTGGAGGAAATAAGGCGGCGTCTCGTTATTAGACTCGAAGAGATCCTGGAATAAGTTTCCGTATGGGATCTCCAGAAAAAAGCTGAGCTGTCGGTATTTCACCCCTGACAAAAAACTACAAAATGGCGCAGATAAGGTCTTGCGTGGAGTATTGCTCGCATTTGTGGTACGGCTCAGCTGAGCACCCGCTTGGCGCCCTGGACTCGACACGTCGTCGGGCAGTGGGTGTCGTCGACGATCTCGAAGTATCCGTGAATTTGGAGACCCACCAACTCCGAAGGGATGTAGGGTCTCTCTCTATCGTCTTTACTGTGGATAATGCTCGTCGGAGCTGCACAACGCTGTACCTCAGCGCTCAACGCGTAACAGGTATAAAATGCACATATTCACAGTCGACATTCCAAAAATAAGAACCCACCGATCTTCTAGATCCTTCACCTATAGGGCCGGAAACATTGGAATGAACTCCCTTACGAAGTGTTTCGCTCAAAGTACAACCTGGGTTCTTTCAAACATGGCGTGAAGAACGGCGAAGACGACGGCCGACATGGTTTTCGCAGCCCCCCTGTAAGTTCGAAATCCCATGGGCGTCGTCGGGCACCTCAAGAGGTCCTGGCTTACGCCATATGCCGCGCTTAACATTAAAAAACATACTTCATGGGACATTAATAACAATATGTCTGCGTTTGGAGTTTTTAACCGAATTAATTAATTGTTTCAATGGCGGAAAATTTAAAAAGAAAATTACAATTGTGTTCTCCGATACAGATGACGTGGTTTTAACAACGAAACCCACATAGTGAGGAGATATGGCATCGAGCGCGCCTTGAATAGAACCCGATTTTCAAAAACTACTAATCGAACTTGGGGCTGATAATAGTCAGATAAACAGCCAGATAACTATTCGACGGATTTATTTACGCTTCTGCTTATCCGTTCGATATAGTAAGTTCATATGTTTATTAGTAACATTATGTTAGATATTTTTTATAGAAAATATAATTCTCCGGCAATGACTATCCGTCTTTTGAGCAACGTGAATTTGAACTATCAGTCCGATAAGTACTATCTGAGGATTGAAAAATCGGACCTTAAGGTGGCCCATCCCGCTCATCTCCCCATACAAAAGGGGAAAGAAGATCACGCCCGTATTTCTTGTTAAAGATCCAAAATTTTGGTCAAAATAGCTTCATTTGATCGAACTAGATGTCTGATGACCATTGGCATTGTAAAATTGTGTTTGGTTTCTAAGTTATAAGGTCCGAAAGTTCGAATTTTTCGCGCGTTTTATACAATAACTTTGGAGGTGGATTACGCAATAATAAAGTAAGAACATCGTAAAAAGATTAGTCATCAGACATAGCTTATTTAGTCAAGATTTATGATCTATTTGGTTTTTGTTAGATTTTTAACTACAGCGGTCGTGGTTTACTTTTAGCTATAAGTCGTCTTGAAATTAAAATTTTCGTAAATTTTACCAAATCATACACTATGCAAATTGTCTTTTTTGTGGACATGTTGCATCTTCTTCATCACGGAGCCTGTCTTATTCTTTGAAACAGAGAAGGAGCGCAACAGCACGGTTTTGTACCGTGCCCGCGAATGAGTTGGGCCCGCCGGGTTGGGCCACCTTAATCGTACATGCCAGTTCTGTTAGACGGTTTGCGCAATATCGTCAATATCACACGAAATTTTACGAACAACTAATTGGTTAGTTATGCGACGCGACCGTCGGCCCGTGAACTTTCGCTACTCCGATTTTTTTTCAAAGCGTTTTTCCGGATGTTGAAATCGGCACGCATCCGATCCTGGACATACTTTATAAACATGTCGTTCCGGTCGCTGAAATTCTCGAACCACACGTTCCGCTCTGAAATAATTGTACGCCAGCTGAAAAACAACGGCGGAAAAGCGAGCACGTGCTGGGAATACAACACGGGAAGAATAGTACATACTTACACATAAGAGGCATTAGGGATTGGACGTAAAGACTCACAGCAGACGGGGTGTGTGAGTATACATGTGCTATATATACATATACATGTAATATTATGTGCTCACATGAATCAATTCCTGAAGACCCGTCCCCGTATTTATTGGACTGGAATTTTAAAAGTTACTTGACAATCCAATAAATTGTCGCTACGGCCAGCAGGCCTATTTCGTATTTACCGTAATCAGGAATCAGTAATCATGAGTCTGGAAAACCACTTTTATAGCGGTTAAAAGCGATTTTCTTGACGGAAAGATTCCCGTTTCCGGGTCAAGATTTCCTTCGAAAAAATCGCTTAGAAATTAAATCGCTCAGGTTCCCGATTACTGATTACCTACAGAAATTCAGGAATAGGCTTGCCGTACATTACATTTGGGAAATGATTTTTGTGATTGAAATAAACAAAACAGTTGAATACTTTTTTCTGAATATCCTCTAAACAAGAAGTTTTTTTTTTTTTTTTATGCGACCTGACATGGATGGCTAATACCACACAACTACCGTTATGATATTAGCCCAATACACCACCATAGGTGCCATGCCAGGACCTTCCCTTTATGAGCACGGCTACATTGAACTGGATGGAAAACACGGACAATTTTTCATTGCCGCTTCGACCATCTTTTCATCCAATGCGATGGTACCAACCCGGGCGGGCTTAAACCCTACCACCTAGTAGGGGAAGGGGACCTACAGTTTTACATGGATTCCGAACCATGGAGCAGCTCGCATTCGTGACGAAATGCACTTATCGAACTTTGAAAGAGAAAGACAGTGGTGCAAGTTGGTATTGAACCCGGGCCTCTGGTACCCGTAAAGTAATTCCTTAAATTTAGTGTAAACATAGTCTAACGTTCCGTAAGACCGTGGGGACGTTTGTATGTAACCAGACATGGATGGCTAATATCACATGAGAACTACGCTGACGAAATGTACTGGACGCAATATTCCGTGTATAGGTGCAAACACTGAAGAGAAATCAAGAAGAAGTTTTATGCTCTCGATATCGCGTCTCCGCTATATGGTCAAATTTACCATATAGTTGTATGGGAACCCGGCGACGCATCATATGCCACACAGTCGAAACATGGCCACCGCGCGCGAATTCGCTCCAAAATCGTCAAGTCAGTTCCCACCCACACAAACCATCCAATACGTCCAATCAGTTTACGTGGGGCATATACGTTGGGTTGTTAAGTTAAGAAATTAGATCTAGTTGGTCGAAAAGCAAGCGCGCTAGGGGCACATCTCCTTCCCTTTTTGATCTGAGGTTATTCCAATGCCGGGTGTCTCTACATGACACTAACTTTTCCAATAACATATTTCTACATAGTGCGCACTTTAGTCTTGAGAGAGGTCGCACGCGCAAATCACTATGCATCGTGGGCCAGCTATTACCACCCATATCTCTTATTAACCCCTAGTTAAATTTTTTAAACAAAGCAAGCATTCATAGAATAAAACTACTAGACAGGTAGTAACAAGAATTATTTGTTTGCATAATTGTTTGGACAAACAAAATTGTGGACTTCGTTACTGATTGATTCTGAGCTAAATTGTTGTTGTGTGTAAATGTAACGGAATTACTGTCATGTTGACATGACATTCGTTGCCACCCCCAAAGAATTTACAACCCACTTCTAAGCAAAGATCTAAATCGATCATCTAAATCTTAGCTTCTAATATTTTATTTCAGCTATAGCCCGTGTCAATAAATAATGGTATTCAAAATGTCGGCTGGCGCTTGAAGTTCGCGTATTTAGGTTGACCATACATCCGGACCTCAAAAAAATAATTTTCACTGACCTTACAACGGAGCCATACAATTTTAAATTTCCGCGTTCTCCCTTGACATCTCTCATATTGAACCTCACTGCTCACCCCTCCTAATAAAACAGACCCACGTCTTTGTATTTCCTCTTGCAGCGTTGGTGCGGGGGTGCGGGGTTGCGGGGGTGCGGGGGTGCGGGGGTGCGGGGTTGCGGGGGTGCGGGGCGCGGGGATACGAGGCGGTGAAGGTTGTGGCGACTCCAGGAATAAGTTATTGGCTCCCGAGTAACTTTGAAAGCGTACCAGTACGTGCTTCGAGAAATATAACAGTTGTACAACTGAATGCTTTTTTTTTTTAATTAAATGAGTGCTGTTTTCAATAAGTCATTCGTCAGTGACCATTTCTATAAATATTACAGTTCAGAATAGAAAAAATCTATATTTTTCAGTTTCTCAAAAGGACAAACCCGTGATGGACGAACTAAATATGTATGAAACCCTCCTTACGCGAGTCAACCTCGTATTCGTCCGGTTCTTATTTTACAACAGTTCTTCTCTTTAATTACGATCATAGGATATTCATACTCATATTATAGTTAGTTTGTCCTATAATACAACAACGGAGCACCAGGGTTACCATGATAAATAAACTTGCTGTCACCCATCATTTTTTAATTTGACGCTTAATTATTTTTCGTGCCATGCTAACACTGTCAAACGGCGTATTTCGGCCAAGTAAACTTAAATTTGCCAATTACCATGGTAAGAAATGTAACTAAGCGTCAGATTTAAGCATAACTTGACTGTTTCGCCGGCGACTTTTGCCATGGTGACCCTCATATCGAAGAGATTTTTCGCTGGCGGTTTATAGGCCGAAAAGTGACATAGGCTACTTTTTATCGCGAAAAATAAAATATGTTCCACATTGTCTCAAACGAAACCTGGTATCGCAGTTAGTTCTTAAGAAAAAAATAACATTTTATCATTAAGTTGAGGTTATACAATAAAATATCGTTGTAAAACAACAAATTTATGAGATGAAGGTAATCTGGTATCCAAGTCATCCATTTCCAGTCACATAAAAAACATTAGAACCGACCTTATGTTTCATGGGGACGTTTTAATATCCAGCCGGACAGATTCGTAGAATATTATTAGGTAGATATGCCCTTCGCAAATCCATTTTAAGGGGATCGTGTATCCGTCGATGTGATTTGAATTGGAACGCAATTTCGAAGTGTTGTTACTGAAATATTCTGCTCTCGCCGCCTGGCACCTCCCGCCCATCTCGCTCCGCCGCCCTAGGCAGCTACGGAGGCAGTTTTCACCACCTCCAGCTACCTGAAATCCAATAGTTAACTTTCGGTTCCATTGCATATTTATATGGTGTAACCGAAAGGTAGCATTGGGAGTTTTGTAGTCGGATGTGGTGAAACCCGGCGTTAGAGCAATCAACGGACATACAATCCGAAGGCCGTAGGTTCTTTTTTTGATTCAGACAATCTCGAATATCAAATAAAATATAACCGGACACATTACGACATCGTCGCACCTTTTTTCATTCGTAATAATGTTACGATTTATTCTTCCATGAAATTAATAACAAAAAAAACTAAAACAAGCCACTCCCTCTTACCTATATATGTACCAAACAGAATGGAAAATAACCTCGTACTTTTATTATGATAACATAAAAAAATAAAAAAAGTAAAATATTTTTTTCCAAATAAGGCTCAATTCGTTACATTATGTATTTTTTTCTGTGATTTTCACCAACACTGTAGTGGGCTGTCTTCTAAGTATTTTTTATTTGTATTAGGGAACATCTTGCTCCAACAAATTCGAACCCTTTTCTGGTACCCTTCCATCCGGTTTCCCTCATGAAGGCAATGAGGCAAAGGACGCTGGGACGCTGAGGGTGCACGCGAGTCGTCGTTTCACTTGTTTCTCGGGATATCATATGGCATACATGATATTTATTTGAGCATTACATATGTGTTTTAGCTGACTGTGCTCTGCGCATATTTTCGTTAAGTGAGTCCTTAATAACTAGTGGATCTCTGAGCTGCAGACTTCGCGAGTCTGTCTTCGTTGTTTCACTTCATTTACATGCCAGAAATGGCATACTTGATATTTAAAATCTAAAACTGGCTTGACTAAAAAATCTATATAAATATCGAACCAGCTCACAAAATTTCACTGGTACGGATTGAGAAAATATGCGGCCTGTCGGACATACGAAATCATTTTTGCCCAATCTGAAACGGAGACTTCGCTCTTCGCTCGGTCAATAACTTAAGAAACTCGCATAAAATAAAGCGCGTGACGCTGTGTCCCTGCGGGGGCGATAAATGTCACTCCGGCTGGACAATTTAGTTAAATCGTTCCCGGCGAGATGCTAGCGGCGCTGGCGGCGGCACCAACCAGCTCCGCGCCGTACCACACCCAACCAAATTGGGCAACCAAATTAACGAATTCCAGACCCTCCGTGATTAAGGTCTTTGCATTTTTGCTTTCCGTAAATCGATAAAAAATTTAAAATGTTTATTTTTCACGTAGGAACAATTAAGTTACCGATTCGGATACGCGCCCCTGCGCGTCGCTACTTGGCCCCCTCATATGAATACAAGTCGACTTTTTTATGCTTTTTCCAGATTTCTATTTGTATTTTACCCGTACGTTGATCAGCAGGCAAGTTCCTAGGTGGGACGATTGAGCCAGGCGATAGACGACACCGCCGTCAAGCAATGAAAAAATGTGTCAGTAACTACCAAGAATATCCTATTGCTTCTTAGATAACACGAAAAATATATAAACACCTATAATATATTATTATGATTAAATCATAATACGAAATTCCAGTCACATCCAAAACATTCATTCCCCGCCAAAACCCCGCCTTCCCCTGTGTTGTTACTACAAAAATGTTGCCAAGCAAAAAAAGTTGCAAAAAAAAAACCACCTATCCCCCATTAACGTATGTTCAACCGTCTGCCACACACCCTGAATATTTTAATCTCAGAGAACATTTAACATTTTAAACGTTTACTACTCTCTTCAATATTTACTTACAGGTAAACCCCGCACTTTACTCTTTTCTCAAGCTCCCTCGAACTGCGAAACTGAAAGGCTTAGACTGAACTCACAATTAATTGGCTCTGTAAGTTTTCCTCCCTCGGAGAAGCCAATAAGCCTCAACTTTCACTAAACAAGACAAGACGCAATATAGGGGACAGCGCGGGACAACTTGGCTAGATTGCTCGCAATTTTGAAACGGATGCGGCCCCGGGCATCCGACATTGGCGCCATCTATCGCCGCCGCTACAAGGCTTAGGCCGTCATCATCGGCCCGTTAAAACTTTTCTAAACATTCGTGCAAATATTACGTAATATTCGGTGAAGGAATCCCTGCAAATGAAAGGTGTTGATAAAATCTTTCTGCGCTCGAAATTTGGATCCGCTCACAAAATTATTTTCGCTAAGATATACATTAAAGGAAGGTGCCTAGGTACCTACGATAGTATTTTATTCAATTGAATGAGGGTCTTGTTGAGCGTAGTCTAGAAGTTGTAACAGCTTACGACTAAATTGTTACATCCGTATTCAGAGTGGGCGGACTAATCTCATACTAAGTTATGACAGGTACTCTCTGAATACGACTGTTACACACA
Source organism: Incurvaria masculella (assembly GCA_946894095.1). Classification (NCBI taxonomy): domain Eukaryota; kingdom Metazoa; phylum Arthropoda; class Insecta; order Lepidoptera; family Incurvariidae; genus Incurvaria; species Incurvaria masculella. The sequence continues at coordinate 23,303,451 of OX335647.2, forward strand.
TTGACTTATATATTACTTCGTAAGGACCCGGTCAACGCGCACGAATAATGGCACCAGTACGTTGGCCCTACATTTTTCGTTTTAGGGCCAACGCGACTCAGTCGTCTGCGGACCACTGCAGAGTGATGTTGAGTCGTGAAAATGCCCTTGTTGCGCAGTAAAAGGATGCATTAAATACGATACGAAAGTTACAAAGACACATGTAATAACGTATCATCGATAAGTAAACTCAGATAATATTTTTTTCTGTTTAACAATTGAATAATTGCATTTTCAATCGATAATTTAATTAACTACCAAACTTCATAAGCGGGCAAGTGACGCCATGCCGCGCGTCGCACGTGTAGGTGAATTAACCTTGTACGGGCGTCCTTTTTCTTTCTGGTTTATTTTGGAGTGGATATGAGTATGAGTGGGTAATCAAAGATTTGTTTTAATGTGATCTATCATGTGACCACTCGAAGTAAACGTCCCGACCTGATCTACTTGCCTGTTATGTCAAAATTAGTTTTCGTTATATCTTGGGAAACACTGGACATAGACCTATCATGCGACCACTCAATGTAATCGTCCCGACCTGATCTACCTGCCTGTTATGTCAAAATTTGTTTTCGTTATATCTTGGGAAACACTGGTCGTAGACCCACCATGCGACCACTCAAAGTAAACGTCCCGACCTGATCTACCTGCCCGTCATGTCAAAATTTGTTTTCGCTATATCTTGGGAAACACTGGTCGTAGACCCATCATGCGACCACTCAAAATAAACGCCCCGACCTGATCCACCTGCCTGTCATGTGTTTCCCAAGATATAACGAAAACAAATTTTGACATTCCAGATAGTTAGATCAGGTCGGGGCGTTTACTTTGAGTGGTCGCATGATGGGTCTACGATCAGTGTTTCCCAAGATATAACGAAAACAAATTTTGACATGACAGGCAGGTAGATCAGGTCGGGACGTTTACTTTGAGTGGTCGCATGGTGGGTCTACGATCAGTGTTTCACAAGATACAACGAGAACAAATTTTGCCATGACAGGCAGGTAGATCAGGTCGGGACGTTTACTTTGAGTGGTCGCATGATGGGTCTACGACCGGTGTTTCCCAAGATATAACGAAAACAAATTTTGACATGACAGGCAGATAGATCAGGTCGGGACCTTTACTTCGAGTGGTCGCATGATGGGTCTACGACCAGTGTTTCCCTAGATATAACGAAAACAATTTTTGACATGACAGGCAGTTAGATCCAGACCAAGCAGGTACAAGAGAAAATTCAAATTGTATTTAACTTGAATACCTTGAAATTACAAAAAACATTTTTCATTCATAAAAGTTAAAAGAACTTAAAAGTTTAAATTAAAAAGAAAACATTTAAGGACGCAGGTACAAGGTTACATCGTTAGACCTAATGCAAAATGGCTGCGAGTTGTCAACACGACTTTGACACGGCGCTCACGTAGTTCTTCCGAGTTTGGATAGATGGCGCTACTTTTTGCTTGTATGGAGAAGATTTGTTTCAATTCTATATAAGGGCGTATCCTTACCTTTGAAATCATTGGTTACACACTAAATGTTCTGTGTTTGTAGGAGGAATGGTTTTCGTGCGTTGGGACAGCAAACTAACTGGAAGGTAGGCTAGGGTAGTACAAGGTCATATCTCACAACAATATTATCATTCATTTAATTATTTTACATTTGATTTAACATACTTGCATTAAACTGTTTTTTAATTCATAATCAGAACTCAAGATGCAAGGCGGCAATTTTGATTACGTCATACATAGACTTTGTTGGAATCTGTGGAACGGATCAGCTAAGTACACCTAAGGCTCTTGAACAAGATACTGACTACGTCGAGTCGACAAACCCAAAGATTCCCAGAACTTGGAGACCCTCCAACCCCGAATATTTTACGAAAGCCCGTAAGTACATTTGGGTTATTAGTAAACCAGGTACCTCGAAACGTCGGAGAATGTATCATCCTGCCGCGTGAAAAGCCGTAACATGTCCATGAATAGCATTCAAGTCGGCACCGCTCTTGATCCCATATGGAAGAAAGGCCATTATCTCTTCTAAATAAAGTGACGATATTACCTTTTTTTTATTGAATATCCCAAATATTGCTAATACTGAATTTTTATTTAATATTAGCTTAGTGTACTCTCTAATGGCTACCTATCCTGATACATTTATCCATTTATTCACGTCTCGATTTAGCGATCGCCTCGGAACCAACGTCCGCCACGGCCGCGTGCAGACGCGCAGTAATGGCGAAATTAGCAGCGGCGTCTGTCAGATCCGGTACGGGCAATCGTAAACTTGACAATAGGTTCTTTCATTTGGCCGTCGACATGTCAGGTGATGGTAAGCGAGCGCGGCAAAAATGCAGTCACACCTGAGATTGTCAGATACTCTACTGAATACACTATTTAGAGCGTGGTCCAAGAATTCGAGGTTTTGTGGCAGCGATGTAGCATAATTTAGTCATGTCTTGATCTGAACATTTATTTTAGGCAGGATTTGTTTAGTTTAGTGACCGAGTTGCTCGGGTCTCTAAGCACGCATTGCCGAGTTCGCGCGACCATCATTTGGTTTGATTTTGGTGACGAGCTATTGCACGAACTGAATAAAGGTTGGATTTTGTTAGTAGGCCAACAAAACGTGTTTTCGGTGCTAGGAGCCTATTTATATACGTGTCGTGGAGGGCTTTTGTGAGAGCTGTAGTGCCGGTAGGTCGCATTCTTCAGCCAGCCAACACCAAACCGTGACGCCTCTCGTGTCACGCCGAGGATTCAGTGAGCTCCCTAGCCTCCTATCCCAGACCCATATGCTCATGACCTCTGCAGCGGCACTACTTACGATACGACGGGGTGAGCACCGCCTCTTAAAACATTTGTGGCAGCGGCGTAGTTTCATTTAGTCATGTCTTGATCTGAACATTTATTTTAGGCAGGATTCGTTCCTGTCACCATTGATTGCGTCTACTGCTCCAAACACTTCAGAAAATCTGTCAGCAATCGAACGTAATCGTAAGACTTAGTTGACAAATATCATCATAACTTTAGCTAATTTTTTATAAACATGCATAATATATAGCCTTAGAGCATTTGGAATAAAGTGCCTTCCATATATATATATTTTTTTTTAATTAGTGCAGTAGTTCCGGAACTTTTTTTTTTTATGTGACTGGACATGATGGCTAATACCACACCTTCTGTCATGGTATTAGCCCAACACACCACATGGGAACTAGGTGCCATGCCAGGATCTTCACGCCCACATATAAACAATCATACAAAATCGGCTCTCTCTGCGCAACCTGTAAAGCAACAAGCACCGAAGCAATCGGCGTGTCCTACACTCGCATGAACGCTCCCGAGGGAATAACTCCTCCTTCTGGATGACTCCGTGGCAACTCGGAGATACTGTTCGTGTACTCGCCACAAACGAGATGCGCATTTTAATAGAATCTGTGTGCAAGTACTTCTACAAGTACCGTTTCCTACGAATTTGGAATTACAGAGTATTGACAATTGAAATAAGATAAAGTGAAGACAATTTTTGAGACGGACATATACCTACCCAGATATTGTTTAGACATGTAGAGCGAATGAGTGACCACGGAAGCAAAAGAAGATATGATGTGGTGCTACCATATGGCATTCTATCATCTGGGCCCCGGGAAGCACCGTCATAGTGTGAATGCGAGGTAGTACTAACACTCAGTAGTTTTAATTATTAATTTGTTTGACAATTTCTTTATTAGATAGGTAGGAATATCAAAGTAACACGTGTAATTTAAACTTAAAGATAAAAAACTTCGTCTAAAAAACTCGCACACGAAGGGTTCCGTACAAGATTTAACACAAAAAATCACGTTTTTTGTATGCCCCCTTTAATTATTATATTTTTTAAATTTTACCTATTTGTTATTATAGCGGCAAAATAAATACACATTCTGTGAACATTTCAGCTACCTACCTATTACGGTTCATGAGATACAGCCTTGTGCCGGACGGACGGACGGACGATCGGACGGACGGACGGACGGATAGACGGACGGAGAGCGGAGGCTTAGTAATAGGGTTCCGTTGGCACCCTTTGGGTACGGAACGCTAAAAAGAGCCGAAACTCCAGCTGTACCTAACATATTGGCCGTGTTACCTACCGCTTTGAATGATTAATAAACATTCTTGCTTCCACATTTTGTAACTAGGTATGTATTCAAATAAGTATGTAAGACATGACGAATCATTGGCTACTGTCAGTACAGCGTTATCAATCATTTCACTTATCCAGACCGTGGCATATGTCAGTCGGTCTGAATAGTTTCTTGGCCCCATGTTACGGAATTGTGAAAGTTTGAGTGGCGCGGGCATGGGGGGGCGCCAGATACGGGGGTATAGCGACGGCTGTGGGGGTGCGGATGGCAGTGGGTGGTAGTGGCTACATGATTGCCAATAACTCGAACATTGCAGACCTTTCAATCAAGCTCGGTGCAGGAGCTATGTGCTCTGTGTGTAATTATCACTATTTCTACTGTCCTTTGCTCTCTACTTACCAATACCCACATACCACCATCGCGGTATGCAGCTTAGTGATCTCAACCCTGTGCCCACTAATCACCAACTTGCATAAAATCCAACTCCTGGCGTCTCTCTGTTCGTCTATATGTCTTTCGGTCTATTTGTTTGTTTACAACTTGGGATTGTTATTAAAAAACTAAGAAGTTTTACAGCTTGCCTTTTCCCATAACATATGTATATGCTACTTTGATAATTAGTCTGAGAAAACTCCACCGATTTTCTTTGTACCTTTTCACGGCTGAAGGTGCTAAGTTCAAGTTTAGTGCACCACATTTAATGGGTCGTAGCTCAGGAGCGCGGGGTCTCGGCTCGCATGCCAGAAGTCAAGGGTTTCATTGATCCCCGACCTGCTTTCTTTCTCTTTCTGACGTGGATAAGTGCCTTTCTTCCCTTACTGGGGTTAAGTCCACCAGGGTTGGTATGTACCATCGCATCTCATAAAAATCGGCAATAAAAAAATGTGCGTGTTTTCCATCCAGTTCAATGTAGCCCTGCTCAAAGGAATGTTTCGGTATCGCACCTAATTCCTTCGGCAATGCAATGTGTTGAGCTAATACCATGACGGTGGGTGTCGTGTATTCACACACACCATGTCCAGTTACTGATAGGTACACAAAAAAACCTGTTCGGTTAAGTGGAACTTTCGGACAAACTCTCTCGGTGCAGTTTTCTCTTAATAAAAGTTAATCCATTCAGCAACACATCAGTTGTGACGTCTGGTTTCCTGCAGCAAGAATTGGTGTCAAACCCGTATCAGGCTGAAGAGGGGCTAGCTTTCAAACACGAGATCTTGTCAAAGGAAGAAATGTAGTTGGATCTAAAAATAAATGTTGTAAGCGTCTTAAACCTCACGCCACAATGCGCGTGTCCGTCACGCCTCTGTCAATAACTCTCAACCACAGAATATGCAATAGCAGAATAAGTCTAACTCTTCCAGAACGAGAAATGGTATCGCTGGAATGCTCGATTATTTTAATACTATGGATAGAATAAGCGAGAATAGTATCTATTCTTTAACCGTATAGCACCTCGCGCTCGAACTTTTAGTCCCGATTGCACGAAGAGACGGCTGAGTTAATCAATGTCCTAACAGGTCACTTTCAGTGAACCGCATGAAGTTCCTTACATACAGTACATACAAAGTGACGTGTTTGATCATACTTTGACGTTGATTTTGATATTTTGTCCTTTCGTGCATTCGGCACTTACACGGTGATCTTTTGAATGCCCAACGAAACGAAGGGGTTATCCTAGAATAAAATATAAGCACTTTAAAATTTTAAAATGTTCCTGAAATGGCGAAATAAACTCGTGATTTTTTTCGAGGTTTCAGAAATGATTTAAAATATTTTAGTAAGGTGCTTTTTAGTGATTCTCCTTTTTATTTTTCTGCTACAAAATCTCTGCCGTAGTGTCTGCGTTTAAAAGAGCACTCTGTATATAAACCAAAAGAAGCCAAGCAGTGGTTGAAAAAGCCATGAAAAGCTGCCTACGAAACAGCCGAAACGCCGTGTCTTGTGAATATAGTCGTAAATTTTACTGCCAGGGCGGTTACGACCGGGTATAAGGCGATATTGGAAAAAGTCACCTCAATTAATGTAAACACTTGAAACAACAACTATACACGTGGCGGGTCAGAACTGAGGACGGGTAGCGAACTTGAGACTTGACACGAATTCCCTGCGAAATGAGTTCCTGGGTCAACTCTCGAAGCAGGGCAGTATCTACTGCAGCGAAATATTTAGCAGAACGTCACGCGCCGCCCCTAGGCACCACGTTTCCAGGGGTATTTCTTGAGCGGACTCAATATTATATCAATGTTTTCTGTTTTTCGTTCTTTACACCTACACTATATTCATGGACAACAATAAAAAAAACTGAGCCGATTGGTTAGAGAATATGCTTTTTAGGGTTCCGTACCCAAAGGGTAAAAACGGAACCCTATTACTAAGCCTCCGCTGTCCGTCCGTCCGTCCGTTCGTCTGTCACAGGGCTGTATCTCATGAACCGTAATAGGTAGGCAGCTGAAATTTTCACAGAGTGTGTATTTATTTTGCCGCTATAACAACAAATAGGTAAAATAAAAAATATATAAAAAATAAAGGGGGTCTCATGCAAAAAAACCTGTTTTTTTGTGTTAAATCTAGTACGATGGTACGGAACCCTTCGTGTGCAAGTCAGACTCGCACTTGGCCGGTTTTTTTCAAACAATGATTGAAAAACACTAGTTTTACTTTGGAGTAAATTATTCCTCGGCAGAGAGTGCATTCCACAATTTACTGAACCGATAGATTAAGAATATCTATATAAGTATTAGTTTGGCTCTTATTTTAGGAATGTCGTCAGTAAATGGTCCCCTTCTTGTTACGCATTGATCTATGATAAAAAGGGGACCGGACGGAGGGATTGCGTTATCCAACTCCCAAGTCCCAAGAGCATTATCCGTAGTAGAGACGATGAACCAGAGAAATATACCCTACATATCTACGGAGTTGGAGGTTCTCTAAGATATCAGAGGTCTCTGAATTCTGGGCTGCATCTGGGATGGGACGAGATGCACAGTATGACAGTGTATCAAGTTCAATAAACCAAGCAGGCACACTGCTAATCCGTGCCTTGGACCCTAGATGGCCTTGATATGTGGTATTTCTACTCTCCCTTGATGACAAACATATGGGCAATGATTTATTCTTTGAATATAATGTTTGTAACACTTTTGAGATTACCGCGGTCGTTCAACATGTTTGAAACTAACGACTTCTCACGCGGCGTTCACGCGGCGGGAGGAGACATTCTCCGAAGTTTCGAGCTTACGTACGCTGCTGTGTGCGAACGTAGCGGGTGCCTCCTTGACAAGGGGCTGAACGATCAACTCGAAACGTCGGAGAATGTCTCTTCCCGCCGCGTGAAAAGCCGTTGGTTTTCAAACATGTTTGTAACACATTTATTTATTTTTTAAGGCGCTGGTACATGTTTTTTTGGTTTTTGGTTACTCGCGAACAAATCACATTAAAAAAACCGACCAAGTGCGAATCGGACTCGCACACGAAGGGTTCCGTACCATAAATGCAAAAAAATCACGTTTTTTGTATGGGTCCCCGCTTTAATTTTTATTATTTTTCATTTTACCTATTTGTTGTTATAGCGGCTAAATACATACACACTCTGTCTCATTTCAGTTGCCTACCTATTACGGTTCATGAGATACAGCCCTGTGACAGACGTACGGACGGACGGACGGACGGACGGACAGCGGAGGCTTAGTAATAGGGTTCCGTTTTCACCGTTTGGGGACGGAACCCTAAAAATCAGGGCGAGCACGGAACGAATTTCTCTCAGCCAGTCAAAGATTACTCAAATCCGAGGTTGCACTACTATGGGAAGACAGTACCGATTGCATTGATCTGTGGCCTGTGCCAGTTTTAAAATTCGTTACATGACGGCTCCCATCTCTCTGGCTAAAGATTTAAAAAGTGCTTCCCGTGCAAAGCCGGGGCGGGTCGCTAGTAATTAATATTTTTGGCATGCGTCTTATCCGTTAAACAATTAAACTACCTTCATTCAGGCACCGCGCCGCCCTTGCGCCACTCCGCTACTGGCAAATAAAATTCGTGGGGCAATAAACGTCTCCGGTCCGTGTTGTGTTGTGCTCGTCTCGTTTCATTGAGTGAGAAAGGACGGGAGTGACGAATCTCTGATCTCTTACGAATTTGAAATACCACGTAAATTTACGTGGTGCAGAATTGATCGAATTCCCTCACATATTTTTTCACATGTTACGCCGGTTCACCCCCCCCCTTCCCCAGGATTTCAAATAAATGTAATTAAAAATAAGATAAAGACGTACTTAGCTATGTATAGTAGTTAAGTATTCAAGTGTATTGCTTACCTCTTTCTTACTCTTTTATCCCTTGCCTTGCCAACACGACAAAAGTAAAGACCAAACCAGTATTTTTTATAAAAAAATAAGGGTAAATAAATAATAATCGGTGTTCAATACAACGAACGTTGGGCGGTGAGTGCCGATAAAACAACTGGGCGGATTCCGAAGTAATTAGCTCGCTTCGTGACTGAAAAACACCGCTGAATCATGCAAGATCGGGCGACAAAGCGGTGAAGATAGCGCCGCGACGATGTAGTTTTTAACCGACTTCAAAAAAAGGAGGAGGTTATCAATTCGTCTGTATGTTTTTTTTTTTGTTTTTTTTTGTTTTTTTTTATGTTTGTTACCTCATAACTTTTGCCTGGGCGAACCGATTCTGATGATTATTTTTTTAAATGATAGCTAGTGCTTCCCAAGTGGTCCCATTTTAATTTGGTTAAGTTCTGACAATGATATCCATGAGAAAATCATAAAAGTCTTAAATTTGTATAAAGATGTGCGCGACAAATGGACGAATAACTCAATATAACGCCAACCGATTTCGGTGATTCTTTTTTTATTGGAAAGGACGTGTACAAATTAGTAAGTGTACTTCAGATTCACTAAAACTAAACAAATAAAAAAATAATTTAACAAAAAAAAATAACCGACTTCAAAGAAAAAGCACTAAAAAGTAAAAAATAATTTTCATTTTTGTAGTTACGATTTCTGTTATTTTTTGAGTCGGTGTCAGCCAAGGTTAGGTTAGGTTAGGTTAGGTTCTCTTGATTGGCGCAGCGCGTGCCCGGCTGACGCCGACTCAAAAAATAACGGAAATCGTACTACAAAAATGAAAATTATATTTTACTTTTTAGTGCTTTTTCTTTGAAGTCGGTTATTTTTTTTGTTAAATTATTTTTTTACTGTCGAAGTTTTCGTGTTGACATCGCAAAAGCCTCTGTTTTGTGCAGAGTAAATGTAAGTACATACTAATATACTAATCATATTAGATAGGACACAAACCAGCCATCGCCCCCTAAACCGCTTCAACGCCCCCCAATTTCCTTTAGGCTATTTACCGCCCCCCTGTAGGCCTCTAGCGCCCACTAGGGGCATTTATTGTCCACTTTGAGAAATACTGTTGTAGATATATCTTCTTTCTTCTTCAGGCGAAAAATTTGGATAGATATTTAATAGCCATAGCTATCATATTAACCAGAGATAGTGCACACCACCCCAAGTCTTAGTCACAGCTTGGAAGCAAAGCTGTAATATATACAAAAAATATTTTTCAGGCTTTTTTTTTTACATGGGATATCGAACTTTCAGGGGTGCTGCGAAAACCATGCCGGCCGGCCGGCACACCATGTTTGAACGAGTTTGCACTCTAAGGGAAATACCTCGGCAGAGAGTTCATTCCATTGTTTACCGACCCTATAGATATAGGCTCTGGAGGATCGGTGGGTTCCTATTTTGGGAATGTCGACTGTGAATTTTTGTGCATTATCTTCCTGTTCCGCTTTGAGTGAGGGTGGAAAGGTAGTCTCCTAATATAAATTCATGTTGTTATTAAACCCAGATATAAGACAGATATTTAACTACCCACCATTGTTTCAAATCAAACATGGTAAAAAAATGTATACAAAAAAATCACGTTTTGTGTATGGGGACCCCCTTCAATTTTAATTATTTCTTAATCTTACCTATTTGTTGTTATAGCGGCAAAATAAATACACACTCTGTGAACATTTCAGCTGTCTATCTGTTACGGTTACTGAGATACAGCGCTGTGACAGACGGACAGACGGACGGACGGACGGACGGACGGACGGACGGACGGACGGACATACGGACGGACGGTCGGACGGACAGCGGAGGCTTAGTAATAGGGTTCCGTTTCCACCCTTTGGGTACGGAACCCTAAAAATCAAACGGCTAATATCATGGCTTATCATCCATATCCGGCAACAAAAAAGACTAGAGGCAATAAAGTGTCTGCTATCTTGTCACCGATTGCTTATCTTGTTTAATCCGGCCGGCTTAATACCGCAGATTATAGACAGATTATGCACGTGATTGCGACCGACCGTCAACGTTGGACTAGACAGGGAGAAGGGGGTAGATCGCACAGAATACAGCGCTCGCAACACCCTACGTAGGAGTCGTCGGACTGGTCGCTCGACGAATCGCATCACCGTGGTCGCGCGGGTGGACTATCGACCACGCAGAAGAGAAAATAAAGGAGAGGGTTCATGCGACAGTTACTCGAGTCACGCTGCGCCGCCGTACGCATAGAGGTTAAGAAATAACAGGAGAACGGATGGAACTAAAAATGTGTCGATACTTCAATTGTGCCGCCGGAGGAATTCATTCGACCTTTCTTTCGGCATATATTCTTTGGTTTCGGCACTCGCTGAATACATCATTACGAATGAAGAATGACGTAACGACCGTCTGGTTTATTGAAAAAGAATTCTTATCTTTATCAATTTACCTACCAATTTGGGAGGCTTCAAATTGGATTTTTCTCCGTTTTCATTACTGCGCTACAAATGTTTACGGCGAAATAATGTTGTAAGTCGCGTAGCGTCATTTTTTGCGCGCTTGTTATATAGAATTTATTTTTCTATACATTCTTCACCTCCATGGACAAATTGTGCATATGGAAGCCGGCCGCGCGACGTACGCGACGTATTACAAACATCGCCAATCCTCGCCACCGCGTTCAATTTACTCACGAAATGCGTTCGCAAAGTCAGTTTTCACTCAAAACCTCCATTACGTCTGCTACTATGTTTGCGGTGGCATTCACGTTTAAGTATGGTTGTAAATTATAGAAATTAGAGACAGCGGGTATCAATAGGCGCACGGGATAGTACATCTCCTTCCTTTGTTGATCTGAGGTCGATGCATGCTTTTCAAGTCAACAACGCTGGGAAGGATGGGGTAGGGTGAAGCGAGGGGTGAAGTGGGCCGACGGTATCAGCAGCAGAGCACGTGAATTATTGGCCCATTCGTCTGGTGGCGTGTCGTCGACGTGCGGAAACCTAACTTGCGGCAATTTATGGACAGTTCTCGAATTATAAGGGGCATACATCTGCTCACGTTAGTTGAGTCGCCACCTACATTTTTGACGCTGATATCGCTCAATCCTTCTATCACTAACTCTTATAAATTCCAACTTTCTGATCGTCCGCTTATAACTTAAGAATCACTGACTCCATTTTGATGCGGTTTACGTTTAACTTGATTCTTACCACCAATTATAGGCTTCATCATTCATATGTCACGTTCATTTATCTGCGGGGGCAGCAGTATTGTTAAGTATGAGAGAAATCGGGGAAAACGGACTTTAATTCATCAAACTATTACGCGGGCTGAACCGCGGGCATCTACTAATCCTGCATACATACGTATACATGAAGATCGTTGATCTCCATGTACATATGTATTCCTAGAATACAACTCAGTGGCCGTCTTAGTGGTAGTGGCAGGTAGGACAAGGCCACTTACATTGAACTAAAAAAACAACTAGAAACGCCATCAGAGTCAAACATTATACAAGAGACCGTTTCAACTCGTTTTCCCCTCTAGCCTATGGTGTCGCCTTCATGAAATTTTTATTTTCCCGCTCTCAGTTATAATTTTTAATCAACAAACGTTTTGCCATCTAAATTATTCATAACATACTCATATTAATATTTATAACCAAATATAAGATTTGAATATTCAATTAATACACAAAACATTACGCGAATCAGGTAATTTAAAATTGCAACTTTCGTATTAATCCTCACCTCAGAGATCTTTTTCTTAACCTGGTATCACTCAGTTATCCGTCGCATTCTGTTTCATGAGAGCGAGAGAGACCTAAATAGGAAAATCATGTTTGCTATAAAGGGCGCGCACTTGTCTGAGAGAACACCATCCTCCGGCGAACGCGATACACACACACACTCACACCACAAATGCACGACTGACAGAGACCTATAGTGAAGTACTTAATAAAATATACGTATGCTAGAAAGAGATACCGGCTTTTCCGATAGTTTTGTCGTTCAATGTCGGATATCACGATAACGACACCGCGCCGTACGCCATACTGCCACACATATCACCATAATATAACGCCATTTGATAAAATTTCGATAGCAAACCTGTGATATGTGATTCTATCTTCCGTCTTGGCTTTCCCGTAATCGTTTTTACATGTTTACACTGCAAGCGACGGCATAATTCTTCCTTTCTTCTACCATAGATCAGCACCTATACAATCGGCAAACACGCGCGAACGCCGTGACGGGTGTTTCGAAACTGACAGCTCAGGTACTCTAAATTGTTCGAATTAGAGTACCTGACTTGACACGCACGGGAAAGCTCAGAACGGATCTAAATGTTTTCTTTATATCGATGGCCACTTAAAAGTCTATGCGATCCCGAGTTTTTAATTCCGGAGCTCTGAAGCATATTCGACGCCTGACAGTGTTTTTATTTCGCTTTTGTTGCGAGCGGACACGAGAAAGATACATGTTCATCGAACGATATCGTTTGTGCTCTCGCTGCAGGGGGGGTGAACAGTCAAATGAGTGACGTTTAGTTACATTTCGTGTCATGTTAACGGTCAAACGACGTGTGATAAAACTTAAATTAAGCAGTTAGCATTGTACGAAATGCAACTAAACGTACTTGCCTGTTTACCTGGCGAGTTAATACCATGGTAACGCCCCTGGCCGCCAGCCGATGAAACGAGTGGTGTTATCGCTACTGTAGCCAGTCTGTTGTCAAGTGGACTGAGCGTGTGGACTGGGAGCAATGCACTCACAATTCACTGGAGTCTGGACTACTGTGTTATGGCAGCGTACGGCACTTCATATTACATTTCACTCCGGGAAACTTTCATTAAGTCCAGCTGCATTGCATAGCCTCCTCCTAAAGAGAGGTAAGCGTTCAAAACAGCGCCTTTTCAGGGTTCCGTACCCAAAGGGTACCAAACTGAACCCTATAACTAAGCATCCGCTGTCCGTTCGTTTATCCGTCCGTTCGTCCGCCCATCCGTCGGACCGTCGGTCTGTCCGTTTGTCTGTCACAGGGCTGAATATCATGAACCATAATAGGTAGACAGCTGAAATTTTCACAGAGTGTGTATTTCTAAGAAATAAAACCAACAAAAATGTGGCCACCACACAAGAAACGTTATTTTTGTGTGTCAAATTAGGTATAATACTACGGAACCCTTTGTGTGCGTGTCCGACTCGTAGGCGGGTTTTTTGTAAATAAGTTCAAACCTTTTGGCTGAATTATCAAATAATAATTTGCTATAATTATTCGTAGACATAATAAAAGTGAGGGTCGCTTCTTCATATCGTACAAACGGTGACACAGTTGCTCGGGGCAGGTGTCGGATGTAGGGTCGGTGTAAGGCTGTCCGCTGTACCGTAGAATAAGTACTATAAGGAACGGGACGGGCGGCACGTCCCAGCGATCTATCGCGCCCGCCAGGGACCGCCTCGTTACTGCGCGGGACCGTCTTCCCTCCTTACAGTTAGGGTCAGATTTCACCGAGTCGCCAGCGGTCTTTTGGTGTATAGCTCATTCATAATAAATGGCGGTACAGTGGGGGTTAGTCCAAAGATTTTAAGTTGAATGTTGAAACATTTTATTCATGTAACTGTGCATACTTAAATGGCTAATACCACTCCTCCGACATAATATTGACCGACACCCCTCAAAGTGCCATGTGAGGACGTTCCTTATGTTGCACAGCAACATTGAACTGCATGGAAAACATGGACAGCTTTCATTGCCGCTTGGACCATCGTTCATTCAGTGCGATGATACCTACCCGGGCGAGATTAACCCTACCACCTAGTAAGTAAGGAAGGGGACCTACTCTGTAACGTGGAATCCAAATCGCGGGCGACAAATCCCTTAGTCGGCTCTTACGACATGCGTGAATAAATGTAGTGGGTGCCCTTTCATTCGAAAGATTTTCTTTTTCGTTTTCCGCAGCATTGTCGTCAATTCGGACTGTGCGGCATAGATAAGAGATATACGACAGATCTATAGCTTTTTAGGGTTCCGTACCCAAAGGGTGAAAACGGAACCATATTATTAAGCCTCCGCTGTCCGTCCGTCCGTCCGTCCGTCCGTCCGTCCGTCCGTCGGTCTGTCCCAGGGCTGTCTCATGAACCGTTGTAGGTGGGCAGCTGAAATTTTCACAGAGTGTGTAATATATTTTGCCGTTATAACAACAAATAGATAAAATTAAACAATAATGAAAATTAAAGGGGGGCCCCATACAAAGAACGTGCTTTTTGGGGTTAATCATGTACGATGGTACGGAACCCTTCGTGTGAGAGTCCGACTTGAACTTGGCCGGTTTTTTAAAAGTGCGCGCCGCGTTGTCGTCTTGATGTGAAATTACCCTTAGATAGCATTACCTCCCCCGGGAGGCGGGGGGAGGTGGTGTTGCAGGAATAACTTGAGAGAACTGCGAACTTAGAAGAGAAGTCGAATGAGGAATGAGAAATCCGCTGATAAACTTGGTTTTGAGCAAATTTAGAGATGATCTTATTCACAGGCTATGCAGCGTGTTGCAACGGCCAGTAAACGGCACATATTGAATTTCGACTCACATACGTTTACCATGCAAATGCCAATGCCTGCTGTGGGGTGTGCCGAGGTAATGCGCTCTGTAAATACATTTTAGGATATGATTATTGGGATTCAAATAAAAAAAAAGTTTTAAAACTTTTTTCTGTATATACTCTAAATAAAAAAACCGGCCAAGTGCGAGTCGGACTCGCACACGAAGGGTTCCGTACCATCGTAAAAAAATGTATACAAAAAAATCACGTTTTTTGTATGGGGACCCCCTTTAATTTTAATTATTTCTTAATCTTACCTATTTGTTGTTATAGCGTCAAAATAAATACACACTCTGTGAAAATTTCAGCTCTCTATCTGTTACGGTTACTGAGATACAGCCCTGTGACAGACGGACAGACGGACGGACGGACGGACGGACGGACGGACGGACAGCGGAGGCTTAGTAATAGGGTTCCGTTTTCACCCTTTGGGTACGGAACCCTAAAAATTAGACTTTCCGTACAAAGTAATCCATTACTTTAGTGTAAAACGAATCTAATGTTCCGTAAAAACTTGGGAACTGAAGGTCTATTCCTGGTATTCAGTAATCAGGGATCAGGAAACCTGAGTCTAGAAAACCGCTTTTGTAGCGGGTTTCAAAGCGATTTTCTTGACGAAAATATTCCGGAACATAGTTTTTTAGGGTTCCGTACCCAAAGGGTGAAAACGGAACCCTATTACTAAGCCTCCGCTGTCCGTCCGTCCGTCCGTCCGTCCGTCTGTCCGTCTGTCACAGGGCTGTATCTCAGTAACCGTAACAGATAGACAGCTGAAATTTTCACAGAGTGTGTATTTATTTTGCCGGTATAACAACAAATAGGTAAGATTAAAAAATAATTAAAATTAAAGGGGCCCCATACAAAAAACCTGATTTTTTTTTGGTACGATGGTACGGAACCCTTCGTGTGCGAGTCCGACTTGCACTTGGCCGGTTTTTTATTCAATCAAGGTTTTCCGTAAAAAAACTCGCTTTCTAAATCGCTATAAAAAGGGTTTTCTAGACTCAGGATTCCTGATTACGGAATGCCAGGAATAGACCTGCTGGACATGGATGGCTAATACCGAACAAATACCGTTATGATATTTGCCCAATACACGACATTCCCGAAGGAATTAGGTGCCATGCCAGGACCTTCCCTTTATGGGCACTGCTATATTGAACTGGATTGAAAACACGGACAATTTGTTTTTGCCGCTTCGGCGATCTTTCCATCTAATGCGATGGTACCAACCCGGGCGGGCTTAAGCCCTACCACCTAGTAGGGAAAGGGGACTTACAATTTTACATGGAGTCCTAACCATGGAACAGTTCGCATTCGTAACGAATTGCACTTATCCAACTCAGAAAGAGAAAAAAAGTGTCGCATGAACGGGGCAAGAATTTGAACCCAGACCTACTGGTATGCAAGGCAAGTACCAGTACCACGCACCTTCGCTTCCACCAAGATGCAAAAAGTTGAAATGAAGACATAAAATGTAAAGTGTTGTGTATATTTTGACCTCTTTTCGCCACTACCCTCCTGTTTCTGTACAATGTGCTTACTTACGATGCAGGTGAGATATTTGAATGTTTCATCAAAAACTGGCAGTTCAGTAAAATAAGATTGTAATATATCATCTAGCATCTAGGGTTGCCACCTTTGGAGTACGTAGTCTTAGATGACTCATGGTCACTAACTAACTTCACTAGTAAAGGAGCACGACTAAAAAATAAGTTATTAATGCATTCTGCATCGGCAGCACATTAAAAAAAACAACATTTCGCATCGGAAGGACTAAAAACAATTTTTAATTAAAGGAGGATGCCCAAAATAAAAGCCGAGACGATATTTTCGTTGAATGTAATAGAAAAGTGCATTAGTTGTTGGAATTTTAAATTCATAAAATATATTTTCGTGCAATATTTCTCCTTTTTTTGCAAATACAAATACAATAACAAATAAATAGTTGCATTCTGACTTTCGATTTTGTAAAGCGGAAGCTACGACACCTACAGATGGATGAACTTGCGCACGATCCTTCTCTTTCGCGCAGCATGTTGATAAAAGAGATGGAAGTTTGATGCATGTGTTTTCTCCAGACGCGACGACGCACGCGGCGACGACGACGTTGCCATTTATGATATGATAAATATGACTATACCTTCATCGTTTTGATTGTGGCTTGACAGTTTTATTTATCAAAACAATTTTTCAAAAATCTATTTCTATAGTTAGACTTCCCGGAACCGGTTGTCCTACCCCTTCCAAGCGCCAGCTTCTGCGCGGTAACCCAATTCGATTTATGTGTAGCCGTTTGCCAACCATTTTTGGATGATTACTAAATACTTTCGGGATACTCCCGGAAATTCGAGAGAGGTGGCAACCCTGCCATCATCCAGCCTATCTAATCTTTTATGACACGTACGTCTCCATGACGGAGACCTGCCGCGATGCCGCTCCGCCGCCTACCCGCACAAGGAGCCAGATATCGCCAGCTTCCTGCCTATTGTGCAGGCGCCGCCGACCCCGCGCGGCCACATCACGCCGGCATACAGAGACACCAATTGAGACCTCACATCTGTTCGTGCACTGAAGACTGTCGCGATTGGCTCTCGGAAGAAATGTGTCAAATTGATCTTCTGATATCGAATGCGCTGATCAGGTCAGATTGTGACCTGCGATTTGACTACCAAAAGATTGAATATTACACGTATAGAAATGAAATTGAAATTCAGCGGTGGGACGTGATTCGAATCCTGTAAAACTGTCCTTACTAGCTAGATGGGTAGAGATAATCCCGCCCGGGTTGGTATGGCATCGAATTAAAGATGGTCTAAACGCCAATCAAAATTGGTCGTATGATAGTGGATATAATCCTTCAGTAATGACTATACGTCTTTTGACATACGTAAATGTGTGCTATCAAACCGTTCATTTAGTCCGATTGAAAATTCGGCCCTAAATGTTCTCCAGCTTCCTAACCAAATGAAAATTCAGCCCTAAGTGTTCTCCAACTTCCTAACCAAATGAAAATTCGGCCCTAAATGTTCTCCAGCTTAACCTAACCTAACCTAACCTAACCAATTTAAAAAGTTGCCCTAAATGTTCTCCAGCTTCCTAACCAATTGAAAATTCGGCCCTAAATGTTCTCCAGCTTCCTAAGCAATTGATAACTTGCCCGATGATTGTTAACGCGCACAATCGTGCAGCGAGCTGTACCCGACAATGGTGGGTGGGACAATATCAATTTCCTAACAATCATTAAACTGATCCATTAAGTTAAGTTCAGCAGGTTGAACATGATAATCCATTAACTTGTGCCATTAACCACACACGTACTCGTGGAGCGTACGGGTGGCGTGGACACGCGAGTCTTTGAACCCGACCTTGGACTGTTACCGTTACGTGAACTTTGTCATCGTGTCTATAAAATGTTACGTCGTTTTTTACTTATCTCTAAGATAATAAATCTATAAATGAGCGGTGATCAAAGAAGAAATCCTGAGGACGGGAAACGAATCATGTAGGTAATTATGTACATTTATGTGGACGAAAAAAAAAAGACCAAAAAAAAACATAATTTATAGACCAGTGAAGTTTCTTTGCGGGTTCTTCTTCACTGGTTGATCGAATCCGCGGATCAATCAAATTGTGACATGACTTAGTGTAGTTTTACTACCAGAAGTTGAATAAATAAATGAAATGAAATGAAACTGAATACATACAGAAACATAACCAGTGACCAGTGAAGTTCCTTTGCGGGTTCATCTTCACCGGTTGATCGAAACCGCGGATCAATCAAATTATGACATGACATAGCCCGGGTTGCACGAAGAGACGACTGACTTAGGGCCGAGTGCACGAAAGGAAAAAACATCAAAATCAACGTCAAAGTATGATCAAACACGTCACTTTGTGTGGACAGTATGGAAGGAACTCTATGCGGATCACTAAAAGTGACGTGTTTGAACATTGATTAACTCGGCATTCTCTTCGTGCAACCGGGGCTAAATCAATGTTCAAACACGTCACTTTTAGTGATCCGCATACAGTTTCTTCCATAATGTCCACACAAAGTGACGTGTTTGATCATACTTTGACGTTGATTTTGATTTTTTGTCCTTTCGTGCACTCGGCCCTTAGTGCAGTTTAACTGCCAAAAGGAGAATAAATAAATGGAATGAAATTAAATAAATACCCTTGTATATCCAGCCATACAACGTTTCCTTCTAAAAAGTCACAACCGTATCCTTCTAAACGTCATCATTTAAAGTAAAGTAAAAGAAAAGTAGTTATTTTTACAGGGATCTTTCTTTAATTAATTTGTCCTTGCTTCACGGTCGATTATACATACATACATGTCACATTTCTTGGAATAAGCGACGTACATGCTTAGTACGAATAAGTATATTTATTTAAGTCATATTTTTTAAGTTTATGTCTAAAAATTTTACTTATAAGCTACTGGTCCGCACAAAATCTATCCTTTTAACATAAAACCATTCGTCTTATTTTTTATTATGAGACTCATAAAAATCCAAACAATCTTTTGTCGTCTCCTAAATGTTTAATATAGGACATTAAAATGTGGAACGCACAGGATTCAAGTAGGGTAGTCAAATATTATTTCTCGGGAACTTGAGCTTTCGTTGTTAGCTTACTATCAAATACTAAACCCAGAAAACGTATTTAATTTGTAATATTCAAAGACATATATTTAGCAGCATCTTTAGCTCCTACCGTATTGTTACTAGATCAAACTTAATAACATTTGTTTTATTCACTTTTAGCAAAAAACTATTACACTGGAACCACAACTGTAGGAAAGCAACAGTTATTGCAAGAGACTCTCGCAACAAATCTGTGATTACATTATTTAAAATTTATCAAATATCATCGGCAAATATTACTAATTCTACATCGTCCTACGTGCAACTAGAAATATAATTCAAATAGATAGAATAGAAGCCTCCAGGACTCCTATGTTAATGGGTTGTGTCTTAAATTTAATACCTTAAAAAATAATTCACCTACAATATACCTCTTTTACCCATGGAATCGTATTCAAAGAGAACCTGCTAAAAATTAGTACGAGATTAGCACCGGACTAACCATACAAAAACCGGTTCAGTCCGGCGTATTAAAGTGAGTCCGCCCACTCTGAATACGCCCGTAAAGCATTAGGGATAGCGTAACCAATGGATTTCACTAAATGGGGCGAGACATTCGAGAGGTCCTGTGAGTGCTAGGTTTTAAGATGTTTTAGAATTGTCTTTGTTTTCATAACTGTTACTGACAGAAACCGTAAGGCCTTTTTTTAAATGGAATACATTAATTAATAAGAACGAGCCCTTCAGATGTATCTTATATCCTAAACTATTTTCAAAAAAGATTGGGAGCACATTGGGCCAGTTTCTGATTTTATAATAATCGAAACAAGCGGTATTTATGGTGTTACCAGAAGCTAAGAGTTTATTCCTGAAAATATTTTTGTTTAACACAAAATGATCCTTTAAAAAAAAATGCAGCTTAAAGAAATATATTTTATTGAAACATTTCATCTAAATCTTCCAAGTGAATATCTTCTTGCAACACTCTAATTAGAAAACGATTTATCGGTCTCTGCGGGGACTCGGGAATAGGGTAACTCAGTTATTATCTTTCCGATATCGTGCGGTCGCTTATGGTTATAACCGATTTCCTCGGATTTAGTCCCAGATTATGGAACCCTCCGATAACCTTCAGCGCAGATCGGCCGGTGGAGGCGTCGAATACGTGCCTTGGCGAGCCGATATTTCTTCTTTTCAATGTCTCTTTCACGCTTTCATCTTTTTGAACATTTAGGGCATTTTTACCCCTCTTTTACCTACTGCTGATTAGCTTAATCGCCACATAATAAGGACATTTCTTAGCAGCTTGCAGTTCATATCCAATACCAGTACAAGATAATCAGCACTTTAGAAATAAAGGTCCTTCAAGTGTCGATTAAAATAAATCAGCACTTGGTGAAATCCGGGCTTACACTGGGTATTTATTCAAACACATTCGCTTCCAGCTATTTTCAAATCTATGAGCGCATATCTTTAAAATGGAAAAAATACATATTTAATTTTGAATATCAGACTAGATCGTCTACGCGGACAAAATGTTTTGGTGTGTTGTATTTGCTTTCCTGTTTTCTATTTATTATTTATTTATGTGATCGACGAACGGAATAATTAATTTGTTTTTTTATTTTTGTATAATGAACACAGATACATATAGATCAATGTTTTTCAAGCTGTCATTTTTCTGTTTAAATTGTTTTCTTGATTGTAATGTAAATGGTAATTTATCAATGCCTTAAAATAAGAAAAAAATACATGTCTGAGTGTAGCTTGTCTGCAAAATTGATTGCACCAAATACAATAACAATACAATACCTGCAGGGTTAGCCAGAATCTGTTTGTATAAACAGTAAATAGATTCTGGAGGCATCCATAATCAACTTAATTGTTTTTTTTTTTCGAAAATACAATAAAATAAAATTATAGAGTGGTTCTTAGTTGGCACATAATAACCCATAGATTAAGCTGTTGTTTGTTATTCTATAGCAAGGAGTTGTGTGTTTGTTTGCATGTCTCCGCTACTCGCGTGCAATAATTAACACATTATTGCGCTTGAAAGGCCGGGCCACTATAGCACTACAAACGTAAACACAACCTTTCTAAGTTATTTTTATAATGTGACCTTTGTCCGATTAGAGAAAATTCGCCAATTTCAAGTATAAATTTTTGCACTGCCGATAAAATTTTTAACGATTGATATATTTTTAGAAGAAAGTCTCAAATATTACGAGAAATCAAGTAAATTTATATACAAATTATTTTTAACGAACCAATCTAAATTGGTTTGACATTTTCACAATCAAATAAAAGGTATTGCACATTGCAGTAGGTAATGAAAATAATTTCAAATATATTATACATTTAAGCTGTAAGCGTGATGGGGGGCAACGCGACCGTTGCTGCACACGAGACGCATTGACAAATATGTGTGAATAGTTCGTCTTATTTTTAAAAGAATCGCAGATTTTAATTCGAAATCATACTAAATTTCATAAGTTTGTGACTCCAAATTATCAAATAATCTTAGGTTACAGTATTCTGATTATATTGGAATCTTTACATAATTTCAAATTGTAAACCCCTTTTTCTGCATCAAGTTTATTTCTCCGACCAGGGATCGTGCAAATAACTTAATAAATTTAATTAATTCGCTTGTTAGTTTGGATGCATAGTATCCTAATCAATCTCAGATCAAAAAATAAAGAATATATGCCATCTAGCCCACCTACTGTACCACCCGCTAACAACCTAAACGTACTTGGAACACGCAAACATTGTGCCAGACGCTAACACTAACCTTAGTGTGGGTGGGAACTAAATTGGCGAACGCATTTCGGGAGCACATTCGCGGTGGCAATGAATGGACTGTGTGGCATGCGACGGGCGGCCGGATCCATTACGATTAGTTGCACAATTTGTCCTTCCTTTTATCTTCTGTGGAATAACACATGGCTGACAATATTTCACAGTAATGTATCGCTTGCAGCGGCCGAGATGTCCACATTCTCCGATTCTCTCAGATTGGGCCAGGCGAATGATGCGCCGCCGTTCACCCCGCTAAACACTCGGGACGCTCGCGCCTAAGATTGTCGTACTATAACGCCAGGAATACAAAGTCGGATAGATATAGAGCCCCGCTGGGGGACCCAATAAACAACAACATCAATGTCTACTTGATCCTGAGGGATGCAAGTATACCTTCTACACAACAACAGCAGAACCGGAGAACAAGTCAACAATCAGATCGGTCCTTATATTATACAAAAGGTGCGAAATACATATGTTCCGTCTTAAGTAATATTTTTTCTTTATTTAATCTGATTAGTAATAATTGACTTAACTATAATGTATCAATTAAGGTTCTTAATTTTAAACTACATTCTATATTATGTACTTTATTTACAATAGTATGTACATAAGGTATATCACTCAGTATCTCAAATATCAGAATGTTAATTTAAAAATGTAAACGATTAAGATACTCCTATATACGATGAAAATAATAGAACGCAATCATTTAACTGTTATTATATTTAAATGTGATAGATAAAAAGATTTAGCTATAAAAAAAGCAGGAAAAATTATATTTAACCCCTTATACATTACCTAATTAGCAAGAATAAATAAACTAAGCTTTTGACCAAATCCTTATTATCATTATTCAAATTGTTTGTTAAATTAATTCAATAGATGGCGTAGTTATCCGCTTATTTACTACAGAATGTTCTTCTTTACCCTCCTCACCTAAGAGTACATACATACATAGTCACAACTCTGCTGCCATTTGTACGCAAGTTATGCTTTTTGTAACATTTCCCCTGCGGGCATAGTTTGTATACGAGTACAATTTAATTAATTCCAGCGTAAACGCGAGTCTGCCATATTCGGAGAAGCTTTATTGCACCTGTAAACCCGGCTAACTAACCTTTCTTTTATGAAAGCTAAGGTAACTGTTATTTCGTTTGTAGAAGTAAACAATCTTTTTCTATCTAGACGTCGAATTTTATCTGAAAAAAAAACGTTATATTCATACGGTATCCTCTATTTAGTCTGTTTCATAGCTAAAAACGTTTTTATCATCGACATACCTTTTAGCTTTTATCAATGGTTTTTATCAAATGCGTTATATGGCATACAGCTTTTTTTGCTTTTTTTATTCCAAAATGTTTAAGAACCAAAGCATAATATTAATACCGATTTATACGTCCTGAGCCACGTATAAATCGGTATTGTTACCGCGGGGGCTTACTTTCCATACCAGAGGCCATGGGTTCGATCCCGGCCCGTTCATCCGCCACTTTCTTTCTCTTTTTGAGTTTTGGTTACGAACGCGAGCTGTGCCATGGTTCGGAATCCATGTATTCTGGCAAGGCACCTAATTCATTCAGGAATGCGGTGTGTTGGAATAATATCATGACAGGTGGGTATGGCATTAGCATAGATTGTATAAGCTATGCAATAGAAGTTAACTACATAAATATCTAGATTTACATTAAATGTGTTTTTGAAGTTCGTATTGCTTGTTAAAATTATTTGATTATTGAGACAATTAATATGCATCGATTTATTAGAAAGAAATTAAGGTTTTTTTTAATGCAACCTGACATGGATATCTAATATTACATAACTACCGTTATTAGGGTTCCGTACCCAAAGGGTCAAAACGGAACCCTATAACTAAGCCTCCGTCTGCTGTAATGCCGCGTAAGCTGTCCGTCCGTCCGTCCGTCGTCGTCGTATCTCATGAACCGTAATAGGTAGGCAGGTAAAATTTTCACAGATTGTGTATTTATTTTGCCGCTATAACAACGAATAGGTAAAATAAAAACTATTAAAAAATAAAGGGTGGCCCCATACAGAAAACGTATTTTTTTGTGTTAGATCTTGTACGATGGTACGGAACCCTTCGTTTGCGAGTCCAACTCGCACTTGGCCGGTTTTTATATTAACCCAATACACCACATTCCCGAAGGAATTAGGCGCCATGCCAGGACCTTCCCTTTATGATCGCGGCTACATTGATCTGGATGGAAAACACTGACAATTTTTCATTGCCGCTTCGACCATCTTTTCATCCAATGCGATGGTACCAACCCGGGCGGGCTTAAATCCTACCACCAAGTAGGGGAAGGGGACCTACAGAGTAACTTGACGAAATACACTTATCCATCTCAGAAAGAGAAAGAAACGGGTCGAGGATTTGAACCCAGACCTCTGGTATGCTAGTCAAGTCGCCGCGCCACCAGGCTACGAGCCGCTCAAATTATAGGTTTATAGGTTATCATTAAATCTGTAATTTAGCTGCGAACAGCTAAACTGGCAGTGTCTTTTTATCAATAAGAAATAATAATTTAAGTAAAAGAATGATATAATCACAAAATCTCCGTTCGCTGGACCCCCAATTTTATATTTTTTTCTCCATTCTCTGCACGTTCAACGATAACATCGCCGGAGCTGTCACATGCTCATAATCTAACCCGTGAACGTTTCCAGCAGACAATGCCTTGATTGATGATGGCGGATGGTGAAAATACGCGGCTCAGGGCTCGTGGAAATTGTTTTTCAGGCGAGCCGAAGAGTACACGTTTTCCATTTTCAGGCTATTGTTTTTCCTAATTAGCTGGCTGTACGCGGTTTCAAAGGACCGCACGTCGGGTCAAGCTCTTGTAATTTCGCTCAGCTATGGTTTATATCCGATGTAGTAATTCGTACGGGAGCGGCTCGTAGCCTAGTGGCGCTGGGTCTGACCTAGCATACCAGAGGTCCGGGTTCTATTCTCTGCCCCGACATGCACCACGTTCTTTCTCTTTCTGAGTTCGATAAGTACATTTTTCGTCACGAATGCGAGTTGCTCCATGGTTCGGAATCCATGTAAAACTGTAGGTCCCCTTCCCTACTAGGTGGTAGGGTTTAAGCCCGCCCGGGTTGGTACCATCGCATCGGATTAAATCGTAGCGGCAATGAAAAATGTCCGTGTTTCCCATCCAGTTCAATGGAGCCTTCCTCATTAAGGGAAGTTCCTAGCATTAGCTTAATTCCTTCTGGAATGTGGTGTATAATAATAATATCTAATATCATTACGGTAGTTGTGTGGTATTAACCTAACCTAACCTAACCATCTGACGTATCTGAGCCGGTAGTCTAAGTTGTCACCTAAATTGGCGTTACGGCAAACCGATCGACTGGCGTTTTCAACTGTATGGAGAAATTGAAGAGCGCGCGCAGCGGGCGTTAAGCGAACTAACATTTGCGAGTCCGAGCTTGATTTGACAGCTTACTCAACGTTGCCGTAAATACGTCGACGTTGCGGTTTACGTCCACTCCGCGTTTTCATACAAATCGGAAGTCCGCGTTTGACTTTGGCAGCTTGAAGAAGTAAAACCACAGAATATCTAGTAAAAACTTGTATGGAGTTTGGAGAAAACGCCAGTCGATCGGTTTGCCGTAAACGCCAATTTAGGTGAGAACTCAGACTGACCACTCAGAGTGTATGTAATGTTCCTATTATTATTATCTCCGGTTACCAAAATTCTAATTTTCTGTTATTTCTGAACTTTACCCTAACTTATGAAATTGATCTAAATTGGCAGATTTAATTTCGTGAGTAAGCTCCATGTTTTAAGTGTCCACTTTGACACTTGGCATTTAATGCCAACGCCAATAAAATATCAGTAAATATTTTTTCTTCGAGAAAGCGTTTTCAATATTGAAATATAGGCTGGTAGAAAATGACTTAAGGCATTAAGTTCTACCTTTTGTACACTTTATCGTGCAATAAACGTTATTATTATTAACTTTGATAACAAAACTAGCCCTTCAGGCAGGTGACATTATTTTTCCAACTTTTAATTTGATAAAGTTCTAGTATCCAACGTCGCGACAATATTCCGTGGTCGGGACAGGAATTGCCCAAAAAAATAAACTCCATATTCAGCCGTACACACAACAAAAGTATAAGGGAGCAAAACTTCTTTCCCGGAAAGCGCCCTTACTTATTGAATAAAAGTTAGACGGCTAATGTCACTCGTCTCCTCATAGACCCACCACCGACGACGCGACGACACGCCATCTGGCGACAACTTTACTTTTTCCATTTCGCCCTGCTAACCTCTGCCTAACCTTTTATTAAACGGACTTATTATAAAACCAGGTTTTCGGATTGAGTGAATATGATTGTGTTCGGAACTTGAATATATCATGGTACCTAGCAATATATTATAGAATTTTATAGTGGGACGCCAGGTGGGACGATTACATCAAAACTGAGTTATTCTATATTCGAAAAAAAAATGTTTTGCCTAGAATCGAACCCGTAGATTTTTAGAAGAAATCGCCTAACCTCGTAGCGCCCTAGCCTCGTAGCGCCCTAGCCTCATCGCGCCCTAGACCTGTAGCGCTCTAGCCTTGTCACGCCCTAGCCTCGTAGCGCCCTAGCCTCGTAGCGCTCTAGCCTCGTAGCGCCCTAGCTGGGTAGCGTACTAGCTTCTTAGCGCCCTAGTCTTGTAGCGCCCTAGCCTCGTAGCACCCTAGCCTCGTAGAGCCCTAGCCTCTTAGCGCCCTAGCCTCTTAGCGCCCTAACCTCGTAGCGCCCTAGCCTCGTAGCGCTCTAGCCTCGTAGCGCCCTAGCCTCGTAGCGCCCTAAGCTCGTAGCGTCCTAGCCTCGTAGCTCTCTAGCCTCGTAGCGACCTGCCTCGTAGCGCCCTAGACTCGTAGCGCCCTAGCCTCATCGCGCCCTAGACCTGTAGCGCTCTAGCCTTGTCCCGCCCTAGCCTCGTAGCGCCCTAGCCTCGTAGCGCTCTAGCCTCGTAGCGCCCTAGCTTGGTAGCGTACTAGCTTCTTAGCGCCCTAGTCTTGTAGCGCCCTATCCTCGTAGCACCCTAGCCTAGTAGAGCCCTAGCCTCTTAGCGCCCTAAGTCGTAGCGCCCTAACTTCGTAGCGCCCTAGCCTCGTAGCGCCCTATCCTCGTAGCGCCCTAGCCTCGTAGCGCCCTAACCTCGTAGCGCCCTAGCCTCGTAGCGCCCTAGCCTCGTAGCGCCCTAACCTCGTATCGCCCTAGCTTGGTAGCGTACTAGCTTCTTAGCGCCCTAGTCTTGTAGCGCCCTATCCTCGTAGCACCCTAGCCTCGTAGAGCCCTAGCCTCTTAGCGCCCTAAGTCGTAGCGCCCTAACTTCGTAGCGCCCTAGCCTCGTAGCGCCCTAACCTCGTAGCGCCCTAGCCTCGTAGCGCCCTATCCTCGTAGCGCCCTAGCCTCGTAGCGCCCTAACCTCGTAGCGCCCTAGCCTCGTAGCGCCCTAGCCTCGTAGCGCCCTAACCTCGTAGCGCCCTAGCTTGGTAGCGTACTAGCTTCTTAGCGCCCTAGTCTTGTAGCGCCCTATCCTCGTAGCACCCTAGCCTCGTAGAGCCCTAGCCTCTTAGCGCCCTAAGTCGTAGCGCCCTAACTTCGTAGCGCCCTAGCCTCGTAGCGCCCTAACCTCGTAGCGCCCTAGCCTCGTAGCGCCCTATCCTCGTAGCGCCCTAGCCTCGCAGCGCCCTAACCTCGTAGCGCCCTAGCCTCGTAGCGCCCTAGCCTCGTAGCGCCCTAGCCTCGTAGCGCCCTAGCTTGGTAGCGTACTAGCTTCTTAGCGCCCTAGTCTTGTAGCGCCCTAACCTCGTAGCGCCCTAGCCTCGTAGCGCCCTAGCCTCGTAGCGCCCTAACCTCGTAGCGCCCTAGCTTGGTAGCGTACTAGCTTCTTAGCGCCCTAGTCTTGTAGCGCCCTATCCTCGTAGCGCCCTAGCCTCGTAGCGCCCTAACCTCGTAGCGCCCTAGCTTGGTAGCGTACTAGCTTCTTAGCGCCCTAGTCTTGTAGCGCCCTAACCTTGTAGCGCCCTAGCCTCGTAGCGCCCTAACCTCGTAGCGCCCTAGCCTCGTAGCGCCCTAGCCTCGTAGCGCCCTAACCTCGTAGCGCCCTAGCTTGGTAGCGTACTAGCTTCTTAGCGCCCTAGTCTTGTAGCGCCCTAGCCTCGTAGCGCCCTATCCTCGTAGCGCCCTAGCCTCGTAGCGCCCTATCCTCGTAGCGCCCTATCCTCGTAGCGCCCTAGCCTCGTAGCGCCCTAACCTCGTAGCGCCCTAGCCTCGTAGCGCCCTAGCCTCGTAGCGCCCTAACCTCGTAGCGCCCTAGCTTGGTAGCGTACTAGCTTCTTAGCGCCCTAGTCTTGTAGCGCCCTAACCTCGTAGCGCCCTAGCCTCGTAGCGCCCTAACCTCGTAGCGCCCTAGCCTCGTAGCGCCCTAACCTCGTAGCGCCCTAGCCTCGTAGCGCCCTAACCTCGTAGCGCCCTAGCCTCGTAGCGCCCTAGCCTCGTAGCGCCCTAACCTCGTATCGCCCTAGCTTGGTAGCGTACTAGCTTCTTAGCGCCCTAGTCTTGTAGCGCCCTATCCTCGTAGCACCCTAGCCTCGTAGAGCCCTAGCCTCTTAGCGCCCTAAGTCGTAGCGCCCTAACTTCGTAGCGCCCTAGCCTCGTAGCGCCCTAACCTCGTAGCGCCCTAGCCTCGTAGCGCCCTATCCTCGTAGCGCCCTAGCCTCGTAGCGCCCTAACCTCGTAGCGCCCTAGCCTCGTAGCGCCCTAGCCTCGTAGCGCCCTAACCTCGTAGCGCCCTAGCTTGGTAGCGTACTAGCTTCTTAGCGCCCTAGTCTTGTAGCGCCCTATCCTCGTAGCACCCTAGCCTCGTAGAGCCCTAGCCTCTTAGCGCCCTAAGTCGTAGCGCCCTAACTTCGTAGCGCCCTAGCCTCGTAGCGCCCTAACCTCGTAGCGCCCTAGCCTCGTAGCGCCCTATCCTCGTAGCGCCCTAGCCTCGTAGCGCCCTAACCTCGTAGCGCCCTAGCCTCGTAGCGCCCTAGCCTCGTAGCGCCCTAGCCTCGTAGCGCCCTAGCTTGGTAGCGTACTAGCTTCTTAGCGCCCTAGTCTTGTAGCGCCCTAACCTCGTAGCGCCCTAGCCTCGTAGCGCCCTAGCCTCGTAGCGCCCTAACCTCGTAGCGCCCTAGCTTGGTAGCGTACTAGCTTCTTAGCGCCCTAGTCTTGTAGCGCCCTATCCTCGTAGCGCCCTAGCCTCGTAGCGCCCTAACCTCGTAGCGCCCTAGCTTGGTAGCGTACTAGCTTCTTAGCGCCCTAGTCTTGTAGCGCCCTAACCTTGTAGCGCCCTAGCCTCGTAGCGCCCTAACCTCGTAGCGCCCTAGCCTCGTAGCGCCCTAGCCTCGTAGCGCCCTAACCTCGTAGCGCCCTAGCTTGGTAGCGTACTAGCTTCTTAGCGCCCTAGTCTTGTAGCGCCCTAGCCTCGTAGCGCCCTATCCTCGTAGCGCCCTAGCCTCGTAGCGCCCTATCCTCGTAGCGCCCTATCCTCGTAGCGCCCTAGCCTCGTAGCGCCCTAACCTCGTAGCGCCCTAGCCTCGTAGCGCCCTAGCCTCGTAGCGCCCTAACCTCGTAGCGCCCTAGCTTGGTAGCGTACTAGCTTCTTAGCGCCCTAGTCTTGTAGCGCCCTAACCTCGTAGCGCCCTAGCCTCGTAGCGCCCTAACCTCGTAGCGCCCTAGCCTCGTAGCGCCCTAGCCTCGTAGCGCCCTAACCTCGTAGCGCCCTAGCTTGGTAGCGTACTAGCTTCTTAGCGCCCTAGTCTTGTAGCGCCCTAACCTCGTAGCGCCCTAGCCTCGTAGCGCCCTAACCTCGTAGCGCCCTAGCCTCGTAGCGCCCTAGCCTCGTAGCGCCCTAGCCTCGTAGCGCCCTAGCCTCGTAGCGCCCTAGCCTCGTAGCGCCCTAGCCTCGTAGCGCCCTAACCTCGTAGCGCCCTAACCTCGTAGCGCCCTAGCTTGGTAGCGTACTAGCTTCTTAGCGCCCTAGTCTTGTAGCGCCCTATCCTCGTAGCGCCCTAGCCTCGTAGCGCTCTAGCCTCGTAGCGCCCTAGCTTGGTAGCGTACTAGCTTCTTAGCGCCCTAGTCTTGTAGCGCCCTATCCTCGTAGCACCCTAGCCTCGTAGAGCCCTAGCCTCTTAGCGCCCTAAGTCGTAGCGCCCTAACTTCGTAGCGCCCTAGCCTCGTAGCGCCCTAACCTCGTAGCGCCCTAGCCTCGTAGCGCCCTATCCTCGTAGCACCCTAGCCTCGTAGCGCCCTAACCTCGTAGCGCCCTAGCCTCGTAGCGCTCTAGCCTCGTAGCGCCCTAGCCTCGTAGCGCTCTAGCCTCGTAGCGCCCTAGCTTGGTAGCGTACTAGCTTCTTAGCGCCCTAGTCTTGTAGCGCCCTATCCTCGTAGCACCCTAGCCTCGTAGAGCCCTAGCCTCTTAGCGCCCTAAGTCGTAGCGCCCTAACTTCGTAGCGCCCTAGCCTCGTAGCGCCCTAACCTCGTAGCGCCCTAGCCTCGTAGCGCCCTATCCTCGTAGCACCCTAGCCTCGTAGCGCCCTAACCTCGTAGCGCCCTAGCCTCGTAGCGCCCTAGCCTCGTAGCGCCCTAGCCTCGTAGCGCCCTAACCTCGTAGCGCCCTAGCCTCGTAGCGCCCTAACCTCGTAGCGCCCTAGCCTCGTAGCGCCCTAGCCTCGTAGCGCCCTAGCCTCGTAGCGCCCTATCCTCGTAGCGCCCTAGCCTCGTAGCGCCCTAACCTCGTAGCGCCCTAGCCTCGTAGCGCCCTAGCCTCGTAGCGCCCTAGCCTCGTAGCGCCCTAACCTCGTAGCGCCCTATCCTCGTAGCGCCCTAACCTCGTAGCGTCGTACTACGGGCGATAAGTGTTGTCTTTTTCCCTGTCATTTGACATTTGTTTACTACAAAATACTGATATTTATTTTAAAATAAGAACATACGGCATTGAATCAAGCTTTCCCTGAATAAATTTTATAAAAATATGACAATATTTAGTGACCATTTATTATGAACACAGTAGCACCATAACGCTAAATTACTTGAGGGACAAGCAATTGGATGAAATTTTGAAGAAGTCGGGGAAAAATATAAACAATATCTCCTATTCAACTGTTCCATATCTACCTATTTATAGATCCATACATAAAACTCTTATCTGGGAATTTCGTCGAAACCGTTGAGCCATTTTTTGCGAATGCTCATACGATCGAGAATCGGTCATGCGGAAGGGGTAGCCGACGGCATTGAATGTAGTGCGGTGTGCCCGGGCGGGACTCGGGGGGTGGCCAGTCGTGCGCGGGGAGGCGAAGGATTACGAACAGGGGGGCCATTCAGGTAAGAGTGAGTTCGAGTTCGGGAGTGAGTTAACCTAAAAATAGCTGGGATATATATCATTTTTTAAATAACGGAACCGTTATTTACACTTCCAACGTCTTTACGGGACAGACCAGATTTTCACCTAACTGTAATGATGTTCAAGAAGTGTGGAAACATTGACTATTTAAAAAAAATAGTTGATATTTAGTTATGAATTCGAACTCACTCTTGCCCTGAATGGACCCCCAGTCCGGATTTGGTCGGACAAATCTTAGATGAAAAAGGAAGGACAAATCCGGACACGTCCGGTTTGATGCCCTTCCGTCTGAACTTTTAATTTGTTCGGATTTTCGACTAGAGGATAAGTCACATTATGTATATTTTTTTATTTATTTACAAAAAATATATAAAACAGGTCTGAAGTTAAAATTCCTGACATCTGTTGTTATTTTGACTTTTTATTTTTATCATGCAGTGTTTCTTGCTGGTTTGTTCGTATTTTGTAAACGTTCGTTTTTTTATTTTAATGGTGTTACATGTATATACATGTATCAAATCAAATACAAATCAAATTCATTTATTTGCAAATAGTTACAACAGAATATAGATTTCTAATTCCTGGTCTCTACTTACATCGGCAAAATTTACTGTATTATTAAATTATTACATTATATTATATTATTACATTATATTAAACTATTATCTTAAACTAATTACATTGTTCAAAACTCTCATTGATATTTATTGTTATGTGTTACATAATGGTGTACATTTCGTTTTTATGCCACATGGTCAAACAGTCAACCGTCACTAATACGAAGATGTTTTCAAACAATTGCGTGAAAAAAATTGCAAAAAGCCATTATCACCACATTCCCGAAGGAATTAGGTGCCATGCCAGGACCTTCCCTTTATAAGTACGGCTACACGGGGATAGAAAACACGGAAAATGTTTCATTTCCGCTTCAAGAATAGTTTCATCCAATGCGGTGGTACCAACCCGGGCGGGCTTCACCCTACCACCTAGTAGGAGAAGGGGACAGGCAGTTTTACATGGGTTCCGAACCATGGAACAGCTCGCATTCGTTATAAATTCAACCCCTTTCTAAAGAGAATGTAATAAGTGAAAGATTAAAATCGAAGTGACCATGGTCAAAATCAGCCCCTCGCTCCCGGTCCCCTCGTGCTCGAAACAAATTTCATATAGTTACCGATCTGTTGGGGCCACGCCATTATATGGTATGTACCATAGTATCGTCAGTACATATATTAGTTTAACTAGAGTAAGCTTCGCGAGGTACATGAGTTATTTACATGAAAATTAATGCCGCACCTCAGCTGAGCCTCGACTAAGACGTTCATTGGATCATCATGTCAGAATCTAACAGCGGAGTATTAATGTAAAAATTGTCTTATAATTATGTTCGGAACAGTTATATACTTGTCCTATGACATTTAATCACAACGGAGGGTTTTAACGGAGAGTTTTAGGTATCCTCGCGAATATAAAGTATATGTTGAGAGACGGAGGCAGAGGATGGAGTGATTGCAATGGCTGACGTGAGGAACCGTAAGGCTTCCGTGCGACTACCCTGAAAGCTCGACGCTTCTGTATGACGTAGTCGGGGGCGTGGCTCTGCATCCCTTGCGACTGGAACTAGGGTTGCCAGATGGTCGGGGTTGTTCCGATATTTTATATGAATTCCAGAGTCCCTACACCTCTCTCCTCCGTGATCCCGACAAATACAAAATGCCCCGATAACCGTTAAACAGAAACTCAATGTCAATATGAAGAAATCAAAATATAATAACCTTACCCCTTATGTTGTAGGAGGTATCGCGCTTGAAAGTTTTTCAAATCAGTTTCAGGCTTGAATTTTAATGGCAACGACCAACTTGTATTAGTCTAATCATAAAACGGTTCCATGCCAAGTATTTCCGATAACTTTGTTTGCATAAAAGTGCGTATCAAAAAAACTAAAAATATAAAACGATAGCTTGTCGGATACGGTTGCTTAGGGTCATATGCTACATAAATGATAATCATGTGATTCGATTTAAGCATGCGTCCCGACAGTAATCGCAAAATTCCAACTTTCTTATTTTATTCTCAGATATTTTAGTATTACTATCGTACAACCCAACTTCGTTTGGTGTCTATTTTTGATCTGCTTGCTCCTTGTATGCCTGATTTATGATTTATGATGTTTGTTAAAATTATTTTTCTTTTAGTTTTAAATTGTCGCATGTTTTAATCTTAAGTTAATGCTTACTTCACTTATTCACCTACCTAAATTATGTTGTTAAATCTAATGGGTGGCCAGGAAGAGATTGCCTCAAGGCAATATGGTGGCCCATTAGATGAAACTAACACTTGTTCAATTATATTAAGTGTACTCTAAGAATGTATGTATAAGTTTCATCTAATAAACAGTTTATCATTATAACATGGAGCCCTACGCCGCCGATATCCGTGTTCAGTACTGAATATGGAGGAATTCTAATCTTCAAAAGCTAAAAATATCTTGACGGAGGACGAATCGGATAATCCCAAAAATGGGGCGTACCCTATTGTGTGGCCTCAACGCGATTTCCTTGATTTTCCTTCGAAGTTTCCACAAAAAATAATAGAACGAGATTCGCTCGAGGAGATAGAATTGTCAACGAAAGGCGGGATGGCTCCCCAAAATCGCCCGCCTGTCATATTGTCACGATCTTTGTCCAATCATCCCGGCCTATCCAGACGTGCCAGTGCACCGTCGTCAAAAGTAGCCCCAATGTGTGTTTCGGCCGCATGCAAGTCATAATGGCTTAGGGAGAGAGCCAGAGAGTGATAAAGTCAATAGGGAGGGAATATTAGGTGCGTATTAAACCTTTAGATATCAAATTAGGAGCACGTTGACATTGCGGTGGTTGGAATTTTCCTTTTATGGCGGAAACTATTGCAGCAAAATGTCAGTTTTAGGATCAGATACCTTCCATCTTTATTCAATCTCATCTGGATGAATATTTCGTTTCTTGCCTAAGTTCGTAACTTACGTTTGTTTTATAGGTCCCGAATTTGCATTAATTGTGAAGGATTTTTGTATTTCTTCGAGATTGTTTTTGTTTTTATTGTTTATTCATCATAAGCGGCTCGTAGCCTAGTGGCGCGGGGACTGGCATAGCGTACCAGAGACCTGGGTTCAATACCGACATGCACCACTGTCTTTCTCTTTTCCGAGTTCGATAAGTGCATTTCGTTACGAATGCGAGCTGCTCCATGGTTCGGAATCCATGTAAAACTGTAGGTCCTCTTCCCTACTAGGTGGTAGGGTTTATGCCCGCCCGGGTTGGTACCATCGCATTGGATGAAAAGATGGTCGAAGCGGCAATGAAAAATTGTCCGTGTTTTCCATCCAGTTTAATGTAGTCGTGCTCATAAAGGGAAGGTCCTGGCATGGCACCAAATTCCTTCGGGAATGAGGTGTATTGGGCTAATATCATAACGGTAGTTGTGTGGTATTAGCCATCCATGTCAGGTCGCATAAAAAAAAATCCAAAGACAGACAGTAAACTGCCCTCGGATTTGGCATATTTTATCATTATTATTAGCTAGTTCAGCAATCCCAGCGGAGAAGATCTGGCAAAAAACTCCGCTGGATATTTTTTTAACGTTTACTCAGTTTAAGATTACAATAAATAGTATTTGCCACTGCTTACAACCACAGGCACAAACACTAAATCAATATGAATTGACGAAAATTAACAATTCATGTCGTATTCAATAGTGCATGACAAATATCAGTTTATTTGTTGCCAATTGGAGCAAACCATTCCCCACAAACAGCACCCGTTTACGAAAATCATAGCCATCGCCACTCTCAACCATATTTTAGGGAAAGATGAGACCCGAACTTAGCGTCACCGCAAGCAAGAAGCTTAAAGCAATGCACTACTCCATTTGCGACGGGAAGTGAACCGACTTGCTTTAATACTTTCTTGTTCAGTCTTCAATAATCAGAGTGGTCAGTCTGAGTTCTCACCTAAATTGGCGTTTACGTAACTTTGAACTTCTGTAAAAACGTCAAACTCCATACAAGTTTATACTAGATATTCTGTGGTTTTACTTCTTCAAGCTGTCAAAGTCAAACTCGGACTTCCGATTTGTATGAAAAAGCGGAGTCGGCGTGGAACGGCAACGTCGACGTATTAACAGCGACGGTCAGTAGGCTGTCAAATCAAACTCGGACTCGCAAATGCGCGTGCTCTTAAATTTCTCCATACATTTGAAAACGCCAGTCGATCGGTTTGGCGTAAACGCCAATTTAGGTGACAACTGGGACTTCGGGCTCTGTTAACTCATTTGTCATGTGAAAATGTCAGGCCCCACACTACGCGTTTCCGACTAGTATTCGTCGATTGACGGATTTCGTATGCAAACATTCTGTTAACCCCCAAAAGAACAAAACTGGTAGGTAATTTAAAAACAATTTAGTTTTCATAAAACCCGCTAGTTGAACGTTTTATGCGAGGCAAGCAAGGAATCTTCTTGTAATATGATGCGCACACTTCCTGGCAATGTACACATACTGAATTAACGTATGTTGACTTGCTTGGGAACCAGGCTGACACTAATTGCCCTTACCCTTTTAGCCTGGTTTACCTGAGCGTCCGCCTTACCTACAGAATCAGAGTCAACACACATTGGATGTACGATATTAACCACGACCAAGAACAGGGGGACCATTCAGGGCAAGAGTGAGTTCGAATTCGTCACTGAATATCAACTCACTTTTTTAAAAGTCAATGTTTCCACTCTTCTTGAACATCATTACAGTTAGGTAAAAATCTGGTCCGTCACGTAAATACGTTGGAAGTATAAATAACGGTTCCGTAATTTAAATAATAATATATTTCCCAGCTATTTTTAGGTTAACTCACTCCCGAACTCGAACTCACTCTTACCTGAATGGACCCCCTGGGCAAGACCAAGACAAATTGACAGGGTATCTTCAAATTACTGTAAACGCTGCAGGGGTGTTCTCAGTTAGTGAAGACTTCGGGGAATTTTAAAATTTTTAGGTTGG
The DNA here is from genome assembly GCA_946894095.1 of Incurvaria masculella. NCBI lineage: Eukaryota > Metazoa > Arthropoda > Insecta > Lepidoptera > Incurvariidae > Incurvaria > Incurvaria masculella. Next base: position 23,340,400 of record OX335647.2, read on the forward strand.
AAAATATTGGTTAACGTTGAAAAAAAATGGTTAACATTGGAAAAAGTTGTCTTTTTTAACGTTTATTAACTTCAGGAAACTTAACAGCCGTACATGCTTTAATTATAACAAAATACTTAAAATCAGAAATTACTACCAAACCGATAATAACCGTCATTAAAAAAATACTGGAAAATTGAGATATTTACTTATATACATTATATACTTGCAAATAAAAACATACGGACATAGAATCAAGCTTTCTTGAGAGATTTAAACATTATGATTAAAATCTAATAACGTTTAGGTGGAAAAACGTGAGGGGCCGGAAGACGATTTCGCTAGTTTGTTCGCAGTCGGCGAGCAAAATGTGTGCCTTGGCCAATGGACGAAGAGAGGATTTCTTTAAATTTTCAAATCTCAGAGCCCCATCGACTTCACGTCAGTCCCGCTATCACTGCTAGCAACGCTCACTGCTGACATAGTGTGAGTGAGTTCGAGTTCGGTTAACCTAAAAATAGCTGGGAAATATATTATTATTTAAGTAACGGAACCGTTATTTATACTTTCAACGTATTTACGGGACAGACCAGATTTTTACCTAACTGTAATGATTTTCTAGAAGTGTGGAAACATTAACTATTTAAAAAAGTGAGTTGATATTTAGTGACGAATTCGAACTCACTGTTTCCCTGAATTTTCCCCCAGACATTGTCCACCTCTGCATTCTGCATCTACTGCAGTCCCTACGACTCCGGACTCATAGTCAGAGAAGTTTTCAACGCAGGAGACCACAAGCGTCAACCTCTGGCCTACAGTCACAGAATATGCTACAGTCTACATAAAACAAACGAAATATTGTGCGCAGTTTGTAAACGTTGGTACCAAGTGGTTGATTACACCGAGTCCACTTCAATGTATTCATTACGAATTTTATAAATAAAAAAAGGAACCCAGGATATTTTTTTAAATAAAGGTTGATTTTACCGATACCTACACCGCTTTAGGGGGTTTATCTGTATCGAAATCCAATCAACTTCCTTTATTAAAATATTGAAATAAAAAAAAACCATACAAAATGTGTCATCAAATCATAAAAAAATATTTTGGGAAAACGAACGAACAAACGAACTTAGGTGGCAGATTGATGTTTCTATAGCTAACCCTTGGCGTCACGTTGTTTTACGAAGGACTTCTCTCAAACTTTGAATATTTTTGGTGGAATCGTAATGTTTTCGAATCGTAGAGATCGCAAGGAAAGATTTCGTCATTGTTTTTATGTTACTTGATTTTGTGTTATCTACTGAGGGATTCACTGCTGAAGTTATCTTTAAAGTAAGGTTATTTTTACGTTGAATAAAATGAAAAATACAATGCAAAAATAAGATTTGTAGCTTAAACGCACTTGTTGGATTCTCTTTCCACTCAAGGATTAAGTAAATCAATTTCAGAATTATTTATTGCAATTTTTTATTATCAATTAAAATTCAAGTCGTGTTTTTGACGGATTTATGGGGTATTGTTACCTGTGTTATTTGATTGCATATTGAAAGCCCGTGTTACGCATACGTACCCGTATAATTCATAATCAATAAAACAATCGCATCGAATCCTCTTCGATCGAATAACAGGTTTAGTGCCCCCGTAAGCATCAGAAAATTTCGCCTCCCACACAAACGTAGTTTACTAATCATTTGAAAACCACTGTAGCAATTTATTTGATATTTGGTGGCACATATCTGGCAACAAATATCTGTGTCTGCATGGCTTTGTTTTTTCGGTACATATATCCTGAGTCAAACCACAGAGAATACAAAATTAGTATGAAGATTTTGTTTTTGCTTTCATCTGATTCGGTTTGGATTTTTCTAAAAAATAACCATGTGCAGACACAGATATTTGTTTCCTGATAATAGATATCAAACATCAATTCAATTGGAATAGTTGTTTTAAAATGATTACTAAACTTCGTTTGTATGGGGAGAAGAGCTTACGGGCCGTTCTTAAACATTAAAATCAGATAGTTATATTTTATAGGAAGGATTAATCTAAAATATGACCTAAAATCAATAAGAAATGATGGAAAATTCACAAATTTCTTCTCAGAAGAAATTTAACTGGTATGAATCATACTACTCGGCGATCTACTTTCCGCGAAACGGCATACACGTGTCGAAGAACACTATTTCAGACCACTTACATTGTAATCATACATCCAGAACAGACAGCCATACCCGGCTTAATTCCGGGATTGTCTTGTGAAGTCTCCACAAATCTTACCCAAAGTAGGACGCAGGATGTGGGCTTAGTACCTACTAAGACGAATAGATAGTTCGCCCGAATATACGTAGATATAATGTGCTTACAAAAATAAAAATGTCACGAGATTACACAAAATCACATTTTGGTTTCAGCCAAATAATGAATCAAAATTATACAAGACACTTGACGCTATTAGGAAAGGATATTAGAATCAATCTGAATTCATGAGAACAGCGGAGTAAAAAACCGGCCAAGTGCGAGTCGGACTCGCACTGAAGGGTTCCATACCATCAACACCAATAAATCACGTTTTTAGTACGGGCTCCCGTAATTAAAGGTGGGCCCGGGACCCCCCTTTAATTTTTATCATTTTTTTATTTCACCTATTTTTTGTTATAGCGGCAAAATAAATACACACTCTGTGAAAATTTCAGCTGCCTACCTATTATGGTTCATGAGAGACAGCGCTGTGACAGACGGACGGACGGACGGACAGCGGAGGCTTAGTAATAGGGTTCCGTTTTTACCCTTTGGGTACGGAACCCTAAAAAAACGACAAGTTGTAGAGAAATGCAGGCCTACTTTTAGAATTCCGTGCTCAGGAGCATCTTTCGGTCGTGAAAACAGATTTTCTCGACGGAAAGATATTTCAATGACTGAATATTTAGCTTAATAAGGAGATCATTGTTTTATTAGCCAAGTAGTGAAGTACGAAGTAGAGAAAACAGTAAATGATGAAAGAAAGCTTGATACAGAAGTTAAATATAGTGAGTAGCGATTAAATAAGGTACCTAGATTGGTTGAACAGCACCACGGAACAGCACATATAAAAGTAAAATATAAAAAATGGCAAGCAGAGATAACGAACTAGGCATTCAGATAGGTTTAAAATGGCACCGAGGACCTGGAATAGGTAAATCCGAGACGATGATTAATCAAACGGATATACCTAGAATACGATGGGATGATTAAATTTTAAATTAACATATATATGGCAATTACTAGAACTATACAATGTACTGGGCATTCAGATAGGTTTAAATCGGCACCGAAGAACTGGAATAGGTAAATCGGAGGCGCTGATAATCAAACGGATGTACAGAATATGAAGGGGTGATTAAATATAAAATTTAAATTTATATGGAAATTACTAGAACTATACAATGTACTAGTCATTAAGATAGGTTTAAATCGGCACCGAATAGGACCTGGAATAGGTAAATCGGAGGCGCTGATAAATCAAACGGATACGAGTTAAACACGATGGGGTAATTGCTCACCAATAGCGGTCCTGGTGCGCACGTTGCGCGAGTAGCCCATGGGGTGCAGGATGGCCCAGTAGCGGTCCACCGACACGGCCACCAGGCAGAAGATGCTGATCGTGCACAGCACCACGAGCAGCGACACCGTGAACAGGCACGCGTGCAGGTCGCGCGGCAGCCCCACCGACGCGAGGATCGCGAACGGGATGCCCAGCAGCCCCACCAGCAGGTCGGCCGCCGCGAGCGACACGATGTAGTAGTTGGTGCGCCGGCGCAGCCGCCGCTCGCGCCGGAACGCCGCGATGACGAGCGCGTTGCCCGCCACCGCGCCGACAGCCACGACGATCTCGAGCGCGGTGTAGACGAGCTGCAGCTCCTGCGGCGCGACGATCTCCGACAGGTTGGCGGCGCGCTCGCCCGCCTCGGCCGGGTGCGTCACGTTGAGCATGGTCGCGTTCGCGGCCGCCATCTCGTGGGCCCTACGTCGCGTCGGGATGGTCGCTTACGCAGTGGCGCTCCATCGTCGCGATCGAGAGATTTAGATGGGCATCACGTATCGTTTCGAATGCAGTCGGCGAAATTCACGCCGGAACCGCGGTGCTCGGACCTTTCGAAATTCAATTTAAAATGGGTTCCTTTCACGATTACACACGCTGTGAGGTCGCCCGTGAACCACTTTAGTTAATTTCTCAAATTTCTTGAAAACTACCACTGGCCAGGACAACAATATTTAAGTTACTAACTTACTTCACTTTCGACACTTTCAACTTTTTTCAGAAGCCGCGAGCGTATTCCGGCCCGCCGGTTCACGTCACAGTCAATGCACGCGCCGGCTCGACGGCTCCGTTCACCGCATTAACGGCCATTAGAGGTGCGTCGCCAACTCGTCAATTGGCGGACGGTTGCGCAACGTCGGCGCGCGACGCCGGCCGCCTTCCCGTCGCGAGTGGCGGGAAACTGGGAGCGACGCCGCGGTGGCGATCGACGCCGACGCCCGGCGCCGCGCGACGCGACGCCTCGCCGCGGCGCCGCCGCCCGGCGAGGCGTGCCGCGATCGGCCGGCGGGCGCGTAAGGAAAACAATCACTTGTTGGAATTGCGACGCTGATAGGCCTGGTGTTGGCTGACGAGGGTAGCCCGTGGCGCTGCCTGTTTTATTAGCTGTGTATTAGTTCGCGGTTTCTACATATTATATACCATCACGCAGCTTCCCAGGGGTTATAAATTTAGGCAAAACATAAGCCACTATCACTGCATTCTATATATTAGAAATGTATCAAGTTGAAAACGGGTTGAAGTTATCCTCTACAGGAATTAAATCAGAGCAAAGAAGGAAGGGTGGCATCTAGCGCACAACATTGAATCCTGCTGTCGCCAATGTTTTACAACTACCAAGGTAACTGAAACGTGCATGCATCACGCAATTATAGTTGCAGACGATTCGGAGGGTTTATTTTGGTGGGAACACACTTGACAAAGGCTTTTCGGGAGCGAATTCGCCGGCGATGTTGGCACACGACGCGCGGCCGTCTTTCCATAGTATGGAATCCATACTATAATATGAACAATTAGTCCGACTTTGCGAAGTAACATTGGCAAACGACTTGGTACACTGTCCATCGGGCAGCCGTGCATTATTGTCTTTTGCCAATTCGATTCGTGTTAACTTCTGTCGCTCTGCTACACCTCCAGGGCCGGATTATCCATAAGACAGTGTAGGCAACTGCCTAGCGGCCCCTCATCGACTAGAGGCCTCGCCACGGCGTGCCTCGCGCACCGAGAAAAAACAGAAAATGGTTCATCGAGTGAACATTTCATTTGAAAATTTCTATCGGATAGGGTTACCAAGAAACTCATCACCTACCTAAAGTGTGACTCTGAAGGACTTCGGCAGAAAAAAAAACTTGCGGAATTTACTCCTTCATAAGAAAACAAATTGTCAAAATTTCGGGTTTGCCTAGGCCTCCTCTTGTGAAGGCGAAGGCAAACATGTTTGCTCGTGTCTAACTCAATGGAGGATGACCAGGGTGCAGCCCCTTCATAGATATTACACTTTGGGATTTCTATGAAGGAGCCAAGAATGAACCCACCCACAATTTCCGCCCCCCCCCCCCCTTCAGCCAGGGCATAGTTTCTTCTTGTTGGAAGATAGTCTCCGTCCAACCGGTTCCGAAAAAGGGCGACACACCTCCAACTATCGGCCATTGCGATAATTTCTGTTTCATGTTGGATTGCCTAATCAATTCGCAGCTCCTAACACACTTTAGAAGCGAATAAACTCCAGGATACGGTAGTACGGTTTCCAAAAAACATGGTTAATGGAAGATCATCAACCACTTTACGTATATGTTGGCAATCCACCCCAGCTTTGCTCCTGGACTGCACAGAATATAATACTGGTACTTTATAACAGAAGGGCCACTCTAGTGTCAGCTGCGAGGACGTTAGCGGAAATGACAGTAAGGTGCAGCCATCTTGGAATAATGGCCAATCCATTGGCTGGAGCGTAGCCTGCTGTATTGTTTTGCGTTTGTGTGTGTGTTACAAGCCGTGAAGTAGAAATTCGGTACGTCGAGTCGTAGGCCTACACGCAGGTAGCTCCGACATTGTACCGGCCCGCCTTTCAGTATGCTTAGTGCCGCCAGCTATGAAGTGCGCTTGATTCGTTCGTTCGTGATTTGACTCAAATGTGTTGATTTGGTTGTTATTGTGTAAATAAGTGGTGTTTCTACAAGCAGTGAACCTCTTAAAATCATACACAAGAAAGTTAGTGAATTGTGTGCGCCAAAATATGTGTGACAGTGACTGGATTTAAATGTTTCCGAGTACCTATAGTCCCATTCTGTTAAATAAAAGAGCTAGTTTAGTTATATATAATTTAGGTGGTTTTATTTTGTTTAAGAATTATTTTGTTTCACACTATATGCATTATTTGATTAAATAAGATTAGATTTATATAATAAAAAAGAATTCTTAATGTAGAATTCTATATATATTGTCGATATCTATTCTGGAAGTTCAATGTAGCAGCATATTTAAGTGAAAACGTATTTAGACATGGCAACAGATTAAACGATAAAGATATGTATTTTAAAATGACTCCTTCCTGAAGCTTCATATACCTACGTACATATTAAATATATTGAACTAGACATATTACATTATTATTAGTCAAGCTCAACACAGCAAATAGTATTTAGGAGCTATCCCAGGACCTGCCTTAATTGCGGAAAATTGTCATTGATAAATATGTAGTAGATATGAATTTCCTTATGTTTGAGGCAGGTTCTATTAGGTACATAAAGAAATTATGCCATTTTTTAGATATATCTAGCAAATATGATGTCCTCTATATTTTTCTACTAAATAATGTTTACTAATGAAAACATTAATTCAAGTGATGATATGTACAGTTGTATATGTTTGCAGATTATATGTAGTAAATATTATATTTTTTGTGTCTTAGGTAGTTGCGTCAATAATTGAAAATGAATGTTTGAATATCTATCTATGTTTAAAGATATTTGTGCTTAGAAAATAAGAACCAATAAACTAAATATAAATAATACATATATTTTATTTTAGCTCCACTCTCAAAGTAATGCACATTTTTCACAGTAACAAATTAATTATAACGTATTAATAAAATGATTAATTTGTTACATTAATTCCAATCACGAAATAGCAAACAATTTATGACCATTCACTCATAAAAACTATTGCTAAAAGATACAGTTACATTAATTAAGTAAGAAAAGGCTAATTAATACCTAGAACAAGGCTAGAATCAGCGTCTTTCGATAATATTTTGACCTCAGCTCGATAAGATAGAAAGAGCCTTCATACAAAGCTAAGATATCGGTAGGCCTACCACTACCTGAAAATGGGACGCTGCTAATCCTACTTCACGGCTTGTAACACACACACAAACACAAAACAATACAGCAGGCTATGGCTGGAGTAAAAGACGACATTTTATATTATTTGATCAGCAGGATAGTTATGGGAAACGCAAGCGATTTATCGCCATATTCAACCAGAGGGTCACTGCGCGATGGTGTATGTAGTTTAAATACTGGTAAATTAAATGAAAGTAATCATTAAGAACAAGCATCCTACGAGAAATAGTGCTATTGATTGGACGGAGCAGCCGTCAGTTAATTTCTATTTCATCCATGGCAACAGTTCATTCAAGACAGGACTGAAGTTCGTCCGGATGGGCTCTAGCTCACATCACATGGAACATTCGCAAACGTGACTGCATGGACATAGGCACATTCAACCCTGTGATGGACTGCCAGCTTCCTGTCGAACCGCTCCTAATACGCTGTCCCTATTTCACAGTTACGCTGGTGATAGCATAGTGCAAGAGAGGTACCTATGTCAGGGATTGAAAGAGCAGAGATTTTATATTTTTTTATATTGTAGCCTAGTGGCGCGGGGACTGGCCTAGCGTACCAGAGGCCTGGGTTAAATACCGACATGCACCACTGTCTTTCTCTTTCCGAGTTCGATAAGTGCATTTCGTCACGAATGCGAGCTGCTCCATGGTTCGGAATTCATGTAAAACTGTAAGTCCCCTTCCCATACTAGGTGGTAGGGTTTAAGCCCGCCCGGGTTGGTACCATCGCATTGGATGAAAGATGGTCGAAGCGGCAATGAAAAATTGTCCGTGTTTTCCATCCAGTTCAATGTAGCCGTGCTCATAAAGGGAAGGTCCTGACATGGCACCAAATTCCTTCGGGAATGTGGTGTGGTGTACTGGGCTGATATCATAACGGTAGTTGTGTGGTATTAGCCATCCATGTCAGGTCGCATAACAAAAAAAAACCTAACGCTGTTAGATATAAATAAAGCTCTTGTATTTATTAGAAAACCAATCTATGCACTTGCTGTCTTGTTTCTGTTTCTCGTGTTGTAACAATACACGAGTAGATTTTCTGGCCCATTCTTCTGTGGACCCGATGCTAAAGAGACAAGCCAGAACTCAGAGGGCAGTGTTACTAACAACGCCATCTATGAAGGAATGGCGCCACTGCGAAAATTAGCTGTTGTCAGTGGACCAAGATGACTCGAAGACATAGTTCGATGAAAACCACTCGTAGCTCCATCCATAGACTAAAATGTTGGCTCCATCGTAGTTTTCAATCTAGGTCTCTAAGCAGTTATGCCATTTCCTCATAGATAGCGCTACCTGTTTAATAGGTTGCATATACCAACACATGCATATAGCAAGACCCCAACACTGCCTCAACCATGCTCCAACTAGCCTGAATGAAATAGACCAGTGGCTAAAGAGATGACGCATTGTAGTCAACGAGACCAAGCCAGTACAAGTAACATTCTCCACGCGAACAGGTACTTGCCCACCCGTTAAAATAAACGGCGTCCAAATCCCTCAAGCCAATGAAGCCAAATATTTAGGTATACACCTGGACAGGCGCTCGACATGGAGAAGCCATATATTTGGGAAACGGAAGCAGTTAGGAATACAACTGCGTAAAATGTACTGGCTACTCAACCAAAGATCGCAGCTTTCCCTGGAGATTTAGGAGCTGTTGATTTATAAGTCAATCATTAAACCGATATGGACGTACGGTATACAGTTGTGGGGCACTGCTTCCAACTCCAACGTAGAAATCATACAAAGATTCCAATCAAAAATGCTACGCATAATTACGGGTGCTCCTTGGTACATGACCAATATAAGACTACACCATGACCTTCACATTCCAATGGTCAAGGAAGAGATAACCACGACAGTCGAAAAATATAAGCACAGACTATCCAACCACCCCAACATCCTGGCTTGCCACCTAATGGACGGAAAAAACCAACCCCGGAGACTGAAGCGCAGAATCCTACAAGACTTGTTACCCAGCAGAAAATGAGTATATGAAGAAATGAACAAAACATTAATAATACTGTAAAACCTTTCAACTATTTTTATTAGGACAAAACGTACAAGTCAATGTCTACCAATAAATTCATTATGGCTTATACAACATAATATGTTAATTCAAAATAAACGCAGAAATATGAGTGTAAAAACATTTTTTTATTATATAATTTCCTAATCACAAATAAACACATTTTTACAAATTCAAACACTGCTAAAGAGTTTCATTGACAATAAATTAATTCCATATGCAGGGAAAACATGTGAGAAAATACTGCTTGCAGCTTGCATAAATATGGATATTATGGTCCAAAATAAATAATTATTGTTATTCAGGTGAATCCACAAAAAAGAATAAAAAAAAGATATAAATAAAAATGAATTTATATAAAAACGCAGTTTATTTGTTCAGGTTGGTAATACATTGCAAACAAACAAACAAATTGGTTTTTATATGACAAAACTAAAGTATTTTAACTGCGCCATGGCTGTATTTGACACTCTGTACCCGCAGCTGTTATGAATAATTATTTAATTGCTAACCTACATAGCTCAACACAGTTGTATAAACACAATATTTTATGAAGACTAGGTTCCGTAAAAAAACACACACCTTTGAATACATGATTTCGTAAATTCACCCGTGTTAAAAATACTCAACTAACTATTCAATATGAAATGAAGGATTTTCAGTGGTTATGGTTGGTTTTGACAATTTTTTCTTCACATTTTATACAACACTCGTATTGGCGCAGTTAGAGAAACTACGCGAATGGTAAGTTACTCTCTCACGCAAATCAATTTTGGAAAAAGCAAATGTGAAGTGATGATCCACGTCAAATGGAAAGCGTAAAATGGTTGTAAACGCATGGGCATACATTTTCATATCGTCAGCATACTGGTAAAACCCACTAATTGTTTTTTTTTTTTTGGAAAATGAGTTCATAATGCAGTTCTACTTAATTTTCCAAGCTCTTATGGTAAAACTCATATATTGCTATGACGTTTAGTTTTAAAGTTAGGTCGAGTAAAAACCGAGGGGTTAGTCACTCGAGCAAAAAGTGTACACCAGATTCCCAGTAGTCAAGATTTCCTTGGGATTTCTAGATTCCTAAAGATTTCCAAAGACTACCAAAGATTCTTAGAGATTCCTAAAGATTTCCAAAGATTCCTGGAGATTCCTAAAGATTTCCAAAGATTCTTAGAGATTCCTAAAGATTTCCAAAGATTCCTGGAGATTCCTAAAGATTTCCAAAGACTACCAAAGATTCTTGGAGATTTCAAATATACTGGGATTTCGTAAGATTTCTGAGGACTACCAAAGATTACCTGGATTTTTAAGGACTACCAACACATTTTTGGTACATTCCAATGATTTCGGGATTTCTAAAGATTCTTAGTGACCACCAACGATTCATAGAGACTTATAATTGCGCGTTGCGCGCAGCACGTGTCCGTGACGTCATCGCAGACAGGCGGGCGGCGCGGCCGGCGGCGAGGGTCGGCACGGGCGCGGCGTCCGCGCGAGGCGGCAACAGCGCGGGCACGGGCGGCGGGGGCGAGCGGCGCCCGCAGGAGACGGCAACGGCGCGGCGGGCGGGGAGCCCCCGCGCCGTGGCCGTTCGATATTCGTTTTGGACATATTTACCCAGGCGGAATCCGGTTAAATTAGATCCCATATTATCTCAGCGATCTTTAGATCAGCGCTGATTTTTTCTTTCCCTGAGGCATTATACGATACCATTTTTGAATCCACAGTACATATTTCACATACTAAATTTCAAGATGAGGTACTCCGCTCTTTCGAAATCTCTTAGAATCTCAGCCATCATTAGGTCAGGGTTGATTTTTTTTTTGCCTGGGTCATTATAAAAGGCTATATTTGAAACCTTAGCAAATATTTCACGTAGAAAACTTCGCGATTAGGTAGGTACTCTTCTTTTTCGAAATCCCTTGCAGTCGTAATCACTGTGAACCTGTAAAAACTTGGTACGAGATTAGCACCGGACTAACCATACAAAAACCGGTTTACTTCGACCTTAATACGCGTAGTAAAGTTAGTCCGCCCCGAGCTCGGTTCACAACATACCTACAATCATCTAATTATTTAATCAAAATACATACAATAAACACAGTAAACAAACCGGCCAAGTGCGAGTCGGACTCGCACACAAAGGGTTCCGTACCATCGTAAATGATTTAACACCAAAAAATCATATTATTTGTATTTTTTTATTATCTTTAAATTTTACTTATTTGTTGTTATAGCGGCAAATTAAATACTCACTCTGTGAAAATTTCAGCTACGTACTTATTACGGTTCATGAGTAACAGCTTTGTGACAGACGGACGGACGGACGGACAGCTGAGGCTTAGTAATAGGGTTCCGTTTTCACCCTTTCGGTACGGAACCCTAAAAAGTAGTATACGCATGATAACCTTCTATTCGCTTAGTACGCGTATTAAGGTCGGACTAAACCGGTTTTTGTTTGGTTAATCCGGTGCTTATCCCGTACTAAATTTTGACAGGTTTACTCTGAATACGGCTGAATATGTTTTGGAATTGTGTCGTCGGGCACACGCGGGTTGCGCGCTGCGCACACTCGTGCGCACACGTGTGCGTGATTTCTTCGCAAACTGGCGGCCGCGCCCACGGCCGCGCTATCATTGTTAGATTAGATCCCGTATTATCTTAGCGATCATTAGGTCAGCCCTGTTTTTTTTTTGCCTGATGCATTATGCAATACCATTTTTGAAGCCATAATACATATTTGACATACTCAACTTCACGATGAGGTACTCCGATCTTTCGAAATCCCTTAGTATCTCAGCCATCATTAGGTCAAAGTTGATTATTTCTTTGCCTGGGCCGTTATAAAAGTCTATATTTAAAAACCTAGTAAATATTTCACGTACTCGAGATAAGGTACTCTTATTTTAAAAACCTTTACAGTCTTATTCAGAACTAACCTGTCAAAACTTACGTACTGTACTAGAATTGCACCGGACTAAGCATACAACCGGTTTAGTCCGACCCCGACAAGATTATCTGAGATTACAAAGACTTTGATCGGATTGCCAATGATTCGCTTAGGATTCCTACACTCCCTGGGAGTCCTCGAGACTACCCAAGATTTTCCTATTCCTCGGACTCCCGCCCAGGATTACTCGAGATTTCCATTAATTTGAAAGGATTCCCAATGATTTCCTTGGTATTCTCAGATTCCTTAGGATTACTCGGGATTACATAAGATTTCCAGATTCCTCGGACTCCCATCGGATTCCTCGGACTCCGCCTAAGATTACCCGAGATTTCCATGAATTTGATAGGATTCCCAATGATTTCCTTGGGATTTCCAGATTCTTTAGGATTACTCGGGATTACATAAGATTTCCGAGATTCTCCGGACTCCCACCAGATTCCTCGGACTCCCACCTAAGATTCTTGAGATTCCCAAACGATTGTACACCAGATTCCTTGAGTGAGTGACCCCTCGGTAAAAACATGGACAATTGTACCAACCATTATGAGCTATTAAACTTTCAAGTCCATTTATATCGAAACTCTCATTTCTGCAAATAAAGGGTTTTATCAGTATACTATTCTAATATATATATATATATAGTATATATATGTATAGTATATATATATATATATAAGTTAACTTGAACTAACTTATTTGGCTCCAATGTATGATAAACACACTGGAATAATTCCAATAGACTAATTTCATAACCGTAAAAAAAATACAAACATCTGCAAGTAAAGTCTAAAAAACATTCTAAATTATGAAAAATTTTCTTTCTCTGATAATATTTTTGATTGCAAAATGCATTAATAAAGCCTGTCAGTTCCACTCATATTATGCAACGATTTTTATTGGAAGATAATTTTACATATTCATTCATTTAATTTATTATTTTACAAAACTGTAATGAAACCATTTTAGTCACACAGCTATTTCTAAGCCAAGCCGCTACATACTATATTTACAGCCATTAGCCTTGCAAATCACAACCAAACGCGGTCTTCAAATACCCACCAGTCAACAGCACCGCTTTTAATATTTCTTCAGCACAGCTGTCACCATTTCAACATTTCCTCCATCATTATTACCACAGTTCTACTGTTAAATTTTTAACGTCTTTTAGCGTCAAGTGTGAAAAAAATAGTTAGGGGATTCGATCAATTCCACACTGTGTTTGTGTCAAAGCATCTGTGCTCTTACTGGGTGAAACATTTGAAATTCAGTTTGAATTGTTTTTTTTTATGCGACCTGACATGGATCGCTGGTGTGTTGTGCCCAATACACCACATTCCCGAAGGAAAAAGATGCCATGCCAGGACCTTCCCTTTATGAGTACGGCTACATTGAACTGGATGGAAAACACGGACAATTTTTCATTGCCGCTTCGACCATCTTTTCATCGAATGCGATGGTACCAACTCGGGCGGGCTTAAACCCTACCACCTAGTAGGGGAAGGAGACCTACAGTTTTACATGGATTCCGAACCATGGAGCAGCTCGCATTCGTGACGAAATGCACTTATCGAACTCGGAAAGAGAAAGAAAGTGGTGCATGTCGGAATTGAACCCAGAACGGTACCCCGATACGCTAGGCCAGTCCTCGGGCCACTAGGCTACAAGCGCTCAATCTGAATTAACTGAATTCCCTCACTTATTTTCTCAAATGTAGTCTCTGTATCCACCATCACGATTCATACACTGTTTCACCATGACAATTTCCACAGTACCGCAGCCACTATTTCCTAAATACGATACTCCCACTTTAGTAGTTCCACCGACACTTTCGGTATCACTAATTCCAGTCCAACGGCCATCACTATTTCAACCGCTCGACAAACCGCCTCGGCACACCGCAGTCCAGCAGCCTCGAGCCATCCACATAGTCCAAGTGCGGGTTGTAGAACAGTATCGCCTCCCAGCAGATCTCGCTGAGCTTCGGTATGCGGAGCCACACCTTGTACAGTTCGTTGTTGCGCCGGCCGGTCTCGTCGCTCGGCTCGATGCCGCCGAACGTGTACGCGCAGCCCTCGGGCGTCGCCGCCGACGAGTGGAAGTAGAGCAGCTTGGGCAGCACCGTCTCGCGCATCAGCGTCCACTGCATGCTCCGCAGTTCGAGGCGCCAGACATCGTCGAAGACTGACACGCCGTCCGAGCCGCCTATCACAAACACCTGGAAATTTGACATTTCTATTACTTTTTACGTTTATACCATTGCTGTAAAGATATTTGTAAATGTTAATGTTACCCACGATGCCGTACTCGGTTAAAGTGTTTTAAGGATTTAATGTGTTAAGGATGATCAAGACCAAGCTGATGCCTTAAGGTGGCCCAACCCGCTCATCTCCCCATACAAAAGGGGAAAGAAGATCACGCCCATATTTCTTGTCAGAGATCCAACATTTTGCTAAAAATAGCTTTATTTGATCGAACTAGATGTCTGATGACCGTTGGCATTGTAAAATTGTGTTTGGTTTCTAAGTTATAAGGTCCGAAAGTTCCCATTTTTCGCGCGTTTTATACAATAAATTTGGAGGTGGATTACGCAATGATAAAGTAAGAACATCTTAAAAAGATTAGTCATCAGACATAGCTTATTTAATCAAGATTTATAATCGATTTGGTTTTTGTTCGATTTTTTACTACAGCGGTCATGGTTTACTTTTAGCTATAAGTCGTTTTGAAATAAAAATTTTCGTAAATCTTACCCAATCATACACTATGCACATTGTCTTTTTTGTGGATATGTTGCATCTTCCTCATCACGGAGCCTGTCTTATTCTTTGAAACAGAGAAGATCCCAGAGCGCAACAGCACGGTTTTGTACCGTGCCTGCGAATGAGTTAGGCCCGCCGGGTTGGGCCACCTTAAGGGTATGTCTAATTTTCCGGCTCGCTCGGCTTACTGCGCAGTATAAACATAATATTTTATGATGACTAGGTTCTGTAGAAAAAACGCGCGGCCCCTAATTGCGGCTCTCCAACACAGTACTCCGTATGCACAGTACCGACGTGTGGTATGGTGTGCGTGAGTTGCTAGGAAGCTAACACCTTCAAGGTATGTACAATATACAATTTTTGCTCATAACTACGCAATTGCGCACACACAGAGAGACACAACTTTTTTTTGACGTTTTTATGTCAGAGCTATATTTTTTTTGTTTCTACGTCTTCATATAATATTTGATTTTATGGTCTATTAAAAGTGGCTAGAGTGTTCCAGCAAGCAATGAAAGGATCACTCCAAATGTAGAAGGAACAAAGAAAGTTAGGTGTTGTGCCTTAGCCAATGCAAGGCAACTTCAAAAAACGGTACGATACGATAAGCATCAGCGACCCAATATCATCACCGCCAATCTCCTACTTGCCCCGGCTGCAAAGGGCCCGGATATATATCGGGTATGACCAACCTAACGGCTTACATCCAGATAGAAACTTTTAAGTTTGCTAAGGATACAAGCATACAAACATAGTTCACCTGAATCCCATCGTCGGTGTGGATCTGCACGGCGCTGTGACACTTGCGCGGCAGCGGCGCCAGCGGCGGGCTGTGCGACGTGTCCAGCTTGGCTGTGACGGTGCTCCAGGACTTGGTCTCGATGTTGAAGACGGGCACGTCGACCAGGTCGAAGGCCCACTCGCCGGTGCCGCCGGCCAGCACGTAGATGTCGCGGCCGTCGCAGGCCAGCTCGTGGCGGTAGCGGCCCACCGGCTCGTCCTCGCTGCCGTGCCCCACGTACAGCGACTCCCACGTCAGGGTGTTCAGGTCGAGCCTGCAATGTTTGTAGATTTGAGAGGGACTTATTTTTACAAGCTCTATATAAGACAATATGAATGAAGAGTTAAGTACAACGGCCTGTGCCTGTCTCCTTAGTCAATTCTATTATAAACTCCTTTTTTAATGTAAGGATGCCCCTGCCCGGCGGAACTAACTCATTCGTGGGCACGGCACAAAACCGTGCTATTGCGCTCTGAAACCTTCTATGTTTCAAAGATAAAGACAGGCTCCATAATGATGCGGATGCAACATGTCCACAAAGCAAACAATGCACATAGTGTTTGATTTGGTAAGATTTACTGAAAATTTTAATTATAAAACGACTTCTACCTAAAAGAGCTGCACTGATGAATTATTTCCAGACTTTCCGAAAAGTGTACATCTTTAAAAAAACTGAATGCATTGTTTACTAGAATTGTTTACTAGGTGGTAGCATTTAAAGTGATTTTTGAATTTTATTTATCCTGTTCTCTCATATTGATTTAGACCTTTGAAATAAAATAAATTATACTTTGCAAATTTTTTCTCTTTCCCATTTGAGAGCCTAAGCTTGATTTGACAGCTTAGGTATGTAACGATGTACTTAGCGCGATCCCGAATCCGACCATCTACCTCTCCACGGAACCCTGCGCCCACTCAGTTTGCGGGTAGATCAAAGAGATCTCCGCGACGCGACTGACTAAACGGCGAGCGGAAGAAGGGGGACAGATGTCAACGCGCGCGAGCAAAAACGGACGACATTTCGGAAGAACGAAAGAACACCTTTTTGGGAATGTGTTATACGATGTGGCCTGCGAAAAAGACGATTGTATTTTAAGAAAACCTCTTGTGCCGTGTCTACGGGAAGTATCCAGGAGCCGGGAAGTCTGTCCGGAGTCTTGGAGTTCGGCCTAGTGAGGTGAGTGGGCTTATACCTAACTGTCACTTGTCCTTCTCTTCCCAGCGCTAAGTACTCATTACTGACCTGTTATAATTGGTGGAGGCGCCCATTTTATTAAAAAAAATAATATCAGAACAACAATATGGCAAGCAAAGAAGGGTCAGGAGGGACTCGGGATGAATTAGCCCAATTAGTAGTGAAGCTAAAACAGGGTCTTAATAATCAAAATGAGGTACTCAGGGAGGTTTTGCAACGCCTAGCTACCGTCGAAGAAAGATTAATAAAACAGGACACAAAAAATGAGTCCGAGTCGAGTGCCGCGGACGCGTCCACTGCGGACGCCCCCCCCTCCGCCGCCGCCGGCGAGGGAGCCAGCGCGGGGATCTCGCAAACACGACCGGATTATTACGAAAAAGAACAATTCAAAATTGCGAAACAAATGATCGAAGGAATAGGTACTTGCGATGGAAATGATGCTAATCATTTTATACAGTTCATCATTCAGTTGGATCGCATTTTTAAGTTAAAATTAATACGATGTGATCGTCTTATACCGCTGATAATTTTAAAGTTACGCGAACCTTTAGTGTCATGGTGGTTCAGGAGATTTGATGGCACACACACAGACTGGGTCAAACTAAAGCCAGAACTATTAAATTATCTAAGCCCCATTCACAGGGAAACACTTAAGCAGGAATTAATATTTCGCTTTCAAAAAGAAAACGAATCTTTGAGGGAGTTTGTACAGAACGTCGAATCAGCCGCAAATGCCTTAAATTGTGGATTTAGCGAAGGAGAATTAGTTAACATTATAACATCGCACATTTCGCCAAACACGTTCCAATATTTACGACCGATGCATCCAATAAACACGATTGAGTATTTACTTCAACTCGGAAGCGAGATAGATGGAGCTAGGCTGCGAGAGGCGCAGTATCACACGGCCGCCGGCGCTCCCCACTCCCAAATGGCGGCCGCCCCGCTCGTCACCCGCTTCGCTCCCCCGCCACCATCGCCACCTACGATACGCTGACGTTGCCGTTTACGCTGACTTTTCGATTTCACACAAATCGGAAGTCGGAGTTTGACTTTGACAGCACCACAGAATATCTAGTAAAAACTTTAATATTGAAAGAGTTTTAGTGACAACTGAGTGGTCAGTCCGAGTTCTCGCCTAAATTGGCGTCCACGGAACTTCAAAGTTACGTAAAAACGTCAAACTCCAATCAAGTTTTTACTAGACATTCTGTGGTTTTTCTTCTACATGATGCAAAAAATAAACAAACCATTTTGGGCCGGTACGGTACCTATAAACGTCGCAGGTGTAGTCAAATCCGTCGGTGCCGCCGACCGAATAGAAGTGGTCGGGCAGGCAGAGCGTCGCCTGCCCGTACTGGCCGGGCGGGCGGGCGCCGCGCGTGCGCAGCTCCAGGAGGTCGCCGCCGCGCAGGGTGCTATACGCGAGCAGCGCGCGGCTGCAACGCCGCCCGAAAGGCGAACCCGTCCCGCCGAATATCTGAAATGGTGCATAATTCATGTCTCACAGCAATATTTTGAAGTATTCTAAATAACCAACAGCCAACATGCCAACAGAGTAAAAATATATATATATGTATTTTTTTTTTATGTATACATCTGTTCATATGTTCTAAAATAATATTTGTGTATTTGTATCTTATACCTATTAATATGTTTACGTGTATGTACATATTTGTATGTAATTTATTTTAATATATAAATCCTTATTTTTAGGTTAGTTAATATTTTCGCTAATTCATTTTGTTTTACGTTTAGTTTTTTGCCCGCCTCACTGCACCTCTCCTACATCTCTCAGGTTGAATGGTAGAAAATGCCTTATGGCATTAATTTCCGCCTTTTTGTACCGTATGGCTGCAAATAAAGTATTTTTTCATTTTCATTTCATTTCATAGTCTAATCTTGGAACAGTCTTCCCAGTGAAGTTGTAAGTTCTGTCTCCGTAAATTCCTTTCATAAATAAACTGGACAATCATATGAAAAAATATATTTATAATAAATAAATAAATAAGTGTTGTGATCTAGGCGCATCAGCTTAAGGGCCTGGTACTAGCCAAATCGCAAAGTTAGACGAGGCACCCCAAGTAAACTAACTAAGTCTGACGATTATAAGTGTCATCCTTACAATATATGATTCCTTGTCTAGGAATCGAATGATTTTCGTTAATGTATGTTTCCTTTTTCTATACAAAATACATTGCGGAAACGGTGTCCATTTCCGAACTTTTTTGACTAAATGTAGAAATCTAAAAGCAAATGGAATTTTTTGTTTATGCATATATGCTGTTTTTGCTTATATCTAGAAATCGAATGACTTTCAGATTTCTAATGAGAAAAATCAACTTTTTTTATTTTTATTATTATTTAAATAAATGATGGAATAAAAAAATATTAACAATCCATTATCAGTCTGGAGTTCTATTTGGATTTGCTGAAGCGTTTCACTACATATTATTACATTTGTTAAAAAGTGCATTTGTATGGCGCGAGTAGTTGGCTAGTCCTAGCGCCTTAAAGCTGCTAGCCTATCAATAATAAAAAACCATGACTCTCCAACGTACATTAAAGATCAGTTTGCGTTTCTACATATATTCGCATAATCTTTGTTAAGATCGACCTACTCTCTATTACTTCTCATTCTTCCACTTCCGACTCAAACTATTTTACAGTGCACACTGCATGTGTGTGGAACTCAATGTCATTTCAGGTTTGGCAATCACCATTTTTAAGGGTGTGATAACACCTGATTGGACTCAGTTCCATTAGGGCGTAATTGACATCATATTTTAATATTTTTAAAATGAACTACTACCTATTTTGTAATTTTAAAAAGATAAAAAATATATTTGAAACCTATAACGGCAAATGTCTGACGCTCATGTTCTGTGTTCAAACTTTTTTTATAAAATTTTATAAAGTCAAATTTGAGAACACAAAGCACCAGAGACTAGCAGTTTCATTTTTTTTATTATAGCTAGACCATCAATCTACGCATTTACTTTTTAGGGTTCCTTACCCAAAGGGTGCCAACGGAACCCTATTACTAAGCCTCCGCTGTCCGTCCGTCCGTCCGTCTGTCACAGGGCTGTATCTCATGAACCATAATAGACAGGTAACTGAAATTTTTACAGAGTGTGTATTTTGCTGCTATAACAACATATAGATAACATTTAAAAATAATAAGTATTAAAGGGAGTCCCCATACAAAAAACGTGTTTTTTTTGTGTTAAATCTTGTTCGATGGTACGGAACTCTTCGTGTGCGAGTCCGACTCGCACTTGGCCGGTTTTTCATTTTCGTAATTCGTTGTGATATTTAAAAAAAATGTGGTTTTACTTACGTCCTTTTCAAACTGAACGCAATCGGCTCTTATAAGCCCTTAATAATTTTTAATAGGGGATTTATCACACTGAAATGAAATAGTACCGTCTAATAGGTTACTAACTTTATGTGTAGTCGCTCTAATCGAATTCTACTTACCATAATTTTGCTGCCATCGGTGCTGGTACACATGGCGTTCGAGGCGAGCTCATCGGGAAGATTGTCGGGCGGCCGCAGCAGCTGCCAGCGTCGCCGAGCCACGGAGTAGCTCCAGAGCTCCTTGAACAGCGGTCGCTGGAGCGACCACGTGTCGTCCGCCCCCTCCGGTCCGCCGCCGTTTGGCGTCGGATTGTACCCTCCAAAGCAGTACAATCTGTACGGTGTGAAATAGATTGTGTTGGTGCTACCACTGTATGATGTCTATGATATACTAATATGGATTCCAACTTTAATGCTTTCAGTGTTGGGACTTACATAAAGGTGAAAACATATTACAGACAAAATAATATTACTTTTATTATTACACTGCTTACAACAAACAACAGTTTTTAATATGATTAGCACATTTTTTGGTGGGCCTTAGACCAAATGCCCACGATGCCGAGCGGCATTAGTGCTCGGCAAAGCCGTTCAGTAAAGCAAAAACTGATGCACGTTTCCACACAGCACCTGTGGAGTCCTGGCGTGCAGACTGTGTGGTGAAAAGTGTGACAAATACGATTTTCTCGTCACTACCGCTGCGTTATTGGTTATTTTAAGTAAAATAAAGCATCACAAGCCCAGGTCTAATCCCTTAGTAAAGGGTGATCATTATAATGTTCAATGAACATTGTAGTTTGCAATATGGTCCACTCCATAGTAAACAAGAGCACATCAAAATGAACAGAAACAATTCGTGCAATGCCGAGCGACACACCCACACTTGTACGTCAGCACCTTGTTGAATGGTCCAAACCGGCTTCAGTCGGTTTCGAATCGACAACCTGATCGCCTTATGCTTAGTAATATACACGTTGTTAACCCATGTAGGCGACATTCCCGAAAGGGGGTTATTTTGAGACTCATGCTGATGCTAAAAAAGTAGGTTTTTTTTTGTTTTGACCTTTTGTTTTAAAATTTTCGATATCTAATACTAGTATGAAACCATAGTATTTCGTAATAGGAATCGCACTGCATTTACAAAAAGTTCTAAAGTAGTTTTTTTTTATAATAAATGTAAAAATTTACATTCGGATCGATGCAATAAAATTAGCTGCGGCGCACAGTCAGCTGCGAGACAGCAAACGCGTGACCTTGGCAGTGGCGCGAACACATGGCGTGCTTACACCATTCCAAAGGGAAATCATCGCTGAGGTAAAAGTTTGGATTAAATATGCAATTTTTTTTTACTATTTTAGATTTAATTTTTTAATACCACAAAATAATAACTATACAGAATAGTTAAATAATCGGTATTAAAATAGAAAGTCGCAAAACAAATTAACACCGTGTATAGTAATATCAATTGTACACTCTACCACATTAGTCACAAATTAATCCGTGAGAGGACATTCTTGGCTGATATCGCCTGAGAATAAAGGCAGAAATCAACTGTACAGTGAACCAGAGTAGACGAGTTAATTTAAAACCACTGCTCACCTTTCGCCATCACACACAATACGGTGCCCCGAGCGAGGCCGCGGAGTCTCTCCCGGCGGCGACCGATACAACACCCTCGTTACCTTGAACGGCCTGAATACAAACTGCTTCGCCTCCGCTGGTTTCATCTCGTTTCTGCTACACCGGGAACCCAGCCTGGATGTTGATCAGAACTAGACAAGGTCCCCCCTTGCTACTCTGGGCCAGCGCATGGCCAGAAGCAGACTCAGGAATTGGTTTTAAGCTAGGGTCCACCGCCCATGGGCATGCCCTGGCCTGGACTTCTAACGTGGTGCAAATAAATCTGAATTTTTGTTCCAAGCAAAGAGTATGTAGGATGTTCGAAGCATAGAATATAATTTCAAGTTTGTTAACTTCACACCAAAGAATATATTAACACAGACAACAATTTAATAGGGCAGTAACTCAAAGGTTATTGTAAGTGTGGCATGAGCGACCTTACCCTGTAATGTAAAAACTGTCATTCTTGTCAAGTTTTATTGACGAATTTGTTGATGCAAGATGTACTCCACAGTGCAGTTAGAATAAGGTTTGGAGGAAAATAATAGCTTTAGTTTGTCTGTCAGGTTTGTAGGAAAGAAAATATTACCAAAACATAACCTATAATATTTCGATTTAAACTTTGTGCTAGTGATTTACTTAAAGATTTGTTTGAAGACAAGCAAAAGCTCATATTTTCCTCTTAACTTAATTCTAACTGCACCATGGAGTACATATTTTATCTAAAAACTCGTTAATAAAACTTTACAGTAATGACAGTTTTGACGTTTATAAGGTCAGGTCGCTCATGTGACATCTACAATAAGCTTTGTGTCTAATCATTGCAATGCGTAGCAAGTTTGAGTGACACTCCACTCAAAATCGTTGCGACAAATTGGGTGCTCGGACCGCGGGGTGGAATGGAATCATCTTTGCCAGACCGAACAAACCAAAGAGTTCGGAGAAGACGCTGCGCTGCGAGATTCTCTTTCTACGGAACAAACATCTGTTTCGTGCACTCCAATAAGAAATGGAGCGATGTATGTATTTGTATATTCTTTGGTTATTTTATCTGTGACCATGTTGGGATAAAAATCGTGGAGCTATTTATTGTAGAATGAAAAGATAACCACGACTGTGAGTCCTTGAAGCAAAACCTTCAGGTACACAACCTATTTTTAGGAACCTGTAGTATGTACGTATATGAAGTGGACTTTCTTTTAAATCTTATGTCATTCCTCACCCAGTAGGTACTTGAATGTATGTCACTTGGATGACCTTTGCCACCAGTGTTTTACGTACGTATATTTCTCCATATTTTCCTAGCTACGGGCAGTTTCGAACGATTTTGTTCCCTCTAGGTAAAATCATATTGCTTATCTCAAATGCTACCTTAGGTAAGTATAGTATAGTCGAGTCATTTTACTTATTTGTAGTTATCAATGTTCCCTCTTACTATTGTTAACGCTTGTTCTGAAAGCTGGTTGGCGATGTAGCAATCATCTTAAATCAATCCACACATAACTTGCGCTTCGAAAGAGTCTTCCACTGTGATCGTCTTAATAGAATTAGTTTCATCTTTTGTCATTACCCCTATAGAATTAGTTTTCTCCATTGTCACTGTTCCAATGGAATTCGTTTCTTATTTAGCGCAAAGCAAGAGTTGTTGGTAAACATCAAAGAGAATATAATCACTGCGTTTTAAGAGTCGGGACTGTCATACATTGAAACGGTTTTGGGTCTATTTCACCGAATGTATGAAACGTGTACTAACTGTCAGTCCAATGGACATACCCGCCATTGCTGTCAGCACCCGTTTCATGCAAGGTTTTTTACTAAGAGAGTTTCGCCAGACTGGTAAACATCTCAAATGATGGAAGGCGTTTGCATAAAAAACGTCACATTTTTTTTTAAATACCTACAAAACACACAGAAACAAAATAATTTATCTGCACGCACCCCACTTGTGTAACCTAAAAGGGTGCAGGAAAAATAATTTGACATGTAAATATACTTTTTCGTACTGAGCAGGTACATCGCTTATTCCAAGCAATGTAACTTGTATGTATGTGTAATCGACCGTGAAGCAGGGACGCAATAATTAAAGAAAGAGCGCAGTAAAAAGAACTACTTTATGGCTGGACCCGAACCAGCAAAACATACCATTCACACAATGACTGCAAGAGAATTGCAAATTATGGGTATACAGCCGGTGCCAAAACAAAATTTAACTTAGGGCTTTCTTTGACTTAATAGGTTAGTTGTAAAAATGAATGTATTTTCCAGGATGGCACTTAACAAACTCGTGGGAGGTGACTGCGGCGGCAACAACACGCTGGTCCAACTCTCGTCCATTGTTCGGCACGATGCCTCCATGGGACACAGCTCCATGTCGCAGGGAGATAGATTTGTCAGTGAATTCATGGCACAAAACCTACAGCAGCCGCAAACGTTTAATATGAACAGCCTTCTCGGAAGTGTACGGGACATAGAAACTAAACCACAGATCAGTGCAGCCCCCAGAGGTGACCTGATAAATGCTAATGGTCCACAACAGTTCTTTGCCGGCCCGTCGAGTTCCTACAATCCCGGTTTTCATTACAGACCATTCTATCAACAACCTGTTTTGTACCAATCTCATCTGCCACCATCAAATGTCCAAATTCAGTACATGAACGAAAGTGATCTTACAAACTCCAACGTCACGAACGATGCAGAGTTGAGAGCAAAGGCACAGGAGGTTGTTGACTCTGTTCAAGAAGATGATGAACTCGCTTATAACCAATTCATGTCCTTTATGAAGAAAGTCAGCAGCGGGGAAGTGAACATGAGCGCCCCAAACGAGGAGTCTACCAAAATGAGTCAAGATGAAATGCTGCATGAAATGGAAGAAAAGTACAAGGATGAATGGGCAAAACTTAGCAACGTATCGGAGTACTGGCAGTCGGAAGCAGCCTATGGCATCCCTAAAGAATATAACTTTGCCGACGGAAATATTATGCTAGAGAATAAAAATGCATTGGAAATCGGAAAAGAGAAACTGAAAATGGGTGACGTTCCTGGAGCAGTTCTCTGTTTCGAAGCAGCCGTACAACAACAACCAGATCTAGCAGAAGCCTGGTTCCTCCTCGGCACGACACAGGCTGAAAACGAACAAGATCCTCTAGCCATCGCGGCTTTAAGAAAGTCACTTGAAATCGACCCAAGACAATCCGAAGCATACATGACGCTAGCTGCCGCTTACACCAATGAGAATCTTGCCAAACTAGCATTCCTATCATTGTATGAATGGCTTAAGGCGAGTCCTCACTACAGCGACTTGTTGCCACTGGATATTAACCCACAAACATTAAACAACAAAGAGCTAGAAAATCACGTCAAATCTCTGTATCTCAAGGCAGCCCAGCTCAACCCGTCACGGGTCGACCCAAATGTCCAGAATGCTCTCGGAGTACTATTCAACATCACCCAAGAGTTCGACAAGGCCGTCGATTGCTTCCGGACTGCACTGATGGTTGCAAGCGACGATTCCAAGCTGTGGAATCGCCTTGGAGCCACCTTGGCGAACAGTGAAAGATCCGAAGAAGCCGTAGACGCTTACCATGAAGCCCTGAATTTGGAGCCCGGGTTTATTCGTGCAAGGTACAATGTCGGCATCACTTGTATGAACCTAGGAGCTTACAGGGAGGCTGCCGAGCACTTTTTGGTCACATTAAATCAACAGCACAAGGCAAGGGGACTCTACCCTGAGTCCAGTAGCGCTGATAACAGCTCCTCCACTATCTGGTCCTCTTTGAGAATGGTATGCGCATTCTTAGGTGAACACAATATTACTGCTTTTGTGGATGATAGAAACCTCACAGAGTTGAATAAGTTTTTCGGAATACATTAATAAATATGTTTAACCACTCCAACTCCTTTCAAGTAATAAGTACGAGTAGTTTTAAAACTTACGCGGGACATAACTATAATATTTAGTTTGACGGCTTACCGCGCGTGTGAGGAGCAGGACGTGCTGCTCGACGTTTCGGAGCCTCACATGGGCTCCATCTTCAGGAGAACGTGACAGTCGCGACGGAGGTAGGCACGTTACTGGATACCCGCCGCTTTGCTTCACTTCTCAGCGTCCATGGCAACACTCGTACGTTTTCTTAAGGATTTTATTAGGAATTTTATAGGTGGGCCTGTAAGCATCAGAAAATTACGCTCCCCATACAAATGCAGTTTACTAATCATTTGAAAACCACTTTTCCAATTTTCTTGATATTTGGGACTTAATATCAGGCAACAAATATCTATGTCTGCGCGTGTTTGTTTATTCGAAAAATGTATCCTTGTCACACAACAGAGAAAAGAAAATTTGTATGGAGATTTTATTTTGCCTGTTATTTGACTTGCTTTAGATTACTTAGCAAAACAAAAACGTGCAGACACAGATATTTATTGTAGAATATTATGTACCAAATATCAAGCAAATCGGAACAGAGTTTTTCAAATGACTAGTAAACTACGTTTGTACGGGGAACATAGCTTACGGGCCGTTTTGAAGGAGCAACCCTCTTAAGAACGGCCCGTAAGCAATGCTCCCCATACAAACGTAGTTTACTAATCATTTGGAAACCGCTATTCCAATTAAATTGATATTTAATATCTAACATACAGTAGCAAATATCTGTGTCTGCAAGCTTTTGTTTTTTTTGAAAAATCCAAACCGAATGAAATGAAAGCAAAAAGAAAATCTTCATACGAATTTTGTTTTCTCTGTGGTTTGACCCAGAATACATTTACCGAAAAAACAAAGACATGCAGACACAGATATTTGTAGCCTAATATTAGATACCAAATATCAAGTAAGTTGGAACAGTGGTTTTCAAATGATTAGTAAACTACGTTTGTATGGGAGGCGAAATTTTGTGATGCTTATGGGCCGACCTTAAAACACTTATAATACATATACTGTTGGGAACTGCTGTAAAGTGTGATAAAATAAAGGAGTGCAATCCTGCATTTTATCACACTTTTTTTAGTAAATGCTAGCAATAAAAAATTACCGCAGCATTCAGAGTTGGCGGACTAACTTTTAATATGCGGATTGTGTCCGTACTATGTCGCATTTTGTATGGTTAGTCCATTTACAATCCCGTATACATTTTGACAGTTCACTCTGGATGCGACCCTAGGTGTAGTACAAATTATTTGCAATATATAAACTTTACTCTTTCTCTATAAAAAAATATAAATGTTGGAGTGAACTGAAAAATATTGCAGAATATTTAGTTTATGAAATTGTGATGTTTATTTTTTATCTTGTTACATGTACATTGTTGGTAATGTGATGTTGAATAAATGATAAATGGGGTCAAAGGTTTTTTTTATGTAACTGGACACGATAGCTAATACCAAGCCTTTTGTCAAGATATTAGCCTAACACACCACACGGGAAATAGGTGCAATACCTGGGCCTTCCTTATATTGCTCAGCAACTGAATGGAAAACATAGACTATTGTCATTGCTACTTCGACCATTGTTAATTCAATGCGATGGTACCAGGTGGGGGGGGGGGGATTAACTCTATTACTAAAGGCCGTAAAGTTTTACGTTGAATCTGAACTACGGTCAGCCTCAACGGTTGAAAACGGGCACCCATCTAAAACCCAACCACGCTCAGAGTGTCGTAGTCCACCAATAATTAAAGCTCTCATTTATTAATACATATGTTTAATTATATGTGTATAATAGTAATTAAATGTTGACAGTAAATGTTAATCTGTTTCATTTCTTGCTTACAATACATTATAGTATATTACTTTTAGCCAGCGCTGTGTACAAAGCTGCAGTCCTCGTCTGTCAGAGGGCAACCCTGAGGATGGTTACTGTAAAACCAGCAACTCTTTTGCTTCACACTGACAGCGTGCGATTTTGACTTTTTATTCCTCTGCATTTCAAGAACTTCCCTCACAGACCGAGGATACCGTAGTTCGACCTTACCACATTCTATTTTGAAAATCTGATGTTGATTCTTTAATAATGTCTGCAATCCCCCGAATTCTGCTTTCAGTGATTTCAGCATGTGAGCAGGCACTAATTTGGCAACTGTATTTAGTTCCTCAACTCTTCCTGTACTCCATGCATCACCTGGCCTGCAATCTTGCACCAAATGGTTGCTTATTATCTGAATGATAGAATCTATTACAGACTTGTTTATTTGTGTGCAGTTTCTGACTTTCTCTATAGCCTGTCTCGGTTTAAAGTCTGATATCCACTGGTCTGTTGCGTTGCCGTCAGCTATGAATCCTTGAATAGTACTGCACATTTCATTGAACTTTTCGACTTGATACGACCTGTCAGTACCGACCAAACAAATCCTTTTGGTGCTCGGTATTTTCAAACGATCGACCGATGTTTCGAAGCCGCAGCGTTTGCAAAGTTCGTTGATATAGTCCAGATAGTCGGTGTAGAGGCTCCTGGAAGAATCCTTCCTCTGGTATTTGGAGCCGTTGATATTGTAGCAGCAGCAGGGCAGCAAGAAGAAATTGCACTTGTATGAGCTTCTCGCTGCCAGAATGGGGACCCAGGGTGTGAGCTCATCGGAATGGTTCCCAATGATCCAATCGGTATCAGGAAACAAATTGAGATCTGATGGTGAAATTGTTTGCTCCTGCAAGTAAATGGACTTATTTTAGTCTAAATGGAACAATTATTTATGCATCTGTGTCCTGTAATTTTTAATGATCACGAATAAATTCTCAAATTAGTCACCAGATTTTAATGCAAGTTACAATAAAATTTAAAATGGTTTTACAATAAATAGTTTGAGCAGAAAAGCATCAATCAATCTATCCAGGAAGTATTGTGAGGCTGACAAACAGCACAAATTCACGGTCGACATTCCAAAAATAAAAACCCACCGAACCTCTAGATCCTTCATCTAGAGGGTCGGAAAACAATAGAATGAACTACCTTCCGAAGTATTTCCCCCAGGTAAACCTGGGATCCTTAAATGGTGTGAAGAAGCACCTAGCCTTCCAGCATGGTTTTTGCAGTCCCCCTGAACTTCGAAATCCCTTGGGCATTGTCGGGCACCTTAAGAGGTCTTGGCGTACGCCATATGCTACGCTGAACATAAAAAAAAAACACATGGGCGCATTGCAAGATACAATTCAAAACCATAAATCAATCATGCCAACCTGAAGCACGACAGTCTTCGGGTAGGTGTCCCATATCTTCCTCTTCCTCACGTCCACTCCGTGGCCGCGGTGGCCCTCCCTGGTGAGGATGTACACCAGCAGGCCGTTGCCGCAACCCAGGTCCACGAACGTCTGCCGCCGGTCCAGCCGTAACCGGCAACGCTCCGACTCCCACAACACGAGCAGGTACGTTGCTATGGCTACATCTTCATACACGAACTTGATCGGGTCAGTGTTCTCGGGCCAGTTCTGAAAAACATTACACATAAGAATTGGAAATCACAGACTAAAGAATTCAAAATGTAGTTAATTTTGATCAAACAATTTCTGTAAATAATATGTATGTACAACCGTTTTGGTGCCTTATAAATAAAAAAAAAATATTGTGACCAACTTCTTTAACCCTTTCACTGCCAAGGTTTTTGGCATAATCCTTCTCAATACGCCACACTACAATTATTTCGATAATATGCAGTCTTGAATTGTTGTTTGTTTTGTAGCAAATAGTGTGTTTCCACTGTTGAAACAGTAGAAATCTAATGAACGCTAGTATGTACTGTGCAATTATGTGGAGTAGTTTTCTGTCGGATATATCCGACGATGGCGCCTGCAGAATGCCTTGCTCTGACGGATATATACGTTCCTGGCGGGGAAAGGGTTAAAAATTCTCTTGCGCTTGGCAGCAATCAATAAACACACAAAACAGTTACTATGGGGCTGGCATAGTCAAACCTGGCTAAAGCCCAAATCAAATAAAAAAAAAGGCAGGGTCTGAAGGAAGGGCAAAATACAAAACTGTAAAAATCCATATAAACGCAGGAAACAAGACAGGGCTTGGACTAGCAATTTTCAAATCCTTCTACCAGTTCCATAAACCATAGCTAAGACCTCTTACAGTCTCTCAGCTCAAAAACAATTTCTTCTACTAAAACAGGGACAAGTATTCAGCCCTTACCGTTTGATCTAATTTTCAATCATGTGCATCCATCGATAACTTCTACATGATATTTAGTTGACACCTCAAATTTTACTTTTTATCGACAACAAAATCTCTTTTTAAGATTTAACTGTTTTTGTTTGGAACAAGACATGGATGTATAATACCACACCTACTGTCATAATGTTAGCCAAACCCCCATTGTAATAAAATAATCAGATATCTTCAGTACAATAAAAATATATCGTGAAGTACACGAATCAGCTTCAAGCTGCAATAATAATATTACAATGCGGCAAAGTTCTGTGACTGTTAAACGGCCTTTATTAACAGGCTTAAAGGGCCTTTATTACTAAAGTGCTGATTATATTGAACTGGTATTCATTTCAAGCTGCTAAGAAAGGCCCTTAGGGCCGAGTGCACGAAAGAACAAAAAATCAAAATCAACGTCAAAGTATGATCAAACACGTCACTTTGTGTGGACGGTATGGAAGGAACTCTATGCGGATCACTAAAAGTGACGTGTTTGAACTTTGATTAACTCGGCTGTCTCTTCGTGCAATGGGGGCTTAGTATGTGGCGATTATGCTAATCAGCAGCAGGTGAAAAAGGCCCTGTGAAATAGTTTTGGTGACGACAGCAATTAGATTGATATATCAATGATTGCAGTCAAAATTAGCTTAGGATCAATATGCGAAACTAGCGCCACCTAGTAGTAGACAGGCGAATCATTGTATTGATTCGAATATAATCGTGATAATCTTTGACCAAAGTAATTGTCAAGCAGGCAGAGCAGTGGACATGTAATCAAAAGGTCGCAGGCTCGAATTCCGCTTGTGCAAAAACGTTTTTTGCCTATTTTCAAAATCTGAAATCAATGTAGATGTTGTTGGATAGCCTCAAATCAAACTTTATTTTCCAAGCAGGATATTCGATGGAATGATGAATCGAGATGGCGACAAAAACATTGGGATTGAAGGATGACTGTGGGTTTAAGAGCTAGGCGATGTGACCAGAGGACTGATAAGAATTTACACTCACTTTGACAAGTTCTTTGCCATATTTCAGTTTCAGTTCATTGTACTTGTTGTAATAAACCTCTTTGGGGATTAAAGTCAATGACCCTGAACAGATACTCCTCGTTTCGTTCGGGGTCTCTTCACCCCATTTTACAATTTGTGGTAAAACTATCTCTTGCAACCACTTGACACTTTTTGGGTCTGATTGGTCTGAAAAAAAAATATTTTTGGGATAAATTAGTTGTCGAGTTGGCCGAGCGGTTAAGAGCGATGGACATGTAATCCAGAGCATGCAGGTTTGAATTTTGCTGCAGACAAATTGACAGACCAAAACGATTTCTGATGGCTTTCAAAAATGTATTACAGCGCATCTTTGGGGGGTCCTTTGCTACTCCAACTCCTAGTAAAAATAACCAAGGTTTAATTGTAGCAGAAGCCTCACTACGCTACGCATTTTTTACCTAAGCTATTTTTTAAAAAAATATATAAAATTTAATTTATAAAAAAAAAAATTAACTAAACCTAAACGGCTTCGAAGCCATTAATAAAGGTTAACCTTATTTTTGGACACTAGACCTATTTAAAATCTTTAATAAGCACAATATTTATTGTACATAAAATCAAAACATTTCAAAATTACATTCAAATGCAGCCTGCATTTGAATGCTTGCCACCTGATTCTTACCTGTTTGATTAATTATTTTAAATAAAAGGCAAAAAAAAATATTGTATGCCGAGCTCCTAAAATGTACCTAAATCTTTCATCCTTTCAATCCAGCTAGCTTTAACAAAGGAGACAGAGTACCAATACGCAGCGTATCATATTTGTCATATTGAAAATAATGATCCTATCTGGCAAAAATCTAAGGAAACTTACAATTGTATGCTTTCAAAGTGATTGCACCATCACTTAAACCTAAACTGTAAGGAAAATTCGGTGTTAAATTGTGCTGATGTTCGTTGTTTAAAATTTCAGTAAAATAAGCCACATCCTCCAGATAGTTTTTGGCTACAAACTGATATACACAACGCTCAGTACCTAGTTTGGGCAAAAGTTTAATACTGTTTATCTCTATCGCATCAATTTCTTCGTCCGTCGTCGGTTGCAGACCGATGTTCTTGGTGAGGAAAGCTAGAAAATTATTTTCAGCCTTGTTGAACTGGTCTCGGGTTAAGGTCTCTAAACTCGTGAAGGTCTGGTGAGCATTCCAGGCAGGAATCGAACGTAAAGGTAACATTCTAAAAGAGTGGAGGAGGGTACTGCCCCACAGTCGCCGATTTACTACGTGAGGCTTCTTGACCCAAACATCTATAGCCGCCCAGAAGTCTCTTCGGGTCATATTCGTCGGCACTTTACACTCCCAAGTTCCAGAAATGTTGTCTTCTTTCATTATGAAGTCCAGCCCGCAAAATCGTATAAATAGAATCTACTAAAAGTAAAAATCGAATAAAGCAGGAGCGCAATTACTTTTCCGAACTTTTACCAAAAATGTATTTTTCATAGAATATAAAGAACCTGACAACCGTTGGGATATTATATGTTCTGTGCTGACAACATAAATGACAATTGGGCTTTGTTCGGGCAAAGTGCTCCGTGCCATTCGGTGCTAGGAGCAAGAAATAGCCTTTCTGCATCGAGTTTGACCATCTGCGCGCGCATGCTAGGTCTATGAGTTTGACAGAAGCGAATACGAGAACTTCTCGTGGTCCATTCATAGATGGTATCTACCTCGGCCGGTTTCGCTGTCCATAAAACGGTTCGGAGTCGTTCGGATTTTTTTCTGCTTGACCTCTCCGAAATGGAACCCGGGGACCGGCAGCCCGAGCAACCAATACGCTGCGCGCGCAAGCTAGGTCTGTGGGTAAAAGTCCTTTTCCGTTCTTCCCATTCTTTGGACAAAAAGGAAAACCGAAAAAACTTCGTCGTGAGTCAAAATCCTGCTTTCGACAAATGTCACGACCAAAAACTGTTTCAGATTATTTTAAAAATCTGATTACAATGCTTCAAATGTAGATGTCGCTGAAACTGAAATTAATGAGATAACGGTAATGTCATATCCATTAAATATATAAATTATCAAAATAAATGTACTTTTTGTTATCATATTGTTTTAAAAAAATATCCCTTTAAATGCTACCGTCTTTAATTAAGAGTTGAATAGTTTGAGAGCAGTATAATGCAGTAAACAAATTAATAATAATATTCCTTCCTATCTACTCAGGAAACCGAAAGCGAGAAGTTCTCGTGTTCGCTTCTGTCAAACACTATTTATTTATAACTATCAGCTTAAAGCTGATGCGTGTACGTCATTGGTTGAGTGCACCATTTGGTTATTACGGTGGCCCAACCCGGCGGGACTAACTCATTCGCGGGCACGGTACAAAACCGTGCTGTTGAGCTCTGGGACCTTCTCTGTTTCAAAGAAAAAGACAGGCTCCGTGATGAGGAAGATGCTAAATGTCCACGAAAAATACAATGTGCATAGTGTAAGATTTGGTAAGATTAACAAAAAAATATATTACAAAACGACTTATAGCTAAAAGTAAACCAAAAGTAATTATTTATTTTATGCAACCTGACATGGATGGCTAAACCACACAACTACCGTTATGATATTAGCCCAATACAGCATTTTGACCAATAGGTACGTAGAAACAAATAATACTTTTTAATTACTTTTTTCATAGCCCTTAGATACTTGTAAACCAACGTAAACTTACGAAATTCACGTATCTTTGTCACCCTGATATTTATTGCTAAACATACAAAAACCTGTTTAGTCCAACAATAATCCGCGTATTAAAGTTAGTCCGCCCATTCTAAAAACGACAGAAAGGTATAATCTAAACCATAGACAAAAGATGTCTGTGGAGTGTATTTGCCTTTCCCTGTGAAAACATTACAAAAAAAAACAAATTACAGAGAGCGCAAACACAACTCTTGTCTATGTTCGCAAAAAAGGCGGGAAATTATTGACCACCTTTTATTATTACAAGTTTACCTCCTACGTTTCCAGAGTGTTCCAGAGCTCGCTTGGAGAAGTTTACAAACTTGGTACCGCTTTTTCGTACGACTTGTAATAATGGAAATTCAGCCATCCGATTCCAATAAGAATGCTGTGGATGAAATCACACACAGATGTGAGGTAATCGAGTCCAGGGCAGTGAAAGATGTAAGTTGGTAATTTCATTCCATCTGTAGCTCTAGATTTATCATTGCAAAAAAAATGGATAGAAAAAATAAATCAATTTAATATTCTCCCATATTTAAACTACGTGCTTACTGTCGTTATTATTCGTAAAATACATTTAATTTATTCTTTTGCACGCTAATGCGAATTCCCGCCATTTTTGATCATTAAAATTAAAAGTAGTTACCTACTTACAGGTTTTTTTTTATTTGGTTTCTTCTTTCTTCACTATTTGCTTTTTTAGGCCCACACAAACATACTTCACAAATAAGGGTGATAATATCTTTCAGAACAAGAAGATTGCAGTTTTACAACAAATGATCCCCGAGATCACCAAAAATGGAAACACATTGAAGATGGAGGTAGACGCCGCACAACTGAGCTGGGACAAAATAAGACAGGAAAGCGGTAAGAACCCTGATCTGTGTAGTCTTTCACTAGAAGTCAGATGGTTTTATGTCAGGGGTGCCGCCGAGAGGGGAATGGAGGGGCTGCTCCCCCCCCCCCCGGTCAATTCGAGCCAGCGGCGGGCGACGCCTCTGGATATGCCCGGCTAGATGCTGTCCTCACATTCCTCGGCGGCATTGAAGAGCATACTCATACCTAAACATTTTGGACCAATTTTAGCGAATAAAACGAGAGCCAAAGCCCGACGTCGCTTAGCTCGAAATAATTATTTCTAAATGTGACCAACCCGCATAACGCGTGAAACCGATTTTTTTATTGTCTTATTATTATTATTATTATTATGTTATTTATATCACTAGCAGCTTCAATCTGATGCGTGAATTTCATTTTTCCTGGAGTGCACTTGTATATTATAAAAAAATGGTATCTAATATAATCTAATCTAATAATCTAATATCTAATAAATATTATAAAGGGGAAAGTTTGTAATAATGGATGGATGGATGGATGGATGGATGGATATTTGTTACTCTTTCAAGTAAAAACTACTGAATGGATTTTAATGAAACTTTACAATAATATAGCTTATACATCAGAATAACACATAGGCTACAATTTATAAAGATATTGTGCCCATGGGCTTTCGAACTTTCACGGGGCTGCGAAAACGATGCCGGTAGCGCTACTTCACACCAAGGGGAGCGGGGCCGGGGGCGGCGGCAGGAGCGGGTGCGGGGGCGGGGCGGGCGGTCCGCCGGGGGCGGGTGAGGGGGGGGACGTGAGGGCAGACGTCGTGACCGTTGTGTCCGTTTGGCGAATTTTCAAGGCACTAGCGATTTGTAAAACTTAGTACACGTACAGTTAACTACCCGGGAATTAGGATTGGCTAAATAGAATTCAGTTCCACTTGCGCTAAGATGTGGCTGTCATACAAACTGCAATGCTCTGCACGGCTCGGCTGGAGGGGGGGGGGGGGCAGCGGCAGCGCTTACTTTTAGTAACTGTACCGAAGTACGGCTTGGTATTTCCTGCAACTTTAGGACTACTTGGCATCACGCTAAATCGCCGGAGGAGCGACCAATAGAATAAAATCCTTGACAACCAATTACTCGATTTAGATGCGGATTGTATCTACGTCTAGCCTGATTCTACTAAAAACTTAGAGGCTACATAATATAACGCTTCATTACCAGAAGGGTGAGTAGTGAGTGTTAAAGTCTTATAACTTGCGAACCACTTAACTGATTTATGTGCGTATTTTATCAATGTATAGCATCTCTGGGAGCAGTCAGGTTCGAGATGGGTTACTGTTTTCGATGTTGAGGCTGGCTGTGGGTTGGAGTCCACGCAAAACTTACCTACGTTACATGTTACTTACTAGGTAAGCGATGTAGCAGTGAAAGTGCAGAAAGGTTCTGGCGGCAAATGTTTTTTTTTTTAAATAGCCACCAAATGTCAACGACGCTCTAAATGGGCATTATTGGATGTTTCTCATTAAATCATGCTATTTCGGCTCCGACGATCTTGATTAAATTTGGTACGTGGTTACATTGTTCTGGACCAGATAGACCCTATTTTGGACCAGTCATGTGGGCTACTTTTTATCCATGAGATAATTTAGCCGACACTAACCCGAGCGGAGCCGGGTACCGCAGCTAGTTACTAATATTACTTATCATTCACATTCTATATTTGTTTTGATTTTATTTATTAGTTGTTGATTGATTATTATTATTATTGATTATTTGTTTATATATTTTTTTGCCTTTAAGAAATTGGGAAAAGTTAAACATGTTCTTCGCATGGAGGTGAGTAATTTCCTCACCTGCATGGTTCTTCGCTGAATGGGTACATAGTGTTAAGATCTTTGAAATGGTATTAAAATACATATGAGTTAATATCAATATAAGCCGCAAAGTTGAAAATGAGATATATTTGAGACCTGACTTAAAAAAAAAATCCATGCATAAAATATAAATTTCTGTAACATTTTTCTTTCTGTTTTGGTAGAACGTTAGCTGGAATTGTACATGTTTTTTTTTTCATGTTCTCAATCCATAGAGATCAGGAACTTAAGAACGGCTCGTAAGCTATGCTCCCCATACAAACGTAGTTTACTAATCATTTGGAAACCGCTATTCCAATTGATTTGATATTTAATATCTAATATCAGGTAACAAATATCTGTGTCTGCACGCTTGACTTTTTTTGAAAAATCCAATCCGAATGAAATGAAAGCAAAAAGAAAATCTTCATACTAATTTAGTTTTCTCTGTGGTTTGACCCAGAATGCATTTACCGAAAAAACAAAGACATGCAGACACAGATATTTATAGCCTAATATTAAATACCAAATATCAAGTAAGTTGGAACAGTGATTTTCAATTTATTAGTAAACTACGATTGTATGAGAGGCAAAAATTTCTGATGCTTACGGGGTGACCTTAACGCAATCAAACCATTCGCATTGGCTAGTATAACCATCTGAACTGAATCTAAAAACATTTTACATTTTGTTTTTTGTTTTCTATGGAATAATAACCACGGCCAGCCTAGACGGCTTAAAACAGGCTACCGAGCAGAAAGGTGATATTGTCCTTGCTTCCGCGACATGTTTCAACAAGAGAAAATATTTTGATCAACTCGACTAACCAAGGCATTTTTTGTCAATGATTGTTCCCTAGTCAGACGACTCGACGTGGCGAGTGTCTGCACGTCTGCACTTTTGAAGCGGACAACATTTCGAAACTTTAACATTTACACAATTATTCACAGGTGACTGTGAATCACTTCCGACCCCCCTCCCCCTCCCTCTGTGTATGTATTTAAATCTCACTCCCGTCGGGTGAGTCGATTGCGAGATATCATCCGCTATATAGAAAAAAGTTGGCTGATTTTTCAACATTGAGTTTGACGGTTTCTCATGCGAGAACTTCTTTTGTTCGCGCTCTGAGTAATCCCCCGGGCTCGCAGGTGAGCTGGAGGCGCGCGCGGACCCCGCCAGCAGGCGTGCGCCCGAGCGGCTGTGGGAGATGGTGGCGCAGCAGCAGAAAGTGAACGCCGCCATTCGCGCGGACATCGCCGCCACCCGCAAGCGGATCTTGGACCACTCGTAAGCGTTTTTTTTAACCAGACACGAATGATACTTTTGAGATTACCGCGCCCGTTGAACATGTTTGAAAACTTACGGCTTTCACGCGGCGGGAGGAGACATTTTACGACGTTTCGAGCTGATCGGTTCGGTTAGTTCGGTTAGTCGGCTCCTGCGTACGAACGTGGCGGCTGCCTCCTTGACAACGGGCTGAACGATCAGTTCGAAACGTCGGAGAATGTCTCCTCCCGCCGCGGGACAAGCCGTAAATTTTCAAACAGACACGAATGGCTCATGCCTCATGCATCGAGTGAGCGAGGATAGGAGTGACGACTGAAACGCATTCGTATAGCGGCAGCGTTGTCACTTTTCAGTGAAAATACATACACTGACGGTAGCGCCGGCCAGTTCACTCTTTAATTCGCTTACTAGTGATGTTTTCAAATCAAATCAATTATCTTTATTGTTTCACATCACATGTCCACATAGAAACATTAAAGTCTAAAACATATGTACAAGCGCATCACCCTCGGGCCACAGTAGGAATTAGAATTTTCAAAGAAAACGTATTGTGTGTCGTGCTCATAAAGGGAAGGTCCTGCCATGGCACCAATTTTTTTCGGGAATGTGGTATCTTGGGCTAATATCATAACGGTAGTTGTGTGGTATTAGCCATCCATGTCAGGTTGCATAAAAAAAATGTCGGTCAAATTCCAATGTGTGGCCTCTAGGGTGCTGCCGTTGTACCATCGACGACCGAAGTCCAGTAGCACCCTACGGTCGGGTTTTTTTTATGTAACTGGACATGGATGGCTAATTCTAAACTGAACTTCAGAGCCCGTAGTCCCAGCTGTCACCTAAATTAGCGTTTACGGCAAACCGATCGACTGGCGTTTTCAAATGTATGGAGAAATTCGTAAATACGTCGACGTTGCCGCTCAAGGGCGTCGCCAAGGGGGGGCAGGGAGGGGCAGCTGCCCCCCCCCCCCCTAGAGATTCTAAAAAAGTTGCCAAATATAATGCAACCAAAGTCCTAAGTCTTTGAGTTGATTTGCTTGAAGTTCAAGCCTTGAACAATCATTCCCGTACGTCGAAACTCGAATGAATTCACCAATGAGAATGAGAAAAGTATGAATTGTAGTTGACGTTTTTACGGAACTTCGAAGATCCGTAAACGCCAGTTTAGGTGACAACTGGGACTAGCAGCTCTGATATTCACACCTATGCTTATAAACATAGATGTGGGTAGCCGCCGTCACCGCTCCACACCAGTGCACTCAATCCGCTAATGTTGAATCACCAACATGAATGATAACGTTGAAGACACAAACCCGAACGGACTTTATTATTATCATTTGAAGTTGGGTTGTGAGTTTTTAGACCGATGTCACTGCGACCTTTACAGACCTATTGTGACTTTTCCCTTCTCACATATCAACCTCAATTCCTGCCTCCTTCAGGAAGTGCAGGATTTTTTGAGGTGTGATGACGATCAACCTCATCCTGTGCAGGTGTTCATGAAGGTTACAGTGGCCTGTTAGAGTTTTGGTAATTACTCTGGACGGACTTTACTCTACAGTCTAGATATTAGGGGAACCTTACGTTTTACATGGGTTCCGAACCATTGACTGAACCGCATTATCAACCAATTAAATTATTTCTATATAATGGTCATAATAGAGGGCTCAGTCCAGACACTATATCATACAGAAGTAAAAAAGTTGTTCTACACAGGAACATGATGGCAAAACGAATGCACGAGATTCGCAAGCGCTTCGAAGACTTCGCCAAGGAAAACGTAAGCACCGACATACATACATACATACATATCTATACATTTTATAGATACATTTTATTTTATAGACATTTGATAGAGATTTCACGACATTGAATTTTTTTTTTAATTTAATTAAATTTTAGATCCTGACGAAAATATTCCGGAGCAACGTTTGTTTAATCAATTTTACGGTTTTCCGTAGAAAAACTCGCTTTGAAAATCGCTATAAAAGCGGTTTTCTAGGCTCAGGATTCCTGATTCTTGAACCCAGAACAATTAATAATTTAGTTACACTAAACCGAAAGAACTGGAGGTTCCCGTTGGCACTGCGCGATAATCGATGGTTTTGACTGTTGCTTTTACAATATTACACGATTAAGTATAGGATGTACGATAAC
Organism: Incurvaria masculella; assembly: GCA_946894095.1. Taxonomy (NCBI): domain Eukaryota; kingdom Metazoa; phylum Arthropoda; class Insecta; order Lepidoptera; family Incurvariidae; genus Incurvaria; species Incurvaria masculella. Next base: position 23,380,488 of record OX335647.2, read on the forward strand.
ATGCAGTATTAAAATTTTAATAATTTTAAATAACAAAAATGTGGTTCCGATATGTGAACAGACCGAGGAAGCGCTGCAGCGCCGGTTGGACTACGCGACCGAGAAGCTCGCGCGTCTCCGTCAGGAAAACTTACGCGAACGCGAGTCCAACGAGCGGCTGCTCGCGCGCCTGCTCAACCCCGCGCGGCTCACACCTCCCGCCCAGCCTTACACCGAGCAACAACTACTGGACATCATGTACGTACATCTAGAGCAGCTCTTGTGTAATACTGCACAGGCGCGAGTGGGCGACGGAGTGACTCTCGCGTCTCCGATAGAACTTCCAGGACGAAACCAACGACAGACAACTACTGAACAGTGTCTGCGTACATCTACAGCAGATCTTGTGCATGCTGCACAGGTGCGAGTGGGCGACGGAGTGATTCTCGCGTCTCCGATATAATTTAACGCGAGAGACCAACGATAGACAACTACTGTACATTGTGTGCTTACATCTAGAGCAGGTATTGTGTTATACTGGACAGGCGCGAGTGGGCGACGGAGTGACTCTCGCGTCTCCGATAGAACTTCCAGGACGAAACCAACGACAGACAACTACTGAACAGTGTCTGCGTACATCTACAGCAGATCTTGTGCATGCTGCACAGGTGCGAGTGGGCGACGGAGTGATTCTCGCGTCTCCGATATAATTTAACGCGAGAGACCAACGATAGACAACTACTGTACATTGTGTGCTTACATCTAGAGCAGGTATTGTGTTATACTGGACAGGCGCGAGTGGGCGACGGAGTGACTCTCGCGTCTCCGATAGAACTTCCAGGACGAAACCAACGACAGACAACTACTGAACAGTGTCTGCGTACATCTACAGCAGATCTTGTGCATGCTGCACAGGTGCGAGTGGGCGACGGAGTGATTCTCGCGTCTCCGATATAATTTAACGCGAGAGACCAACGATAGACAACTACTGTACATTGTGTGCTTACATCTAGAGCAGGTATTGTGTTATACTGGACAGGCGCGAGTGGGCGACGGAGTCTCTCGTGTCTCCGATAGAACTTCCAACAGGAAACCAACGACAGACAACTACTGAACATTGTGTGCGTACATCTAGCTAGAGCAGGCCCTATTCTGCCGCGCAGGTGCGAGCAAGCTACAAAGGAACGCTTGCGTCTCCACCAGGGCACCTGTACGTACAGGGTACGCCTGCTGGACCACCCACGGTCAAGAACACAATCTTGTTTCTTTGTTTTTCAACGGATGGGGTTTCTTGTTTCAAGCTACTTTTTTCATGATTTACAACAGCATATCTGAACCAAAGAGCGATATATCATGTGGACATAAACTGCGCTGATTTTCTCCATTTCTTAGTTATAAAAATAGCAAAATAAACATCTACATACTAGATGTGTAAAATCCATTAGTGAGGACGATGCATGATGTCGATGCGCATGTGCAGAGGCCTGGAGGAGGTGGACGCGGTTCTGAAGGAGCTGCTGGAGAGAGAGAAGGTGGAACGTGCGCGCCTGCAGGCCACTAAGCCTGCCGCCGAGGACGACGGCGCCGGAGCGTCATGGGAGCACTAGCTCACTCATTACTCGCTACAGCCTCGAACTGAGATCAGTGATTCTGCAGATTTACGCGATTTGTAGCTCAGTGGCAGGGTGTTTTTATTTTAATTTCGAACGTAACTATGGCACCACGGATGTAATAATTAACCGGGCGCATAGTTTTACGTATTAGTGGGTATTATTTTGTTTTTTTTTGTTTCTATTTTTTCTTTCTTCCTTAAATATTTTTTCTTTTCTTAATTTTCTTAACTAGAATTAGCCTTAAAGTGGAGGTACCATTAATTAAACAAATATTTTAGTTCTACATTGGCTAATCCTTAAAGAAGTAGAAAACAATTTGTATTTCCAGTCGCTTTTATTACGGAATTACATATGGAACAATAAATAAAACTTACATTTAATAAACTGATTTTAACTAGCTTTATGTAGTTTATTTTATACTAATTCTAGTCTAAGTTAACAGGTTTGCGCTGCATGTTAATCGCTCCATTGCGTGGTGATTTAAATACGATTTAATAAAAATCAAGTAATGTTATTTATCCTGCACAACTTAATCAACATAACTCAATAAAGGACTATGTGCCACCACCATCTCTTTTCGCTATTTGCAATTTCATTTCATCCCTAAATAAATAAACTAGCTTTACCTGCTATCAACAAACACATACTACAATACACATAATACAATATTTCTTTAAACTATGAATAATGCTTTCTTTATTCTGCGAGAATATTTTCAAAATTAGCTTCACTCAACGGGTTAGTGAGTACCATAGACCTAGCATGCGCGCTATTTCTATGGTGAGTACACATACCCTACTTGGATAATATTTTAATAATCATGTTAAACGGTAAACTCTCAAAAATGTGCCTAAGCTATCAAAGAATATGCTACGTCCTAGAAGGTAGCTGTACGTACTGTACTTTTCACCTCAAAGGACTCATGAATTGTATCTACGACTCCATATTGCATTTGACGTTTGCGTCTGAAGCCAAATTGATAGTTGAGAATTATCTTTATGTATAGTTTCCACTAGGTATAGGTTGAATTCTCGTCGCCGACAGACAGTGAAGAAAATCATTTACACCAATTTATTGCTGAATGTCCAGCCATACTTAGATGAATTCCATAGCGACAGTTTGGGTTAAAATAGTAAAAAAAATAGTTTTCTTATTCAATACTAGCAGCCCGTCCCCGCTTTGCACGGGCATAACGTCATTTAAAAAATATTATTTTGACACAATGATACACAAATAAACCATTTTTACGTAGAGTTCCTACATTGAGATATTTGAAATAAAAAAGGGAAGACAAAAGACTGTCGATGAGGTCGCGTGCATATTTTTTTGCAAATCGCAAAGAATAATATCAGTGATTGTGTGGTTCCGTAAAGCCATTGTGTCGTGTTTCCCGGCTTGCTCTGCCTATTTGTGTTTATTGGATTTTCGTATCGCGTAAGTAGGGTGATGTTGTGATGAATGAACCACCCGACCCGGACGACCCCGGCGGCCGCCATCATATGCCGCCGGGGTTCATTCTCGCTCAAGATGCATCTAGCGATAAGAGCGACAACCTTAATGATGCATTCCTAACCCCACCAGAGGCCAGCCATACCATTGAAATTCACAATTCATTCGATAGATTGTCTGATAATGAAGGCATGGACTTTTCCGCCATAATTGGTAAAAGGAAACGAAAAATAAAAGAACATCAAAGAAAAAACAAAAGTAACAAACAAAACTCTCAACTCAAAGTTAAGATTGATTCATCACAATCATCTTTTATCTCGTCAGATTGTGAACATGATGAAATAAAGCAGGCTCCCAATTCTCAGGTTATTGGGCCTCAAGCAGTCCTATCCAAACTAAACATATCCCAACAAGACCTATCCCAACAAGACATATCCCAACAAGACCTATCCAAACAAGACCTATCCCAACAAGATCTATCCCAACAAGGCCCATCCCGGATTTCCACGAATGATATCTCAACTCCAAATCATACCGAACTTTACCGGGACTTTGACAAAGCTCCTTTCTTAGTCCACGTCCAGAGGGTGGAATCAAATCCATCGGCTGGAGTTGTTCTGCATCCAGTTCATTTTGGTCAATTTTTAAAACGGAACTCATTCCAAGGTATCATAGACGGTGGGGTAAAGAGTGTGGGACGAAATAGAGTAACCGTCACCTTCAAATCCGCCCAATATGCCAATCTATTCATACAAAATCATTATTTATCCGAAGCCAAATATAAGGCTTTTATTCCGTCATTTAATGTCACAAGAATTGGATTGGTGAAAGGAATTCCAATTGAATGGTCCGAAGAGGATCTTTTGAAAGACATTGAAATTCCTGGCGGAGGAAGAGTCCTCAAAGTCAGACGCTTAAATTTCAAAAAAATGGTCGATGGTTCCCCTATGTGGAAACCATCCCAAAGTGTGGTTGTAACTTTTGATGGTCAGAGTCTTCCTGATAAGATCCTATTAATGTATAATTCTATTCAAGTAGAACTTTACAAATATCCGACCATCCAATGCTTCAATTGCTCAAGATATGGACATACCAAGACAATATGCCGTTCGCAGCCACGTTGTTATAAATGCGGAGAATTCCATTCAGCCAATGACTGCAACATCACAGAAGAAAATGCAAGCTGCCTTTACTGTGAAGGCAGACACTATGCAACAAGTAAAATTTGTCCGGAACAAAATAGACAAAAAAATATTAAACATAAAATGGCAGAAGAAGCTATTTCATATACGGAGGCTGCCAGTCAATTTAGGCCCTCTAAGCGGTCCTTTGCAGAGGTCACCTCCAGCGCTCCAGTCAATAAACCATCCATTCCTACATACTCATACAAAAAAACATTCTTTTCGCAACCTCGAGCTCGCGCCCCTCTTCCTCAGGGGTACGATCGCAACGCTCATCAAGCCCTTCTTAATGATTTCACTCCTCCAACATCTCATAATGGTTCGGTTTTTCGAACTCCTTTGTTGACACCCTCTTCTCCAATTATTTCAATGGACCTTAGTAACCCTGAAAATGTTGACAAATTATTTTCTGCTTTTCTAAGTTTTATATCTTCCAATACTTTACCGTCCAACGCTGCTATTAATCATTCTCCAGACGCTTATAATGGGTTCAAACACTCCAGAATCCGCTCACCAGTGGGCTTACCTGACAAAATTAAAAAATAACTTCTTATCCAATATGAACTTTTCAATTTACACTTTAAATTTTAATTTCTTCAACAATATTATTTTACTTATCCAAAAGACAATATATAAAAAATATTTCGGCATCCAAATTTATTACCTGCGTTGTAGCAGAATATTTGGCTCCAAAAATATATATCTGCGACCAGCAGATTTTTGTACCAATGTTTGGATTGTTTTAATAAAAAATCCTCTTTATGTCATTAAAAAAAGCTCTAGCAGATTTTTCGACCACAAAATTTATTACTGCATGGTAGCAGAACATTTGGCAAAAATTTTTTTTATCTGCAACTTAGCTTTCTTTAATTTTTATAGGGTCAAGTTTGAATGCATTCATCTCGCTTCATTTCATCAGAATGTCTTCTACAATAATTCAGTGGAATTGTCGTAGCTTAATCAAAAATAAATCTGATTTACTCCACCTTATCAATAAACATCACCCTATCGTTATAGCAATTTCTGAAACCTGGTTAAAGCCATCAACCCACTTTAAGATTTCAGGATATGTTAGCTTCAGAGATGACCGAGCTGATGGATATGGGGGTTGCGCCCTGTTCATCAACAAAAAAATTCCATTTTCTTCCCTCACTCTTCCTGCCCGAGTTGATGGTATAAATGTTGTTGCCGTTATGGCAGACAATATAACATTTGTTTCGGTATATGTATCGTCTCCTACGCTCTCAACCACTCGATTTATTAAATCAATTTTTCAATCCATCCGCAAGCCTTATGTGGTTTTAGGCGATTTTAATTCTCATCACTCCGTGTGGGGGTCTGCAAATTGTGACCACCAAGGCAATAAATTGATTGAACTACTAGATGAATACAACATATGCCTTCTGAATGATGGTTCACCCACAAGACGGACTCCCCCGAATCAGAATCCGAGTGCAGTGGATCTGACTCTTTGCACTCCAGATCTGGCTGCCCGTCTTTCATGGAAAATATCCAAATTTTCTCACGGCAGCGATCATTTTCCCATTATTATAAATATTCCTTGTCAGGCCCCTCCTTCCATAAATAAATCCCCTCTTCTTAAATATCGCTTGAATGAAGCTGATTGGGTGACGTTCAGTCTGAAAGTAGAAGAGGAGATGTCTAGTCTGCCGATCGTTACCTTAGACAATGTTTTACATTGTTACTCCAAATTTACATCATTATTGATAAGCACAGCAGATCAAATTATTCCGCTCAAAAATACATCAAAAAATCATCGCCTTTCTCCTCCATGGTGGGATTCCGAATGTACCAAATCTGTTCGTGACCGTTCCTATGCCGAAACTTTATATGAAGAGTTTATGACTGATGAAAACTTTTTAAATTTACGCAAAATTCAAGCAGTTACTAAATGTACTCTTAAAAATAAAAAACGTAATGGATGGCAAAATTTTTGCCTTTCTCTCTCACCTAACACTTCATCTTCATTAGTTTGGCGCAATATTAAAAGGTACCGTTCTGTTTTCACGGAAGACAGTGCTTCAATACCTTCATCGGCTTCATGGAAAGACTCATTCCTAAATAAGCTAGCCCCCCCATCCGCCCCTACAGAAGATGAACTCCCGTCCCTTTATTCATTTGTTGGAGGTTGTACTCCCATGGAGGTTCCATTTTCATTAAAAGAACTCAAAATTGTTTTGAATCATGTTAAGGATTCTTCCCCAGGGCTGGATGGGATTCCTTATTCTTTTCTGGTTAAATCGAGAGATACAACCCTTGAATACTTTTTACAAATCATTAATTTCTTCTTTGACTATGGGGTAATTCCTGACTCCTGGAAAACTCAAATAATCATTCCAATCCTGAAATCTGGTAAAGACCCCAATGATGGTTCCTCTTACCGTCCGATTGCTCTGTCTTCTACCTTATGCAAAATTACAGAACATTTAATCAAAAACCGTTTAGAATGGTTCGTGGAACACAGAGAACTTCTTGCTAAAACACAATATGGATTTAGGAAAAGCAGAAGTACAATGGATAGTTTGGGGATTTTCACTACCGATATTCGACTTTCTTTTTCTCGGGACGAGTCTGTTGTGGCTGCATTCCTAGACATATCTGCAGCTTACGATAATGTCCTCCTACCAAAGCTCAAACAAAAAATGCTAAATCTACATATACCAGAAAAAATTGTTGCATATATTTTTAATATATTATCTCAAAGAACAATAATGTTAAGAGTAGAGGAACAATCAAACGACTCTAGAATAATCTGGAAAGGTTTACCACAAGGCTCTGTTCTCAGTCCTTTACTTTATAATATTTACACCCATGATCTTGACAGATCAATAAACTCCTTTTCACGTGTCCTGCAATATGCGGATGATTTACTAATATACTCACCCCATAAATCTATTCCTAAAGGAGCTGAACAAATTGAATACTCGCTAAGATCTTTGAACACATGGTTAACTGAACATGGGTTGGAACTGTCAGCCCAAAAGAGCTCTATAGTAGTATTCAGTAGAAAAAGAATTGTACCCCCTATCACTATCACATACAACAATACAATTATTCCATTACATATTCAAACTAAATTCCTTGGCATAATCCTGGATTCAAAAATGACAGGTGTCTCTCATCTAAATTATGTAATAAAAAAATGTGAAAAAAATATTAACATTATACGCACTCTAGCTGGGGTTTGGTGGGGAGCTCATCCATACTACCTCAAGTTATTGTACAATGCAATAATACGAAGTCATTTGGATTACGGTTCCTATATTTTAGAACCCTGCAATAGAACTGCTCTTAATAAGCTTAACATTATCCAAAACAAATGCCTGCGTATTATAACAGGTGCCATGAAATCAAGTCCTATAAATGCTCTGCAAGTAGAATGCGTTGAACCTCCTCTTTATTTTCGCCGTCAGTTCTTGGCTGATCGTTTCTTGTTCAGGGCAAGCTATTTCTTACATCATCCAATAATTCCGAAACTAAATTTACTATCCCGATTTTCTCATACTGCGAAATATTGGGAAAAAAAGGCTCCCACCAGACTTGTAAAAAGTTATCGTAAGTTCAATAATGTCAAGGCTCCAGTATTCCGTTCTAACTCCTTACCAATGTTTTCATACCCTTTTCAAGTAGTTACGAGCAATGTAGAAGTAATTCCTTTTTTTGGCATTGAAAAAGAGTCTCCAAATGCTAATGAAGTCTTTCATTCCATCCTATCTGAAAACTGGGAAGGGTGGGAGTATATTTTTACTGATGCCTCCAAACTCACGGAGGAAGGCAGTGTTGGAGCTGCAGTATTTCATAAGAACAGCAACATCTACCAACTAATTAAATGCCCTCCAGAGTCATCAGTTTTCACTGGTGAATCAACGGCATTACTGGAGGCAGTCAAGTTTTCATTATTATTAAAAAAATCTAATAAATTTATAATATTTTCTGATTCCCGTAGTGCTCTTCAATCTCTCACTCAGAACCCCTTTCATTCTAACACACAAAATCCTATTCCTTTTTCCATTAAAGACATTCTCTACAATAACCCGGACAAACAAATAGTCTTTGCATGGATTCCGTCTCACTCAGGCATCCTGCCCAATCACTGGGTAGATGATCTTGCTAAACAAGCTGTTCTGCGAGGGGATAAAATCCCATATAGAAACTACCCACATGATTTAATTGCTCTCCCAAAAAAATCTCTTACTGAAAATTGGACCAAATTGTGGGCTAACTCTAGTAGATTTAAGGGTTCAAATTACGCCAAGATCCAGCCTAACATCCCTGCTAAGCCTTGGTTTCATCGTATCAAAATTAATAAATCTTCAACTTCTATTATTTGCCGCCTTAGAATAGGTCACTGCTGTTCCCCTGTTCATTTGGCTAGACTTCATATTAAAGACTCATCAGTGTGCGAATGTGGCCTTGATGACGGGAATTTGGAACATATATTTTTCTGTTGTCCTCTTATTAATAAAACTGCTCCTTTATACGATTACCTTCCTCTACTCCAAATTCCTCTTCCTACCAATATTAATTGCTTGCTCTCTTCATCTAACTTTAAAATTCTAAAGTTACTTGCTTCATTTATCAGTGCAAATGATCTTAAATTATGATTTTCTTTTATGTTTCGTTGGCAACTAATTTCAGAACCTTTTACACTATTTGTATATAGCTATGAACTTTGACATTGGCGAAATGTGTTAGATGCACGAAAGCCATTAAAAGGGACCCAAAAGTAGGACCCTAAAAAGAAGAAGAAGAAATAAAAAAAACTTATATATTATTATTACATGGTTATTAGATATTAGAGAAATAATAAATTCAAAGTGCCATAGGGAGAACCGCGGCCTCCGAGGCACGCTCCCGCCGCCCCGGCCGGCCGGTACCGCCGCAAGCACTACATCCCGCAATTTTTAAATCTATAATATCTTCGAAAATATTCATTTAAATCATATGCTGTAAAAGGACCTCCATGGTAAAAGGCCGTATAGATCTATATTAAATCAACAATGTATTAAAGGTATTTAATTGGATAAGGATTAATGCTGTATTGGTTAAAATCGCTTCAAAAATCAGCCATTATTTGTCGTAAAAAGTAAATGAGAAAAAAATGTTATTGTGGGATATCCATAAGAGATAGATAAATACCATCGCGGAGTTTTCTGTAGACCTTTTCAATGTATACAATACTTAGTACATTATTTTGATAAATCTCGTAGGGTTCAGCCTGCGTTTGCAATGTAAGCGGAAAAAAAAAATTTTTTTACGACATCACATTGGAAACCTCAAAAATAACAGTATTTCTCAATTAATATATAATGGATGTATAATGGACTCATATTTAATGGATGTTATTATACATATAAACCTTCCTCTTGAATCACTTTATCTATTAAAAAAAACCGCATCAAAATCCGTTGCGTAGTTTTAAAGATTTAAGCGTACATATGGGGATATAGTGATATAGGGACAGAGAAAGCGACTTTGTTTTATACTATGTAGTGATTATGTTCAACCAAGGAACTTGTATAGTAGTACCTATATCTAATAGTTCCGAAAAGTAGCTAAGATTCTCTTTCTACGTAGTATAAAAGTTCCTTGTGTTCGACATATAATATCCTGACGGATACATTTTTGATTCATAGAATCAGTTTATTATTTTGTAGATAATTCTGCCATTGTCGCTTTTTGAGTTTATTGTTGTTGGGTGACTTGATATCCTTGTAAATCGGCACGTATTCTAATAAGTAGTAGGGACTGTTTAAGGCCATTTGTGTGTTTGCCTTTCCGATACCAACAAAAAAATAAGAAAAAACCAATACCGTTCTGTCAAACAAAAAACTGCACCAGCTGTCAAATTGAAAAAATAAACGCACAAAAACACAATTCGCAACAGGTACCAAAATAGGCAACATTCTGCAGTGGAATCAAATCAATCGTGTTCCCGACGTCGATGTGTTCCCGGCTCTAAAGTGGAGAGCCGCAACGGTGATGCAATGTCGTACACAGAGCTGGAGCAGGGCTACCAGGGCCTGCGCCAGGCAGCTCCGCAGTTCTACGTCGGCGACGACGGGAACCTCATGCCGCTGCGAGATATGGTAAGTGTTAGAGAGCAAAGAAAAAAGTAAAATGTAATCTGTCACTTGTCAAAAATGGCCTAGCGATACGGTTGTTGTGTGCTACTAATAAAAACTGCATCGGACGCAATCTCTCATTTAATTGCTCCTCGCCCCTAACTTGCTACAGGTTATGGGCCCAGTAGGCATGAACCACTGCTAAATGCACGAAGTTCGTGTCGGGCGAGTGAGCAAGGGCAAATTGGTTCCGACCCGTTCGAAAGGCGCGGTGGGGACCGGCGGCTGCGGTGCAGTAAGTAAAACGGAACGGGTCGTTCAAACGGCGTCCTCGGACCGGTTGAAGAGCCGAAGACATCATGGAGCAATTCGGTGTGGCTCAAGCGGTGATGACCCCGATCAGGCTGGTGGGTGTCAGAAATTGGAATTCCTGGAAGTTTCAAATGAAGGTATTGCTTAAGGCAGCAGATCTGATGGGTATAGTGGATGGGACCACGGCGGTACCGACAGAGGCGGAATCTACTAGCGCATGGTTGAAACAGGACGCAAAAGCGCAGAGTATGTTGGTTACGAGGTTAACCGAAGAAGTGATGACACATATACTAACGTGTGAAACATCAGCGGACATGTGGAGAAAATTATTGTCTGTATTTGAACAGAAATCAGCAACAAGCGTGCACCTAATTCATCAAAAGTACTTTAGTTTTAAGTACGACGGCGGCGGGATGGCACTTTTCTTATCCAAGATTCAGGACTTGGTGAACCAGTTGAAACAGCTTGGAGAGGAAATCTCGGACAAAATGACGATGACAAAAATTCTTATGTCGCTTCCAGAACAGTACAAGCACTTTATATCTGCCTGGGAGTCCGTCAGTGAACCTCGGCTGGAAGATTTGATAGCGCGCTTGATGACTGAGGAAGAGCGGATGAAGAATGACGATAGCGGCAGTGAAGCGGTCGCGTTGGCTGCAACATGTTATGGTTGTGGTAAGAAAGGACACATCAAGAGGTATTGCAAAAATCAAACGCAGCGAGAAGGAAACACGAGTAAGAAAGAAGAACGAAAGTGCTATTTTTGCAAAAAGCCTGGCCACCTAATGGCAGATTGTTATTTGAGGAAGAAAGCTACTCCCAAGGCTTTCGTGTGCTCAGGAATGAGTGCTGATGAGAATTTATGGGTGCTCGATACAGGAGCAAGTGATCATATGACTCCAAGAAAATCGTGGCTCGGGGATTTTAAAGAGTTTGATGAACCAAAACTCGTTGTAATTGGCGATGGAAGTGAGCTACAGGCGAAAGGCTATGGTACAGTTCGAATCAAAGCCTACGATGGTTTTAAATGGAATCAGATGGTAATACAGAGAGTACTATATGTTCCGGGTTTAAAAGCAAACCTGTTCTCAGGAGGAGTGGCTCTTGACAAGGGATATAAAATGATGCTGGACAACAAAGTATGCAGATTCTTGGAAGGTGGCATAACGGTGGCAGTGGGGGAAAGATCTGAGAAACTATACGTAATGAGCTTCCAAACGTACATCGAAGCGTCGTCAGCCAATATCGGAACAGTCAAAGATAGTCTTACAATTTGGCACGAGAAAATGGTTCACCAGAACATGGACCAGATAAAGAAAGTACTTGTGAGTAACAACGTAAAGTATGAGATTCCAGAAGATGATAAATGTGTGGCGTGTATACAAGGTAAGCATGCACGAAAACCATTTCCTAAGAGTGAGTCGAAGAGTTCACGTCCGGGAGAACTGATACATGCTGATCTATGTGGACCGATGGAGGTGCAGTCTGTTGGCGGTTCTCGATACTTTTTAGTAATGAAAGACGATTATTCTCATTTTAGAACTGTTTATTTCCTGAAGAAAAAGTCTGAAGCACCAGATGATTTGAGATTTTTTATAACGTCGACATGGAAAAATAATACCGAAATAAGGACTCTTCGAACTGACAATGGAACAGAAATAGTAAATGACAAAGTAAAGAAACTCCTACAAGAAGAAGGTATTAGACACGAAACTACCGTAGCGTATACAGCACAGCAGAATGGTCGAGCAGAGAGAGAAATGAGAACAATAGTAGAGGCCGCGCGCACATTATTACTGGCCAAAAACCTAGGAAAGGAACTGTGGGCAGAGGCAGTCAACACGGTTGTATTTGTCATAAATCGTACGGGGACGAGCACTGAAAAAGGTAGAACTCCTTTTGAAATGTATACGAATAAATATTTCAATATTCAGACATTGAAAGTTTTTGGATCAGAAGTATTTGTTCATGTGCCGAAGCAGAAACGAAAAAAATGGGACCCTAAAAGTAAACCAGCACTATTTGTTGGCTACGGAGAGCTCACCAAGGGTTATAGAGTATATTATCCAGAAAGGAAGCAAGTCGATTATGCTCGAGACGTAATTTTTGCAACTTCAAAGAAACAGAAAACGGAAATACCAATAACAGAGGAAATAGTGGTGAAAATATTTGATACTAAACCTGAAGAAGAAACTGAAACGGAGCAAACCCAAGGTCATACGGAAATTATCCACGAGAACCAGCAGCAGAATAATTACGAGTCTCAATGTTCAGACGGCGATGAGGAGCACGAAATTTCTGAGGAAGAAAGGGAAAAAAAGAGACCGAAACGTAATTCGAAACTACCACGGCGGTTCGATGACTATGAGATGTGTATGGTGTCAAACTGCAACGAACCTGTGACCTACAATGAAGCCAAGGAAAGTGAAAGTTCGTCTAAGTGGGAAAATGCTATGAAGAAAGAATTAGCGGCTCTACATGAAAACAATACTTGGACTTTAATCGAAAATTCGAGTCTACCTAAGGACTGTTGTGTGGTGCAAAGTAAATGGGTATTTAAGGAGAAACAAGAGGACTGCGGACAGAAAGTTTTTAAAGCAAGGCTTGTAGCCAAAGGTTTTCAACAAAAAGGCATTGATGATGTATATTCTCCGGTAGCTAAGCTTACTACTATTCGCACCATGTTAGCAGTGAGTACATGTAAGAAAATGAAAGTTCATCAGATGGATGTTTGTAGTGCATTTTTATACGGTAACATAAAAGGTGATGTATACATGGAACTACCTGATGGCTGTTCTTTCGAGTCAAATAAAATATGTAAATTAAATAAATCCATTTACGGATTGAAAGGCTCACCCAAGTGTTGGAATGAAAAGTTTGATGAGACAATGATTAAGGAAAATTTTGTTAAATCAAAAAACGATTATGGTCTATATGTCAAGCAAACTGAAAAAGGCATGCTGTATGTTATTTTGTATGTGGACGACCTGTTAATTTCAGGAGCTGATGAAAGTGACGTTCTCACAATAAAAATTGTTTTGTGTAATGCTTTTAAAATGAAAGACCTTGGATTAGCCAAGTGTTACCTAGGAATAGACATTAAGCAGGACGTAGAGAAAGGTGTGACGGAATTAAGTCAAGCGTCTTATTTGAAATATGTGTTACAAAAATTTAATATGACAGATTGTAAGGAGGTAGGTACTCCGATGGATCCAAATTTCAGACATGAAAATTTAATGAGAAATGAGTGTGAAAGCAAAGAAATCGAAACTAGATGTAGACAGTTGATCGGATCCATAATGTATGCAATGTTGGGTACTCGACCAGATTTGAGTATCGCTATCTCGATACTGAGTCGATACCAGAAATGTGCTAGTAATGACCTATGGATAGCGCTTAAACGAGTTCTAAGATATATCAAAGGTACTGTAAATTTAAGTTTAGTGTACTCATGCACTGAAAATGACACAGTGATAACAGGCTATGTAGATTCAGATTGGGGCGGTGATCTCGTAGAACGAAAATCGACATCTGGTTGTTTGTTTACAGTGTTAGCATGTACAGTATCATGGTGTTCTCGAAAGCAACCAACTGTGGCACTATCGTCAACGGAGGCCGAATATATGGCACTCAGTAATGCTGTCAGTGAAGCATGCTGGCTAAAAAATGTATTGACTGATATGGATGTAATGTTTTCAGGACCAGTTGTACTTTATGAAGACAATCAGTCGGCTATTAAAATCACAAAAAATCCTGAAAATCATAAGAGACTGAAACATATAGATATTAAACATCACTTTATTAGGGAAAGGGTTTCTGATGGACAGATTGATGTAAAATATATAAATACAAATCTGCAGTTGGCAGATATGCTCACAAAACCATTAAATAGTGTAAGATATAGAATGTTGTGTGATAAAATTGGGTTAAAGTAAAAATTCACATCATTATATGTCAATGCAGTTACCAGCGATATGTCGTAACGTATTTTTTAAGTTGAAAGAGTTGTGATTTATTTTTTGTTTGAGTGGGGGTGTTAGAGAGCAAAGAAAAAAGTAAAATGTAATCTGTCACTTGTCAAAAATGGCCTAGCGATACGGTTGTTGTGTGCTACTAATAAAAACTGCATCGGACGCAATCTCTCATTTAATTGCTCCTCGCCCCTAACTTGCTACAGTAAGACTCCTGAATTTTATTAATTTCGTTGCCAGAAAGGGTAAAAAGGGTTTTAAAACAATTTGCCTAGACGGCACTAATGCCATTTTCTAGTCTTCCATTAGAAATGTTAGTAGTATTAAAAAGAGATGTCACAACTGTTGTCTGATCACTCTGAACCATCGTTAATCTTACTTATTTTATAGTGGATTTATGAAAATTAAAAATATGTTGCCTGACGTCACGTACCCTCAGGCCATTTTTTTTTCAATCCGCAACGGAGACATGATGCTTATTATTGTGACTTTAATGAATTTACATTCTAGCTTAATAAATTCCTGTTTTCAATACTCGATAATCCAATATTCAATACACAGACTTATAAACTCTACATAAGAGACTCAGTATTCTATGTAATAGATGATAAAACATTTCATCTATTTGATTGCTTTCAGGTTGCTCTTCACATTGATTTGTTTTTTTATTGTTTGCAGCAAATGCATGTACTTCAACTAGTTTCTATAAAATAGCGCATCTCCTTCTGGGAAAACATAACTTTATGTGTAATTAGGACCCTACTTCGCGCGAATACATTCTATAAATATTTAAAAAAAATATGCATCATTGTTTAAAGAGCTGTATGCATAAATAGTTCTAACTAGAAGGATCATATCTTTTTCGAGAATATCTCATTTAAAAAAATGATGTAATACAAAAGATTTGAGCAAGCGATTATAAGTCTAGAGTTCCATTTGGAGTTTTTGGAGGAGGTACAAGGGAGGTACAGGAGTTCGAAAGTATGTTTGTACAATATTATGTTTAATCATAGATTAATTATACTTACGTTTTAATTCTTGCATGACATCGTCACATTCAAAGTTCTCATGCATCTTAAGCAATCCTTAAATGCTCTTGCATGCCCTCTCCATCACCGCCGCCAAATTTCCGCCACAAAACACGTTGCTTGCGGTGACGCTTGGTTCGGCGCATCTCTTTTTCAAAAATATGGTTGAGAGAGGGGATGGCTGTACCTGGCGTGATACTCGTGAATGGGTGCTGTTTGTGGGGACTGCCTTGCTCCAATTGGCAACATGTTAGATTGCGGGTATTCTCTTAACAAATAATCTGATATTTTTCATGAATTGATATATATTTTTCATTATTGCATGCATTGATTCTCATCAATTAATATTAATTTAGTGTTTTTACTTGTGATTGTATGCAAATACAATCAATACAAAGAGCCATTAATGTTCAGCTCCATTGTTTATTCAATACGTATCGCACTGTCCTCCCTATCTGAAGGACCAATCAGATGGTGTTTGCAGCCCAAACTACAGATAGAATTGTTTGGACTAAGTACTGCCAACTGCGCCCACCGTCGGTGTCGGCCCCTCGGCCCTCGACCATCATTCATTCAATGCGATGGTATCAACCTAGGCA
Source organism: Incurvaria masculella (assembly GCA_946894095.1). Classification (NCBI taxonomy): domain Eukaryota; kingdom Metazoa; phylum Arthropoda; class Insecta; order Lepidoptera; family Incurvariidae; genus Incurvaria; species Incurvaria masculella. The sequence goes on from OX335647.2 coordinate 23,396,706, forward strand.
TCATCAACCCTACCACCTAGTAAGTAAGGGAGGGGGACCTACACTTTTACTTGGAATCTGAACCACGGGCAGCCTCAACCGTTGAAAACGGTCACCTATCTAGAACCCAACCGCGCTCACAGTTGCTTCAAGTTTATCAATTTGCAAGGTGTTGCGCCACTGGGCAATATTTGCTTTAAAAGATAGTAAAAATAAACAAGGTATTTGAATTTAATAAAACACTAGCAGAACAAATAACGAATGAAAGTAAAGAATTAAAATGTTAGTACCTAGCGGCTAGTACTTGAGCGGCTCGTAGCCTAGTGGCGCGGGGACCGGTCTAGCGTACCAGAGGCCCGGGTTCACCACTGTCTTTCTCTTTCAGAGTTCGATAAGTGCATTTCGTCACGAATGCGAGCTGCTCCATGGTTCGGAATCCATGTAAAACTGTAGGTCCCCTTCCCCTACTAGGTGGTAGGGTTTAAGCCCGCCCGGGTTGGTACCATCGCATTGGATGAAAAGATGGTCGAAGCGGCAATGAAAAATTGTCCGTGTTTTCCATCCAGTTCAATGTAGCCGTGCTCATAAAGGGAAGGTCCTGGCATGGCACCTAATTCCTTCGGGAATGTGGTGTATTGGGCTAATATCATAACTGTAGTTGTGTGGTATTGTATTGTTTATTCATCATCCATAGACAGTACACTGCACTCGGATTTGTCATATTTTAGCATTGGCCAGTTCAGCAAAACAACACAGCAAAGAAGAACTGGAAAGAAACTCCGCTGTTTTTTTTTTCAACGTCCACTTAGTCTAAGTTTACAAAAGTGTTTGTCAATTATTTTAACAAACACATAGGTAAAACACTAAATTCACATGAATACACAAAAATTTACAATCCATGCCGTATGCAACAGTTCATGACAAATATCATTTTATTTGCAAAGACAATCCCCTCCAACTAATATGTTGCCAATTGGAGCAGGCCAGTCCCCACAAACAGCACCCGTATCATTAGCCATCCATGTCAGGTCGCATAAAAAAAAAACCTAAATGTTTACATGTGAAGTAGAATAGACGCTGGGTCTAGACGCAGCATATGTTACCAAATTATTAAATTTATGATGCAGTGGTGCTAATTTTAATCCTGGCGTTCATTAAAAATAACGTTTTATTTATTTTATAAAAAAATGGGCACTTTCAGCGAAAGGCCACCACTGTCAGCCATGAATTGGCCCTTTAATATATTAGGGCAAAATCTTTCACCTTAAATTTTATGCCTACACAGATATTTGCATACAATGTTTGAAAGAGCAATCAAATTTTAAGGTGAAAGTGATTCAGCAATTGTGCGGATAATGTTCTGATCTTAGACGCCACTCTGGCATTGCAACCAACTATAACACAGCATCCCACGTTTGACCAAAGACACGTGCAAACACACACTGTTCACAAGCAAACCGAGAACCTCGAGATAGTCTGCGTCAATACAGATTACTATTTAAAGCTAGCCCCATTAGTACTAACGTCCATAAATTGCCCGCGCATGTAAATTGCCTCTACTCCACGCATTTACCCAGATCATAATTAACAATGCTTGAGGTCAGTACCAGTGAGCGACGTGATAATTTGAATGCGTTCAAAGGCACCGTTTATTTATTATCAGTGTCACCGCCGCACCGCACAGTACGCTGCTGTTTGACTTGGTGGAGCTTGCTTTGTTGTACATGCAATGTTATCTTATAAAAATCATTGATAGCGCGCAATCTTTGATAAAGTCGAAGATAGTGCGTGCTGATGTGATGTAGTGCACCTGGAGGCGTGAGTGAGTGTAATGGAGTGGCAGTGGCTGAAGGATTGGTGGCGACTGAAGCGGTGGCGCAAAAAGAAGAGGAACGAAGGAGACGACTTCTGTTTCTGTGACGATTGCTTGCCCGATGTGAGCTGGTGGCAGTCTTATTATAGTTTTTTTTTTACTTTATTCGCGAAGAAAACAATTTAAGACAAATACATATAAAATAATCATAACAGAAAAAAGCATGAACCAATAAATCTTGGACATAAAATTAAACTTAGTAATAGTAAACTTAAATAATCTCTAACGCTACCCCATCCTAGCTACTACAACTACCGGTTAACAGGTTGCGCAAGAAAAGTTAAAACTCTGGTGTATTATTTCCTCTTAAAATCGTAGGAAGCCTTGTTTGTATTGGTAATTTTTAGGGTTCCGTACCCAAAGGGTGAAAACGGAACCCTACTACTAAGCCTCCGCTGTCCGTCCGTCCGTCCGTCTGTCACAGGGCTGTATCTCGTGAATCGTAATAGATGGGGAGCTGAAATTTTCACAGAGTGTGTATTTATTTTGCCGCTATAACAACAAATATGATATAACAACATACAAACGCACGAAAATGCACGAAAGGCAGGTTATCTAGCCCCCACACCACAAGCTGTACTGTATGTATACTATGTGGACTACTATTGGATGACAAAACGTATTGCATTAAGGCGCTAGGACTAGCCAACTACTCGCGCCATACAAATGCACTTTTTAACAAATGTAATAATATGTAGTGAAACGCTTCAGCAAATCCAAATAGAACTCCAGACTGATAATGTATTGTTAATATTTTTTTATTCCATCATTTATTTAAATAATAATAAAAATAAAAAAAGTTGATTTTTCTCATTAGAAATCTGAAAGTCATTCGATTTCTAGATATAAGCAAAAACAGCATATATGCATAAACAAAAAATTCCATTTGCTTTTAGATTTCTACATTTAGTCAAAAAAGTTCGGAAATGGACACCGTTTCCGCAATGTATTTTGTATAGAAAAAGGAAACATACATTAACGAAAATCATTCGATTCCTAGACAAGGAATCATATATTGTAAGGATGACACTTATAATCGTCAGACTTAGTTAGTTTACTTGGGGTGCCTCGTCTAACTTTGCGATTTGGCTAGTACCAGGCCCTTAATCTGAGGCGTATGTCAGTTTTAAAATTTGTCACAGGACTGTCCCCATTCATCCACTAGAAGTTATCTGGCCACGGATAATTAGCGCTTCCTGTGCTAAGCCGGGGCAGGTCGTCAGTAACAAAGCTTGGCTGTTACCAGAACGTGTTAGCTATGTCACACCAGTCGGTGTAAAGTTGTTTGCTTTTTAGGGTTCCGTACCCAAATGGTGAAAACGGAACCCTGTTACTAAGCCTCCGCTGTCCGTCCGTCCGTCCGTCCGTCCGTCCGTCCGTCCGTCTGTCACAGGGCTGGATCTCAGTAACCGTAACAGGTAGACAGCTGAAATTATGACAAAGTATGTATTTATTTTGCCGCTATAACAACAAATAGGTAAGATAAAAAAAATATTCAAATTAAAGGGGGCTCCCATACAAAAAACGTGATTTTTTTGTTTTATTTTTTACGATGGTACGGAACCCTTCGTATGCGAGTCCGACTCGCACTTGGCCGGTTTTTTACCTCACAACTCCTTCAAACAAATAATAAGCCACTGCACAGAACATAGAACTGCTAAACAGGAAGTTGCTTGTTACAAGCTGCATTGGTGGATAACATAAAAATAAAAAAGTGTTTTATTGAAAAATCGGTTTCCCTGAATTGTATTTATGGAATTGGACTTTGTTGGCTCATATCATACCTACTGTCGTGATGATATATTAGAAAATATAAATAAATAAGGTTTTTCGTGTAATCTTGCTTGTGATATGTTTACAACCAAAAATGAAAACTCGAAATCCGTACCATTATGATATTAGCCCAATACACCTCGTTCCCGAAGGAATTCGGTGCCATGCCAGGACCTTCCCTTTATGAGCATGGCTACATTGAACTGGATGGAAAACACGGACATTTTTTTATTGCCGCTTCGACCATCTTTTCATCCAATGCGATGGTACCAACCGGGGCGGGCTTAAAACCTACCACCTAGTATGGGTAACCTAACCTTACCTAACCTAACTTCACCTAACCTAACCTACAGTTTTACATGGATTCTGAACCATGGAGCAGCTCGCATTCGTGATGATATGCACTTATCGAACTCGGAAAGAGAAAGACAGTGTGGTGCATGTCGGAATTGAACCCAGGCCTCTGATACGCTAGGCCAGTCCCCGCGCCACTAGGATACGAGCCGCTCTCTTGGCTCCGGGATAATATTTATAAGCTTCTTCATGTGGCTGGACGAGTCTGAGTATATTTGTCAGGAGGTAATCTTATTGCAGGGGGAGCTGGACTCACTGGACCCGCTATGCGACTCCGACGAAAGGTTGTGGTGGAGATCTGCGCGATGGCCAAGAATTCCCAGTCCAAGCTTATGAAGGAGATACTTACATGGCTGGACGAGTTCGAGTATATTAGGTTGCCAGTGTTTCCTGAGGAGGTAATCCTGTTGCAGGGGGAGCTGGACTCACTGACCCGCTATGCGACTCCGACGAAAGGTTGTGGTGGAGATCTGCGCGATGGCCAAGAATTCCCAGTCCAAGCTTATGAAGGAGATACTTACATGGCTGGACGAGTTCGAGTATATTAGGTTGCCAGTGTTTCCTGAGGAGGTAATCCTGTTGCAGGGGGAGCTGGACTCACTGGACCCGCTATGCGACTCCGACGAAAGGTTGTGGTGGAGATCTGCGCGATGGCCAAGAATTCCCAGTCCAAGCTTATGAAGGAGATACTTACATGGCTGGACGAGTTCGAGTATATTAGGTTGCCAGTGTTTCCTGAGGAGGTAATCCTGTTGCAGGGGGAGCTGGACTCACTGGACCCGCTATGCGACTCCGACGAAAGGTTGTGGTGGAGATCTGCGCGATGGCCAAGAATTCCCAGTCCAAGCCCTTGAAGGAGATACTTACATGGCTGGACGAGTTCGAGTATATTAGGTTGCCAGTGTTTCCTGAGGAGGTAATCCTGTTGCAGGGGGAGCTGGACTCACTGGACCCGCAATGCGACGCCGACAAGAAGAAGGTGGTGGTGGGGATCTGCGCGATGGCCAAGAATTCCCAGTCCAAGCCCATGAAGGAGATACTTACATGGCTGGACGAGTTCGAGTACATTAGGTTGCTATTGTTTCCTGAGGAGGTAATCCTGTTGCAGGGGGAGCTGGACTCACTGGACCCGCAATGCGACGCCGACAAGAAGAAGGTGGGTGTGGGGATCTGCGCGATGGCCAAGAATTCCCCCTCCAAGCCCATGAAGGAGATACTTACATGGCTGGACGAGTTCGAGTACATTAGGTTGCTATTGTTTCCTGAGGAGGTAATCCTGTTGCAGGGGGAGCTGGACTCACTGGATCCGCAATGCGACGCCGACAAGAAGGTGGTGGTGGGGGTCTGCGCGATGGCCAAGAAGTCCCAGTCCAAGCCCATGAAGGAGATACTTACATGGCTGGACGAGTTCGAGTACATTAGGTTGCTATTGTTTCCTGAGGAGGTAATCCTGTTGCAGGGGGAGCTGGACTCACTGGACCCGCAATGCGACGCCGACAAGAAGGTGGTGGTGGGGGTCTGCGCGATGGCCAAGCAGTCCCAGTCCAAGCCCATGAAGGAGATACTTACATGGCTGGACGAGTTCGAGTATATTAGGTTGCTAGTGTTTCCTGAGGAGGTAATCTTGTTGCAGGGGGAGCTGGACTCACTGGACCCGCAATGCGACGCCGACAAGAAGGTGGTGGTGGGGGTCTGCGCGATGGCCAAGAAGTCCCAGTCCAAGCCCATGAAGGAGATCCTCACGCGGCTGGACGAGTTCGAGTATATCAGGATGCTAGTGTTTCCTGAGGAGGTTATCTTGAAGGTTCTCCTTTATGATCTAACATGCGGGTGAAACAAAATGTCACAATAAATTGTACATTCGGTGCTTTGTTCAGGGTGGTCTTTTTTATCTTGCAGTTGTATTTGAAATGATAATATTTTTTGTTTATATGGGCGAATGACATTCATAAATTTTAAAAAAATACTATGAATTTGCCGATTCCCAATACTGGCAACTTTGAAGCCAAATATCTGATGACACATGAGTTCTGTTCTACTACTATGAAAAAGTAAAATTTTTTTTTATTAATATGAGTTCCACCGGGGGACCAACTGCATGTACAGCTCAAAGAATTAAGGTGGCCCAACCCGCTCAACTCCCCATACAAACGGGGAAAGAAGTTCACGCCCATATCTCTTGTTAGAGATCCCAAATTTTGCTCAAAATAGCTTTATTTGATCGAACTAAATGTCTGATGACCGTTAAAAATTATTGTAAAATGTATTGTAAAATTGGGTTTGGTTTCTAAGTTATAAGGTAAGAAAGTTCGAATTTTTCGCGCGTGTTATACAATAACTTTGGAGGTGGATTATGCAATGATAAAGTAAGAACATCTTAAAAAGATTAGTCATCAGACATAGCTTATTTAATCAAGTTTAATAATCTATTTTGTTTTTGTTAGACTTTTTACTACAGCGGTCGTGGTTTACTTTTAGCTATAAGTCGTTTTGTAATTAAAATTTTCGTAAATCTTACCAAATCATACACTATGCACTTTGTCTTTTTTGTAGACATGTTGCATCTTCCTCATCACGGAGCCTGTCTTTTTCTTTGAAACAGGGAAGGTCCCAGAGCGCAACAGCACGGTTTTGTACCGTGCCCGCGAATAAGTTAGTCTCGCCGGGTTGGGCCATCTTAATGACAACTTTCCATTCTGGAAATTTTATATAAGGGACTGCTCCTTCAGGAGAACACTTGACCACACTATGAACGACAGACTCTTTCCAAATTAGAGGAGTTGCGAATAAAAACTCTGTCACCCACCAGAAACTTCAGAACTTGCTTCAACTGATTTCTACTTATTTCGGAATTTAAACAACTTCTTGCAAAGAAAATGTCCAATGAAGCCGTCATTGCCGCCTTCAAAGAATCGATTGATTCCCGCTCCCAGAATGTTTTAATAGACTCATTATACCACCCTGAAGAAGTGACATCACATTTTGTGATTGCCTAATCATCGTTTGTATAGTTTGTCATTATTTGTTCAAGACTTTTTATAGTGGGAATCTAATTTTGGCTTCCTGCCCTGTCATATTATTAATTGATAGTATTTTCACATATTTGTTCCACCCATTGTGAATACACATATACTTCTGCATTACTTACATGGGTATTTGCATGACTTGATGTAATGGTGATTTGCCACCTCCTTCACAAAAATATCTATCTTAAGGGCCTGGTACTAGCCAAATCGCAAAGTTAGACGAGGCACCCCAAGTTAACTAACTAAGTCTGACGATTATAAGTGTCATTCTTACAATATATGATTCCTTGTCTAGGAATCGAATTACTTTCGTTAATGTATGTTTCCTTTTTCTATACAAAATACATTGCGGAAACGGTGTCCATTTCCGAACTTTTTTGACTAAATGTAGAAATCTAAAAGCAAATGGAATTTTTTGTTTATGCATATATGCTGTTTTTGCTTATATCTAGAAATCGAATTACTTTCAGATTTCTAATGAGAAAAATCAACTTTTTTATTTTTATTATTATTTAAATAAATGATGGAATAAAAAAATATTAACAATCCATTATCAGTCTGGAGTTCTATTTGGATTTGCTGAAGCGTTTCACTACATATTATTACATTTGTTAAAAAGTGCATTTGTATGGCGCGAGTAGTTGGCTAGTCCTAGCGCCTTAAAAGCACCTGTACCTACTTCAAAAAAGTATGGCACTGATCTTTATCTTTTGATGTAACAGTTTGCATTTAAACTGTATGGTTATAGACAAATTCAGGAATATTTTCTATAGTCACTCAGTGATCGAGGTACCGGCAGATAACTTGGCCATCGAGCGGCGCCTCACTCCACTGGTATGACTCATAAATCAATTTCTACACGTGTCATTTGGGCTTTTGGGTTCTCATTATCTGCCGGTACCTGTACATGAACTATTATAGTTGCTGTTGTAATGTGAGTATCCCTTGCTCTGTGAATTATCATCTCCCTCCTTTCAGTATCCATGATGAAATGTATAAAGCAAATGTTTCTGAATGGCTTTATTGGGAAAATCTTGAAGCCAAAAAGGAAAAGGAAAGCGATCTGCAAACGATCAAAGTCACTCGTTGCAATTAATACCGCGCCTCCTCAACCTACAGTAACCACTCTAGCCATCGTCAGTTTCTGAACTCTCACGTGTCCCTAAAGCTGCGAGTCCCGTCCCAGGCGACTGGAGTCATCCCCCTAAGCACAGTTATTGTATTTACTGAAGCAGGTCTGTACAATTGTTTAATGTGTTTTAAGTATATTTTTGCACAGTAGAGCATGTATTTGAAGGTGTATGGAGTATTCTGCACCGTAGATTAATATAGTTTAGGTGAACAATGAACTGGCACTCCACGAATAGTCTATGTTATTACAAACACAGAATAGAAAATCAAGGAGAAGGGTCATGCTGTCGTTACTCGCGACTCTGCCGTATCGACAAATGCAATTCATGGGAAACCGGTCATATCCCACACAGTCCAAAGTAGTCTTGGGTCAAACATGTCCTTAAATTGAGCGGACATGTCACATGTGTTTTGCTATCGCGAACTATAGTTCAGTTGTAGTTCATCTAGTTCAGTAATCACAATTATTTATTAAATACTATACTGGTTTTACAGATATTCCCATATATTCTTAATCAAATTAGTGTTGATTTATTGATAAAAACGATGGAGACTGACAGATCAGAAGTTGTATTTTTTGTAGTCGAAATCTTCTATCCGCTGTCGTTCACTTTGAACGATAGTTCTGTCAAGTTAGTCAGTCAGTTCGTTGTGTTCAATAAATCTCACTCTCTCCTTCAGCTGGACTACGGTGGCTGCATCATTTAGTTCATGAACGCAAACAACAAATTGAACAACTGATAAAAATAAGGGTGAATGACATGACATGTCCATAGGGAGATGTTTCTATGAACTATATAGTTCGTGAACGACCCAAGACTAGTCCAAACATCGCCACCGCGCGTAAATCTGCTCCCGAAATACGTTTGTAGTCAGTTCATACTTATACAAACCCTCCAATACGTCTGCGACTACATTTGCGTGTGGCATGTACGTTTAAGTTGGGTTGGTCATAATATTGGCGACAGATGGTTTTCCTAGAAGTCGATCTCCTTCCTTTTTTGATCTGAGTTTTCATCTTGCACACTAAGCCCCGATTGCACGAAGAGACGGCTGAGTCTAATTGTACGTTGACGTTGATTTTGATTTTTTGTTTTAAATGTTTTTTGTCTCGTTTGATCAATGACTGGACGGCTTATCGGTGTGTAAGACGGTGTCATGTCCGCTGCAGCTGCCGGTGGAAGAGTGGCCGGTTTGCGATTGCCTCATCTCGTTCCACTCGAAGGGGTTTCCCCTGGACAAGGCCATTCAGTACGAAAAGCTGCGGAAACCCTACGTCATCAACAACCTTCACATGCAATATGATATTCAGGTATGTTATATAGTGCAAAATTTTTTCACCATTACTTAATAAGTAACTATGTGTTGTGTAAATGGAACAGCCATAAAAAATATTTCCAATCTTTTCAAATTAAAACAGAAAACAAGGTAGAAGTGTGATGTAGCATGTAGCCTATGTTACCAACGTTTTCCCATGCTGGGCAAAACCTTATGGCTGGGGCGGGCTTGTAGTACAGGGGCGCGAGGACTTGCCTTGGGTTCAAATCCCCCTCCCAATTCTTGCACCACTTTCTTTCTCTTTGTGAGTTGGATAAGTGCATTACGTCACAATTACGAACTTTTTCCTGAACCGGAATCCATGTAAAACTGTAGGAATGGTGTCCCATACTACGCATTGGATGAAAAGAAGATCGAGGCGGCAATGAAAAATTGTCCATGTCTTCTATGCAGTTCAATTTACCCGTGCTCATAAAGGGAAGTTCCTGGAATGGCGCCTCATTCCTTCGGGAAGGTGGTTTGATAGGCTAATATCACGACGGTGGGTGTGGCATTACCCATCCATGTCCAGGAAGATAAAAATAAAAAAGTTCACGGCCGTGCGATTCCTCAAGGCTCAGCATTTGGAAAATGCATTGCTGTTGTAAATACTTACAAAGCATCGCACTTCTATGTTGTTTTCTTTGCTGAGGTAATAACGAAGTGCAAGGCACTTTTGGCCCAGAAGTTGATTTTTACAAATCCTGTTGACTAAAAATTTTGAAATTTATTTTTACAGGATCGTAGAAAAGTTTATTCAATTCTAGAAGGCGAAGGAATAGAAATTCCAAGATATGCAGTTTTAGATAGAGATTCTCCCGATCCAAAACGTGAGTAAGCACATTTTTTTGCCTGGCAAACACTAATACATACGAACATAATATATGAATAATCACATTATATTTTTTTTTGCATTAAAATATTCACTATCATTGAACCTATTCAGACAAGTTGGCTTCACTAAATAACTGGGTTAGCCCAGAAACAGGCGTTTGACTTACAAAATGTGTGAAAAAAAATCCTAACTGAAGGCAAGGGCAGTTTTTTTTACCTAGCCGTTACCGACTATGCCAGTCCCAAAGTGACTTTGCAACTAATTGGCTGGCTGGTATACTACAAGCTAAAACCGGCCAAGTGCGAGTCGGACTTGCACACCAAGGGTTCCGTACCATCGTAAAAGATTTAACCCAAAAAGTCTCTTTTTTGTATTATTTTTATAATTTTTAATTTTAACTATTTGTTGTTATAACGGCAAAATAAATACACACTGTGAAAATTTCAGCTGCCTACCTATGACGGTTCATGAGATACAGCCCTGTGACAGACGAACGGACGGACGGTCTTAGTAATAGGGTTCCGTTGGCCGTTCCGCGGCTCGTAGCCTAGTGGCGCGTGGAGTTGCCTAGCGTACCAAAGGCCTGGGTTCAATTTCGACATGCACCACTGTCTTTCTCTTTCAGAGTTCTATAAGTCCATTTCGTCACGAATGCGAGCTGCTCCATGGTTCGGAATCCATGTAATACTGTAGGTCCCCTTCCCCTTCAAGGTGGTAGGGTTAAAGCCCGCCGGGTTGGTACCATCGCATTGAATGAAAAGATGGGCGAAGTGGCAATTAAAAATTGTCCGTGTTTTCCATCCAGTTCAATAAAGCCGTGCTCATAAAGGGAAGGTCCTGGCATGGCACCTGATTCCTTCGGGAATGTGGTGAATTGGGCTAATATCATAACGGTAGTTGTGAAAATCACTCCCAATGTCGAAACTGACTTTTGCCCCGTATGTGTAAGCTAATATTGGCCGCTGTCCAGAGCACGAGCTGGTGGAGTCGGAGGACCACGTGGAGGTGAACGGGGTGGTGTTCAACAAGCCCTTCGTGGAGAAGCCCGTGTCGGCGGAGGATCATAACATATACATTTACTACCCCACGTCGGCCGGCGGCGGCAGCCAGAGGCTTTTCCGAAAGGTGACTTATTAATTATACTCATAATTATGTAGTTGTAGGTGATTTTATGGTACGCATTGAAGTGACAGGTTAGGAGCAACAACAAACAGCACGGAAATAGGGTAAGCGACCGACCAAAAGTCGGAACACTGAATCGTTTTTGTAAAATCACAACAAGTTGCTTTCTCTGTCCCTATATCCCTATGTATGCTTAAATCTTTAAAACTACTCAACGGATTTTGATGCGATTTTTTTTTAAGAGATAGAGTGATTGAAGAGCAAGGTTTATATGTATAATAACATCCATTAAATAGTGGAGGAATGCTGTTATTTTTGAGGTTTCTAATGTGATGTCGTAAATAATTACATTTTTTCTGCTTAAATTGCAAACGCAGGCTGAACTTGACCAGCCCGCAATCAGTCAAAGACGACATTGACCCGAGCGGAGCCGGGTACCTCAGCTAGTAAATAAATAAAATGTGAAAATATTTGTGAAATAAAGTAAAATGCCATTTCTTGTTCTGTTCCAGAATTTACCGCGCCACAAATGAAGTCAGTTCCACTGAATTTCTGTTACCTTAATCTCCCTATTTAATGGCCTATAAGTAGATGTTAAATCATTCAAGTTTTCAGATCGGCAGTCGGAGCAGCATATACTCGCCGGAATCAAGAGTGCGAAAGACCGGTTCGTTTATATATGAAGACTTTATGCCAACCGATGGTGAGACCTATTTTATTTAGGATCCGATCCGATGCCTGCCTCGCAGCTATATTTTTGTTTAAATTTTTTTTTTCATCATCCTTTTGCAATAAACACAATAGATAATAAACAAAACATGGACCATATTTCAATTAAATGTGATGTCACCAACCCGGGTGAGCTTTACCCTAGTGTAAAGTAGTAGTAGTAGGAAGTAGACCTACAGTTTTACATTGACACAGAACCATGAAACAGCTCACATTCGTGACAAAATGCCCCTATCCAACTCGGAAATAGAATGAAAGTGTTGCATGGACACAATTTTAAGCAAGCAAGCAAGCAAGTCCCTGCGCCACTAAGCTATGAGCTGCTAACAGTGCCGAAGATCGACTGCCAAGGTTGACAATAAAGTATGTTATGACTAGATAGTCTGCAAATCAAATGCACCTCGGTAGGTGCATTTGAATGCATTTACATCGTGAACCTCGGTAGGCCAGTGGCGACGCCTGTCGGTTCAATAAGCTTGGTGAAGCAACTCTGAGCGCCGTTAGGTATTGGATGGGTGACCGTTTTCAACCGTTGATGCTGGCCGTGGTTGGGATTCCACGTAAAACTGTAGGTTCCCTTCTTGACTTACTAGGTGGTAGGGTTAATCCCGGCCGGGTTGACACCGTCGTATTGAATTAAAATTGTCCATGTTTTCCATCCAGTTCAATGTAGTCGAGCAATATGAAGGAAGTTCCTGGCATGGCACTTAGTTCCCATGTGGTGTATTAAGGTAATATCCAACGGTCATATTGGTATTAGCAATCCATGTCCAGTTAGATAAATGAAACGGTGCCACAAAATGGTTTCACGACGTGTGGTGTATTTGGTCTTTCTGATCACCTTATGTCTCGGCACAGTCACCCATACTAGTTTTTCATAATTAAAAACTATATACAAATTAGTGGGTGTGCACCAGGCACGGACGTGAAGGTGTACACGGTGGGGCCGGACTACGCGCACGCGGAGGCCCGCAAGAGCCCCGCGCTCGACGGCAAGGTGGAGCGCGACTCGGAGGGCAAGGAGATCCGCTACCCCGTCATCCTGTCCAACCAGGAGAAGCTCATCTCGCGCAAGGTGTGCCTGGCGTTCAAGCAGACCGTCTGCGGGTTCGACCTCTTGAGGTGTGTAGTCCTCTCCGATCTTCGGTGCCTGTTTATGGGGACGAAATATTTGTTAGTACATATAAATTACAGTGCCTTCAATTCACACATGTCAGTGCTGACTCAGTACTTTTGCACAGGATACTTTTATCCATAAAAATTTTTAGTTTCAACTCGACATCAGTCCAAAACGACATTGACTCGAGCGAATTGAGTACTTCAGCTAGTTCTATTGTAAATTCGGTGTAGAAAATTCTATCAAATAAATGAATAGTATAAGTAATAAGTACAGCTATTGTGAAATTAATATCATTTTGATAAACGAAAAATTGTTTACTCGGTTAATAAAGCTATTGCTGAATGTCTAGAAAAAAGAATACAAGATGAAACAACAAAAAGTGCTTTAACTTCGTATCGCCCCGTTCGACAATCTAATCCCCTCGCGCAGCGCCCGCCTCTCGTATTACAGGGCGAACGGCAAGTCGTTCGTGTGCGACGTCAACGGCTTCAGCTTCGTGAAGAACTCCAACAAGTACTACGACGACTGCGCGAAGATCCTCGGCAACATGATACTGCGCGAGCTGGCGCCGACGCTGCACATACCGTGGTCGGTGCCGTTCCAGCTGGACGACCCGCCCATCGTGCCGACCACGTTCGGCAAGATGATGGAGCTGCGCTGCGTGGTGGCGGTGATCAGGCACGGCGACCGCACACCCAAGCAGAAGATGAAGGTGGAGGTGCGCCATCCAAGGTAGGTCGGAGACGATACACTTACCAAGGAATATCTTATAGCGTGAAGAACCGTGCGAATATCCTCGGCAACATGATAATGTGCGTTGTTGGCGTCAACGCTGCTTGGGCGGAAATAAAACTAGCACCCAATATGATATAAGGACCTACGGTTTTACGTGAAATCAGAACCACAACCTCATCTCTCGAAAACGGTCGCCTATCCAGAATGCAACTGCGCCCAGGGCTCCTTAACCTCAATTTCGAATCGAATGCTCAAGAGTAGTCAAAGCCTAGTGGCAATAATTCATATGGATCAGATCAAGGCATCGTTCAAACATCTTATATTTACAGAGAAAAACATTTCACCAGTACGATATAAACCAAAGCAACAAGGTACTGGTGCACCATCTGTTGACCGCGCCTTCTGAACTAAACACATTTTTTTTTTATCTGAGGTTAACTATACCTTCACGATATTATTCGAGACATAACATCATAACAGAAATCATTCGAATGATCAGAGCTGCTAGTCACAGTTGTCACCTAAACTGGCGTTTACGGATCTTCGAAGTTCCGTAAAAACGTCAAACTCCATACAAGTTTTTAATAAATATTCTGTTGTTTTACTTCTTCAAGCTGTCAAAGACAAACTCAGACTTCTGATTTGTATGAAAAAGCGCAGTCGGCGTAAACGGCAACGTCGACGTATTTACGGCAACGTTGATTAAGCTGTCAAATCAAACTCGGACTCTCAAATGTTAGTTCGCTTAACGCCCACTGCGTGCGCTCTTCAATTTCTCCATACATTCGAAAACGCCAGTCCATCGGTTTGCCGTAAACGCCAATTCAGGTGACAGCTGGGACTACGGGCTCAGTATTCGTATATCTCGGAAAGCCCCCATCGCTGGGATATTGCCAAGAAAAAAGGAAGATTGAAGGAGATGTGCCATCTAGCGCGGTTACGATGAGATTCGTCACCAATTTTCTAAAACTACAAACGCAACTTGTGACAAAGATGACGCGGGAGGAAGGGATCGCACCGCCCGCGCGGCTTGCGTTAGGACTCCCCGCCTGAAGACCGGTCGGCGGAGGGCAGGGCACACCACATATGCAAAACAAACCCGTCCGTAGGGTGCTTCTTGATTTATGTCGCCGATGATACAGGCCACACGCAAACATATTCGCGGCCGTATCGGTGGCTTTTTGTGAGTGGGAACTGACTTGGCGGTCGGTGTAGATATTTCGACTGTGTGGCAAACGACTCCCCCATATTATTATATGCACACTCTGTCCACACGCTTGAGCCGCGATAACGACAACATCTCCTTCCTTTTCTGTTTTGTTGCCAACGTCACAATCCGAAGCATCGTAAAATGTAAAGTGAATCTCAAGTGTTCCGTTCGCGAGGTTCTTCGAGATCTTCGAGAAGTACGAGGGCTACCGGCGCGGCCACGTGAAGCTGAAGCGGCCGAAGCAGCTGCAGGAGATCCTCGACATCGCGCGCGCGCTGCTCGCCGACATCCACACGCGCCACGCCGACCCCGAGCTCGAGGAGAAGCAGGCCAAGTTGGAGCAGCTCAAGGGCGTGCTCGAGATGTACGTTGCGTTACTTTTAGGGTTCCGAACCCAAAGGGTGCCAAAGGAAACCCTATTACTAAGCCTCCGCTGTCCGTCCGTTCGTCCGTCCGTCCGTCACAGGGCTGTATCTCATGAACCGTAATATACCTATTGGAGCAGAAATTTTCACAGAGTGTGTATTTATTTTGCCGCTATAACATCAAATAGGTAAAATAAAAGAAAAGAATTAAAGGGCCCCCCCATACAAACAACATGATTTTTTTGTGTTGCATCTTGTGATGGTGTATCACAATCTTTCGTGTGCAAATCCGATTCACACTTGGCCATTTTTTTGTGAGTGGTTTCATATTTCTTGTCAAAATTCCAAAATTATACTCAAAACGGCTTTATTTAATCAAACTAGATGATTGATGACCATTCTCGTTGTAAAATTGTGTTTGGATTCTAAGTTCGATTAGTTCGGACGTGGATTACTAAACGATAAAACAAAAAACAAAATAAATGTTTGTCATCATTACTAGCTTGGTCCATGAATATTTATAATCAATCAGATTTTTCTTTTATTTTTGACTACAGGGTTTGTAATTTAGCTATAAGTAGTTTTTAAATTATATTTTTAGGGTTCCGTACCCAAAGGGTGAAAACGGAACCCTATTACTAAGCCTCTGATGTCCGTCCGTCCCTCCGTCCGTCCGTCCGTCCGTCCGTCCGTCCGTCCGTCCGTCCGTCTGTCCGTCTGTCACAGGGCTGTACCTCAGTAACCCTAATAGATATAAATCTGAAATTTTCACAGAGTGTGTATTTATTTTGCCGCTATAACAACAAATAGGTAACATTTTAAAATAATTAAAATTAAAGGGGGCCCCATACAAAAAACGTGATGTTTTGTTTTAAATCTTTTACGATGGTACGGAACCCTTCGTGTGCGAGTCCGAATCGCACTTGGCCGGTTTTTTTGTAATCTAACTAACTTGACTAATTTCGCTGAGCTCTTCGATTCAGCAGGTTTACACCATTGAACAGAGCTCACATTTGGCCGTATACATTTCTCAAGTCAGCGCGTATTGCAGGTACGGCCACTTCTCGGGCATCAACCGCAAGGTGCAGATGAAGTACCAGCCGCGGGGCCGCCCGCGCGGCTCCAGCTCCGACGACGGTAACGCGCCGCCCGCCGCACACGGTCCGCACGCTGCCCTACCTCCCCCCACCATATCAGGCACAGACAAATGATAGTATGGATAGTGCGAACGTCATACAATGTACAAAACTCGCCGATAACTCCCTATTTTCGCTGCTACTGTGACATCTCTAACCAGCTCCATCTAACGTCAATGCCAAAACTAGTTAAACCTTCATTAAATTAAGATTAATTCTAAATTTTGCCTAGGTAGGCATAATGAAAACAAAATTTCAACTATAAATTAAGTAATGTCATTTTCAATAAAAAAATCCATTGATATTCATTGGTTTGTATTGATTGTATTCTAAAATGTGAATTGCAACGCCATCTGTTGACTTTTATTAATAATAATAAAAATATTCTTTATTGCAATCCATACAAAACTACAATGCAAGGGCAGATTGATTGCCTTAGGCAATTTCTAACAACAATTACTATTATTATTATATATAATTATCCCTACTCTACACTTGTATGACGTTAGCAATATTTCCATACTATCATTTATCTACGTCTCAGGGTCTGTGCATGGCGCCAGTTGAGAATAAACGACAGTGGCAACCGAAACTCAATGGTATACGGACAGCGTAGCCACTTTTACATACGATGACGCTAGCTTCATCATTTCTGTATGTACAAATTATCTCATTCATTTGAGGTTATTCAATTGACGAAATGTATCTCAATCATTGCAGTCATAAATATCATTTTTAATCTTTGCCTTCTATAAGCTTAGAGATATGGGAAACCAGTGCCTTCGGGGAGTTCGTTGGCTGACGTCATTGTCAGGACAGCTCAGCGATAGAGCAGTGAACATGTAATCCAAAGGTCGGAGGTTCGAATCCTGCTTCAACTAGCCAAAAACTTTTTCTGATTATTTTCAAAGCAGAATACAACGCTGCAAAGTAGATGTCGTTGGATAACATCAAATTAATTACGGTAGCGCCGGCGAGTCAGTTCGTTTGTGAACTCGCCCACTACTGATTTCCTCGAGTTCCAACGACACTTAAGAACTTACAGGACACCATTTAGTGCAATGAACACAATGTTGCACGTTCCGAAGTTGCGCCTACGCTGCTGCCATACGAATGAGTTTCGATCGCCGCTCCCAACTTTCTTTGCTCGATGGCCATAAAGGACCAAACAGAACCGTTTATGTTACACCTAATCGAGCTGGATACTCATCTGAATCGTCCTGGCCCTGTGTAACCGACCTCAGCGCATAACCGAGTCGTATTTTTATGGAGTAGCTGCTGTGAACTGATGTTTGCCAGTTTTTAGGGTTCCGTACCCAAAGGGTACCAATGGAACCCTATTACTAAGCCTCCGCTGTCCGTCCGTCCGTCTGTCCGTCCATCCTTCCGTCCGTCCGTCTGTTCGTCCGTCCGTTCGCATGACAAGTTGTGCATGACCGGGGTGAGGATTTGAACCCATAACCTCTCGCATGAAAGGCAAGTCCCCTAGCCCCTACACCACGAGCTTAAAGCTGGACGACTGAGCTGATTCATTTGACTAAACCAATCACTATTACAAAAGTCACAACATCATTATTTTCCAATTACAATTGTTATGTCAGTTCACTGAAGCTATATAAATATATTACTAATTATTTAAAGTTTTCTGCAATATGATTTAGTTATCTTATAAAGTATCATATTGAAGGAAACTCGATCCATTCAAAATGATATGTGCAAAGACCCATTGGTGTCAATAGTCACCTCGCATTCTCTTCCATCCTAGACTAAACATTAGTGATGTCATACGTCATATTTCTACTATGCTTGTATGTAAACTGGCCTTTGTTTTAGTTGGTTGTTTGCAAATATGTGATCAAATTCACTTAGAAATAGATTACCGCCTACTAGATAATGCTTATCAGTAGATAATTTTGCTTAAACATTAGTTCTATGAACACACCTGTTTCACAAGCAACCTATATTTAAAGCTAAGATATCACAAGTTGCCTTGATGTTCACTTCTTAAATTTTTGCATTGTACCATAACCATTTTAGGGCCATCGTTTTTTTGTTACAAATTTGAATTTTTTTTTATGCGACCTGGCATGGATTGCTAATACCACACAACTACCGTTATGATATTAGCCCAATACACTATATTCCCGAAGGAATTAGGTGCCATGCCAGGACCTTCCGGCTACATTGAACTGGATGGAAAACACGGACAATTTTTCATTACCATCTTTCATCCAATGCGATGGTACTAACCCGGGCGGGCTTAAACCCTACCACCTAGTAGGGGAAGGGGACCTACAGTTTTACATGGATTCCGAACCATGGAGCAGCTCGCATTCGTGACGAAATGCACTTATTGAACTCGGAAAGAGAAAGACAGTGGTACATGTCGGAATTGAACCCAGACCTCTGGTACGCTAGGCCAGTCCCCGCCCCATAATTAATGATTTTAATATTTTATTAATGAATATTTTCAGTATTAAATTCTAAGATAATTCTAAAATATTCTCCAAATAAATAAGTAAAAAAAAAATGTAAGAACGGTTGTGAGATTCGGCTTTAGACGGTTGGATCTAGGGTAACCTTGGAACAACGAAGAGAAAGGGGCGACCTCATAGAAACATACAAGATTCTCAATGACTATTACGACTGTCCAGAACTGCAGAACCTCTTCACTAGAAACACAAATAGTCATCTCCGTGGTCATAGCCTAAAGCTCAATGCCACTGTCAGCTCAACAAACCCGAGACAACACTTCCTGTCGAATAGAGCAGTTGAAATGTGGAACAAGTTGCCAGAAGATGTCGTTGAAGCACCCACCACCAATTCTTTTAAAAACAGGCTTGACAAACACCTAAAAACACTAAACTAAAGTAACCGTAATAACAAAGCACCAGTGAGCCCAGACATGAACACATCAGCTTAGGCTGCTCGTTCATCAAATAAATAAATAACCTTAACAGCCAGATGATGGCACCCGCTCCCGTGTAAGGTTTGCTTGTAGCCCGGGAGGTGCTCTATCGTTGCGCTGTCGACAGCGGAGGGCGAGGGCGAGGGTGAGCCGTCGCTGGTGCTGATCCTCAAGTGGGGCGGCGAGCTGACGCCGGCGGGCCGCATCCAGGCCGAGGAGCTCGGGCGCATGTTCCGCTGCATGTACCCGGGCGGGCAGGGCCGGCACATCGGAGGTGCGCCGCGTCACCTTATAATACATTCATTTTTTTCCCAACACACAATTTAGAACGAATTACAAAATTAAGGTGACCCATCCCGCTCATCTCCCCATACGAAAGGGGAAAGAAGATCACGCCCATATTTCTTGTCAGAGATCCAAAATTTTGCTCAAAATAGCTTTATTTGATCGAACTAGATGTCTGATGACTATTGGCATTGTAAAATTGTCTGTGGTTTCTAAGTTATAAGGTCCGAAAGTTCGCATTTTTCGCGCGTTTTATACAATAACTTATGGATTACGCAATGATAAAGTAAGAACATCTTAAAAAGATTCGTCATCAGACATAGCTTATTTAATCAAGATTTATAATATATTTGCATTTTGTTCGATTTTTGACTACAGCGGTCGTGGTTTACTTTTAGCTATAAGTCGTTTTGAAATGAAAATTTCGTAAATCTTACCAAATCATACACTATACTATGCACATTGTCTTTTTTGTGGACATGTTGCATCTTCCTCATCACGGAGCCTGTCTTATTCTTTGAAACAGAGAAGATCCCAGAGCGCAACAGCACGGTTTTGTACCGTGCCCGCGAATGAGTTAGGCCCGCCGGGTTGGGCCACCTCAAATATACACATTTGTGGAGAAAAAAAATGGATACAGCTCAGCATTTGTGCTGCGGATCTCTCTTATTGAGTGACTACCGCGCTGATTTTACGCTGGTCCGGATACACGACTAACATATAGTGAGAGCAACAGTTGTTTGTCGTGAGTGAAGAAACATAACACATAAAACCAGAAAAAAAAAACAGTAAGTGAAACACGTAATAAGATTTCTAGCATAGACGAATTAATTATTAAAGGGAACACATCAGGAAAAAATAAATATTACTAAATTAAGGAAAAACAATATAAACAATACAAATCAACAATACAATACATTTAATTATATCCCTTGGTCCCTCGGTGCGGTGCGTCATCGACACAACATTTCTTGTACCGACGCTGCGCTACTTGAGCTCGCACATGGGCCGGCATGCTTTGTGTTGGCGCACCCATTTAGTAGAATAAGAGTTCTCAAAGAAACCTGTCATTGAGCGGATCTAGTGTCTGGTATATGGATGGCTATTACCACGACCCGATCACACCGCATTCCCGAGGGATTTAGGCTACATTGACCTGAATGGATAATACTGAATATTGATTCGATCATCTTTTCATCCAATGCTAACTTTGCGGGGACCTACAGCTTTAGATGGATTCCGAACCATGGAGCAGCTCGCATTCTTAACAAAATGCACTTATCCAACTTAGAAAGAGAAAGAAATTGTTGCATGAACAGGGTGGGAATGCGCTACTCGCCGGCAATGTTGTTTTTTCTGCATTAGATAAGTTATGCTGGTAGGTAATTAATTACAGTCGTATTCAGAATGAACCTGTCAAAACTTAATACGGGACTAGTACCGGACTAACCATCCAAAAACTGGTTTAGTCCGGCATTAATCCGCGCACTAAAGTTAGTCAGCCCACTCTAAATACGACAGTGATGCATTAAGGTGGCCCAACCCGGCGGGACTAACTCATTCGCGGGCACTGTACAAAACCGTGCTGTTGCGCTCTGGGACCTTCTCTGTTTCAAAGAAAGAGACAGGCTCCGTGATGAGGAAGATGCAACATGTCCACAAAAAAGATAATGTGCATAGTGTATGATTTGGTAAGATTTACAAAAAGTTTGATTTCAAAACGACTTATAGCTAAAAGTAAACCACGACCGAAACCACGCTCAGAAATCTAACAAAGACCAAATATATTATAAATCTTGATTAAATAAGCTATGTCTGATGACTAATCTTTTTAAGATTTTCTTACTTTATCATTGTGTAATAAACCACCAAAGTTATTGTATAAAACGCGCAAAAAATTCGAACTTTCCGACCTTATAAATTAGAAACCAAACACATTTTTTCAATGCCAATGGTCATCAGACATCTAGTTGGATCAAATAAAGCTCTTTTGAGCAAAACTTGGAATCTCTGATAAGAAATATGGGCGTGATCTTCTTTCCCCGTTTGTATGGGGAGATGAGCGGGTTGGGCCACCTTTAGTTCTACCCATTGTATTTTTTTTTAATCGGGCAATAAACATTAACTTTATTATAATTATTATTATTTTAGTCACCTTATTCTTCCACACCTCCAAATCAAACGCAAGCATGTGCGCAGGCGAAATGGCGGGCACTCAGGGCCTCGGCCTGCTGCGCCTGCACTCGACCTACCGTCACGACCTCAAGATCTACGCGTCGGACGAGGGCCGCGTGCAGATGACGGCGGCCGCCTTCGCCAAGGGGCTGCTGGCGCTCGAGGGCGAGCTCACGCCCATCCTGGTGCAGATGGTCAAGTCGGCGAACACCAACGGGCTGCTCGACAACGACTGCGACTCCTCCAAGTACCAGAACATGTGAGCGACTTCATTACTTTGCTAATTATTGTTATTATTATGATATACTAGCTGCGGTACCCGGCTCCGCTCGGGTTAGTGTCGGCTAAATTATTTCATGGTTAAAAAATAGCCCACATGACTGGTCCAAAATAGGGTCAAACTGGTCCAGGACAACGTAACCATCTACCAAATTTAATCAAGATCGTTCGAGCCGAAATAGCATGATTTAGTGAGTAACATCCAATAATTCCCATTTAGAGCTTCGTTGACACTTGATGGCTATTTAAAAAAAAGCATTTGCCGCCAGAACCTTTCTGCACTTGCACTGCAACATTGTTTACCTAGTAAGTAAGTAACGTGTAATGTAGGTAAGTTTTGCGTGGACTCCATCCAATCCACAGCTAGCCTCAACATCGAAAACAGTAACCCATCTCGAACCTGACTGCTCCCAGAGATCCTATACATTGATAAAATATGCACATAAATCGGGTTAGTGGTTCGCAAGTTATAAGAATTGAACACTCTCTACTCACCCTTCAGGTAATGAAGCGTTATATTATGTAGCCTATAGGTTTTGAGTAGAATCAGGCTAGACGTAGATACAATTCGCATCTAAATCGAGTAATTAGTTCTCAAGGATTTTGCCAAGTAGTCCTAAAGTTGCGGGAAATACCAAGCCGTACCCGCCCCCCCCCCTCACCCGCCCCCGGCGGACCGCCCGCCCCGCCCCCGGCCCCGCTCCCCGTGGTGTGAAGTAGCGATACCGGCATCGTTTTCGCAGCCCCATGAAAGTTCTAAAGCCCATGGGCACAATATCTTTATAAATTGTAGCCTATGTGTTATTCTGATGTATAAGCTATATTATTGTAAAGTTTCATTAAAATCCATTCAGTAGTTTTTACGTGAAAGAGTAACAAACATCCATCCATCCATCCATCCATCCATTATTACAAACTTTCCCCTTTATAATATTTATTAGATTATTATTATTATTATTAATTGCATTAATTATTGTAGTTGAAATTCCTGTATACTGTCATTTTTAGGGTTCCGTACCCAAAGGGTGAAAACGGAACCCTATTACTAAGCCTCCGCTGTCCGTCCGTCCGTCCGTCCGTCTGTCCGTCTGTCACAGGGCTGTATCTCAGTAACCGTAACAGGTAGACAGCTGAATTTTTCACAGAGTGTGTATTTATTTTGCCGCTATAACAACAAATAGGTAAGATTAAAAAATAATTAAAATTAAAGGGGGCTCCAATACAAAAAACGTGTTTTTTTACCATGGTACGGAACCCTTCGTGTGCGAGTCCGACTCGCACTTGGCCGGTTTTTTTTCTTTTATATCTATATCTTATGCTATGACGTTAATAATAATAATTTTACACTATTTGACAAAGCCTATTTACAGCTGCCACTATTGTTTACTTGAACGTAACCAATTTTTAATCATTGACAAAGCCTATTTATAGCTGACGATGTTAAAATGTTAGTCTACAAATGAGTCGATCTCTTTCCATTGGACAATCTAATCATTAATGTATTCTTTTTTATCTGACTCTCTATTTATGACAAGGCCTCTTTACAGCTGATGATGAAAGTAAAACTTTATAATAATAGACATGTTTATATGATCTGAGATGTGTATTGAATATTTGTATGTTACTTCTTGCAACCATCTGACATATCTGAGTGTATGTAATGTACCTATAGAATGAATAAAAAAAAAAGAAATGAAATTAGAGGTCACGAATCACAATCCCACACCTCATCCTCACAGTCCATACTTCAACAAGTCAAACTCACATACGGAGGGTTCCGTACCATCGTACAAGATTTAACACAAAAAAACACTTTAATTTTTATTTTATTTTTTATTTTACCTATTTGTTGTTATAGCGGCAAAATAAATACTCTCTTTGTGAAAATTTCAGTCGTCTACCTATTACGGTTCATGAGATACGGCCCTGTGATGGATGGACGGACGGACGGACAGCGAAAGCTTAGTACTAGGGTTCCTTTGGCACCCTTTGGGTACGGAACCCTAAAAAGGACATGCCTAACCGCTTCTGGATGGATCTCAGATATGGCAACTATCCGACCTGACAGGTTCGGTGGCCCAGTGGCGCGACACTTCGGCGATCGCTCTCCGAAGTTAAGCAACGCTGGGTCCGGTCTGGTCTTGGATGGGTGACCATTCGACCGTTGAGAGAGGCTGGCCGTGGTTCGGATTCCACGTTAAGCTGTAGGTCCCCTTCCTTACTTACTAGGTGGTAGGGTTTATCCCGCACGGGTTGGTACCATCGCATTGGATGAACGATGGTCGAAGCAGCAATGAAAATTGTCCGTGTTTTCCATCCAGTTCAATGTAGCCGTGCAATATAAGGAAGGTCCTGGCATGGCACCTAGTTCCCATGTGGTGTGTTGGGCTAATACCATGACAGAACTTGTGGTATTAGCCATCCATGTCCAGTAACATAAAAGAAAAAAACTGACCACACCTGATTGCTCATTTGTATTTGTATTTATAAATCCTCTTTTGGGACGCAGGGAACACTTGGAATCGTCAAACATTTACAAGTAAATACAAAGATAATTAAAGCATAAAAAGTTCATTATTTGTCAATATCATGGCATTGATCACAAAGTCGAATAAGTAATCATTTATGAACCATCTGGAGTAATCTCGGTGGCTCAGGAATTCAAGACTTATTGTTGTGTTGAATTCCTGAGTTGTTGTTGTGTTGTATTAGATTGTGAAGAGTGTGGTCAACCTGTCGCCCTGATTACAGGGCCAAGTCTCGTCTGCACGAGCTGATGCAGCAGGACCGGGACTTCACGGCCGAGGACCGGCTGAAGATCAACCCCGGCGATGCGCTCAGCATCAGCACGGCGATGGACTTCGTGAAGAACCCGGCGCGCTGCTGTGCGCACGTGCAGCAGCTCATCCAGAGCCTCATGGACATTGTGCACTCCAAGAAGGATGACCCGAAGACTAAAGGTGTGTTGAGGGTTGTTATTTGAAGATAAGCAAGGCGGTCGGAATTAATTTAGCACATCTGCATAGAAATTGATTGCTGATGGAGTTTAATTTTAATAACATCCAACTTCTTGCAGGCTTCTTTTGCTATAAGTCTTGTTTTATGCGAAAAAACAGTCTTGAGAAGGGAAAACCAATCATAAATGGACTTTTATATTGGTGGGGTGTAGATTTTTTTTTTTTGTGTATGTTTAATCTTGCAATCAGTCGTTTGACTATGAGCAGATGTGATGAGTAATAAGTTGGCATTGAGAGTAGGATTTCCCAGTGGAGATCTCTCTATTATTTATTTTTGGCTTTCTAGAAGCTATGGTCTTGGAGAATTTTGCGCCGTTTGAGGCGGTCAATTGTATCTGGTATTGTTAGCTTTGCAGCCAGTCGATTTGGTTGGATTTTCAGTCTATTCTGGTATCTCTCGCAGCAAGTTTTGATCTCGTCCTTGACTGTGTGGATGTGGAGGTATTCATGAACTTCTGAGTTTCGTATAAACCAGGGTGCATTGGAGATTTGCTTCAGGATGTAGTTCTGAGTTCTTTGGATAATACGAATGTTTGAGTCACTTGCGGAGCCCCATAATTGGGACTCCATAAGTCTATATTGGCTTGAGGACTGCTTTGTATATAAGGAGCTTGTTGTCTAGAGTCAGCTTGGAGTTACGTCTCAGAAAATATTAAAAGTTAACAATAATCTTTTTATTCAAACAAATTCACAAATATACAATTTCATTCCATGTTTATGCATCGCTTTGAACACTAAACTCCAAACAATATCACTTGTTGAACTGTTTCACGGAAAGAACTAGTTCACTTGTATCACTTCGAAGTCTGCTCGCCCTCAGCTCTCGGGCATCATTTCTATCAGTGGAGGTTCTTTCTAAAACACTCCATCGAATTCTAGGTGCCCTCGCATGGCACACCAGTCGAGAACAATATCCTTCATGACAATGCCCGAATTTCAAGAGATAGTTCTAATTTCAGCAGGCCAAGGAGATGTTTACAGAAGTTGTATATAAGCCTTTCTCCAATCCTGCCACACTTAGGACACTTTATTTTGCTTATGTCCGCAGCGTATTGGAGTTTGCGTCGCCGATCTGGTCCCCTTCGTTTTCAACACAAACACAGCGTATAGAGAGAGTCCAAAAAAAATTCTTGAAACAACTTAATTTCCGAGAAAATATTACTTTTGATAGCTACAGAGAGGCGGCTTACCATCATGGACTACTGACCCTCGAGCAGAGGAGATGCGCTGCCGATGTGATATTTCTATACAATGTCCTGAATAATAATATCGACTGCCCGGATATCCTAAAGCGTATTTCACTACGCGCAGCTCCGGTACGTACGCGCAGTCTTGATTTGTTTCAAACCCATAGTTGTCACACTAGGTACGCCCAGACATCCACCATTAATAGATGTATGGAGACTTACAACAAAAAATTCTGTGAAATCGATATTTTCAACTTAAACAAAACTAAATTTGCAAAAAAAATTAAAGAGCTTCTCCAAGATCACCATCTGTCTTAAAGATAAAAAATGTCAAAAATAAAACATAACTAAACCCTAACACAACCTTCACGCACTCCTCACACAAACATACACACCCTCAACTCACACCCACACACCCTACTCACGCTTCTTACAAAGATTCCAGCACCCCACCCCCCACATATGTCCGATTAACCTTTAGGATATTTTTTGAATTTGTATTCTTACATCATAGGTACCTATAATGTCAACCAATTTTCAAATTGTGAAACTTTATAATTGGCTTAACAATTTGATAAATACCTGTACTATTTGTAACCATAAATAGCTGTTAAGTTTCTATAATAAATAAATAAATAAATAAATAAAAGTATAATCCACTCGCCACGGAAGTAAGTAAGTGGCGCCATCTGTTGGCCAAGCTCAGGAAACTGATTTTGGAGGAAATGGCTTGCTCGGAACAATACTTTTAGGTTTATGCGACACTGCAGTCACTCGCTGAATGGAAAGCGAATTAACGTCACACTTCACCCACAGACGCGATCCTCTACCACGGCGAGACGTGGGAGCTGATGGGCCGACGCTGGGGCAAGATCGAAAAAGACTTCTGCACGAAGAACCGAACGTTCGACATCTCCAAAATACCTGACATATACGACTGCATCAAGTACGACCTGCAGCACAACCAGCACACGCTGCAGTTCGAGCACGCCGAGGAGCTATACATCTACGCCAAGTACCTCGCTGACATCGTCATACCACAGGTGGGGGCTCTGCTCTGCAATGTCTTATTATTAATATTATATTTTATATACACTAGCGGCTACAAGCTGCTGCGTGACTAAATTTGACATCTACGACCTGCAACACAACCAGCACACGCTGCAGTTGGAGCACATTGAGGAATTTTCGTAAATTGGAATATCAGGGAGAGTATGGCTCTCGGCTCAAAGCTGATCTGGTGATGTGACACTATGGACCTTACTCCTCTACCAGGTCAGTTTCAGGGTAGTTTCAGTTTCTTTATTTACTACATTATATGTATATTACATGCCTCTCCAATTTTTCTCCAGCCCTCAGCGGTACGGAACCACTGCTTTCCGCCAACGCACTTGATATCGTCTTTCCACCAGGCCGCCCACTGCCACAGCCGCCAATGTAGGAAACGGTTACTCCAACAGTCGTCGTCTCTTCGGCTGACGTGATCAGCAAATTGCCATTTCAGCTTAGCCACCCGGTGTCCACACACTCGGATTTGTCCTTATTTTCCTGTCGGTTCGACAGGAAAAAAAAGAAACTTCGCCATGTTTGTCATTGTATTATTGTTTTTCATTGATACTTACAAACTACGAGGGGCGTTCAATAATTTATCTACCTAGACAAGAATATCTGGTCTATCCCTTTATGGTAGTCTTATTTGGCATTAACTCCAAAAATAAAATAGTTTCTCATCCCAAAATACGGGGGCCATGACCTTGCCTGCCGATTTTTCGACTTTGATCTTTTTAGAACTGGGTGACGATTTGTGCGTCGACTGCATGGACTCTATTTTATACTCAAGACCTCTATGGTAAGCCCACGTTTCATCTCCTGTCTCCAACCGTTTAAAAAAACTTGTTGGGTCCTCACCAATCAGGTCCAAGTTCTCTTGAAAACATTCGCGGCGGGCATCCTTTTGAAGTGGTGTCAGAGACCCATCTTGCGCTGACTTTAAAAAATTTAAAATGTTCATGAATTATATTTCAAACTATGCCTGCCGAGATGTCCTTTTCTTAAGTTATCCTGCATATAGTCAATCGCCTTTCAGTCAAAATGAACTATTCTTCTTTTTTCCGCATTTGTGGACTCGTTGCCGTCACGGACCGCCCCATGTGAGGGTCGTCTTGTATGGACTCTGGTCCCCATGTAAACTACTTGCTCCAATATTTGACTTTATATTCAGAGAATGCAGACTCCCTATATATTGTTGCCATGCGTTCAAATATTTCTTTAGGCTTCTGTTCCTCTTTAGTAAGGAACTTAATAACCGATCGCTGCTCTAAATGAAGCAAATTTTTAAGTAGACTCAGACATCGATGCACTTGTCATGCTGTCACTCTGAAAGTATTAATCGTACTAAATTAAAATTTGGAACGAGTTACATAAAGAAACATAGCTATACGTATACACATGTCTCAACTTGTTCAGCGGAGCTCTTAACCCTTAGGTAGATAAATTATTGAACGAACTAGTTTACAGTTATTATTTACTAGTCTACATTTTAAAAATATCAATAAAACCTACTTGCTTTTAACAAAAGAGGATTAAATTTCTTTTTTTCACTTATTTTTTTATCTGAGATCAAAATGTGCATTTTCGTTGATAACACAGGTCACTTCATGGTGCTGAATCCATGTAAATATGTCGGTCCACTTTCCTTGCTTGCTAGATAATAGGGCTTTAGCACTCCCGGCTATTGAGTGAAAGATTGTCAAGGCAGAAATAAAATATTGTTCGTGTTGTCCGTCCATTCATCTATTTAGGAAAAGTCCTGCGATGGCCTTCGGGATTGTTTGTTGGGCTTATATCATGACAGTAAGCATTCATGTCCAGTTCTAAAATAAAATCTTTTCACGGAGCTTTACGTCCACAGGAGTACGGGCTGACGATGCAGGAGAAGCTGACCATCGGGCAGGGCATCTGCACGCCGCTGCTGAAGAAGATCCGTGCCGACCTCCAGCGCAACATCGAGGAGTCTGGCGAGGAGACCGTCAACCGGCTAAACCCGAGGTGAGCGCCGCACCAATTTTAACACCATGTTGGGACATAATTTTCGAGAAAGAGAAACGGAAAAATAACCTACACAGGACAACACATTATTTTATTATTCACTGCTTTTCTATATTATGGTAGAACCCTCAGTATTTAACTGCGCTGTGATTTTCCTAAGCCATGCAAAGAGCTATTTCCACCTGAATAAAGTTTAATGAGGAGGATTAGAAGGATCATTAAACATTTGACTTGTGGAGAGTAGGGCTTTATTTCTAGCCTAAATCTATGTGGCTCTGTGCTCAGAAATCGAGACTCAGCCTTAGCAATAAATTACTCATATATAAAGCCATTATAAAACCCATTTGGACCTATGGTATCCAGCTCTGGGGAACAGCCAGCATATCGAGCATTGAAGTATTGCAGCGAATACAAAACAAAATACTACGCCAAATAAGTAACGCCCCATGGTTTGCACGCAATACAGAGATCCACGAATACCTCGGCATTCCCACAGTAAAAGATGAAATGCGTCTCCATTGTGTAGCATACAAGAAAAGACTAAGATCACATGTCAGTGAACTAGCCCTTGCGCTACTAAACCCTTCTACAGGGATGGATCGACTCATGCGTCCTAGAGTATTAGAACTCGACAATAGACCGTGAAGAACCCATATATGGACGATCTTTGATGAAAGTTTGTCCTCACAAGTCATAAAACACATCGAAAACACCTGCTCATAGTATATACTGATCGCATGGTAGCCAAATCACAAAAAAAAATAAAAAATGTTGCTCTGTGCGATCATCCTAGCCACCGCATACTTGCTGATCTGTTGCAAAACGCCGCACAGCAAGCATGTTGCCAATTTCCCGCTTGCAAACTCTGAATATTATCAATAAAATAATTGATGGATAGATCATCAATTCGCCTTCCATTAATACTGCTAGGAGACTCGCATCTCAGAAGTCCTTCCTTCCGATATCCGTTGCGCAGATCATCTGACGGTTGCATGTCGCGTGCAGGTACAGCCACGGCGTGTCCAGTCCGGGCCGGCACGTGCGGACTCGCCTCTACTTCACCAGCGAGAGCCACGTCCACTCGCTGCTCACCGTGCTCCGATACGGCGGGCTGCTCGATGTGAGTTCACCGTGATGGACGAGTTGTTGACTCAGGTTGACATGCAATGGCAGGTGCAAAGGAAAACAGTTCAATTTTTAGTTTTTCATTTCGTTCTCTTGATTGCTTCAGATCTACATATATTACACGCTAGGGTTCGTCAACAAGATTTTTCGTATGCTGGTTCGATTACCTTAGCGAAGAATAACCGACAAGCAAGTTTTCATATTTGTTTTCTTTTTGTCTAGTTTCTTCTATACTTATAAATTTGTTTACAATGATCATTGGATAACTACTTCTCACAATGATCATCATAATATGTGAATAGGTGGACAGCCAAACTCTTGACTACCATAATGACAACGTATTCTAAATTAATAGCTAAGTAAAAAGTTGTTTAAGAACGGCCCGTAAGCTATTCTCCCCATACAAACGTGGTTTACTGATAATTGGGAAACCGCGATTTCAATTTAATTGATATTTAATATCTAATATCAGGTAACAAATGTCTGTGTCTGCACGCTTTTGTTTTTTTTTTAAATCCAAACCGAATGAAATGAAAGCAAAAAGAATATCTTCATAGAAATTTTGTTTTCTCTGTGATTTGACCCAGAATACATTTACAGAAAAAACAAAGACATGCAGACACAGATATTTGTAGTTTAATATTAAATACCAAATATCAAGTAATTTGGAACAGTGGTTTTCAAATTATTAGTAAACTACGTTTGTATGGGAGGCGAAATTGTCTGATGCTTACGGGCCGACCTTAATATATGTATTATGTCCGCCAGGCCCTCACCTAAGAGATGTCTTATAATGTCTATGGGCTTTCTAACTTTCACCGGGGTTATGAAAACCATTCTTGCTGGCCAGGTGCTTCTTCACATCATGTTTGAAGGATAGAAAAATAAAAAGGATACGCCCCTAGTACTGACGTTTTTTTTAGCCATATAAATTATTTGACCCCCGAAAAAATCACTTCGATGTTTACTTGAAAAAAGCCGGCTTATTTTTTCCGAAATGTGGCGTCGCTCAGGTGGTGAAGGACGAGCAGTGGCGACGCGCCATGGAGTATGTGTCGATGGTCTCGGAGCTCAACTACATGTCGCAGATCGTTGTCATGCTGTACGAGGACCCCACCAAGGACCCGTGCTCCGAGGAGAGGTATGTCACTTGTCACTCAGTCTTTGATTCAATCTTGCGCTCATATGTAACGCCACTGCTTATACTTTGGCTAATTTAGAGTGATTGTACATAAGTAGTCTTTCATTGATGTGAACAATCAAGCTATACATGGAGACAAACCACATCAAAATTTGGTAGACGGGTTACAAGTAACTGGCAGACAAATATGGATACTCTTTTTGCTAATAAAGGCCCTAATGTACTCGGCGGGTGCCATCTCATGAAACCTCAGGACATTTTTTTGTAAGGGAACCGCCATTAGCCTGGTATTGCACAGTCTAATGCACTGTAACAAACGTTACTATAATATATAAAATTGCATTGCGTTGGATTTTATAAGTATTCGTAATGAGTGTCTCAAGCCCCGTAACAAAGACCCGAAGAGACAGAATTGGTTGGCCAAATTCGGAGAAACGAAGTTGTTGCGTGTGTTGTTCAGGTTCCACGTGGAGCTGCACTTCAGCCCCGGCGTGAACTGCTGCGTGCAGAAAAACCTGCCGCCGGGGCCCGGCTTCCGTCCGCACAGCCGCAACGACTCCAGCAATAGCAACGCCTCGGTCAGTACACCTTCATCACTCTCTTGCTGAGATTCATAGACGTTACTCGTACTTGGCTGTGCCAAAGTATGGCTCGCGACTGTCAAATTTGACTTTCGGTCCATAGATTTTATGTCAAAACTGACAGCCTAAAGACATACTTTGGCTCAGCCAAGTACGAGTAACGTCTATGAATCTCAGCATAATGTGCTTTTCATTTCTAGTTGTCCTTTTTTATATTTCTCTTTTTGGTTAATTTTACATTGCTCCCTTTATTCTCTTTCCTCTGTCACCTTCTCTGTTTCTTTCCACTGTCTGTTAAAGTGGAACTTCTTTAGGTAAGGTAGGGCAGATTTCAATGGTCTGATAAATGAGTGAGATAACTATTGGACGAATTTATTTACGCCGCTGCTTATCCATCCGTTATAGTAAGGCCATATTTTTATTACTAAAATTACAGTGAGATAATAGTGATAGAAGAAATAATCCCCCAGTAATTACTATCCATCTTTTGACAAAAGTAAATATGTACATCAGACTAAGTACTATCTGATGATTGAAAAATCGGCTCTAAAAAAAACTATCTGAGGCTCCTATACAATTTCTAAAATTTATATCAGATTAGGAAAACAATTAAATAATTCTGTCCAGTAAATAAAAATTTCAATTTGGTCAGCAATTTTCCAAATCTGACATTACTTAGATTCATCTTATCTCATGACAGGGATGCTCAGATTTGTATTTTAAAAGCATTAGTTTTAGTAGCCAAACAAATTCAAAATGTTGATAATATTTCCAGATCATCAGATTTGTCTTCTCTGCCTTCAAGGACCCTTATATATAGATTTTGAAAAAGTTCGGACCGGTGAACAAAAAGTTCAAAATTAAGGAGTGATTTAATGCAAATTTTGCAATTGAACTATAATTTTCTCAATTGCAGTTGTCCTAGATCTCATTTTGTCATATCTTTCTGTTATGTGACCATCTTTGGAATTTCTCGTTGAGTACCAACAAGGTTGGTCTAGCCCATCGTGTTGGTACTTAAGGTGGCCCAACCCGGCGGGACTAACTCATATGCGGGCACTGTACAAAACCGTGCTGTTGCGCTCTTGGACCTTCTCTGTTTCAAAGAAAAAGACAGGCTCCGTGATGAGGAAGATGCAACATGTCCACAAAAAAGACAATGTGCATAGTGTATGACTTGGTAAGACTTACGAAAATTTTGATTTCAAAACGACTTACAGCTAAAAGTAAACCACGACCGCTGTAGTGAAAAAATTTACAAAAACCAAATAGATTATAAATCTTGATTAAATAAGCTATGTCTGATGACTAATCTTTTTAAAATTTTCTTACCTTATCATTGCGTAATAAACCACCAAAGTTATTGAATAAAACGCGCGAAAAATTCGAACTTTCGGACCTTTTAACTTTGAAACCAAACACCATTTTACAATGCCAACTGTCATCAGACATCTAGTTCGATCAAATAAAGCTCTTTTGAGCAAAATTTGGGACCTCTGATAAGAAATATGGGTGTGATCTTCTTTCCCCGTTTGTATGGGGAGTTGAGCGGGTTGGGCCACCTTAAATGAAATCTGACAAGTGCCTAAAATCTTCGTTTACACTTTTATCTCTATTCTATTCTATCAGTTCTCCTTGTTCAATGGTGTTTACGTTTAGCTATTCACAGCGTAAAATCATTTCAGAATGCGCCTGAAGAAGTGAAGTGCATTGAAGAGGAAGCGGAGGACGATCCGACGGCCAGCCAGGAGACTCTCCATGCGGTGATTACATTTTCATACTGTGGTATCTTCGCAGCTAATGTTCTGTCATGGTATTAGCCCAACACACCACATGGGAACTAGGTGCCATGCCAGGACCTTCCTTATATTGCACGGCTACATTGAACTGGATGGAAAACACGGACAATTTTCATTGCCGCTTCGACCATCGTTCATCCAATGCGATGGTACCAACCCGGGCGGGATAAACCCTACCACCTAGTAAGTAAGGAAGGGGACCTACAGCTTAACGTGGAATCCGAACCACGGCCAGCCTCTCTCAATGGTCGAATGGTCACCCATCCAAGACCAGACCGGACCCAGCGTTGCTTAACTTCGGAGAGCGATCGCCGAATTCTCGCGCCACTGGGCCACTGAGGCTGACAATGTCTCATGTATCGTGCGCTCATCTATCATGGCTTTTATATAGCTTATAGGCTTCTATATCCAAATTATAAAAAGCATATATTTTATACAGTTCTCCTTATAAAACAGAGGGGTTACCTTATATGTAGACGAAAAGCCAACACATTAGAATTGAAGAGGAGGAACTTTAGAGAAGTTTTATGCATTTAATGCATTTAAGATTTACATTACATTTTAGGAACATCGAGTAAGAAAACACCCGAGTGGCAACCGTATAGTGGCAGCGTAACAGCAAACATGGACTGTTTGTTCTGCTAAATGGTGTCCTGTGCAGTTCTTAAGTCTCGTTGGCACTAAACAACAACAGGAGTAAGCAAATTCGTAAGTGAACTGACTGGCCTGCACTACCCTCAGTGTATGTATAATCACCAAAACGTGGCTACGCTGCCGCTGTACGGATGCGTTTCGGTCGACCAACCCCGTCATTGCTTACCCAGAGGCTTGACTCCATGACGCTTTAATATGGTTTCCAGGAACGCTCCGATGATGCGGACTGCACCATTCCCGGAATCAAGGTCTCCAAGCCGAGGCTCAGACCTTCCGACCCCATCCCTATCTGGTTTGACTTATTTATAAATCGTTTCATATCTGGTTAAGGCTCTGCATATCATTGCACAGTGTAAGGCTCTGTCCTGATACGCCAGATGGTTGCAAGAAGTAACATACAAATATGCAATACACATCTCAGATCATCTAAACATTTCTATTATTATTATTATAAAATTTTACCCTCAACATCAGCTGTAAAGATGCCTTGTCATAAATAGAGAGTCTGATAAAAAGAATACATTAATGATTGGATTGTCCAAGAGAAAAAATCAACTCATTTGTAGACTAACGTTGTCTCTAATTCGACTATAGTGACTATAAATATATAATAAATACTTATTTATCATATCAGAATAGAGAAGAAAGATTCTTCATGCAAATAAGCCTAACTAGCCCCGGTTAAGTAGCCGCTTTTTTGTGCAACCTGACATAGATGGCGAATTCCACGCAACCATCGTTATGATAATAGCCCAATACACGACGCTTCCGGAGGCATTAGGTGCCATGCCAGGACCTTCCCTTTATGAGCACGGCTACATTGAACTGGATGGAAAACAGACAATTTTTTATTGCCGTTTCGACCATATTTTCATCCGATGCGATGGTACGAACCCAGATGAGCTGAAACACTACCACTTAGTAGGGGAAGGGAACATACAGTTTTGCATAGATTCCAAACCAGCAAAAATGCTGCACAGAATACTCCAGGGGTTTGTCTAAATGTCTAAATCTTATTTTTCATTAGTTTAGGTTGATCGTCAAGTGGAAAGTTATTTAAGTAGTATTTGGTAACACCTTTATTTATTTGTTTTTGATTTTATTTAGTCAATTGCCATTGTAATATGGATTAACTGGTTCTTTGTTTTATTTTCTTTTAAAATGAGTGTCCAAACGAATTTTGAATTGATTGGTTGAGTTAGCATTAATAATATTTTATAATATATGGTTGTATGTCGACAGCAACCTGCACCACACGGTGAGCGGTCACGAGGCGTCCACGCTGGCCGCGCGGCTCAACGCCGAGCTGCACGCTCACAGCCACAGCCAGCACCGCGACGCGCAGGTCGACGCACTCTCTGCTACTCTCTTCTTATGTAACTGTACTTGGATTGATGATACCACACCCACTGTCACGTATTGTATTGTATTGTTTATTCATCATCCATAGTACACTGCACTCGAATTTGTCATATTTTAACATTGGCAAAACAAAACACAGCGAAGAAGAACTGGAAAGAAACTCCGCTGTTTTTAAGGTTCCGTACCCAAAGGGTGAAAACGGAACCCTATTACTAAGCCTCCGCTGTCCGTCCGTCCGTCCGTCCGTCCGTCCGTCCGTTCGTCTGTCACAGGGCTCTATCTCGGTAACCGTAACAGATACATAGCTGAAAATTTCAGAGAATGTGTATTTATTTTGCCGCTATAACAACAAATAGGTAAAATTGAAAAATAATTAAAATTAAAGGGGGCTCCCATACCAACAACCTGATCTTTAACGATGGTACAGAACCCTTCGTGTGCGAGTCCGACTTGCACTTGGCCGGTTTTTTGTTTTCAACGTCCACTTAGTCTAAATTTACAAAAGTGTTTGTCAATTTTTTTAACAAAAACAGGTAAAATCACTAATTTACAATCCATGCCGTTAGTTAGTTAATTCGTTAGTTAGTTGGGAAAAATGTTTTCCGCGCTAAGGCTACTTCACAGAGAGGCCTTTGTGCGTAATAAAAGTGACTATGTAACAATCCATGCCGTATGCAACAGTTCATGATATTAGATCAGCACACCGCATATGAAAAGCTTTCTTATTGAACTGGGTTTACAATAGATTTATCATTACAAATGATAAAATCTATTGCGCCTTTGAACATCTTTGGTTCTAGGAATGAGATATGTATGTATGTATAATCGCCCGTGAAGCAAGGACACATTATTTAATGAAAGAGCCCAGTAAAAGAACTACTTTACGATAATACTGCAAGGCTGGACCCGAACCAGCAAAACATACCATTCTCGGGTATTGCGTCAACCAATTTCGCCATTTGCTATGTATACATAATTTGGAATTATCCTACAGTCCCTCCTCCCGTAATCAATGCCTTCTACTAACACAGTGTTTAAGGTTTTACCTGCATACATTTATTAAACGCTTCATCGGCGGTGCGTACATTGACTGCAAATATATTTCCGTGTGATGGTATTAAACTGGGAGGAATCCAAACCTACCACCTAATAGGGAAGGGGATCTGCAGGTTTACCTGGTATTCGAACCAACCATCCTAATTAAATTTCTGGTGGTCAAATTTCACTGAGTTGCGTCACAAACTGAATGATTGATCGATCAGCAGATTTGATTAAGTCAATGAAGACTGACTTACCCACAAAAAAGCCGACCACACCCAGTGATGCTTAACATCCACGATAGAACACCGAGGCGTCGCATTGCCGAGCTACCGAAGCTGACAAAAATAATTCCAGTCAGAATATATCGTAACACTGTACTGTCAACAGAGCGCCGAGAAGGAATCGAAGGACGCAGACGAGGGCCAGCCGCGCGCGCGGAGCCTCGATCAGAATAACCCTCACGACAACGGTAAGTGGCCACGGTGACATCTGTCTGTCCGCCCACCTCTTAAGTGTGGTAAACACTTAGAACACACTCTGAGAAATGCATGGAGAGATATACAATATGAGGACAGATGTGGTATCGGTTGGTAGATAGCGTACGCAATATGCCGCGCTTAACATAAAAAAAATCTCGTTTGATTTTCGACTGGATGCTTGAACCTAACCTGTTTTTCTGTTGAAAATTTTGATTCGTTTATGTGTTGTGGCAATAATAAATGAATAACAGAAAGCAATAAACTGGTATGACGTATAAGCTAAGATAACCTCACTTTTTTTATGAACTGTTTCCAAAATGAGAAATAATTACTATAATAATACTGAGGATACCCTCGTTTGACTTTCATGGAACATATACCTTTTACATATGCATGCAATCGAAAATTAATCGTCGTGTTAAGTATCATCTCTTTACGTAGAACGAACTGGATAAAAATTGAGTAAATCATTTTTGAGTTATTAGTGAACAGTCAAACGCCACATTTTATAAAAGTGAGTTCATTTACAAGCAGTTATTGTGCATATGCATCTACCCAAGCCCATGGAAGCCCACGATCCTCGCCATCCCGTAGCCCCGTGTGCGTTGCTAACGGCACGGCACGCGCGTGTGTATTGTGCGTTGACCCGCTAGTGACGTCGGAGCGCCAGGAGAGCGCTCTCGGCGCCGTGCGCAGGCGCCACCACCACAGTCTGCAGGCGGTGGACATCGGCGGTGAGTGGGCAACGCTTGGAGACGAGGAGCTAATACGAATCTGGCAACTTTGGCTACTTTCTTACTTTTACTGGCTTACATTGGCTTACATTTACTGCCTTAAAAATAAACATTCCTACCATCGCTATTACTCTGGTATTTCTCGCTGTCCTTTACTTCTAGCTAGGCATACTGGAGTAATAGCGACGTTACAAATATTTATTAGTAAGATAGATAGAGTTTTAGACTATTCTATAGATATAGAAATTGATGTGTGTATTATCTTCCCTTGGGAGTCCAAAGCGGCTTGACCGATTTTCATGAAATTTTCAGGTAATCTTTATAATAGTACAGCCAGTGATCCTGTGAAGTTTGGTACCGATTAGATCAACCTTTTTATTATTATTTGTGAGCAATCACATTCAAATCGCAGGGCGAGCACAAAACTAATTTCTCCCAGTCCCATCAAAGAATGATCTACGGGTTGCTGCGTTATTATTTGGTGTATGTCAATTTTAAAATTTATTTATTTATTTATTTATTTATATATGTTTATTGCACTCAAAATTCGGGCAAAAGGTACAACTTAATGCCAGGGGCATTCTCTACCAGTCTACCTTTGGGTATCGTGAGCAGTAGTGCGAGTAGCAGTTATAGAGACAAATGAATTTACTACAACAAATATTATACACAATATACCAACTACTTATATACATATAAATATAAATATACATTAATATAAATAATAGGTCGGGGAAAAAGTCTTTTCGCATTATAGTATGTATGAACTTGTAATAAAATCTCTTTGGCTATACTATTTGTATCTGGCTGGTTTTGGTATCATTGAAAGTTTAAATTTTAAAGAACATAATTCCAAATTCAAATTAGGAAAATGTGTGATTCTCATTTGTTTTTCGTACTGTCAAAATGAGTGAATCTAATGAAGAAATTCGATACATTTTAAAATTTTACTACAAAAAAGGTAAAAATGCAATGCAAGCCGCGAAAAAATTTTACGATGTTTATGGACCTAGAAATTTACGATGTTTATGGTGAGAGTAGCACAAATTTGGTTTAAGCGTTTTCAATCCGGAAATTTTGATGTCAAAGATGCACGTCGCTCTGGTCGCCCTATTACGGATAAAATGGATGCCATTTTTGAAAAAGTGGAGCAAAATCGGCATATCAGTAGTTACGACGTAGCTGAAGAACTAGGAATTGACCACAAAACAGTTTTGGCGCATTTGAAAAAAACTGGGTACACAAAAAAGCTCGATATTTGGGTACCTCACGAGCTCACTGAAAGAAACCTAATGAACCGTGTACTCATTTGTGATTCTTTATTACGACGTAATGAAACCGAACCGTTTTTGAAGAAGCTGATAACTGGTGATGAAAAGTGGATCACGTACGACAAGAACGTGCGAAAAAGGTCGTGGTCAAAGGCCGGTCAAGCTTCACAGACTGTGGCGAAACCCGGGTTAACTCGCAACAAGGTGATGCTGTGTGTGTGGTGGGATTGGAAGGGCATTATTAATTATGAGCTGTTACCACCAGGCAGGACCATCGATTCTGAACTCTACTGCGAACAACTGATGAGATTAAAGCAAGAAGTCGAGAGAAAGCGGCCGGAATTAATCAACAGAAGGGGTGTGGTTTTTCATCATGATAACGCTAGACCTCACACATCTTTAGCCACTCAGCAAAAACTAAGAGAGTTTGGCTGGGAGGTGTTAATGCATCCGCCGTATAGTCCTGACCTTGCACCTTCAGATTTCCACCTGTTTAGGTCTCTTCAGAATTCTTTAGGCAGTGTCAGGTTAACATCACGAGAGGACTGCCAAAACCACTTGTCGCGGTATATTGATCAGAAGTCCCAATATTTCTATAGCAATGGGATCATGTCCCTACCTACAAGATGGCAAAAAGTTATCGAACAAAATGGTACCTACATACTTTAGTTAAATGTAAATAAACCATATTAAAAAATGTTTTGAATTTTCTAAAAAAATGCGAAGAAACTTTTTCCCCAACCTAATATATAAACACTTTATATAATATAGAAACAGAAAATAAAGTATGATACTTAACACTATCACAAAAATTGAGAAAAAAAAAACAAACAAATGTATTTGTCACATGACCAGACCCGTCTATATACCAGTGCTTGTACCCATAGAACTAACACGAGAAGTTATCACAACGAGTAGCTACTCGTTATGAATACTACCCGTGATCTCTTCATGGGTGGCTGCATAGAAGTCATCTGGCTATAGATAATTAGTGCTTCCCGTCCAAAGCTGAAGCCGGTCGCTAGTTACCTGTAAGCGCTTATGCTTACAAGTCAATACAAAAAAATGCTTACATCATGATTATAAAAACTTATTGAGTGTTTGATGGCGATTTTTAATCACATAATTTGAATGCCATTCTTCATCAATAAGCTTTGCCATTTTTCTGTCTTGACCGTCTCCACAGAGCGTTTAGGTGGTCACCAGAAGCATGAAGTCTAGTTCCATCTATCCGGTTATGGGAAACACATATTTCATTTTAATTTATTCATTAAATTTCTGGTAGTCAAACTACACAAAGTCATGTCACAATTTGATTGATGCGGGGGCTTGATGAACCGCAAAGAAATTTCACTGGTCTATAGGTTATGATTTATACCTAAATGAGCTCATTACTTTCTTGTGTGGCAATAGAAAAAATAGGAATGTGAAATGTATGTAAGTATAATCGACCGTGAAGCAAGGACACACTAATTGAAGAAAGAGCCCAGTAAAAAGAACTACTTTACGAATATACTGCAAGGCTGGACCCGAACCAGCAAAACATACCATTCGTGGGTATTGTGTCTACCAATTTCGCCACCGGCTGTGTACCAATAATTTGGAATTCTCCTACAGTCCCTCCTCCCGTAATGAATGTCTCCTATTAACACAGTAATTAAGATTATACCTACATACATTTATTTAACGCTTCATCTACGTTGCGGACATTGACTGCAAAGATTGGACATTCAAACATATTGCCGTCATACCTGCTTAGTACGAAAAAGTATATTTACAATATAGAAAATAGATTTCTATGTATACTTTCACAACTGTCTTTTCCCATTCAACCACTCATTTTAGGGGTATAAAGAGTTTTTGTTCACGTTTGCAGTTCATGGAGTTGTGGAGATTTACAGAATCACCTTTTTTTTTTCCAGAGATTCCTAGTATGTATAGCCGTTGCAAGTCGGGTATGCAAATATTAAATTAGGTTACCTTAACTATCGCTTGGCCTTTCCAGTTATATTTTTTTTCTGGCACTATTTCCGCT
Organism: Incurvaria masculella; assembly: GCA_946894095.1. Taxonomy (NCBI): domain Eukaryota; kingdom Metazoa; phylum Arthropoda; class Insecta; order Lepidoptera; family Incurvariidae; genus Incurvaria; species Incurvaria masculella. The sequence continues at coordinate 23,438,532 of OX335647.2, forward strand.
TATCAATTTGGGTACTTCATTGAACTTGAATATTTGCGATCAGACAATTATGTCATATATTTATTTAAAAAATACATGTATTAAATGTAAAGGGGTAATTCTAAACATAAATAATTTTCTGTCGGTAACAACTTTTAGCTATTTTCAAAAATGTCAAAAAACCTTTCATCAGCATCGCATGGTTTATTGGTGGCAATTTAATTTTTATTTCTGAAAATGGCAACTTGGTAGAATAAAAAAAATGGCAACCTTGTATTTACCATTATTACCTTTAGAATCACCCCTCTAGCAGATCACAGATGTACCTGCGCAATTAACACTTCTATTTATGTTTTTATCTCCATTAGTGTAACCAAGGCGCTAACACCACCAAGTTATTTTGCTAAATAGTTTAAACTTTAATCTATGTTTCTTTTCATACATTTTGAGTCACGGACAAGTAAAGCTTTTGCAGTATATCCGCAAGTACTTTATTATTGAGCCGTCGCCCACACAGTAGTTCACAGTAAAGTTTTTTTGGCATTGAAATGAATAAAATTTATTTTACCCATTTGTTTCCAGAAAATTAATTTCTAACTTAAGACTAGGAAGCTCGTATAGAATGTAAATGCATTAACTTCTATTTTGTTAAGACTGTTTGGGAAAAATACAACATTAGGTGTTGCAAATATTGTGTAGTCACATAGCTATTACATTGACAAAAGCGAAAGCCCTTTCTGTCATATTGACATTGACCACGGAGTAAAAGGGACTTTTAAGAATAGTTGCCAGAATGATGCCGAAAGGGTTCCAGAAAGATAGTAGAAGTAGCGATTAACTTATTGTTTCATGGGATCAAAATGATTTCCTTGTTGTTCATAATATGATTGATGTACCTAGATCTAGCAAATAAGCAGTAAAGTGGCAGCACTGGGCACTAAAGATGCCAATCTGACAAATACTGTGACTTTCTCATTTTTTTTTTATTTAATCTTTTCGGCAGTCAAACTACACTAAGTTACGTCACAAAGATCCGCGGATTCGATCAACCCAGTAAAGAAGAACCCGCAAAGAAACTTCACGGGCTTACATTACATATTTTTTCCATCCACAATTATGAAATACACACTTAAATCTAATTGCTACTGCCAAACAATTCCTTGGTAGAATAGACCCTCAGTGACACTGTAACATGCTCTATTTTATGGACTTGAGAAATTCTTCTGTTGAATGTTACGACTTCCAGATACATATTATGTGACTATACCTAAACATCCAAATATCTGCAGTTGTATGTAATTATGTGTTCATGTAATTTTTTTTTATGTTTCACAATTCTAATTTTGACCTGAATTAAAAATATAGGAGTATCTATTTTGTTTGTTTACTTCATAAATGGTTACTGCAGTACCTTTTAGGTAGATTTGCGATAATTCCGCGATAGCAGTATGTAATTGGTCTTTGGACATTTAACCTTAAAATATTTGATGAAACCGAAAATGTAATCCCATTTGACTGCAAAATGTGTTTGTTTTTGTTCTGGAGTGGATTGGCTGGTGTTTGATATTGTTTGCGGCTAAAAGTGTTATCTATTGTCATGTTATGCATTCAGTTTGACAGGACTGGCGGCTCCGCCCGCAGGAGAGCCCAGTCTGGCCGGTGACGTTGTGTTCTGTTCGGGTTGCACGAGCGTTCGCGGTGTCTTGTTCTAACTCTGCCTCTAAACTGCATGGTGATTTTTAAATGTCTTAACACCGAGTAGATCTTAGACTTTGTATATTTTTTGTCAAGTTCCAATAGTTGATCGCATGTATAGGCATTGAATGACTGGACATTTTAGAGTTACTCTCATAAACATACTCTTGAACTTGACCCTCAATGAATGTCTAGAGCATGAATACAAATATCTGACTAGATCCACCGCATCGTCCCTAAACATGGCAACTTTATGTAAAAATATTATTCATATTTCGTTGGAGGACTAGTCGTATCAGCTAATTTGTTAAATATTAAAATGGAAATGTGTCTGAAGTCGCCACATTTAAAGTGAAATTAAATTGTGTTTACTTATCATAAACAAAAAAAACTATATTTAACATAGACACCTTAAAAATAACACATAACAATTGAGAAAAAACCGGCCAAGTGGAATCGCACACGAAGGGTTCCGTACCATCGTAAATATTTAACACAAAAAATCACGTTTTTTGTATGGGGGGCCCCCCCTTTAATTTTTATTATTTTTCAATTTTACCTATTTGTTGTTATAGCGGCAAAATAAATACACACTCTGTGAAAATTTCAGCTTTCTATCTGTTACGGTTACTGAGATACAGCCCTGTGACAGACGGACGGACGGACGGACGGACGGACGGACGGACGGACGGACGGACGGACGGACGGACGGACGGACGGACAGCGGAGGCTCAGTAATAGGGTTCCGTTTTCACCCTTTGGGTACGGAACCCTAAAAACGAATAATAAAAAAAAGTAAAAGTAGAACAAACAAGGAAATAAAGTATTTCAATAAATACAGATAATTGTGATCCAGGTGCAGCAGTTGTCATTGATATATGCTAGGCCCATGATTCAATATCGCTGATTTTAAGCCTGTTGCATTTGAGGGATGCCGCTGTGGATCTGATCATATTTTTATTAATATTCTAGACACTCTTAATCAAGAGTATCTTTTATGATGGTAATTGTTTAAGAAAAAGAGACCAAAAGTCGTAGTTTTGTAAAAGGGTCAAGCTTTCGCAAATGTTGCATTACTGTGCGCTATCCTTAATGCTGATGTAGAACTAATTCACTCGGAGTAATTCATTTATATATTCTATTAGGGGAGGGTCTACGATGGTCTTCGCTTGGATTGAATCATTTCAATTAGATTATGACAATAGGCAGAAACAATTTTGGTTTGACATTTCTGCTACAAAGGTCTGGCCATTTTCATACGTATGCGATGGGATTATGATCTATGAATATCAAATTTCCAATGCATGTAAACGCCTTTGTATCGAAAGACTATTCTTTCTGACTTTAAAAATCATCAAGGTAGTAGAATAAATCACGTTGGGACCTGCAGCCACGTCCTCTCGGGCTCACGCGTGTCACACGTGACTCCGTGAGGACGGGCCGTTAGCCACGAGACTTGTCACTGCTCCGCCGAGGCAAGTTAGAACGAGCACACGACGGGTGGAGGGTCTGGTTGCGGGTCATCTAATGCTATTTCTTTCTATCGCTCGGCATGCTTCGTTCGCTGCGGCTGTAGTTGTCGATTTTACAGTCTAACGCACCGTATGCACGCGCAATTTTCCCGCGCAAGCCCTGTGCCCGATCGGTTGACGAGACGAGAATCGTCGACTGATCGGGAACGGAGTTTGCGTAGTTGAATTGTGCGTGTTGGCACTCTTTGAGGGTAATCGTCATTACCGCCCCATGCGATACTACTTCCTTCATAATTTCATATTTTTTTTGTGTCAGTCTACTTTTACTTACTTTTCATCGACTATCCTTAATTAAAATCTATTCTTTAGCGGGAAATCCTTTTACCTGTATGCCTTCTATTAAAAAGTCTCAAAACACATGAAAATATTGTAAAGAAATTTTCAGAATTCTAACTAGAATAGAAGTCACTAGTGTAAGCTCAGCCATGTTTGAGACCATTGAGACACAAACTGGCGAAATTTAAATAGTTAAGTAACTAGAAGTGGTGCCATCTATGTTGCATAACAAAAATATGCCGAAGTGGCATGATAAATATGTATATCTAGGGAAAGTTTGGGCCATCTATACGGCCTGTTAGGAAGAAGTATTTAATCTGTAAGGCCTTTTAGAACGATTAAGAGATAGATGGTGGACTAATTTTAGGCAGGCCTGGGAGACGGTATAAATAACGACGAGACATGTGGAACACTCTCTTTTTGCCTTCAGAAATCTAGAACTAAACATCTAATTAAAGATTGCAACGTCCGAGATAACCTTACACTAAAGTAAAGTAAAGTAAAGAGAGCAAATTCACTTCTCTATATGGTTAGGAAGTCTTTTTCACACATTACAGCAGAAGTATTTGTTAGAGGCCCTGGGCCTTACTTCACTAGAGGAGCGAAGAAAGCGAGGAGACTTAATCGAAACCTTCAAAATATTAAATGGACATTATGACGTACCTAACCTAAAAGCTATGTATTCCCTGAACACTGACCAAAGACTTCGTGGACATTCTCTGAAACTCAATCATAATAGCTTCAATTCCAACCCGAGGAAACACTTTCTGTCAAACCGTGTTGTGGAAGACTGGAACAAGCTGCCGGAGGAAGTCATAAGTGCTATCTCAGTGAACAATTTCAAAAACAATTTGGACAATCATGTAAAAAATATAAAAAAACCATTCGTATTATGAACACTTCAAATAAAAATAAAACAATAAAATAAAAACAATGTGCACTCAATCAGTGAAGTACACGCATCAGCTTGCAGCTGCTAGTGTATATAATAATAATAATAATAATAATAGTCACAAGGTTTTCTTGTGTAAGCAAAGCTTTGAGCAGTATCATCGATAAGTAGATCGACTGCAACTGGAAATAATGGAGTTATGATGGAAGTACTCTTGTACTGGACCCTTACTGATGTTCTCTTGCCCTCTCGCTCTCCCACTAACCGTTTCCCCGCGCACTAACACACCGGTAGAGAGTCGCCCGGGCGAGCCGACGACGCCCGGGATCGACTGGGAGGGGGTGGGGGAGTCGTCCACGAACGAGCTCCCCCTCTCCGCGCTCATCTTCCGGCCGGTGTCCCCCGCGCCCGCACCCACAGCCCGCATGTGCCGCGTAGGACGCCGACAGCGACACAGCATCGCCGGCCAGATGAGCTACTTCAAGATGCTCGGCCTGGGGCTCGGGAGGGGCAAGCTCGGCGCCGGCGCGGGTCTCTTCAGCACTGCCGTCATCAGCGGGTCCTCGTCGGCGCCCAACCTGCGAGACATGATACCCTCCACCGCCTCCGCGTCCAGTGAGTACTATTGCTATTGCTACATATCTGCCTTCCCAAAATATTTGCCGCGACATATGGACTAGGAATAACTTGTGCAAGAATTTAGTGGACTAGTTAGTTCACCACACTGGGCTATTCATGAGATCAGTTCACAATTCGTCGCACCCGGGACGTACAGGCGTATCTCATTTTTATTAAATTAGCAGCAGAGTTGAAAAAGTGATATTTTCTCTGTTTTACTGAATAAACTGTAAATGATGCTGTAAAAAATAACTTCGTAAGAAGCTTTTCTAAGAGTTTAAACATAAATAATAGAGCAAATAAATTAATATATGTATTCTATATATCTATATAAAATCTATAATTGTAAGATACGCCTGTAAGTCCCGAGTGCGACGAATTAGTTCACCATACTGGGCTATTCATCAGATCAGTTCACAATTGTTTTAAAACATTTTAATTGAACTGTTGTCATTGGAAGATAGTTGCACACACAGTGCCCTACCTCCAAAGCGTGAGCACTGTCAAGGCATTGCGTGATGCAGCGATGATGTAATACTGTTCATGGGACGTCATTTTGAGGGCTGTAAGCGTGAATCGGATCAGTTGTGAACGCGCTTTTAGCGTTAGATAGGGGTTAGGTCACGGGTCGCAAACCCGGAGCGAAAAACGTGTGCTTCGATTGAAAATCATATAAGCGACAGGCGCACGCGGCGCACATAAAACTAGCTGTCGACACACATGAATGTGTGTGTACTCATACAGTGCTCCGCTACACGCTTTTGGTATTGTATTGTTTTCGGAACGCAACCTATAACTGTGGATAGTGTTGATGAGTGTTGTGCGTATCCCGCCCGTTGCAGCGCTGGAGGGGTTCGGCGGCGTGCCGGCGATCCGGCCGCTGGAGACGCTGCACAACGCGCTCTCGCTGCGGCAGCTGGACGCGTGGCTGGAGCGTGTGACGGGCGGCGCGCCGCCCACGCCCGCGCCCCTCGCGCCCGCCGCGCCCCCAGCCGGTGAGCGCGCCCTCGGAGCCCAATCCCGAACAACTAAACGTATCTTCTAAAGAAGACGACATTGGGAGCCATCAAGAAGTCACTTACGTGCTCCTCCTTTAAGGGCCTGGTACTAGCCAAATCGCAAAGTTAGACAAGGCACCCCAAGTAAACTAACTAAGTCTGACGATTATAAGTGTCATCCTTACAATATATGATTCCTTGTCTAGGAATGGAATGATTTTCGTTAATGTATGTTTCCTTTTTCTATACAAAATACATTGCGGAAACGGTGTCCATTTCCGAACTTTTTTGACTAAATGTAGAAATCTAAAAGCAAATGGAATTTTTTGTTTATGCATATATGCTGTTTTTGCTTATATCTAGAAATCGAATGACTTTCAGATTTCTAATGAGAAAAATCAACTTTTTTTATTGTTATTATTATTTAAATAAATGATGGAATAAAAAAATATTAACAATCCATTATCAGTCTGGAGTTCTATTTGGATTTGCTGAAGCGTTTCACTACATATTATTACATTTGTTAAAAAGTGCATTTGTATGGCGCGAGTAGTTGGCTAGTCCTAGCGCCTTAAGGGGGTGTGTGCATCAAAGTAGATGGCGCCACAGTCGTTCGTACTTATTTCTGCTATGCTCAAGCTACAAACTGTAACTGTTGTGGATGTTGATCTCATTAAACAATTATAAAAACAAGCTGGAATCGCGTAATAATCTTCGAGGATGTGTGCCACATGTGTTGTCACATAATAATCACACAAAATGATAGCCATGTTGTATGAGATTAAATACATAAATTCGTAGTGTGCTCGCCACTATAGTTATGGCTAGTAACATCCTATTTTAAGGGGGTTGTAGATAGCAGAAATAGCGACGAACTACTGTGGCGCCATTTACATGGACTCACACACTCCCTTATGGTTGAGATTAATAGTCGTAACTGAAACTAAAACTAATGTAAATTAGTACTTTCTTATGCCAATTTGCCACAATTTGTATGGACGAAATGACATATTACTTTCGGTTAGTATTAGTACCAGTTGCATTATTATATAGTTGCATTTATCTCCTTAGGAGTGGCCTCAGAATTAAACTTTTCATCGTCCATTCTCATTACAATCTCAAAGAAAACCTCTTTAGTATTTTCTACTAACATTTTATGAGTCTCCACTGTCACATAAATAACACTTTGATAGAAGTTGATCAGCACTCCCAAGCAATAGATGGCGCTGATTAATGGGCTGTCAGATCAATAATCCAACATAAGACGCTATCGAAAAGTCCAGATAAAAAGTATTTACAAATGGCTCGAAATCACTATTCAAAATGATGAGAATATTCTTTTCACAATGCAAACTTTTCTGTAAAAACAAATTGTAACCTTTACATAATGTAGTTTTTTTTTCTTTTGGAAGGTAGAACAGTTAAGAACGGCCCGTAAGCTATGCTCCCCATACAAACGTAGTTTACTAATCATTTGGAAACCTCTATGCCAATTAAATTTATATTTAATATCTAATATCACGTATCAAATATCACGCTTTTGTTTTTTTTTTTTTACATCCAAACCGAATGAAATGAAAGCAAAAAGAAAATCTTCATACGAATTTTGTTTTCTCTGTGGTTTGACCCAGAATACATTTACCGAAAAAACAAAGACATGCAGACACAGATGTTTGTAGCCTAAAATTTGTTACAAAATATCAACTTAGTTGGAACAGTGGTTTTCAAATTATTAGTAAACTACGTTTGTATGGGAGGCGAAATTTTCTGATGCTTACGGGCCGATCTTAAGTAGTTACGTATGAGAAGAAGCTATAATTTTAAAAAAGTGTAAAAATGTTTTTTCAATGTTTTAATGCCAAATTTGGGATTTAAAAAAAGGTCAAAGTCCAATTTCTCCAAAATGGCAGATTTTCAACCACAATAGGGATAAATTACTTCAAATTTTAGTCAACTATATACAGCATCCAGATCAGGACTAGAGACGCACCTCTGTTCGGCGTTAGGTCTCCAGACCTGACCCAAAAGGGTACCATACTGTTTTAGTGAACTGTGTACACTCAGAGCCCGAAGTCTCAGTTGTCACCTAAATTGGCGTTTACGCCAAACGGATCGACCGGCGTTTTCAAATGTATGGAGAAATTTAAGAACGCGTTGTGTGGGCGTTAAGCGAACTAAAATTTGCGAGTCCGAGTTTGATTTGACAGCTTACTCAACGTTGCCGTAAATACGTCGACGTTACCGTTTACGTCCACTCTGTGTTTTCATACAGTCCGAATTTGACTTTGACAGCTTGAAGAAGTAAAACCACAGAATATCTAGTAAAAACTTGTATGGAGTTTGACGTTTTTACGGAAAATGCCAGTCGATCGGTTTGCCGTAAACGCCAACTGAGGTGAGAACTCAGACTGACCACTCAGGTGTAGGCTGGAGCGGGCCGTCCAGTCTGATGTCGTCTTCGGGGGAGCCCCCGAGCGGGCTTTCATCGGAGGGACCATCCTCGCCCAACTCGTCCGGGGCGCCGTCCGACCAGCCCCTCGCCAGGTCGCACGTGCCGGACAGGTAACCGTGCAGCGCTCTGTCAAGCGTAATCAATTCGAAATAGTTCATAGATTACAAAATGCATCGTATATTCCGAAATGATTAACACATGGCATGACGTTTGGAGCAGCTCGTAGTGGATTATTTCGTCGAAGTGCACAGGTTTGAATCCCCCTGTTAATTTATAATGAAAATGCTGGTTCGGAAACTATTTAAATCCGTAGGGAGGTACAGTTCCCTACTTCGTAGGGTTAAATGTACGCGAAAGATAGTCGAAACGGCAATGAAAAATTGGTCGTGTTTTTCATCCAGTTCGATGGAGCCATGCCAATAAAAGGGAAGGTTCTGGCAATGTATCTCGATTCCTCGGGAATGAGGTTTGATGACCGATTATGTAATCGTTTAAAACATTTAAATGTTCTGTAATGGAAACACTAGGTCATATGATACTTTTATGTAATAACAAGATAGAATAATGCAGATAAACACATTTTTTTTTATAATTAATATGTTATCCACTGATTCTTGGATCATCATTTCTCATGTTTTCTTCATTATTTCAAAGGTAAACTTGAATCATAACTTCAGATAATTATCTTGCAGCTGCATGGCGATTTTTTTTGTGTAAAAGTATGCTATAAAAAATATTTCCCAATCTAAACCAGTCTTTCTCAAAGTGGGCACTAAAATCCTACAGGGGGCGGTAAAAGCCCCAGAGAAAATTGAGGGCCGTAGAAGCTGTTTAGGGGGCGTAGACTGAATACTTCAAATTAAAAAAATATATATATATTTTTGGTGGCTTTAAAAATTTAAAGTATTTTAAAATGTTTGTGAAAAACACAAATCAGCCCCCTATACCGTTGCAACGCCCATAGACTATAATATTTATTTATTTATTTATTTATTTATTTATTCATTCCCTTCACCGTTAGGCATTAGAACATTTTTACCACATAACAATTTAAAATTAACATATTATCCAATATCAAATGATAACAAAATTAAATATCAGATAAAAAAAATAATACAGTATTGAATCAAAATGAGTACAAAATACGATATCAAATCAAACATAGTACAATATTATTCATTTTGAAAATCAAGATAAAATACTATACAATATTAAATTAAACGAAGTACAACATTAATAATTTTGAAAATCAAATTAAAACACAATACAATATCAAATCAAACAAAAGTATAGTGCACTGATATGGATCACTATAAATAAATAAAATTAAAAAAGTGCAAAGATTTGCGATTGTCATTATTAGATGTTGTAAGGCTAAAAATGTTTTGGGGGCGCTAGAAAATTATGAATTCTCAAAGTCGTCAGTGGACGAAATAAGTTTGGGAACCTCTGCCGTAAACAATAAAAGGCTGCCAGAACTCTGACCATTAAAAGCGTTCATGCTCTTGTGTTAATTGTTTCTGGACACGTTCTACTTTAGCTTACGTGCATGGAATAGTTTTTATGTGTTCTGTAAATAATCTGCTAGGATAACATTACCTGTAAATGTTTATTGGCTACTTTTATGTCTCGTAAAATCACATGGAATTTTTTTTTGCTATATTCTTACACCTCAATATCTCTGTAAATAAATAGTCATCTTCGCCGTCAAGTAAATAAGATTGATAGTGAACCATGGTATGGTGGAATGGCATTACGTTTAAAGTGTTGGTTCAGCACACACTACTCACATGGATTTGAAATACCCATGCATGCGACTTAGTCAAAAAGACTTAAATGTTGCCATATTCTAGTGTGACAGGCTAGAAACATCTTGGTTTACTACCTTAACTTTTTCACCAAGTCCATTTTTGGGTTTGCCCTAGTGAGATATATCGTTACTGTAGATGAAAAAAAATTCATTACATATAGACTAGGAGGTCACGACAAAAATGGTAGCGATAACGTAAATGCCTGAAACTGGGTCCACGGGATAAAGACCAACCCTCTGAAGCGAAATGTGTCAGCCTGCCTATTCCAAGTGGTTGCGTTACGTAGATAAGGCGCCTTAAAAAAGTACTTATGGTGACAAAAAATATATATGATAAGGTAAATGAATGCAAATGACGAAGCATGAAAGTATCAATACATACTTGCTTAGCAATGCAAAAACGGAACAAATCTTTGGTTGCATTTCATAGTTATAGACGATTTAGGTTACAGATATAACTTTAGGTATATTTAAGTATTTAATCAAAAAATCGACTGGCTATTGTTGTATAATTAATAGGTATCAATGTTTCTATACAATCAGTTTATTCATCAGCAGGTACAGTCATAACGTTTCAAATCCAGACACTCACTTTAGGCACATAAAAATGTTAGCGGTCGAAGCGAGAGTAACCTCGGGAAATTTCGGCCTTCCTCGGCTAAACACGGCGCGGGCGCCGCGGGAAGGGCGAAGAAAGCAAAGCGAGCAAACGGGTCGTCGCCGCCGCAGTATCCAGTGACGTTCGAGACGTGCCCCGCGCCGCCCGCCGCCGCCGCTGTGCACCGCTGCTCCTGGGTGAAAATTTGTGTTCGGGGTCGCTGCCGGCGCCGCCAGTGTGAAGTGTCCAAAGTCAATAATGCCGCGCATTACACCAATTCAGCGGATGACCATCGTTGCGCTCAGTGAGTCGGGATATACCCCCACTCAAATAGCTGCACGATTGGGGGTTGCCGTAAGTAAACTATTTCATACCTTTTGTTTTATAGCGATTATGTTTATTAGGAATAGGAATGACTCAAAGCAGCCAGACATTTGTAGAACCTTTTTTAAATCTAAGATTTTATTAAAAAATACGTGACCTCAGGAAAAATAAACGAAGAGAAAGTAGATTAATAAAACTTAAATAGGCCCAAAGATACTAAGGAAACTCACTATTACACATATTTTGTAGTGAATAGTTATTAAAACCTGCCAATATAATCCCTAAATTATTTGGTTGTTGTATAATGTATTTTTTCTTCAATTACCAATGTTTGTTGGATTTAAAATTTTAACAACAATAATGAAACGAATTAGTGTTATCCTGAATGAACGGAAAATAGGAATCATTTTACACGCATTCTCATTGTTCGCTATAATTAGATGTTACCTAGGAATGTTGTCAAATAAATTTAAAAAAAATTTTAAAATATTTTTAGTTTACCTAAGTAAACTGAAAATATTTTTTTATTGTTAATTTCATTTTCAGTCGCCCATGTTAATAGTTTTTCAAAATATTTACCGATATTTATCTTTCAGAGTTGATTAGGTATCATAATAATATATATTTTTTAAAACATGTGGAACTATATTTTTGAATATGAAATATTAAAAAATATATGTTTCCTCTATTTTAAGGAACTTTTACAAATACTAAGCATCTGTTTCTTATGCTCTCCGAGAACATTATTATTACAATTTATTACCTACGACTGCGCTAGACAGAGCGGCTATGACGGCGGCGCGGGGGAGTAGAGGGAAGCGAGGAATTGTAAAAGGGTCACCTCAAAGCGCGCGCGCACCTCCCCCGCCCTCCGCGCCGCGTGTCAGAACACCGCGTCTCAGTAGGTATATGTTAGCTGTTACCGTTCCTAAAACTTAATGGAAAGTAGCTATATGACAATTTGACTAAGATCTAATATTGCGAGTAAATTAGAGTGGACAGTGTATAGGCTGCGATGGGCCTACTGACAAGTGGATTAGATTATGCGCGTTCAAAGCATACCTAGACGCACAAATATTTTCTAAACAAGGGCAACGTTTCTTAAAATACTGATTTTTTTTTTAGCTTAATAAAAACACATACTTAATTAGTAAACTTTGTTCTTTTTAAGATACTGAATCAACTCTGAAAGTATACTTACGATAATATTTGATTCAAGACTATTAATACTATTAATTAATTTATTTTTGTTCCCAGAGAGCAACTGTATACCTGTGGTTACAGCGCTACGGTGACAGGGAAAATGTCGACCCTCTACCACCAACACCCAGGCTGCGGGTAACCACGGGAGAACAGGATGAGCAGATTCTGGCTGCCCACCGCGCGCAACCGTTCCCGCCAACCGCAGAAACGGCCCACGAGCACGGAGTCAAGCCCAGCATCATCAGACAGCGGCTTCGCGAGGGTGGGCTTCGTTGTCGACGATACGCGCGCAAGCCACAACTTACTCTCGGGCATATGGAGGACCGGGTTGCCCAATATTCAAGGGCGAATGGGCCCTTGAATATTACGACTTCGATTGGATCAACGAAGTCGTAATATTCACAATATTCCTATAGTTGAGCCACGGCCAGTCGCAACGTTTGAAGAGTAACCCATCCAGTAACCAACCGCACCCAGTATTGGTTAACCTCCAGTCAGTCTGTCCAACATCTTAAGTAAGGAAGGGAACCTATAGGTGAACCACGGCCAGGCTCAACGTTTGAAGAGTAACCCATCCAGAAACTGACTACACCCAGTATTGCTTAACCTACTGTCCGGCTGTCTAACATCTAATTAAGCAAGGAAGGGATCCTATAGTTGAACCACGACAAGCCTCAACGATTGAAGAGTAACCCATACAGAAACCGACTGCACCCAGTATTGCTTAACCTCCAGTCCGTCTGTCTAACATCTTCTTAAGTAAGGAAGGGACCCTATAGTTAAACCACGTCCAGCCTCAACGTTTGAAGAATAGGCCATCCAGTATCCGACTGCACCCAGTATTGCTTAACCTCCAGTCCGTCTGTCCAATATATTCTTCAGTAAGAAAGGGATCCTATAGTTGACACATGGCGAGGTAACCCTTGAAGAATAACCCATCCCGTAACCGACTGCACCCAGAACTGGTTAACCTCCAGTCCGTCCGTCCAACATCTTCTTAACTGAGGAATGGGTCCTTTAGTTGAACCACGGCGCCTCAACGTTTGAATAATAACCCATCCAGAAACGGACTGCACCCAGTATTGCTTAACCTCCAGTCTGTCCGTCTAACATCTTCTTAAGTGAGGAAGGGATCCTATAGTTGAACCACTCCCAGCCTTAACGTTTGAAGAGTAGCCCATCCAGTAACCGACTGCACCCAGTATTGCTTTACCTCCAGTCCGTCTGTTCAATATATTCCTGAGTAAGGAACAGATCCTGTAGTTGAACTACGGCCAGCCTTCATCTTTGAAGAGTAACCCATCCAGAAACTGGCTGCACCCAGTATTGCTTAACCTTCAGTCCGTCTGTCCAACATCTTCTTAAGTAAGGAAGGGATCCTATAGTTAAACCACGCCCAGCCTCAACGTTTGAAGAGTAGCCCATCCAGTAACCGACTGCACCCAGTATTGCTTTACCTCCAGTCCGTCTGTCCAACATCTTTTTAAGTGAGGAATGGATCCTATAGTTGAGCCACGGCCAGCCTCAACGTTTGAAGAGTAGCCCATCCAGTAACCGACTGCACCCAGTATTGCTTAACCTCTAGTCCGTCTGTCCAATATATTCCTGAGCAAGGAACAGATCCTGTAGTTGTACGACGGCCAGCCTTCATCTTTGAAGAGTAACCCATCCAGAAACTGGCTGCACCCAGTATTGCTTAACCTTCAGTCCGTCTGTCCAACATCTTCTTAAGTAAGGAAGGGATCCTATAGTTAAACCACGCCCAGCCTCAACGTTTGAAGAATAGGCCATCCAGTATCCGACTGCACCCAGTATTGCTTAACCTCCAGTCCGTCTGTCCAATATATTAACCTCCAGTCTGTCTGTCTAACCTCTTCTTAAGTAAGGAAGGGATCCTATAGTTGACACACGGCCAGGTAACCCTTGAAGAATAACCCATCCCGTAACCGACTGCACCCAGTATTGGTTAATCTCCAGTCCGTCCGTCCATCATCTTCTTAAGTAAGGAAGGGATCCTATAGTTGAACCACGCCCAGCCTCAACGTTTGAAGAGTAGCCCATCCAGTAACCGACTGCACCCAGTATTGCTTAACCTCCAGTCCGTCTGTTCAATAAATTCCTGAGTAAGGAACAGATCCTGTAGTTGTACGACGGCCAGCCTTCATCTTTGAAGAGTAACCCATCCAGAAACTGGCTGCACCCAGTATTGCTTAACCTTCAGTCCGTCTGTCCAACATCTTCTTAAGTAAGGAAGGGATCCTATAGTTAAACCACGCCCAGCCTCAACGTTTGAAGAGTAGCCCATCCAGTAACCGACTGCACCCAGTATTGCTTAACCTCCAGTCCGTCTATCCAATATATTCCTGAGTAAGGAACAGATCCTGTAGTTGAACTACGGCCAGCCTTCATCTTTGAAGAGTAACCCATCCAGAAACTGGCTGCACCCAGTATTGCTTAACCTTCAGTCCGTCTGTCCAACATCTTCTTAAGTGAGGAAGGGATCCTATAGTTGAACCACGGCCAGCCTCAACGTTTGAAGAATAACCCATCCAGAAACGGACTGCACCCAGTATTGCTTAACCTCCAGTCTGTCCGTCTAACATCTTCTTAAGTGAGGAAGGGATCCTATAGTTGAACCACTCCCAGCCTTAACGTTTGAAGAGTAGCCCATCCAGTAACCGACTGCACCCAGTATTGCTTTACCTCCAGTCCGTCTGTTCAATATATTCCTGAGTAAGGAACAGATCCTGTAGTTGAACTACGGCCAGCCTTCATCTTTGAAGAGTAACCCATCCAGAAACTGGCTGCACCCAGTATTGCTTAACCTTCAGTCCGTCTGTCCAACATCTTCTTAAGTGAGGAAGGGATCCTATAGTTGACACATGGCGAGGTAACCCTTGAAGAATAACCCATCCCGTAACCGACTGCACCCAGAACTGGTTAACCTCCAGTCCGTCCGTCCAACATCTTCTTAACTGAGGAAGGGGTCCTTTAGTTGAACCACGGCGCCTCAACGTTTGAAGAATAACCCATCCAGAAACTGGCTGCACCCAGTATTGCTTAACCTTCAGTCCGTCTGTCCAACATCTTCTTAAGTAAGAAAGGGATCCTATAGTTGACACACGGCCAGGTAACCCTTGAAGAATAACCCATCCCGTAACCGACTGCACCCAGTATTGGTTAACCTCCAGTCCGTCAGTCCAATATATTCTTGAGTAAGGAAGGGATCCTATAGTTGAACCACGGCGCCTCAATGTTTGAAGAGTAGCCCATCCAGTAACCGACTGCACTCAGTATTGCTTTACCTCCAGTTCGTCTGTTCAATATATTCCTGAGTAAGGAACAGATCCTGTAGTTGAACTACGGCCAGCCTTCATCTTTGAAGAGTAACCCATCCAGAAACTGGCTGCACCCAGTATTGCTTAACCTTCAGTCCGTCTGTCCAACATCTTCTTAAGTGAGGAAGGGATCCTATAGTTGACACATGGCGAGGTAACCCTTGAAGAATAACCCATCCCGTAACCGACTGCACCCAGAACTGGTTAACCTCCAGTCCGTCCGTCCAACATCTTCTTAACTGAGGAAGGGGTCCTTTAGTTGAACCACGGCGCCTCAACGTTTGAAGAATAACCCATCCAGAAACTGGCTGCACCCAGTATTGCTTAACCTTCAGTCCGTCTGTCCAACATCTTCTTAAGTGAGGAAGGGATCCTATAGTTGAACCACGGCCAGCCTCAACGTTTGAAGAATAACCCATCCAGAAACCGACTGCACCCAGTATTGCTTAACCTCCAGTCTGTCTGTTTAACCTCTTCTTAAGTAAGGAAGGGATCCTATAGTTGACACACGGCCAGGTAACCCTTGAAGAATAACCCATCCCGTAACCGACTGCACCCAGTATTGGTTAACCTCCAGTCCGTTCGTCCAACATCTTCTTAAGTGAGGAAGGGATCCTATAGTTGAACCACGGCCAGCCTCAACGTTTGAAGAGTAGCCCATCCAGTAACCGACTGCACCCAGTATTGCTTAACCTCCAGTCCGTCTGTCCAATATATTCCTGAGTAAGGAACAGATCCTGTAGTTGAATTACGGCCAGCCTTCATCTTTGAAGAGTAACCCATCCAGAAACTGGCTGCACCCAGTATTGCTTAACCTCCAGTCCGTCTGTCCAACATCTTCTTAAGTAAGAAAGGGATCCTATAGTTGACACACGGCCAGGTAACCCTTGAAGAATAACCCATCCCGTAACCGACTGCACCCAGTATTGGTTAACCTCCAGTCCGTTCGTCCAACATCTTCTTAAGTGAGGAAGGGATCCTATAGTTGAACCACGGCCAGCCTCAACGTTTGAAGAGTAGCCCATCCAGTAACCGACTGCACCCAGTATTGCTTAACCTCCAGTCCGTCTGTCCAATATATTCCTGAGTAAGGAACAGATCCTGTAGTTGAACTACGGCTAGCCTTCATCTTTGAAGAGTAACCCATCCAGAAACTGGCTGCACCCAGTATTGCTTAACCTTCAGTCCGTCTGTCCAACATCTTCTTAAGTAAGGAAGGGATCCTATAGTTGAACCACGCCCAGCCTCAACATTTGAAGAGTAGCCCAGCCAGTAACCGACTGCACCCAGTATTGGTTTACCTCCAGTCCGTCTGTCCAACATCTATTTAAGTAAGGAAGGGATCCTATAGTTGAGCCACGGCCAGTCGCAACGTTTGAAGAGTAACCCATCCAGAAACCGACTGCACCCAGTATTGCTTAACCTACTGTCTACCTACTGTCCGTCTGTCCAACATCTATTTAAGTAAGGAAGGGATCCTATAGTTGAGCCACGGCCAGTCGCAACGTTTGAAGAGTGACCCATCCAGTAACCGACTGCACCCAGTATTCCTTAACCGCAATTCCGTCTGTCCAACATCTTCTAAAGTAAGGAAGGTATCCTATAGTTGAACCACGGCCAGCCTCAACGTTTGAAGAGTAACCCATCCAGAAACCGACTGCACCCAGTATTGGTTAATCTCCAGTCAGTCAGTCCAACATCTTGTTAAGTAAGGAAGGGATCCTATAGTTGAGTCACGGCCAGCCTCAAGGTTTGAAGAGTAACCGATGCAGTAACTGACTGCACCCAGTATTGCTTAGCCTCCAGTCCATCAGTCCGACATCTCCTTCTCAATTATTTGTGGCGGACAAAGATTTTACAAATCTCGATCCCTAAGAAAATTTTTTCACCTATCCAACGGCCTGGCTTAATTGAAACAATAATGACAATACTCAATAAATAGGTAAAAAAAAAATATATATAAATTGCAAGATACACGATTAATTTTATTGAAATATCCTTTCCATCTCGCCTCTATGCTATCTCCTAAAATCACGAGGTCACGCGCCGATTACCTTGCGCGGCCTGCGGCGTCGCGCGTCGGCGGCGGCGGGGGTTGGGCGCGGGCGGCGGAGACGGCGCGGCGCGACGACGCGACGCTCGCCTGGCTTGGCTTAGCGGCTGCACGTCCTGCGCGCGGCCGTCGCGGGTCAAACTAGATCGGAAGAGTTCGGGCTCGTTCGTGCTCATACGTTTTACGCTAGCGCGAGCAAGGGGGCGCACCGTATACGACTATACTCTTTCCGCATGAATCAAGCGCGGACGCAATGTGCGACGTAAGTGACCGAAATCACTTATCTCGTTCTCTCATTTAGTCTGTTCAACTTTTAAAGGTTCAAAGTCTATTGTGACTAGATTTGAGGCGTTTTGACTGTACATACCAACATCTGTTATGTAAAGCCAATCTAGATAACGCAACCACTTGGCATGGGCAGACCGACATTTTTAGCATCAGAGGGTTGGTCTTTAACATGTGAACCCAGATTCAGCCATTTACCTTATCGTGACCAAAAATGTCGTGACCTCCCGGAATAATATAGACCAGTGAAGTTTCTTTGCGGGTTCTCCTTCACTGAGTTGATCGAATCCGCGGACCAATAAAATTGTGACATAACTTAGCCCCGATTGCACGAAGAGACGGCCCAATTAATCAATGTTCAAACACGTCACTTTTAGTGAACCGCATGGAGCTCCTTCCATACTGTCCACACAAAGTGACAATCGTTGTTTAATCGTACATTGACGTTGATTTTGATTTTTTGCCCTGTCGTGCACTCCGCCCTTAGTGTAAGTTTGGCTACCAGAAGTTGAATAAATAAATTAAATGAGAAATTTATATTTTGCTGTCTGTCAATTGGATGTCCTATGTGCATATCGAATGGTGTTCAGAACCAACTTTTTAAATCAGATTCACAGCCTATTTCATTTTTGTCATCCGATTCTACTCATATTGCTCCCAATGCCTCTGACTGATGCCTTCCCCAGCATAGCGGAGTATTATGACAGATGTCAACCATGAACCGGTTTAGTACCGATTCAAGGTCACGCGCCACCCGTGCTATCTCCCATGAATGTGTTGCACTTGCGCTTGTAACGTTGCAGTAGCAATTGGAGTAGGCTTGCGGCGGGGCCGGCGGGGTGGGAACAGGACGCGGCGGACGCTCCCCGACCCCTGGCTCCACCCGCAGGTACTCGCGGCCAGCCCCTTCACCTTAAATCATCACCCCTCCGTGTCCGTCTCGAAATACTCTCCAATGAACTTTATTTAGGTGTGCTCTAGTAATTGAAAGTGCGTCAGCCATCGTCCGTCACTAGCCATTACAGATCTATACAGTTTAGGTGGACCTCCTACTAGTACGAGTCTTCGATTTACGCCGTACCCATCGATTCGCGTTTTTAACTGTATGGAGATTTGAGTGGGATGTGTGTTGCAATACTCAAACAATTTGAGCAAAAATTTGTGCAAGATCCGTCCGGAGAAATCCTGAACTACCTAAGAAATCTACGAGATGATAACGACATGGAACCGGACGGTATGCGAGATATATCTAAACAATGTGAAATCTCGAAAAAAATCAGTACAGAATTATAGGAAATTCATTTTCAAGTAGCGAATTTGCAGATGAACGGAAGAAAGCGCTGTTAACATCCTGTATATACATACATCATCAAAACTGATCTAGTGCAATGGACAGTGTGTGAGGACTTACGCATATGTAGCTATTGTGGCGGTCTGACACCACGATTGCGGGCGGTGGGAATTACCTCGCCCCGCGCGCGCGCCCCCTTGCCGGGCCGCACTGCCACGGTACTCCAGTCTTCCTGAAACAGCGACCTAGACGGTGCGCTAGAACCTAGTCGCGAACGGTCTTTGAGACCTCGTGTTTGTGACCCCATTGGCAGCCCATACCGGGATGTACGTTTTGATACAAATGTAAATGTAATACGACTAAATATAAGTGAACTTAAATCTAATTAATAAAATATCAATATCCTTATGGACTTCTCTCATTTACTGCCATCAGACTAGAGCATAGTATCGCTAAACTATCACAAATTGTTCAAGGTCTCGCACGCCTGAACACTTTCACTATCGTGTACTTAGAATCGGCATGTTCCCAAACTTTTACAATTTAAAAACTTAGGGCACATGCATGTCTTCCGACTGTTCTCTTGCTTTTCGTCTAATGTCGCGGTCCGATTTGAACCATTGTTACCAAAAGCACGCTCAAAACTGGACGAATTCGCGCTTACAGATTACAGCCCTCAAAATGGCGTCCTGTAAACGGTATGAAGTTAGCGCTGCGTCACGCAAATTCCGTACACAGTGCTCACGCTTTGGAGGTAGTGCACTGTGTGTGCAACTGTCAATGTCACTTTTTGACGTTTCTAAAGACTAGTCTATCATCTTTCCACCGTGTTTTTTCACACACCTTTGAATGTACCTTATTTGAAAATTCAAGTTGAACTTAGAGCAATTGATTAGATTGAAATTTGAGGTGAACTACTAAAATTAACGTCATTTGTTCCATGTTTGTTGTTTTGTTTCCTAAGCGCGTACACAATTGGTCCGAATCGTTTGTGATGCATACTGCTTTGAGTGCAATCTGTTTCGGGATGCTTGCATACGCTTTTAGCAGTGTATTTGTTTACAGTTCAAATCGGAACGTAAGTAGAACCCAGCGTGTAAATTATGCGGAATGCGATCACCATTAATCATAAATACATTCAATTGCTTGTTAGAGAGGGTATCCCATACATTTTTACTTATGTTATCTTTTTTTTATTGGAGCTAGCTAAGGAGTTTCTAATTGAATATAAACAATGTGAATCGAATACTGCAGGTTTTATGTAATTTGTGTCATTAAAATATGTATGTGCCAATCAAAAAAAATATTGACATCTTAAGGTGACAATACAGGGTACAATACAAGGTACAATAATAGGCCCTCATTGTAATGTTGTGGGAGTTTTTAAACCAGTTTGTTTGCAAATAAGTGCTTATTATGAAAACTAAAAATGTAAAACGATAGGGTCATATGTCCTCTTAATTTCACTATTTGAATATACCTTTTGACATTGGACAACCAGTCAAAGGCCCGAAGTACAAGACAGTTGTTATGTCTGGAGTGGAAAAAATCGAACCCGCATCCATTTGGTTGAGCATGTGTTTTTTTTTTCGAAGTTGGTTTTTTCCGCATGCATGTAGTTATTGTTTGAATATTTCATATATGGTGACTTTTTTTTTCTACTCCGGAAAGAATGACTTTAACGTGGTCCGGGCCTTCATTACTGACCCAATTATGGTAATAAACCTTCTGCATCATCTCTAGTTTGCAGTCAGATTTAACCTATTATGCTGTCAACATTTATAAAATCTTCAATCACATTGGAAACCACTATTCTTATTCCTTCGTTTACTTAAGGTGGCCCAACCCGGCGGGACTAACTCATTCGCGGGCACGGTACAAAACCGTGCTATTGCGCTCTGGGACCTTCACTGTTTCAATGAATAAGACAGGCTCCGTTATGAGGAAGATGCAACATGTCCACAAAGCTGACAATGTGCATAGTGTACGATTTGGTAAGATTTACGAAAATTTAAATTACCAAACGACTTATAGCTTAAAGTAAACCACGACTTCTCTAGTAAATAATCTAACAAAACCCAAATTAATTATAAATTTTTAATGAAACAAGCTATGACTGATGACTAATCTTTTTCAGATGTTTTTACTTTATCGTTGAGTAATCCACCTCCAAAGTTATTTTATAAAATGCGCGAAAAATACGAACTTTCGGACCTTAACACTTAGAAACCAAACACAATTTTACAATGTCAACGGTCATCAGACATCTAGTTCGATCAAATAAAGCAATTTTGAGCAACATTTTGGATCTTTGACAAGAAATCCATGTTTGTATGGGGAGTCGAGCGGGTTGGGCCACCTTAAAGTCCAGTATCCGAATTTCATTGGACATATTTTCACAAAATCCTCTCTGGGGTGTATTTTTTTTTACATTAGAGATATGAAAAAAAAAATGGACCAGCAAAGGCCTGCTTATAAAATGAGGCGACATTAAAATACCGATGTGCTAAATGACTAAATGAGCAGACTTAACCTAACCTAACCTAACCTTACCTTTTATTAATATGGACCCAGGAGAGCCCATGAAAAAAATATTTTCTAGGGCCCTTCAAATATTGAAGGGCCCTAGATATAATAGGTGAAACCTTTGATATAAGTTGGATTGCTGCTTTCCCATTTTGATACTTCATGTCAAAGTGAGGGAGTTAGATTGGACAAGAGTGTGTGCGGCAGGTTCGTGTACTAGCGGCGAGGTGACGCCCGCGTCGCCCGCCTCCGAGCTCGAGTACAGCAACGAGGCGACCGCCGGCGACCTCACCGACCACGACCTTCCGGTACGTGCCCACTGGTGTTTGTATCTTT
Source organism: Incurvaria masculella (assembly GCA_946894095.1). Classification (NCBI taxonomy): domain Eukaryota; kingdom Metazoa; phylum Arthropoda; class Insecta; order Lepidoptera; family Incurvariidae; genus Incurvaria; species Incurvaria masculella. The sequence continues at coordinate 23,460,738 of OX335647.2, forward strand.
GAACTATTCCGCTACTGTTAAATCTTATGGAGCGTAGATAACCCACGCGCCATACGCTTAAGGGCGTTATAAGAGCGGATTGCGTTCAGTCTGATTAAGGTGTGAGTAAAACAACATAATACCTACAACGAAATTCAATAATAAAATAAAGAGAAATTGTAAATTGGTGGTCTGGCTATAATTTAAATATGTACTTCTCTGGTTCTTTGGTTCTCTCAAAAAAGACAAATATGCTAACAAACTCATAAAAAAGATTGAAGAAACTATGAGTGTCAACAGAGAGAAACAGGGAGAACAGGAGAATGTCTCTTCCTGCCGCGTGAAAAGCCGTAACATTTTTCAAACATGTCTAACGACCGCGGTAATCTCAAAATTATCATCAAGAGAGAAACTGATAAGAAGAATTTGAATATGTAAGTCATTTCTGTGAATTATTGATTTGAGTTCAGATCATTTATTAAAAAAAGTATGTTTATTTCTAATATAATTTACTCTCAGGGTTTGTTAATTTCTTTTTAATATTTCTAAATACGACTCCATCGTTTTCCCAAATTCTGTTTTTAGGCATTAAACTACATCAGTATGTTTATGAAAGGAATACATCATAATTGTATACATTAATATGTTCAACAACACAAATATCCAAATTCCGTGAAAAATAAATAAAACATTAGTTTAAAATTGCGTTCGTTTTATGACTAGTCATGAATGCCGCCTAAACGAGTCCGTTGCGTATTCAGAGCAGCGAATGGGAAGGGGATGAGGAGGAGACGCTTGCGGCGGAGGGCTGCTTGCTGCGCGTCATCCGCAACGACCTGCGCCGCCCGCGCCTCTTCGGCGCCGACGCGCGGGACACCAAGCAGTCCCTCGGCAAGGATGTGCCAACTAGCAGCAAGAACGTCTATTTCGATACGCCGGATCCGTACGCTGACATGTCTGCCAACCAGTCATCCGAACAGTCTGCGGACAAGTCTGTCAACGAATCGACCCACCAGACCGTCGACAAATCGGTCAACCAATCAGCCAACCAGTCTACGGACAAGTTTGCCAACCAGTCCACAGACAAGTCAGCCAACCAGACTTCAGACAAGTCTGCCAACCAGTCTACGGACAAGTCAGCCAACCAATCTACAGACAAGTCTGCCAACCAGTCTACGGACAAGTCTGCAGAGTCCACTCGCAGGTCTATCGACTCGACCATCTCGCCCGGCATCAGCATAGACGAAGACAGGCGCGGCAGCGAAGGCAGCGCATCGCAAAAGCCCGGGCACAGCTCGAGGTTCAAGACGACCCTGGTTCGGGAGGATTCCCTGGCGCGAGACGACAGTGAACGTAAGTCAAACGTGGACAGCGCCTGTTTGTCGGAAAGTGCTGCGCATTTGCTTACGAGGGCGAAAGAGTTTTCTGTCAACCATGATGAATGACTACTTTTAAATGTGACGAGTATTCGTGTTCCCATTTGTTCATTGTTGTGGTGCTTTACAAAGTCTGGTCGGGTGGCAGGTGGATACTTTGCCTCCGCGTGGTGCGCTTAGCTTGGACTTTACTGTGATGGTTGTAGATTTCTATGTGGTTAGTCAATTTGTGATATCTGTCCATACATTTTGCATTAAGTAATGCCAAATTAAGACTCTTTTGGAAGAACAGCCTTAGTCAGTTTTGACTAACTTTTTAACCGCTGGGCTAGGTCATGCACCTAATAAGTGCATCCAAACGGTACCTTAGCAGTCCAGCATAACATACATCACCTACTATAATGCCCAATGCCTAAGGGTAAGAATTTGGATGAAATAAAATTAAGAAAAAATATATTTGTTTGAATTTATCGGCTTTTTAAAGTGCAGCAATTTTTTGATCAAGCTTTATCGCGTCGGTTTCTGCACCTGCATTTTTAAGAGTATCACAGATCGCAGGATCCAATCCACAAAGCCCAGCTGTCAATCATAGACAAAGGTTTATATTTTTCAACCTGACAAAGTCAACTGACATTTGGTATTCCAGTTAAGTACTTGGACTTTGGTTGTTCTTCCAGAATTGGGGTTAATTTTTTTGCTTGATCTTGATAGGTTGCTGATAAATGTTTGACGAATTAAAATTTTCGCAATAATATCTGAGACAAAAAACCGGCCAAGCGAGAGTCGGACTCGCACACGAAGGGTTCCGTACCATCGCACAAGATTTACAAAAAAAAACACGTTTTTTGTTAATGTTTAATTATTGTTATTTTATTATGTTACCTATTTGTTGTTATAGCGGCAAAATAAATACATAATCTGTGAAATTTTCAACTTCCTACCTGTTACGGTTCATGAGATACAGCCCTGTGACAGACGGACAGACGGACGGACGGACGGACGGACAGCGGAGGCTTAGTAATAGGGTTCCGTTTTCACCCTTTGGGTACGGAACCCTAAAAATAAGCCATAGGACTAAACAATGTGGGCTAAAATTGGCAACGGTTGTTTTTTTTTAAATCCTCTTTTGAATGTGTAATTGTGGCCAGGTTTTGATTTCGTGTCTTGAATTTAATAGAACTATTTTAGAATACAATTATGTTTTGAAAGAAATTGTGATTTAACTTATATGTGTTTATACAATTTTAACAAAGAGGTTCTCATGCAAATCGTTTTTCAGGCTTGGGTCAACCTCTCACAATGGAACATAAATCATAATAGTACAAAAATCTGTTCTGTTCTCCATATTTTCCGATGTTTATAATATGGGATCCTTGAGAGGAGCATAAAAGGCTCCTGTAAAGCTGGCAGCGTTCATTGCCCGAACTTGTGGGCATCAAGTTTATAAAAAAAAAACAATAACCAGCCGAGACACTGCAAAGTGGAGACAGAACAGAACGACTCGAATAATCAGATAAAATATTTTTTATAATATTGAATGAAGTGAGATTTTTTGCTTAAATAACAATGAACATTGCACGACTTGCAGTGTACAAATGCAGATACAAAAATAAATAGGCTGTATATTTTATTTTGTTGAAAGGACAAAAGTTCTCTGCAAAGTTATATTTTTTAATAGTTTTTTTTTCAAATAATTAATTTTAAAAACGTACATGACGGTTTATTCCATCTTTCAATTGCAAGGATATTCTGCATAAACGCAATATTGTACTTTTTAATTTTAAGGTGGCCCAACCCGCTCAACTCACCATACAAACGGGGAAAGAAGATCACGCCCATATTTCTTGTCAGAGATCCAAAATTTTGCTCAAAATAGCTTTATTTGATCGAACTAGATGTCTGATGACCGATGGCATTGTACAATTGTGTTTGGTTTCTAAGTTATAAGGTCCGAAAGTTCGAATTTTTCGCGCGTTTTATACAATAACTTTGGAGGTGGATTACGCAATGATAAAGTAAGAACATCTTAAAAAGATTAGTCATCAGACATAGCTTATTTAAGGTGGCCCATCCCGCTCATCTCCCCATACAAAAGGGGAAAGAAGATCACGCCCATATTTCTTGTCAGAGATCCAAAATTTTGCTCAAAATAGCTTTATTTGATCAAACTAGATGTCTGATAACCGTTGGCATTGTAAAATTGTGTTTGGTTTCTAAGTTAGAAGGTCCAAAAGTTCGAATTTTTCGCGCGTTTTATACGATAACTTTGGAGGTGGATTACGCAATTATAAAGTATGACCATCTTAAAAAGATTAGTCATCAGACATAGCTTATTTAATCAAGATTTATAATCTATTTGGTTTTTGTTAGATTTTAGATTACAGCGGTCGTGGTTTACTTTTAGCTATAAGTCGTTTTGAAATTAAAATTTCCGTAAATCTTACCAAATCATACCCTATGCACATTGTCTTTTTTGTGGACATGTTGCATCTTCCTCATCACGGAGCCTGTCTTATTCTCTGAAACAGAGAAGGTCCCAGAGCGCAACAGCACGGTTTTGTACCGTGCCCGCGAATGAGTTAGGCCCGCCGGGTTGGGCCACCTTAATCAAGAATTATAATCTATTTGGTTTTAGTTAGATTTTTGACTACAGTGGTCGTGGTTTACTTTTAGCTATAAGTCGTTTTGTAATAAAAATTTTCGTATATCTTACCAAATCATACACTATGCACATTGTCTGCTTTGTGGACATGTTGCATCTTCCTCATAACGGAGCCTGTCTTTTTCTTTGAAACAGTGAAGGTCCCAGAGCGCAATGGCATGATTTTGTACCATGCCCGCGAATGAGTTAGTGCCGCCGGGTTGGGCCACCTTTACATCATGACTGTATGACCGGTAATTTTACTAGTAGCCAGCACTCGTTATTTTTACAATGATCCAGATTTAGGATAACCTATGTAGGTGAGCACTAATTGGAGCATAAAAGAAAAGACATCTAATAAAGAGTTTTATTTATTTTAACCTTGAATTGGTTTTATTTTGCGGGGGAACAGAAGCAAAATTACATGAAAAATTGCAAAAGTACATATTCTACACATATCGGTTTATTTGAGCAAATATATTTTACATTCAATACACTTGTTTACGCATTGATACAATTAAACATAACAATATATTCTATGACTAATCAAACTTGTCTTGTGTTATATATTTCTTGTGATCCATGGAACTATTGTATAAATCCTTTTGATATTTTATCAATAAGAGTGTGAGTATAGCTATACATTATTTTTAGAGAGTTGATGACTTATTCGTCCCTTAGTGCAGAGGGGACATATTTAGTTTATACTTACACTCTTATTAACTTGAAAACCACTGCCTTCCTGGGCTGGGAACCGGACATCTTTGTGGTTCATGTCAACTAAACATTAAATAGTATGTGTGTAAACGTTTTGCCCAGTTTATAGACCTGTGTGTATTAAATAATGCGTAACAATACATAGACTTAAAAAATCATAATTAAAAAAATAGTGACCAGAACCATAAAATAAATATCCCCGTTCTCCCGTTAATATTCAGCCTATCGCAAATTTTCTCTTTTAAGTAGGGATCGTCATGTTCGACGCCCATTATAGTATGTTGAAATATATTACAGATTTCATTCATTCATGTGTTATAATGTGTAAAATGTACTTTATTTCTGTGTTGTGTTCCGATTTCTAAGAACGAAACCAAGAGCGTCACCAGCCGATGGCGCAGGGGGGGGCAAGTTGACTTAACCTACTACAATTCATACTTTTCTCATTCTCATTGGTGAATTCTTTGAGTTTCGACGTACGGGAATGATTGTTCAAGGCAACCTTAAGCAAATCAACTCAAAGACTTAGGACTTTGGTTGCATTATATTTGGCAACTTTTTTAGAATCTCTAGGGGGGGGCAGCTGCCCCCCCCCTAGAGATTCTAGATATAGATTCTAGAAATAGAATGGCAGTCAAGTAGGTGTACCCATGATATATTTGTATGTAGATACCTGTTTTAAAATAAAATGCATTATTTTTTTAAAATGTGTGTTTACTTACACATATTTTATATAAACTACAGTTAAAATTTACAGCATCATGTTAAACTGTGGTCCCACACATGCGCCACGCATGCGCAAACTTGCAAACATTTGACCCCCCACCACAAATCTTCAACATTAAGTGTGGTCTATTTCTATACTTAGGTTGTGTTCTGAATTGACTACCATTCTCCTAGTAGGTTCATAAGTAGAAATGTTTTTCCTGGTTGATGTTGTGTTCACATGAACCATACAATTGTAAAAAAGTTTGGAGGTGGGAACCTGGTCTTACCGACAAAAACTAAATCCAGCTTCAGTCTACCTACTGGAAGCAACAGGGAAAAAATCACATTTTAAATAAGAAAAATCATTACATTCAATTGATAACAAACCATTAAAAAAACCTAAAATACCTCAGTAACCTACCTTATTTATCACAACAAAGCCAATGGCTAATAATGAAACATGTCACAAAACAGAAACTATACTGAATGTGTACGTACAATATGAAGACAAAAAAATGTTCTTCAGTAATTGGTCCCTCACATGCACTGACCAAACACATTTATAAAGCTGTTCAAAGTCCATTCATGGAACTATCGGTAACCAAAATCTTAAGAAAATCCAATTCAATAACCAATATTAATATTGGAAATACTTTTGTATGGATAACAGCCGTGAATTCACAATTGCAGTTTCAGTAAAAGACCTACATATGTAAGTAATATATCTTTTCCATAAGGCCGAGTTATGCAACGGCCAGTAAAATATAATAGACCTTGAAAACACAAATATGTTTAATTACATGCTAATGTTATTTTAACATTAATATCTCTCCAGTCCCTTTAAAACACTAAATTCACATACTGACTTGACTGACTTGTTAAGTTAGTTCATGTTTGCCATTGTCCAATCTAAGTAAACAACTGCTCCAGTTTTGTGCTATAGTTGGTTGTTCTATGGAAATACAAGTACATCTTTGTATGGCAAAAGTGACTATGTCAAATGAAACATTGTTTAACCCTTTCACCGCCAAGTTTTTTTGGCATAATCCTTCTTAATACGCCACACTACAATTATTTCGATAATATGCAGTCTTGAATTGTTGTTTGTTTTGTTGCAAAGAGCAGTGTGTTTCCACTGTTGAAACAGTAGAAATCTAATGAACGCTAGTATGTACTGTGCAGTTAAAACACATTATTTCGTAATCAGTAAAGTTTTATTAATGTTTGAAGTGGAGTAGTTTTCTGTCGGATATATCCGACGATGGCACCTGCAGGATGCCTTGCCCTGACGGATATATACGTTCCTGGCGGGGAAAGGGTTAAAAGGGTATTTGACCTCATATAAGATACAAAGATTATTTGATCACAAAACACTAGCAAATAAACCCATCCACCACCACTTATTTCATAATGTTCTACAAAACAATAGCTGCCCACGAAATAACTCTTGACAGCGATCAGCTAAAATGTTCATTGCATTCCGTTTGAACAGCAGCATAAACAAGCCTTAATGGTGCTGTTTTCGACGGTAAAGGTCGCTTTACACCTTGACACGACGCAGTTATTCGCATTATTTCAGAAACTTACACTAAAAATATCATTACTGGAAAGGTCAGAGCGAAGAGCGGCATTAATAGCGCGTCCTGACCCCAAGAACTCGCGATACAAATTCCAAGCAAAACACAAAGATCCAAAGCTGACCCGCCTCAGTTGTCCTTCTTGGGGAGCACCGCCGCGCCGAGCCGCCGGTGGTAGCCGCGCTGCAGGAGGCCCGGAGTCAGCAGCAGGACGCACGTGGCCACGAGCGACACCAGGCTCGCGTTCACCAACTTGCCGAGCCACGAGAGCAGGAGGAGCGATGTGATCGAGAACAGGTAGTACTGGAATGTAACAATCAATGTTAAACGCTAGATTTCCTTCCCTACTTCATAGATTAACATTGCACTGAATGAAAGCGACAATAAAAAATTGTCGTGTTTTTCTCACCACTGGTTCCTTTGGATATTAGCTATGCCCAGTTTTTTTAAAATAACCTGTATAGCCAAACCATAGCCTGCTGTATTGTTTTGTGTTTGTGTGTGTGTTACAAGCCGTGAAGTAGGATTAGTAGCGTCCAATTTTCAGGTAGTGGTAGGCCGACCGATATCTTAGCTTTGTATGAAGGCTCTTTCTATCTTATCGAGCTGAGGTTAAAATATTATCGAAAGACGCTGATTCTAGCCTTGTTATAGGTATTAATTAGCCTTTTCTTACTTAATTAATGTAACTATATCTTTTAGCAATCGTTTTTATGAGTGAATGATCATAAATTGTTTGCTACTTCGTGATTGGAATTAATGTAACAAATTAATCATTTTATTAATACGTTATAATTAATTTTGCATTACTTTGTGAAAAATGTGCATTACTTTGGGAGTGGAGCTAAAATAAAATATATGAATTATTTATGTTTAGTTTATTGGTTCTTATTTTCTAAGCACAAATATCTCCAAACATAGATAGATATTCAAACATTCATTTTCAATTATTGACGCAACTACCTAAGACACAAAAAATATAATATTTACTACAAATAATCTGCAAACATATACAACTGAACATGTCATCACTTGAATTAATGTTTTCATTAGTAAACATTATTTAGTAAAAAAACATAGAGGACATCATATTTGCTAGATATATCTACAAAAATGGCATAATTTCTTTATCTAATAGAACCTGCCTCAAACACAAGGAAATTCATATCTACTACATATGTATCAATAACAATTTTCCGCGATTAATGCAGGCCCTGGGATAGCTCCTAAATACTATTTGCTGTGTTGAGCTCAATGATGTTGAGCTATCTTGACTAATGATAATGTAATATGTTTAGTTCAATATGTTTAATATGTACGTAGGTATATGAAGCTTCAGAAAGGAGTCATTTTAAAATACATATCTTTATCGTTTAATCTGTTGCCATGTCTAAATACGTTTTCACTTAAATATGCTGCTAAATTGGACTTTCAGAATAGATATGGACAGTATATATAGAATTCTACATTAAAAAATCTTCTTAATTATATAAATCTAATCTTATTTAATCAAATAATGCATACAGTGTGAAACAAAATAATTCTTAAAGAAAATAAAACCATTTAAATTATTTCTTATAACTAAACTAGCTCTTTTATTTAACAGAATGGGACTATACTCGGAAACATTTAAATCGAGTCACTGTCACACATATTTTGGCCCACACACTTCACTAACTTTCTTGTGTATGATTTTTAGAGGTTCACTGCTTGGAGAAACAACACTTATTTACATATTAACAACCAAATCAACACATTTTAGTCAAATCACGAACGAACAAATCAAGCGCACTTCATAGCTGGCGGTACTAAGCATACTGAAAGGCGGGCCGGCACAATGTCGGAGCTACCTGCGTGTCGGCCTACGACTTGAAGTTACCGAATTTCTACTTCACGGCTTGTAACACACATACAAACACAACACAATACAGCAGGCTATGGCCAAACTGAAACATAAAAAATAGTTGCCCAAAAGGAAGTAAAACATTAAAGTTAATTATAGAATTTATAATTAATAGATACCAATAAATAAATATGGAGTAAAATAATAAATAGCATAGATTTTCGTTCCATAATAAAACCAATTTAATTATGTACTATATATTATTTTGGTTAGAATAATAACTACAGAATATATATATAGTTATAATCAGAAAAAAGTAAATATAGTAGGGGGGGTTGAAGTTTTATATTAAAAAAATACAAAGTGTCCAACAACACTTACATACAAAGAGCAGTGGACAAAGGGGGCTAGTGGGCATAGAGTGTCATAGTTTGCCATCATGGCATACGAGACGATTTTACTGCCGAGGCGCACGAAACAGAGGTTACAAATGGACCTTAGAAGGCAAGTGCTCACCATAACAGGGCGCGTCTCCCTCATCCGGTACAAAGCGGCGACGTTGGCGGCGGTGGAGCTGTAGAACAGCACGAGGTCCTTGCACAGCTCCTCGAGCTGCTTCTCCTGCGCGCCGCTCCACGCCGCCGCCGGCACCAGCTGCGCCGTCACCAGCGGCACCAGGAAGTCCACCTGCCACCAGGGGACATTCATCGACTCGCGTTCTTAGTGATATTGAAACTTCTAAAGGAAGGAGCGTAGAGAAACGAATTTGATCTGGCACAAAAATTAAGTAAATATTTAAACTTCATATCTGTTAACTTCTGACTGAACAGCATCTATCTCAAACAATTTAACATAGACAATTTCTTCTATAACTTTTGTTTTGTTTTTGTTCTGTTATGGTAAAAAGTTTACATTTTTTTGTTACTAATTAGGCTATATTTTATTTTTGTTTTGGTTGTTAATTTGTCATCAATATCGGGGCAAGAGAAATGACTTTTATTTATTATACTTTTTAGTTCGTTTTTTAAACGTTTTTCTTTATTATTGATTACATTTTCTTGTTCGTACGTAATGGTAATAAATGGGAATTGTTTTTGGGGGTAGCATAAGCATAAATAATATGTCTTATTATATTAGAATGTGTTCGTATGTACCTATGTTACCGCTGTTAATTCTCTTAAATAACAATAAATAAATAAAATAGCTAACATCAATTCAAAATATGTTTATGAATGTAAATACATAAATGAACTCTTTTACACACTTGCACATTCAGATTTCGCCTACTTTTCGCCATTTGCGGTAATTTTGAAGGTGTGATTTTAATGTCAATATCAAGTCAATGCCGACCTTTCGCCTCCAGCAATTTCTCACCTAAAACTCAGTCCACATACCTATACCGAATGGAACTAGAGGGGTAGAGATATGAGCATGGAAGGACGTAAGTAGCAACCGAAACTCGTTTGTATGGGGGCGGCGTAGCCAAGGTATCATACAATGGCGGCAACGCAGGCGAGAGCGTTCGCTTACGAATCCGCTACTCATTTTCTATTTACTGCGCATTTACATTTACGCTATTTACTGCAACGAACATGTTTCGCGTGCTGAATTCGTAAGCGAACTAACTACAGTTTGACGTTTTCCACTAACTCGTGGCTACGCTGCTGCAATACCAATGAGTTTCAATCATTAATGATCATAATTCCTATTAATTTAGAATAAGATGTCATTATAGTAGTCAAGAGTTTGCTCCTCACCAATGTATATAATGTTCTTATAATAATGTTCTTTGTGAGCAGTAGTAATCAATCAATCACTGTAAACTAGTTTGTAAGTATCACTGGAAAAAATAATAATGCAATGACCAACCTGACGAAGTTTCTTGTCGGCTCTTCTTCGCCAGAAGTAATCGAACCGACAGGAAAATAAAAATGACGAATCCGAGTGTGTAATATACATCTAATGGAGGAAATAAAGAAACTGAAACTGAAACCGCTACTCCTGTCCATCCATGCTCGCTACGTGGAGACTGCTACTCACCACATTAACGACAACACCGAGCATGCCGATCAGCGTCAGCACGTTAGGGTCCAGGAGCCAGAGCAGGATGTGCAGCAGTGTAGCAATGGCGAGTATCAGCGCCGGATGCCACGGCTGCTGCCATGTCAGCACGGCTCGCGTCTGCAGAACCACCACGCGCCAGCCCTCCAGCACGCGTCGCAGCCGCTTCACCTGCTTCTCCTGCCGTCACTCCACGCTTAACACAAATAGGTACTCGGTGCAATGGTTAGAAAAACAGTTTGTATGGGGGTATGGGTTAAAGACTTATAACCTGCGAATCACACCCGATTTATATGTGTATAATACGTAAAGCCACTCTGTCCGTGGATGGGTGGTTTTCAATATTGAGACTGGCTGTGGTTCAGTTTCCACGTAAAACGTTAGGTAGTCTTCCTTATTTACTAGGTGGTAGGCTTCATCCCGTCTGGGTTGGGACATACAATAGTCCACAGAAAAGATAGTCAAAGCGGCAATGAAAATTTTCCGTGTGTTCCATCCATTTCAATGTAACAGTGCCAGTGTATGAAGTCTCTGGCGGCACATGTTTTTAAAAATCTTTGAAAATTTGTGTTCATTTTGTGTTATCAATTGGAATGTTTGGATGTTCCTTAGTTCCTTATTCCAACACATTGGCTAAAGCCATTTATACCCATCATATATTATAATATACTGTCGTGAACCTTTTAGACCTGCCCTTGGGTCTAATACGAAATAATTCAGACCGACATCGGTCCAAAACGACACAGACCCGAACGGATTCGGGTACTTCAGCTAGTTACATAAAAATATTTTCTGCAGTTCCTTCAGCCACTCTTTCTCCTCTCCCACTCATTGGGCCACTCACCTACTTGGGCGATTGTAATAGAAACCTCATCCGACGGTGCTTCTACAGCAGAAATCTTGTAGATTTTCAGAATTCAAACAAAGAAAGGCGAAATACCTACCTTCAGGATTTCACGAAAATTAATATTACCTGCTCGGCCGAGAGATCACCCATGGCGCGATTAAAATAATCGGTCACTGATGTGTTAATGGATGATCTGATAATACGAGAATATAGCGTATTCCGCTAGTGAATCGGACAAAGAAATGTCTCAATCGGACGAGATGCGTGCGCAGCGGTGTTTCATTTCAAGCAAACGGAAACAAAAATCAGCTGTCAGTCAAACGTAATTTGGCATGATGATTGTTACCATATGAGAAAAACGCTATTTATTCGGTGCTGCATAGAAATTCTCCTGTTCGCTCCCTGAGTAGACCCGCTGAGCAGAGCGGGCAGCTCATAGACCTAGCATGCGCGCGCAGCGCGCTTGGGCAGCTACTCTATTATACAGAATGTTGCAATAACCACTACATACATAGCCAGCGTAATCCTCATGTTTTTCTAAGATAAAAGAAATCTCTGAAGTGTCTAGTTACCGAGATATTAATTATTGGAATGTATTTTTTCGTTTAGTGTGTAAGGTCTTGGCATGGAACCTAGATCCCACGAGGCATATTATGTTAATGTCATGACAGTAGGTGTCTAGACTAGACATACATGTCCAGTTACATTAAAACGTTCTTATGGTACGCTAGATTCTTTTTAAACTACATTAATAAATGACTTTGTATGGAAAGTCTAACTTTACATTTAGAGGATAATCAGAACAAGTTTAGTATTAAACTTTTTTATTTATTTCAAATCCAATAATAATTTCGCAAATTGTATGTACCCGTAACACCTGTAGATATTATATTGCTAAACTTTCACTTGTGTTTTTTGGCCTATTTTTCCCTTTTGAAGATGCTTTTGCCATGGTGAAGCCACGGGTGGCCCTTGCCGAAGTGCACAATCATCTGATTTGTAACAGTATATAAGCCAGTTCATTAAAGAAACTATATAGAAATGGCGGCTTGTACTTGTCAAACGGACGGTACGGTCAGCACACTTTTGTTAAAAAGTATACATTTATGTTTTTAGATTTTTGTAATATTTCACGATACAACAATATATTAATGAAATTAAACATAAATACATACCACATTCCTTTGAATAAGCGACGTACCTGTTTAGTACAAAAAAGTATATTTACTTATAATGTTAATTAGTTCAAGAGGTAGGAAAAGGTTAATAAAACTGTGGGTCATTGAAATGTACTTATTTATGTATTAAAAATAATTATTGAGGTCGGCCCGTAAGCATCATAAAATTTCACCTCCCATACAAACGTAGTTTACTAATCATTTGAACCCCACTGTTCCAACTTACTTGATATTTGGGATTAAATATTAGGCTACAAATATCTGTGTCTGCAAGTCTTTGTTTTTTCGGTAAATGTATTCTGGGTCGAACCACAGAGAAAACAAAATTCGTATGAAGATTTTCTTTTTGCTTTCATTTCATTCCGTTTGGATTTTTCAAAAAAACAACAGCGTGCAGACACAGATATTTGTTACCTGATATTATATATTAAATATCATCTTAATTGGAATTGCGGTTTCCAAATGATTAGTAAACTACGTTTGTATGGGGGACATAGCTTACGGGTCGTTCTTAAGGTGGGCCCGTAAGCATCAGAAAATGACGCTCCACATACAAACGTAGTTTACTATATCATGTATGTTCTTTTGACATATCCAAGTGTGCATAGTCACCATAAGGAAAAACGAAATAAATAAATAAATAAACTAATCATTTGAAAACCACTGTTCCAATTTGCTTTATATTTGGGACTTAATATCAGGCAACAAATAGCTATGTCTGCACGTGTTTGTTTTTTCGAAAAATGTACTCTGTCTCATAAAACATAAATAAGAAAATTTGTATGAAGATTTTATTTTGCCTGTAATTTTACTTGCTTTAGATTTTTCAGCAAAACAAAAAGGTGCAGACACAGATATTATATTTCACAGATATTTTTTGTAGAATATTAGATACCAAATATCAAGCAAATCGGAACAGGGTTTTTCAAATGTTTAGTAAACTACGTTTGTATGAGAAACATAGCTTTAAACCTCTGTGTGTTTTTATTTTTTGTAAATATTTGTATTTTCAGTAAGAAAAATAACATAAAGATAGACAACTTTTTCTAATGCTTATTAGCCAATCAATATTTTCCAATCTAAAAGATATACGGGGTAAACTTTTCCAATGGGCCTTCAGGGCTAGATCCGAAATTATAAGAAATAGCGAAAAACACTCAAAGGATCACTCCTTTCACGGATTTTGATAAAAAAGAAAAATGCATTATTAGATTTTTTATTTTTTTGTTTCCCTAGCCGCGAATCGAACTCTTTTATTTTGAAAAAATACCTGTATTATTGCGCCAGTCAATAGTGTCGCTTACAAGGAACAAATTCTGTGAAGTAATGTTATGCAACAAACTAAATAATACAATGACCAACGTGACGAAGTTTCTTGTCGGCTCTTCTTCGCCAGAAGTAATCGAACCGACAGGAAAAAAAAATGACGAATCCGAGTGTGTAATATACATCTAATGGAGGAAATAAAGAAACTGAAACTGAAACTGAAAGAAAAGTGTTGACTTTTAATAAACTGATTAAAATGTTCCAGTATTCATACGAAAATAAAAATACAGACGTAGATTTTGACAAAATATTTTAGAATCCAAAATTTCATAATCATAGTCCTGGAAGCGAGATAGCATGCGATTCGCAAGTACAAGCCGCCATTTCTATATAGTTTCTTTATTGAACCAGGATATACCTGTCTGTTTTAACACCGTCAATTAAAATAATGTAATACTCTTATGAGGGTTGCTAATTTATGTAATCTTGCCCACAGAATTTTCTTGTCTATGGTAATATTGCGTGAAATTAGAGGAACGAAAGTGGAAAATTCAATCACATTTTCCAATTGCAATTGGACAACTTGAACCACGTAGAGTATCGGTTGTTGGTTAAGTGTAGGGGAACAAATATCCCACATACATACGCACAATATGTCCTCAATCACTTATGCGCGGAGCCTTGTAAGCCCAGGTACTGATAAACCATTAGCTTAAATGCCGCAAGCATTTAACAAAAAGTAGTTGAAAACAACTTAAACTTTTGGCTCGTACTCTAGTTGATAAAGTTTTAGAGATATTACAAACCATTATATTATTCCTGTGGACAGATTTTTATTCTGGACATAACCTCAAAATTAACCTCCTGGATGTGATCATATTATTTCAAAACAAATACATAATTCATGTTTACAGCCTTTTTTGCATTATTCTCTGCCTCGTTGAAATACTCTTCGGCTTTGAGTATTTTCTAGCCCATTTTGCCATTGTCTTTATCTTGTAATCATTATTTTTCTTTTCATTTACTTGGATAACGCTTGAATTTTGAGGTTATATCATCTTTATGCTGTCACTTTGCAGCGCTGAAGCTAGTGCTGAAGCCAAACCAGTTCCAGCTACACCGCACGCCAGGCTGCTCGCCGGCTGCTGGAGTACCGGGTGTTCTTTTGTCGCGCCGAGGGTACGCAGAGAAGAAAGTGTTTGAGCGTAACAAGCCCCACTGTAATGTCGGCACAATAGGACACGTCGACCACGGAAAAACTACACTCACTGCAGCCATCACCAAAGGTTACAATGGCACCTGAAATAATATTCATTGTCTTTAAATTCATTAATTGTCTAAAGTCTTTTGTTTTGTTGTGAAGGATTCTTTTTTCTTGGAGTCTGAAAATTATCCTGCATGCCAAAATCTCTCCAGGAATATAATGAAGGCTTAATAGTAACTAATTTTATACTACCGTTCAAAACATCTCAACATTTCAGTCTGTGTCATCCTACCATATTTCTGGAAGAGAGTCTTGCGAGGGAGAGCCGTCACGAAATAAGCGACTCAGCAAACCTCTCCAACCATGCACCCAATGCAATAACTTCACTTTTTCGTAAAGTTATTGAGCCCCTCATAAATTTTTACCTCTTAGCGCACTAAGGCTGAGATAAATAGTCGTAACAGAAACTAAGACTAACGAAAAGTAGTACTTTGTGACGTCAATTGGCATTACTTTGAGATTTCGTCCATACAAAAAGTATCAAAGTGACGTCACAAAGTACTACTTTGCGTTAGCATTAGTTTTGGTAATGACTATTTATCTCAGCCTAAGACACGAATCAACTTCTGAATTACGAACAGTACGGTTTTAAAAAAGTGTGTCAACAAGAAATCTAACATACCTGGGCCGAATGACTGAAACATTTTGGGCAATTTGTTTTTTTTGAACCTGACATTGGTGGCTAATCTCACACAACAACATCATGATATTGGCCCAAGCGATCCAGAAGCATTTGGTGCCATGCCAGAACCTTCCCTTTAGAGCACAGCTACTCTTAACTGGATGAAAAACACAGACAATTTTTCATCTCCGCCTCAACCATAGTTTCATCCAATGCGGTGGTACCATCCCGGGCGGGCTTAACCATACCACCTAGTAAGGGAAGGTGACCTACAGTTTTACATGGGTTCTGACCCATGGAACAGCTATCATTCGTAACAAAATGCACTTATCCAACTCAGAAACAGAAAGAAAGTGGTCCATAACCGGGATGAGAATTGAAATCCATAACCTCAGCTCTAGACTATCTCAAATTCTTCGACATTCTACCCAAGCTATGCTGTTTGGTTTGCGAGCTTCCAGCCTGGCCGCTCCATATCCGTTACCGTAGATAGATGGTATGAAATCCGGCGACTTTCAATGGAGGCAGGTGTCCCGTGATGTCACCAACTCTATTTTATTCTTTATTGCAGAAGGTTCTTCTCACCGTCACAATTAGTTCTTCTTAACACATATTACGCTGATGATGGAATATCGTAGATAAAATAGAAAGACAGCTCAGTACACTCAATCTTAGGCGCTGGACTCCATACAGCGCCGATCTGTCCGTCTTATAGAATCATTGATAGCCTGAAATCTTTGAGCAATAGACTGCTTGCGTGAACTCTGCTCTTCGCCGCAGAGAGTCAGCGCACATTAGTAGTGGACACTAGGTTTATGAGAACCCAGCGTTTCTCAAATTCATTTTTCTGCCACAAACCCGGGGGGTTGTTAATGACTGTCATGCATTTTCTCATATCTTCAACAATGGTGCCTTGCTAAGCGTGGTTTAGCGGGGTGATGTACAGCCATCCATACTAGTTGCATCATCAATACATCTGCTATGAACCGCTCTACACTCCCCGTTACATAATCATATGTGTACAACGAAAACCAATAAAATTACCGTTATGCATAATTTTTTTCATGTACTCCTTCTATACCCATGAAAATATCTCCACTTTCGAGTGTTGATTGAAGTTTGTCGATTTGGCAGTGCTCTCGGACCTGGACCTAGCGCAGAGCAAGGGCTACGCGGAGATAGACAATGCGCCCGAGGAGAAGGCGCGTGGAATCACCATCAATGTGGCCCACATTGAATACCAAACTGAGAACCGACACTACGGACACACGGATTGTCCCGGACATGCCGACTACATCAAGGTACGAACTTTTCCCTTGTTGGGATGGGCGTATGTGGGTTGTCTGTTTATTTTAATTGCATTGATACTTACTGAATGTTATCATTCTGTATTTACATCATCAATTCTGTAAGAGTACCTATATACCTATGTTGGATGCAATATCTTTGACGTGAAGGAAAGGCGCAACTCTCAGAAACAAAAATATAGGAGATTAGCTATCTGATTAGCATTTTAGATTGTGGCGTTTTTTTTTTTCATTATGTTTCCAAATTATGTTTAAACACAACTCTAGTCCTCCTTTGTTAAATATAAATTCTAGCAAATATAGTTTAAGGATCTTGAATCGGTTTTCGTAGGAAATGTTTTTAATTGATGTGGGATTATTGTATATTTTTTTTGTATCTTTTTAAGAAGATCAATGTCCTTTGCGAAGTTAGGATGCCATAATTGGAAAGCGTATTCTAATAGGGTTTGCCTTTAATAGTAAGACTTGAACATTTTTATCATATCTTCCGGCGTAATGTAGAGAAAGGATTTCCTGATGAGGTATATTAAAGAGTTGGCCCTTTTTGTTATCTTTATGATGTGGTCAGTTCTAACAGGTCTGTTTGTTTGTACACGTCAAGTAGTTGGATGTTATTTAGGTGGTAATGGTAAAAAAATAAAAAATGGTATAGTATCTTCTGTACACTGAGAAAGTTTTAAAATCCATGGGCGTTATCAGGCGCTTCTCATTCGGGGGCCTGGTGTATATATATCGCACTTATGAAAAAGTAGCATGTTTTGTTTGGACGCAGAACATGATCACGGGCACGGCGCAGATGGACGGCGCGATCCTCGTGGTGGCGGCTACGGACGGGGTCATGCCGCAGACGCGAGAGCACTTGCTGCTCAGCAAACAGATTGGCATCGAACACATTGTTGTCTTCATCAATAAGGTTAGTTAGTTAGTTGGGCGGTTGCTGTCCGCACTAAACCTACTGCTACAGATAGGTCATTGTGCGTGACAGGGTTGAATATGTGAGCCATCCCAGCTCGGCCCAGAAGTCCAGCAGGTTTTTGAAATTAATCCCGTTGCTCCCAGGGTCCGTGCCCGTTGATTGGCCACACTCCTGCACTCCAACAGTACATGGGTGGTTGTCTCTGTTGCCTTCATGCAGACCAGTGGCGGACTTACCAGCAGGCTGAGTAGGCTGGAGCCTAGGGCGGCAGATTTTAGGGGCGGCAAATTTGGGGCCGAATTTTTTATATTTCTCCTAAAGTACCATCCCGGCCGCCGGAACTTTTGTGGCCTGCTATAGTCACAGCGCCTTTTGATCGACTTTCAGATTTTTGTGGCCCGATAGTACTATTTTGACGTCTTTATATGTGCGTAATGCATATTATTATTTAAACAAATCAATATGTAATTTCACCTTTTGAATATTTTTTTCTACATTTTTGGTAGTCTCGTTTGTTTGTGGCGCGAAAAGAAGAATGATATGATCGCTAAGTGCGTCTGGCTGAACTTACTGAATGAGCGGCCGCTGCGGGAGTCAGTTGAAGAAATTATTGTATGATTTAGGAACTTTTAGCTGAGTTATATGAGGAATCAAGGATGTGGAAGTACCAGTTACTACTTATCGAATACCGTTTGCGATGAGTTTATTCTTTTGATGTGATTAGAGAATAGAAGGGCCAAAATCTTTGATAATCGATTCAACACCAGATATAGCACATGTGGACAAAATAAGATACGGGTAAACCGTGAACCGGATAAGAAACAGGTGAACCGTGTGAAAGATTTCTCAAGTTTGTGGTTTGTTTCAAGGTTGTGATTCCTCTCAGCGGGTGCTAAAACTGAAGAAATGTTATCTGCGGAACTCAAAAAACTGAGCATAAATATTAAAGACTGTCGTGGACCATCATATGATAATGCCGCGAAAATGTCTGGTGTGTATAATGGCTTACAGGCTATAATTACAAAGCCAAGCTTCTTTTGCTTTTTCGATCTTTGCTCTAGTAGTATCTGCGGCTGCTGAATCATGCACAGTGCACGCTTCATGCTGCGTAAAAATAAACTAGGTTTTTTTTGTAAGTTCGACACAACGGGGAAACATTTTTTTACTCAAATCGGGCACGCTAAAGAGAGTGCATTTGAAACGTTGGTTCCGACGAATGTCACGACCAATACTTATCAGATTATTTTTAAAATCTGATTACAATGCTTCAAAAGTAGGTGTCGCTGTAACTGTAATTAATGAATTAAGAATCTCGAAGGATTACATTTATATGGCATTATATTTCCGAGAAAGGAAAAAATACAAGATGAAACACCCGATGAAGAAATGAGAATGAATGAAAGTGATAATTTCAAGGTTAACACATTTCTCGTCCTCATAGATAGACTCTCATGCAAAATTAGAAAAATGGCAGGAGGCCTTCAACAGTTTCAATAAAAGTTTTAATTACCGACCAAATTGAGTGCATTTTCATCATCAAACCTTCCGGAAATAGCTCTTTTATTAGAAAAAAATCTTCCTACTAATTTAAAGAGAGACTGACTAAGTTTTCAATGCTACGTTTCTTCTGAAAGAATTTGGTAAAACTAGATTCTGGATTACTGAAAAGTCTATCTTTGTTCCTGCGAAAACAGAATTTGGAAAAATAAATATTCGAACTTAAATAAAGCGGTTTACATGACTCAATGTACACTAGCTACAATTTTTTCGGGTAAGAGAAGCTTAAAACGCGTGAACAATTATCAAAGATCTACCTTAAGGCTGTTCCGACCCATATAAAGTTGTTTGCACACATAGCGCAAAAAGTATTACTTTAAGCCATGAATTAATAATAAAAGTTTAAAATAGTCATATTACTTGCATCGAAAACAATTTCACAATTTCAGGATTATTGGTTTTGTTACAATTTATTTAAATACGATTTTTATTTAACAGCGCCATCTAACGGTGTAAAACTTCTAATCGGCAATTACAACGAAACCATTAAACCTGAAATTGTGAATATGTTTTCGCTGCAACTACTATGGCTGTATTTAATATTTTTGACGATTTCGTCCCTTAAAGTGCAATACTTTTTGCGTTCTGTGTAAAAAAAGCATTGTATGGGTCGGAACATCCTTAAGCCAAGAAAAGCTTAAATCTTTAGTTCTTTTATGGATAGAGTCAGAACTAATGACATTATAAATGATGATTTTGCGAATACAAAATCGCGCAAAATGCATTTGTTGATTAAATGCATTGTTAAGTTGGAAGAAGCGCAATAAAGAAAATGTTTTATTACGTTTACCGAATGTAAAATAATTGTGTAAGTAGTATTTGCGCAATTTTATTTCTATGCATTAGTATTTGAGCATTATTACCTTAGAAATTTACCCAAAAACTATTTCTTGTGGAATCTTAACGCACACCACAATTCGTTGGGTTGTAAAAATATTCTAGGAACTGACACATCAATCTCCTAGTTTACAATCATATTTAATAGAGGAAAGAGGTTGTGTAATTAGAACGATAGTCCAAAAATAAAAAAGTTAAAAGATTTAATTAAATTAATTTAATTAAAGAATTAATATGACTCTGAACTAGGGTATCGAATTGTAGAGGTCTGTAGGGGCGGCAAAATTTGAATAGCCTACTGGCGGCGAATGTGTAAGTCCGCCGCTGATGCAGACCATTTCACATTCCATGAGCGCAACTCCAACGTACTGATAACTATTTGAGAAGTTGTCTCATCGGGCAGATGTGTTTCCATCTCCCTCTAACTCGCGGTAGTGGTACATTGAGTTGACGTCTCATTCCCACACTTTGTTCGCCTTGTAAGCACGGCGCGCTATGCTAGGTCCATGGTAATAAGAGACGTTAGTTTGTGGGAAGATGTACGTCTTAGTTCTCCAAATAACTTCCATTGCATGCGGTCAAGGGATCCCACATTATTTACACGTCGAAATATGGTGAAACTTCAGGTGGACGCAGCGGATGCGGAGATGGTGGAGCTGGTGGAGATGGAGATCCGTGAACTGATGACGGAGATGGGCTACGACGGCGACAAGGTTTTGTTTTTTGTGCAGTATTGTAGTATTTTAATCCGATATGTTACAGATATGTGTGTTTGTTATAAATGGAAAAAAACCATTATTCCATACTGGGGATAATATTGTTTTCTATGAATGGGTGAGTTTATTTCTAAGATCCCTAAATTCTTACTTTCTTCCGGGTACCTCAGCCAGTTTAAAATAATTGTCTAATTGGTTCTGGAACCCGTTCACTGTTCTGGCACTGATCACTTCATGTGTGTTCCTAGAGTCCACCACTCGGTTGGATAAGAAATGCTTTCTTGGATTGGAGTTAAAGTTATGGTTTAGTTTTAAAGAATTTCCACGGAGTTTTTTTATACATATTAATGAAAGTTTGGTGCATCATAAAGTCTCTTTAGAATTACTGTAAATAAAAGTACTGTAAATTACTAAAGATTGGTTTTAAATTGCCTCTGTATTGAAAAAAAAATAGGTGAATAAACATGTTCTTCGTTTAAAGGTACCGGTAGTGAAGGGCTCCGCGCTCAGCGCACTTGAAGGCCGCAACCCGGAGGTGGGCTCGGAGGCCGTCATGAAGCTGCTAGCGGAGGTGGACACGCACATCCCGCAGCCCGTGCGCGACCTCGACAAACCGTTCATGCTGCCCGTGGAGAGCGTCTACTCCATCCCGGGCCGCGGCACCGTCGTCACCGGCCGCCTCGAAAGAGGTGCGACCCCCTTATTTTCCCCTGTCACTTGTCAACTCTGAGGTGGGAGCGGAGGCCGTTTTGAAGCTGCTAGCGGAGGTGGACACTTCGCAAATCGTGCGGGACTTAAACAATCCTTTCATGCTGCTTAATCATCCCCTTAAAATCATACAATATCTTGAGGATTAGTTATACGTCTGCTTCAGTTAGGGGTAATATTTATTTATTTTATTTTCGACAGGCAGCCTAGGCTTATGTGTCTAAATCATATTCAAGTATGGTTATCACTTTCCATTATTGTAAGTTTTTTTTCTCTTTGCATCTTAAGCTCAATGCATCATTCACTCAATGAAATGTAAATTTATTTAAATTTTAATATAATTTGTATTGTGAAATTCAGCCAAATCCCGGCATATTGGCACTTCCATGTTATTTAATCTAGCCGTGCACAGTTGTTAGCAAAGTTTTATTGTGACGGTTCGGTCTGATGACACTTTTAGATCTTTTAGAACGATCAATCTGTATCAAAATTGACGAGGGCTCTGTACACCCGACATAGCTGTTAAGTTGATGAAGGCGTTTACACCCGAAATAAATACTCAATATGTATAATTATTAGGTTATTAAGTTAAGTAATTTATTTATTAATTAAGACCTTTCACATTGTGGGTTGTTGTTTCCTCATAGTTCTTAGTTCTTTGCTTTAGACCGTTCTACCAATGTAAGTTTGGCAGTAGCATTTAGGTATGAAATCATAATTGTGTTATATCATTTATGTGGACGAAAAAAAAGACAAAAAAAAAACATAAACCAGTGAAGTTTCTTTGCGGGTTCTTCTTCACTGGTTGATCGAATCCGCGGGTCAATCAAATTGTGACATGACTTAGTGTAGTTTTACTACCAGAAGTTGAATAAATAAATGAAATGAAACTAAACTAACACAAAGAACTCCGACAGGCGTGCTGAAGAAGGGCACCGAGTGCGAGTTCGTCGGGCACGGCAAGAGCATGAAGTCGACGGTGACGGGCGTCGAGATGTTCCACCAGATCCTGGAGGAGGCGCAGGCGGGCGACCAGCTCGGCGCGCTCGTGCGCTCCATCAAGCGCGACCAGATCCGCCGCGGCATGGTGATGGCCAAGCCGGGCACCGTCTCCGCCAACGACCACATGGAGGCCGCCGTCTACATCCTGAGCAAGGAGGAGGGCGGCCGCGCGAAGCCGTTCACCTCCTTCATCCAGCTGCAGATGTTCTCCAAGACGTGGGACTGCGCCACGCAGGTCATCATACCGGACAAGGAGATGGTGATGCCGGGAGAGGACTCCAGGTTGGTGAATTGCGGCGTTTCCCCCACCAGTTACAGATACCAGGACCTTCATTATATTGCTCGACTACATTGAACTGCATGGAAAACACGGACAATTTTCATTGCCGCTTCGACCATCGTACATTTAATGTAATGGTACCAACCCGGGCGGAATTAACCCTATCACCTAGTAAGTAAGGAAGGGAACCTACAGTTTAACGTGGAATCCAAACCACGGCCCGCCTGAACGGTTGAAAATGGTTACCCATCCAGATTCCTAAATGTGCTCAGAGGTGCTCAGGATTGTGCTAGCAAAATGTTTGTGTTCCTGCGAGGAATAGGTAGGAAATAGGCGTTGTATTTTTTTTATTTATGTTTCATTTGTGTTATTGCTGTCTATTTCTGTGTTTCCTCCTGCAATAAAAAAAAAAAAAAAAGGTGCTTCACCCATGCTTATCGAATCGCAAGGCGTTGCACACTGAGCTACCTGAGGCATCCATCCTAAGCATGTTTATGAATCAACGGAGGCAAGATGGCGCCACTATCTCGAAAATTGAATTGTCAAACTACGCGTAGTAGTGAAGAAGAGAATGTGACTGCAATCGAACTTTTTTTTTATGGAACCCAAAATATCACCAATATCACACAACTACCGTCATGATAAAGCCCATTACACCTCATTCTCGAAGGAATTAGGTGACATGCTAGGATATTCCCTTTTGAGCACGGCTTCAGCAAACTGGATGGAAGACACTTCATTGCCGCTTCAACCATAGTTTTATCCAATGTAGGGGTTCCAACTCGGATGGGCTTAACACTACCACCTAGTAAGGCACTACAGTTTTACATGAGTTCTGAACCATGGCACAGCTTGTATTCGTAACGAAATGCACTTATCCAACTCAGAAATTAATGTATGTATTTATAATTAAATTTTTCTATGCCTGCACGGTGATTATTCCGAAACAATAAGGAGAAAGAAGGTGGGGCATTACCGGGGCGAGGATTTGAACCCATAACCTGTACCATAGCCTGCTGTATTGTTTTGTGTTTGTGTGTGTGTTACAAGCCGTGAAGTAGGATTAGCAGCGTCCCATTTTCAGGTAGTGGTAGGCCTACCGATATCTTAGCTTTGTATGAAGGCTCTTTCTATCTTATCGAGCTGAGGTCAAAATATTATCGAAAGACGCTGATTCTAGCCTTGTTCTAGGTATTAATTAGCCTTTTCTTACTTAATTAATGTAACAGTATCTTTTAGCAATAGTTTTTATGAGTGAATGATCATAAATTGTTTGCTATTTCGTGATTGGAATTAATGTAACAAATTAATCATTTTATTAATACATTATAATTAATTTGTTACTGTGAAAAATGTGCATTACTTTGAGAGTGGAGCTAAAATAAAATATATGTATTATTTATATTTAGTTTATTGGTTCTTATTTTCTAAGCACAAATATCTCCAAACATAGATAGATATTAAACATTCATTTTCAATTATTGACGCAACTACCTAAGACACAAAAAATATAATATTTACTACATATAATCTGCAAACATATACAACTGTACATGTCATCACTTGAATTAATGTTTTCATTAGTAAACATTATTTAGTAGAAAAATATAGAGGACATCATATTTGCTAGATATATCTACAAAAATGGCATAATTTCTTTTTGTAATAGAACCTGCCTCAAACAAAAGGAAATTCATATCTACTACATATTTATCAATGACAATTTTCCGCGATTAAGGCAGGCCCTGGGATAGCTCCTAAATACTATTCGCTGTGTTGAGCTTGACTAATGAGAATGTAATATGTCTAGTTCAATATGTTTAATATGTACGTAGGTATATGAAGCTTCAGGAAGGAGTCATTTAAAAATACATATCTTTATCGTTTAATCTGTTGCCATGTCTAAATACGTTTTCACTTAAATATGCTGCTACATTGAACTTTCAGAATAGATATCGACATTATATATAGGATTCTACATTAAGAATTCTTCTTTATTATATAAATCTAATATTATTTAATCAAATAATGCATTTAGTGTGAAACAAAATAATTCTTAAACAAAATAAAACCACCTAAATTATATATAACTAAACTAGCTCTTTTATTTAACAGAATGGGACTATAAGTACTCGGAAACATTAAAATCCAGTCACTGTCACACATATTTTGGCGCACACACTTCACTAACTTTCTTGTGTATGATTTTTAGAGGTTCACTGCTTGTAGAAACACCACTTATTTACATAATAACAACCAAATCAACACATTTGAGTCAAATCACGAACGAACGAATCAAGCGCACTTCATAGCTGGCGGCACTAAGCATACTGAAAGGCGGGTCGGAGCTACCTGCGTGTACGCATGGAGGTGAAGAAATAACAGGAGAACGAATGGAACTAAAAAAATGGCCTTATCACAATTGTGCCGCGGGGGGCGTGTCATCTTGACAGAACCTGCGGCCATTTTAGTCTTGCGTCGCTAGCTGTCGCGGGCGAGTTTGACGTAAGATCGAATTGTAATATGCCGTCGTGCATTGTAAAATGATGCATAAACAACTTGATGAGACATAAAAAACATTCAGGAATATCATATTACCTGTAAGTATACGCTAAATATTCGAAATAGTGGATATTTCACTTAAAAACATTTCTATGGGGATGGTGTTATGCCATCAATCAACACGAACTCAAAATAATCTCAATTCGCTACCTATTTTCATTTCATGCAGAATTCCTCTATTTAGCCAGAAATAGATATTATATAGCATACAATTAGTATGGCAGTCTGTGTATTGAAATGTCTACTGCTGGATTTATGCTTACCCATAGAAATACTTCTTAAATTATATTTTATGTTATTTGCACGAACCAGCCTAAAATAAAACTCTTACTTGAATATACATAAGTCTGAATATGCGCGATAAAATGTTGACCTAATATATTTTTTTACAAAAAAGTTGTACCTTATATTGATAATATACTGAATCTAGCATTATGAAATGATATTTGACGAATATTTAAAAGAATTGCGTATTTGTAGCAAACAGTGCCAACTTATTTTGGTAAAAATTTTGAAAAATTTGGCTTCCATCATTAGGACAAAATATAATAAAAATATGCTTATGAAAAGCCATTGAGGACTTGAGTGGGCACTCTGCTTGGAGCACTCAAATAACGCAAGTCTATACGATATTTACGTAAAGTTCAAGGTCAAGATAATTACGTAAAGTTAGTACCTGAAAGGAGTGCGCCTGTACCTGAATCACTAACCAAAAAACCGGCCAAGTGCGAGTCGGACTCGTACACGAAGGGTTCCGTACCATCTTACATGATTTCACCCAAAAAATCACGTAAGGGGGCTCCCCCTTTAATTTTTAATATTTCAAAATGTTTTCTATTTGTTGTTATAGTGGCCATAAATCTACACAATCTGTGAAATTTTCAACTATTTACCTATTATTGTTAATGAGATACAGCCCTGTAACAGACGGACGGACGGAGGGACAGACGGGCGGATGGATGGACGGACAGCAAAGGCTTAGTATTGGGGTTTCGTTGACACCCTTTGGGTACGGAACCGTAATAAAACCGAATTCAAACACTAAGCAGTGGAAAATAACACCCATTTTTGGGTCGGTGACATATTGGTGTTGTTCTTTGGTTGGTTGGCACCGACCCCAAAAATCGGGTATTTTCCACTTTTTAGTGTTTGATGTCGGTTAAAAACTAAAACTATACTTATGTTGATTGATTGATTGATTTGAATTAAGGCCTCTCTGTCCTAATTTTAGACAATTTTGCCAGTGTCCAGTTAGTATTAAATACGGGATTAGTGCTACATTGGCGCATTTAACAGAGAATGCATTTCACACACTTACGTATATTTGTTAGTCATTGTCTTTTTTCGCTATAAATTCTGATGAAACAGCATTTTTTCCGAATAAATCTTTTAATTAATGCAGGGATGGTAATCAGATTTTGAAAAAACCTTTTTCTGATTGTTTTTAAAATCTGATTATCTAACTAGCTTCAAATTCAATTGTCGCTGAAACTCAAATTAATGAAATAACGGTAAAGTAGTATCCATTACATACAGAAAATTATCGGATTCAGGCAGTTTACAAACTTTACATAATTGTTTAATAAAAAAACCGAAGTCACAAACCCAATATACATAGGCTATGTAATCGCCTAAATTTATTTTTATATTTGGAGATTCTCTTTCATTATTTTCTAATTACGATGTGTTACATATACATATAAGAACATGCAAATAAAACGCCTTATCAAAATATTTGTTTGTAATTCACTATTTCAGAAAAGTAATTACGAACAACAATTTACAAATGGATCCATGGACGGTGATGTTTTCATCCCGTTCAGCGCCGCGGCATTACCCTCAGCTTCACTTGCCACCACGTTGCTCTAATGAGCAATATTTTTGCTAATTTTTGCAACCAAATTATTTGTTGGCTATGGTTTGCATAACATCTTTCTAACTCATGTAGTTTTCAATGGGTTTGACGGCCGGATTCAGCCAGTATTTATTAGATATTTTTGACTCGGCACTCGCTGTCATCATCACGAAGGAGGAATGACGTAACGACCATCTGGTTTATTAAAAAATAATTCTTATCTTTATCGGTTTACCTACCAATTTGGGAGACTTCAAATTGGATTTTTCTCTAAATAATTCCGCAATTCCGCAATAAAATGTTGTAAGTTGCGTTACGTCATTTTTTGCGCGCTCGTTGTATGGACGTTATTTCTCCAGTTATTTCTTCACCTCCATGCGTGTAGGCCTACGACTCGACGTACCGAATTTCTACTTCACGGCTTGTAACACACACACAAACGCAAAACAATACAGCAGGCTATGCCTGTACACAAGCTGTACTAAATATAGCTTTTAGTTGTTGTTGTTTATCTTGTGCGATGTGCGATATATGAATAGCTGTCGTCGTGCAGGTTACAGCTGAAGCTTGTCAAGCCGATGGTGGTGGAGCAGGGACAGCGCTTCACGCTGCGCTCCGGCAGCCAGACCCTCGGCACCGGCGTCATCACGAAGGTCACAATCTTGTTTCTTGCATTTTCATGATAAAGGAACAAATTATCTTCGCTACCACGTCGATTCTTTCTTTCTTTGATCATTTTTTTTTTTTTATGTGACTGGACATGGATGGCTAATACCACAAGTTCTGTCATGGTATTAGCCCAACACACCACATGTGAACTAGGTGCCATGCCAGGACCTTCCTTATATTGCACGGCTACATTGAACTGGATAGAAAACACGGACAATTTTCATTGGCGCTTAGACCATCGTTCATCCAATGCGATGGTACCAACCCGGGCGGGATAAACCCTACCACCTAGTATCACCCATCATGCATGGGGAAATACCTTTTGACTGATCTAAGATTTTATTATGATTCCATTTTTAGCATCTCACGGTAGTAAAACTCTGTGCCAGCTCAGTAACTCACTGTGACAGCTGTTATCGAAATCACGCATATCAAGTTTTGTATTTTGTGAGAGCAAAATGTTTGCACAAGTTTTGCAGCCCCCGTGAAAGTTCTAAAACCCATGGGCGTCTACGGGGACCTGGTTGGGTGGCACGTGCATATCCTACCTCTTAAAAAAAAAAAAAAAAAAATTAAAAAACCCTTGTTTATTATAGACTACTAGGTTATAGACCTGCCGGGCTGAACCTTACATTTCATATTAGTTCCCCCTACAAACTTTCATCCCACTTTTCACCCCACTTGAGTTTAATTTTCGTCACAAAAGGTAGCCTATGTACCCAAGATCCTGGCTCTCTATATACCAAATTTCATAATTGGTTCAGCTGTTTAGGCGTGAAAGCGTAACAGACAGAGTTACGCCCTTAAACATGTTGATACAACTCTTTACAGGCTTATATATCATGGATATAAATTACCAAAATAATAAACACATGCGGACATAGCCCTAAGTGGATTTATTTAATGTGCCAAATTTCGAAAAAAGATTTCTAAATTAGACTGAGGAAACAGGCACAAGCCATTCTCGGGACTGTGGGACTCTGTCACCTCATTATCCTCATAATATAATTTAATAATGTGGTTGTCTCGTGCAGGTGCTGCCCAAACTGTCAGAGCCGGAGCGCGCCCTGCTGACGGAGGGCAAGAAGGCGCGGGAGAAGGCTGCCGCTGCCTCCAAGAAGTAGGCGTACTCTAGTCTTAGGAACTTGTATTTATAGTCGTTAATTTTAAGTTAGGTAGATGTATTTAGCGACAAATAATGATTTTTCTGAGCATTTAATGAACATTAAAGACTTGCCCTGACCAGTGGTGTATTTATTATGCATGCGCAACAAAAATGGTGTTGTTCCTCAGGCACAAATCATATGAAGATCGCCTTGACACTCTTGGTCTTACTACATTAGAAAAAAGAAGGCAGCGAGGAGACCTAATTGAGACCTACAAAATCCTGACTGAACACTACGATGTACCGAGTCTTAAATCAATGTATACAAAAAATACTAATGAGAGACTACGAGGACACTCCTTGAAACTTAACCGCAATAATACTACTTCAAACCCGAGAAAGCACTTCCTATCTAACAGAGTTGTTGACACATGGAATAAATTGCCAGAAGAAGTGATAAGTGCTAACTCAGTGAACAGTTTTGAAAACAAATTGGACAAATATCAAAAACGAGAAGCAATAAATAAAAACTAAACTAAAAAAAACTTTACTTGCAAAAATATTAATACAGTGCACTCAATAATTAAAATACACGCATCAGCTTGTAGCTGCTAGTGTATATAAAATTTATTAATAATGCCCATGGTGCTCCACGTGCTCCTAGCAGAAAACAAGAAAATCTGTAGTTGATCGCCAGATTATATTATTTCTCATGTAATGGCTGGCTGTGCTGTGCTGAGAGAGGGCGTATGCGCCGAGCTGTATGCTGGAAAGAGATAGCGCTATTTAAAACGCTGCCCATCCATTGGTTGAGGTGAAGAGGGGGATAGCACAGCATCCGCCGCCGGAGGATATAAAAGATGCCACCGAACGGAATCTTCTTCTTTTCCCTTATCGCCGCTGTGCTGTATTGTTTGCATAAGTGAAATAAATCATTTATCAGAGATTTTGTGCACTCATTACACTCAATATCTTTTTTAGCACCCGTCCTGTCTTGGATCTTACTCACCAGTATACCAAAATGTGCCAGATGCACACTCAATATTATATAAAATGTTTATTAATGATCGGACAATGATTCAGACAGACTCAGATAGTAAATCGCCCGTGTAAACGCCGTGCAAGACATGTTTACACGGACAGATTTACTGTCTGACTGTCTGAGATTTCTTGTGGAAGTTTACTTACTGTGGAAATAGGGCCCTAGACTGAGTTCCTTCGGAAAAGTAGTGCAATGGGCTAAAATAACAGGTGTTACATAAACCTTTGTGACATCATCTATAACAAAGCCACACTAGCCATTGCCTCTACTCATCGCAGCAGTGGGAGCACAAACGAACAATACGGCTACATCGATCGATAAAAGTATCGGCTCGCACGATAAGCGAAACAAAAGCTCGTTTATCGATCGATACAGCCGTATCGTTGCATTTGTGCCCCTGCTCTTCTACATCAGGAAAGATAGGTTAGGTTGTAACACTTTGATTGAAACTACTACATTTTTACAGGTTTTATTGGAAAATTATAAGTTATCAGGTTCAAGGTTGATCACACTTGCATACCAAGCCTCATGAACAATTTAGATAAGTTATCAGATTTTACAAACAGAAATTTTGCTCTGAAGGAATTAGAAAAATGTTAGAATGTATCATTTACGCTACACACTCATGTGTAAACCACTAGCAACGAGAAAGTGCCGCACACATAACAAATAAAATTATGCTATAACAATAATTAATTAATACCACTTGACTTATGCATTTTATTTATAATCCGGCTTAGAACATTATGAGATGTGTTTTCGTGCAATCAAAGTACAGAAATCTAGCCGTCGTTGAACTAAACAAAATACAATCATATTACAAAATTAAGATCTTTTTTTAGAACTATTTTTATGGATACTTTCAGTCTGGCAACACTCGGACTTGGCCAGTCTGAAGTCGCCGCCCTACCCACAAATGTTCAACTGAAAACTTGCTATGAAATTATTAAAATCACTGGCACACAATTCGAAACAAACGAATATACGTGATTCTTTTGGGTATTTCGAGTGAAACGCTATTTTTGAGGATACTACCAGGAGAGCAGGCGAGAAGCCTACTGGCTGCATTACACTACCAATTTGGAAACAAGGAACAAACTTAAAGTTTAATTTCATTAATTTTACTTAACGTGAACCCATCATCACTGCGAGTTTCCATCGACGCTTGACTTTTTAAACCGGAGTTCTCTATTGGAATGACGACGGGAGAACCGCAATTGACCGATTCGTAGTGTGTAAAATGCAATAGGAATCTCTCAACGGCGATACTGCGCGAGTTTTCGTTTACAAATCTTCGTCCTCCTCTGGGAGTGCCGTGTCCTGCGCCTCCTTGAGGTCCTTCTCGATTTGGTTCTGCCACTGCGGGTCCATGGTGACCTCCGGCGGCACGAGCGCCGGCATCGCCACGAACTCCAGGTTGGGGTCTCCGATCAACTTCCGCGCCATCCACAGGAATGGCTTCTCAAAGTTGTAGTTTGACTTGGCCGAGATGTCATAATACTGGAAATACAGTCAATAATTAATACACTATAAGAGGCCTCATCATAACTTTTGCCTGGGTGAACCGATTTTGATGATTATTTTTTTAAATGATAGCTAGTGCTTCCCAAGTGGTCCCATTTTAATTTGGTTAAGTTCTGACAATGATATCCATGAGGAAATCATAAAAGTCTTAAATTTGTATTAAGATGTGCGCGAAAAATGGACGAATAACTCAATATAACGCCAACCGATTTCGGTGATTTTTAATGGAAAGGACGTGTACAAATTAGTAAGTGTACTTCAGATTCACTAAAAATAAACAAATAAAAAAAATTAACAGAAAAATAACCGACTTCAAATAAAAAGCACTAAAAAGTAAAAAATAATTTCCATTTTTGTAGTTACGATTTCTGTTATTTTTTGAGTCGGTGTCAGCCAAGGTAAGGTTAGGTTAGTTTAGGTTAGGTTCTCTTGATTGGCGCAGCGCGTGCCCGGCTGACGCCGACTCAAAATATAACAGAAATCGTAACTACAAAAATGGAAATTATTTTTTACTTTTTAGTGCTTTTTCTTTGAAGTCGGTTATTTTTTTTGTTAATTTTTTTTTTTTGCATTTGCATACACATTTATTAATGGGTAAAACACAAATATAAATAATGTATTAAAAAAATAAAATGTAGATGGCAGCTCTTAGTTCATTCATTTAATGTGCAAAATATCAGAAAAGATTTAGGAATCAGACACGAGCCATTGCATAGAACGCACCTAATTATCCTCTTATGTGTACTGTGGGTGTTTACATTATTATTTGAATCAGTTGGAAATGGACATCCCAAAAATAACTGACAGCCAATATCAAATGGTTTTTTTTATTGCCATTTCGACCATTTAATAATGCAATGCAATGGTACCAACCAGGATGGGCTTCACGGGAAGGGGACGTACAGCTTTACATGGATTCCGAACCATGAAGCAGTACGCATTGCTAAGAAATACACTTATCCAACTCAGAAAGAAAATAAGGTGAAATGACCTCTGCATTAGAAGCTAGGCCTCCACACCATATCAAGGCCAAAAGACACTAGCTTAACTCCTTGGCTTTCATTCAGTCGATACCGACCGAGCTTTTGGTGCCAAAATACGACTTATTGCCAATGGAAAAATAAGGTCGATATAGACAGAATTTAGATGCGAAAATCGCCTAATTGCAAAGGGCTGCAAAAGCAACGCACCCTCCATTGTAAAAACTTGTGTATCCGTCCATTCCAAAAACATAAAAGCTATCTACAAAATCACATCTCCTAGCATTTATTTTACTGGACACAAACATTAAATAAACTTTCAATGTCTTGAATCTTTTGATTCTGAAAAGTTTGTTCACTACACATAATGAGCAAGACATAATTTTATGTATTTTAATGGATACGACATTACCGATATCGCATTAATTTGAGTTTCAGCGACATCTATAATTTATACATCTACATCATCGTTTGTTTTTGTTTGAATTTTGCCTGCCGCGCTCGTGATTTAGTTTTAGTTATAAGTCGTTTTGTAATTATTATTATTTTTTGTAAATCTAACCAAAATAAACAATACGCGCATTGTCTCCTTTGCGAACATGTTGCGTTCTCCTCACCACGGAGACTGTTTTTTTTCTACTAACCAGAGAATGTGCCATAGGACGATTTCGTGCCGCGCTCGCCAATGAGTTTCGCCATCCTGTCAGGAAGGGCGCTCTTATGTTCATTTTTGCATTAACTGCTCACCTGAAGGTTCTTTTTCCTGTGGAAGACGATCGTCTTGGCCTTGACCTTCCTGTCCTTGATGTCAACCTTGTTGCCGCAGAGAACAATAGGGATGTTCTCGCACACCCGCACGAGGTCGCGGTGCCAGTTGGGCACGTTCTTGTATGTGACGCGTGATGTCACATCAAACATTATGATTGCGCACTGACCCTGCAAGACGCCAACGTACACACATTACAATTAGGTTCAACGAGATCAATGCGAGACATGTATAGCTCTTATGTTATTTTGGGTTTCACTCCTAGTCAGTTGACCACTTGGCTGCTTTGGTCTGGGTCTCATGTTCTACTTGCGATTTCTCAATATGGGTAGACAAATGTTGAATGTACTAATTAGTGGTTTTTTTTTTGTTTACTCCACTGAAGGTAAAAAGGACAAGTGACAGGCGATCGATATCGCATCTCTGCTGTACGGCCAAAGTGACCATTTAATTGTATATAAATCCGGCGGTGCATTGTATGCCACATGGTCGAAGTATGCCACCGCGCCACACACCTAACGAACCCACACAAACCCTCCAATACGTGTGCGACTATGTTTGCATATGGCAAAAGCGACATGCAGGCCTTGAAACAGACCATATTTATTTACATACAGCCCACATCAGAAAAGATGATAATTCTTAGAAAGAACACTGATCAACCATCGCTAGTATAAGCCATCCGTGTCAACGTTTTAACATAACAGTATCCTCATCTTAATTCCACTTATTTGCTAAGTATTTAAACATAGGATGAAGTAGTGTTTGTAGGAAACGAGTAAAGCAAATGTACCTGAATGTAGTAACCATCTCGCAGGCCACCAAACTTTTCTTGGCCGGCGGTGTCCCACACGTTGAAGCGTATCGCGCCCCGATTGGTGTGAAACACGAGCGGGTGCACCTCCACGCCGAGAGTCGCCACATAGCGCTTCTCAAACTCGCCGGT
The DNA here is from genome assembly GCA_946894095.1 of Incurvaria masculella. Lineage (NCBI taxonomy): Eukaryota > Metazoa > Arthropoda > Insecta > Lepidoptera > Incurvariidae > Incurvaria > Incurvaria masculella. Next base: position 23,495,589 of record OX335647.2, read on the forward strand.
GAGGTGGCGCTTCACGAACGTGGTTTTCCCGGTGGCGCCGTCACCCACCAGCACGCACTTGAAAGTCGGCATGTCAGCCTCGCCTGCCATTCTGGAGCTGATTCGATATGCGGCTGATGTAATCTGCAAGTTGAATTCTACATGTAGCGGTCTACATTTCTTCTTGGATCGAGGCTCACACGGGAGGGCTTCTACATTGAACTACGAAGCGGGTGTTACTTTAAATGAATCCTTTTGGTCAGGCTTAATGGGACTTAAGCTTAAGTACATCTCACTTCGAATATGATGACTGCGGAGCCGTTATTCATTAGACATCCCTTACGGGTAAGAATTAAACGCGTCCAAAGAAAAGACGCGAGCAACGACCTACGAAATGACGTCTTACCACTCAAGGACAATTCGCACAAAACTTCAAGGCATCCGATCTTTCGCTAGGTAGACAAACAAATCACATCACTTCAAGACAACTTCTGAATGATGCTAAATCAACTTATCAACGGGAATGTATTTTGATTTAAGTTCAGGCTGGCGCTCTAGGAAGCGTCACAGGAATTTAGCACTCTGGTACCGACTGAAAGAATAATTTACAAGTAAACTACGCTTTATTAACAGCAAATATTAGTTAATTCGCGTTCCAGGGATCCATGTCTATGCATTACAGTTGTCTTTGAAAGTTATTTGCGATGATGGTCTTGGTAAACTGAGATTAAACTCACAATTCTTCAGAGTCGTTACGGCTCACAATGGCGTCACTTGGAAGAACGGAAATGAATCGGCTCGATGACAGCTGTCGGCTGTTTGGCGCGAGTGACCATCGACGTAATTTTATAACTTTTAATTTTATTTTTAGTTCATTAGCCTGCAGCCAAAAACATACAGTTGTAAAATATTTTTCTATTTTTAAATGAGAAATATATTTTGTGTATTATGTACTTAGATGCAATAGGAAATTAATCTTTTTTTATTGTTATTCGTGATCTTGATCTTCACGCTCCATCACTTTTCATATTTTTGTCTTTAATATTTCGATCTTTGATTTATTGGTAACATCATTGATTTAATCAATGGTAAAAATCAATGATTGCTAACCATATATAAATTTTATTCAGCGGTATTGATGCACTAACAAGAAATATTAAAAACCCATATGAGTTTTGCAAAATTTCCTCTCCAACAATTGATATGGCACGTTGCTACTATAGACCGCTAGCCAGAGTTGTCAGTCTGAGTTCTCACCTAAATTGGCGTTTACGGCAAACAGATCGACTGGCGTTTTCTCCAAACTCCATACAAGTTTTTACTGATATTCTGTGGTTTTACTTCTTCAAGCTGTCAAAGTCAAACGCGGACTTCCGATTTGTATAAAAACGCGGAGTCGGCATAAACGCCAACGTCGACGTATTTACGGCAACGTTGAGCAACGAAAGGACGCCCGCTGCCCCGAGAGCTGCTGCTGTCGTTCGGCCAGGAATGACGTGGTTGAATGCAGCGCCTGCCCGATGGCTCGAGGAAATGATGCCCAGCCCGCCGCTAGCTCATAGCGGCTGACCAAGGACCGGCACTGCAGAGCATGGCGAGAAGCAGTCCGGGTAATAGGGGATACCCTCAGGCCCGTACCTGCACACAAACCGTGCAGAAGACCCAGACGACGACGACGTTGAGTAAGCTGTCAAATCAAGCTCGGACTCGCAAATGTTAATTCGCTTAATGCCCGCTGCGCGCGCTCTTCAATTTCTCCATAAATTTTAAAACGCCAGTCGATCGGTTTGCCGTAACGCCAATTTAGGTGACAACTGAGACTACCGGCTCAGTAGTCAGTCAGTGGACAAAGAAATAAATATATTTATTTGCTTTTATATTCGTACTAGCTGAGGTACCTGGGTCCGCTCGGGCCAATGTTCATCTTCGAGGGCACAACATGAAACTGCAAGTCACGGCCTCTAGAACGAATACTCGCAAAAACTACATAACCAACCGAGTAGTAGGGGCATGGAATAAACTCCCAGAAGATGTAATTAACGCTACGAACACCAACCAATTCAAAAATAGACTGGATAACCATGTCAAACAAAATCATTGTTACATACATATTGTAAATAGCTATTTAAGACTATTGCCATTATTATATTGAATTGTTTTGTGTAATCTAATGATTTTATTTATATAGTTTTCAACATTGACTGATTTATATTGTGTCATGTAATAGATAACATGTATGTATGCCTTTGTGATGAATAAAATATCTGAATCTGAATCTGAATCTATGGATATGGATATTTGTTTGGATTAGTATGGATTTAGATGGATAGTATTTATTTATTATTTATTGATTTTAATGTTTGGACACATAACATACATTCATACACGGACAAAAATAACAAAATCAATGTGCAGATCTTCCGGTCAGATCTATAAGTCCAATGTTCATACAAGGTTCAATGGTACTTTGATAACCCGCCGACAACCCACGAAATTGATATGATCTCATTCCGGAATAATTATTAGCTAATGGTTATGCGAGAATGAAGCCTTTCACAAACAGAGATATTTCCGATCGTTTCGGCTCGGAATATAGCTCAACTCTTGCGAAACGCTGACCAAGTGCCGGTCTTATACCTTGCGAGCTAAAATATTTATGGAATATGTTATACTGTTTTGCACTTAGCAGAGAATACTATAGCTCTTATGCTGAGATACACAAAGATTACTCGTACTTGGCTGAGCCAAAGTAAGCCTTTCGACTGTCAGTTTTGACATGAAGTCTATGGATATAATGTCAAATTTGACAGTCGGAAACTATTCTATGGCTTAGCCAATGTCAATGAATCTCAGCATTAGAAAGCAAGAAATAATAAGGCCGTGACCAAATACTTACAATGATTAGACGCTGCCAATTTTACTTTGCTAGCGAGCTGGCATTTGGCCATGGACATTTCGCCAGCTCTATTGGTGTAATGTACAATGGTGTAAATCTGCGGAATTCAAGAGCTCAGCGAAATAGATAAGTGATTTGTAAAAGAGGCTCTGAGCACTGTCAGCACGATATGGACCAACTGTATTCACGCTGTCAGCGTCTGAGTGCAATTCGGACCGCGATTTGTGAAAGTTCGGAAAATTGTTTTTTTTTCTGTGTTTGTTTTTTGGTTTTCAGAAAATAAAATAGGTTTTCGAGCAGACGAGGCTTGAAAATAATGTAATGTGTATGTATCAGTTACGTGTGCCCACTGGTGTGATTTGCGCTATCAGGTCCAAAGATACTTTGCAATTATTTCCATTCGCAATCGCCCATCGCTGAGCAATATTACCATTGCTATTATGCGAGGAAATGAATTACCCACGATTTTAGATTACAGGAGCCTTGCAGACTAGACGCAGGTGCAAAATAATGAGTGAACTGCTCCTATCGCGCTTTTGTTATTAGTTATGGTAAGTTTTGCTATACCATTACCTAACTATACCAATGAGGTAGGCTCGGGCCCATGGAGGTGAAGAATGTATTGAGAAATAATTTCCATACAACGAGCGCGCAAAAAATTATGCCACATAACTTACAACATTATATCGCCGTACACATTTGTAAAGTAGTAATTATAACGGAGAAAAATCCAATTTTGAAATTGGCATGTAAAGTTATTATTATAAGAACTATTTTACAATAAACCATATGGTCGTTACGTCATTCTTCGTTAGTAATTATGTATTCACCGAGAGCCGAATCCGGCTGTCACGCCTCCCGCGGCACAATTGTGATGTCGACACTTTTTTTAGTTCCATCCGTTCTCCTGTAATTTCTTTCCCTCCATGCTCGGGCCCTGTTAAATTAGGTAGGTGCACACGGATTTTAAAAATGTAAAAATACTGTCTGATAGTGCCCAAGACGATAAAAATAAATAAATATAGAAAGCTTTAAGAAACAATACGAAATAAAATAACGTAGATATAAAAAATCAGCCAGTAAGTAACTGCCTGTTAAAAAAAAAACAAACAGCCAAAAAGCACCATTATGCGATAGTGTCACGTGAGAGGAAACATAACCTAACCTAAAATAATATTACCACATCTCATTTTGAAATAAATATATAAAAGTACATTTTTACTAGGAGGTAAGCCAATGCAGACTTGCAACCCTATTCATTACACAAGAGGTTAGGTTAAGTTTCCTCTCATGTAACACTATTGCAAAATGCTGCTTTTTTGTCATTTACAGGTATTTTTTTAATGATTCATGTACATACCTAGTAGGAGACCTACAGTTTTTTATGGATTCCAAACCATGGTTGGAACAGCTCGCATTCGTGACAAAACGCACTTATTCAACTGAAAAAGAGAAAGAATGTGTCCCTGCGCCTCGTAAAGTAAGAGCTATCACAGAGCGGCTCGTAGCCTAGTGGTGCAGGGACTGGCCTAGCGTACCACAGTTCTGGGTTCAATTCCTCGCCCCGACATGCCCCACTTTCTTTCTCGTTTCGAGTTCGATAAGTGCATTTTGTCACGAATGCGAGCTGCTCCATGGTTCGGAATCCATGTAAAACTGTAGGTCCCCTTCCCCTACTAGGTGGTAGGGTTTAAGCCTGCCCGGGTTGGTACCATCGCATTGGATGATAAGATGGTCGAGGCGGCAATGAAAAATTGTCCGTGTTTTCCATCCAGTTCAATGTAGTCGTGCTCATAAAGGGAAGGTCCTGGCATGGCACCTAATTCCTTCGGGTATGTGGTGTATTGAGCTAATATCATTATGGTAGTTGTGTGGTATTAGCCATCCATGTTAGGCCGCATAAAAAAAGGGTAATGAGTTGGATGCATTAAGATTGTGGGGCAAGCAAGTATTGACTACTAATACAGTTTGTATTGTGTAGCGGGAGGAGGAGGCGGGGGTAGGCGCTGCGCGCGACCTGCTGCTGTCCCTGCCGCAGCACACGCTGCTCACCCTCGCACAGACCGTCACACGTGCACTCGTCGACACGCCCACGCCACAGGGTGAGCCCGCCACGTGCTGCCCCCTCTTGTTCTTGTAGATTTTATATCAACTATCATCGGCAAACATCGATGCAGAGAATGGAGCCATATGCTGGAAGGTGTTTCCATTACATTCCCACATAAATAAACCTAAACACCAGCTTATTTACAGACTGCGGGTGTGGAGTTATTTTTTTGGAGTGTTTTTTTTTACACAGAACGCAAAAAGTATTGCACTTTAAGGTGGCCCAACCCGCTCATCTCCCCATACAAAAGGGGTAAGAAGATCACGCCCATATTTCTTGTCAGAGATCCAAAATTTTGCTCAAAATAGCTTTATTTGATCTAACTAGATGTCTGATGACCATTGGCATTGTAAAATTGTGTTCGAATTTTTCTCGCGTTTTATACAATAACTTTGGATGTAGATTACGCAATGATAAAGTAAGAACATCGTAAAAAGATTAGTCAACAGACATAGCTTATTTAATCAAGATATATGATCTATTTGGTTTTTATTCGATTTTTGACTACAGCGGTCGTGGTTTACTTTTAACTATAAGTCGTTTCGAAATTAAAATTTTCGTAAACCTTACCAAATCATACACTATGCACATTGTCTTTTTTGTGGACATGTTGCATCTTCCTCATCACGGTGCCTGCCTTATTCTTTGAAACAGAGAAGGTCCCAGAGCGCAACAGCACGGTTTTGTACCGTGCCCGCGAATGAGTTAGGCCCGCTGGGTTGGGCCACCTTAAGGCACGAATTCGTCAAAAATATGAAATATAGCTATAGTAGTTGCAGCGAAAACATATTCAAAATTTCAGGTTTAATGGTTTGGTTGTAATTGCCGATTAGAAGTTTTACACCGTTAGATGGCGCTGTTAAACAAAAATCGTATTTAAATAAATTGTAACAAAACCAATAATCCTGAAATTGTAAAATTGTTTTCGCTGCAAGTAATATGACTATATTAAACTTTTATTATTAATTCGTGGCTTAACTTTATATGGGTCGGAACAGCCTTAACTTGACAAAAAATGCCCAGAATTTTCCTCAAGCTCAAGGTATTGAATTGTTTTAGGCCCTGTGTAAAAGAGTGCCTAAAGTTCACAGATACACAACAAACATTGACATCTTTCAATAACGGATGGACTAGAATGGCCAAAAGAGTAACACCTGCACCTGGAAAAGTGGCCATGACGTGTGCTGCTATTAATTTCAGAAAAAAATAAAAAGGTATCGCTGGAGCAAATATGATAAATATATTAAAAATAAGTTAGTTTTCCTTCTATTTGTATACCAAATTCATATGCTATCGGATATTTTTTAATAAAATATTGTTAAGATTTCTCTTTACTTCTGGGACACCCGATTATAGGCGCATCAGCTTAAAGCTGCTAGCCTATCAATAATAATATAATATAATAATCTATGGTTGCACATGTAATGGAAACCCTATCCACAAAGCTTCAATCTATTCAAAATCTATCTTTATCTGTAAATATTAATAAATGTTTTACTTGCTTTCGTTATTTGCATAATGCATCTTTGTTAAACAAGTTGCGATTGATACAGATTTTTTTTATTTAATTTAGTTGGTAAAGGTGTTATTTAAGGTAGTGTCGTCAAAACATCAACAGTCATATTCAGAGAGGACCTGTCATAACTTACTAACCATACAAAAACCGGTTTAGTCCGACCTTAAAATGCTTACTAAAGTTAGTCAGCCCACTCTGAATAGAGCTGTTAAGGTGGCCCAACCCGGCGGGCCTAACTCATTCGCGGGCTCGGTACAAAACCGTGCTGTTGCGCTCTGGGACCTTCTCTGTTTCAAAGAATAAGACAGGCTCCGTGATGAGGAAGATGCAACATGTCCACAAAAAAGACGATGTGCATAGTGTATGATTTGGTAAGATTTACGAAAATTTTAATTTCAAAACAACTTATAGCTAAAAGTAAACCACGACCGCTGTAGTGAAAAATCTAACAAAAACCAAATAGACCATACATCTTGATTAAATAAGCTATGTCTGATGACTAATCTTTTTACGATGTTCTTACTTTATCATTGCGTAATCCACCTCTAAAGTTATTGTATAAAACGCGCGAAAAATTCGAACTTTCGGACCTTATAACTTAGAAACCAAACATAACTTTACAATGCCAATGGTCATCAGACATCTAGTTCGATCAAATAAAGCTATTTTGGATCTCTGACAAGAAATATGGGCGTGATCTTCTTTCCCCTTTTGTATGGGGAGTTGAGCGGGATGGGCCGCCTTAAAATTTAAACTCTTGATTCCAAGTTTCTTTTTAGTTTTATACTCTTGAGATTACTTATGTTTGTGGTTGAGTGCATTATTTGTAGTTTGGTAGTGAAAATGCATTTCCTATCGGTTTTGTCTAATCAGTTATCACTTCTCTATAGTGCTAGGCGATGCATTTAAGGAGTATTTAAATCAATTTATTAATTTGGTTTCAGACGCAGTGAGAGCAATTATACTCCACTCTTCTGACTTGGAGAGTATCCTTAGAAGGAAGGCGATTACACGCGAGATACTTTTCCAGTACTTACACCAGAAGGGTGTGTCCGTCACAACATCTACGATCAAACAAGATCTAATCGGCAAAATTCTGTGCATGTGGCTCGAGGAAAACACCTACACACAAGTTGCTACGGCACCCGTATCTCCTGAAATACAGAACACCGATTTCGGCAACGCACAGATAACTGTGACAACCGATGCACAGCTGCAGATTATGGCACAACAGTTCGTGCAGTGGTTCTATCCGCTGTTGAAAAATTGCGGCCTGCATTCAGACAACTTCTGGGAGAACACGGAGCTGCTTTTGAACTTGCGGTGGTACGGCGGGGAGCGTCAGACCCTCACGTTCAGCGGCGCCGCGCAAGTTCTCGGCGGCCTCGTGCGCCTCGTCCGCGAGCACGGGGTGGCGCTGCAGCCGAGCGCGGCGGGCGGGATCTCCGCCGAGATGGACCCGCACGGGCTCGTGCTGATCACGAGCCGCGGCACTGTGTACTCGCAGGCGACCTGCACCGGCGTGTACATGCAGAGCTTTCTGCTCACGTCCGACCCTCACTCGCGAGGCGACTGGAGGATAAAACGGAGCGAGCTCGACGTGAGACTGGGAAGTGGCGTCCCGACTGTGGCCGGCGCGCCGAGTCAGCCCGCTCTCGAGGGCAGCAGCGAGTGCTGGGACATGAGCGAGTGCGTGTAACAATACTGTTGAGTCAACGAGCTGATGTGTGCCTGTGATATTGTGTGTTATACCTCATCTATCTTCTAATAAAATAAATGATCTAAGTTTGATTTGCATTGAAAAAGTTCTTTTTATCCGTGACCTTGGAATCACCCTTGATAGTAAGCTTCACCTGGACATTCACATTGCAAACATTGCAAACAGTGCTTATCAAATGATGGGTTTCGTACTGCGAACCCTGACACGTTTAAAAATACCAATACTTACGACACACCTATTAGGTCTCAACTTGAGTACGCTGCCCCTGTATGGATCCTTTTTACGAGAAATACGTAAAATCCATAGAACAAATACAGCGTAAGTATATTTACATCATGCATCGCAGATGTTATCGTCCTCGTGTTCCATGTGTAGATATTCTTAGCATGGCAGTCTTTCTATTTTAACCCTTAGCCAGAGATGGCAATTGCTTGATGTTATGACACTATTTAAAATTTGTAATAGCTATATAGGCTGCTCAGATCTTTTTAGTAAGGCTTAGGGTGCCTAGTAGAACAACTCGATCAAAATATGTTTTTCAAATTCACTCTAAATCCACTAATTTAGGGGAACATGTACCATTGCAGCGGATGTGCTTATTCTACAACACATTGTTCAATTCCTACCTGATTTCATTAATCCCAGTCTACCACTTTTCAAGCCATTTCAAGAAAAAAATTAAGAACATCGAACACATGATACTGTTCTTAGTGTTGACGACAGCTTTAGTTTATAAGTGCATGCCTATGTATATTCACTAGGTTTAGGTTGTACTTATAGATGTATTTAGATATAGTTGAAAAAGTAAAATTTTCACAGAGTGAGTATTTATTTTGCCGCTACAACAAATAGGTAAAATTAAAAATATATAAAAATGAAAGGGCCCCATACAACTCTACAAGGGTCTACTGATGTGAACCTAATATTATGTAATGAGGCTCCAATTAATTGTTTAATTCATTTATTTACATTAATATTATTTACAACCACTAGCTACTGACAATCTTTCATAATCGCTAGAACATCCTTAGTTTTTTCAGCACATTAAAATCAACCATAAGCCTGTTTTTAGGTAAATCAGTCTAGATTTTTGCAGTGGCACCTTTTATACTTTTCTACAAAATCACATGGTAAACTTGCATTCGCTTAATATACTAATCTCTAGTACCTGCTGTTTTCAAGCATCTGGAAAATCTCACGATTAAATTAATAAGAATAATTTTGTGAGTTAAAATGTTAACATCAAACGAATAAAGAGGTGAGATCATACATCTAGTACTTACAGAATATTTAGTGGATTAACGCAAGTTTCAACACGGCAAAGCTTATACAAATACAGTTAGTTCCCAGACTAATCGTAACCTGACATTAAGGGCTAAGTCTTTGTCTATTAAGGGCTTTGGATTTGTCGACTGTGCTTCGGGCTCTGCTGTTCCCCTAACTTACTAGGTGGTAGGATTCGTCGTATTGAATGAGCGATGGTCGAAGTGCCAACCAAAATTGTACATATTTTCTATCCAGTTCATGAGCTGAATTCGGACCATGCCCTAAGTCACTTCCTAACACAGTATTGTGCCAGAATGAGGTGCACTATGTTTTTAACTGACAAGATCCACATGCCTACACTATCGGTAAATTTATATAATGGAAGCGACACTACCTAGTCAGTCGGTACTCGGTGCTTCCCTTGAGGGCTTCAATCCCCCCTACTGCTTCACCGCTACCTGCATATATCCCAAGCGTACATCATAATTTTAAGTCTATCCTCTATAGTTATGTACCTAATACATTATTTTGTGAATTTTCATAAGGTATCACATTATTGGAACTGGCTGGATCTTTTTTGGACCGCAGCCGGATGGAACGTTAACTCGTAGTCAAGTAAATAGGCAATTTTGGAAATTGTTTGGAACTTCAGTTTGTTTATAGAGCTAGATATTCGTTGAGAGCTATGGATTTTTTTATATTGTTCACACATTGGTTCAATAGACCAAAACTATTATTGGCCTCATTGCAAATGATACACATACAATAAATCCTGCAAACTCCTAAAGTTCAGGAAGTTAACGAAACAGCACAGAAGTATTGCTCTAATAGATCATCTCAGTTCACCATAAATGCTTCAAATACTGTTTTAATTAAATATAACATTAAGTGGAAAGCAGACCGATTGATCTTAGGCTATTTAAAATTACAGTAACAACGAAGAAAAAAAAAACTAAGTAGAAAATACATTTACAAGTTTCCAACCAAAATATTATGACTTTAGTTACACACTAATGGCACTATGCATCTAACTTTTATCTACTTCACTACAGTAGGTTCACATGATTTATTAAAACACCAAATAAAAAAAATCTTACTAAACTAATTTGGACCTCAACAAAATATTATTGAAATACACACACTGGGCACAGGTTAAAACATTTGTCGTCTCAAGACTCCGATTATCTTTCACGATGATCGCGAGCGATTAACGCTGACGTAGAAAGCTTCATATAGAATGAATATGATCAAATGAAGCTTGGTGCATCCAAGAAATGGCGATGATCGCAGAAGACAATACAAATGTTGCCTCAGTACAGTAAATACACGTGTTCAAAGTAAAAGAGTATCTCGTGTGTCGTTTCGTAACTCTGCACTGAGGAAGGGAAAAAAAAATATTGGCACTGGCGGTGTCACTACTCGAAACGACTGTAAGCTGAAGGTGCAATAATTAACTTAAAGTCTAGCAGTCTACAATCTAGTCAGCGCTGAAGAGAGCTGGAAAGTCAGGCAAACAGTTGAGATCGACTTCAGGCATAAAGAAAACATACGAAATCGTGGCATTTTGTACACGGTAAATGATTTTTAAGCATGCACATATTTGGACCAATGTTTTGATTGAAATAAGATTTATTACTGGAACTGAATAAAAAGACCATCGGTCATTACAATTATGTTAGTAATGTAGGCTTTTAGGTAAAGTTCAAATATATTCAGAATAAAAAAATATTCAAAAGAGATATAAATAACAATGTCATGGTAAAATAATTCATGGAGAGTTCAAGAAGTCATGTTTTAGTCAGCATTACAGAGCAAAACAGCCCAACTTATTACTCCCTTCCCAGAAGGGTGCCCTAAGGAGACAAATTCAAAAGAAGGGCTATTTTTTAGATTATTAATCACATATATTATGTTCATTATACAAAGCGCTAAAGAAAATTAATAAAATCGATATAATTTAGGGAAAAAAATAACATTTTGTCAACCATTTTTTTTATAGGCACTACACAAGAAGAGGAAATGTTGACATTAAAAAAAAGTGTTTCATCAGTGGACGTCCGAGAGAAGTGGCTTCACTTCACTACATTTTTTTGTTGAGTCCATTTAAAAATGAACTCCCCACCGACGTCTGACAGTCACGTTTACTCCTCAGCGGTCCAGCGCGTAATGAGGAAAGAAGATTCGCTCAAAATCGATGGTGTGTGGTGGGGGTGCGTTGAGACGGCGGTATCGATGGTTGGTGTGGTGTAGGTGTGTTCAGTTGATGCTGTCGTTGGTGTGTGGTGTGGGTGTGTGGTGTATGCGGTGTGTGTGTGCGTTCAGGCGGCGCTGTCGATGGTGTTTATGGTGTAGGTGTGTTCAGTTCATGCTGTCGAGGGTGTGTGGTGAATGCGGTGTGTGTGTGCGTTCAGGCAGCGCTGTCGATGGTGTTTATGGTGTAGGTGTGTTCAGTTCATGCTCTTGTTGGTGTGTGGTGTGTGTGTGGTGTATGCGGTGTGTGTGTGCGTTCAGGCAGCGCTGTCGATGGTGTTTATGGTGTAGGTGTGTTCAGTTCATGCTGTCGAGGGTGTGTGGTGAATGCGGTGTGTGTGTGCGTTCAGGCGGCGCTGTCGATGGTGTTTATGGTGTAGGTGTGTTCAGTTCATGCTGTCGAGGGTGTGTGGTGAATGCGGTGTGTGTGTGCGTTCAGGCGGCGCTGTCGATGGTGTTTATGGTGTAGGTGTGTTCAGTTCATGCTGTCGAGGGTGTGTGGTGAATGCGGTGTGTGTGTGCGTTCAGGCGGCGCTGTCGATGGTGTTTATGGTGTAGGTGTGTTCAGTTCATGCTGTTGTTGGTGTGTGGTGTGTGTGTGTGGTGTATGCGGTGTGTGTGCGTTCAGGCGGCGCTGTCGATGGTGTTTATGGTGTAGGTGTGTTCAGTTCATGCTGTCGAGGGTGTGTGGTGTGTGCGTTCAGGCGGCGCTGTCGATGGTGTGCGTGGTGTGCGCGTGGTGCGGGGCGGGCGCGGGCGAGGGGGAGGAGGTGGTGGGGGGGGCGGGGCGCGCCGCCAGCAGCAGGAAGGCGAGCCGCTCGAGGCGCGCCTGCAGCGAGGCGAGCCGCGGCCACGCCGACACGACGCGCTGCCGCGCCGCCAGCGACGCGAGGCACGCGTCCAGCGTCTCGTAGCGCGCGCGCACCTCCGCCGCGTCGCCCCCGCCCACCTCCTGCCGACAACACAACCAAAGCTGACTCCTTCAGGTGGGCCTTCCTGCTCAACACCACATACAAACGTGGAGAGAAGATCATGAGCATATTTCTTTGTCCGAGATCCAAAATTATCTCAAAATAGCTTCATTCAATCGAAGCAGATGCTTGAAGACCATTGGCATTACAATATTATGTTGGGTTTTTAAGTTATAAAGTCCAAAAGTTAGAATTATTCAGTTTAAAGATTATTTATTTCTCTTAAGAACAGAACATTCACTTACTAAGAATAATGAGTGAGTTACATTAAAGTTTGTTACGGTTACCTTAGATGTTTAACATTAATCGGCAAGGAAGAACGATTTTACCATTTTTTTAATCACTTCTAGAGACGTTTGGTCTTTAATATGATTAGGTAAGGTAAATGTTTGCTCCCTCAAAAGTCACGGTCCTTTTACCGTAATTTTATTGGCACACTTTACTATGCAAAAAGTTTGAAACTGGATTACTCAACTATAAATAAAAACATCTAAAAAATATAAGTCATCAAGCCTATGTGGTTCCAATAAGTTTTATAAACAATTTGGTCTTTGTTTGATTTTACTAAAGCGTTCGTGACTTATTTTTAGCTTAAGGTCATTTTGTAATTTAAATGTGTGTAAATGTAATCAAATCAAATTTTTGCATTGCCTGCTTTGTAGATATGTTGCACCCTCGTTATCACGGAGACTGTCTTTTCTTTTAAAACAGAGCATATCCAAGAGCCCAATAGTACGATGTTGTGCCGTACCCACGAATAAGTTAGTCCCGTAGGTAAGAGTCCTCTTAAGTATATTCAAAGCTCGCTAGGTATTAAAAAGAAGGCTAGATAGCATCAATATCTTGTAGAAAGCATGTGTAAAGGATGTGATTCAGGTTGCTATCCCAGCTAAAAAGAGTATAACAGCTGATAGATAGCGTCGGCATGCTATTCAGAATTTGGTACGACGATAGATTTTTATGAAGCACGAAGTTAAGTGAATGGTACAAAAGATTACCTCCTCGACGGAGTCGGAGCCGGGGGACTCACCGGCCGCCTCCAGCTGCGTCGTCAGCTCCTGCGGAACACCAACGCACTCGTACAGTTCGAACATTCGTGCATACAAATAGAACACAGCAATGATATAAAGCCAGACCAATAATTAAATTCCCGTAGTGGGGGCTCCACTATTGACTTAATGTAGGTGATAACAATTATTTAACGTTCCTTATATTTTATTTTTGGCATGTTCTAGCTAGTATACTCGTTGAATTGCACAAGTTATCGCAAAAGTATCGAATAATATGCATGATTCTGCGAGATTAGTGCGAGATTGATTTCGTTTAGAGTTTAGGACAAGTGTCCAAAACAAGTGAGTAAAACAAAAAATATACTAATGCCATTCTTGGTTACAGGGACTTTATAAATATTATTTATAAAAAATTAGGAGCCATTTCTGGCTCCCAAGCAACGAAAGTTTAAATTTCAATTTCAGATTCTTTATTTCCTTCATTAGATGTATATTACACACTCGGATTAGTCTTTTTTTCCTGTCCGTTCGATTACTTCTGGTGAAAACAGCTGACAAGAAACTTTGCCAGGATATAGGCGGCGATATTGATATCATGACGGTGGGTGTGGCAATAGCCATTCTAGTCCAGTTTAAAAAAACACCTACTAAAGCTCAGCTTGCACTAGTGTGAGGCCGTAGCAAGGTATATATTTGGAAAAAAGTGAAAGCATTAAGTCATTCTAAGCAAAGAAATTCATATACTAAGAGCTTAGATCCCATGCTCCATTTATCCAGGTTCTGGCATGGCACCTAGCTCCTATATGGTGTGTTGGCTAATAAAAAAATATGCACAGTTCCATAATAAATGTATAGAGTAAGCTGAAGGGCGGGTTCTTGTTCCCCACGTGCACGTGTGTTTAACGAATTACGGTCGCTGTCACGGTCTTCAGTCATGGTACTCCTCATCTCTGGCATCAATGTATTTGCGTGTCCCTGCAGTCGATATGTGTACTTCTGGATTTTGCATTTATGGTGGGGATAAAAGTGCAAAGTCAATTATATAACGAGGAAACCAGTACTCGAGCCCGTAAGCTCACTCTATATGTGACTCCTACTTCTATGTTTATCTCAATCTACTTTAGGAAACACCTTTTTAAATAAATTAGACAACCAGAAAGCTAAATTGAATCTTTACTGATTTAATTCCCCCAGCCCCAACTAAGCAAAGCTAAGTAATGAGGCAAGCATTGGTACTAACAGCAAATACAATTGTCCGTGTTTTCCAGCTTTTGTCAGCCTCAATGGCCCAGTGGCGCGACACTTCGGCGATCGCTCTCCGAAGTTAAGCAACGCTGGGTCCGGTCAGGTCTTGGATGGGTGACCATTCGACCGTTGAGAGAGGCTGGCCGTGGTTCGGATTCCACGTTAAACTGTAGGTCCCCTTCCTTAACTTACTAGGTGGTAGGGTATATCCCGCCCGGGTTGGTACCATCGCATTGGATGAACGATGGTCGAAGCGGCAATGAAAAATTGTCCGTGTTTTCCATCCAGTTCAATGTAGCCGTGCAATATAAGGAAGGTCCTGGCATGGCACCAAGTTCCCATGTGGTGTGTTGGGCTAATACCATGACAGAAGGTGTGGTATTAGCCATCCATGTCCAATCACATAAAAAAAAAAGCTTGTTCAATGCAGCCATGCAAAATAAGGAATGTGCATGGTGCCTAGTTTCTGTGAGGTGTTTTTTTCTAATACTATCCCTACTTTTCGAAATGCGTAAAAGACAGAGATTGCAGCAATTTACGCGTACATGACTCCCGTGAATGTTAATAAAGGACGTGACTCTAGACCGCACACAGATCGTACAAAGGGAGAACGGTTGAGAGCATGTACGCCGTGTATGCTGTCAAATGGCTGTCATCGAACTGTCGTTAAGCTTGTTTATATATACTGTTCTCCTTATTAAAAATGTGGTAACTACATACGTGCCTCATATGTAATTACCGCCTTTTTAATAAGGAGGGCAGTGTAGTTCTCTGATCGTGTGCACTTGGATTCTAAAATAACGAAGGTCTTTCGCCGTTTGTTAGTCTAGTTAGACAGTTCTAGGCCTGAACTTAAATTGCCTGGATTTAAACGCATTTTCGAGGTAGGGTCTGATACATGTCTATTAAAATTTGTTCCAATTCGATTTGTGGCCGTCATTACAAACACAAACGCCGTAATGATGTTTGTGGCTGTGAGCAGTGATTTCAAACCGGAACGCTGGTATTTACTGTATCCGGTTTTTCTGCAATCTCTGCAATATACGAATTTCGGAACGTAGGGCATGACAGCATGTGTGGTATTAACCATCTACGTTCAGAGCCTTTTATCTTTATGTATGCATGTAATGTACAGTGCGCGGGCGAGGGATGGGGGAGGGGGGGCGGTCGGTACCTGACGGCTCTAGTGGGGCGCGCAGACGGCACAGGGGAGCCTGAATGGTGTAAATACCTGTTTCACATTACACAGTTCAAACCGAGGCACGAGGATGCGTGATATGGTGGAGTTTTTTCATCTCACAATTAACGGTCGTATTCAGAGTGAGCTGTCAAAATTTAGTACGTGGACTAGCATCGGACTGACCATATAAAAGTGCTATTTTATCCGGCGATAATCCCGTATTCATGTTAGTCCGCCCATTCTGAATACTACTGTAACTGTTGCAAGAAAAATTCGTAGTAATAATTTTTGGTCACATTGACACTGAATCGCAACATAAATTCATGCAAGGTTTAAAAAAATCACATACATGTACATGACCAGAGACAGGTAAGTTGGGTAGTCTATTACGAATTTAGAACATGACATATAAACGGTAACATAACAATCAACAGAGCGATACGTGAGGTATTTAATCTTAATAGACACTATGATACTACAGAGATAAGTCAGGCCACTAGTAACTGTTACAGGGACAGGTGCGTGTGGGTGCAGTGACGGGGGGACGGTGACTGACCTCTATGTTCTGTTTGTACTGCTGCAGCATGGCGGTGCTGGCTTCGAGCTCCGCCAGCTTGCGTCTCACCGCCTCCGCCACGTTGCGCTCTGTCTCGCCCACGCGCTCCCTGTACGCACACCCAACGTGATCATAAATTCGGAAAATTTTGTTGAAAACACATGATCTGAGTATATTTATTTATTTATTTATTTATTGGTTAACATACAGGGTTATACATTATAGACATTGAAATAAAAAAATAAACTTTTAGTAATACAGCAATGTACACCCTACTACGTTGTGAACACTGCATGCTTAATTTATGACTATCTATTTAACAAACAAAAAAGAAACTGAAATTAAAGCTTATATATAATAAAACAGAACAATTCGTAAAAAAAAACAAAACTATAAATAAGAAACCAAAACATTATGAATAAAAAACAAAAAATATTCCGTCAAAGCTAATAATTTGGAAAACACTACTAAACTTGTAATATATTATAATCTATTTTAACATATGGAGTTTTCCCTTTTTAGGGTTCCGTACCCAAAGGGTAAAAACGGAACCCTATTACTAAGCCTCCGCTGTCTGTCCGTCCGTCCGTCCGTCCGTCCGTCCATCTGTCCGTCTGTCACAGGGCTGTATCTCATGAACCGTTATAGGTAGGCAGCTGAAATTTTCACAGAGTGTGTATTAATTTTGCCGCTATAACAACAAATAGGTAACATTTTAAAATAATAAGAATTAAAGGAGGTCCCCATACAAAAAACGTGATTTTTTGTGTTAAATCTTGTTCGATGGTACGGAACCCTTCGTGTGCGAGCCCGACTCGCACTTGGCCGGTTTTTTTTATTTTGGTGAAAGGGTCCGCGAAAATGTCGAATTCATCCTTGCATGCATTGCATCGCGTACACATTCTGGATATTGGTGAATGTGACCCAACATTTGTTCGACAACGCTCAATAAAGAAAGGGTTTTGACCTATTTGCCTACAATTCAACCTGGGAACGAATATGTTTATTCATTGCAGTAGGTCTGGAAAATCTATAATATCATTCATAATTTTATTTATAAAAACAATATCAAACTTTGATCCGCGTACAGCTAAAGATTCCAGGTTGAAATGAGACAGACGATCTTCATATTTAACTAGGTATTGGCAGAGGTTTTGTATATGAACAAGTGCTAACAAAATTCCTTGCGATAGACAAATAAGGTGCACTTGCTTGGTGCAACAAAGTTTGAAAACATTTTCTAACAAACCGAGTTGTGGATAATTGGAACGGACTACCTGAGGAAATAATAAGTGCATCGTCAGTAAATGTATTAAAAAACCGGCCAAGTGCGAGTCGGACTCGCACACGAAGGGTTCCGTACCATCGTATAAGATTTAATACCAAAAAACCACGTTTTTTGTATGGGCCCCCCCTTTAATTTTTTCTTAATTTTTTATTTTACCTATTTGTTGTTATAGCGGCAAAATAAATACACACTCTGCGAAAATTTCAGCTGCCTACCTATTACGGTTCATGAGATACAGCCCTGTGACAGACGGACGGACGGACGGACGGACAGCGGAGGCTTAGTAATAGGTTTCCGTTTTCAACCTTTTGGTACGGAACCCTAAAAACAAACTGGATATTTACTTTAAATCAAATAATAAGTAGACATGAAAATAAATAAGTGCAAGTGCATAAAAAGAAGTGCACGCATCAGCATGATGCTGCTAGTGCATATACAATATAATAATAATCATATTTGGGTGACTGATATTTTATCGCAGCACCCAGTACCACACGCGGTACGGCCAGCGTTTGGAGAATTTATTGCTGCGGTACCGCCGGTAGTGCCGCTAGCAGACGATGGGTTAACCTCCTTTGAGTAAGATGGTAAAAGATGGCGAGGGTAGCAAGAATTGAGGGGGCGCTGGACAAAGGACAACCCAACAAAGGTAACACTCACCGTATGTCGTCAAGCTGGCGCGTGGACGCGTCTCCCTGCAAGTGCACCACGCGCATCACCTGCAGCAGCTCAGTCAGCAGGTTGTCCACCACCACCACCTGAGCACACCGCGACCCGCAACGTGAGCACTCATCACAATCATCTCACGCCAGTTCAATGGAGTTCTGACCAGATCTGGTCAGCTGTTGAGGAGGTGCGCGAGTCTAAATATACTCCTATGGGCGGCCATTGTAAATCTAAAAAAATATACAATGTATGTGCATAGTGCTCTTTAATACTTGAACCGAATGTGGTTCCATGCGAACATTTAACCAGCGGAGTTTCTTGCCAGTTCTTCTTCGCTGGGATTGCCGGACTGGCTAATGAGAAAATATGACAAATCCGAGTGCAGTGTACTGTCTATGGATGATGAATAAACAATAAAACAACAACAATAAAACAACAACTCAAAACATAGAAAAATGTGAAAAAATAGGCCTATTGTGACGATCTTTTTCTATCGAACAAAGTTTGTGCTATGGAAACGAAAATAATTTATTTTGTGCGGATACACCTGAAGTTATAAGCTAAGTTAAGCTTGATAAATTAAGTACTCTCTAACAAATTAACCAATACCTGAGTGTCATTTAGCAGCATACTCAGCGTTAAGTGTATAACAGATTATGATGGGCAATTTTTGCTTGAATTTGTGAAGATCGTGATCGAATCATTTTACTCACGCACATTCCTCGCGGTCAACGCGGTGAGGTAGCGACGTGTGTGAACGCACCTTGTCGAGTATGCGCGCGCGCGAGCCGTCTTCGTCGCCGCTGCACTCGGCCTCGGAGCGCTGCCGGTGCAGGATGGCGGCGGACAGGTTGCGCAGGCTCTCGCGCTCCGACGCCTCGTCGTAGGCGTCCGGCGCGCCGCGCACCGGCGACAGCTCGTCCGCGCTCCACGCCGCCAGGTTGTGCAGCGAGCCGCACGAGTCGTCGCCGGCGCCGCGCTGCAGGCGCCGCACCTCTCCCTGCGCGAGGCCATCGTGTGACGGGGCACAATCACAGAGTATCGGCATACATGAATGAAGACCTATATGGTCCATCAATAGGTCATTGCCGAAGAAACAAAAAAAGATGGATCAACTGCATGGACACAGGTATATGGCTATGGAAATAGGATGGCGCCACTTTCGTACCTAGAACATTCGAAATAATCAATAGATGGCGCTGCACAAACATAGGATTAAATAAATAAATAAATAGGATTTATTTATAAATTAATAATACCTATTATTATCCCCATCAAATTTCAATACTATTTTGTTTCAAAGTTGAAAATATAAAAAAAAATTACACCCCATAAAATCAAGCAACTTTTAAAGATATTTAAAGCAGTGTGCCTGATAGCTGCGCCATCTCTTGGTACAATCTTTTTGTTGTGATCGATTGAATGGAAGTTACCATCTTAGTTCATTGTTTATTGCAATAGAGGGCCGGCTTGCTTAAAACATATTATACAAAACTTCCGTCACTATGGCGGCGAGCCAAATAAATTACTTACACCAGTAAGTAATTATTAATCTACGGATTTGGCCTCGAATCTTTTGTTTCTGGTCAATGGTGAAGAAAACATTTATAACAATAGGTGGTGCTAGACACCACCTATTGTTATAAATGAACGATATAAATGAACGAACTATTCTAAAAGAACTCTCCAAGCTGTCAGAAACCATACAAAAAAAAATAGAACAGATTTGAACATTTTATTTACTCAATCCATGTAATTGAAATGATTAAATTTCTCGATACCAATAAAAAAATAAGTTGTTCCAAATTATGCTAATCAAATTAAATAGTTGGAAAGAAAATATCACAAAAATTTCAAACTTTGTGCTGGTCAATTACATTAAAATGGGTTTGGAGACAATAAAAGTCTCTTCTTTTCCTCCCAAACTAATTCTAACTGCATCATGGATTACATCTTTTGTCTAAAAATTTGTACATAAAAATGTGCCCCCATTGTGGCTGCTTATCTAAAAACAATTTAAGCATGTTGTGTTTTCCTATTATTGGCTGATTCACGTAACCAAAATTTTTACATATGTTATTACAAATGTATTGTGTAAAGTCTGTTGGCAATCCTGAAATATTAAATTAAAATAAAACTTGACACGAATGACAGTTTTCTTATCTAAGGCTCATTATTATTATTATTATTAAATTTTATATACACTAGCAGCTACAAGCTGATGCGTGTATTTTAATTATTGAGTGCACTGTATTAATATTTTTGCAAGTAAAGTTTTTTTTGTAAGTTTAGTTTTTATTTATTGCTTCTCGTTTTTGATATTTGTCCAATTTGTTTTTAAAACTGTTCACTGAGTTAGCACTTATCACTTCTTCTGGCAATTTATTCCAAGTGTCAACAACTCTGTTAGATAGGAAGTGCTTTCTCGGGTTTGAAGTAGTATTATTGCGGTTAAGTTTCAAGGAGTGTCCTCGAAGTCTCTCATTGGTATTTTTTGTATACATTGATTTAAGACTCGGTACATCGTAGTGTTCAGTCAGGATTTTGTAGGTCTCAATTAGGTCTCCTCGCTGCCTTCTTTTTTCCAATGTAGTAAGACCAAGAGTGTCAAGGCGATCTTCATATGATTTGTGCCTGAGGAACAACACCATTTTTGTTGCGCGTCTCTGAACCTTTTCCAATATATCTATATCCTTTTTGAAGTAGGGGCTCCATACTTGATATGCATACTCCAGGAGGGGACGTACATATGACTTGTAGAGCTTAAGAAACAGGTCAATGTTTATGCAGGAAAAGGATTTCCGAATCATATAAAGCAGTGAATTTGCTCTCTTAACCACTTCGATTATATGGTTATCCCATTTGAGGTCATTGGACACCGTTACGCCGAGATCGACCTGTGAGGAAACTGCATTCAAGGGGATTCCATCGATGGAGTATTGAAGGTGAGGATTTTTGGGGCCTATGTGCAGCACAGTGCATTTGTCTGCATTTAAGGAGAGCAGCCAGTCTTTGGTCCACTGAACGGTGCGGTCCAGATTGTTCTGGATTACTTGGTGACTTATGATTGGGTCCCCGAAGAATTTGGTGTCATCAGCAAATAGTGTAAAGGAGAGTTCCATTACAGCTTTTAGGTCTGTAAGAAATAAGCTAAATGCGACGGGGCCGATCACCGAACCCTGCGGTACACCGCTCAAGACATCTACCTACTCGTTTCCCACTGGGGCTCCATTCCCGATACAAGCTACGATGGTAACGTACCTCGATACAGAGCGAGGAGGTGTCGGCGCGTGTGGCGCGGCGCGACTCGGCGAGCTGCGCGCAGGAGAGCTCGGCGGCGGAGCACTCCTCGTAGGCGGCGTCCGTCACGAGGCACGGCTCCGTCTCCGAGTCGAGCAGCTCGCCCGAGTTGTCGGAGCGCTCGTCGCACGAGCCGGCGGCGCGGATCGCGCGCGCCACCGCCGCCAGCAGCGCCGAGCCGCGCGCGCCCTCCGCGCCCGACGCGCCCTCCGCGCCCGACGCGCCCTCCGCGCACGACGCGCCCTCCGCGCACGACGACGCCGGCTCCTCCGGCGAGCGCGCTCCGCCGCTGTCGCTGCCGAAAGCATTCATTTATTTATTTATTCGATAAGGTTCTCCGACAGGCTACACAACAGAACATACATATGTATTTAAAATATATAAAAGTGTTGGAATGCAAACAAAAAGTCCTGGTTTGTAATTTGGTAACCTATATGAAAACTACATATAGATAAAAAAGCATAAGATGTCTGCTGCTCGCTGCAAGTCAAATTGTCAAAATCTAAAAACAATAAAACGTCTCGATAAAACTCTGCCTTTAATTCGCACTCCCGCTGCCGATTACCAACAAAAAGGAACTAGGTGTGTAGCCCAATAAGGGGCAAACACCACCTGCATTAAGTGCTAAGTAGTTTAATACACCGTTGTTAGCTGCGAGCGAACGTAGTGCCAATGAAGAGGTGTTCTGTGGTAATGCATTCGATAATGGGTCTCAATCCGTCGTGCGCTGGGCATGGCAGAAACCGCCGACAACGCACGCTCGCAGCAAACTTTACAATAATAATACTTAGTTACTTATTTGGTAAAAACACGTTTAAATGATTTGCAACAAACAAAATTTATCGCATGACGTTAGGCGGAACTCACACAAGTTATTTATATTTGAATGTTTAATCATGCAATCAGTCGTTTGACTATGAGCAAATGAGATGAGTGACAAGTTGGAATGAAGAGTAGGATTTCCCAGTGGAAATCTCTGTATTATATATTTTTCAAGGTATTAGGAACTTGGAATCTTGGAGAATTTGCGCCGTTTGAGGCGGTCAATTGTATCTGGTATTGTTAGCTTTGCAGCCAATGGATTCGTGTAGATGTTTAGCCTATTCTGGTATTTCTCGTAGCAAATTGACTGTGTGGATGTGGAGGTATTCATGAACTTCTGAGTTGCGGATAAACCAGGGTGCTTTGGAGATTTGCTTCAGGATGTAGTTCTGAGTTCTTTGGCTGATACTTATGTTTGAGTCGCTTGCCGAGCCGAATAATTGGACTCCATATGTCCATATTGGCTTGAGGACTGCTATGTATATGAGGAGCATGTTATCTAGAGTCAGCTTGGACTCACACAAGTGGTCCAAGAATATGGGCTCTTCATTGGGAGCACCGGGATCCCTCTCGGGAGCCTGTGGGAATATTTAAAGCCTGTTGGATTTCTAAGTTGAGCTAGGATGACTCACATAGGTATGCCCCTGTTATATTATGCATAATGGCATCTCAATAAACAGGTTTAGCGCGGGAAACATTTGCCCTACTAACTATAGGTTCATTGTGATAAGGTACATAGTAGTTCATGACAGAAATAATAGTATTACCACCATACGAGCAAATGTATCACACATTTTTCTTATTCATATGCTACGTATGGAACTAGGTGCCATTTCAGGACCTTCCTTATATTACTCGGCTACGCTAAACTGGATGAAAATACGGACAATTTATTGGTCTTATAGGAGGTTCTTATTAGGTGTATGTACTAGGAGGTTCTTTTGCTAATAAAATAAAATAAAAATCTATTGTTCTGTCACAAGTCACAAATGCCATCCACGTAGATTGCAATACAAAAATATTTTTCTTGAGTGCAGTGTTGTCGTCACATAATGGTGGTCATATAGGGGACTGAGCAAAACTGTACCAAATATAAAGAAGTGGTGCTGGATCTCCAACGAGTTTGTTTAACGAGTTTGAAAATTGTAAATATTTTCAATCTAGTTCAATGTAGCCGAGCAATTTAAGGAAGGACCTTGTATGGTCCCGTTTAGTTCCGAATTCCCATGTGGTGTGCTCAAATAATGTCATGGCAGTTGGTGTTAGCAATCCGTGTCCAGTTACATAAAAAAAACTTATCCAGTTTGAGATACCGCATCACTTCTATACATTGAATACAGTTTTATGCAGTACCCTGTACGGTAGCGAGAGAACTCTCTAGACTCGGGTGTACCTGCGGCTGTAGGCCTCGTTGTAGAAGACGGCGCCGTCGAGGTCGGCGGCGGCGAGGCGGTGCGCGGCGCGCAGCGAGTCGAGCAGCGCGCGCAGGCGGCGCGCGAGCGCGTCCAGGCCGGCCGCGCCGCCGCCGCGCGCGCGCGCGCTCGCCGCCAGCGCCTCCTGCCGCCGCTGCTCGCACAGCCGCACCAGCTGCCGGCACTCGCCGCGCCTGCGTGCGGCGTCGCATCAGTGCAAACAAGTGCGGAACACGTCGAATCAATGAGTGATGGAAGAGCGACCAAAAAGTAGATATAGCAGACAAAATCGGGGCTCATCACAACTGCTATATTGTTGATACACATGATAATACTACCAGATGCCATCAGAAAACTGTACTACAGCATACAGATCGACATACTCGTACGTGCATACTCGAAGTCTTCAAAACGTGTAGTACTTGTTGAGCTTATAGTTCCATTGGAAACCAATATACCTAAAGACCACAACTGTAGAGTAAACATGGATGGTAAGAGATGGTATTTAGACTGAATTGTTTGCTGTTGAAGTCGGAGAAAAGTCGCTCTACAGTTTCTTCAAGAAACTAGGCCTGCCAAGATTAACGCTACTCTCATATATGGAGAGAGTTGCAAAAACGTCCCTGGAGGCAGCCTACAGAATATGGATAGGGAGGGAGAGAGAGGGAGGTCAAGAGTGGGACTGTGTATTCTTCCTGTCCTAGCCCGCAGGCTAGCTGAATGGGCTTGACGCAAGCTGAAATGCCTACGTAAGTGAGAAGAAGAGAACAACGTGGCCAGTGGCCAACCCTGGACCTGCACTTAATTGGAACCTATTCTACTACCATGGGCCCGGATGTGTTCAGTAAAGCCATTGAATGCTGAATTCCACACCTTCTTTGGCAACCCTGGTCGCCATGACAATGCCACTTTGCCCAAATTTGGAGCTTTGCAATTTCCGTCCCAAAAGTGCCATCCGAAGGAACATCCGTAATGAACCTTCCCTTAATTGACCGAGCAAAGAGCAAAGCTCGAAATCTCGAAAATTTTTCAAAATGAAAAATGTTCAATATGGCAGATTGCGACGTCTAAAGTAGCTGTATTGTCTAATTATAATATATTTTGAAGACTGCATATGCCTTATCAAATAAATAAAAAAGTTACGGATAACAGAGAGGCCCTTGCTCAAATAGTGACGAGAATAACGAGGCGGAGAGTTGGTACAAGAGGGAGAGGAAGGGACAGACCTCCTGGCGAGCTCGTCGCGCGTGGCGGCGAGGTCGCGCTCCGTGTCGCGCAGCGACTCATGCAGCGCGAGCTTCTCGGCGCCGAGGAAGTCCTGCATCTCGGCCGCCTCCGCCTCCGCCTCCGCGAGCCGCCGCTCGAGCGCGCGCACCGCCGCCGCCGCGCCGCGCGACTCCTGCGGACACCGTCACGCCCCACTCACACTTATTGACACGTCTTTTTAACGGAAATTTTCAGGGCTCCGAAGCCAATTGGCAAATATTATAACTTCACTAAACCATTCGACCGGGTGAACTATAACATTCTAATAAAATAAATGCATTTTCCGGGTATTCACGGTTCTTTTCTGCGTTGGTCTAAATCATATTTGACCAATAGATCTAAACTTATTGTTTTTTTTACTTTTTATTTTGAAAACAAACAGTCATACAACAAATTACAATTATAATAAGAATATCACATAGACCTATAGTTCCCTATTTTTACATGTATAATTACTTATTGAGAGCATATTTTGATGTAGTTGTGATGTGATAAGATAAGATAGTGAATATACAAGTGAGGAAAATAAAAGAAAGACATATTAAAGATAGAACATAAATCAACAAGTATCTAATATAATGTTCATGGTTTTCTTCCTAAATGGTAATAATGAGTTACAAAATAAATCTACTTCAAATAAATGTTTGTTATAGTTGCTCAAACTACGTCGAACAAAAGTGTTTTGAGCATAATTTGTGTAGCATGAGGGTATATAAAACAGGTCCTTATTGCGTGTAGTACGATGAGGTACTTTAAAAGTAATTTTCTCTAATAAAGATGGAGAGTCCACGTGGCAATTAATTATCTTCCACAGAAAAGCTGCATCATTGAGATGACGTCGGCTTTGCAAAGCCGGTATAGAGTAACGTAATGCAGAGGTATTGTAATTTAAAAAATCGTGTCCAGTCCTATAGTCGAGAGATTTGAGGAATTTGTGCTGAATTTTTTCAATTCGATCAATGTAGATATCGTATTGTGGGTTCCATACTGTACTTGCAAACTCTAATTGGCTCCTAACAAAGCTATAATAAAGTGTCTTATAAGTTGACGCGTGTGTGAAATGCCTACCTACCCTTAAAATAAAACCTAATTGTTTATATGCTTTATTTAACATGTGATCAACATGTAGATGAAACCGCATTTTATTGTCAAGTATGACACCGAGATCTCTTATTTGCGTAACTCGTGTTAAAATTGTGTTGTTTAGTCTGTAGTCATATAGTATTGGGTTACGTTTTCTGGAGTATGTTATGATATAGCATTTATCTGTGTTTAAAAAAAGTTGGTTGTCAGTGCAAAACAATTGTAGGTTTTTGAGGTCATGTTGCAACTGGTTGCAGTCGTCACTGGAAGATATAATTTTGAAAAATTTTGCATCATCAGCGTACAAAAGAAAAAAACATTTTTTAATGAAACTATCTAAATCGTTTATGTATAACGTAAAAAGTAAGGGTCCCAAATGGGATCCTTGAGGAACTCCTGAGCTGATGGGTGTGAAACTAGAAATAAAACCTTTTATTGAGACCGCCTGAGTTCTGTTTGTGAGATATGATTTAATCCATCTGTACAAGTCTCCGTGTATACCAGTTCTGAAAAGTTTTTTTAACAAAATATTATGGTTTATCTCGTCAAACGCTTTCGAAAAATCGGTGTATATTACATCGATTTGATGTTTTTTATCCATAGAGTTTAATATATAATCTGTAAATGTAACTATATTTGTTTCCACGCTACGACCACGAAAGAACCCATGTTGGTTTGAAAGAATATGCCTATATACTGCGAAGGAAATTTGTTCGGTGACGAGCTTTTCCAAAATTTTTCCGAAAATGCATAGTTTAGAAATAGGCCGGTAATTAATAACGTCATCTTTTTTACCTGATTTAGGTATGGGAATTATTAAGGCTTCTTTCCATTTAGTCGGGAAGCAGCAAGAAGTAATTGATTTTTAAAATAAGATTGTTAATGGATAAGTAAGAATAATAGCACACTTAGATATAAGCAAAGGATGAATACCATCTGGCCCAGGGCCCTTATTAACATCAATATTTTTTAAATGTTTCAGAACGTTATCTTGTGAAATGTAAACTGTTTCAAGTGCAATAGGGGCTTCCGTTGATATTTCGGGATAAATTGTGCCATGGACATTGGAGCTAGGTACAAAAAAAGAATTAAAATGAGCGTTGAACATATTACATATCTCCCAACCATCAGAAGATGTCTTACCATTAAAACTCATTTTTTCTGGCAAGTCATTGTGCGAGTGAATGGAGTTTATGAAGGTCCAGAGGTATTTAGGGTTCTTTTTTATATTGTTTTCAATTTTTTCGATATAATTACTGTAACACTCCCTTTCCATAAGGTTTTATCTTTTCCTCAAACAACAAAATGCCTGGTAGTCTGACTGACTATCATAAAGTTTCCACTTTTTATGATACTTTATTTTTTCCTTCGTAAGCTTGATAAGTGACTTTGTGTACCAGGGGGCGTACCTTGACGTGTTTGAAACAGTACGTCGGGGAACATAGGCATCAATAAGGTCATTAAGAATAGAATAAATTATGTTAGTAGCTTCTTCCATGGAGACATTTTTTAAATTATGGTCCCAATTAATTTTTGACAATTCAAGTGAAATGTTCCTCATGGTTCCTGCTCTGATGGGCACACAATTCTCTCTGGTATGCCTCAGGGGTCACAAGTTGGCCCTCTATTCTTCTTGATGTATATTATTTATATTGGTAGATCTATAACAAACGTTAAAATAATTATGTTTGCTGATGACCTAAAACTGAATGAGGTCATAAAAAATGTAAATGATTGCTGTTCACTTCAAAAAGACCTTGACGAAATTCATATCCGGTGTCTTGTGAACGACATGAGACTCAATGTTCTAAAATGCAGTGTAATTACTAGAAAATATTAATCAAATAAGGTACAACTATTGGAAATCATATTTTAGCTGAAGTTGAGAGCCACGGTATAATTTTAATAAATCAATTCGTTTTCTTTGTTTTTATGCATGCATGAAAAAAAAAATTTGGTCGGAGGGTTAAGCCCTTTCAGGTTTCATCCAATGCGATGAATTGGTTAAAAATGGTCAAAGTGCCAATGAAAATGAGTACTTGAGTTCTAATTTAGGGTGACACTGACAGTTTGCAGCGTGCGGCACGTGTCCCGCAGGCGGTCGATCTCGTGGCGGTGCGCGGCGGCGAGGTCGGCGGCCGCGCGCAGCTGCTCCCCGAGCGCGCGCAGGCAGTCGTCCCCTCCCGCACCCGCCGCACCCGCCGCACCCGCCGCGCCCGGCCCCGTCAGCTCCAGCAGGCGGCGCGTGTTGCGCTCGAGCTCCTCCTGCGCCGCGCGTCGCCCCGCGCGCTCCTCCTCCAGCGAGCTCTCGGCGCGCTCGCGCCGCGCGCGCTCCTCCTCGAGCTCGGCGTGCGCGCGCCGCAGCCGCGCCTCCAGCCGCTCCGTCTCTGCCGCGCGCCGGTCCGCCTGCACGCCGCGCGACACGCGCTCCGCCGTCGCCCTCGCCTCGAGCCGCACCGCCCGCCCCGCCAGCGCCGCCTCCACGTCGCCGCCGGTCAGCGCCGTCTGCGAGCACGTCTCCGCGTAGATGCGCACGCGCGGCCGCCCGGCGCCGCGCGACGACGCGGCGCGCGCGACCGTCGGGCGGCGCGCGAGCGGCGGCGGCAGCGGCGGCGCGTCCCGCCCGACGGACGCGCCGCGCCGCGGGGAGCCCTCCGGGTCGCCGTCGCGCCGCCGCCGCGGGAGCGTCGCGTACTTGTCGCCGGAGCCGAACGCCCGGGCGACCGCGGCGAGGGGCGACGGCCGCTTGTCGTCGGTCGGCGAGTTGGGCGTGCGGCAGCGGGCGGTCGAGGTGCGCGTCGGCTTGGCGCGCAGCGCGGGGCTCTCGCGCGCGAGCGCCGGCAGGTCGAGCGGCGGGCGCGCGCGCGGCTTCGGGGTCAGCGGGCGCGGCTTCTCCGGCGGCGTCGGCTTCTCGCGGCTGCGCGCGCGCTCGCGCGTCGCCAGGTTGGGCCCGCGCGAGACGATGCGCGGCGTCGAGGCGCCGAGCGGGGGCGAGGGGCGCGCGCGCGGCGCGGTGACGGCGGGCGGCAGGTCGCGGCGCTTGGGGCGCGGGCGCGACGCGGTGGAGGCGGCGAGCGAGGAGCTCTCGCTGCCGCAGCCGGAGCCGCAGGAGACGACGCTCGAGGCGCAGGAGCGCGAGCCGCCGCCGCTGCTGAGCGCGCGGCCGCAGCCCTCGACGCCGCTGTCGCTGCCGGCGCAGGCGGCCAGCGCGAGCTCGTCGGCGCCCTCGCAGCCGAGCCCGCTCTCGTCGCCGCTAGGGCCCCCCTGCGGCGGCGGTGGCGGCGGCACGTCCGGGGCGGGCTCCTCCGGGATGGTGTCGTGGTGCGACGCCGGAGATGGCGGCGCTTCTCTCGCGACGTCCGGAGCAGTCGCCTCCTGGACGTCGACATGGCCGCTATCCTCTTCCATTGTTATGTTTTGCCTCCGCCTTGTTGCATGCTCTGGAAAAATAGAAAGCGATACTTTAATATTGAATACATTTTATTAATCAAAATTAAAATCGTATTGTGCAAGATTTATTTATTTCTCAGGAAAACTTACAGCTTACAATACATGAATTAAAAAACAACAATATAATAAAAATTAAGCCTAACAAGTTTTTTTTATGTTAAGCGCGGCATATGGCGCACGCCAGGATCTCACGAAAAAAGGCGCCCAACGTCGTCCATGGGCTTTCGGACTTTCACAAGGGTTGCGAAAACCGAAAGATTTCGAAGATGTTCATGTCTTAAGCATATCATAATAATTCTGAATGTTTAATGTTGTCCCCTATGTCATTAATTTAAATAAAAAATAGCAAGGGACCCATATGGGACCCTTGCGGCACACCAGAGGATATTGAACCATATAAAGAGCAATATCCTCACAAGGTGACTCCACATGTAAGAGATCGCCTCCGATATTTATTTTTTTAGTTTCCTTTTTGCCGAAAGCCTTCGAAAGTCACCAAACACCATCATTTGGACATACATACATTTGGACATACATTAGGTACCTCTGCCTAATTTAAAAAAAATGTACTTGTCGAGCAGGCATCGTCTAAATTTAGTTTGGTTTTGTTTTCAATTTATATTTCTTTAATTTACCTTATCTTAAACATTAGCTTTATCTTTAATAAGTATGTGAAAGTTATTACATAACCATGTTGTGTTTATCTTTAATTAGCGAACATTTCCATCTAGTTTTCTTGCTTCATTTTTATTCATGTTTTGAAATGTATCGCTCTGTATCAATTAAAAAAAAAGGCAGTGTATATAACATATTTTCTACATACACATCATATAAGAAGTATTCGTTAAATACGGAGCTGTTATGAAGAGTTTTAAATGATGGAGATTTGTGGGTGGGGGTGGCAGAACCCGGCGTGACTTTTTGAGCTCTGCGAAACGCTACGTATAAATCAGTCGTTTTTGTTTTTATTCGATAAAACTGATATTAATAGATTACCCGCGCGACGACGCGAACAATAAAGCCCGAGTTTTTACTCTAACGAGAAAGTTTAACGAGCGGAGTGTCATTGTAAGGAATAATGGTTTATTCATCTCAAATTGAAAGTAGACATTGGCGGCGAGCGCGGAGCAGTTAGTATAACAATCGGCAAAAAGTCTCCGACCGGCGCGCGCAGGCGCAGGCTGCGCGCCCGACATCGCGCCTGCCCCCCTCACCCCACCCACCGCCCAGAGCCGGTAGTCTAAGTTGTCACCTAAATTGGCGTTACGGCAAACCGATCGACTGGCGTTTTCAAATGTATGGAGAAATTGGAGAGCGCGCGCAGCGGGCGTTAAGCGAACTAACATTTGCGAGTCCGAGCTTGATTTGACAGCTTACTCAACGTTGCCGTAAATACGTCGACGTTGCCGTTTACGTCCACTCCGCGTTTTCATACAAATCGGAAGTCCGCGTTTGACTTTGACAGATTGAAGAAGTAAAACCACAGAATATCTAGTAAAAACTTGTATGGAGTTTGGAGAAAACGCCAGTCGATCGGTTTGCCGTAAACGCCAATTTCGGTGAGAACTCAGACTGCCCACTCAGGCCAGCGGCACTAACGCGCGGATGAAAAACACGAACAATTTTCATTGCCCTTCGACCATCTTTCATTCAATGCGATGGTACCATCCCCGGCGAGCTTAAACCTAGTAAAGGAAGGGGAACCTGCAGTTTTACATGGATTCCGAACCACGGAGCAGCTCGCATTCGGTGTGCTGGGCTAATATCATGAACGGGGGTGTAGTACTAGTCATTCATGTCCAATTACACACAAAAATGCCTGAATAACCCATCAGATTGGTGTTCTTTCTAAGATCGTTTCACGAGTGCCGCTTCTGTAGTGCGTCGCGGCGTCCTCGTCGTGTACTTATTCCGTGCCGCTGCGCCTGTTTCGCGCGCAATGGCTGCTGCCTCGCCGTCGACAATGGCTCGGCTGGCGCAATCATTTCCCAGGCGCGGCGCGACATCGACGGCACACCACACATATCATCGAATACGCCTTCATGTCTTCAAAAGGTTCATATTTTAAGGACGTCCATGTAGGTGGCACCACAGTAATTCGTCGCTATATCTGCTATAACTCCCCAAAAATAGGAAGTTTATAGCCATAACTGTAGTGGCGAGCACACTCTGCAGTTATGTATTTAATCTCATACGACACTTTGTAAAAATTGCTATCATTTGTGAGATTATCATGAGACAAAGTGCAAAAAGTTCCTAATTGTAAATGGCAACTTTTTGCACACATAGGTACTCAGAATAATCTACGCGATTCCAGCATATTTTTGTAAATGTTTAATGAGATTAAATACATAACCGAATAATGTGCTCGCTACTACAGTTATAGTTTGTAAGAGTTATAGCAGAAATCATTACGACTGTGGCGCCATCTTTTTTGACGCATACACACCCTTGCAGTTAAAGCTTTCTTCATTGATTCAACAAATCGGCCTAGGCGTTTAAATAATGGTCGGGCGTGCAATTGAGTTGCTTATTGGACCGATTGGCGCACACATACATACCGTGCTCCGCATACCATTCAGGTGTAGCCTTTGGTTGGGCGAAGCCTGAGAAAATATCCAGCTTATCAAAAATAACGCCACAGATCCATTTTCGACTACTATAATTTAACAAAAATAAACTTTAGTTTTTTTTTAAACTACGTTTTCCAGTTTGCCCGCCCATCAACAATATGGAACTATTGTAAAATCTTACATACATGAGGGGAACGGAAGATAATGACTGATAACGAGCGGAGTAATGTTGCAAGGCAGTCAAGTCCAGGTGCATCTGTGCTAACCCGATGTTTATATAGGTACTCCCGCAGGCTTTCAGGAGAAGCTTCGCTCACAGTTTACATAGCATATGTTATATGCTAAACATCCTTCCGACGATGCCTCCTAACATTCCCGTTGGCTGGTTTGATAAACAAAGACATTCCTGAACAGGCGACCTGCCGTAACACCATCGAGGCAACACAAATTAAAACGTCAACCTATATTTAGCCTTCAAAGATGATGGCTGCCCAGCAGACATACCGGCAATATACGAGCCACGTGGTAGGAAATTCAAAGCGACGAGCGACACGACAGGACAATTGTTTCTAAAATAGACCGTTCATGATGCGTCGTGTCGACTAGCCGTAAACACAAAGAGTTGGGAATACGCTAGAAACGTCTTTCTTCCCGCTTCACTAGCGAGCGCTTGCAACCGAGTTGCATCGGTCGCACGTCCGCTAGTAAATAATCGCTTATCGGGGGCTGTTGGGTACCAATCGATCATTTCACGGAATCCCATCCAACTTGCCACCGATTTCCTATAACTATCCTTGGGACCACCGCGTAAGGTGCAATATGCCATCGCATTGCACCATACCAAGTCATCGCGAGCGCATTCGCGAGACAGTTATCGAAGATTATTTCACGCGGCGGTCGCTTCACATTCGAGTCCGTGACCTTGGAAGTTTTTGTGGACGTTTTGGCGGGAACCGTGTTCCCGAACCGACCTGGATAGCCCCGTGACGTGTGTCTGCCGTGCTGGGCGCGTTGCTGGTGCTGGAGCGGAGGAGGCGCCTTCGCCGTGCGAGCGGTCCCCCTCTTCCTTTGAGTCCAGGGTGGTGCCTATTTTAGTCCCCGCCGCATCAGGGGCACTCGAGAGAAGTTTGACAAAATGGCAACTGGCTCTAGAAGTCACAGTTCTTGGTGCAAAGCGACGTGTAAATTTTAAGACAAAGGAGCAACATAGCCCAGAAATATGAATATAAGGCAGTGACAACCGCGCGCTAGGAAGCGAGAGGATGGCCAAGGCTGTACCTTAGATTTCCACTCACACTCCATTCAATTTCCACTCTTTTTTTTTTCTATTTATTTGTTTGTCAACAGTGACTCATTTCGCAAATTACAAAAAAATCTTACAAAGAAACGGGAAAAATACTGAAACTATCACTAATAAGAGACAAACACCAACATGATATACATTTCTTTTTACGGGTCTAAGTCTAACGGTGTAACAGAGTTAAGTACATTTCGAAACGATATGTACAAACGC
Source organism: Incurvaria masculella (assembly GCA_946894095.1). Taxonomy (NCBI): domain Eukaryota; kingdom Metazoa; phylum Arthropoda; class Insecta; order Lepidoptera; family Incurvariidae; genus Incurvaria; species Incurvaria masculella. The sequence continues at coordinate 23,529,658 of OX335647.2, forward strand.
TACCGAGTGTATAAGTAAGCTAAATATGAAATATAATTACATCTAAGGAAACACACAGTAAACATTTGCAAATTGGTGGACATTTTTCTTTCAACAATATTCAACACGATGACGACATTGAGACTGGAATATCTTTTATCATGTGAGCTTGATTTATTCCAGGATTTAAAAAATCCACTGATAGGCGACGATTTATAAACGGTCGATTGAACCAAAGCAATCAGCCAATTTCCTTCTCCGCCAATATCAATGCCTAATACCAGTTTGCAGTGACGAATCGACTAAGCTGAACGCGCCCATGACCACCCATGACACCGTGGCAATAATATTGGCGAGACGCGGGTGTTTACAAATCATGCTAGACGGTCTGTTAGTAAACTCTTCGTTGTCAGTCGGTCAGGGTCGCGCGACGCTCGTTCTGAGTCACCAGCGAATAACGACAGAATCATATTACTTATTATGTGACAAGAGTGTCGATCACCAGAAACAACATTCGTCACGTGTCGCTGAGGTGATGATACATTTCGGACGATACGCGCAATCTTTCTGAGACAGTTGTCTGCCTCGACCATAGCAGCCATGGACCGCTTGATTGGTTCAACGCCCAGCTGTAAACTTTCTGTGATATTCAGTATCGATACATAGGTACCGTGCGTATACTATTCAAGTACGGTTAACCACTCCCTAAATATGTGATGGTTATTTAAATTGGTGTTACCAGGCCCTCATTTCGTGTTACACACATTGCACCTTGCTTCAGGTTTGATTGAGTGGCAATAAAATAAAGAGAGATTCGTAACGTTCTTCAACGGAGGCTAAATGGCGCCATATCCATTTTCGAAATCGAAACATCTATGTAGACTATTACATGCCAAAATATGGAATGTAAACCTAATCGACCATACAGTGTTTTGGTAGAAATAATGTTTTTATAGAATAGTCTCAATTGAGGATCGGAGATGAGAATTTATAAAAGTATTGTTTATGACAATACCTTGTTTACCCGTAGAGTAATTAATTTTACCGAGGTTTTTACCGCGCTTTATTTAATGACGCCAATAATTACAGTATTAGCGTAACGAGTATGTCGATGGTAACGAGTCAGTTTTCTCCACTTCAAAACACTACTGTGTATACGTAAACGAATACAAGTTTGTCTATGAGGTGCGGTGAATGAGATAGTTCGTGCAACCCACGCTGCGCCAGAGCACCTCCATAGCAGGGCCTGAATACGGCGACGGCGGCGGCAGCGGTGAGGTCGTCGATCCGTAACCGAGGGCGAACGTATCAATTCTACGCAGGGACCTTTCAATTGATCCGCTAACAGCTTTATTCACTTCATTCACGCACGCTACTTTATTTGTAGGGTATTGGTGCGAGCCTATTGAGATTGTTTTATATCCTTACATTATGCTACACGGATCGGAAATACAAAATGTCCGATTCGATCCATACGTGAATTAGCCAACGCGTATTTACCGATAAACGGAGGAAGGTATTTTTTACAATACTGTAATTGTAAACACGGAACAATTTTTCATTGCCGTTTCAATCATAGTTTTATCCAATGCGGTGGTACCCACCCGGGCGGATTTAACCCCACCATTTACAAGGGCAAGATGAACTACAGTGTTACATGGCCTCCGCACCATGGAACAGCTCGCATTCGTAACGAAATGCTCTTGTCTATCTCAGAAAGAGAAAGAAAGCGGTGCATTACCGGGCGAGCATTTGAATACCATAACCTCTCGCATGAAAGGCAAGTACTCTAGCCCCTGCACCACGATGGTAAACAGCCCATAATCCACCTATGCGTAGACACAAACCTCGTCGAAATCGAGCGCTTCTCAAGTTATAAGCTAATTCAGATTTAAGGTGGCCCAACCCGGCGGGCTCGGTACGAAACCGTGCTGTTGCGCTCTGGGACCTTCTCTGTTTCACAGAATAAGACAGGCTCCGTCATGAGGAAGATGCAACATGTCCACAAAAAAGACAATGTGCATAGTGTATGATTAGGTAAGATTTACGAAAATTTTAATTTCAAAACGACTTACAGCTAAAAGTAAACCACGACCGCTGTAGTAAAAAATCTAATAAAAACCAAATAGATCATAAATCTTGATTAAATAAGCTATGTCTGATGACTTATCTTTTTACGATGTTCTTACTTTATCATTGCGTAATCCACTTCCAAAGTTATTGTATAAAACGCGCGAAAAATTCGAACTTTCGGACCTTATAACTTAGAAACCAAACACAATTTTACAATGCCAATGGTCATCAGACATCTAGTTCGATCGAATAAAGCTATTTTGAGCAAAATTTTGGATCTCTGACAAGAAATATGGGCGTGATCTTCTTTCCCCTTTTGTATGGGGAGATGAGCGGGATGGGCCACCTTAAGAGATAGTGATCACTTACTTATGAGACGGTGGTACAAATAGTGCATCAATAGATTGGCAGCCAGCATCTAGTTCCCGGGGCTCCCCCACTCTCCAGTCTACATCGGGGAAGTATAGGAACCGCCGATCCTCGCAATTTTTCAGGGGTTTGTTCCGAGCTCGCTCGCGGTATTGACTATCTTCCTCGGTCATTCGTTTATCGATGTTTCGAAAACATCGTACAGATTAGATAACGTATTGAATATTTCCACCTTGAAACGTGATTACAATAGCTACCTTCTTCAAGCTACTAAAATAGCAAAGCGTGAAGTTGTAACTGACTTAATTTAATCAACTATAACTCTGTTGTTTGACATAAGAGTAACAATGTCCATTTGAACCATATCGTAATAATACCAGGGAAACAGATTTCTTGAATGGCTGCACACGTTTGTTCGGATCAGAATTGAAGTGTCGTGTCCAGAGCCGGTAGTCTAAGTTGTCACCTAAATTGGCGTTACGGCAAACCGATCGACTGGCGTTTTCAAATGTATGGGAACTAACATTTGCGAGTCCGAGCTTGATTTGACAGCTTACTCAACGTTGCCGTTTACGTCCACTCCGCGTTTTCATACAAATCGGAAGTCCGCGTTTGACTTTGACAGCTTGAAGAAGTAAAACCACAGAATATCAAGTAAAAACTTGTATGGAGTTTGGAGAAAACGCCAGTCGATCGGTTTGCCGTAAACGCCAATTTAGGTGAGAACTCAGACTGACCACTCAGTACTGGTCGTGTCGTGTTTCTCTTAGCTAATCGTTCTTAGGTGGGCCTTCCCGCTCAACACCCCATACAAACGTGGAAAGTAGATCATGCACATATTTCCTGTCAGAGATCCAAAATTATACTCAAAACAGCTTTATTTGATCGAACTTGATGTCACGGAGCCTGGCCTTATCTTTGAAACAGAGAAGGTCCTAGAGCGCAATAGCACGATTTTGTACCGTGCCCGCGAATGAATGCCTTCCCGTCGGGAAGGTGCGTAACAAACGAATTGCAATACAAGAGGAAGTAGGGTAGGTGCGTCGGTTTACGACCAGTTACTTACTTTTCGAACTTCAAACTGAAATAAAAAATGTTTTCATTTATGATACATAGACTTTTAGTATTTATAAAGGGAGTTTGGTCATTTTAGTTGAAAGTAAAAATTACGAAATCAGTGCAGAATCAGTAGTTATTTTCTTAAAAAATCAAACGAAAAAAAGGGACAAAAAATTAGTTTACGACCACATTACTCAGTTTCCGACCACCACACATTCTAGTTTACGACCATGGCTTTATTTGAATAATTTTCATGTTCAGGTAATTACATATTGATTTTAATTTCAACATGTAACATTATATTTTACTTCACTAATTCAGAACCAAGCCCTTGTTACATTTAAAAGGTTTTTCTTGTACATCCTCATTGAAAAGTCCTGAAAAGTCAGTACATTTGAGATGGTGCTGACGAACGCAGAAGTAGCAGGCTTTTTTTTCATCTTCTTCACAATCACTCATCAATAGGTCTTCAGATAGGGCACAATTCATTTTCTGTGGTTTTTCAGTCACCATATTATCTTTGATTTTCTGCTTTCTTTCAGTAACTATATTGGTATCAATTGTCTGTAAAACATGAGGATTTATCTGTTTAGTAGTTAGTTTGTCTTATTTTGCTCGTTGCTTGTTAAGTAAAAGTATTCGACTCGTCTTTTTTAATTGCATCTTTTTTCTCGAGCTTCGCTTTATCTTCATTATCATAGTAAATTCACCACGCCGCTGATTAAATAACTGCAGGACTTCGATCTTTAATATTTTTTTATGTTCTGTTAGCTCAGGAAGATAAAGATGTTCAATAAATAGATCTAGTTGCTGTTTATTATTTTGGATGGATTTGGGATGAACATAACAGAAGTAACAGACATTCATGCTGTCTTGAATGTCTTTTATTAAGGTGATGTCAGAAAGAGATGCTAATGCCGTTGCGTTGGCTGAGCCTCGTATTTGTGCATGTTCGGGGACTTGATTTAAATCTTCGGTTGATTGTTGATATGTAATGTATTGTTGGTGATTTCTGATGCTGTGCGTTTCTAGTGATATTATGATAAGATCATATTTGTCCCTTACTCTCCAGGATGATATTGGCGCTTTCCCGATGACTTGAATAGGTGCTTCATCCATTGACACAAACGATCCAATTTCTAAAAAAATCCTGAAATGTATTATGTAGATGGAGTTTCGAGAAAGGAGTCTAGCGGTTCTCGGTTCTAGCGGTATTAAAGAATTTTGAACTTCTTCATCGGGAATTTGTTCTGGATTCAGAAACAAGTTCAGTTCAATTAAATAACAATCATGATTACTTACTACTTAGCTCTGATCTTCACTGATTACTTAGCTAACTGAGTTGCCTCTTCAGATTTACTATCTGTAGATAGTGGATTCTGTTTGATCTTCTGATGATGTCGTGTATGTGATACGATCTCTTGGAATTTTCAGTAAAGCTTTTTTGAGTTTTTTCAACTCTTTTTTAGTTTTTATGTAGATATTTTTGAGATTCCAGATCTTAAATTACTTTTCTAGTTCGATTCTGGGTTTTTTCTCGGTTTCACTTATATACCTTTATTTTTCTCTTGTATAAAAAGTTTAGGTTTTTCAAAGCCTCCCTTGCATAATATTCTTTAACTTCTTTGGTCCTATATTTATTGGTACTACATGAAAGACGGGCGAACGTATGATTGTCAACGTCGAAAGTCTTTACTTTTGTAAAATTATTACCTCCTTAATTCAATATAACCAATAAATGTAAATGCGGAAATTAATACCATAAGGCATTCTAATGGAATAAGGCATAAGGTTTAGGAGAGGTGCTTTGAGGTGAGCAAAAAAAAATATGTAAAAATAATTAACCCAAAAACATATATTTATTTAAAATATTAAAATATATTTATAAATACCAATTTAATATTTAATTTACTGTTTTGACAAATGTTGGAACCGACTAGAGAAATCCCCTTAAAGCATAGGTACATGAAAGTCAGTCCACAAAAAAATATTTCCGAACCCTATTGACCTGCATAGTAGACATGTCTACCTATGGCTAAATTAAAACTTGGAAATAATATTAAACCTGATGAAATTAATGCGTTTTTGGCTGGTCGCATACCAGATAGTGGAAAAAGTAGTTTTAATTTTACGACCATCTAATTATCCATACAAAATTAGGAGGTCGGAAACTGAACCATAAAAATGCATCTTCTTCTAGTATCCGACCACTATTGATTTTGCTGGATATATTTCGTTAATATTACAATATTTAGTGGTCGTAAACTAAAAGGATTGATTTAAAATGAAGAAGAAGGAAGCTAGACAAAAGAAAATGGATCATAAGAAGTTATTTTGTAAGACAAAGACAAACCAGTTTCTCTTCGTTTAGGTTAGTAATCCGACCACCCGGTCGAAAACTAAATTTGTGGTTGAATTCCTATTCCACTTTCCGACCACCCCGTATTAACAAATAATTGATAATATAAATGAATAATATCCATACCGAAGGTTTCTTTGATCTATAAACTTGATAAAATAACCCAGTTACATTGCAAAAGTGAGTAAAATTCGCTTAAAACTCACCTCGCGTCGATCCCCTTGCACTATTTTTCCTGCAAATACTATTCAGTATTCGCTTTTGCAATGTAGCCGAAAAATTGAGAAATTTGTGGTTTCCACTGTATAGTGTAGTCAGTTTCGATTTTGGTTTTTACTCAAAGAATAGTTATTGAAAATATGTTTCAAATCTTAAGTAATGACATATTACCCCCCATATCCCTATTAACTTGTTTTATAAGCAGCAAGTCCATGAAATGGTCGTAAACTGAACCTGGTCGGGAAACCGGCGCAATTACCCTACAACGCAAGACTTTCTACTTTCCGCCTCATTGTCTGTATGGGTGCGTTAGAAGGAAATCAATCGGCCGCTAATAACACACCGCGGGCGCCATTGTGTCTACGCGTGTATGGGTGGTCTGGTTTAACAATGAAGTTGAAAATGATGCCAATCCGATAAAGGCAATGGACATTTGACGTGTACAAGGTGAGCCAACGATGCCATAGAAGTAAGGGCTGAAGCTGTGGGAAAGGCCCCGGTCGGAGTTCGGCTAGTATGACACAATAGGTTAGGCGACCCCCGCTGCGACGACGCGACAAAGGTTATGTTCTGCAAAGGCCACCCGCGAATATTGCGCCGGGTCGCGCGCCTGCTTACAATAATAGGCTGCAGTCACATAATACCGCAGTGCAAGAGACAGCGATAACGTTTTTGCAAGAGTACTAAACTCATTTAGACCCATTGACATATACACCGTGTCCGGAATAAGGTTCCGAATACTTAAACCTAAGAAAGGTCTAAACATTGTAAACAACTTTTCCGAAGAAACTATATTAATATACCTAATAGTTTCCGAGAAAAATAATAATTCAACTTTATTAAAAAGCGGAATTTCTCCAGTGTGAAAAAGCACCATAAATATAGCGGGGCGGCGGCGGGGAGCGGAAGGGCGGTGGGGTGCGTTCCCCAGCTGTCTTGCTCGCTTTGTAGGTAGTAGAATATGGAGACATGATATTGGCGTATGGGGAGTGTCATGGGAATGCCTTGGCTGCATTACATTTGTACCGTAATCGGTTTCCGAACAGGCGTCAGCCTGCTGACTCAAGAACAATAACCGCTGCTTTTCAGCGCATTATTGATAACCGACCCGTAGCACCAACTATGCGAGAAGGTGTGTTAAACACCCGCGCTCAAGAAGTGATAGATTATTTTCGCCTACATCCTAGGACGAGTACAAGAAAAGCCGCACGAGTGTTAAACATGTCGAAATCAACAATTCATAGTGTGTTAAAACGTGATAAACAGCATCCCTATTTAATCAGAACACACGCACTGCTGCCAGCTGATCACGTTCGGAGAGTTAACTTTTGCCAATGGCTTCAACTCCAGCAGCAACGCCAACCAATGTTTGTGGAATCTGTGTTGTGGACGGACGAGAGCATGTTTACGAACAATGGAATGTGGTGGCAGATCGAGCTGCGCGTGGTCTTAGAAGGGGCCGCTGCCGCCCTCTCCTAATATAAACGTAAGTACCTAAGGTACATAATCTACCTACTATTTTATTTTTATTTTATTTATTCAGGAATCACACAGTTACACAAAATATATAAGTAAAAAAAAAATAACACATAATAATTAAACCAAAAAAGATTCCACTTAAACAAAATAACAGAATTTACAGTGATTCAAGTACAAGATACAAATACAAACCAACTAAACATATTACTACTACGCAAATTAACTCAATGTGAGATAATAAAAAGAAAAGAAGCGGAAACAAAATTTGAGATAAGAACAAAAATAAAAAACTATCTAGACCAAACAATACAAAACAAACCAAAAAACGCCTAAAATTTAACATGTTTTTTTTTATAAAATAAAATATTCTACACAAAAATCAAAAGTTCCGTTAACCTCTATAATTTTTTTATTTTACTTTCATTATCGAAAAATAAATCTAAATCAAAAAACATTTTATTATAGTTATCGCAGCTGCGTCGCAAAAAAGAGTTACTAAGGTACCTGGTCTTACTGATCGGAACGTTAAACAGGTCGCGGGATCGTGTAAAACGATTAGGGCATCGAAAGGGAACTTTACTTAGTAGGTATGGACTATCAACCTTGTTATTAAGAATTTTTTGCAAGTATTTAATGTCAGTGAGCGTGCGTCTGTTCTCTAATGAGTCAAGATTAAGATCCTCTAGGCCAAAACGAAAACTAAAATGTTTTATAAGTTTATTTTGAATTTTTTCAATAATATCTATATAAGTTTTATAGTGTGGGTTCCAAGCTGTGGAGGCGAACTCAAGGTGACTTCTGACGTATGACACGTAAAGTAATTTAAGAGTAGAAGCTTTTTTAAATGACTTAGAAACCCGCAAGATGAAACCTAGCATTTTGTAAGCTTTGTGGGCTATATGTGTAATATGTTTATCAAATAGTAATTTTTCATCAATTATAACTCCTAAATCGCGAACGTTTGAGCATTTACCGAGCACTTCGTTACCTAAAGTGTAAAGGTGACTAATAGGGTTATTTTTTCTGGAGAAAGTAATTGTCTGGCACTTTTTTGCATTTAGGTAAAGCTGATTCTTTAGGCAATAATTAGATACGTTATTTAGGTCTGTTTGAAGCTCATTACAGTGTTGTGGTTGCCGGATATTTTTGAAAATTTTCATATCGTCTGCATACAGTAGGTACTCTGAACCCCTAATACACTATCTTAGGTATTGTGGTAATGTGATGCGCGATGCAACAAATTAAACCCATGCGCGGTGAAGATGGCGCAGCGCGCTTGCAGTAGTTATTAGGGCGCAAGTATACTGATAAATAATATTTTTAATTTTTTTTTTCAACTTACTACTTTCGAACTTTCTTTGTTATGACGAGTTTACGGATAGGATATATGACCTGCCTTTTAATTATTCGTAACCTTATACCGGACACGGTGTATATATTACTACGTCCCGCTCAACTCCCCATACAAACGGGGAAAGAAGATCACGTCCATATTTCTTGTCAGAGATCCCAAATTTTGCTCAAAATAGCTTTATTTGATCGAACTAGATGTCTGATGACCGTTGGCATTGTAAAATTGTGTTTGGTTTCTAAGTTATAAGGTCCGAAAGTCCGAATTTTTTTGCGGGTTTTTTACAATAACTTTGAAGGTGGATTACGCAATGATAAAGTAAGAACATCTAAAAAGATTAGTCTTCAGACATAGCTTATTTAATCAATATTTATAATATTTTTGGTTTTTGTTCGATTGTTTAATACAGCGGTAGTGGTTTACTTTTAGCCATAAGTCGTTTTGTAATTAAAATTTTCGTAAATCTTACCCAATCATACACTATGTACATTGTTTTTTTTTGTGAACATGTTGCATCTTCCTCATCACGGAGCCTGTTGTTCTTTGAAACAGAGAGCAACAGCACGGTTTTGTACCGTGCCCGCGAATAAGTTAGTCCCGCCGGGTTGGGCCACCTTAAGAACAGATAAACTTGCTTGCTTGGTAGAAAAAAACAGTGCATTCGTATTGAACTTCCAAGATATCATAGGTTCAAGCCACATGTTTAAAACTTATTTCTATTTTATCTAAGTTTGGAACTAGCTACATTTGATTGTGAATCACTCGAGAACTCATGTCAAGCCGGGCCCACGTTTGTTCCCACAACACTGAATGAACGATGACAGAAACGGCTCCAATTCAATTAAAGGGAAATTGTTGGCGTGGCAACTCCTTATGAATTAGCTGGAGTAACCAGACGTTCCCTGGGTTTTTAGTTTGAGATGAAAATTAAAAAGATTTACGTTGAAGATCACTTTTTTACCTTGAAAATGTTCATACAGAAATAGAAAATAAGTATTTTGGAAGTTATATAAGCATTTATATAAGTCATTTTATAAATAAGCATCGATATCGAGCCATCTCAAAATCGGTGCTTATAGAATATAAAAACCGACGCTGCTGTTTTTCACTTTATCGCGGTGTTTTTTAGATAGCTTGTGAATTACACGACTCGGCTAAATGTATCACTATTACAAAATACACGGCAAAATTGATTTTCAACACCATTGAGAGTTCGTGTCATAAATGTTCGCTTTATATTCAAATATTCCGCGAGCACGCTACGATTTGCGTGAAAGCAAGCGGATCTTATTCTCCAAAATCGCTCACGTTCGCGCCAGAAAACACTTTGGCAGCAACACTCCGTTAGAAGTGGAGCAACAACCACCGTCCGAATCTCGCAGTGTTAACGTTGTGAATAACAACGAGGATGTCAGTGAAGCTTAAACAAGCAAACAGGATTCTACAGTCTGGATTTTACAAGCGCTCTCGGACATAACAAGCGCGGGGTAAGAACACCATAAAACCCGAATCGAAGCGAAACGATATATAATTAGACTATGTACATTCCAGAAAATCAGAGTTCACACTTCGTTTATGAGATTGAATTATGAAATCTTTAACAGATATTCCAGAGCGGTCACTACGAATTCATTTTTATTTCATTAGCTCGCAGATATTGTTCATGGAATCTGACATGGCTGGCTAATCATCACCTATCTCAATCCTTTCGGGAGAGTGGTGAGCGAACAGCGGCTTAAGCGCTGCATTCCTTGCGGACTGGCTCGGCGCCAGCAGCGCCCACGGCACCATCCGTCAGCGGGCATCGACGCGGAAGCAACGGGAAATATTCCAATAAAACGGCCACCGCACGAGCCCACTGGGGAATCCGGGAGTACTAGCACTACGCACCGTAGTGGCACGGAGCCGTGTCACTACTAAACTAGCAGAGGCGAGAGGATAGGCGTTTCAAGCATATTCCCGATTCTGTGTTAAGGAACATTTTCGCTATCAAGTTCTAAGACAAAGTGGCAATTTGCGAGTGACATCGCGGCTGCGAGGCGTCTCGTCGCGTGCCAGGTTCCGGCGAGTGTCACACAACTCACCCCAACGTCTTTATCCTACAAAGCCTTGGCGGCGGCGGCGTAACTCTTAAATCAATACACGCGTTCCGAACACACAGACCCAACACTGGTCTGTGGCCGCACACGACAAGGACACATCTAGATATACGGCGAGCTAAGAGAATCGCCTCCAAATACCGTAATTTTTTCTCCACATACAGCTATTACAATCGATTACTACAGTTTTTTCTCTGTGTAAGTTCTCGTTCGTCATAGGTATTTTCAATATGCGGTTAAATTATATTTTAATAAAATGTAACCGTAAGGACATCTAGATTGTTTGGGCTTCGATTTTAGTATGATTGTGTAGCCAAAACACCATGAAATATCCTTGATTCGGGACTTTGCATTGTTACTTGGAAACCAACTAAACCACTCACTGACGACAGAGCTGGTTGTTATCATCACCAACAATTCTGCGGTCTTTCAGCGGAGGTCTCTCATTTTTCGAACCGTTTAAACGTGCCCTTTAATTGCTGGGCAGCTGATGCCAAACATAGTGGAGCAGTACATAGATGGGAGCAATATAGAGCAACCCAAATATATTTTCGGCAATTATCCAAATGATATGGAGCGATATTGCTCCACCGCTCCATGCTTTTCGTGTCGCCGTTGAGTTATTTATCGAATTGCCACGTATCCGGGCACTTGCTCGCCCCATTCAGGCAATTAATTTCTCCATGAATGGTTCCATACTTGTCCATAAACCATGTTGCCAGAGATTGCTGGATGCTATGACAACGAAATCGAAAATAAACTAATAAACTTGGTTTATTTTTCGGTGACGGCAGGGGCGGCGGTGGCTGTGGACAAATTCTAGCATTTTCTGCAACACTTTTGTTAGTGAGGCCGCTCCGGTCATTTCAAAAAGTCCTGTGAGTATCCGTAGGTCGGAGGAGAGGGTCGCAAAGGAGCAAACATTCACATCGGCCAATATGGCTGGGCTGAAACAAGTTCTACCACGCATGCATGAACCCACGTCTATCGCCTGGGAGAGTTCACTTCCGGCTAGCGCGCAGAACAATACAACTTGCAGTGGGATCAATTACTGCCGCTTTGTGCAAAGTCATCGCGCAACATGTTAACGTGGAGCAGTATACATGTAACAATAACCGTATATGTGCATCAAAGGCAATTTTCTACGTACCTATCGAGGCAAAGGTATATGCGATAGTGGTGAACACTGAAGAGAAAAGAAAGGAGAAATGTCGTGAAACGTCATTACACCTGAAATCAAGATACATTCTATTAAGTGTTGGGTTCGATATAATTTGAGGAGAGGAAGGCAGCGGGGCAATCTGGCTAGAGCCGGCGAACGCGATAGTTGTGGAATAATGAATCAGGTTGCACATATAAAACATTTAAATGTACTGTGGAATAAACTACGGTTTAAGCAGTGAAGTATTTTATTAATACACACTATATAAAACACAGACAAGTTTCTACATAAGAAAATATAAAAAAAACTACTTTTAAAGTTGTGCGCTAACATTGGTGCTACATGTTTTAGTTTTGTTTTTTATTCAACTTCCAGCTAAACGAACATGGCATATGGAATTTTGGCGCAATTATCCCACGACGTGCTTGCTGCAGACGCGTGTCGACGCAGAAAAGGGCATCCGTGGGCAGGAAGTATGCGGCGGCGGCGGTGATGGTGGTTTCTTTATGCCGATTCGGATGTTCGGTGGCTATCGTCGCTTAATCTGACTCACTGACGACCGTTACAGGACACAGAATTAGAAATACGCTATAACTGCCTACCGTCTCGCTTCACTAGCGCGCGCTAGTCGCAGTCTTATATTCAAAAATTAAGTTGCGGCGGTCGCAAGTCTACTAGTAAATAAGGCTCCACACACGTCGGGACAAGGTTTCATAAAAAGGGCGACTTCTTCTAGTATAATCATTTTTGTTGCAAACATAAAAGTGTTTAACCGTGTATACTTCAAGGCAAAGCAGCATAAGCGGAGCCAGATTTTGGCACAGAGTGGGGATAAATCAGGAATTTCCAGTGGGTAAATATAGGTAGCTCAGTTTGAATCTAACATAGGACGCGGCAGGGAGGCATAGCACGTCCAATACGCCTGCGAAAGAGCAACATATCCCAGAAGTATGAATGCATTTGCATGCTTAATTTAAGTTTAGATTGAATTAAGGTTTTTATGTGAAGACATGTTTTTGGCTTTTGACAATTACATTGTCCATTTTGTATATTCGTTGTAAATAAGCTGTAAGTTTTCCAATAAATAAATAAATAAAATAAATGTCTAAAATAGTGAAGCGAGAGGATAGGCACTTCTAGCCTATTCCTAATTCTGTGGTTCCAGGCCCACGCGGAGGCTCTGCCCCCGCCCCGCCCCGAGGCGCGCCCAAAACTCGACGCACGCGATCATGAACATCCGGGTGCCTTTGACCGATCTTTTTTGGCTCGAGAGTGGGCGGCGACGACGGCACTAAACGAACTACATCAATTGGCAAGTTTCACGTTTGCTCTCGATTCGAAATACACAAATCTATAGATGGTCCGGGTCACAGCGACGCCTGGTGCGGACCTTTCAATGATTTATGTGACCCACAATAGGGGCGAAAATATCTTTGGGATCCTTGCGAAATTCCTTCTTCTGGTAATCTTCTGGTTTTCATCGGCGAGTGTGTAGGTATGTAGAATTGAATGTGAATAGAGCCTTGCAAAAAGAAAAAAATATGTGAATACATATACTGCAAGGTTGGACAGGCAGAGCGAGCACGGAAATTTTGCAACTTGCGACGCACAGAATAAGATTACAGGAGCGTCAAGACTGGACTGTAGGGCCAAGTCTGATACAGAATGAGTTTTACTTTTACTAAAATTTTTCAGACACAGAAACTGTGAGACCAGATATTGAATAGTAAAACCATAATATCAAAGACATTAACACTGAAATATTTGAGTGTGAATTACTAGATAAATATTCGGCCAAGTACGAATCGGTCTAGCGCACAGAGGGTTCTGTACCATCGTACAATGTTTAATCACCTTCTCCTTTCGGTCTCGCTTTGACAATCGTGACATTTATCGCGCGCTCTAAAAATCTTCTGAGAAAAAAAGGCATAAAAGATTCACCATGTAATACGCTGAGCCGTTTGAATTATTTATGTATAGAAGTACATAGTACTTATTGTGTGGAGCTCGTAGAAGCGAGTCAAGGCGGAGTGTCGCGCAAACATCTCCCGCCGCGCCGCCGAGACAATCCGGCGCCGCTCCACTGCGACTGCGCAGAACTACCTACGCCCAATGCAGCGCGAACACTGTCCCGGACCATAGATAAAAAGTAAGGAGTTATGCCATCTAGCGCGTTCCAATTTCCAAAAAAATATTATAGCCACTCCAGGGTGGAAATATAACCATTCCAGAATGAAATTATAGCCACTCCGGGGTGGAAATATAACCATTCCAGAATGAAATTATAGCCACTCCGGGGTGGAAATATAACCATTCCAGAATGAAATTATAGCCACTCCGGGGTGGAAATATAACCATTCCAGAATGAAATTATAGCCACTCCGGGGTGAAAATATAACCATTCCAGAATGAAATTATAGCCACTCCGGGGTGGAAATAAAGGACCTGTGTCTTTACTACCAGTGTTCAGCAAAATTTTTGAAAAAATTCTTGAACAAAAATTAGTAAATTTCTTTGACATTCAAACTGTAATTAATTATAAACAATTTGGGTTTCGTAAGGGTAGGTCAACAGGAGATGCCATTGCGTCAATGATGAAATCGGTTTTAACTTCTCTAGATAACTCGATGAGTACCTACGGCATTTTCTGTGATCTATCAAAAGCATTTGACTGTGTAAATCACGAAATACTGCTAGGGAAACTAGAACATTATGGTGTTAGAGAAAAAGAATTAAGTATATGTAAATCATATCTATCAAATAGAAAACAAGTCTGTGATGTAAACGGCACTAAGTCTGATGTAGAATCGATCACTATGGGTGTACCGCAGGGCTCAATTCTGGGACCATTGTTCTTTTTGATTTACATTCATGACATTTCAAGCTGCATCGCAACAGACATCGAGATGGTTTTATTTGCTGATGACATATCAGTAATTGTAAAAGATCAAAATATATCGGACCTGCGGGTGTCCTTTATACAAGCCATAAACTCACTAAAATTATGGTTTGAAGCCAATAACCTCCTTTTAAATGTAAGTAAAACTAACTTAATGCACTTTGTGCTGGGGACCCAGAAACGCTATGTGAATTATGATGTTTTAAATGCAGCACATGATTTGTCTTTGAGTATAACTAAGGAAGTAACATTTCTTGGTGTAGTATTTGACAATCGTTTTACATGGAAACCACATATTGATAAGCTTGCTGCTAAGCTTAGCTCTGCATGCTATGCAGTAAAAAAAATTAAGGAGCTTTGTGGTTTAGAAGCTGCTAAATCTGTCTATCATGCCTATTTTCACAGCATAATGTCATATGGGCTGATGTTCTGGGGTGATGCAGCTGAAGTAAATCGTATATTTGTTTTGCAGAAAAGAGCACTGCGATGCATGCTAGGCATGAGGACGCGAGATTCCTGTAGAAAGGTGTCTGGTGACGTAGGAATCTTAACTTTGCCAAGTGCTTACGTTTTTCAAAACATCTGCTATGCAAGAAAACATATAAATGATTTCACCCTTAACTGTGATGTTCATAACTATAACACAAGACACAAGAACAATGTTAAAGTCATAAATTAGTCAAAACATCTAAGAGTTTTATATGTAACATTTTATAATAAATTGCCCAAAGAGGTGAGAGATTTATCTGAAAATTCTTTTAAAGTTAAGGTTAAGAAGTTGCTAACACATAAGGCTTACTATTGTATTAAAGATGCCCTAGCTGATAAATTTGAATTTACTGAGATTTTGACTGCCTGCTGACTGGGTACAAAAAGTATCCTATTATTATTACTATTTTGACTAATTTTATTTTTACTAATTTTTGACACATGATACATTTTGTATCTTTACTACTTTTATGATAAGTACTACCTGTAGTATGAAATTACTAACCAAGCAATTTTGATTTGATACAATTTCGTATCAATAATGACGAGGGCTCTATACACCCGAATTTTATTTTTATTTTATTTTAGTTAAGCATTATTAGTTTCTCGGTATTGGTCAAAATCTCATATAGGAATACATTATTACTTTATTGATAGGGATGCTCTCAAACCATTATACTCTTAATTGTCTGTAGGTGGTAGCATTTAAAGGGATATGTAACTATGTGATCAGCTGACAGTAGTAGTTTATGACAAAACTCATAGTATTAAAACCTAATGTGCAAGTGTTTCACAGTGTTGTGTTGCCACTGGAGCAGTGCATCGCTTAAAGGTCCTTGCTTGCGGTGACGCTTGGCTCAGGTTATCTCTTTCCCTAAAATATGGTTGAAAGAGGTAATGGCTGTGCCCGGCGTGATGCTCGTGAACGGGTGCTGTTGGTGGGGACTGGCCTGCTCCAATTGGCAACATATTAGTTGGAGGGGATTGTCTTTGCAAATAAAATGATATTTGTCATGAACTGTTGCATACGGCATGGATTGTAAATTTTTGTGTATTCATGTGAATTTAGTGTTTTACCTATGTTTTTGTTAAAATAATTGACAAACACTTTTGTAAACTTAGACTAAGTGGACGTTGAAAAAAAAAAACAGCGGATTTTCTTTCCAGTTCTTCTTCGCTGTGTTTTGTTTTGCTGAACTGGCCAATGCTAAAATATGACAAATCCGAGTGCAGTGTACTGTCTATGGATGATGAATAAACAATACAATACAATTCCAGAATGAAATTATAGCCACTCCGGGGTGGAAATATAACCATTCCAGAATGAAATTATAGCCACTCCGGGCTGGAAATGTAACCATTCCAGAATGAAAACTTTAACCATTTCAAATGTTTGTGGGTTGACGACCGGATCTCGGAGTAACATTGGACCTTTATTCCAGGGGTCATTCCGGACGCGTGGAGTAGCAATGGGAATCGTTCCCTTTTGTAGTCGAAAAGACCCATCGCTAGTATGTACTTTAACGTACGAGTCAATAGGTAGAAACAGCTTTAGAGTAAACTACAGAGCATGAACTGCCATGCCAGCCACCTGCACCCCTGCGAAGAGTAAACGCTCTTTTATTGTAAGTCGTTAGCTGCCTTTTAGACTTTTTTGGAATGTCTTGTCAGTCTCGGTAGCCGCGCGAAGTCTTGCGATACAAATGAGGTGAAGCAACTCTGGGCGCGGTTTCTGGATTGGTGACCGCATATTGACCGTTGAAGTAGCTGTGGTTCACATTTTACGTAAAAGTGTAGGTCCCCCTCTTTATTTACTATGTGGTAGGGTTATCCTACCCGGGTTAGCGCCATCGCATTGACTTAACGATGGTCAAGGTCGCAAAGAAAATTGTCCGCGTTTTCCATCCGTTCAATCTGCATCCGTTCATTATTCTGCAGAGGAAGAGTTTAGTCCAATCCCACTCTGTCCAGTTTTGAACCAAATTTATTATTTTCCCTAACCAAATTACCATATATCCATTTCACTTAAAAAAAAATAGTTCCAAGTTCATTAAATTCGCCGAAATCACTCTGCAATTATCAATATAGCTGACGCTATTTGACTATCTAAAGAGACTCTACATCACAATGCACAGAGCGCGTCGTCGTGTCGTCGAACAAATAGAGGACAGCCCCCGAGACTCGCCAACCTATAAATAAACGGAGAAATTGTTCCTCGCAGGAACCGGTGCTGGTTTCTGGTGGAATTGTGGCGGAATACCGCTCACCACACCACACTATTTGCGGTGACAACTGCACACCGACGTCAGCTTTGCGTGATTGTGATAGAATATAACGAGGTGATCAAGTTCCCATACGTTTTCGCCAGCATGGTTTTCGCAGCCGCTCTGAATGTTCGAAAACCCATGGGCGTCGTCGGGCACGTTTAGATTCTGGTTGCCGCGCTTAACATACGTCGTGTCGGTTTCCTGAGACAAATTAAGAAATATGTTTCTGAAATTATGCACATTAATAAATCAAATTGGAGCTACGTTTTAGTTTTTTAGGGTTCCGTACCCAAAGGATGCCAAGGGAACCTCAAAATAATAAAAATTAAAAAATTAAAATCATACCATAGACGCGATTTTTTTGTGTTAAATCTTGTACGATGGTACGGGACCCTTTGTGTGTGATTTCAGACTCAAATCATCAATATAATTTAAATACTCAACTGTTTTGGCAAGCGGAGTGCGGAGCTTACGTTGTGATGGTGCAAAGTGATGCGTTGCTTTGGGTTGGTTTTCCGAAGCTCGGTGATAACTTGTGGTAGACAGATTTTGTAAACCTCCACCATAAATCATCGCAACGGCCTGACGGCCTAGCGTCCGCCTTATGGCCTACACCATCTCATGAAAACGTGAGATGTGTTGGCTACGAACGTGGCCACCATTTTCTTTGAAAGGCTTCGGGAGTTAACAACTCTCGTCAGTTTTGGCCGATTTATCTTGGAAGATGCACACGGTCTGTAGCTGCTTAAA
The DNA here is from genome assembly GCA_946894095.1 of Incurvaria masculella. Classification (NCBI taxonomy): domain Eukaryota; kingdom Metazoa; phylum Arthropoda; class Insecta; order Lepidoptera; family Incurvariidae; genus Incurvaria; species Incurvaria masculella. Next base: position 23,548,212 of record OX335647.2, read on the forward strand.
ACCAGGATCACAGGCATAAATCCAAGATTAATCACCACTGATGATTTTCTAGACGTGACTTAAACCTGCTCGGTTGAATGATTCCTGGCGTGTCTCTGAGTTTCTTCGGGGTGGGGTGTGGGTTAATAGGCCCCGGCCACAGAAGTAACACTACCACGTACTAAAACCGGGGCAATTATATAAACATGTTTGCTAAGGAGTAAGTAATTGTATCGGCAAACAGAATCAGCGCCGAAGAAGCTATGGCGCGGCGACGGCGGTTCGGTCCCGGTGTTGGCACACGTCTGCTAACGTTTGTTCAACTTATTTGCAGCCCGGCGCGGCGACGAGACGTGGCGGTCACGGTTAGGGGCAAGGATGAGGCATGTCATTAAGTTCTGTGGATGTGTGACGTGTGTCAGAAACCGACTTGTGAGCATGTGTGAAGAATGTGCTTCTGCGCAGGATTTTTGACCAACCGGTTAAGCTGCTTGCAATAAATCATATGTTTATATTAATAACGGCATTTAGTAGAGTACCACCCGTGGAGTTAGTCACTCAGGGAATCTGGTGTACGATTGTTTAGTAATCTCAGTAATCTTAGGTGGGAGTCCGAGGAATCTCTGGATATCTGGAGGCAACTTAGGGAATCTGGGAATCTTAAGGAAATTCTTGGCAATGTAACACATGAATTGGTAAATTGAGTAATGTTAGACGCGGGAGTTTGAGGAATGTGATGACCATTGTCCGATCACCTTTTTTTGGTCATTCGTAAAACAATCCAGTTTTCCAGGGAAATTGAAGAGATATTTTTATTTTCGGACACCATCATCGGCCGCACGACCTTTTATTTTGCTCATTCGAAAAAAAAATCAGTATTCATGTGAAATTGGGAGATAAATTTTCTGTTCCTGAGTGACCAGAGGCGGCATAATTTTTTTTTTTGCTCTTTCGAAATGTCTGCTCAAACGAAGCTTTTTGGTTATTGTAGGAATCTTGGAGTCCTTTGTAATCTTAAGAAACCCCGAATGTTTTGTGTCCTAGAAATATTTAGTCTCCAGGAATCTTTGGAAAACTTTAGAAATCGTCAGGAATCTTTGGAAATCTCCAGGAATCTTTGGTAGTCCTTAGGAATCCTTAGGAATATAGAAATCACAAAAGAACCCTGGTATATTTGACTATTGGTAATCTTAGCCCCGAGTGGACGAAGAGACTGCTGAGTTAATCAATGTTCAAACACGTCACTTTTAGTGAATTGCATGAAGTTCCTTCCATACTGTCCAAACCAAATTACGTGTTTAATCATACGTTGACGTTGATTTAGATTTTTTGTCCTTTCGTGCACTCGGCCCTTAGTGTACACTTTTTGCTCGAGTGACTGACCCCTCGGTACCGCCTATGGTCTCTTATGGACGATCCTTACCTTATTCAAAAAGAAAAAAATCCTTAACTTATTCAAAAATAAATAGGGGGATTTTAATTGTTAGTGCATCTTTCCCTAATCAGCAGGGGAACAATGATCCAGGTTTTCGGATTTCGCGGTAGTTTTCTTGCATAACGCGATCCCGCCTGCGGTCGAAACGATAAATCGTGCCGACTTTTTGTCCCGCAGCGCGGCGCGGTGAGCTCACCATTCATCAAGACAGGCAAAAACTACGTCCGATTCGGGTGGTGATGCGAGCTCCTCGCCGACACCGGGCGGCGGACAAGGTCGTCGCTCCTGCAGCGGGACGCGCAGACGTGCGGCGGCGACGGCGACGCGTCGGTTGAGTTCGACGACAGAATAACGACTGCGGTGCGGCAGCGCCCGCGGAATGACAACGAGCTGACAGCGCGCCGCCACCGCCGCGCCGGACACATTTTGGCGGGTGGTTCAGGCGCGAATTGAGGATTGGGTATGGATTTACGGATGACGAAAAAGGTCATGCAGCTAGTTTCTAGGGGTCGTGGAGCCCTTTTTCAACTCGCGGAAATACTTTATTTTCGAATGACTAAAACAAGGTCAAACGAGGGTTTTCAAGTTCACGAGAACATTGCTTTTGAATGGCTGCGAAGTCTCGGTAAGGGGAATCTCATCTCAAATTGAGGGCAAGGGACCTTCACGCGCGTGAAGGAAGCAGCACGGAATGGGATTTAAAATGGCGGCTTGTACATAGTCGAATAATACGACAATCAGCAAATAATCAAAGGCAAATCTAATCGAATCGAAGTAAAGAGCGAAATAAATTTTCAATTAGATTTGACTTTCATCTAAGACGTTATGGTTACAACAATTTTAAGACGTAAAAAATGTTTTTTTCTCATATTCATCGATTGTGTTTAATAATCTGGACAAAAAGTGCGTCACTCAATATGCGCTACCAAATCGCAAAATACGAGCAGTTGATATTTTTCATCTCTTAGTGAAATTGAACATGAAGTGAACGTGACGAGTTTAGTTGTGCAGTTGAAATGTTTGTAAGATAACTTGGCTGGAAAAAATCCTAGGTCCGATTCCTGCCACGTGAGGAGGCAAGGCTGGCACGAGGCAAACAAATAACATTATAAAAGCATTGAAAGACACAATAACCAGTTTAACATAGTATTATCAAAAAAATATTGGCATTATCTCCGAAATCTTGCAAATTCAACATCCTATTGTTGAGAGTTTGGGTCTAACTAACTAATTAATAATAACCACAGAACGGTCCGACCGTGTGACATTGTCGCAGGCTATATAAAAGGCGCGATTGAGGACACGAAGGTGGACGCGGTAACTATTGAAGTGACGGAATTGGGGATAGGCTAAAAATGTCTATCCTCTCGCTTCACTATAGTGTGCTTCTCGCAGTCAAGCCGCATTTAGAGATGCTTACGTTGAAATACTAATAATAAGCAGGTGGCAAATGTTGTAAATAAAATCTTGTTTAGACAATATATAAAAAAATATTAAGACGAATTGGGACTCCTACTATTAAGTATAACTATTATTAAGTAGGAGGTTCGGCGGATTGTTAGATCCGCTAAAAATAGGAGGACGTATGAGGCCCGTAAATGCGGCCTCAAGCCTCATTTGCGTATGCTTAAATTTGTGCATGATTACGTCAATCTGTTAGCATGGTCTGACCGAATTCTACTGCGTGAAACCTTTTGCGCACGAGTCATCCTAGTGTTGTCTCTTTCTAATACTCTAATTAGATTGCGATGACACATCATACAATTATCAGCGGTGACATCATGCGAAAGCGAACTGCAAGCAATTCACTTCACCTGCGAATTGGACACGTGTTCGCCGGCCATGTTTGACGAAATGGCAAATTGTTTATTTACTTAGTAATAGTTCTGATTGAAGGCAATAGTGAGTGTTCGACTGTTTAACAGAGGAGTTATATGGCCTCGCAACAAACGGCGCGGTAGGTGGCGATAGTGAAGCGAGCAGACAGGCATTTCTAGCTGATTCCCACTTCTTTGAGCGGAGTGGAGGTGCGGGGTGCGGCGGCGGCGGTTGCTGCCACTCCGGCACTCCCCCAGCCTGCCGTATATCGCCCTACTCTATTAAACACGACACGTGACTAAATTATATTTACGTCATACTAGCTGCGGTGTCCGGCGCCGCTCGGGACAACCGCTTCGCGTGGATGTCGAGCTGTGATGTTTCGGTCACAAAAAGTAGTCCACGTGCCACGACATACATTATCTACCCACCAAGATTCACAACCCGCCAGATGGGACGACGACATGAAGTGCGTCGGCGGAAAGCAGTGGTTCCGTACCGCTGAGGGCCGGGAGGACTGGAGAAAAATTGGAGAGGCGTATGTCCAGCAGTGGACGCAAACACGCTGACTGACTGACTGACGGAAGATTCACAAAAGAACTTTCCAATTTCAGATATTGGAATAATAGCACCATGAGCTAGGCCCAGGCTAAAGGGAGCTTCATCTCTCGAATCCAGTGGAGCAACAGTTTGGAAAATCAGGAGTTTATTAGGAAATTATTTATTACGGGGTCGCATTTGTGAATAAATTATTGAAAGGAATACCATATTCAAGGGATTGCTTTATTTCCGATCACACTTCTGTAAACCAGAGGTGAGCGGCCGGGCGGCGGCGCGGCAACCAGCAATGGCTCGTCGACACATGAAGTAGGTGTAACCATAACGTCTAAGCGCGTTCACCCCGACATGCCCCGACCACCGCCCCGACTGTTTATCTAAACCTATATTTTACTCAAGGCTACCGCGTCGGCGCCGGACTGTTTAATTTAAACATTAAATTTTAACATGCTTGACAAAAAATATCAGAGATTTCAAGAATTCTCATACTCCATTACGCCCGCTTGCCTGGAGGGGTGGCGCCATACTGGTGCGATCACAACGCATTTATTTCGTTACTCCAGAGAAATTCATTGTGCATTCACCAAATTCAAATTATTATAAAAGCTTCATTCAACTATTCATACATGCTCTATGATTACGGGTGCTAGCATAGTGCTACGTATTAACTATAGCGAGGTGCTTCATCAATTATCGCAATAATCGCACGACAGTTCCACAAGCTACTGCTTCGTAAATCAGTTCCCTCGTTTTTTCGTCACATTCGCTTGTCCAAACCATTTCGTTCATAACCTCCTAAATTCACGATCGTGGTTTACTTTCAGCTATAAGTCGTTTTGTAATAAAAAAAATCTTAAATCATACCAAATCAAAACCTATGCGCATTGTCTGCTTTGTGACCATGTTGTGAAGGTCCCAGAGCGCAATAGCATGGTTTTGTACCGTGCCCGCGAATGAGTTAGTCCCGCCGCGGCGCCCCCGCGCCGGGAAGGGCCACCTCAAACTTCTTCGAATTTAAATATTTGCTTGGTACGGTTAAACTGCGATACGCGATTCAATGCAAATTATATTTTCATAGACTGAAAAAACTTTCTTGATTGCACAATTTGTTGCGATAGACCACTGCGATTGTGGCGTCTATTCAGACGTTACGTTGGCCAGGACGTATGCTAATCGATAGGACATATGCTAAGTGGTACACGGGGAAAGCTGACAGCGCATCTAGTAGTTTTAGATAATATCGATGGTATTTATGGAATACGTTAATCGTCGCCGGTCGTAATGTTGACTGTCTGCACCCCTCCTGTAGTCTGGAGGTCACACGCACCCCTCTCCCTAATTTTATAGTAGGGAGGGACTATGTTTACACCTACATCGGAATCGTTTGCTTTTGTTTGGACTTAAGAACGGCCCGTAAGCTATGCTCCCCATAAAAACGTAGTTTACTAATTATTTGGAAACCGCTATTTCAATTAAATTTAATATCTAATATAAGTTAACAAATATCTGCGTCTGCACGCTTTTGTTTTTTTTTTATTAGAATCGAATGAAATTAAAGCAAAAAGAAAATCTTCTTACGAATTTTGTTTTCTCTGTGGTTTGACCCAGAATACATTCATCGAAAAAACAAAGACATGCAGACACAGATATTTGTAGCCTAATATTGGATACCAAATATCAAGTAAATTGGAACAGTGGTTTTCAAATTATTAGTAAACTACGTTTGTATGGGAGGCGAAATTTTCTGATGCTTACGGGCCGACCTTAAATTGGATTTATGAGATCAGTGTACTACGCATGATAGGCGCGTATCAACGTATGATGCAGACAATATTGTGAGGTCAAATCCGACACGGTTTAGACAGCATTCAAAATTAGTATAGGTATAAAAATATATTATACAAAGTGCCATTGCATGTAGGTGCGATAAATTAAGAAATTAACATGGATTCGATTCAATATGTATATGAGAAGAACATAGCGTTAGTAATCACTGTAACTATACGAGAATTCAGAATTTCACCCTGTCCAGGAATATCTTACCTCAAAGTAGAACCAATCATTCGTGTCCAGCACAGCGCGGCACGTCCAGGACTTCACTCAAACTGGAACGAAAAGAGAAAAAGTGAGCTACGACTGCCGCGGGAGGTCGATGGTCTACTCCATACGCCACATGCATCGGTGTTCGATCATAGAGGTTACCCATAACTAGGTGCAGTTTGGTTTCGAATGGCTGACCACTAGGCATTTACTTATATTCCTTAGATTCCACGTAAAACTGTACGCCTTACTTACTAAGGAGATAGGGTTAGTCCCGCCCGGATTGGTACCTTCGCATCTAATGAAAGAGTGTCGAAGCGCCATGAAAATTGGTCCACGCAGTTCAATGTAACCCTGGAATATCTTGCATGGGACATATTTATTTTTAACCGACTTCAAAAAAGGAAGGAGTTCTCAATTCGAATGATTTTTTTTAGTGGGTATGGTATAACCTATCCATGACCAATTCCATAAAAACTTTTTTTTGCACAAATATCGTTGTTACCATATAAACAAACAAATCAAGTGCAATACTTTAGTTACGTCTAAAAGATATTCGGGCATCGAAAGATCTATTCAGCCAGCAGAAGAGAGCCTTTTCAAAGCAAAAGATGATGATAGATTAACGTGTCTGTCCTTTCATGATTTAACTAATAAATTTGCTTCTAAACCGTATAAAGTCCAAGGATATTATGAGATGGTAATTCCTAATACAATTACATACACGTTTGATCAAACGTTCACTATAAATTGACCAAAATACCGTAAATCGCCAAAACTGGTCAGCGATTGCGGCGGCGGAGCGCGGGAGGGGGGCCCTTTACTGGTGGCGCCACGAATAAAACTTTTTATGTGGCCACTTTTTAGTGGGGCATAAAAGTTGCCTTAAAAGTACAGCAATGCTGTTTACAGAGAAAACACCAACGCGATCATTTACGTACGTACATGTATCATGTACGTCCAGTTGCAGTAGAATTGTTTACAATGTCACAGAAATTATTTGGCGATTTTTTTGTGCTGTGGAAACGAAAATCATTCGTTTGATGCGGACACTTGAAGTTATGTAATGACACAAATTGTTCTTGTAGTAGGTATTCATAAATATACACTGTTTCAAAATTACCGTGACCGTGATAGACAGAGGACTAACATAGTCCAGAGGCAGTTGGATGTCAGAAGAATGAACATAAAGCAGCGACATTTCTAGCCTATCCCAATTAAACATTGTACAGGAGCACGTCATCAAAATGTGCATCACTCGGACAGCAAAGGAGTAAAGAGGGAGCGGCGGGCGGCGGCTGCGGGTGCCACCGACCGGTCTCTGCCCCGGCTAAATTTAGCTTCGATTGACGAGATATTCCAAGATTGCACTCTCCAGATGCGCGCCGCAGCTGCCTCTCAACTCCCGCCGATCTGTCGATACATTTAATCGTTGGGATACCGGCGGCGACAGTTCCTCGAGTGGCTCCAAGTCGCTAGTCTCGGTGCTTGCCGATACAAATTGTTCTTTAACCGCCTCATATAATCGTCTAACATTAGAACTTCATCATGTTTACTTGTTAAAGTTATGAGACTTTAAAAATAACAATGCCATTATTGAATAGAAGTCATAAGACAAAAGGTAAAACCTTTATTCGCAAAGCCCAAACTTGAAACATAGACGACTCTTGTATGACTACGATTATAATTTACGTCATTTTCAATCGCAGCCTCAAAATGTTTCCATTCATAGAGTATCCTACCCAAAATCAATGCTTTGAATCCATCTTTTATTTATCAATATATATTTCTTTATTTATCAAGTGAGATCCAGGATGACTTCCGATACCAAAATTGGTGACGACAGCCAGGCTTCATTGTCTGGAAAGCTCAGCGGTTGAGCAGTGGACATGTAATCCAAAGGTCGCAGTTTGAAATCCTGCTTCAGACGAATGACTAGAGCCAAAATGTTTCTCATTATTTTCAAATCTGATTATAAACCTTCAATGTAAATGTCTTTGTATAACCTCAACTAATATATTATATGCAAGAGTTTTAGACAACCACCCAGACAAAGTGCGGTCGACAATAAACGCACTGTTGACATAGACTGAACACTGAATGAATTCGCAAATCCAAAACACCACGGACAATTTGACGAGAACACGATTATCTCGACGCAGGAGATGAAAAATAACCACAATGACAGCGGCAACAGGGAAGTGTCGAGGCAATCCCACAGTTCGCTGCACCGGCCGGCGACAGCGCTTCAGTGCACCGTGAGGCCATCGGTGGCATCGACGACCGAGTGCAACCGGCTCCGCAATTTCTTTCACAATAACATGATAACAATGACGGCGACAGAACAACTTTGTTCCGAAACATTGTCATCGGTTCTCGGAGGGTAATGAAAACAGGCGTGTACAAATATTTCTGGGCGTTATTGCAATAAAGATTGGGCCACACCGTGCAGTGCCCGTCTACGATTCACTTTCCGATCGCAATTTTCCGCGACGATGAGCAGAGCGCACACGAGGCGTGTCATCGCGCGTTAGCGTGGTTGAAGTACGCCGTGCGAACGCCGCGAGTCGGCGGCGAGCGACGCGGCGAACGTCTGCACGCCTCGCTCGGTTGATCGCGACTGCTACTCCTTGTATGTAACCAACGATTGGTATTCGCACTTGCCGATTACAAATCAGCATGCTGAAATTTCAGCCAACCCTCTCAAGCACGTGTTAATGTTGTAATCCGAAATCCGGATTGTCAGCCCTGTTAAAAAAGGTACAACGGCTGACGAGACCGTTGCGTGTGGGTTCGGATTCTTCTTCACTGAGTTAATTGAATTGGAACGTGACTTAGGATGAGTAATAAATGAAATTGAAATATAACCGTGCAATATGAGTAAGGTCCTGGCTTGGCACCTAGTTCCTATGTGGTACTTTGGGCTAATTTCTCGGCAGTAGGTGTGGTATTACATAAGCAATCTACGTCCATTTACGTGAATAGTCAGCATTAGAGTGGTCAGTCTGAGTTCTCACCTAAATTGGCGTTTACGGCAAACCGATCGACTGGCGTTTTCCGTAAAAACGTAAAACTCCATACAAGTTTTTACTAGATATTCTGCGGTTTTACATCTTGAAGCTGTCAAATCAAACTCCGCCTCGGAAATGTTAGTTCGCTTAACGCCCACTGCGCGCTCTCTTCAATTTCTCCATACATTTGAAAACGCCAGTCATTCGGTTTGCCGTAAACGCCAATTTAGGTGACAACTGGGACTTCGGGTACAGCTAAAATAACTGAACCGAGTAAGTTTCTTTTAGGGCATTTTTCACCTACTGCTGATTAGCTTAATCGCCAGATTATAAGGGCCTTTCTTAGCAGCTTGCAATCAATACCAGTACAAGATAATCAGCACTTTAGTAATAAAGGCCCTTTAAGTGTCGATTAAAATAAATCAGCACTTGGTGAAAACCAGGCTTATTCGCCGAATACATCTAATAAAGAATCAATTGATTCATTTCTTAAAGCAAAAAGACCTTCCCAATGAAGTCGACAACAAAGGGAACTCCGGACCGAGTCGCTCGCAGAATCGCATTGACACTTGTTATATTTTTTGCAATAAAGTCCAAGATTCAAGTCGATGCCGATAGTGAGTCAATATCGATCACGTACACACGCCCAGTGCTTTCTTATTTAATGACTGCAGTTACAGCACCTTCCGCGGTGGCGTCGCCGTCTTTTCCCCTTCGTGCAATCAATACTTTCCATCGTAGAAATCAAAACTCTTTTATCAGAGTTTTTATTATTTCAGTGTTTGCTGACATAACGCTGATGATATGGATAGTTTCATCAGAGTTTCAACGAGCCTATTCTGAGGCCCTATTACCAGTTACAAATCACTTATCGAAATTTTCCTGAGCTCTTCATTTCCGTAGGTTTACAGCATTGAATAGAGCAGGAATTTGAGGGATACACTGAATCGCCAGCCCATGGATTTTTATATCTGTGTAGATACATAGTTTTACATGACTTTCGAACCATCGAGTGAGCCGCATTCTCAACGAAACTGCACATTCCAAGAGGATGACATGCGAACCCGCACATTTCGACCAAGAAGCCGCAGGCGGTAACCCTCGGTACAGTCCACATAAAAGGTCTCGAAAGGTCTTACGTAGTAATTTCAATCTAAAACTCCTAACAACTCTTAATAACGAACGGGAGGGGTTAGAGCCTTATAATCCTGACATGTCACGGACGAAACCTGACATTTGGTAACCCTAGCCCTAGTACGCGTAGGCACGCACACAAGTCCACAGAATTGAAAATAGGCTAGAAAAACCTTTCCTCTTGCTTCACCGCCCCGGGCGCTTGTCCCGGTATTTTATTCAAATTTAATAAAAATGAGACCGTACAAGTCATAAACCTCATCGCGAGGTTTTATAATTATTTAACTTATAAACATATAAGTGATTGCAAGACGGAGGAGCTACGTAGCCCAGAAGCATGGGTATGACATGACAAGCGCGCGCTTGTGAGGCGAGAGGATAGACACTGCTAGCACATTCCCAATTCCGTGCTACGGTCCGAGGACGACGCGTCAGGAAGGCGAGACCGGATGTTAATTTAGTCCCACCCTCACTAGTGGACCCGTGTCGTTGCGGAGGAGCAGCGATAGTAAATTGGTACTAATGACGTTACTTCACTATTTGACGATGTAATTTCGTGATGATGGTTTTTTGGCTTGATGGCCTCTGTCTACTGTTTTGTAGACAATTTTGTTGTTGTTGTTGTTTATAATTAAGCCTTTGAAACACATAAGGAACACTTGGAGTCGTCAAAATCTATTTTATGGCAAAACGCTAAATTTCAAGTTAAAAACTCACTATTACTAGGTATACACAGTGAGTCGTATTCACTACGTATAATAGTCACAACGTATAATAGTATTTTTTTCCAAAAAATTAAAACCATGCATATCGTATAATATTCACAACGTATAATGTTATACGTTGTGCATGAGTTTAAAAATAAAATCAACTCTTTGCATCATGCAGAACGTATAATAGTCACAACGTATAATATTCCTAACATGAATTCACAAAAAAAGAAAACCATGCAGAACGTATAATATGCCAAGAAGCACTGCATAAAGCGCCCTAACAACGATACATTTAAGGCTGAAATTGCTACGAATCGATATCTGTTGAAGAGTAACAATTTGCTACAACGCTAATTGAGACGGTCGAAAAGTCGCGTGCGAGTATACGCTTTAAAAGTATTTCCATAAGGGCGCTTATCGTATGAAAAGTTTTTGGATTATATGATATGCATGGTTTTCTTTTTTTGTTAAATAAAGATCATAATATTATACGTTGTGACTATTATACGTTATGCATGGAGAAATAAGTAATTTTATTTTTTAAACTTCTTCATGCACTACGTATAAGATTATACGATCTGCCGATTATACGTTGTGCATGGTTTTAAAATTTTGTTAAAATATGACATTATACGATCTGCATATTATACGTTATGCCGTTCCCCCTACACAGTTACAACCTAACACTTAGGGCCGAGTGCACGAAAGGACAAAAAATCAAAATCAACGTCAAAGTATGATCAACCACGTCACTTTGTGTGGACAGTATGGAAGGAACTCTAGGCGGATCCCTAAAAGTGACGTGTTTGAACATTGATTAACTCGGCCGTCTCTTCGTGCAACCGGGGCTTAATGTTAACATATGCAGCATTAAAATCTTGCTTTAAGGTGGCCCAACCCGGCGGCCCTAACTCATTCGCGGGCACGGTACAAAACCGTGCTGTTGCGCTCTGGGACCTTCTCTGTTTCAAAGAATAAGACAGGCTCCGGGATGAGGAGGGTGCTAAATTTCCACAAAAAAGACAATGTGCATAGTGTATGATTTGGTAAGATTTACGAAAATTCTAATTTAAATACGACTTATAGCTAAAAGTAAACCACGACCGCTGTAGTCCAGAATCTAATAGAAACCAAATAGATTATAAATCTTGACTAAATAAGCTATGTCTGATGACTAATCTTTTCATGATGTTCTTACTTTATCATAACGTAATCCACATCCAAATCCAAAACGCGCGAAAAATTCGAACTTTCGGACCTTATAACTTAGAAACCAAACACAATTTTACAATTCCAATGGTCATCAGACATCTAGTTCGATCAAATAAAGCTATTTTGAGCAACATTTTTGATCTCTGACAAGAAATATGGGCGTGATCTTCTTTCCCCTTTTGTATGGGGAGATGAGCGAGATGGGCCACCTTAAGCCGTCTCAGCTTGATAAATACGAAATAGGACGCAACGAACGGTACTGGCCGCGGTCGTCAGAATGGAATATGCGCTCTGCAGATGTGCAGTAATTAGACAGCTGCTACAGCGCTGCGGTGGCCGCGGTGCACGAGGGGGGGGGGGGGGGGAAGCGGGAGCCTTCATCACATTTCAGACAATAGGACGTGAAGGATTCATCCCACAATCTTGCCACTCTACTGCAAGCCTATCAATGGCCATACTTCTATTAGCAAGAAATTGGCAAACATGAATGCAATACCCCGTAATTAAAAACGCAGGGTTGATTTGTTTAGAAAAAAAAAATCAGTTTAGAAATAACACAAAGAAAATGACATACTACAAAAAAAAAAGTTAGATCTAGATCCGACCTCTAATTTTGAGTACCAACATGATGGGCCTAGGACTACACGTGCCATGGATATGGCAAGATATAATTTGAAAATGAAAGGAAAGAATATCTCAATGAGACTTTTCATTTAGGTATCAACATGTTTAATCTGGGACTAGAAGTTTCAGACATATGACGAAGCCGACTCTTGCAACGTGCACAGTAAGGGATGCCGAGACTATGTTTATGTTAATACAACCATAAGTAATACAATAACTCAAACAATTTCTGGATTTATTTAACTTTAAGACTTTTAACTTCACTTTTTCTAAGTAAGGTCCAGAAAAGTCCGGTGAGATCAGTAAATTCCCATCTGTAGGAACGTCCGCAAGGACACTTCAATTTAAAATTTAATTATTCCAATGTATTTCAAATACTTAGGGCCGAGTGCACGAAAGGGCAAAAAATCAAAATCAACGTCAATGTATGATTAAACAGGTCACTTTTTAAGGACAGTATGGAAGGAACTCCATGCGGTTCACTAACGTGTGTGAACATTGATTAACTCAGCAGTCTCTTCGTGCAATCGGGGCTTAGTGGGTAAACCAAACGTCACTTACATTAGGTTAACTTGAGTAAACTTTAGGTTAATTTGAGTAAACTTACATAGGTTAGCTTCAATTTAATAAATAAACTGAGATGTTTATTAAACCAAATCGTTGGTTGTTTGTAATGTGTTCTGTTCCCGTGCAGCTTGTGCGAGAAACAGTCGTGAGGTTGATCACCTCACCAGCGTCTCCACACATGTTCCGCCCTCCCGGCTCCGTTCGCGTCGCGACTCGTGTCGTTCCACACACACACACACAGGCACATCCTCTCACACACCCACACACACCCTCGGACAAATCTGGGAGCAGGGACTCCTGACGCCTGGCAGTTAGATTAACTAGGACAAACCGTGTGTAAATATAGCCTGATTTATGGCAGCATAAAAAGGTTTTCCTGCGCAGCAGCATTGACAGAATTATAGCTGATAGTAAACAAAACTTGCCCAATCGACAGACTAGTAGACTTTTACGGAATTTTAATTTACCTTACACGTTTTATTTAAGGCGGCCCATCCCGCTCATCTCCCCATACAAAAGGGGAAAGAAGATCACGCCCATATTTCTTGTCAGAGATCCAAAATTTTGCTCAAAATAGATGTCTGATGACCATTGGCATTGTAAAATTGTGTTTGGTTTCTAAATTATAAGGTCCGAAAGTTTGAATTTTTTGCCCGTTTTATACAATAACTTTGGAGGTGGATTACGCAATGATAAAGTAAGAAAATCTTAAAAAGATTAGTCATCAGACATAGCTAATTTAATCAAGATTTATAATCTATTTGGTTTTTGTTAGATTTTTAACTACAGCGGTCGTGGTTTACTTTTAGCTATAAGTCGTTTTGAAATTAAAATTTTCGTAAATCTTACCAAATCATACACTATGCACATTGTCTTTTTTGTGGACATGTTGCATCTTCCTCATCACGGAACCTGTCTTATTCTTTGAAACAGAGAAGATCCCAGAGCGCAACAGCACGGGTTTGTATCGTGCCCGCGAATGAGTTAGGCCCGCCGGGTTGGGCCACCTTAAGGTTAGTTTCCAAAAACAGTCGAAGACACTGTACGGCAGCAAGCACGAAACGAAATGTACAATTCTTTATCAAATAATGTTATCGGTTTTATTCCGAGGCTTTATTGCACGATTTACCGTTATCCAACTGACCGCACGGAAAGGTTATTCACTGTAATCTGAACTATAATCCATAAATATAATGGATATTTTCAAACGGACCAATGGCACTTTATCGGCGGAAGTGACACGGTACACGATGGTCACAATCAGTCATCGAACGGTTGGTCCTGGCAACGAACCTATGTACATGTGGGATTACACGTTTCCTGCTACAAACGACACTTGCATTCCGCTGGTTACACTTAACAATTCCACCGCTAGAAAACTTCTACACGGACAACGGTGACGAGACAGAATATCAGCATTAGCGAAGTGTAACATTTTCATCTCTCCCTAAAATATCTTCGAAAGGAGCGATGGCTGGACCCGGCGCCGCGGCGCGATGCTCGTGAACGGGTGCTGTTTGTGAGGAAAGGCCCGGTCCCACTGGCAACATGTTAGATGGCGGGCAAAGCCTTTGCACATTATTTGTGTATTTTGTGAGTTAATATTAATTTAGTGGTTTGCTCCTATCATCAATAGTATTTACTTACTGCTATTGTTACTATTTGTATTTGTTTGTATTTATTTATCCTCTTTTGGGACGCAGGGAACACTTGGAATCGTCAAATATTTACATTTAATAAAATAAAACATAACAAGTTAATTATCTGTGATTAAGGACTAAGAATTAAAATAATTATTTACACAAACAGGTACTAATGAATCGCATATAATATACCTGCGAGTTATTAGCAGCAGTGGCAAACACTTTTGTACACTTAGACCACGGAATAAGTAATAGTGCCTTAGACCAATGCCCGTTTTCTTTCGGTTGCACCATGTAAATATTAGGTTGGGGAAAAAGTTTCTTCGCATTTTTTAAGAAAATTCAAAACATTTTTTAATATGGTTTATTTACATTTAACTAAAGTATGTAGGTACCATTTTGTTCGATAACTTTTTGCCATCTTGTAGGTAGGGACATGATCCCATTGCTATAGAAATATTGGGACTTCTGATCAATATACCGCGACAAGTGGTTTTGGCAGTCCTCTCGTGATGTTGACCTGACACTGCCTAAAGAATTCTGAAGAGACCTAAACAGGTGGAAATCTGAAGGTGCAAGGTCAGGACTATACGGCGGATGCATTAACACCTCCCAGCCAAACTCTCTTAGTTTTTGCTGAGTGGCTAAAGATGTGTGAGGTCTAGCCGGTTCATTAGGTTTCTTTCAGTGAGCTCGTGAGGTACCCAAATATCGAGCTTTTTTGTGTACCCAGTTCTTTTCAAATGCGCCAAAACTGTTTTGTGGTCAATTCCTAGTTCTTCAGCTACGTCGTAACTACTGATATGCCGATCTTGCTCCACTTTTTCAAAAATGGCATCCATTTTATCCGTAATAGGGCGACCAGAGCGACGTGCATCTTTGACATCAAAATTTCCGGATTGAAAACGCTTAAACCAAATTTGTGCTACTCTCACAGACACTGCACTAGGTCCATAAACATCGCAAATTTTTTTCGCGGCTTGCGTTGCATTTTTACCTTTTTTGTAGTAAAATTTTAAAATGTATCGAATTTCTTCATTAGATTCACTCATTTTGACAGTACGAAAAACAAATGAGAATCACACATTTTCCTAATTTGAATTTGGAATTATGTTCTTTAAAATTTAAACTTTCAATGATACCAAAACCAGCCAGATACAAATAGTATAGCCAAAGAGATTTTATTACAAGTTCATACATACTATAATGCGAAAAGACTTTTTCCCCGACCTATTATGTAATGTAACAGAAAGTTAACTATCTAGTGGTGGTTAAATCATGGGTAAGTGGACGTTGAACAAAGACAGTACGAAATATAAGATATATTTAATGTTAACAAACGAAACAGCCGTTACCGAAATCGGCTATTTTTAGGTTATTTCCATGGAGACGGGACTATATTTTTAACCGACTTCAAAAAAGGAGGAGGTTATCAATTCGTCTGTATGTTTTTTTTAATGTTTGTTACCTCATAACTTTTGCCTGGATGAACCGATTTTGATGATATTTTTTTAAATGAAAGCTAGTGCTTCCCAAGTGGTCCCATTTTAATTTGGTTAAGTTCTGATAATGATATCCATGAGAAAATCATATAAGTCTTAAATTTGTATTAAGTATGTGCGCGACAAATGGACGAATAACTCAATATAATGCCAACCGATTTCGGTGAATCTTTTTTTATTGGAAAGGACATGTTCAGATTCACTAAAAATAAAAAAAAAAAAAAATAACAAAAAAAATAACCGACTTCAAAGAAAAAGCACTAAAAAGTAACAAAATAATTGCCATTTTTGTGGTTACGATTTTTGTTATTTTTTGAGTCGGTGTCAGCCAAGGTACTCTTGATTGGCGCAGCGCGTACCCGGCTGACGCCGACTCAAAAAATAACAAAAATCGTAACTACAAAAATGCCAATTATTTTGTTACTTTTTAGTGCTTTTTCTTTGAAGTCGGTTATTTTTTTTGTTTTTTTTTTTCTTTTGCTTCTTTGAATACTAATTGTATCATGTGACTGTATGAGTTGACCGAACAAAATACTTGTGGAATGGTGAAGTCGGCGCAGCTCTCTCACTTTTCTGGGACGTGCGAATTTGACACACAAAGCTGGCTCCGGTCGCCGGCGCCGCCTCCGCGCCGGGCGCCTTGACCGGGCGCCAGCGCAGCCCCCGCGCCTTGTACGGAACCCGTCGCGGCCGCGGCCGACCTTGGGGTTACAGTTGACGGTGACCCCGATCCGCATGCAAACCCGACGTTTACGCGCATGACAACGACGGCACACGAGCCTAAAAAGTGACATGCGCGCGCAGACTGACAAGCGATATATCCCAAAAAAGACCTAAAAACCGGCCAAGTACGAGTCGGGCTCGCACAGGAAGGGTTCCGTACCATCGAACAAGATTTAACACAAAAAAATCACGTTTTTTGTATGGGGACCCCCTTTAATTATTTTTATTCTTAAATGTTACCTATTTGTTGTTATAGCGGCAAAAATAATATACACTCTGTGAAAATTTCAGCTGCCTACCTATTACGGTTCATGAGATACAGCCCTGTGACAGACGGACGGAGCATGGAGCAGTTTGCATTCGTGACGAAATGCACTTATCGAACTCTGAAAGAGAAAGACAGTGGTGCAGGTTGGCGAGTCGGACTCGCACACGAAGGGTTCCGTACCATCGTAAAAAAATGTATACAAAAAAATCACGTTTTTTGTATCGGGACCCCCTTTAATTTTAATTATTTCTGAATCTTACCTATTTGTTGTTATAGCGGCAAAATAAATACACACTCTGTGAAAATTTCAGCTGTCTATCTGTTACGGTTACTGAGATACAGCCCTGTGACAGACGGACAGACGGACGGACGGACGGACGGACGGACAGCGAAGGCTTAGTAATAGGGTTCCGTTTTCACCCTTTGGGTACGGAACCCTAAAAAGCATTCTCCACGGTAGAGACGATGCAACACACAGAGGAGGACACGGAGGGATGTAGGGTCTCTCTGTGCTCTATCGTCTTTACCATGGAGAATCGTCGGAGCTGCACAACGCGTCCCCTTTCTGCCTTCGCTTAGCGCGGAACAGGCAGGGAATTTACCCATTTACTATCGACTATAAAAAAAAAAACCAACCGATCCTGTAGGTCCTTTATTTATAGGGTCGGTAAACAATGGATTGAACTCTCTTCAGAGCTATTTCCCCAAATTACAATCAATGGGGTTCATCAAATGCCATCGTGCCAGCCATGCTTTTCGCAGCCCACCTGAAATTTCGAAATCCCATGGGCGTTGTGTCGGCCACCTTAAGAGGTCTTGGCGTACGCCATATGCAGTGATTAACATTTAAAAAAAAACAGAGAAACCCTACATCTATGCGGAGTTGAATTGTCTCTAAATTCTAGGATACCTCGTCGACGTGACTCACGGAACGCCGCGGTATCTAGAAACATGCTAGAAACCAATATATTTGTTCTTTTATGCTGAGATTCAAAGACAGTTCTTGGGTTTTGGCTCGAGTGTCAAGTCTTCCGACCCTCTGGCATTATTTCCATATTTTCCGACTTGAAAAAAGTCTTAAGACCTAAGAACTGTCTTATCTAATGGATCTCGGCATTCGTTTAGTAGGTTTCCAAATGTTTTACTTTGTCCCTATCTTCGTCCTCCGACGACGGTCAATGTCTCTCAGCTCTCCGGTTACGATAGCGAATACATCGCGGCTGCTGAACGGAATTGGTTCAGACTTTTACTTTCGCGTCCGCGTATGGCGATCCGCCATGAAGGTTCGTTGCGTGTCGACCGACGCGCCGCCGCGCCGCGCCGCCGCGCCGCGACCACATGCAGTCGAGCCGGGGCCGGGCGAGTCACGGCTCGTTGCAGCAGTTCCCCGGGCTCAGGCAAGGATCAGAGTGGTCAGTCTGAGTTCGCACCTAAATTGGCGTTTACGGCAAACCGATCGACTGGCGTTTTCAAATGTATGGAGAAATTGAAGAGCGCAGTCCGAGTTTGATTTGAAAGCTTACTCAACGTTGCCGTAAATACGTCGACGTTGCCGTTTACGCCGACTCCGCCTTTTTATACAAATAGGAAGTTCGAGTTTGACTTTGACAGCTTGAAGTAGTAAAACCACAGAATATCTAGTAAAAACTTGTATGGAGTTTGGCGTTCCGTAAACGCCAGTTTAGGTGACAACTGGGACTAGCAGCTCAGGGGTGAACCATATACGAACAACGAACGAAGCGTGAGAGTGAGACGTCAACTCGAGTACCACTACCGCGGGTTAGAGGGAGATGGAACACATGTGCCCGATGAGACAACTTCTGAAATCGTTATCAATACATTGGAGTCGCGCTCGTGGAATGTGAAATGTTTTTTTTGGGAAATCTTTATCATTTCTCTAGTTTTCCTTAAAGAAAGTATGGGTTCCTGTGCATTCATGGATTGTTTAGTGAACGGAAGTAAAAAAACCCGGACAAAACCCGTTTTTTTATGGTAAATAAGGGGTAACCCACTGATTATTTGTCGATCAAATTTCTTAGCTTTTCCTCAATATTTCGAATTAAAACTTAAAACCTAATTTCGGATCATTATTTTGAAGCTACACAGCGATTTAGGAATAGTTTTGAGTAAAAAACGGAAAATTCAGTACATTTTGTATGAAACGATTTTGGTCTCATCCGTCAGTTGACTCTGTGGCTGAGATAAATAGTCACAACAGAAACTAAGACTAACAAAAAGTAGTACTTTGTGACGTCAATTTGCATAACTTTGAGGCTGAGATAAATAGTCGTAACAGAAACTATGACTAACGAAAAGTATACTTTGTGACGTCACTTTGACACATTTTGTACGGACGAAATCTCAAAGTAATGCAAAGTGACGTCACAAAGTACTACTTTTGGTTAGTCTTAGTTTCTGTTACGACTATTTATCTCAGCCTGAGATTTCGTCCGCACAAAATGTGTCAAAGTGACGTCACAAAGTACTACTTTTCGTTAGTCTATGTTTTTGGTTACGACTATTTATATCAGCCTGAATGTCTTTACATTCTAAGCCTATGGGGTGAACAAATATTTGAGTGATTAAATGTGTCGTTTAGTTACATTTCGTACCATGCTAGCTTATGAATTTCATGATGCCGTGTCATTTTTTTTATATTTTTTCCGAATACATTTAGAGCTCGACTTGAGCGGCTCGTATCCTAGTGGCGCGGGGACTTGCCTAGCGTACCAGAGGTCTGGGTTCAAATTCGCCCCCGACATGCACCACTTTATTTCCCTTTCTGAGTTCGATAAGTGCATTTCGTCACGAATAAGAGCTGCTCCATGGTTCGGAATCCATGTAAAACTGTAGGTCACCTTCCCCTACTAGGTGGTAGGGTTAAAGCCCGGCCGGGTTGGTACCATCGCATTGGATGAAAAGATGGTTAAAGCGGCAATTAAAAATTGTCCGTGTTTTCCATCCAGTTCAATGTAGCCGTGCTCATAAAGGGAAGATTCTGGCATGGCACCTAATTTCTTCGGGAATGTGGTGAATTAGGCTAATATCATAACGGTAGTTGTTTGGTAAGTTTTCATACGCCTCCTGATAAATTGTTATCGCAAGCAAGGTTCTGCTAAACTGCAACTAACCGCCCATGAAACCTGTTTAAGAATTAAAATGTAATATGTAGTAATGTAATAACTCTGCGAACGGAATATACGAAAAAATAATATGAGGAGAAATTTCACGGCTCCATTCGCAACAAACCTGCTTGGCGCGGGGCCAAATATGAAGCCGGTGCAGAGAGCGTTAACACGAATAGAGGTGGTGTTCCATACAATCGACCCCGCGGTTCCTGTTCCGCGTCGTTCGACACTTAGCATGGTACTCGCCGCGCTGTTCTGCTCATTACAGGGGGGCCATTCAGGTAAAAGTGTTACCTGATCTGAGACCCTAAACCCAGCTGTCACCTAACTTGGCGTTTACGGCAAACCGATCGACTGGCGTTTTCAAATGTATGGAGAAATTGAAGAGCGCGCGCAGTGGGCGTTAAACGAACTAACATTTGCGAGTCCGAGTTTGATTTGACAGCTTACTCACCGGCGCCATAAATACGACGACGTTACCGTTTACGCTGACTCCGCGTTCTCATACAAATCGGAAGCCCGAGTTTAACTTTGACAGCTTGGAGAAGTAAAGCCACAGAATATCTTTTTACTAGATACTTGTGTGGAGTTTGACGTTTTTACATAACTTCGAAGTTCCGTAAACGCCAATTTAGGTGACAAGGAGGACCACGAGCTCTGTAGACACACAGGCAGACTGACAGAAAGTCGACAGACAAAGAAGTGGGTTATTTGGACAAATGAGGGTTATTTATTCCTTTTGAGGACTTAAAAAAAGCAGATAACATCACTGATATTTCGCAGACATCAACCACGCGACTTCAAACAAGCGCACCGAAAACCACAAATATTTACAAATCAAATTCTATAAAAAACTCACTAAGTTTCAATCTATACGAACATTTCATTTACATTCTAGTATGGTGGTTGAGTGAGAACAAAATCAAGATGAAACAAAGCAGTCGGCTAGATAGAGATGCCAATGCTAAACCACATGGCAATATAATGGCCGCTCAGTTGGTCCAAATAACACAATAAAACATATACATTTCCATTTAACACTAAGAAAGTCGTGCCTAACATAGAGAATATAAACCAGTTCATGTAATTATGTTCTACAATGGATGGCCCTGATTCTTGCGATTTGAATATCCATTCTCGTGCAAGTCAGCTTAGTCAATTGTCGCTCCGGCTTCGTTCGGATACATTCGCCACGCAATGAAGCGATCTGCGGGCCCATGCTGCGCACGCGCATCCGTCAGCTAGAACTCTCGAATTTTCCCCGCTTTTCCCAAATTAGTATCTATTGGGAGATATTGCAGCAGTTGCTCTAAACTGAAATTGTTTCTCGACAAATATAAAAAATCCTGACCATTCTCTTTTGCATTGAAAAGCAGATTATCCTTTTCCTAGAAAATCCCACACGAAAATATTTAGGAGTATATTAGAACTAATCGATCCTGTAGAGTAGACCATTTTTCAAACGGTCGCTGGAATGCACTAACTCCCTGCCGTAGTAAACATTTACACCAAAGTTCCACTTGAGTTCCTGAAACTTGCATGGATTTAGCGGAACCCGAAAAAGTTATGAAGCCCATGGGCGTCGTCGGACGTTCCTTAATTGAGAGTCTGGCGAACGCCATAAGCCGCGCTTTAGATAGAAATACAACTTACAGACCAGTGATACAACCCGTCGGTAATATATCTGGGCCGCATTCCAGCGAGGTCCGCGGATATTTCAGACGAGTTGCACTAAACATAGTTCCTTTGTTAGTTATATCCAAACAGCCAGATCTTTTAGATTCATAGAATCTATGTTCATTGACACTCCCTACACTTAGCCAAAGTACGGAAGGCGACAGACCAAAGCATACTATTCCGCTTGAAGGAAATGATTAACAGTCAAAATACGATGCCTTGTGTGTAAAATAAGTCAATGATTCCACTACAAAATGTAACGTAAAATCTTACAGAAACGTTAACGTGTTAGCCGTCGAACATTCATCCGGCTGTCCACCTGACACTTTTTGTGCAAACGAATCTCTTTCGACAGTAGAAGGCCAGGCCTTGCCGAATCAAGCAAAAATATCGTCTTGCTGAGATTCAAAGACGTTCTGGTACTCGGCTTGGCATGCCTCCGACTGTAATTTTTGACGTTTGTCCCATTTCGATGTTTGTCCCTTAAATTGTATTTGTATTGGAAGCAATGATTGATTATATAAATCAATGTCCAGAAGGTATGCCGTGGCCAAGTCAACCTAACGTAACGTGTATGAACCTAGCATCTCGGCGAGTATTTACTGCAGCTCTCTGCCTCCGCCTCCGCCGCACCGGGCGGCCGTAACAATGAAATCGGCTAAAAAGCATAATGATCGAATTGTACCACTTTCTTCGCCAGCGTCTCTCGACCGATCATTTGCATCGGACCACTCATGGTTTCACAGTTTCCATTGATGGCAACTGTGGGTTTACATATTTGAGATTATATTCCCGTAGTTTTTTAACACTATGTATGTACCTACCTATACGTATAGCATAAGCTCTAAAAAATGTTCAAAATTAAATTAAAATGTTTTCGAAATTTATTTAATATTTTTTAGGGTTCCTTTCCTGTAATATGAACAACATATTAGAGGACGCTTCGTTGTCCGTCTGTCCGTCCAAACCGTTGGGAACACGTGGAGGTATAAGTTGAAATTGATAGGTCTTAGGTCTAAGGTCCCGGAAAGATGTAAAAAAAATTGGTCAACGCGACAAAAAATACGGCTATTTATGTAGCATATTTTGACACTCGCAAATAAATCAACACCTAGAATCATGAAATTTGGCAATAAGCAAGGTACAGTGGAAAAAATCGAAAATCGTGTTTTTTTAAAATATTTATTTGGTTTGTCAACAGTGACTCATTTCGCAAATTACAAAAAAAAAACTTACAAAGAAACGGGAAAAATACTGAAACTATCACTAATAAGAGACAAACACAACATGATATACATTTCTTTTTTAAGGGTCTAAGTCTAACGGTGTAACAGAGTTAAGTACATTTCGAAACGATATGTACAAACGCTACCGAGTGTATAAGTAAGTAAGCTAAATATGAAATATAATTATATCTAAGGAAACACAAAACACAATTGTAGTCGCATCATATTTTTTTTATGTAACTGGACAAACTGAACGTCAGATATTAGCCTAACACATCACATGGGAACTAGGTGCAATGCCAGGACCTTCATTATATTGCTCGGCTACATTGAACTTGTTGGAAAACACGGACAAGTTTCATTGCCGCTTCGACCATCGTTCATTCAATGCGATGGTACCAACCCGGTCGGGTCACCCATCCAGAACCCAACCGCGCTCAGAACCACGTACAGCTCAGTGCGCAATTCAGACTCAAACTTTTCACGTACTTTCCGTTTACATCGCTTCCTAATTAATCCACATATTTGATATTGTTCCCAATTCAGTGAAACCCAAAGATGGCGTAATTTATGCGGAAAACTCACTCCGCATACTTTCCTTAAGGAACGCATTTCCACTGCACGTATTCAGCGACCCTCCTTCGAATAAACCCAGATCATCACCTGAATAGTTATATAATGTTTTGTCCTTTGCATTTACGTGCTGAGAAAGGGACCAAACATGGTATAACTATTCAGGTGATGATCTGGTTTTATTATTAACAGGGTGTCCAGCAGTGGACGGACCCTGCTGCAGCGCCGCTAGCCTCAATGAGCTCTCCGTACATAACAAACGATACACGGTTATTGACGAGCACGGCGCACGAGTTCTGCACGGCGCGCGCCG
Organism: Incurvaria masculella; assembly: GCA_946894095.1. Classification (NCBI taxonomy): domain Eukaryota; kingdom Metazoa; phylum Arthropoda; class Insecta; order Lepidoptera; family Incurvariidae; genus Incurvaria; species Incurvaria masculella. Next base: position 23,572,356 of record OX335647.2, read on the forward strand.
AGAGGCTCATAACTATGGAAATGCTCATTACAAGAGCGTCGCTGCGTCGTCGCACTCTCGCGCAACACGCTGCGACGGAGGCGGAGGAAGCGGGACGCGGCGGTGAACGTTACATCAGCCGTCTGTGCTCTGTGGAACTGGAGCAACGTTTCTGGCTCAAAAAACCGGCCAAGTGCGAGTCGGACTAGCACACAAAGGGTTCCGTACCATCGTAAAAGATTAAATAAAAAAAAACAAGTTTTTTGTATCGGGCCCCCCTTTATTTTACCTAATTGTTGTTATAGCGTCAAAAAAATACACAGTCTGTAAAAAAACCGGCCAAGTGCTAGTCCGACTCGCACACGAAGGGTTCCGTACCACCTTAACAAAAAAATCACGTTTGTTGTATGGGAGCCCCCTTTAATTTTAATTACTTTTTAATCTTACCTATTTGTTGTTATAACGGCAAAATAAATACACACTCTGTGAAAATTTCAGCTGTCTACCTGATACGGTTACTGAGATACAGCCCTGTGACAGACGGACGGACGGACGGACAGCGGAGGCTTAGTAATAGGGTTCCGTTTTCACGCTTTGGGTACGGAACCCTAAAAACAGCTGCCTACGTATTGCGGTTCATGAGATACAGCCCTGTGACAGACGGACGGACGGACGGACAGCGGAAGCTTAGTAATAGTTGAACCCTTTGAAAGAGTGTCGGAAGAATGTATTTCTGAGATATGTATACGCAAAATCGCCGCGGAGGCGGTATGCCATGGACCTTACCAACCGGGGCTGGTAAGCACGTGTACGCGAGCCCTGGCCTCTCAATCGTGGGTTGTAGGTTCAATCCCGCGTTGAGCACGCACCTTTTTCTTACTCTTTCCGAGTTGGATGAGTGCATTTCGTCACGAGGCGAGCTGCTGCATGGTTTGAAACTTATTTGGAACTGTAGCGGGTTGCCGGGTCGCCACCGTGGCATCGGATGAAATATGGGAAGCGGCCATGAAATATTGCCCGTGTTTCCATGCAGTATGGTCAGTCCGAGTTCTCACCTAAACAGGTGTTCATGGAACTTCGAAGATACGTACAGGGGGTCCATTCAGAGCAAGAGTGAGTTCGAATTCGTCACTAAATATCAACTTACTTTTTTAAATAGTCAATGTTACCACACTTCTTGAACATCATTACAGTTAGGTAAAAATCTGGTCTGTCTCGTAAATACGTTGGAAGTATAAATAACGGTTCCGTTATTTAAATAATAATATATTTCCCAGCTATTTTTAGGTTAACTCACTCCCGAACTCGAACGCACTCTTGCTCTGAATGGACCCCCTGGTCGGACAGGGGCTCAGTTCTATGTATCAATAATCATAAAGCGAAAGTCCTGGCGAATGCGATGCATAAGGCTATATCATGCCGTCACGCCGCTTCCACGGAGGGGTAGGCAGAGATGATAGAGCGTCATACGGTACGATCACACTATACTTATTTTCCATCCTCTACCGACACACATATTTGATGACAGTGTAGTGTTAACCATCCATTCCAATTTCAATAAATAAAACCCTGTGCGGCTTTTTCGATAGAAGAAGATTTAAGAAGGCAGTGGTTCAAGCATTACAGCAGATGCTTTTGCGACATTATGGTAGATATAGAAGAGCCTCCGAATTATTCAGTCACTTTCACGTATTATAATGTCTATAAAGATAAATTTCCTAAATCCCTTTTTCAACGTCAATGTGGGAATCTCGGTGAAGGATCGAATCAATCTTCAAATAAGGTGGCAATGCAGTTGCAAAGACGGGGTGTCTCCCGCGTTGCATAGCTTCGGAAAATCACTCTGTCGAGGTGGCGAAGACGCGGCCAGGTTCAGCTTCTCGCGGCGCCACTATTACTTATTCTGTGGCGACGCTTCGACGATCCCCAGTTTGCAGGTCATGTCAGAGTGGTCAGTCTGAGATCTCACCTAAATTACGTAACCTCCGAAGTTACGTAAAAAGTTCAAACACCATACAAATGTTTACTACTCATTCTGTGGTTTTACTTCTTCAAGCTGTCAAAGTCAAACTCGGACTTCCGATTTGTATGAAAACGCAGAGTCGGCGTTTAAACGGCAACGTCGGCGTATTTACGCCGACGCACGGTGTGTAAACTGTCAAATCAAACTCGCAAATGTTAGTTCGCTTAACGTCCACTGCGCGCGCTCCTCAATTTCTCCATACATTTGAAAACGCTCGGAACAAGCTCAGAAAGGTTGATACGAGAGCTTTGATGTTTGAAAAATACGGCAATGTTTACAAATAACTGACTCTCATAAATGCATTCGAAACTACGCGGCGATGAAAATAGTTTATTATGGGTAGGCTCTGGGGTTGCCATAACCATTTCAATTAAAATTCCAGCGGAAGAAACGCGGACAGTCAATTAATTTAATCGAGCTCTATGTTATATTTGGACACTTTCGGAATGTTACCATTGCCGGACCCATCTCCGAGTCGCGCCGATTATTTCTGGATCACTTCACGAGAAATGTGTTCTCCTTTTTTGTTCGGGATGCCAGCGACCAGCGCGTCCGGTGCGCTCTCCCAGCCCCGCACCACTATTTTACTGTATTTTATTGTTGTTTTACTCGCATGAAAGATGAAATTACACATGGCAAATAACTTTACAGTTACGCTTACGTTTTCCTGGTGTACGAGTCCGTACTTGGCCGGCATGTTTTGCACAATACGGGTCGTACCTACATAGATATAGTTAGTTCGTACGACGACGTAAAGTTTGACATTGATAAGGATTAGAGGCGATGTCACAAATGCTAAGAAATTTTAAAAATTTTACAGGTAAGATCGCCGAGTTTCTTCTATAGAAAAGCTGATGCGATTCGCTGCAAATTGAATGTCTCCGAATCACATGTTTGAATCCTAGGGTATGCACATTAATTCTCTCGTTTTGTGTACACGTTGCTATTGAAAGGAACCATACCACGCATGGCGAGATACCACATGTGCGGTCTCCGACTAGTTTGGTTAATTGAATAATTACCGTGACCACGTCGACGGATAGCGAGCAACGTCCATTGGATAATAGCAGCCACTTTAGACTGTTACTTATTCTGTGCTTAGAGCGCGAAGGCCCTCAACCTCTCGCCAATCCATACTAATCACAGATTAAGTAAGTAAGAGATACTAATCTATACTTTTATTATAAATATTATGAACAGATAAATAAACGTTTTCTGTTACGTTTTTAGTCCTAAGCCGCTGAAGCATTTTTTTAGGGTTCCGTACCCAAAGGGTGCCAACGGAACCCTATTACTAAGCCTCCGCTGTCCATCCGTCTGTCACAGGGCTGTATCTCATAAACCGTAATAGATAGAGGGAGCTGAATTTTTTACAGAGTGTGTATTTATTTTGCCGCTATAACAACAAATGAGTAACATTTAAAAATTATAAGAATAAAAATTGTTCGATTGTACGGAACCCTTCGTGTGCGAGCCCGACTCGCACTTGGCCGTTTTTTTTATGACATTTGGTATAGAGTATTGACCTTGGGAAAGGGCATAGGATACCTTTTGTGGCGAAAGTTAAACTGAGAAAATTAAAGGGGGATGAAAGTTTGTATGGGGAACTCTATCATTAAAATAAAATTTTAGGTTCAGCCCGACATCGGTCCAAAACGACATTGGCCCGGGCGGATCCGGGTACTTTACCAAACACAGCCAGTCAGTCAGGCAGCGTGTTTGCGTCCACTGCTGCCAATTTTTGACTCTCCAATTTTCCTCCAGTCCTCCCGGCTGATGGTACGGAACCACTGCTTTCCGCCGACGCACTTGATTTCGTCGTCCCACCTGGCGGGTGGACTTCCCACGCTCCGTTTTCCTGTCCACGACCGCCGGTGCAGGGCACGGTTACTCCAACGGTCGTCGTCTCTTTGGCTGACGTGACCAGCCCACTGCCACTTGAGCTTAGCCACCCGGTGTCCAATATCGACTACTTTGGTACGTCGTCGGCGGATTGCCTCGTTACGCACCATATCCCGTAGCGATTACCAAACACAGCAGTAAGAAAGAGATATTTTTTGGCCTGTACATTGAATGGTAAGCGTGGTCATGATTTTACCATGCTTGCCATTTGTAACTCACCACATGGGAACTATGTGCCACGCCAGAACCTTATATTTCAAAGTTACATTAACTGGACGGAATACACGGACAATAACGGGCGCTTCTGAACATCTTTTATTCAATGCGACAGTACCAACCCAGGCGGATTAAGGTGCCCGACGACGGCCATGGGCTTTCGAACTTTCAGGGGGCTGCGAAAACCATGCCGGCCAGCCAGGTGCTTCTTCAGACAATGTTTGAAGGACATCATATTGTGCTTTGGGGAAATACCTCGGCAGGGAGCTGATTCCATTGTTAACCGACCATATAGATAAATAATCTAAAGGACCGGTGGGTTCATATTTTTGAAGTGTCGACCGATAACTGACTGCCTGTTCCGCGTTGAGCGAAGGTAGAAAGGGGACGGAGGGACAGCTTTATGGTAGCTCCGACGAGCATTGTCCATGGTAAAGACGATACAACACCGAGAGAGACCCTACATCCCTTAGGAATTACAGTTTCACTTGGAATCCGAACGGCGGCCAACCTCAACGGTCACCAATCCAGAGCCACCCCGCGCCCAGTGTTATATAATTTCGATTACTGAACAGAGCCCCTAGACTTGTCAAACCAATCGGTTTGGTTTACAAGCGTTTTTAAATGTATGCAGAAATTGAAGGGCGCGCGCAGTGGGCGTTAACCGAACTAACGTTTGCGAATCTGAGTTTCATTTGACAGTTTACATATCGTAAATACGTTGAAGTTGCCGTTTACGTCGACTCCGCGCTTTCATACAAATAGGAAATCCTAGTTAAATTTTGAAAGCTTTAAGATGTAAAACCACAGAATAAGCAATAAAAACTTGCATAGGTTTGACGATTTTACGTAACTTCGAAGTTCCGTAAGTTACGCCGATTTAGGTGAGAACTCGGACTGACCGTACAGTTTGCTAACTCGAAGCAAAACCCACACAGGTGGAGACTGATCACGATTCAGTTCAGCGATTGCTGGGGCCGACCTTGGCAACGAATTAGCGAGTTGTTTGACCTAAAAACCTTCGTGTCTGCCGTCTGTTGGTATCAGTGCGAGTAGCCAATTTTGTTTCAACAAATGTAAATGTACAGTCGAACAAAGAGTTTAGGATACACATCCGGTTGAATTAAAAGATGAACAGTCGAAATACTTTGACTTTTTGGAAGCAATTATTTGCTTGTAATTATTATTGAGGATGTCTACTAGCTACTGAGTAAACAAAACCCTAACATAATTGAATCAGAGGTTGTATTTAAAGACCATTAATTTTTACGTTTAACCGGAAGTGTATCCTTTAACCTTTGGTTGACTGTACCACGTTTTTACGGTTCCATACCCAAAGGGTGGTAAACGGAACCCTATTACTGAGCATCCGCTGTCCGTCCGTCCGTCCGTCACAGGGCTGTATCTCATGAACCGTAATGGGTAAAAGCTGAACTTTTCAGAGTTTTTATTTCTGTTCCCGCTATAACACAAATATTAAACATCAAAAGTAAATAACAATAAAATGGTGACCCCCTTAAATACATTCTTTGGGTCAAATCTTGTCATTCGGGAAGAATTATATCTTCTATCACAATTATCTGCCTTTAATTTTACTAATAAAAAAAATATGAACTTACTATAATGGATAACTAAGCAGAGGCGTAAATAAATCTGTAGAATAGTTACCTGGCTGATTATCAGACTATTGAACAATCAGTCCTTAGCCAAAATAAATTGCCTATCCCACGCGACATGCACAGAAAGCAATTCAGTGGGTTTTTTTAAGTTCCCGAACCCATACCATGGGCGTCGCCAGCTGATGACCCAGGATGGACCAGGGGTCCAAGTTGATGTATGATGGTATAAGACAGGAAAAGTGTAGCTCTAGGGGGGGGGGGGGGGCTGCCCCTCCCTGCCCCCCCTCCCCTTGGCGACGCTCATGACCAATGCTGGCATGAGCTGCATTTCGATTACAAACAAAGTATCATAAGAACTGTTGCTGAACAAAGGTGCCTATGAGATGCTATGCCTTCATAAAATTACGATTTCACGAACAATGCGGTTGTTCACGGAGCAGACTTTCAGCGAGCAGTCGGATTAATTGACGACAGGAACGCTACGAAATGTGTGTGCGCGAACGCGTGCAGTATGCAACACCGCACACGTGCTTGCATTTGTTTGGTTGCTGCAACTCGGCCGAAAAAAGCAGCGCGCAGTTCAGTGGTTTTTTATGTAACTTGACATGGATGCTTAATACCACACTTAACTATTAAATCTCACGTTTTTCTAATGTTTTATGAATAAATCGTAATTAGGTATTAATTCTGTTAGTATTTTACCTATTCTATATTATTTAATATATTAGGTAGGTATGAATATGCATAGTATAATATATATACAGTAGAATCCGGATATAACGACCTTCAAGGGACCGGCGATACTATGTCGTACTAACCGGACGACGCACAAAACGGACCGATTAAAGTTTGAACCACTGTAACAATGCCTTATCCACCTGCTCATTAGTAGACGTCCTTACACGTTTGCATTTCAAAACATTGGCATTAAATAGCGGCTCAATCTTATCTTTATTCTTTTTTATTGTGGATATTGTAGAATGAGATACGCCAAACTCCTTTGCAAGGGTTGCATTTGATTCACCGGCTTCCAATCGATGTAATATTGCACTTTTTTCTTCAATTGTAAAACACTTTCGCTTCACTGAACTCATTTCGTCGAGCTTTATGAACTTGTCATAACAGGTGACAAACACGAACTGTGATTAACGCGCGCCAATAAGGAGGTGAAGCGCGCGGGGCGGGGGTGCGAGTGCGTAGGTAAACGAAACATTGCGCGTGTGTCGTTTTAACCGGACGTATTATCGTAAATAATGGTCGCTATAAGCAGTTGGTCGCTTAAACCGGAGTCGCACTAAACGGTTATATTTTCTTAGTACCTATCTACGAAACCAAACTTGAGTAAACATTATCGTCGTTAAAACCGGTTAGTCGTTACAAGCGAAGTCGTTGTAAATGAATTCTACTGTATATTTACGTATTACGTTTATATGTATATGTATATAATTAGTATATAGTTTAGTATTAGTGTGACGTAATTTTCATTCATTAGTTTTCATGTTTTTTGCGCCTACCCATTTCAGATTCTTAATACTGTAAGGTAGGCTGGTAGAAAATGACTTTAGGCATTAAGCTCTACCTTTTGTACAATTTAATCGTGCAATAAATGTTATTATTATGACCTATTGATGTCAGTATTGGTGTGTAGTGGTGGTGGCCCCATGTGAAAAATATTCATACCTAAAATTCAGAATTGCATGAAAGCAATTACGTTCTCAGCACATAAATCGTGCAAGTACGTCTCAAGTATGCCCCAATCATTTAAGGATACCACATCCACAGGCCACAGGTTCCGACAAAATATCAGCTATATTTATTGAAGAGATGCTCATCTAAACTTTTTGCCCAACTATCTGATATTATGACTCTATCGCACAGAACAAAAAGAACGGGTAGAAGGAGTAAGTAGGCGGAAACAGCGTAGCCACTAGTACGCGGAGCTCGGCGCACTTCGTGATTCGCGCTCAGCAGTCGTGATTCGTCACTACTTCGGCGCTGTCGACCGCAACTACTGGACGATAAACTCGCGAAGCAAGAACGATGCCCTATTGTGCCATTTTGGAGTGCAAAAACGATAGCCGAACACACAATTTAACAAAAGGAGGCATATCATACCATCGATAAGTTTTATTTTATTTAATTTCGATTTAAATTCGAAAATGTATGCAAAATTTGACGAACACTTCAAAAGTCAAACAAAAATTTACTCTAATACCCACATTTTAAGGATTGGTTTGCATCAATCACATACATTGTTCTCGAAATTTCTGTCATTCACGATTATTTTTATATTCTAAGGTGATGCCTCAGCTACTCAATAAGGGATGTGACACATCGAATCGACATTGAGCTATCGATGTTTATGTATGTTTACAGTGATGATTGGACATGGATGATTAATATAACAACAATTGTTATTAAATTAGGATATTACACCGCATTCCCGAGAGAGCTTTAGTGCTATGGCTATATTAAACTAGTCAGAAAACGAGTACTGGTTCATTACCGCACCGGCTGTATTTTATTGAATTTTATTGTACCAACCTAGGCTGGTTTCCGGTATATCACTAACCCCGGTTTTCACCACCTCCAGTTACCTGAAATCCGATAGTTAACTTTCGGCTACATGCAATATTTGTATGAAGTAACTGAAAGATAACTTTGGGATTTTTGTAGCTGGAGGTGATGGAACCGGGCGTTAGAAATTCGCATATAATTATGTATTATACCTACATTACAAAAAAAAAACAATGTAATCTGAAATCTGCACTCTCTCTGTTTCTGTTTGTATATTAATATAACGGAAACAATTATTAAATAATGAACTGAATCTTTCTTAATTAATGTTTAAAGGCTCGATTAAACTAACTGATTCTGAATGGTAAATAAATATATTGACTGACATCTAGTGGTTGGGGGCAAATGTTTGTGGTTGGCGATCGAACCTGGACACAAACTTTCACGAGAATCGGTTTAGAAATGCGACTTGTAGAGGAGAACAGCCGCATAGGCGGACAGCCGGTCGCCGGATATACGAAAGCATTTTTGCCCAAGCTGAAACGAGAAACTTCGCGCTTCGCTCGGTCAAAACGTTACGATATATTGTTTAATAAAATGTAGTACAAAATATATCGATACTCTGACGGATGACGTCACGATTTAGCCACATCCCTAATTGAGTAGCTCTCATGACTATGCAGTGCTGGGATTGTATCATATTTGTGCGATAAATGTACCGTCGGTACTATTTAATACCGTGACATTAAAACCTTTATATATATTATTATCAGTCCTAAGATACGAAAATTGTCACTTCGCTTCAAATAGAATCACATTTTGCAATATTTGAATGTTATTTCTTAGATATACAATGAATACTAAGGCCTAGTCTTCCAGTTCGGAAAATAGGACCGTAAATACTGATTATCACAATGAGGCTTTTTTGTTTATTAGGACTTACTTTGTCGTGGTACGATATTTTTAGTCATTTTATCTCAGATTATAATAATTTTCCAAATAATACGGTAATATTTTGTTAGCTTCGTCAAAACACTCCAACACTGTAAATGAGTAGCTTTGACATATTCGAGTAGCGCGTGGTTTTGTCGTGTGACGTAAATCACCTATAACAACGCAAATAGTAAGCAACTTTGCTGTATACACATAAGGTTACTTTATCCTTAAACTTAATTTTCATTTCCTGCATTTTATTTGTAGTTTAAGATTTGCTCCATGTAGATCAACTAGAGAACGTCATTACTACATGTTAAAAGTCGGTAATTAACAAATCAATCTGTTTTGAAATAAGGCCTAGTTTCGATTGCGTTTGAAAATTAAATACTTTATTTTGCTTCAATGATGTGTAGCCAACCAGAGGAACGATTTCAATGTGATCGAAAATAGGAGACAATCATGTTCGTGTGCGTAGAGTCACGGCGGTTTCCTTACAAACCCTCGTCTATGCTATTTCTATCCCTTCTTTGTTCTGTGCTCTATCGTGTGAAAATGGAGAACTACCCAAGGACTGGAAAGAAGCTGTAGTTAGTTGTACCAATATACGCAGTGTAATTTTTTTGCGACATTTCTATTTTAATACCGATTATTAAACTATTGATTTACTGATCATTTTATGGTATTCAAAAATTAAATCTAAAATACAAAAAATATTAAAATAATTTTTAATTCAAAATTTTCCCTCTGCGACAAATTCCCTTTGAAATGCTATAAGCACGCCATGTGTACGCGCAAATATACAGCAGGTGCATGCATAGGTTATGTGTGATAGAAAATCGGCCAAGTGCGAAACGGACTCGCACACGAAGGGTTCTGTACCATCGTACAAGATTGAACTCACAAAAATCACAATTTTGTATAGGGGCTATGTTTAATTTTAAGTATTTTTTTTTTCCTGTTAACCTGTTTGCTGACGGATGGACGGACAGATGGACGGACGGACGGACAGCGGAGGCTTAGTAATAGGGTTTCGTTGGCACCCTTGTGATGCACGTGAGGCACGTGTGATGGCCTTCTGTGATACTGTAAAGGCTCTACTCTTATATGCTTGCCTTGTTTCAACAATTAACACCCATAAATGTTTTCCAGAGATTTGTAAAGTTTTGGAATAATAAAAACATGTATTTTTATTTAACATCATTTGTTAGTTCCCTTACGTTGACTAAAACATAACTCGATACATGAATAGTACTTACATCACTGGTGAGGTGCACCACTGATGGAACACCCCGATCTGAACATGTTAAAATCGAATTATGAAAGAAATAAAATAAATTACTGTACACAAATATAAAAATCCATGGACGAGCATATATATTGTATCCCCCAAATGCCGGCTCCATTCAATGGGGTAAACATGCGGAAACGAATAGCTCAGCGAAATTTAGATAAGTGCTTTGTAACTTGTAAAAGGGCCTCAGTATTTCCATGGCCAAAACTAACTATCCGTGCTAGTCTGATCCTGTGACCACAAAGTATTTACTTTTTGGCGACATAAGATTGCCCTGCGGGCGTTGGGAACCAAAGTAGGAGTCAAATACTTACATGATTTTGGCATCCTTCTGTGGAAATGCCCTCACTTTTTAGATGGAAGAACGTCCCAGGGCAACATGTGAAGTTGTAGGTATTCCACACTGATATCCGCAATATTCATGTAAATGTATGTCGGAATGTACCTTCACCTTTTCTTTGATTATTTTTCACAACACAACTTGAGACTAGTTGAGACCACTAATACTTCCACCAGGATTTACTTTCAATACTTCTGTGATAAAAGTACAATATATTTGTATTATTTACAACAAACGCTAAAAAGCACATGCCACCGCACTAAACTATGAACACACATATGTTTAATATTGTACAAACACAAAAGAAAATGTCAAAACGCGCGCTGCCGTACCACAGACAGAAGCAATAGAGAAAAACTGAAAATAAGCCGAACGACAGTCCCTTCCTGCCCCTGCCGCAGCCGCCGCAAGGAATTGCAAGGAATTATCAGTTTGACGAGCAGATTATTATACTGTGGTGTGATCAAAGAATATATAAAAGTAGAGTGTGACCATATCAACGTTACGAATCCTGCCAATTCAGTGGTTGAAAACTTGCCAATATAGGTATTATTAATGTAAACAGTAACGAGGAAAATTTTGTTACTGTTTATATTCATAAGTATTTATTGAACTAACGAATATCTACATATCACATTTGGTCATAGACACAATAGACAAACTCACATTGGAGTCTACTCTTCTCTTTCTTCGTCTCTTTGTGGCTGTCATTTTATGACAGCTTGGCAAAAAAGAGTCTGTCGCGGTGACACGTAAAAATAAATTATTCGCTTGATAACAACACCAGAACTTTGCTGCCAAGCCGGTAGGAATTGTGTATATTCATAAAAAAATATTCTTTGCAAGTGCGCGACGAACTATTATTTTATTTTAACACTTCATGTTGTATTAATTCATGGGAAAATACTAATTTGCCATCGAAAAGGTAATCGGAAGGTGCGACCTTGGTTGATTTGTTGGAATAACATGTATTTGTTCAGTGCTGCGTTGGCCGACGTTAATTATTTTTGTCTACCAGCCCTGCTTTATCTAGTTTTGTGAATGAAAGCATATGCTTTGGTATATCAAAAATAAATGATCTATCAGATATCTGTGCAACAATGCAATTATCTAAACTTTAACCAGAAGTTTCAAGTTATTTCTGGTTTAAGTAGGTATTGGGTAAGTTCAGGTATTTCATTTATTTCTGCAAGATGAAATTTCATTTTCCCTCATTATTTCCATACACTTTTTTGTCAAGATGTACGAAAGTAGTCTTTTTGTGACCCAGTCCTGACAAAATGGCAAGAATCTGCCACATATGTTCACACTGGTTGGGGTCGTGGTTGAGTTGAGGAGGTAAAAGTTTTTCTGTGGCAAAGAGTAGCCAATTGCAGAGTTTTCTCTATTTCGGGAAAATCAGGCAAAGGCGGGATTAATATGGGATTAATACCGGAAACACTTAATTTTAAAATTTGACGAACGGACGACCCAACATTGAATGCATAGATTTTTTTTTATTTCGTATTAAGGAAATCCATAGTGTTATCCCAGAGTAGATGTACACCAGTTCTTAGGTTAAATAATATGCCCTATAAAATAAATTCCGTTGATCATTTAGGAATAACTAGCAGCCCGTCCCGGCTTTGCACGGGCATAATGTTATTTAAAAAGATATTATTTTGACACAATGATACACAAATAAATCATTTTTACTAGAGTTCCTACATTGAGATATTTGAAATAAAAAAAACTTAGATATGATTATTACATGATTATTAGATATTAGAGAAATAATAAATTCAAAGTGCTATAGGGAGAACTGCGGCCTCCGAGGCACGCTCCCGCCGCCCCGGCCGGCCGGTACCGCCGCAAACACTACATCCAGCAATTTTTAAATCTGTAATATCTTCGAAAATATTCATTTAAATCATATACTGTAGAGGGCCGTATAGATCTATATTAAATCAACAATGTATTTAAGGTATTTAATTGGATAAGGATTAATGCTGTATTGGTTAAAATCGCTTCGAAAATTAGCCATTATTTGTCGTAAAAAGTAAATGAGCAAAAAATGTTATTGTGGGATATCCATAAGAGATAGATATATACCATCGCGGAGTTTTCTGTAGACCTTTTCAATGTATACAATACTTAGTACATTATTTTGATAAATCTCGTAGGGTTCAGCCTGCGTTTGCAATGTAAGCGGAAAAAAAATATTTTTTTACGACATCACATTGGAAACCTCAAAAATAACAGTATTTTTCCAATATTTAATGGATATTATTATACATATAAACCTTCCTCTTGAATCACTCTATCTATTAAAAAAAACCGCATCAAAATCCGTTGCGTAGTTTTAAAGATTTAAGCGTACATGGGGATATAGGGACAGAGAAAGCGACTTTGTTTTATACTATGTAGTGATGATGAGTTCGAACTTAAAGGCATGTTTTTAAGGTTATGTATATAAATCAATTTAATAACCGGCGAAGTGCGAGTCGGACTTTCACACGAAGGGTTCCGTACAATTATACAAGATTCATTGATTCAAAGAAATCACGTTTCTTGTATTGTCGCTCCCTTTAATTTTCATTTGTTTTTATATTTACTATTCGCCATTATATCGGCAACAAAAATACCCACTCTGTGAAAATTTCAGCTGTGCACCTATTATGGTTCATCAGATACAGCCCTGTGACAGACGGATGGACGGACGGGCGGACGGACAGCGTAGGCTTAGTAATAGGATTCCGTTTGGCACCCTTAAGGTTCGGAAAATCTTCTTCACTGTCAATCGATCACAAAATCACAATCAAAGCTGGAGAAATTAGTAAACAAGTGAAGTCGGTAGCGAAAATGGGATCACATTTTTTTAATGTGCATATGGCGCACGCCAGGACCTCACTAAAAAGGCACACATATGGATATGCGAATAACCTCACAAATTACATTGAATATGAAATTGCAACGTTTGCTATATTGTTAATACAAATGTTCGGGCATATGTGTATGCGTGCAAACCTGAAGTGCAACCATTTTTTAAAACGTGAGGCACTGGCAGTGCTAGCATCCAATATATTGCAAATATTCTGAGTGGATTATCTTCACTCAATCATGCTACGGGTCCCTAGCCTGAGTACTTTGTTGACATTTTTAAATGTATGTTAGGTTAGGTTAGGTTAGAATGAGTTATTTTTTATGTTTCTGTACCCAGAGGATTCCAACGGAACCCTGTTAATAAGCCTCCGCTGTCCGTTCGACTGTCAGCGGGCTGTATCTCATGATCCTATTGCAGCTGTAACGAGAAATAGTAATAATTCAAAACAAATAAGAACTCATGGGGACTGAATCAGACTTGGGCCTACAGTCCAGTTTTGACTTTCCTGCAATAGTATTCTGTGAGTTGCTAGTTGCAAAATTTCCATGCTCGGGCCATAGATATAGGCGCGCTGCGCGCGCATGCTAGGTCTATGGCTCGGACTGAGGGGTAACAGATTCAATTGTGGGGTTATTTCATATTCGCTTGGCAACACATGTCGTGTCGCTGATCGAATCGCAATGCGTACTATAATAGTCTGCCCATAGAATCTGCGTAGTGGCAATCAATAACGCTTGATTTGACAGGTGTCAAAAGGGACCACTTCGGTGTGACAGAGGAGGCAAGTCAGCTTCTCTGTCGTGAAACCGACGCCGAGCGTAGACGACCGAACAATCTGCTGCGGGGCGGCTGGCGCGGAGTGTTCGCTCCGTGTTCGCTCGCGGTTGCGTGGCCATATTGGTTTTGTTGTTGTGTTGAGTTGAGTGACGCGTCCTCCTCCATGAAATCAAAATTAATATCGTTCCGAAGCCGTTACTGCATCTGCACACTGCGATTTCGTAAACATGGAAAACAAATGTTGCGTTTCTGGTTGCAACAGCGTAAAACCCGATGTGCATCTTTTTTGTTTTCCAAGAAGTGATAAAAGAAAACGACTTTGGTTACGGACTCTGAGTGAGCCTGCTTTGAATGAGCTGCAGTTGTCCGTGCTCAAAACTAAACGAAGAGTTTGTGTCAAACATTTCGAGGCCAAGTACATACGACAGAGTTCACGCCAAGGAGCGCAGGGAGCTCAAACAATCTTAACCCCTGACGCCTATCCTACTTTGTTTTCGGAGCAAGAAATTGAAAGTGGCATACAAAATGTAATGGGTAAGTAAGATCTCAAATTCTTCACACTTACAATTTATCAGGTGCTGGGAATCAAAAAATATTCTCGGTAGACAAAAATTGCACTATTATAGCACTGAACATGGATGGATGGGAATGGCATGATGCTAGCCCATGGTATTGCATTCTCGAAGGAACTAGTCTCATCAGGAGCCTCCCATACCATGATTGTGTTGAACAATGGGTATCGTAATACAAAATCCTTTTAATTTTAAAAAATTAAAAGATTTAATAATAAGACAGGAAAGTGACCTGCTGGTATGCAAGGGATTCGAACCTCGGTTTGACCGGCAGGGCGATCACCGAAATTGAAATCACTTTCAACTCGATCCTGGTTTAGTGCTGTCTCACCCAAACTAGCGATACATGTGTGGGCAAGGCCATTTTTTAAGTTACTTTTAAATTTATTTTTCACTGATTGTGTATCGATAAAGACTACATACTGACAGTTTAAATAAATGAGAGTCACGACCGGAGGCCATGATTCATTCATATGCATCATATGGAATAGATACAAACATTTCGGCAACGCGGTTGCATATCATGTCTTTAGTCCATTTTCTGCTTTTTTAATGTTCATACTAAAAAGTATATTTTATTTTATCCGATTTTGTATTTCAGGGAGAAGTTATCACACTCAAGGCGTGCCACTCCACCTTCGTGATCACATATATAATTTTGATCCAAGATTAGAACCTTCAACTTCTGGCACTGGTTTAGGTATGTACCCAGATATTGTAGATATTTTGAAAGGCATTTTGGATAAAAAATTTTATTTATAAAAACCTTATATAAGGTGAGTTTAAAATAATCTACAAGCCTTATAGGGTTGATTCAGTATCTGATATAGAACAACTTTTGCTAAGAATGGAGGTATGTAATTTTTTTTGTTCCATTTTAATTTTTGAGAAATTTAAACAGTATGTTCTTCCCAGTATTTTAAACAACTTTTGCGAAGAAACTATGTACCTATCGGTAATGGTTTCCAAGAAAATAAATTATTAAAGTGAACTAACTCTTCAAACTGCCTATTTGAAAAATAGGTTCCGCACCGCGCCGGCCGGCGGCGCGGAGGCGGCGCGCGGCGGCAGAGTCTATTTTACCTACCCGAATAGTTTTGCCTCCTTCCCACGCTGACGTACGCCGCGCCGGGCTATGGATTTGGTCGGCGCGGCTGTAATGTAGGTATGTACACAAGCATGCATGTCATTTTTCGCCCGATCGGCACTCGCTTCACTTAAATTCACTCACGTGTGATACTCAGGTCCGATGCGGGTCATGGACCTTGACATACTAATTGCTTTCAAAACGAAAACAAACGTCCTTCAGTGAGAGGGGCGGCGGCGGCGGCGGGGGAGATGGGGTGGCGAGGCTTCTGTCTGCGCACGCGGCGCGCGGCGGCGGAGAATTGTCTTGTGTCAGTAGGTCACGGTCCGGTCAATGCCCCGTGGTTGACCTATATTTTTAATTATGTAGGTAGTTGAAGAGTTAGTGCACTTTAATAAATTATTTTTCTTAGAAACCATTACAGATAAGTGCATAGTTTATTCGCAAAAGTTGTTTAAAATACTGGGAAGAACATACTGTTTAAATTTCTCAAAAATTAAAATGGAACAAAAAAAATTACATACCTCCATTCTTAGCAAAAGTTGTTCTATATCAGATACTGAATCAACCCTATAAGGCTTGTAGATTATTTTAAACTCACCTTATATACATGTTTTGAAGAATTCCAATATCGCGCTTTGACAAGTGGGGTGACACCGTACTGCGCGAGCCCCGTTAACGGTTGCAGCATTACAAAGGAATGAGAAATGTGGCGGTGCAGGGTCAGGGGGATGTTCGGATTATAGAGGTGTTTGGATGAGTTTAGGTTCCGATTATCAAAACCCTTGTATGATGATATATTAATGGCTAGTGTTAATATGATGAAAGCATAAAAGTCTTAAAATAATCATTTATTTTCAGAGAACATTGTCCCACCTGGTGCGCCATTGCCGCCCATTGAAGAGGAAAATTTAGCTGCGCGCACGGCTACTAAAGCACGAAATCATCCTCTGCGTGTCGTAGCTGGAATTCGTGGTACACCAAATTATTATTTGTTTACACCGTTTAGAACCTATAAAAGTATTTGCAGCATTTTTTTTCTTGTAAAGTATTGTATCATTCAGTGAAAATATGTTGAAAGCGTAATTCTATATTAATTTCAGATAACGTTTTCATGCCTGATGCGCCATTGCCACCCACGGAATGGAAAACTTTGCCTGCACGCACGGCTACTGAATCACGAAAGCGCCCTCTGCATGTCGCAGCCAGAGCACAAGGTACACCAACTTATTATTGGTTTGCACAGTGAAGAACCTATGTATAAAAGTATTTGCAGCATTTTTTTTCTTGTAAAATATTGTATGATTCAGTGAAAATATGTTGAAAGCGTCACCGTCTATATTCATTTCAGAGAACATTGACATTCCTGATGTGCCATTGCCACCCACGGAACGGAAAACTTTGCCTGCACGCACGGCTACTAAATCACGAAAGCGTCCTCTGCATGTCGCATCCGGAGCAGGTACACCAACTTATTATTCGTTTACACAGTGGAGAACCTATGTATAAGAGTATTTGCAGCATTTTTAGGTTTCCTTTCCCGAAGGATAACCATCGGAACCCGATTCGTTAGACTCTGCTGTGCAGACTGTATCTCATAAACCACAATAATTAGACAGCTGAAATTTTTACAAAGTTTGTATTACTTATACCCACCCCTATAAAAACAAAAATAAAAATGTATAATTATTGTATATTATATTTATTAAAAAATAAAATATGTGTTTGGTGCCTATCTTGTTTCTTTAACAGAAGTATTTAAAAAGTATGTGGTGTTATATCTTATACGATTGTACTGACCATTCGTGTGCAAGTCAGACTCACACTTGAGCAAATTTTATCTTTTAAAGTATTGTATGATTCAGTGAAAATTTTATGAATATATAAACATCTTTATATATTAATTTATTTTCAGATAAAGTTGTCATACCTGATGCGCCATTGCCACACACGGAACGGGAAACTTTGCCTGGACGAACGGCTACTGAATCACGAAAGCGTCCACTGCATGTCGCAGCTATGGCTCAAGGTACACCAACTTATTATTTGTTTACACTGTGGAGAAACTCTAAGAATATTTTGTTGTAGCATTTTTTTTTTCTAGTAAAGTGTTGTGTGATTTTGTGAAAATATGATTTAAGCATAAAGGTCTTTTTTTCAGAAACACCAAAGCGGCCGAGAATAAAATTCACCTCCAAGATTGGCTCATTAACACCAAACTGCAGAAAAATGTACAATCAATGCAGGAAAATCATGAACAGTAAAAGGCAACTTAATTTTAACAAAAGGTTGCAAAAAGCTAAAAAGTTTGAAAGTACAAACACCTTTAAAAATCTCACTGCAAATTTAAATGCAACATGCAAGTCATTTTTTTGGATGCAAATCAAATTGTGTACCAAAAAAACAAGAGGTCGAAGATTTTCACATGAAGAAAAATTAATGGCTTTATCTCTTTTAAAAACAAGTCCAAAGGGATATAAACTGCTGCAAAAATTTTTTATATTGCCTAGCAGAAGAACCTTGGACAAGCTCATTCAAAATGTTCACATCGAAGCGGGCATAAATGACAAGATTTTTGACATTCTCGAAGAGAAAATAATTGATTGGCCTGAAAAAAAAAAGTACTGTTCTATCGTATTTGATGAGGTTGCTTTAGAGCCATACATTGATTACTCGAAATTCAAGGACCACATTATGGGATTCACGCAACTAGAAGGAGATGCAAAGCCGAAATTTGCTGATCATGCCCTATTGTTTATGCTACGCGGAGCATGCGACAAGTGGCGGCAACCCATTGCCTTTTATTTTTGTGCTGGCACAACACCCGCTGCAATATTAAAAATTATCATAAAAAAGATTGTAAAAGCAGTTGTAGCGACAGGCTTGATCCCTGTTGCCCTTATTTGTGATCAGGGCCCTACAAATGCAACAGCATTACGATGGTTGCTGGAGGACACTAAAAGGGCACAGACAATAAAAGGAGTAGAATTTGGTAAGATATAAATTTATGATTGTTAAAATATGTATACTATACGTGCTTTAAACATTTTTCTTTATCAATTTTCGAGTTGTCAGCGATTTTTGTAGATCTACTGGATCTACAAAAAGCACCAACCAATTTTGGTTTAAGTGTTTCTTAAGGTCTACCACATTATTATCTTTCGGAATATTCCACATACATAGTGACAAGTCAGAGGGGAAAACGAAAAAGTTGTTGGTATAATACAGAGTTTTCAAAACCTGTTAAAATAACCCACACGCCTTTGTGCATGAAAAACAATGTCATCCCTAATTTATATTTATGGTCTGCCACCCTTATTTTTATTGTTTTGCAATTTTACTACCCCATTGCATAGTGGATCACAGAACAGTGATTTTCCATATTCGAAATCCATATTGTGCCTATAGTCTCCTGGTAAAATGGTTATGACATATGGAGGGACAGACGGATATGACGACATGATCCGTTCCGTTCCATAAATATTCCGTTTTTGAAAAAAAAAATTGTCTAATCTCAATAAAATTTATTATTTTTCAGATGATACCATTAAACTTGAACAACTTACTCTGCATGTGATTTTTGATCCTCCTCATCTGATAAAGGGCATCAGAAATAATTTTTTGAACAAAAAGATGGTTTTTAATGGCAAGACTGCACAGTGGGAGGACATAGTCCAAGTATATAAAATGGATTGCGAACTTGGTGATATTCGACTTCTTCCGCAATTAACAGATGAACATATTCTTCCCGAAAAAATAAAAAAAATGAAAGTCCGAAATTGCACTAAAGTTTTAAGTGAAAAAGTAGCGGCAATGCTAAAATACACTGGACAATTTTGTAAGTACATATTTACATTCTCAAAATTTGTTTGCATGGCCTCACCTTGGCCTTTACAAACAAACAAAAATAATTGGTTGTCTGTAAAGTCGGTTTACGGACGATAGTTTTACGTGATAAGGCAGCAGAACTATTCGAACTGCTAACTCTGACGTCACGCGAGAAGAGAGATAGATATGTCACAAGCCATTGCTTGGGCCGATCGTGCCTCTCTATCGCTTGCTACGCGCTCTCGCTAGCACCACATGAGTAAAGAAACGGTACAGAGGCAAAGCTTCATACAACAGCGCAAAATGATTACACTACTACAAGCAAACGGCGCATGCATTTGTTTCCACTGGTCATACTGGCCGCTCCCCACGTACGTGGCGCTACCAGTGGAAACACATCCATGCGCAGTGAAGCTTTGCCTCTGTACTGTTTCTTTACTCATGTGCTAGCACGCTCAGGCTCAGGTGGAACAAGACACTTCTGCTAAATTGAACTGGATGGAATACACGGACAATATTCATTGCCACTTCGACCGATCGTTAATCCAATGCGATGGTACAGGTCGCGCCAAACATCTTGTAAGCTCTGAAGTTGCAGCGCTCGCGTCGCATTAGCCGAAAACAGGTATCCATTTGCATCTGCGCAATAGGCTGCGCATCAACTTCAGAGCTCACTAGATGTTTGGCGCGAGCTATACCAACCCGGGCGTGATTAACCCTTCCACATAAGAAGGGGACTTATTGTTTAACGTGGAATCCGAACCATGAACGAAGACTCCCTTGGCAGGCAATTTTCACTGAGTAAGGTATTATTGTTTGTTGTAACGTGTTGTAATATTTGCAAATTTGTAGTCGTAGTACCTGATAATGTTGTACGAGATGTAAGTTTTCACCGTTTCTCAAAAAATGCTCATGTCATAAAAAGAAAATGACTCCGATTTTTTTTTCTTATTTTTCCCTGGGTAGGCATAAGCTGGCCTACTACATGGTTCCCGCTTGGCCTTGGCCTTGGAGTGAAAGGAAACTCACAAATTCTCTCTCTTCAAAATGTGAGATATTAGTGCGGTCTTTGGTACATTGACTTGATTACATCGTCACGTCCATGCAGAAGTTGAGAATCTGTAATTTTCGCAAAATTGGTTCATTTTTTTAAAACACTTTATATTGTCTTTCACGTACCGTGGCAAATCAACAAATCTGTAGCTTTAACGGGTACAAAGCTTACTCATTCGTCAATGAGAAACTAAGAGTCAAGACCTATTTCAAAAGATAAATTTAAAATGTTTTTTTGCTCTCCTTCAATGTATTTTCAGATTCGTAACTTTTGCATGAATGTGACGAATATTACTTTTTTATATTTTATTTGTCATATTCAAGGTTGCACTTTTTGTTCCAGCACAACATATATCGAGTCAACCTATAAGCACCACCATGACGGCTACGGCAGATGCTGTCATCTTTTTTGACAAGCTGTTCGACAGTGTCAATGGTAGCTCGTTCGATAGGGCAAAGCCACTGAGATGTGCCGTTAAGGAGGGCAGCGGCCATCACGACTTCTGGACGGAAGCTTTAAATATATTAAGTAATACTAAGTTTTTACGAAATAATACTCCTTGTTCAGTGCCATCACTCCAAAATTGGAAAATTACCATCAGGAGTTTTCAAAAGCTTTGGATTTTTTTTAAAAGTAAGGGTATTGATCGTTTTTATGCTCGCAATTTCAACCAAGACCCAGTAGAGAACTTTTTTGGACAAATAAGAGCTTACAATTACAGAAATGTAAATCCAAGCTGCAGCATCTTCTCCCAATCATTTAAAGCCTTATTTATTTCAAATGTTTTGACTGGGCATTCAGAAAATTTTAACTGCGAGGAAGACGGTACCAAATCTTTGAATCTAGAAGCATTTTTTAAAAAGCAATCCGATGTATCCACTGAAGCCGTTAATGTCACAGCAATGCACAGAGATACCGATTTCTCTGAAAAACCACCTTCAAATGCGCCTCTGAAAATGAATGTGATAAAAGAAAATATAAGGACGAATGCAAAATCATTTACTGCAGGTTATGTCACTAGGAAAATATTAAAAAAACATTCCTGTAAAGTATGTCGAGAAAATTTGTTGGCAAAAGAGCCGCTGAAGGTCCATGATTGGATTTCCCACAGGGAAAGACCATATTATAAATCAAAACGCCTTTCTTATCCTAATACTCACATTGTAAGACATTTTGCTTCCTTAATAGAAACTTGCAATGCATTTCTAAATACTCGTGCTCATGAAGAAAGACTTTCACAAAAAATCAAAAATATATATCTGTCTGAATACAACTTCGACTGGTTCAGCTGCGGTGTGCATAGGGAGAAAATTATGAAGGATTTTATTATTTTAACACTCAGAATTCAAATTCACAATTGGACACGCAGCATCAATAGAATACTGAAAGGCACAGATATCGAAAGATTGAAGGATCCCCTCCCTCATATTCAAAAAATGGCGTTGGAAAAGTTTAAGAAAAGATTTAAGGGCCGAGCTCCGAAGTAGAAGTTTAATTTGTAACCAACGGAAATCGGCCAACGTTCAGCCCGTGCCTAAAAAGGTTGATCAATCGGACCCGGCCAACTACCGACCCATAGCCATCACCTCTCTTCTCTGCAAAGTGATGGAGCGCATCATTAACTCTCAGTTGATGAAGTATCTAGAGAGCAATGAACTTCTCAGCGATCATCAATACGGCTTCCGTCCGAATCGATCTGCTGGGGATCTCCTAGTATACGTCTCACATGAGATGGGCGATGCGCTCGAAAATCATGGCGAAGGTATGGCTATCGGCCTGGATATCGCTAAAGCATTTGACCGGGTCTGGCATAAGGCACTGCTTTCCAAGCTGCCCTCTTATGGCCTTCCACCCGAGCTGTGTGACTGGATCGCCGACTTCCTGCATGGCCGCAGCATAAAAGTCTTGGTTGACGGTTGCTGCTCCAAAGCCATGTCTGTGAATGCCGGCGTGCCGCAGGGCTCTGTGTTGTCCCCAACCCTTTTTCTGCTGCACATCAATGACCTGCTCAATTTGGGCGACATTGATTGCTACGCAGATGACAGCACGGTGCTAGCCAGGTACACCAGTCACCAGACCGCAAGCCGGGCTGAATTGGATGACGATAGACGGCGCCTCGTTGCTAGACTCGAAGAGACCCTGGAAAAAGTTTCCGGGTGGGGTCTCCAGAACCTCGTCGAGTTTAACGCGAGCAAGACGCAGGCGTGCGTGTTCAGTGCGAAGCGAGCTCCGTTCAGTGCGGCTCCGACCTTCCAGGGAGCAACTCTACATATCGACGGCCACATAGGGATCCTTGGTGTTGACCTGACGCATGACCTTAATTTCGGACGCCATATCGAGGATAAAGCCAAGCTCGCCTCAAAAAAGCTGGGAGTCCTCAACAGGGTGCGTCAGTACTTCACGCCTGACCAAAAACTGCTTCTTTACAAGGCGCAGATAAGGTCTTGCGTGGAGTACTGTTCGCACTTGTGGACGGCTCAGCTAAGGACCTGCTTGGCTCCCTGGACTCGATACAGCGTCGGGCCGTGCGTCTCGTTGACGACCCCGAGGTATCCCTAAATTTGGAGACCCTTCAACTCAGAAGGGATGTAGGGTCGTCTTTACCATGGAGAATGCTCGTCGGAGCTGCATAACGCTGTTCCTCCGTCCCCTTTCTACCTTTGGTCAACGCGGAACAGGGAGAAAATGCACAAATTCACAGTCGACATTCCAAAAATAAGAACTCACCGATCGTCTAGATCCTTTATCTATAGGGTCGGTAAACAATGGAATGAACTCCCTTCCGAGGTATTTCCCCCAAATTACGACCTGGGGTCCTTCAAACGTGGTGTGAAGAAGCACCTGGCCGGCCGGCATGGTTTTCGCAGCCCCCCTGAATGTTC
Source organism: Incurvaria masculella (assembly GCA_946894095.1). Taxonomy (NCBI): domain Eukaryota; kingdom Metazoa; phylum Arthropoda; class Insecta; order Lepidoptera; family Incurvariidae; genus Incurvaria; species Incurvaria masculella. The sequence continues at coordinate 23,596,242 of OX335647.2, forward strand.
GAAAACCCATGGGCGTCGTCGGGCACCTTTAGGTCCTGGCGTACGCCATATGCCGCGCTTCACATAAAAATAAAAAAAAAATCGCTTACCATCGCTTACGAGTGTACCACGCTACCCATATTTATAGCTAACCTTTTACCAATAATCTGAATCTTTGTTTAAATCCATTGGCATGATCCATTGAAAACAAATACTGAAACTAATAGGCAGTTTCTTAAATCTATTCTTTATTCAATTAATCTATGTAACAATTGACAATTTCTTTAGTTATTAAACATAATCTTTGCGATATTCAATGCCAATTGTGAAATTTCGTACATTCATTTATCGCTACTTTTTTTTCATCTTTTTTAATGTGTACTGTAAGGTAAAAGTCTCATGTTCTACAGGGAATTATTTTTCCAGTTAAGGTGGCTTTGTGGCTGTTATTTTACCACATGCAGTAAGAAACCATATTAATTTGATAAAATGTACTGAGCTTCACAGGGGCTTCTATTGATCAGTTTTGAAAATGTGTCAATTCTAACCTTGTTCCTATTTTTTATCTTCTGATTCTGCGATAATAATAATAAATAAAAAAACATTATGATTTAAAAACAAACTTAATAATATGATTTTCCCAACATTATATCATGTTATCCGTAGTGGGATAACAATTGAATTAAATTTAATAAATCTGAAACGTTTTTTATTGTTTTCGCCTTTTCCACACAAATAGTTCATATCGCCTGTTATGTCTAATAATCACAAATTTGCTTTTTTATTTGAACGAGAATTAAATAACAGGCACTATGAATCTTATTATTGGCAGTGAATCGATGGTATACGTATATATATTTAATATCCTAGGTAAACCCTGGAGAAAAATCTGGCGAAAGCCCTTGCCTTTCCCTACTTGTCACAATATAGGGAGGAAAAAACAACCCTCTTGGTCCCTATGTCAAATGAATTTTGCCTAGTCTGTGTCTGCCCCTCACCCCTCAAGCAGCGTTATACCCCTCGCCCTTTCACTTTCCAGTCTGTACACGCTAGTGTACTATAATAGTCTGTGATAATAGTCTGTGTCGCAATGTGACGGATATTTATTTTCTATGGTGTTGTGATACGCAATGTGTATTATTTTTTTTATTCTCCATGATGTATGGTTTCACTCACGCACAGAACATTTGATTTCACTCACTCCCTGCTCGTGAATGCTTAAAGGAGAGAAATGGACTTAAATGGAGTTAAAAATCAGGTTGGTGCTTAATGAACAAGAATACAAGTTTAATACGTAAATCCCCTTTACTTTTGTTGAGACAATATTTTGCCGATATATGGAGAGCGAATGTATGTTTAGATCAGAAACTCCCTTGAATTAAAACATCATATGAAGCTTCGATATACAGTTTAATGCAAAACTATTTACCTTGTTTAAGACAACCTTTCCCAAACATACATACATACAGACAGACAAAAAATATAAAAATGAGATATTTGGTTTTACATTCATGGGACTTAGAGGGTCTTACCACATGTGCTCCAACTGCGGTTGCCGGCGGCTGACTGAGTGCAGCAGTGGAGGGAAGGTCTCGCGTAAACACAAAACTGTACGAGAGCCTTTTGATATTCGGGCATTTAATCGGACCAAGACACGGCATACATAGACGAGACAAAACAATAAATAGACGAATATTGCATCCACACTTTCTTATTTGTCGAGTCTTGTGTAGTTTTGCTGAGAATGTGGAGCGTGCATTACTCTCATTGGTATTTGTAAAACCTGCTGTGAATTCAACATTAAACAATTTAGGACGAATTCAATAACATTTCCCATATTGGCATTCTGTGTTTACATACTGATTTATCAAAACTATCCCCATAAAGTTCGGTTCCTTTTATAAACTTTAAAATATTGGATAACAGTTCCTGCCTGATTATTAATGTTACACTCACTGACTAGTGGCGAAATTGATAGACGCAAACATACCATTCGCGGGGAATAGTATGTTTTGCTGGTTCGGGTCCAGCGTTGCAGTATTTTCGTAAAGTAGTTAGTTCTTTTGACTGGGTTCTTTCTATAATTAATGTGTCCTTGCTTCACGGTCGATTATAGATACATACATGTCACATTCATTGTCACTACTGTCAAAACCTATCATTACTTCATTTTGAAAATGGTAATTGCTGAAATATCAAAATTTCCTAACATTTGTGTTGCAGGACCGGCTCTCCGCTTCCTGAGCCTGTCTTTTCCGCATCCCCTAACAGCTCCAAGGTGTGTTAATAAAATTTACCAAAAAAAATAATTTATTGGTGTTTTAAATTACGTCAAATTTGGTTAGGGGGCGCGCACAATGGGGTGCGCAGTGCAAAGCTTTGCGTAGATGGTACCAAGTAAAACTGTGCCAAGACTACCACGTAGAGATTATGGTTACCCTATGTCCCTGGATGTTTTCGAGTCATTGATTAACCCTTTCACCGCCAAGGTTTTTTGGCATAATCCTTCTCAATACGCCACACTACAATTATTTCGATAATATGCAGTCTTGAATTGTTGTTTGTTTTGTTGCAAAGAGCAGTGTGTTTCCACTGTTGAAACAGTAGAAATCTAATGAACGCTAGTATGTACTGTGCAATTATGTAAATAAAACACATGATTTCATAATCAGTAAAGTTTTATTAATGTTTGAAGTGGAGTAGTTTTCTGTCGGATAAATCCGACGATGGCGCCTGCAGAATGCCTTGCTCTGACGGATATATACGTTCCCGGCGGGGAAAGGGTTAAGCATGTTTCAAGTATTTATGAGTACTTTTGAGTTGGTTAAGACCGTCTCCCGATAGCCTTTTTGGAAATGTACAATCAGAGAAACTACAATAATCCTTACGACGGCACGTGCACATGTGAATCTTTGTTAGAGCAATAAATTGGTGGATCTGGGTTGTAAAACTACATTCTTTCACTTGGAAAGGCAGTGCTTTGCCTCCAAGACTACAACAGAAGGGTCTATGAACTTTTTCGCTAGATCGTATCTACCTATATTTGAAAAGGTTTATTGAATATTATATAAGGATTGTAAAAAAATCTATTAACTTAACATGTATTTTTTTTTATGTGACTGGAAATGGATGGCTAATACCACACCTTCTGTCATGGTATTAGCACAACACACCACATGGGAACTAGGTGCCATGCCAGGACCTTCCTTATATTGCACGGCTACATTGAACTGGATGGAAAACAAGGACAATTTTCATTGCCGCTTCGACCATCGTTCAACGAATGCGATGGTACCAACTCGGGCGGGATTAACCCTACCACCTAGTAAGTAAGGAAGGGGACCTACAGTTTAACATGGAATCCGAACCACGGCCAGCCTCTCTCAACAGTCAAATGGTCACCCATCCAAGACCAGACCGGACCCAGCGTTGCTTAACTTCGGAGAGCGATCGCCGAAGTGTCGCGCCACTGGGCTATTCAGGCTGACAAAAAAATTTTGAAGTTATTTACTTATTTATATTGCTCTGAGGTTATAAAATTTTCGAACGTTATTAAAAATCAGGAGCTTTTGAGTTATTGAATTAAATTACAAGAATTAGTTCGTCCGCCCAAAGGTAGATAATACAATCTGTTTTTTTCTTATATTTGTTATGTTTGGGTCAATCTCTACGGGGTGGTATACCATCACATTGAATAATATATAGTTGTAATGGCAATAACATTGTCCATGTTTTACATCCAGTTCAATGTAGCCGTTTATATCAACTCAGTTCAAATGGTCAACAACCTATAACCTTGATATAAAACTGTGGCACAGTTTTATGTGGCGCCATCTGTAGCCAAATTTGGCAGCCGTCCTCCACATTGTGCCCTAGAATACTACTTTCGTATAATTTTAAAGCTAAACTTTACTTCACATATTCTTGAACATTTTATTCAAATTTATAATCCTTTCTGGAATTTTATTGACATTCAATCTCATACTTTTAAAAGTAAAGCTTTTTGAAATCTATATCCTATTTTTGTCACGTGATTTTTTTTCGACGAACTTTTTTATTTTTATTTCTTTATTTGAGCGTGTCGATTAGTTACAAATGCATTACGCATGCAATATCACATTTTAGTTGTCTTTTCTGTTGGTAATATTAAATACCGCTTTCCGTAGTTACTGTTTTAAATCGGGAACTGGAAGTATTCCAAATCATAAATTAGTTATGGTGCTGTCTCTACAACAAACACAAAAACAACAATCGTTGTTATTAATATTATGTCTTCCTACAGAACCAATACGGTGAAAACAAATAAATAAGTTAATGAATAAATAAGAAAAACAGCTAATCTGGTTGTATGTAGCTGAACGCCCCCTCTTGTGTCCCGCGCCGCCGTCTCTATGCGGATCGGATGGCGCGAGCCGCGCCCCTGGAGCTGCAATGGGGTGCAGGGAGTGCAGGATCGGGAATCGGGAGCCGATCCTGAAACATAACATAGATATCGTAAACAGCAGTAATATTTCGGCATTCGCCGTTATCAAACTCTAATTTATTATAATCGTTTCTGTTTTTCGCTTACAGATAGCGAGACTGGGCACATAAATATTGTTACATGCATGCAGGCCGAGTCGAGCATGTCGGCAGTGCTAATGGAGGCTGATTCAACGAGCGGGGCGACACCGGAGGGTGCACCAGAAGCCGGGGAGCGGACCCCACCGGCGCTGGCGGAGCAGCCCAAGTCAGATATTATTTCTTTTCTGCATCTTTTTTTTATGCGACCTGACATACATGGATGGATAACACCACACAACTACCGTTATGATATTAGCCCAATACACCATATTCCCGAAGGAATTAGGTGCCATGCCAGAACCTTCCCTTTATGAGCATGGCTACATTGAACTGGATCGAAAACACGGACAATTTTTCATTGGCGCTTCAACCATCTTTTCATCCAATGCGATGGTACCAACCTGGGCGGGCTAAAATCCTACCACCTAGTAGCGGAAGGGGACGGGGGGGGGAAGGGGCAGTCTACTCTTGGTCCAGAGCCCGTAGTCCCAGCTGTCACCAAAATTGGCGTTTACGGCAAATCGATCGACTGGCATTTTCAAATGTATGGAGAAATTGAGGAGCGGGCGAGTAGGGCGTTAAGCGAACTAACATTTGCGAGTCCGGGTTTGATTTGATAGCTTACTCACCGTATATACGTCGACGTTGCTGTTTACGCAAACTCCACATTTTCATACAAATCGGAAGTCCGATTTTGAATTTGACAGCTTGAAGAAGTAAAACCACAGAATATCTAGTAAAAACTTGTATGGAGTTTGACGTTTTTAAGTAACTCCGAAGTTCTGTAAACGCCAATTTAGGTGACAACTGGGACTAGGAGCTCAGTACTACAATGTATCTGTGAAAACATGTTTTTGGCTTTTGACATTTGTATATTAGTTGTAAATTGGCTGTAAGTAAATAAATATATAATTGTTAAACAGTCTCCCGTTTCACTCCAGGAACGTTTCGTTCTTCAACGAGCACATCGCGCCGATCGCGCGCGCAGGCCGCGAGGAGGAGCTGGCGCGGTGGCTGCAGCGCGCGGGGCTGCTGCCGGCGCGCGTGCAGTGCGCCACCGGCCGCGCCGACTGCACTGTTAGTATCTTTTTTTCTACTAATCAGATGCATAGTAGTGAGTTCTGCGCTAGTAGCGAGCTGTGCATTGTGATCCATCGGGATGCCTGACATACCGGGACGACGAACCACTGTTTTTGTTTGTCCATTCCCTTGGGGACGTGAATGCGCTGGATGGTAGAGTGGCGCATTATCTGAGACTGTGTGCTCGTAGAAAGGGGTTCTGAACGTCTTTAAGGACTCCCTCCATGGGGGGGCCAGACCATCATTTTTGTGCAGCTTTTGGAGGTCAGTTTTTTTTTTTTCAGATTATTTTTGCTTTCTTGATTGACATGTTTGCGACCCGTTGTTCAAGCAACCGCAGAATAAATTAATAGTTAGTATAATTACAATGATTATGGTTTGTGGTTGTTTAAGCGAGTTACATTAAAAGGCTGTTTGGTCATGAATCCGGTAGATTTCTCGGCACGCAACGCTTTTTCCGACGAAACCAGTAAAATGAATAATAACTACATGGCACAACAAACAAAATGTCCACAGAATACTATTACTGCCTTCCTTCTTGATTTTTACCAATTTACTTTTTAAATAGTTGTGAGCTGGAAGCCACGCGACACGCAGAAACGCAGAAATGAACATAACCTTAAAAAAATACAAAAATAAATTCTTCATACAAATTTTAGTTTCTCTGTTGTGTGATACAGCATACATTTTTCGAAAAAATAAACATGTAGATATTTGTTGTTTGATATTAAATCCCAAATATCAAGTAAATTGAAACAGTGATTTTCAAATGATTAGTAAACTACGTTTGTATGGGGAGCGAAATTTTCTGATGCTTACTGATGTGTCCACCTTAACGTCCGAACTCATCATACCAAATTGATCAATGGAATTATTTTATTGGCCATAATGTTCTGATTAAGAACTATTGTATAACTAACCTTAGATAACGCTGTTGAATTCCTTAATACGAAATTAATAAAAAAACAAATAGATAAAAACATTTGTTCATGGTTGGCTTGATCCACTTGAACGTCTCGTTAGTCTTAAACATAGCTTAGAAATCATTCGAACACCACTGGGTCGATTTTAGAGCTTTTTTTGAATGGGACATCAGTCTGCAAATGTTTGTATTTTCTTAAAGTATATCCAGGCTCAAAACAATGTGATGTCAGATGCGGCTGCGGCGTGCGCGCGTCGTGGACCGCCAGCACTGGCACTGCCGCACGTGCGGGCGCTCGCGGCCGCTGCGCACCGCCTCGCTGCTGAGCGGCGTGGGCTGCTCCGTGCCGGCCGCGCTGCGCGCGCTGCTCGCCTGGTGCGAGGACCGCGACCACGAGCACGTCGCGCTCGCGCTCGGTCGGTACACACTCACCTCTCCTACACGAAGCTCCTGCGTTTTAAATTTGTGCCACTCCTGCTCGTAGCTCCATGTCATGAGCTCAAACCCTGGCCACTTTCTTTCACCACTTTCTTTCTATTTCTGAGTTGGATAAGAGTATTTCATTAGGAATGCGAGATGTTTCATGATTCGGAATCCATATTAAACTGTAGGTCCCCTTCTCCCGGCTTAGTACCATCGCATTGGATGAAAATATGGTCGCTAAAATTGTCATTGTAGCCGTGCTCATAAAGGGAAGGTCCTGACTGTGGATTCCCAAATGCAAGGGAAATTATTGCTTAGTAAATTTTAAAAATGATGCCGTGCAGGTGGTTTCCCTATTAATAAAACATATTACAATAGTAGCATTGATTGTTGCATGATTAGAACTAAAATAACATATTAATCGTGAATTTAAAATTATATACCTTTTTCATGCATGTCCAGAGGCGTGAAGACTTTAACAGGTAAGGATAAGTCATATATGTGCAAGACTGTGAACCGCACAAAAGACTGGTTTGTCTTGGAGGTTTTTTGACATTACTTCAATAATACAATAAGGGCCTTTTTCACCTACTGCTGAATAGCTTAATCGCCACATATTAAGGGCCTTAGCAGCTTGCAATCAATACCAGCACAAGATAATCAGAACTTTAGTAATAAAGGCCCTTTAAGGTGGCCCATCCCGCTCATGTCCCCATACAAAAGGGGAAAGAAGATCACGTCCATATTTCTAGTCAGAGATCCAAAATTTTGCTCAAAATAGCTTTACAGAACTAGATGTCTGATGACCATTGGCATTGTAAAATTATGTTTGGTTTCTAAGTTATAAGGTCCGAAAGTTCGCATTTTTCGCGCGTTTTATACAATAACTTTGGAGGTGGATTACGCAATGATAAAGTAAGAACATCTTCAAAAAAATTAGTCATCAGACATAGCTTATTTAATCAAGATTTATAATCTATTTGGTTTTTGTTTGATTTTTTACTACAGCGGACGTGGTTTATTTTAGCTATAAGTCGTTTTTAAATTAAAATTTTCGTAAATCTTACCAAATCATACACTATGCACATTGTCTTTTTTGTGGACATATTGCATCTTCCTCATCACGGAGCCTGTCTTATTCTTTGAAACAGGGAAGGTCCCAGAGCGCAACGGCACGGTTTTGTACCGTGCCCGCGAATAAGTTAGGCCCGCCGGGTTGGGCCACCTTAAGTGTCGATTAAAAGCTAAATAAAAGATAAAATGAAAAAGGCCCTAAGTATATTAATTCCATTAATCAAATTCCCTGAAATCTTTTTTATATACCATATTACTGTTTATGTATTAAACTACAACCATTCCAGACTTACGCAGGTTCTTGGAGTACCATTGAACCTGAATTGTAGAGGCAATGTGAGTCTTTTGGCAAAGACATTCCTCTTTGGAGCCGCAATGACCCATCACTGGTAGAGGCAAAGTAAACCGGAGAACAGTTCTGTTCTTAAATCCGAGCTAGTTTAGACCAGCTGATTCATTATGGTGTGCAACAAAAACTTAAGGTGTACCTTCCTGGACGTACTAACTCATTCGCGGGCACAGTACAAAACCGTGCTATTGCGCTCTGGGACCTTCTATGTTTCAAAGAAAAAGACGGCTCCGTGGTGAGGCGGATGCAACATGTCCATAAAGCAGACAATGCGCATAGTGTTTGATTTGGTAAGATTTACGACAATTTTAATTACAAAACAACTTCTAGCTAAAAGTAAACCACGACCGCTGTAGTAAAAAATGTAACAAAAACTAAATTGATTATACATTTTCATGAAACAAGCTATGTCTGATGACTAATCTTTTTAAAATGTATAGATTTTATCGTTGAGTAATCCACCTCCAAAGTTATTGTATAAAACACGCGAAAAATTAACACGCAAAGCAGGATTCGAACTCTGCGACCTTTGGATTACATCGTGGTCGCAGGTTAACGGTAATGTCGTGTCCATTAAATAAATAAAAATAATTACCCAAAGGTTTAGTTTCTAAGTTCTAAAAGATAGGGAGAATGCCCGATTGCCACCTAAAATATGTATAGCGATTATGACAAAATATATATGACAGTACATCTCATATAGTACGAGGACGGAGGAACTGAGAGTTGTTTGGTGGCGGCAGGAGTGAAGGCGCGCGACACTCTGGCGGTGTACGAGCGCGCGGAGGCGGCGGCGGCCGCGGCGCAGGCGCGGCGCCGGCTCGGCGGGCTCGTGCTGGCGCGGCTGCACCCCGCCGCGCCGCCCGACCGCCGCGCCCACACGCATCACGTACTCATGCTGGCCGACACCAATGTGAGTGGAGTACATGCTTTATTTAGTTTGGGAATAAGGTGTTTATCCAAAGGAGCTTCCGTCAAGTACAGTTGTTTCGTCTGAAATCTAAACACCGGAAATAGAGACAAATTTGACATCTCTTTCTTACATGCCGACTTCAACCATAGAGTAAAAGGGACTTAGGAATTCCTTCTCTTTCCAGTCTATACATTTCTATACTTCAGTTGCAGGGTCAGAGCTGCCAGTCCCAGTTGTCACCTAAATTGGCGTTTACGAAATTTCGAAGTTCCGTAAAAACGTCAAACTCCTTACAAGTTTTTACTAGATATTCTGTGGTTTTACTTCTTCAAGCTGTCAAAGTCAAACTCGGACTTCCGATTTGTATGAAAACGCGGAGTCGGCGTAAACGGCAACATCGTCGTAAGAGTAAGCTGTCAAATCAAACTCGGACTCGCAAATGTTGGTTTCCTTAATGCCCACTGCGCGCGCTCTTCAATTTCTCCATACATTTGAAAACGCCAGTCGATCGGTTTGCCGTTAATGCCAATTTAGGTGACAGCTGGGACTACGGGCTCTGTTCTGCTTCGGTAAGCCTTTGCTACCTAGCTTCCTTTTGTTGGTGAAAATCACTTATACCGTTTTAGCTGAGTTTACCAGCAGGTCGTACTCTGCACACTAGTCGTGGGACGAGAAATGAGAAATGGGTTCGTGTAACTGTTACTAGTGTAAAAACGAAGTATTCATTTTACGCCGAGCAGTATGGCCGCTACACATTTCTTGTAGCGCACTGGATCGCGCTCACGGCGCGCCAACGAAAGCCCGTAAGTTGCGAAACGTCTAGACGCAACGACCCGCCAGCCGCTACTGTCTCGCTCGCGCAATGGTGGGCGGCAGCTCGGTTGAGGCTTGTAGCCGCAACTGGGGTTACCGCCGAAACTGTAATGCGCGCGCGCAGTGCGCAATGTAGTCGATAGGTTAGGTAGGTAGTCGAAGAGGGGCGACCGCCGTTGGTCCAGTCTGTTACGTCGCAGCGGCGCGGTCGGGTGTGCGCTCGCTCGCCTTTCCCGCGTTTCTTCCAATGGCCGCGGCGCGTTCGTGTGGACTTCCAGTAAGTTCGTTTTTTCGCGAGCTTAGAATGTATTATAGCGACTAAACGTTTTTTCATGCATGTTATACATTCATATTGATACAAATAGGTATATCTAATGGATTTAAGTAATAATACCCTATCCATTCCGTTTTTAATCTAAGGCTTCGTGTATTTTTTCTAGGATATTTTCCAACAGTTTCCGCAAACAGCTATTCATCGTTACTAACGTTTTCGAAGACCTGTGGAAACGCCCACGACTACTGCGCACCATTGCTCTACGACTCTCGGTGCACCCTGAATTGAATAGAAGTGAATCTATTCACCTATTATTATGAAAGAGTTTATTATTCGAAGCAACAGATAACGCCCTGTAAATGTGTGAGTTGATTAGTGTATAACTTTTTGAATAAGAAGAATATTGTCAACTCCTTGTATTTTTCTCTTCTAAATACTCCTCGCCCACATAACAGCTAAGTTTAGTTCAGAAAATTCATAGGGTTCTGTACTCTCTTGACTAAGAACTAACTGAAGTGAAACTAGGGCGACAGCGTTTCATTGCCGATTTAACTGTGCACAATAAGATTTTCTCTATGGAAAGGAGTCGAAGGAGTTTTCATTCCTTATGTATGTATATTACAGTGTATATTTCAGGGCATCAGAACCATAAGATGCCGTGCTACGTAAGCGAAAAAAGTACGAATCCCTACTATCCCTCTTTGAGTTTCTACCTTTTGCGGTGGAAACCCTTGGCGCGTGGTCCCTCGATGCTTTATCCTTTTCAGTTGCACTTGGTAACCTGTTAAGTGAAGCATCGGGTGATTCACGCTCCAAAGCATTCTTTATTCACCGCATAAGCGTGGAAATTCAAATTTGGAAATGAAATTTTCTATTTAATTTAATTTTAATTTCTTATTCTATTATTAACCTTGTATATTCTCTATATTTGCAATAAATGTTTATTATAGCCAAAAAAAAAGATAGCAGACTGTGTCTTTTTTTGTTACAGAATGTCCCAACAAATTACTATCTACACGTGCTGTCGGGTAGCGGTAGCGCGAAGGCCGACAGCGACAAGCTGAGCGCGGAGGTGTCGGAGGTGTGCGCGCGCGTGTGCGAGCGCGGCAGCGTGGTGGTAGCGGGCGCCGGCGTGCCGCGGCTGGAGCTGCCGGGCTCCCTCGTCACGCCGCTGCAGCGCCTCACGGAGCGCTGCGACGCCGACACCGCACACTTCCGTAAGTATTACTATCTACATGTGCTTTCAGGTGAACATCTACGTGTGAATCATAGCGGCGCGCACTTTGCTGGTCCAAGCTTTGTTTTAAGTGGCGGCTCATATTCGCCAAATTCGGTTCAAATCCTCGCCTCGTTCATGCTTCACTTTCTTTCTCATGCTGAGTTAGATAAGTGCATTTCGTCACGAATGCGAGCTGCTCCATGGTTCGGAATCCATGTAAAATTGTAGGTCTTCTTCCCCTGCTAAGTGGCCCGCACCATCACAATCGATGAAAATATAGTCCAAGCAGCAATGAAAAATTGTCTGTGTTTTCTATCCAGTTCAATGTAGCCGTGCTCATAAAGGTAAAGGTCGTGGCATGGCAACATATTCCTGAGGTGTATTGGACTAATATTAAAAAGGTAGTTGTGTGGTATTAGCCATCCATGTCAGATTGCATAAAAAAATAGAGACTGCTCGGCCATGAGAGCAGCACTATTAGGCACCCCTCAAGATTGTCCGCATCTGCATAAGCAGCTACCACTATCCGCAACCTGTGGACGAGCTCGGTGACGGATGGTGTTACCCCTGGTAATTTCTCAGAACGTAACGTACACGTGTCACTGTACCGGCGCGCGCACGTTGCATGTCGGCGTGTCGTGTTGCAGTGCAGTGGCGCGTGTGGCGCGGCGCGGCGACGCTGCTGTCGGCGGCGCGCGACGTGTGCGGGGGCGCGGGAAGCGCGCGCTGCGCCGCCGCCGTGCAGCGCTACCTGCACGTGTCGCTGTACCGGCGCGCGCACGCCGAGGACGGCTTCTACCAGCACGTGCTGGAGCTGCTGGCGCGGCACTACACGCACGAGGGTGCCGCACCGGCGTAAACTCGCACGACGGCTTCGCTGCACGAGCACTAAATCACGAGTTTGATTGTAGTATCACTGTAATTTGTGACGCATCAGAATAACTTCAATTGAGAGGAATCTTTCATGTTTTCATCTGTATGGAATCCGGTGTTGGCTCCGCTCCGCAGAAGAGGAGTGAAGTAAAAGAAAAGAAAGGCAGTACCACACACGACACAGTCCTTCAGTGCGTACTGCACATTATCTGACCTTCGGAATCGCCCATACATACATCTTAATCAACTGCAGAACATGTCAAACTGATAGTTCCCTGTTGACTGACGCAGGCACGAATACTCGCCTGAAGATAAATCAAATGTTTTGTCCAAAACATGGTGCAATACCCATCGGCACACCGTGACCAATTCGTTCTTGGAAACCTTTGAGTGAGTGTTAGACATGGTAATCTCAAATCATACATTAATGAATGCTACTTTTTTTAATTTGGGTGATGAGTGAACTAAATTATGCCAGTCCGCTCATGTTTTGAGATTTAGGTGATAATTGAACTAAGTTATGCCCAGTCTGAGTTCACTGTCCTCATCCTAGCCACATTCAAAATTTCCAACATTGATGTTTTCGGTAGCATCGTCATTTAGAGACAAGGACCTGCTGTCCAATTCTGATGCATCGCAAGTAGCAAGTGCTAGCCCTGCCGTAGTAAGTTAAGTACCCCCATATTTTTATAACGACGGTCTGTGCGTCTGGAGTATTGCATGCACCTTTTAACTGCAAAAATGCCAGAAAAATATTTTTTTCCCAGTGAATGTGCCCATGCTTCGAAAGGTGGATTAAAAAACGTCTTCTAGAAAACAAATGCTTCCTTAAGGCGGCCCATCCCGCTCAACTCCCCATACAAATGGGGAAAGAAGATCACGCCCATATTTATTGTCAAAGATCCCAAATTTTGTTCAAAATAGCATTATTTGATTGAACTAGATGTCTGATGACCGTTGGCATTGTAAAATTGTGTTTGGTTTCTAAGTTATAAGTTCCGTAAGTTCGAGTTTTTCGCGCGTTTTATACAATAACTTTGGAGGTGGATTACGCAATGATAAAGTAAGAACATCTTAAAAAGATTAGTCATCAGACATAGCTTATTTAATCAAGATTTATAATCTATTTGGTTTTTGTTAGATTTTTGACTACAGCGGTCGTGGTTTACTTTTAGCTATAGGTCGTTTTTTAATTAAAATTTTCGTAAATCTTACCAAAGTGTATGAGTGCATAGTGTATGATGCACATTGTCTTTTTTGTGGACATGTTGCATCTTCCTCATCATGGAGCCTGTCTTATTCATTGAAACAGAGAAGGTCCCAGAGCGCAACAGCACGGTTTTGTACCGTGCCGGCGAATGAGTTAGTCCCGCCGGGTTGGGCCACCTAAAGACTTACCATGCGGTATTTCATACTAGATTAAAACTGTTTGCCTTATTATACGCATAATATTATTAGAATATAATGTAAGTTGTAAAAGTTTAAATAATTTATATAGACCCCTTACTCTTCTGATATTAAGAAAATGAAAGTATGTGCCTTATTTTTGTTTACTAATAAATAATGTCTTCCGAAATTATTAAATGTGTAATCAGTAATGAAACTGCAGGAATTGTTCTATTACAAAGTTTTGTTATCCCCTATTTCGTTACGATAGCTTTACAGCACGAATAATTAGTGTAGTTTTGTTTGTATGGATCAAATGTATACTTATTCGTTAAGAGTGTAACTTACTGTACATGTGCACTGTAGGAGACGGATGCTTGAAGTTGCCTCACTGTGACTCTTAGTGAGTCTTAAGTCCTAGTGCATAGTTGCATGTGTCCTGTTTGTGAATTTAGAGGACTTTTCATAGCAATCACGGTGTGTCTACGGTCACTTTAACTATTTTTATATTTAACCCTTTCACCGCCAAGGTTTTTTGGCATAATCCTTCTCAATACGCCACACTACAATTATTTCGATAATATGCAGTCTTGAATTGTGGGTTGTTTTGTTGCAAATAGTGTGTTTCCACTCTTGAAACAGTAGAAATCTAATGAACGCTAGTATGTACTGTGCAAATATGTAAATAAAACACAGTATTTCGTTATCAGTAAAGTTTTATTAATGTTTGAAGTGGAGTAGTTTTCTGTCGGATATATCCAACGATGGCGCCTGCAGAATGCCTTGCTCTGATGGATATATACGTTCCTGGCGGGGAAAGGGTTAAGTAACTCTAGAAAAGATAGATATTATACTTCGGTAAATTTGTGATGTTCCCCGAATCTGTTATTGAATACTTTTTGCTTCGTATTTCACGTTATTCATTTTATTATTAAACCATTTTCATTAACAATAAATATCATTTATCACTACATACATAGTATCACATAATTTTATTTTAGATCCTATTGCAAAGTTTATTAAAGAACTTTGTTTTCGTTTGCCTAAAGAGGCAACCACCATACAACGAGCCCGCAGTGATGTCGACTATGTGTGCGATTCGCTGTGATGTAAAATGAATATTTTGTTTTATCTATTCATGTAAAAACAATAGAACTATGAAATATTTGAAGCTTTACAAAACTTTTTTAAAATCTGTGAATGTTTCCGTATTTTTGGTGTTTCTTTTTCAAACCCATAAACTATGATGGCGATGGGTACTGGCAAACTCTGCAAGTATCGCATCCATTCTTTTTCAACGTTCTTGGTTCATTGTTACATTTGGAAATTATTTGTTCCAAGCTGGATGCTATTGAGTGAGTCAAACTATAGTTACCACATACGAAAAGCACTTGCTGAAACTGGCCATGGAAACGAATACCACACCTACTGTCATTCATCATATTATTCTTAACTCATTTCATGGGAACTGGGCGCCATGCCAGAACCTTTTAGACTGGATGGAAAATATGGACAATTAAAATTGCCGTTTCGACTATTGTTAATTCAATTATTATATTATATGTTATTAGAATTAAGTGTCACATTTTGACGTTCCTATAGCGTTATCTATCGTCTTTCGACAGTCTTTTTTCACAGACCTTTGAATGTCTCTCAGTTGAAAATCCAAATTGTGTGTAGATGAATTAATTAGATTCAAATGTGAAATGAACTGCTACAAATAATGTCATTCGTTCCATGTTTGTTGTTTTGTTTCCATAGCACACAAATGTTCCGAATCATTTGTGGTGCTTACAGCTTTGAGCGTGCAATCTGATTCGAGCCAATTTTATTCACATTGAGCGCTTACAATTCAAAATGGACCATGGTGTAACAGTGTATTTGAATAAGTTTGTCATTCGTAACTGGTTTAATCATAACAAGGAATGAATAGATTATTGCATGAAAATGTAACAGAACCATGTCGTACAAATCAGTACAAAACAGTATATAACAGTACCATGCAAATTTTTTATGTAACTGGACGGTCCAATATCTCCGTCGTCAAGCTTCTTCGCCAGCATCTCCATCGCCGGCGAGGCATTCGCGGTCCGGCCGCAGGTGCGTCGCCAGCGACGGAGCTGCGGCTGGACCACAGATGCGTCGCCAAGGAGCTGCGCTTCAAAATCTGCATCGCCAACATATGCATCGCCAATATCTCCTTCGCTGGCGACGCATCAGCGCTGCAGCGGTCCGGCCGCTGGCGATGTATCTGCGGACCCTTCGTAAATCCATCGCCACTATATGTGGGGGTGCGAAGGCGTATGGCGCGGCGGGAAATTTAACCTAACCTAACCAATTTAATAACACCAAATCTAACCAAACCCTACCTAACCTACAAATCCCCACACCATACCCACTTTGGCGACGCATCTGCGCCTCCGGTCGTTAGCGACGGATCTGCGGTCAGACCGCAGATCCGTCGCTGGCGATGCAGATATTGGAGAAGGATTTATGGGCACCTTCTTGGCGACGCATCTGTGCCCTAGCCGCAGCTTCGTCGCTGGCCGTCAAATATTAGCCTAACACACCACATGGGAACTAGTTTCCATGCCAGGACCTTCCTTATATTGCTCGGCTACATTCAACTGGATGGAAAACACGGGTAATTTGTATTGCCGCTTCGACCATCGTACATTCAGTACGATGGTACCTATCCGGGCGGTAAGTAAGGAAGCGGACCTAAAGTTTTACGTAGAATCCGAACGACGGCCAGCCTCTGCGGTTGTAAATGGTCACCCATCCAGAACCCAACCGCGCTCAAAGGTGCTTCACCCAGCTTATCGAATCGCAAGGCGTCGCACAACTAGGCTCCCGAGCCTGACATGATTGCATCTATACATTTGTGATTGCATAAATAAACTTCTACAGTCGTATTCAGAGAGCACCTGTCAAAACTTAGTACGAGATTAGCACCGGACTAACCATACATAAACCGGTTTAGTCCGGAGAATTAAAGTGAGTTCCCCCACTCTTAATACAGCTGTTAAATTTTGAATACGTAGGACTACTTAAAACAATCGAATGAAACATTAATTCATCAGCCACAAATTACATTTTAATATAAGCCTAGCAACAATGTTATCATTAAATTAAAATCCGAAGCTACGTAGACAATATTTCGAAATCTTACAATTTCCTAATAACTTCTAACGTGAGTTCTAAATTATAAAAAAAAATCAGAACGAATATTTTCATTTTATGGTGGTATACGTCCGATAGCGATAGGCAGTAGGTACTTGCTATGCGTCTTGTGGTTTCAAAAATAGCCTGTCATGCGATTCAGAATGAGCTTTATTCCAGACCAGTTCAAATAGGTTTTGCTTCTAAAGGGGGTGCAGAATCAGCCAACCATGCTGCTCGTGCATAAATTCGTACGTCACACTCGGCTCAGTGTATTATATTATTTGGTCACACTCTTCAGAAATACTTTTAAGGTGGCCCAACCCGCTCATCTCCCCATCCAAAAGGGGAAAGAAGATCACGCCCATATTTATTGTCAGAGATCCAAAATTTTGCTCAAAATAGCTTTATTCGATCGAACTAGATGTCTGATGACCATCGGCATTGTAAAATTGTGTTTGGTTTCCAAGTTATAAGGTCCGAAGTTCGATTTTTTTGCGCGTTTTATACAATAACTTTGGAGGTGGATTACGCAATGATAAAGTAAGAACATCGTATAAAAAGATTAGTCATCAGACATAGCTTATTTAATCAAGATTTATGATCTATTTGGTTTTTGTTAGATTTTTGACTACAGCGGTCGAGGTTTACTTTTAGCTATAAGTCGTTTTAAAATTAAAATTTTCGTAAATCTTACCAAATGATACACTAGGCACATTGTCTTTTTTGTGGACATGTTGCATCTTCCTCATCACGGAGCCTGTCTTATTCTTTGAAACAGAGAAGGTCCCAGAACGCAACAGCACGGTTTTGTACCATGCCCGCGAATGAGTTATAAGTCGTTTTAAAATTAAAATTTTCGTAAATCTTACCAAATCATACACTATGCACATTGTCTTTTTTGTGGACATGTTGCATCTTCCTCATCACGGAGCCTGTCTTATTCTTTGAAACAGAGAAGGTCCCAGAACGCAACAGCACGGTTTTGTACCGTGCCCGCGAATGAGTTAGGCCCTCCGGGTTGGGCCACCTTAAAGATTGATGTAAAGAATGCATTAACTTTATGCTTAACTTTGTTATTCGATTAATTCAACATTATTTTACCATAGACCTAGCATGCGCGCGCATCCTATTTCTATGTATTTTACAATGACAGGCTGTCAGCAAGGGGACCCAATAAACATAGAAAATCCTGTGTTGTTTAGAGAAACACATTTGTTCACAGGAAAGCACCATTTAGCTTTTGTAAAAAAAAATTAAATTATTTCAGAGAAAATAAAAAAAGCAAGCAAGAAAGTTGTCGATAGAACAAGAATTTACAGAAGGTCCAAAACTATGCGGCCACAAAGGTCAATTTATGTAATTATATGTACTGAAACGCCACAGTAAATCGAAATGGGACTCCAGATTGCTAATTGCTTGTTACTATTTTGTGGATTGCATATTTTTGATAATATTCAAAATAACATCCTTTCGCGTGAGAACTTTGAAAGGTGCGTATGATCGCTTGATATAAGTAAAAAATATATTTGTGCATTAACAAATAAGTAAATTAGTTTCCATTTTGATTTATAACATAATTAAAAAAAAAGAGAAATGTATTTTTAATTATTTTTTTTTAAATTAAGTAAAGTTTGATTTTACAAAAATGCTATTTATAATCGTCAGATTTAGCTAGTTTATTTGGGGTGCCACGTTAATTTTCGCGTTACCAAGGTAGAGCCGATGCATTTAATTATCAACTGCTTAACAGTAGCATCACTATACATTCATTCAATTATAAAGATGTACCGTATAGCGACAATGGAAGAATAGGACTTGCGATCTAAGCTCAGTCGTATGGCGGCAGCGGAGCCACGAGATAGTGGAAAAGTTCTAACTGTAATACGATCACGGATTCAGGACGCGCAAAATCGAATCTTACTCGCCGGCGCTACCGCCATTGTGAACGCCCCCCCCCCCGACACAAATGATTTACGGTTGCGACTTCCGTCCTTCAATGCTCGCCGGTACCGTACGATGCACTCTACATTAGCGGGTGACCGACCCGGGTGGGCCGAGGCGCGGGTGCAGGTGCTGGGCTGGCGAGCGCGCAACGGGACTGCGCGCCTCTTCACACAGGTCCGCGCAAACCGGCCGGCGTCGTTTTGCACCACGACTGCCGCATGCCGCCCGACCAAGGAGAACAAGTTCTTGCTCTCATAATTAATACGAAACCGTTACGGCAAAATACCAACTAACGGAATCAATTTCTCGAGATGGATCCTTGTGAATCTTTCCCACTCCACTGTCTTACACTGTGTGAGCGCACGTCGTGGAGTTTTCAAAGTGATAGTAACATTATGGTAACATTATTCTTCTCCGTAATGCATTCGTGTAAGAAAACGCTATGATCAAAAAGGTACGACGATATATGTCTTAAAATGAAATGACCATCGAACTCGATTATCGCTTTATATATTTACTGCATGCCCGGCCTTGCTCGCAATATAATTTACGCTTATGCCGACAAGATCTCAAACTAAGCAATGGTCTCCATCGTTCTATGGTTTACCATAATGAGTTCCTGTCACATTGACAGTATTGGAGCTGAGAATAGGAGCTGGAGAGGCCCACTGAAACATATAATATACCATGGAAACCCATGGTATGTTTTTCAATAGTGAGTTCCTGTGCCATAGTGTTACGCACGAAGTAAGCGAAGCCCATTCACACACAACGGTGTCTTGGCTGAAAGGACTGTTTGCACTAGCGCCTGGCTGGTGTTCTGCCTCTAGCCAGGAGGATCCAGCATCAGTAGCAGCGAACGGGAAAGGTTTATGACAATAATCATAATAATGTTGCACAATGTACGTACAACGCGATTCAAATAAGAATATGACGGGGCTCGTGACTAACTTCGAAGATTATGAAGTGAAGTGAGGGTTTTAGCAGTTTGACATTCAAAATGGTGGCGATTCTATCCTATTCTTATTTGAATCGCATTGTAAAGCGTGAACAAACTAGACTTTACAATAGTCTATGCGTTCACGTTCTTCATGGTGAGGCGGAAGGCGCATTTTTTATAATTATAATTTCTTCCCTTTTGCATGTAGAAGACACACGTCTATAACGTTAACTTCTCCAAAATAAATATACAAAACGATTCTTTTTGTGTATTCCCATAGTAGCGAAATCACGAACATGAGAAGCGAGTTCGCTTACGAATACGGGACGCGCGGATCAACAGAATTTTTCGGCACGGGTTCATGGAGTTGGGGAAGTTATTTCTTTACCTCCATGCACGGGTTGCTATTGGAATCCAGCACCCTATCGGAATGGCAACCGCATACAAAACTTGGTCGGTTATTGAGAATTTATCCGATATACATTATTCAACACCTATCAATATGCTAAAAGCTCTGACACCGTATTCCTAAGGTCCTGCTAATAAAATAACCGTTTTTGTTAGTGGTGACACTGTCCGTTTCTCATATATTTGTAGTTCGTGATTTAAGAATACGAATAATCCATTTTTCTGTCCTAGAATTGTGTTGATTTTGACAGGAACGACCAATACGGCAGATTTACTTGATTGTTTACGTCAGTATATATGGAAAATAGGTGCCATGTTGTTTGATGAAAAAACTGGACCATTTTCTCTGGTACTTCGGCCATTGTGCCTTCAATGCGATGGTACCAACCCGGGTGTACACTACGGT
This sequence comes from Incurvaria masculella, assembly GCA_946894095.1. Taxonomy (NCBI): domain Eukaryota; kingdom Metazoa; phylum Arthropoda; class Insecta; order Lepidoptera; family Incurvariidae; genus Incurvaria; species Incurvaria masculella. Next base: position 23,616,973 of record OX335647.2, read on the forward strand.
AGTGTCACTACCACCTAGTACGTTTTATAGGCGTAATTCTAAACATCTTTATGAACTACCGTTACAAAGTGGTTGAATTGAAGAGATAACCAGTTCCGCATTTTTGCGCGAGGGCTTGTGGGTATAATGTCGCCAGAATATGCTGGTCAATTTGCCTTTCTGGTATTGCAGTCATTGAATAATAGATTCTAATAATCTAAATTAAAATCTACAGGTGTCGAAGGCCACCAAAATCTCATTTGAGAAAATACTTGTACCACAGAATAACTAATAGTGTTGTACCTAGAAAAGCGGGCCGGGAAATTGTATAGAGATCCCGGAAACATAGGCAAATAATATATAATAAAAACATAGACGCAGGAAGTTTGACAGCTCCTCATATCCAAGACAAGTGCAGGATAGGCTGAACGGGGCAACAGCTCTGAAAATTGATTTCTACACAGTACAAAACATTGGAAGTAGGTACTATACGACGGTAACATAATTTTTAGGGTTCCGTACCCAAAGGGTGAAAACGGAACCCTATTACTAAGCCTTCGCTGGCCGTCCGTCCGTCTGTCACAGGCCTGTATCTCATGAACCGTTAGAGGTAGGAACCTGAATTTTTCACAGATTATGTATTTATTGTACCGCTATAACAACAAATAGGTAAAATTATAAAATAATTAAAAAATAAAGAGGGGCACCATACAAAAAACGTGTTTTTTTTTTTAAATCCTGCACGATGGTACGGCACCCTTCGTGTGCGAGTCCGACTCGCACTTGGCCGCTTTTTCCATTGTTTTTATAATTAAATATTAACAATATCAGATGCTATTGCCAACGTTTTTGTTTGCGTTTCTCAGTTTCAGCGATGCATCCGTCGCTCAAAGTTGCAAAGCTACTTCTTCCGCGGTGGCCGAGGCGGCGCGACGACGCAGACGCGGTGCGGTGCGGTGAACTCTCAAGTTATTCCAGATGCACCGTACCACTGTAGCTGCTTGCAGGCGGCGGCGGCAGCGCGGCGGGGACGGAACCAGTCTCCGCCCGCGCTGCAGGTTGATGTTGCTAACTGTAAATGCTATCTCGGCAAATAAATTAAGAATCTCGCGTGTCAGGTGCGGCGCGGGCGAGGGGGGCGAGGGGACGGCGGCGGCCGGCGGGCCCCCGGGCCCAGTGTCCTTCGAGAGCTGCCCCGGCGCGGTCGTCAGCATGGTCAACTTCAAGCGCATCGTCTGCGAGGTCGCGGTGGCGCTGGCGTTGGTATCGGCGCTCGCGTCCGCGGCGCCCGCCTGCGACACCGAGCGCCACTACGACCAGCGCCAGAACGGCACCGAGAACTACCGCCTCAACATCGACGGCGTGGTGATCGCGGTGGCGCCGGCCGACTCGCTGCTCGCCGCCGCCTCCGAGATCGACCTCGCCGACCTGCTCGACCTTGAAGACCTGAACGAGCTGCAGGCGAAGCCGAAGCCGCCAACGACGCCTGCGCCGTCCGGGGAGAAGCCGGCGGCGTCGCCGGCGCCGGCCGACGCTCCCGCCGCCACCGCCGCCGCTCCCGGCGCCGACGTCGCCGGGGCACCCAAGTCTGCGTCGGTGGCGTCGGCAAAGGCGCACAAGAAGAGAGGGTGAGCGTGGTCGCAATGAAAATACTTGATTTAATTTGAATATTAATTCATTTTGCCTGGTGCCATGCGCTGATACAATATAATTTCAGGTAAGTGTGTTCGTGTCTATAAAATATAAGCATTAAGCAGCAAAAGCCGAGAATCAGACAATTTAGTGGTTTACCTGCACAAATAACAGTTGCCAAGGCGAAAGTCCGGGAACTTTCCTAGTAAACCAGGTTCAAATCCTCGCCACGTTTATGCATCACTTTTTTTCTTCTGAATTGGATAAGTGCATTTCGTCAGGAATGCGAGCTGCTCCATGGTTCGGAAAACATTTAAAACTGTAGGTCCCCTTCGCCTACTAGGTGGTATTGTCCGTGTTTTCTGGCACCTAATTTCTTCGCGAATGTGCTGAAATGGGCTAATATCAAAACGGTACATGTGTGGTATAAGCTATCCATGTCAGGCTGCATAAAACAACATAGATTTAATTAAAGACGGTGAATGACGGTGTAGTATTCTGTTTTCGCAGATTGAAGCTGCGCCTGGCCCACCTCCTGATGCCCCTGCTGAAGAAGAGCCGCCACCACTGAGTAGCAGCAGCGACGAGTGTTGAGCCAAGTCGCGACGCCATCAGAACAGACCCCTCATCGCTCAAGCTAACATGCCATATGTGGAACAGAAATATGAAAGATTTACTCCGACCTACGTTAAGTGATACCGTGTAGGAATGAATATTTATTGTAACTTAGATGTAATGTTTAGTTCATAATTGTTTTTGTTGAAAATAAATGCATAAATTCTTATTGAAAAATCCAATTAATATGTTTATTTCAAAACTAGGAGCCACGACTACATTACTTCATGTCCGACAAGAGTTGGACGATTGTGGAAAATATTTCACCTAGAAAATTATTTCTACAATCTAAAACACTTCACAATTCGTAGTCTAGACCGACGTGCATGTGGGTGCAACGAAGAACTTTTTATATAGACTAGGAGGTCGCGACAAAAATAGTAACGATAACGTAAATGGCTGAAACTGGGTTCACAGGATGAAGACCAACCCTCTGAAGCTAAATGTGTCAGTCTGCCTGCACCAGTTTTAAGTGGAAACCGAACCACAGCCAACATAATCCAAACAATGATTATAACTACAATTAACTCGGGCATATAGACGGATTATAGACGGGCATATGTATGAAACTGTATAAAGTCATCTCTACGTCATCTCACAATTGTTTTGTACATTTTCTCGTCAGAGTGCGAGTCTACCCGAACTTTTCCATCTTTATATGTTAATTTTGGCATATGCACTCAGTAATTCCTCTCTCGTAAGTAGTTCTTCAAAGCCAGAGGATTACTATGGTAAATTATCTCTTCCGGTGAACCGGAAAGTGAGTGATTAGATCTGACGTTGAGTTGGATTAATTGTAAATTAATATTTCAGGTTAGAATGTTCTTCATCCACAAACTAATAAAAAAGTAAATAACTCATAAATAAATGTAAGGCATGCTCTATACAATAAATCCGCGAAACACAATCGGAAGCATGTGACATGAGTCGCATTGAAAGAACAATGGTCGAAGCGACTATGAAAATTGTCCGTGTTTTCCATCTAGTTCATGTAGCCGTGCAATAAAAGGAGTGATTGATCACCTGCACTACTGTCCCCAGCAGCCTGACTAGAGGGGTTAACATGGTCAATTAATTTCATGCACCAGGTGAAAGCACCCTAGTGTGTGATTAAATCTGACGTTTAGTTGCTGTGAAATGACCTATTATTTGGCCAAGTGAACTGAGTGACTGAGATCTACTATTTAGCATGGTCCGAAATGGAACTAAAAGTCACATTTAATTACTCATTTGCCTGTTCACCCGGTGATTTAATTTACTATGGTAACTCCAAGACCGAAATGATCAAATGACAAGTCTTGGCATGGCGCCTAGTCGATATGTGCCGTCATGACAGTAGGTCGGCGCCTGAATGTCGGACGCCATATCGAGGATAAACTCGTCTCAAAAAAGCTGCCAGTCGAGACAAACATATAGGTATATGGGCAAAATTTTGCCAGGATATGAAGAGAAGTTTGAGGACGCCTGAACTTTAAGGGGGGCTGCGAAAACCATACCGGCCTACTTACGTGCTTTTTCACGCAATGTTTCTGGTCCTTCTACTTTGGGGAAATATCGGCGGTCGGTCCATTCCATAGTTTAGCGATCACTCAGACTAGAGATGGTTGTAGACTAGGAGGTGGCGACAAAAATGGTAACGATAACGTAAATGGCTGAAACTGGGTTCACAGGATAAAGACTAACCCTCTGAAACTAAATGTGTCAGTCTGTCTGTTCCAAGTGGTTGCGTTACGTAGATAAGGCGCCTGAAAAAGTAGTTATGGTGACAAAAAATATATATGACAAGGTAAATGGATGCAAATAACGAAGCATGAAAGTATCAGTACATACTTGCTTGGCAATACAAAAACTGAACAAAATGTTGGTTTCATTTCGTAGTTATAGGTGATTTAGGTTACAGATATAACTTAAGGTATAGTTAAGTATTTAATTAGAAAACCGACTGGTTATAGTTATATAATTAATAGGTATCAATGTTTCAAGACAATCAGTATATTCATCAGCAGATACATAGCAGCATCAATTTTATATAGCTAATCTAGATAACGCAACCACTTGGCGCAGGCAGACCGACATATTTAGCATCAGAGGGTTGGTCTCTAAGATGTGAACCCAGATTCAGCCATTTACCTTATCGTGACCAAAAATGTCGTGACCTCCCGGAATATTGATTCTTATGTTTGGAATGTCGACAATGAATTGGTGCATTCCTTGGCATGAAGGTGAATGTTCCTTGCCTGTTCCGTGTGGAGCGATGGCAGTGTTATGCAGCTCCACGGTAAAGACGATGGAACACAACGAGAGTCCCTATATCCCTTCAGAGTTGGATGGTCTTGAAAAACAGGAATACCTCGGGGTTGTCGACGAGATAGGCATGGCGAGTCCAGGGAGTAAAGCAGGTACTTTTAAACGTTCCGTACCCAAAGGGTAAAAACGGAACCCTATTACTAAGCCTCCGCTGTCCGTCTGTCCGTCCGTCCGTCCGTCCGTCCGTCCGTCCGAGGGCTGTATCTCATGAACCGTAATAGGTAGGCAGCTGAAATTTTCACAGACAGTGTATTTATTTTGCCGCTATAACAAATAGCATATAGGTAAAATAAAAATATATTAATAATTAAAGGGGGGTCCCATACAAAAAACGTGTTTTTTTGCGTTAAATCTTGTACGATGGTACGGAACCCTTGCTGCGTGAGTCCGACTCGCACTTGACCGGTTTTTTATATTACTGGGCATGAAAGGCTAATCATCCTTAGTCATCATATTAGCCTACCTAACAGAAGGAAGGTCCGATGGATCCCGAAGGAATTAGGTGCCATGCCAGGACCATCCCTTTATAAGCACGACTACATTGGGTGGAAGACGATGTGAAAATGTTTCATTGTCGCTTCGACCATAGCTTCATCCAATGATGTAGTATCAGGGTTGGTACCACATCTACCACCTAGTACGGCAAGGGGACCTACAGTTTAACATGGGTTCTGAACCATGGAACAGCTCAACATTGGTAACGAAATGGACTTATCCGACTCAGAAAAAGAAAGAAAGTGGTGCATGACGGGGGCGAGGATTTGAACCCATAACCTCGCTCATTAAAGGCAGTCCCCCTACACAAGTAAGTGCATAAGTATGTAAGTGACCAACTGTAATTTTGCGTGCAACAGAACCATCCTTAATTTGATGGGAAACGAGTCGCTTCGAGGGCAACGAGATTACCCGATTAACTAACGGGACATGCGATATTCAGCAAATCTATCTATAGATCGAGACCGACGTAAGCAAAGTCGGTTATCGTCCCATTGACCCTCGTCCGGCGGCGCAGCGGCGGGGTGGGGAGAACCGTTCCTCAAACTGGTCCACCTCTCCTCACCTGCACGTGCGCAACTTTCAACGGGCCGGCCGCGGCCGCTCGCCGGTCAGTCTCCAGGCCGCCCCGCGCCAGACATGTCTCCACTCCGCGCGCTCTCCGCGCTGCTCGCGCTCGCCGCCGCCGCCGCCGCGCCCGCCACCTACGACCAGCGGCAGGACGGCGAGTTCAACGTGCGCGCGGACGTGCAGAATATCGTCCTGCTAGCTGTCATCCCGGGCAAGATGGCCGCCGCGGACCCGCTCGCCTTCCTCGGCGGGCTCAAGGCGGCCGAGCGGCGCGGAGGCGGCGGCGAGCTGGAAGTGCTGGAGGCGTTCGTGGAGCCGGGCACGCCGTACCGGGTGGAGATCTCGCGGAAGGCGGACGCGGAGGGCGAGGCGGAGGGGGAGCCGGTGGAGATGAAGCTGCTGGGGGCGCTCGAGCAGTGCGGGCCGGGCCGATCTCGCGACCGCGAAGGCGTTTGCCGCGACGAGCCGTCCTCGCCGGCGCAGGCGCAGTCCGCCCCGGAGGTGACCCCGGCCGCCGCCCCCGCACCCGCTAGCCCCGCCGACCCCGCCCCGCGGCCCGAGCCTGCCCCGAAGGAAGCCGTTGCCGCTGCTGCGCAGGCCTGATTTTACCCTAAAAGACTGATAAGACGTTTTGTTCCACAGAAATCTGAATTATTAGTTTAGTATATTCCGATTTCTGTGTTTTGTTCGTATAGACAGTCTATAGAACGTTATCATTTTGCTTCGGACTGAGTTTATTTAAATCTATATTTATGAAATGTTAATTTATAAATAAACATTATGACTTTTTAATTTATTAATGTAATTTGATTACCTGTGTTTTATTTTTTATATTAATTTATGTATTTATTTAATGAAAAGAAACTGAACAGTTATGAATAGAATTTCAAATTAAAAATAAACATAAATAAAAAAAGTCAAGCCAATAACTAAGTTCCACATTTAAAAATCTGATTATGATTTTCACATTTTATGTGCTTAGGAAATCCAAATTATGCTCAAGTAATCGTAATAATAATTATTATGATGATCAGTTGTGTGTCACCCTATTTACTGTGGAGATTCATGTAGGGTGGTCAATTTACTAAAAAAATGTACGTGCTATTAGTAGGGAAACAGAGGAATGAAATAACGACTCAAGGCTGAGATAAATAGTCGTCACCAAAACTAATGCTAACGCAAAGTAGTACTATGTGACGTCACTTTGATACTTTTTGTATGGACGAAATCTCAAAGTAATGCCGATTGACGTCACAAAGTACTACTTTCCGTTAGTCTTAGTTTCTGTTACGACTATTTATCTCAGGCTCAGTCCTGGGGAACAAAGAAAACATTCATGGTTAGTAACAAAAAAGGGGAACTAAAAATTACAGCTTAATGTTATTGTTTTTGATAAAATATGACAACATGTTCAAGGGTGAGAAAGGGTTAGAATGCAGTTTATGTTGGTGGGGAGAGGTATTTTAAATCTTGGGAGTGGAATAACATATGGTTTAGGTCTCCCTCCGCGAGCCCACATTCGCAGAGAGAGGAGTCCCTTACACATAATTTTGTTAATTTTGCAGTTCAAGAGCATAGTGGCAGCCCCTCTCTTTCTGCATTCGGGACCATAAGGGACACCAATCCGCGCGAAGCGTGACGTTGGGAAGGGAGACATTCTCCATGAATTCTCCATGGAGAATGTCTCTTCCTGCCGCGGGAAAAGCCGTAACATTTTTCCAAACATGTCTAACGACCGCGGTAATCTCAGAAGCTTCTTTAATGTCGAGGATTATTTGGGAAATTTTGGCACGATATGGATATATATGGAGAGCTTAGAGGCAGCTTAAGAAATCCATCAGTATGGCTGTCTTTGCAAATTTCTTTCTTCTAATAAAGTTGATTGCCTCAGAGACGGCAACACATTCACCTGTGAAAACAGATCCGGTGGGCACTTAAATTTTATATTAGTCAGAGAGCGGATGTATCATGGCTGCCTCTAGGCAACCAAGCTCAGATAAAGATTCGGTAAAGATAATATGCCAGTTGGGCCATCGCTCAGAGGTTATTGAGGTAAAAATGTGGTTGGAATTTATAATGTCTTTGTCGACGCCGATACTGAATTCTACAGCGAAATATGGGGAGCTGAGAAACTATAGATATATATATTTTGAAATCACATCTGGTCTAATGTATTTTGCCTGCTCCGTTTGGGAAGAAATATAATATAATACGTGGTAATATAAATATTGTTCAAGTTGACGTAAATAAAGAAAAATATTTAAAGAGTATAGAACATTTCAACAATTCAAATGAAAAACGCTTGATGCGAGCGACATCTGTTGGAGATTTGCGCAATCGCGGTTCGTTTGGCGCAATTAAAAATCAAAACACAATTTAATAAGCAAACCTTTTTTGCAATCTTCCTGGAATAAAACAATTACACCATAAATCTCTATTTTAAATGCAATGTTAACCAATTTAGGCATTTTTTGGGAATAGTTTAGTTTACTCATCAGCTCAGCTTTCCAAATGGGCATTGTCCTTTAGCCATGGAGGTGAAGCCTCCATGCTTTTAGCATGTCTTTTTATTAATGTTTTAAAAATGAAAAGGATTACAACTAATGTAACTGTGATTAAAACATAAATTAATGATTAACGTAATCAAATTTAGCAACAAAAACCATTACATTTAGTACCCTTAGATGAAAAAGTACCTTTTTCATCTAAGTTAACTAGTACCTACTTACTATATTAGCTGGTGGACAGGATGTCCAGGGAAAACTCCGATTTGTTTTTATTAGATATTTATTCCGACATTACAGAGGAGAACGGCAAGAGTAATAGACAATATAGACAATCAGAGACAACATACTTTACTAACCTCTAGCTGTACCGGTGGCCGCCATAGATAATATAATATTGGTGGCCGCGGCGTACGCCACGCAATATGCTGCGCTTAACTTTAAAAAAAAAGAATTTTATGTACAAAAATGTATCGAATTTTAATTTTTATTTTGATACAACTGAACTATTGAATAGGTAAGGTCGGACCGCACTAGGCGTAACTACACTGCAGCGGAGCGACGACGCGACGCGTCGACGCACGCGCGACGCGGCCAAATATTAATTTAGCATAATTGTGGACGTTGGCCCAACAACTGTAGCGGGTTCCTTTCACTATGTAATTTTTACGCGTCTGATCATAGATCTAGCAACGCGATCCTATTTATATGCGTCTGACAAACCCGCAACCTATATCCGAACGATGAAGTATGGAAAACTAAATAGAGTTTGAGAATTTAAGTACTTTTTTCCTTAAGTTTTGATAAATAAATTTAAATAGTGTAACAAATATATTATAATAACGAAAAAAATATTTTATTATTTTGAATATATAATTATATGTTGGCAAATCTTGTGTAACTAATTATTTTTATCGTGAGCGGAAATGCGCAGCGCAGTCTCTGCGTCTCCGCTTGCGAGACAGCAACTTTCGTTCCGCCGTCGCTCTACCGCGGCGAGATCCTTCATCTTCGAGCCCTGCAGCTCAGCCGTCGGGGACTAGCTCCCCGTCGCTTCTCGTCTCAGCCACCAACACCGCTGCCGCTCGATACGCGCTTTTAGAAGAATTCGTATTTTTTCTCCCGTGTGTTGTATAAACATGGCCTGCTAAGATGTCCGCCCCTGCAGCCGGTGTGTCGCCTCGCGGCTCGTTCAACAGCGCCCGTGTTCTGTCTCGGGAGGTGGATGTCGGAGGAGAGGATGGAGCGCAAAGCTGTCGCTCGTGCAGGGCAGTCCAAGGCTGCGGGTACCGACTGTAAGAAGCCTTCGGGTGAGTGATTCGCCATGGTTACCTATACATAATATTACGCCAGATTACAAAATAAACTATTGTATATGTTAATTATGTTGTCCCGGCGATAAACATCTTGAAAAAAGTCCTTGATGTGTGTCCCCACATGTTTCATTTAGACGATAAAGAATCTGATAACATACGTATCCGAGATCCAATGAGAATGCACTGAAAATAAAATATACCGGTATAACGAATGTTATCGTGGTATAACGCAAATGCCTATAACTACGATCAAATTTCGAGTCTTAAGGACCCTCCATGTTTACATTACTAAAACAAGCCTTAAGCTACAAGTCCACATATTTTGTGTATGTAGATAGTAAGAATATCCCTTAAATTTATTGTTTGTATTTAAATAATCTTCTTGATTATTGTTAAAATAAAAGATATGGGCCATTCATTGCGATTAGCCGTCGAAAATGGTTTGCTCATAATTACGATCGATTTTTGATGATGTCCCCAATTACGATCGCCATCATACCTAATTGCGACCAAAGTTTTAGCTGATCCAAATTTTAATATATTAAACATTTAAAAGAGTTTTTAAACGTTTTTGTATGAAAAAATGAGCAGGAATCCCTTAAAACATCCCTTAGCCACAGATTTCTTCAAATGACTTATTCTGCACCATTAGTACATACAGGGTACCTAAATGCTATAATTATTGGTTTGATGATTTAATATTATTTACAAATGTTTTTTTCCAATCCCTTTCATTTTCGTCAAATCTTTAAAAACGGCATATACATTTTATAGAGAAATCATTATAGATAATACTAGCATATATAACTCTAGAAGTGAGAACGCCCAATCTTGATCCTGACAGATGTTTAGAGAGATTCCATAGAGAGAAATGCTGCTTTCGAGCCAAACACGCCGCCGTTATGTATGTCAGTTGGGCTGCTACTCGCCCATGTTAGCGAATGTGATTGTCGCCGCCTGATACCTACAAAATCTGAAATGACGTCGAAACCTAAAGCAAAATTTTGCAAAACAACAAGAAACCACACGCAACCACGAACCACCACCACTAAAAACCACAAGAAACTACAAAAAACCACCAGCAACCGCCAGTAAGCACCATAAACTACCAGCAACTACCAGCAACCACTAGCAACCACCAGCAACTACTAGCAACCACCACAACCACCAGGAACCACCAGAAATCACCAACAATCACCATCAATTACCACCGTAAGCAATCACAAGCTATAATATAGTGACGAAATCAAAGATATTGCGAAAAGGAAAAGCATTAAGATGTGTGTGCAGATATGTGCAAAAAGGTTATTGGACGGTATTTTATTGAATTAAAATACTTTTTCGCACTATGCATGTACGTCGCTTTTTCCATAGAATGGGATATGTGTGTGTGTGTGTGTGTGTGTGTGTGTATAATCGACCGTGAAGCAAGGACATATTAATTCAATTTCATTCATATTAATCAAATTCATTTATTTCAACTTCTGGTGGTTAAACTACCTACAGTAAGTTACGTCAAAAACTGAACCGCGGATTCGATTAACTCAGTAAAGAAGAACCCTTATAACTGTTTATTATGCTTATAACTTTTATTTCTAAACAACTTGAGACTCAGGATCAAGATCCCATGTTCTAAATATACCCGCAAACATCATTAAGATCGCAATTAAGAGAATACAGTATTTCTTATGTCCCTATTTCCGATCACAGGTTTTATTTAAATTACGACGAAAGCGACATGTCTTCATCAAAATTGTGAACATTTTAAATATTGTTAATATATAAACAATACTTGAGTCGATGACTCGTGTTTTTAATTCGTGTAAACGTCAAATATACGAATGATGAAATTATTGTTCATAAAAATACTTCCGATACTAATTCATTGAATTCAGTCCCATCTTTCTCGCAATTAATCATTCAAAATCTTATTAATGAGTCGATCGTAATTTGATCCTAACATAATCAAAAGGTGTATTTAATTAAATGCTAAAAAAATACTTGTAAAAACATTTGCATTTGTGTCGAAAACGGTATTTAAATGATCGATGCTTAACCCCATTTACGATCACTTGGTCGTAAATCGGGACGAAGCTTGCACTGACTTCCCTAACTACGATCGATTGTTTTCTTTACTTCCTGACGAAACTAAGTTAATGACGAGCAGACAAATGAACATATGAGATCTCTAAACATACAAGCAAACTGTAAAGAAAGTTACTATAAGATTACTTACTCTTATTAACTGGAAACACTGATTTGAATAATTTCGATTTTCTTACTCCTTTCACTAAGACATAGTATGGGCGGCGGACGCGCCTGCCCCGCTTGAACTTTGGCAGCACCCTGGCCCAAACCTACATATGCGATATAATAACTGTTTACTTGGAATGAAAGATAATTTCATTGCGTTGCCTAGGTAAAAAAACCATATGAATAACTCATTGTTTTAATATTTTTTCGGAGGCTTAAGTATACTGATCGTAATTACCGACACATTTCCGAGTGATCGTAGTTATAGGCATTTGCGTTATAAGGTGTTTTTTTATTAATCTAGAAGCCTTTTAGGCTTGATTCTGTATCTGAAATAGAACAACTTTTGCCAAGAAATTATGCATCATCTGTAATGGTTTCCGAGAAATTAATTTATTAAAGTGCACTGCCTACTCAAAAAACTTGGTCAGCCACCGTTGACCCTACCGTGACCCACTGACGCAAGACACAATTTACCGCCGCCACGTGCGCAGACAGCGCCGTCTCCCAGCTCCCACGCCGCCTCTCTGGCTAAAGGATGTTTGTTTTCGTAATTCCACTTATGAGGTAACCCCAAAATCACACAAAATTGTTCTAAACCACTGCAACTGGATCACACTCTCATAACATTAACGCTCGAAAGTGGAGTTATCTATTAGTGGACTCTGGCTTCTGATGACTATTGTCAGGTTTTTGCAATCGGTACTCATTTCATGAGTACTTCACGACATTAGCCACCACTGTTATGATTATTAACCATATTTACATTCTATGTAAATGGCATGCCAGCATGCATATGGGGCAATGACCAACCGAGCAGGGACGTGATGTCAGACGGGCCTGACATGAACTCAGCTTAACTCATAGGTTATCTAGGACTAAGTAGACCGCCACATTAAAATCAAAATTAGATACGTGTACTCCTAGAGAATACGCCTAGGTATGTTCACACCTACAGGATTCTGAGTCTTTAACCTTCCTAGGCATGCCTAAAATTGAGATGTCAATAATAATTGCCTGCAATTTCATAAAATGTTCATTTCAGATGTGCACAAGGCGTGTCCACGCGGCAGCAAGAAGCGCGAGATACCGGGCGCTTCTGGCAAGAATGACGCTCCCCGGCGAATGGTGCCAGCGCCAAGGGGAGGGGGAGGGGGCGGGCGGGGCCGCGCGGGCTCGCAGAACACCGCGCTGGCTCGAGCAGAGGGCTCCGGGTTTGTTGCCAGCCTTATTTTATGATTGTTATCAATCACTTGCTCACTCCGACTCGAGTTTAATAAACACGGTGTACAGAAACAGGAAGCAGGTATTAACACAACATTTTTTGCTCTACAACTTTTTGTTTAAAGACTAAAAATTGTTAATTCCTACACACAATGAGGTATATATGCCTTATATAAACAATGATGCATGTAAACATATTTTACCCTGTGGTAGGTTCGATCTCCTAAGTAATAGGTCACGGAAAGAGGTTTTAAGGTTTAAGTATATAAATAAATTTATATTTCTTGTTGTTGATCCAAAGATATACTCGAAACAGCTTCATTTGATGACTATTGGCATTGCAAAATTGTGTTTGGTTTCTAAGTTATAAGGTCCAGAACTAAAAATGCATCAAACATGACAATATTATTTGACAAAGTGACATTAGGTCATGATGGTTTGCTTTGTATAATAAAATAATCTACATTAGTACCTTCCCGCTGTGGGAACAATTGGCGTGTATGCCTTTCTGCAAATATTTCAACAGCAACGGTGGTGTGTGGTTCTGGTGCTCAGGCTAGCGGAGGGTGTGCACGAGCTCGGCTCGGTGTTTGTGCCCGGAAACAAGAAGAAGCAAAGCCTGAACCACTTGCTGAACTTCCACTACTCGTCCGGGGCGCGCGAGCGAGCCGCGGAGCGCCCGCTCGCGCGCCGGCCGCCGGAGCGAGCGCGCGCCGTCGCGCCGCACCCGCACCATCGTGACCTCTTCCTGCAGGCCAGGTGAGCCGGTAACACTCACACACTTAGCCGGTCGCCTGGTTTTTGTTATGTGATGACATGGATGGCTCATATCACATATAATGTCATAATATTAACCCAACTAAAGATGTCATGCCAGGTCCTTCGTTTTATTGCACAACTACATTGAAATGGCGGACGTGGACAGATAAACGGAGTGTGGGAAGACCACCCGCCAGGTGGGAAGACGACATCAAGTGCGTCGGCGGAAAGCAGTGGTTCCGTACCGCTGAGGGCCGGGAGGACTGGAGAAGGATTGGAGAGGCGTATATCCAGCAGTGGACGCAAACACGCTGACTGACTGACATTGAAATGGATGGAAAACAATGGACAACTTTCATTGCCGCTTTGACCAGCATTTATTCAATGCAATGGTACCAACGTGGGCGGGCATAACCCTACTACCTAGGAAGTAAGGAAGGGGACCTAAAGTAACTTAACTAAGTAACTTAACTAACCGGAAGTAACTAATCTTGATTATGAAAGCATACTCCAGGTGTCTGGTGGATAATCCCATTTCTCTGACCATCAATCACGGTTGTGGAGTAGGCATGTTAAGCTATTATGGACTTACAGCAAATTCATCTTTTGTTTTCTAATTTCGCTATAATGCTACAGTGATTGATCGGCTCATCACTAAGGGTTCATGTTTATTTTAAATTATCATGTCTATTATATTTATTAATTTACAAATCAGCTGCAGGGAAATGCAGGCACAATCCTTGTACCATGATTTACCAGTATGGATATACGAATTCTTCATTTGCAAGGATTAAACTGCCTGTGCATGGAATGTTATTCAAATTTCAAAATGTTATCAAAATTCATGCCTTCAAATTCTCTATTACTCTATTTCTGATGTGTGTTTTGGGCACTGTTCGTTTGTTCAAGTGTGTTCAATTAATTATGCCTTGAATTTCTTCCAAAATGACTCAAGCTTAATTTGTTATGTATTCTTAATTTGTTTGTATTTCAAAACTTTGCACTGTTAATGGTAAGGACAAAATCATTCCTTTAGCCGTTTATAATGTGATGATTGGTCTCTATAGTAGTTGAAACCAATGAATGCCTAAAAGATTTAATCAATTAAAAAAAAACCGACTGAGCCCGCTTAGTTCTTTGACCGGTCGACAAATATCTGCTATGGCACAACTATTGCATTGTGGAGAAAAATGTGTGAATGTTAACATGTTGCAGCTGTCAGTTTGCGGTGAAGGCGGGCGCGGACTACTCGGCTCACCTGCTGGACCCGGACCTGCCCATACCCTGGGACCTGGTGGAGCAGATTGTGAGTTCTTTTTTTGTGTCTTCTCGTGCACTATGGATCACCAATGATGAACTGATAGTCCAAGAACAGGTGTCTTCTTATGCACTATGGATCACCAATCTTGAACAGATAGACAGATGACCCACTTCGTGTATACATTTAAGAGGAATAAATACCTAAGTATGAATGTTTTTCTGAAGGTGATTACAGTAAAGCTTTTGGTTTTTAAACATTGAAAAAATACTGAGCTTATAGAACGTACGTTTGCGAAGGTACACATCCCCATTTTGTACAAAACACTTGTATAATCATAGACATAAAAAATATTTCTAAAAGGACCTTTTTTACCTTATAAAGCTATTTTTTCTGTTATCTTTCTATATAGAAGAATTCAATAAAAAAAATCTTACACCTTTCGGCCATAAAGAGGTACACATCCCTCTTGCTGTGAAAAATCTTCTTTTTTTTATTTTTTTGACAAAATCATACTAGTCGTACCTTGCCGAGCGGGGACGGAGCGCGCGAAACGTACGTACCCTCCCGCTGACATGATGGCACTGGCTAGATTCCGCCACGCGTATTCTTGACTTTACTTTAGATTTTTTATTTTATATTTATTTTACTTTATTCAGGAAAAGAAACAGTCTTAAATCAAACTGACAACAAAAAATTTAATAAAGCTTAAACCAGCAAAGTTTCCATTAACATAGTAATACTAAATACATAGGCAAAGAAAGAGAAAAAATTAAATGCTTGAATAGCAGATATCTAACAAATAAACAAAATTAAAAAGAAGCAGTTTCTCTACAAAATAATAAAAAACTTCAAAAGTTAAAATACTAACAAAATATTAAGCTATTTTGAACAAAAGAAAAAACTAAATAATGTTACCTAAACATAGTTAAAAAATAATCGAAAAGAAGATATGCAACACTATGACAATTTTATTTTCTTAATACCGTCAAAAAATAAATAAAATAACTTGAAATTTTGGGTCATACATAGCACAACTACGCTGTATAAAAGAATTTTCATGTAATTAGTTTTGCTGACTGGTAAATTAAATAGACTATCAGAACGTGTGGCGCGGGCTGGATATCTGAAGGATATCTTGCTCAAAATATAGGGGCTATCAACATGGTTTTTTAATATTTTAAAAATTAACTTGATATCAGCAACCACCCTACGAGAGCTTAAGGACAGAAGACATTTCTTATTATTTAATTCATAATGACCAAAACGCTATGGTAAATAGGCGCCTTAAGTCAATAGCCATTCTGATGGCAACATAATAAAGTCCAGCAGAAAGCGTGCAGCCTAGTATCACTACTCGCTCTGTTTCCTTATCACCTGGTATGGTTCAATTTATTTAAATAGTATCACCTGCAGCGGGAGCACAAATAATTTTATCTGGCCGACAAACTTGCGTACATAGGCTTTATCTTATGTGCAGGACACTTGTCGCCAACTGTTATGTCGAGTGGAGGTTGTCAAAATAAACCCAAACCATAGACAAATCTCGACAAAGAATAAATTTTGTCCATTTATTGAAGCACAAATAAATTTAATCCTACTAATTTGACGTTTGTTGAGGATAATTTTGTCACCACCACCGGGAGGGTGTGTTAAATCCTAGAAGGAGGTGTTTGTTCGTGTTACGATTATGTGAGTGTAGAGGCGATGGCACAGGCGTTTCTTAACGTTTTCATGGTTCAAAGACATGGGAAAAGCGGTATTAAGAACGAAAGATGGATGGGTTTGTTTGGGCAAAGATGTTTCCATTCCATCCTTTACTTTCCGTTATAGGAAGTAATCAGGCGGAACGACTTAGAGCAACGCTCCAGCTGAACGGGAAAACGAAAAAAGTGCAGAGATTAACGTCACATTGACATTAGATAAATTACAATCCTTCTAATCTCACAAGGCAAATGCGTTAAACCAAGCAATTTTTATCTAAATTAATTAAAAACGATCTTACTTGTGCATCTATACGAAATTCAATTCGAAATAACTTAGGTTTAGGCGATTTGTAGGAAATGGATTTTTGTTCGCCGCTATTCTGTAAAACGATATTTCTTGCTCCTTGCACTGAATATCATGGAGCAGTCTGCGCGAACACAGCCAGGGTCGGGAGGTTTAAAGTGACAGTTCTTATGGACAAAACGGTGGGTGTTGCCACTCTCTATCGATTTAACACTCGATCTCGATAAATTAATCGAGCTCCCCATTTGTGATATCACAGTTGATAAAAATCCTCGACAAAATTTCTTATCCCTCTAGCTCGACAAGTGTCCACTTTCATTTATGCTCCCGCTGCTGGGCTTGACCTACATACATTGAAGGCTGTGTTGATGCAAAAACAAGTGTCATTGAAATAATACTTTTCCTCAATAGTATTGTCTAATGTTCGTGCCCGTGCAGGTGGTGGGCGCCGAGGCTCGCGGCGGCGACTGCCCGGTGTGCCTGGCGGCGCCGGCGGCGGCGCGCGTCACGCGCTGCGGCCACGTGTACTGCTGGGCGTGCGCGCTGCACTACGCCGCCGTGCACGAGCGCTCGCCGCCGCCCTGCCCCGTGTGCGCCGCGCCGCTGCACGTCGCGCAGCTCAAGTCGGCGCGTCTGCGCGTCTCGCCCACGCCAGCCTCCGATGAGGTACCGCACACCTCAGTCCCGTAGTGTACGCGAGGACAAATATGTTTTTTATATGTAATTGGACATGGATGGCTAATACCAAACTGACCGTCGGATATTAGCCTAACACCACATGGGAACTACGTGCCATGCCAGGACCTTCCTTATATTGCTCGGCTCCATTGAACTGGATGGAAAACACGAACAATTTTCATTGCCGCTTCGACTATCTTTCATTTAATGTGATGGTGCCAACCCGGGCAGGATTAACCCTACCACCTCGTAGTCGGTAAGGAAGGGGCCTACAGTTTTACGTGGAACCACGGCAAGCCTCAACGGTTGAAAATGGTCACCCATCCAGAATACTTTTGTAAACTTAGACTAAGTGGACGTTGAAAAAAAAAAACCAGCGGAGTTTCTTGCCAGTTCTTCTTCTCTGGGATTGCCGAATTAGCTAATGATAAAATATGACAAATCCGAGTGCAGTGTACTGTCTATGGATAAAGAACAATAATAACAAAAAAAAAACTTGCTTTGCCCCTAAACCTTTCTCAACAATTGGGCTATCCAATTTGCAAGAATTGGGTTCCGTTGGCACCCTTTGGGTACGGAGCCCAAAAAACTCTTCAGTTTTATTATATTAGTATAGATTATCAGACTCCGCATGAAGTTTCGTGTCGTTTCTTTCATGACGATAAGTAATCGAACCGTCTTCTATGATTGACGAATCCAACAGTGTGCACAAATGAATTTGCTTATTTTCCATATGTAGTGCAAGTTGTTGGTCGCGTGTGGCAGGTGTGCATGCGGCTGGTGCGCCGCGCGCGCGGCTCCGCCGTGGTGGAGCCGGCGCCGGAGCGCGGGGACGCGGGTCGAGGGGCCGCCGCAGCTGTGCCCGCCGCCGCGTGCGCCGCGCCCGACCTGCCCTTCGCCAAGATGTTCACCGTCACCGCTCACCAGGTCGACTGTGCTCTCTGATCCAGAAGATTTACCACCTAGTGCGCCTGCTATAATATACCCACTGTCTCCACCTGGTAGACTGCCTGCGTCTGAGTCTTATACTCTTACTAATAAATAACTCCACTTTCGAGCGTTAGTGTTATGAGATGAAACAAAATTTGGGTGTGTGATTCCAGGGTGATATATTAGCGGACTTAGCCCCGATTGCACGAAGCGACGGCTAAGTTAATCAATGTTCAAACCCGTCACTTAGTGAACCGCATGTAGTTCTTTCCATACTGTCCTTACAAAGTGAGGTGTTGTTGTTGTTGTTGTTGTCGGCGAGTGGCTGCCGACGCTTGAACGCACTTGACACGAGGCCGTCGAAGTGAGGTGTTTAATATTATGTTGACGATGATTTTAAATTTTTGTCCTTTCGTGCACTCGGCCATTAGGCTTCTGAAAAGAAATGACCTACGTACAAAAGTGAGATCAATGATGGGACACTGCCCACGCAATCCAATCAGGCACCTCCATAATTTAGGAATAACAGATAGCCCTCTATGCCGTGGCTGCATGGTGGCAACAGAGACTGGTTGGAGTGTGGGCACGGACGCTGGGAGCACCGGGATCCCTCCCAGAAGCCTTCGGAATTTTATAAACCTGCTGGATTTCTGGGCAGAGCTGGAAAAGCATGCATAGTCACCACTGTAATGCACAATGCAGGTTTACCGCGGAATACATTGCCCAACTAACAAACATGCTGTCTCAAATTTCAGACCTCATAGTTTAGCTCAGCTTAAACTTACCTGCATCTTGTTAATTTTGCTACTTGTTGCAATAAACGTATACAAAACTATTTAACCTAACTTAGGGTTCATCATTAGTATAATTTTTTTACTCCCCTATTGAAGCATTTTACGAAATTCGTTTATCCGTAACTATAATAGTATGGGTACTGCTTGCGCAGGTGCTCGAGATAATAGCCAAGGAGAGGCAGGAGCTGCAGGATCAGATAATGGCGGAGATCGACACGTCGGAGCTGCCGTACCTGGAGCAAGCGCTGCAGCTGCTGAAGGAGAAAGAAGACAACCTCGACATGACCCCGCTCGTGCTGCCCTCCGCGCCCGCACCGCCCGCGCCGCCCGCACCCGCGCCGCCCGCACCCGCGCCGCCCGCACCCGCGCCGCCGCCGCTCCTCGTCGAGGGCGTCGCCGCGTCCTGCGCCAGATTCGACTGGTTCGACGTGAACGACGAGGACGACCCCACGCCGGTGGAGCACGGAGCCCCGGAGCCGCCGGGCGGGGGCGCGGGCGCTCTCGACCCGAACGCGTCGCCCTTCGTGCTGCGCGACGACGGCGGTTGCGAGGGCGACGCGGAGGAGTTCCCGCTGCTGGAGGCGGAGGAGCAGCTGCCGGAAGAAGGGGGAGCGCCCGAGCTCACTGACCTCGACCGGGAGAACCAGGCCAAATATTTTTACTTTTATCAGGGTGAGTCCAACTATCACCTGCACGATTACAAATCCAATCCAAATGATGATTTTATGAATTGATTAGTTTGCTATTTCATAACAAGTCAAAATAAAAAGCACCAAGGCAGGTGGTATTCTATTATTTCTTTTTATATATCTTTTTTATTTATATATCTATTTTATTATATGATCTCTTATCTTTAGTTTAGTGACCGAGCACCATCCAACTTCTTGGAAAGGATTTGGTCCAATAACTCAAAAGTACATAATGCCTTCCATTTTTATAACTCTGACATCAGATTCATATTCTCTTGACTACAGGGACCCACTTTTTTAAATGATTCGATCCAGTAGGCAACTTAAATTTTAAATATGACCACCGAATTCATATTCTCCGACCACATAACTACCGTTATGATATAAGCCCAATACACCACCCCGAAGGAATTAGGTGCCATACCAGTACTTTTCCTTTATGAGTAAGGCTACATTCCTTTATTAGTACTGCTACGCTGAACTGGATTGAAAACGGAAATTTTTTCATTTCTGTTTCAACCAGAGTTTCATCCATTGGGGTGTAACAACCCGGGCGGTCTTAATCCTACCGCCTAGTGGTAGGGAAAGAGGACCCATAGTTTAACATTAGTTCCGAACCTTAGAACAGCTAGCGTTGGTAATGAAATGCACTTATCTAGGGGGAACGGCATAACGTATAATATGCAGATCGTATAATGTCATATTTTAACAAAATTTTAAAACCATGCACAACGTATAATCGGCAGATCGTATAATCTTATACGTAGTGCATGAAGAAGTCCAAAAAATTAAATTACTTATTTCTCCATGCATAACGTATAATAGTCACAACGTATAATGTTATGATCTTTATTTAACAAAAAAAGAAAACCATGCATATCATATAATCCTAAAATATTTCATACGATAAGCGCCCTTATCGATATAAGATTAAAGATTATACTCGCACGCGACTTTTCGACCGTCTCAATTAGCGTTGTAGCAAATTGTTACTCTTCAACAGATATCGATACGTAGCAATTTCAGCCTTAAATGTATCGTTGTTAGGGCGCTTTATGCAGTGCTTCTTGGCATATTATACGTTCTGCATGGTTTTCTTTTTTTGTGAATTCATGTTAGGAATATTATACGTTGTGACTATTATACGTTCTGCATGATGCAAAGAGTTTATTTTATTTTTAAACTCATGCACAACGTATAACATTATACGTTGTGACTATTATACGTTATGCATGGTTTTAATTTTTTGGAAAAAAATAAGATTATACGTTGTGAATATTATACGTAGTGAATACGACTCCTTATCTAACCTATAAAGAAAGTGGTGCGTCACCTGGCGAGGATCGATCCAAGAACTGAAATGTCTGAAAATGTACAGTAGTGAATATTTTAAAAACATGTAGACTTGACACCCGCTGTAATATATGTGATGGCAGTCAGGCGAGTCCATTTTGTAATGGACTCATCAATCCACTGCCGATGATGTCCGACGGTGACGTTTTTTCTCAGTTAACTCTCTAGTGGCCGAGCACGTAATGAGGTTATTGAAGCTTCCTCTCAACGAAAAAAAATTATGAATGTATACGTGTGACGCGTAGCGGAGGACGGGCAGCACGTGTTCCTGCACGGCGTGGACGTGCGGCTGCTGTGTGCGTCGTGGGGCGCCCTCGCCGCCGCGCCCTCGCGCCTGCGCGGCCGCCTCCTGCGCCGCGAGACCTTCTCGCTCACGCACCAGGTGCTCTCCCTCCCTCCATCCCACTCTTCGCCGCGTATATTAGCCCAATACACCACATTCTCGAAGGAATGAGGTGCCATGCCAAGACCTCCCCTTTATGAGCACCTCATCATGTACTCTCATTATTACGAACACATTACTTGACATTTCTGTGTGACCATTTTACCCCGTAACATTATTGAAGTGTTCAAAATTGTCATTTTCAAATAACTCTATGCCACGATGTCGCAACTTGCTTGCACAAAAATTACACTCAAGCTTTAAATCATACAATTTCATACAATACGATCGTAATTACAATTTGTGTTAGAATTTAATTGTGTTATAAGCTTTAGCTATAGGTAAAAACGATTACATATTGCTAGCTAAATTGTGTCTATTGCTATCTATCTATCCAGTGATGTAGCTGTAGTGACATGCCAATAGAAGTGGAAGCATTGTAGTGATGTGTGTCGCGTGCAGAGCCGCAAGCACATGCCGTGCACGGCGCACCTGCCGCTGCACTGCGCATACGACGTGGTGGAGCTGCTTCTGGAGCCGCCCTTCGTGACCGCGGCCGCTCTCGCTACCTTCGCAGGTCTCTATTGCACGCTCCTCGGCTCATTTAGCGTGATTGCCTTTAAATGAAGCTATACATAGATACAAACAGCATCCAAATTTGTTAAGTGATTCGGTTAGAACAGAAAAACAGATACTGGATTTTACATTTTATGAGAATTAGGAAGGAGTGCACATTCTCTGGTTAGTGTTATGTTTTGGTCATTATAGATATCTCTTCTTTCTTCAGGCGAAAAAAAAAAAAGATTCCAACGAATTGAGAACCTCCTCCTTTTTTTTTGAAGTCGGTTAAAAAATACTCTACAAGTGAAACTCGACATTGGCAAATTGTCGCATCTGTAGCATGTCGCTACTAGCGACAGAGGTCACTAAGGAAAAAAAGGACGGATAGATTTAAATTTTTTAATTATTACTAACCAGATATTGTGCACTTAACGCTCATCATTGCCCATAGACAAGTGTGGCTATCCCCACATTAAATCATTATTTGCATACATGCTTGTCACAGAATTTGATTCTCTCAAGATGTAACTATAATTTCATGCACGCTATTCCAATATTTATGCCTTGATTCTAAAAAAAAGTGTGTTCGGTGCCGCAGAGGAGCTGGAGCGTCGGGCGCGTGCGCGCGCGCGCTCCGAGCGCGAGGAGAGGCGCCGCGAGCGCCGCGCCGCCGCCGTCGCCGCGCGCCCCCCCGCCCCGCACCTCGCCTCGCACGCGCACTTCCCTCCCGCGCGACCCGCCTCGCCGCCGCCGCCGCCGCACCCCCCTTCGCCCGCCCCGCCGCACCCCCCTTCGCCCGCCGCCGCCGCCGCCCTCGCGCACTCACCCACTGGCCTCTCCTTTGCCAAGGTATGCAAATAAATAAACCCACTTTTGTAACTCGCTAGTAGACCTGGTCGGCAGATGCGTCTGCCTCACACCTCGACAACAGCGCCACCTCCTGGGTCTAACTATAGCCAAGAACCATTGAGGTGAACTCAAAGGTAAAATAATCCTCAAAAGTCAGTCAGCCGTTTTGGAGAAGAATTACTAACACATGCTCAGCAGAATTTGGTATGCATAAAGATAAACGAATGCACCTTCTTTTTCATGAATTCACTCTGCTTCAACAACAACGTAAATGGATATTATTTACATTTTTGCAAGGGTGATTTATTCCAGAAATCCCAATAATAAGTTATGGCAGCAGAATAAATGTCGTCATGTTTAATGATGTTCAACTAATGTATTGAAAGAGAGATATCCTTGGACGAGTCGTATTCACTACGTATAATATTCACAACGTATAATCTTATTTTTTTCCAAAAAATTAAAACCATGCATAACGTATAATAGTCACAACGTATAATGTTATACGTTGTGCATGAGTTTAAAAATAAAATAAACTCTTTGCATCATGCAGAACGTATAATAGTCACAACATATAATATTCCTAACATGAATTCACAAAAAAAGAAAACCATGCAGAACGTATAATATGCCAAGAAGCACTGCATAAAGCGCCCTAACAACGATACATTTAAGGCTGAAATTGCTACGAATCGATATCTGTTGAAGAGTAACAATTTGCTACAACGCTAATTGAGACGGTCGGAAAGTCGCGTGCGAGTATAATCTTTAATCTTATAGCGATAAGGGCGCTTATCGTATGAAATATTTTAGGATTATATGATATGCATGGTTTTCTTTTTTTGTTAAATAAAGATCATAACATTATACGTTGTGACTATTATACGTTATGCATGGAGAAATAAGTAATTTAATTTTTTGGACTTCTTCATGCACTACGTATAAGATTATACGATCTGCCGATTATACGTTGTGCATGGTTTTAAAATTTTGTTAAAATATGACATTATACGATCTGCATATTATACGTTATGCCGTTCCCCCCCTTGGACTACGGAAGTATTAAAATTAGCAAAATGGCTGCCCCCACTTCTTTATAACTAAGTGTTGCGCTTCCCTGCACACAAGTTATGCACTTTCCTCCTGATGCCCACATTGATTGATCGCTGTTGTGTTCTCCGCGTGTAGATGGCGGGCGCGGGTGGCGAGTGGCGCGTGCGCGCGCCGCGGCCGCCCTCCCCCGCCGCCGCGCCTTCCCCCGCCGGCGCGGAGGGCGCGGCGGAGGGCGAGGAGGGCGCGCCCCGCCCCGCGCTGCTGCTCAGCGACGCGATCGAGGCCGCGCTGCACTCGGCCGCCGCGCACGCCCCCGACACCGCCGCGTCCACCGCGCACGGCAAGGGCGCCCGCAAGAAGAACAAGCCCAAGCTGCTCTTCTCGACGGGCGTGCAGCGCGCCGCATGAACATCCGCTGTCATCACCTGTCCCAAGCTCGTCCCAGCTGTCACCTAAATTGGCGTTTACGGCAAACCGATCAACTGGCGTTTTCAAATGTATGAAGAAATTAAAGAGCGCGCGCAGTTTGTCGATTCCGCATTTTCATACAAATCTGACGTCCGATTTTGACTTTGACAGCTTGAAGAAGTAAAACCACAGAATATCTAGTAAAAACTTGTATGTAGTTTGACGTTTTTATGGAACTTCGAAGTTTAGGTGACAAGGGGGACTAGCAGCTCTGAATTAATTATAAAATTGATATACTAAAAATCTAATTATTTTACTGCCGTTGCCGTACTTTGTTATCGAAATAATAACTAACTTTTACCAATGACGAGTGCTGTAAGCTTTACGATATTGATTGCATTATTTAAGAGCTCAATTTTATGTTACAAACATAAAATGTTTGTTAAATTTTGCAAAGCATTTTACAAACTATCTGATAATTAGGTTCAAGCAAATAGATTTTTTAGTCAAGATTGTATTTCTTGAATACAATATCAATATTTACAGGTGTTATGGTTTGTCATGAGCAGTGCATTTTCATAAATTTTCTTTTTTATATTAATAAAGGTGTAGAAGAAACAATGTTTTATTTTTATTGACAACATCATAAAATCTGTACAATTCTAATAACAATGTATTTAAAAAGCTTAATACTGTTGTGAAGTCAACTGTACACTGAGATATTTTTTTTTTTTAAGAAATGCCCATTTGCCAAACCACGACAAAAGAGACAACTTTTTCAATGTACAGTAATTTTGAATCTAAAAGATAAATCAAAGAAATTAAAACATACTGTCTGGCATTTCTAGTTTCTTTCTGTTCAGTCCAGAAGCCCAATTCTGCTAATTGATAACTGCGTGCGTTATGTTTGTGTTTTGTCAAAGCTGCGTTTGTGTTTTGTTCGCAAACTCAACGCGCGCTCCGTGTTTTCGTGGCCGCATGTTTTGCCGAAAACTTGCGGTATTTGTCAAATTAAATGGTATCGGTACCTATAAATCGATGTTTCCTTTACAAATTTCATGCATTTGTGTTATTAGATTAAAATTATCTTTTTACGTACATATTTTCACAAAGTAGGTAATTCGTTTCTGACTCCTAATGCAAATTAAACATAGACTACGTAAATATATATGAAGAAAAACTATTTTATCACCATTTTAATCACATAAATTGGCATTATCTAAAAACCTACTGGCAAATAAATCACATCCATATTTTTTGTACTACATATGTATGCATGCAAGTATAGGCAAATGAAAGTAGTCGAGCGCCTCACAGGTTTATACTTGCTTCAAAGCATTGCTTCGCCGAACTGCAAATACCACTTTTCTATATTACGGTAGTATATCATTGTCTCTTTCTTTGCGGATGTCATATTTGAGTTTGAAAATAACTGTTAAATTCCTGACAGCTTATTTTACACTTTAGGCGGCGCGGAAGACAAACCACTCCATAGACAATAAGGCCCAGAACACACGGTGAAACGCAACTGCAACAAAACCCTTTGGAAATTATTGATTAGAAACCAGTTTCAACCATTTTCCACACACACTGCAACCACAATAATTTCGGGTTTCTTTGAGAAAAGACGTTTGTTGTCTAACGGTTTCAACCATAAGTTTTTAAAAAATTATGTACAGCGACGGTGTAAATCTAAGAACATATAGGAAAGGTTGTTCGGGAGTACAAAAGGCACTCTCCAGATGAAAATGATCAATTTCCAGGAATATGTACTGAAGTTTCTTGCGAAGAGTTTTGGATGAAATGTGTGTGTTTGTATTATGTTTTGCTCAAAAAATATTTGTGATGCAGCGTTTTTTTTAAGACGAACTTCATTAAAAATTTATTTCGATCTCGACGTACCAATGAACCTCTCCAAAATTTTAAGCAGTGTCGCCTCGGTCATCAAGGCTTAGCCAACTCTTGATTGTATCTGTGTACATCGTAAGACCCAACCCAACAGTTAATACTCGGTATTTCTTAAAATATTTTATTAGCGAAAAGTAGAAAATAAATTGACATCAAATTGAATATACGGGGAGGTGGAGGACCAGAACCTCACTCCTTTATTCTGCGAAAATATCTCTTGCCTGCCGTCTTGCTCTTCTCGTGAATCAGCGTCTGAAACATAACATATAGGTACATATACTTATGTTCACTAAAGCATAATCCATTTTGGCGCTGAGAAAAGATTTGAATCGCAGGAAACCGCGAGGGATTTTGTGAACCACCAAAGCTATACTGCCCTCCTTATTAAAAAGGCGGTAACTACATATGTGCCTGAAATGTAGTTACCGCCTTTTTAATAAGGAGGGCAATATAGCAAAACCACTCCATTGCCAATTTATACCTACAATACGACCATACCAGTAGTGGCATGGGGGACGCATCATAAAGTCCAAAAAGAACAAGGTCCAAAACCCATAGCGTTCAAAATGCTTACGAATACGGATATTTTTAAATGGGTTAGGTTAGGTTAGATTATATGCATTTTGTAATACACACGAAAAATACATACTCTTAGACGTTCTGGGTTTTGGACCTTATGTTTTTTGGACTTTATGAAGGCGACCCGTGGCATGGAGCGAGAGCCTCGTTGTTTTGTCCTTTTTATTAACTTTAGTGGAGTTATGGTCCAAACGTTAACCACGTATTCCTTGACATATTTGGTGCAAAACAGGTAGATAACATTTAGTTATACGTCTTAAACTTCGCCACCGTCCGCCACTGCGCCCCGACCAATGCAAACTAAATTTGACAGACATTTTACCATTTACCAGAAACTGAATAACTGGAAAAAGCATGAAACGACGATTTAGATTGAACGAGGTAATCATGCAAGACTATTAGCATCGTCCGAGGCATCGACGTACGAAATTATATCGATGGCTACGAGAATATTTGCTGAAAGAACTTAATATTGGCACCTAGGCCATCAAGGTAAAAACGAAATGAATTGCAAGAAATTACTGTTTCGGGGTAAAATCTATGGATATATGGGTTACACGGTTAAATAATTCTTATAGATTTGGTTGCTCTCAATCCATTACACTTTAAATTTTCTGTCAGTGGTAGCATTTCAAGGGTTATAAAGTTAAAATAGAAGTGATTCGGTCCCAAATAAATGTACTAGATAACTACATGTGAATCTGCATATGGTAAGATCGCAGCGAGCTTCGTAGAACTGAAAGACAACAGCATCCTCCCTACTAGAGAAAACCGGCCAAGTGCTAGTCAGACTCGCACACGAAGGGTTCCGTACCATCGTACAAGATTTAACACAAAATAAATACGTTTTTTGTATGGGACCCCCCTTTAATTTTTATTATTTTTTATTTTACCTATTTGTTGTTATAGCGGCAAAATAAATACACACTGTGAAAATTTCAGCTGCCTTCCTATTACGGTTCGTGAGATACAGCTACTATTAGATACAGCCCTGTGACAGACGGACGGGCGGACGGACATAGGAGGCTTAGGGCCGAGTGCGCGAAAGGACAAAAAATCAAAATCAACGTCAAAGTATGATCAAACACGTCACTTTGTGTAGACAGTATGGAAGGAACTCTAGGCGGATCCCTAAAAGTGACGTGTTTGAATATTGATTAACTCGGCCGTCTCTTCGTGCAACCGGGGCTTAGTAATAGGGTTCACCCTTTGGGTACGGAGCCCTAAAAACGATCAATTACGCTTTCGAGTGTGTGAGGGCGGTGCGCAGGAGACGGAGGGGATTCATTCCGTTTCGGACAGCCGGACGGTGCGCGTCACGGGCGCAACGACGCGACGCGACGGGCGGCGGCACTATTCCGTGGGCGGCGGCAACGCTATTTTCTTAACCATTAAAATATTTCGAGGACTTTGAAGGTGTTTCGATATTCGATCAGTGATTGTGTGAGCTGTGCTAGGGAGAGAGTACATTAATTATAGGTTTGTGATAGTGAAAGACTATTCCTGAGGAGGCCAAACGACCTGAACGAGCTGAGCGGATGGGGACGTGTTGCAAGCAGATGGCTGGGATGAGTGATCTTTCATTACACTGTTTATTGACTGATTGATTTTATTGCTGTTGTAGGATTATTTAACCGTCGCGCATTGGCGAAATTAATTAGGTATTATTATATACATTACGTGACCAATTATTCATCGCATCATGATTCGAATTGACTTATGACTTCTACGACGTTTTATTATTATTCGATGTTGCGTGTAAAATTCTCGCCTTATGACGACATCGTTAAGGCTCCGTATGAAGCTAGACAAATTCCCGATTTCCCCCCCACCGCTCCGCTAGACGCCGAAGCGGCAGTGGCGCCGTGAATCTTAGGACAAAACTGAAATGAGATATTGTTAGAGCGACACCTATACGCCGTCGCGGGAACTTCGTGAAAGTTGTATCGATCCCGCGGCAAGTCGTCAATGATCATACAACCAATCACAAGGCTCGAGATCACCCGCCATATTATTCACATTGCTGCTAGAAAACAGCCACCATTTCGTCAGATCTCTACTTCATGAAAGGATTTACTATTTTCACATTGATCGTCAGTAGCTGGTTGGTGTAGCGCGTGAGACGTCTTATCTACAGTTATTGTTCGATTGTTCGAATCCTGTAGGTTACAATTTTTTTTTTCTGTTTTTTTTACTTTTTATTGTTAATGGTGTATAGTATATAATTATAGCGTGGGTTAGACTTAATTGATTTACACATATAAAAAAATATTACATAATAATAGGTTTTGGTAAAAGTTTTTACCTGAGAAACAATTTTAAAAAGTATAAACGTCATTTGATACAATAAAAAGTAAAATAACACTTTTAAAAAGGATAAACGTGAGACGATGGAGAAATAATTTCCATACAACGAGCGCGCAAAAAATGACGCCACGCGACTTACCGTGGATCGCCGTTCATAGCGCCGTAGCGCAGTGATGAAAACGGAGAAAAATCTCATTTTTTGTCTTCCAAATTGATAGGTAAATTGATAAAAATAAGAATTATTTTTCAATAAACCTGATGGTCGTTACGTCATTCTTCATTAGTAGTGAGAGCCGAAACAAAGGCCAAATTCCTCCCGCGGCACAAGCAGGTACCTACGTCGCTTATTCCAAGGAATGTGACAAGTAGTGTCGACACTTTTTAGGGTTCCGTACCCAAAGGGTGAAAACGGAACCCTATTACTAAGCCTCTGCTCTCCGTCCGTCCGTCCGTCCGTCCATCCGTCTGTCCGTCCGTCCGTCTGTCCGTCCGTCCGTCCGTCCGTCCGTCCGTCCGTCCGTCCGTCCGTCCGTCCGTCCGTCCGTCCGTCTGTCACAGGGCTCTATCTCATGAACCGTAATAGGTAGGCAGCTGAAATTTTCACAGAGTGTGTATTTATTTTGCCGCTATAACAACAAATAGGTAAATTAAAAAAATATATAAAAATTAAAGGGGGGCCCATACAAAAGAAACGTGATTTTTGGTGTTGATGGTACGGAACCCTTCGTGTGCGAGTCCGACTCGCACTTGGCCCGTTTTTTTAGTTCAATTTGCTCTCCTGTGGTCGCCTGGTACGCAGTATCCTCTATTTAGCTGCTATTTGCTGTGGGAGCGAGTGCCGCGTCTTTTGTCGTTTGAACATCTTTTTTTCGACGTTGCCAACGGTGTCGTCGTTGTTCGTCGTTGTTGATGTCAAAAACGGAACCCTATTACTGCGTGCAATTGTATTCGGTGCGGTGCGTACCTAGTTATGCGCTGCTCGTCGATTGTGCGCGGCGCGTACAATTGCGTGAGGTCGCGTATGCGCGCTCGTCGATTGTATCTCGTTCACTCGCGTCAGTCGCGCGGTCGCGCCGCGCCGAAGTGTCTTATAATATTTGGACGCTCGTCCGCTCCGCTGTAGCGCCACAGAGCAGCGTGAATCGAATAACGGGAACAATCGAATAATTCGATTGTTTTTATTCGCAATCGCCTATAGCTAGTCTACGACCAGTGTTTCCAATGATATAACGAAAACAAATTTTGACATGACAGACAGGCAGATCAGGTCGGGGCGTTTATATTGAGTGGTCGCTTGATGGGTCTAAGACCAGTGTTTCCCATGATATAACAAAAAACAATTTTGACATGACAGACAGGTAGATTAGGTCGGGGCGTTAATTTTGAGTGGTCGCATGATGGGTCTACGACCAGTGTTTTCCATGATATAACGAAAACAAATTTTGACATGACAGACGGGTAGATCAGGTCGGGACGTTTACTTTGAGTGGTCGCATCATGGGTCTACGACCAGTGTTTCCCAAGATATAACGAAAACTAATTTTGACATGACAGACAGGTAGATCAGGTCGGGGCGTTTATTTTGAGTGGTCGCATGATGGGTCTACTACCAGTGTTTCCCATGATATAACGAAAAAAAATTTTGACATGACAGGAAGTTAGATCAGGTCGGGGCGTTTATTTTGAGTGGTTGCATGATGGGTCTGCGACCAGTGTTTCCCATGATATAACGAAAACTAATTTTGACATGACAGACAGGTAGATCAGGTCGGGGCGTTTATTTTGAGTGGTCGCATGATGGGTCTAAGACCAGTGTTTCCCATGATATAACAAAAAACAATTTTGACATGACAGACGGGTAGATCAGGTCGGGGCGTTTATTTTGAGTGGTCGCATGATGGGTCTACGACCAGTGTTTCCCATGATATAACGAAAACAAATTTCGACATGACAGACGGGTAGATCAGGTCGGGACGTTTACTTTGAGTGGTCGCATCATGGGTCTACGACCAGTGTTTCCCAAGATATAACGAAAACTAATTTTGACATGACAGACAGGTAGATCAGGTCGGGGCGTTTATTTTGAGTGGTCGCATGATGGGTCTACAACCAGTGTTTCCCATGATATAACGAAAAAAAAATTTGACATGACAGGAAGTTAGACCAGGTCGGGGCGTTTATTTTGAGTGGTCGCATGATGGATTTACGACCAGTGTTTCCCAAGCTAAAACGACAACAAATTTTGACATGACAGACAGGTAGATCAGGTCCGGGCGTTTATTTTGAGTGGTCGCATGATGGGTCTACGACCAGTGTTTCCCATGATATAACGAAAACAAATTTTGACATGACAGACAGGTAGATCAGGTCGGGGCGTTTATTTTGAGTGGTCGCATGATGGGTCTACGACAAATGTTTCCCCAGATATAGCGAAAACATATTTGTACAACACATGAAATTGAACTGAACCGTTCCTCCGAGAAATATTGGAGTTTCTTTTCGTCATAGAATATGTCAAAAACTAACGGTCGAAGCCCGACTTCTACCCACCCTAACTATTCAATGAAATAAATATTATTATTATCACATTTTCTGGAAAAAAAAAACCGGCCAAGTGGTATTCGGACTCGCACACGAAGGGTTCCGTACCATTGTACAAGTATTAACACAAAAATAACGTTTTTTGTGTTAAAAACCCCATTTATTTTTTATTATTATTTTATTTTAGCTATTTGTTGTTATAGCGGTAAAATAAATACACACTCCGTGAACATTTCACTGCCTACCTAAGGCCCTGTGACAGACGGACGGACGGACGGACAGCGGAGGCTTAGTAATAGGGTTTCGTTTTCACCCTTCGGGTACGGTACCCTAAAAACGAACCAACAAAACAAAACATATTATTTATGTTATTTATTCTTTTCACGGAGTTTTCCTTCTGTTCATGTTATTAATTATTCTGTGCCGCCGACAAAACTACAAAAATCCGCCCGCCGAGCTATCTGCCAAGGTCATGTGACTTGTCCTGTTGCGACCGCAATGGACGTACTTGTGGACGCACGTTCCATGTGGAGGCGGATATTTGCGGCAGACCCAATGCTCGTAGTGTCCGCTAGGCTTGAGAAGGAGAATTTAGCACGAATACGTAATGACAGTCGTGGCACAACGGTATTGGTGTCGTATTTTTGCTGCGAAGTTCAGAACCACACAAATCTGAGTTCGGTTCCTGGAAACATCACATTTTTTATATTACAATAAATAATTTTTTTTATGATATTTTTATTTATTTATATCTTGCTAACCGAAAGTTACTAACTAGTGTCAAAAGTTTCGGCTTTAGACCTCAATAACATTTGATTGAGAATTTTACAGCGCCATCTATGGAGTTGAGCTAAATGCTCGTAGGTGTTTGGTTCGGAACTGTGTTCCAGCTAGAGTTGCGATTTCGAAACCTCCGCCACGCGCCGCGTCCCGCGCCGATGCGGAGAGGCGTGCGCCCGCTTCGAAGCATCGCAGCGGACTGAGGTTACCGAAATGGCGATAGATAGTCGCCAAGAGAACGAAAGGGAAAGGGATACTTTACGGTGCTCAGAAATTTTGTCGTAAGTCCAAAATTCATTTTTTTGATGCTTTGAATGAAAAATTGTATCCAAATGCAACAATAATCATTCAAAAATTTGAAAATCATGATGCAAATATAATGTGAGATTACTAGCACTGTAATTAATACCAATTTTGAGAAATTAAGCATTATGTGAAAAAATCGACCTATTTTCGCGATTTTTTTCTATCGGGCCAATGTTATGCTATTGGAACAATAATCATTCAGATTAAGCGGATATAAGTCAAGTTTCATGTAACGCAATTTTAGCATGATTAGTTCAATGTTCTCTGAGTAATTAAGACAAAGCTAAGTGCGATTTAGCGTCATACGGAGCCTTAATCATAATCATAATTTTACATTCGTCAGTTTGTGAAAACTATTTACATAGTAATATATTAGATGGCTGGCATGGTATTTTCAAACAAACTGATATTCGTCATGAACTGTTGCATACGACGTGAATTGTTGATTCTCGTCAAATCAAATCAAATCAAAATGTTTTTATTTCGGCGAGCATTATCGGTGGAAAAATCCATCATGCTATAGAAATAGTCAATTACAATATTAAATTTTCAAAAAGTTCACATCAAAAATATAGAAAGCAATAAAATGATAAAATTAAGTAATTAAAAATACATTAAGAATATAAATTCAGTCACTGTAGAAACTAAAGACATATCACGAATAAAACAATACTAATAATAATAGGAATAACAACAACAGCAACAACAATGAAAACAATAGAAATAGATAAAAAAAAAGCGATGCCTTTAGGCAATTGTCATTTCAAAATATTCTTGCAAGGAATATGTAACATTTTGGGTTAAAAAAAATTTCATTCTTTTTTTGAACTTAACTGGAGCCAAAGACCTGATTGCTGGAGATATGTGATTATACATCTTTACTTTTGTCAAATCTCCATGACTATCGGCTTTACGTAATCTATTGTAGGGTAATAACAGCGATTTGGAATCTTTGGCTCTAGTTCTGTATGTGTGTTTCTGTGAAGCAATGGAAAACTCGTCAAGGTGTGTGTGTACATAAGTTAAACATTCAAGAATATATTGACCTATTACAGTTATTATTCTAGATGTAGAAAATAGCGGTCTGCACGATGCCTTTCTGTTAACTCCATGTAATATACGGAGGGCACTCTTTTGTTTCCTCAGTACTCTGATCATTTCCACAGCGTTTCCCCAAACCAGAATACCATAGGTTAGTTGCGCGTGAAAATAGGCATAATAAATCATTTTGAGCATATTTTCTTCTACTAATGGTTTGATCTGCTTGAGAGCGTATAAACAAGACGATAGCTTTTTGCACACAATATCTATCTGCCTATCCCATTTGAGTTGGGCATCTATGTGTATACCTAGAAATTTCGTGCTTTTGGAATTAGTGGA
Source organism: Incurvaria masculella (assembly GCA_946894095.1). Lineage (NCBI taxonomy): Eukaryota > Metazoa > Arthropoda > Insecta > Lepidoptera > Incurvariidae > Incurvaria > Incurvaria masculella. The sequence goes on from OX335647.2 coordinate 23,651,393, forward strand.
ATTGACATTAACTTTATCTTTACGGATAGAGAAATTCACTACTACAGTTTTATTTTTATTCAGTGAAATTCCATTAATGGAGAACCATCTAGACACATTTTCCATTATGGATATACACTTATTTTCTAGTATTTGGTTGTTGCAAGCAGCGACTGAGAGGCTAGTATCATCAGCAAATAATGTGCTTTTGCAGAGTTCGCTTGCGACAGTAGGAAGATCATTTATGTACACAAGGAAAAGTAGTGGGCCTAAGATTGATCCTTGTGGTACTCCTTGTGTAATGTCAGCCCAATCTGAAAATGCTTCTCCTACATGTACACGCTGTTTTCGATTGCTAAGGTATGATTCCATAATTTTAAAAACTCCACCTCTAACGCCATAGTGTTCAAGCTTTGCTAAAAGTATGTCGTGGCGTACACAGTCAAAAGCCTTGGATAAGTCGCAGAAAATTCCACAGGTTTTCTGCGACGTATCCAGTGCTTTCCAAATATTTTTAACGAAGCTGTAGACCGCAAGCGATGTAGAGCATCCACTTCTGAACCCGAATTGATCCTTTGAAAGAGTCCCGTTTTTAGTGAAGAAATCCATCAGTCTATTATAGATTATTGTTTCCAGCAGTTTGGATAGTACAGGTAACAAACTGATGGGTCTGTAATTATTCATATCTAAGCTGGTGCCCTTTTTGAGAACAGGGACTACTTTCGCTAGTTTTAAGCTGTCAGGGAAGATGCCAGCTTTTAGTGCTCGATGAAATAATTCCAAAATTGGTGCAGATAGCTCTTTTTCACAATGCTTTAATACTTTAGAGGAGAGCCCAAATACATCTTGACTGCTCTTGTCCTTCAGTCGCTTAAAAGATTCTCTTAACTCAGCTTGAGTTAGTGGTAGGAAGTTTATAGACTGGTCACTATATGGTATACTGGTATTTAAGTAATCAATAGCTTTGCTTAAATCGATATCTATGCCCTTTGTGAGTTCAATAGGAGCATTGAGGAAAAAGTCATTAAATTGATGTGCTATTTGTTTATCGTCAGTTATGGAGTTTTCTCCAATTTGAATCTTATTTATTCTAGCTGTTTTCCCAATCGGTTTTTGTTCTTTTTTAATTATATACCACATACTTTTTACTATATTGTGTGATTGACGAATTTGTTTAGTATTGGCCAGCCTTTTGGCACAGTTTATAGCTTTTCTATAGATCCGTTTATAAGTACTTACAAATGTCTTAAGTTTTGAACTGTTATTGAGTTTAAGTTCATGGTGCAAGTTTTTTAATTTACAGGCAGATATTATTATACCTGGTGTAATCCAATCTTGTTTTCCTTGATTGTTTTTTAGGACTTTGCATTTAAAGGATCTTTTGAAAACCTCTAGTAGTTTATTCATAAATATACCTGTAGACGTATCAATATCCTGCATTGTACTTACAAATTCCCAACATATAATTTCTAGGCTTTTTTTAAATTGTTTTACACCAGTTTTAGTTAGGATTGTACGATTTATATTTTGAGTGGGATTTTTATTGTTCATATTTGTTAGAAATTCGAAATATATGGCCTCATGATCAGATATAGTACTATTAAGAACTTTTATCGAATACTGTGATTCATTATAATTTGTTATGATGTTGTCAATGCAAGTTTTGGAGTGGTCGGTGATTCTAGTAGGTTGATTAACCACTAGGTGACAGTTTGATTCTATTACAATTTCCTGAAGTTCTATGCTACGTTTGTTCTTACTTAAAATGTTAATATTAAAATCGGCAGCTAAAACAATATTCTTATGCTCTTTTGTAATTTTTTTAAGTATCCTGTCAAGAATAAGTCTAAAGTGATCGTAGCAACCATTATCCGACCTGTAAACACTTAGTACAACAGTGTTGTATTCGCTCAACTCAATCGCTGCTATTTCACAATCAAACTCTTTAGACATTTTAATCAAATCAATTCTGTCAACACATTCAATACAATCTTTTACAAATATAGCCGAACCTCCGTGGCCATGTTTTGTTCTACAAAAATTACTTCCCAATTTAAAACCACTAAAACATATACTTTCTATTTGACACTTGTGAGTCCATGTTTCAGTGAAGCAGAGGATATCACAGTCAAGTTTATTTTTTTCTACTTCCAGCATACCAATCTTTTTAGCAATGCTTCTTACGTTTTCATATAATAGCTTTAGGGATTTTCCTAAGAATCCTAGGTCACATTCACAGTTGATTGAGTTAGTTGAAAATTTCTTTCACTTTTCTCACTGATAACGATTTGTTTTAAATTCGACGGATTGACATTTTCATTCTGTCGTATCAGAATTGATTGAGTTAGTGTGCGTTTACCTTTAGTGTGTAGGGCACCTAGCATAGTGAACTGGTTACAATTTAGGTTTATATATCTAGTGTGATTGTGTGTATGTGCGATACCCTTTATGGCTTTATTTATATTATGTATTTCTGTATCGTTTTTACCATTATATAAAATTGGTACCAAACATATTTGCTGTCCTCTGATATGACCTTGATCAGCAATCTCAGTGAGTCTAGATATGTAGCCCTTTGGATCATGTTCCACGGACTCATATTCACTAATAAGTATCAAGTTAATGCCCTCGAAGTCATCGTCATTATCCTGGACATAGCTATGTAATATTAAATTATAAGGAGCATTCGGCTTACATGTGTTTATGATATGATTTTCATTCGTGAGGTTTTCATGTATGTATTTCGAAAAACCTATTCCATTCCTCCCCGAGTATACTCTGATGTATTTCGGATTTGACATTGATTTTTCAGACGAAATATCGAATGGGGCAGATTTGAACGTATTTGTACTGTTATTTTCACTATTCACCTCTATTGAAGAGTTTACAGATGTTTTATTATCTTTAGCTACAACGTTACGTATCTTCCTAATTGTTGTTTTCTTCTTTTTCTTCGGTTTCGTTGATTTTGATGCTTTTGAGAATTGAAGCGGTTCTGCGATGTCTTCCACACGTTCATGGTCTCCAGTGGTAGGTTTTTGGTCTCCGTCAAAGGGCACAGGAACTGACCTGTTTTCATCAAACTGTACTTCCGCAACGGGCATGAGGTCATCGTAGGATCGTATACGCAATACGTCATTTCATATTAATTGAGTGTTTTTACCTGTGATTGCAATCAGTGGCAGATATGTACTTTTGTAAACTTACACTAAGTGCACTTCGAAAAAATAACCAGCTGAGTTTTTTGCCAGTTCTTCTTCGCTGTGATTGCTGAACTGGGAAATGATAAAATATGACAAACCCGAGTGCAGTGTACTGTCTATGGTTGATGAACAAACAATGAGAGGATGCTGCCAGATACAAAATGTGCCAGAAAAAGAATACTTTAAGTCGGCCCGTAAGCATCAGAAAATTTCGCCTACCATATCCCATGTAGTTTACTAATAATTTGAAAACCATTGTTCCAACTTACTTGATATTTGGGATCTAATATTAGGCTACCAATATCTGTGTCTGCATGTCTTCGTTGTTTCGTTAAATGAATTCTAGGTCAAACCACAGAGATTTTGATACATTTAAAGGTACCATACATATATATACTACATATTGGATTTGATACATAGGTTATATAGGTATCAACAAAAAAATATGGGGAGGCTGATTTTTTCTGGTCGCTGGTAATCAATCATGAAATTTGCAGGATTTGCTAGTATGATAAGTTTATATATTTATGGTTTCATTTGTAGATCTACATTGACTACTACACACCCTGTGTAGTTTGGTTTAAAAAATAAATAAAGCGTTTTTGCATTAGAAATGAATTTGATGTCCATTTTAGTTTTCTACTAAACTATAACTAGGTATTTTTTCATTTTGACTGCTCGTTCACGCTAACCCATTGAAGTTCCAAATTGCAAACCTATTTAATTAAGGAAACTATTAAAAAATCGTGCCATTATACCAATGCATTATACATATAAACTCACCACAACGCACTCATCGTCGGTGAAGGTATAGCGGCGGCCAGCGCGCGCGCCGGTGTCTGGGATCACTGATTCTGTCACGAGCTCCTCTCCTTCCAGCCGGGTCACACTCTGTCGACACCATTAGCAATAGACACACTCATCGTCTACCAACGGCGGCGCGAAGACGCGCACACAGGCGTCGTCAGATCAGGAATAACCGATTCCATTACCAGCTCCTCGCCTTTCAGTCAGCATACGCTCTATTGATACAACTAGCATCAATAAACACATTCGTCGTCGGTGAAGATATAGCGGCGGCGCCGGCAGCGTGCACACAGAGTCAGGGGTCACCGATTCCATGACTAGCTCCTCGCCCTTCAGCCGGGTCACGCTCTGTCGACACAACTAGCATCAATATACACACTCGTCTTCCGTTAAGATGTAGCGGTGGCGGCGCGCACAACGCTGTCAGGGATCACCGATTCCATCACCAGCTCCTCGCCCTTTAGCTGGGTCGCGCTCTGTCAGCACAACTAGCATCAATATACACACCAGTCGTCAATAAATATGTAGCGGCGGAGGCGGCGCGCACACCTGTGTCAGGGGTCACCGACTCCGCCACCAGCTGGGCCAGAAACTTTGTCAACACAACGAGACTCATTGTCATTGTTAGTCACACCCTCCGTCGTTGAACTTGTAACGGCTACCGTGTTGGGCATGTAAAGTAAAGTCCGTAGGTACCTTGATGGTCTGGTTGGGCATGACCTCCTCGTACTCCTCGCCGAGCCGGAAACGCATCTCGACAGTGCGGATCATGGACGTGTTCCGGATCGTCCATGTGTCGCCCTCGCGGGAGATCTCCATCACCGGAGATGACATCGACATCATCATCCGTCCCATGTACGGAACACCTGCCATCATTTCAGCCATTAGGTATAGGTATATAACACGGAGGAGGGAGGTAGACAGGAGATGGTCTCAGCAAACTGGGTCTGTGTACACCAAGTGTGTGTTTACAAGGATTTGTTTTTATTAAATTTTTTTAGGGACCAGACGTAAATCAGCGTTGCTGCTCACTGAGTGAAATGCAACTTATGCTGAGATGGCCCCTTTTCTTCATTACTACTTGCTAACTCATTGTGCTACTTTTATGCTGTAAATCTTACTGCGTATATGAAGAATAAATGATTTTTTATTTGATTTTTTTTATTTGAAGTGCGTCTCTGTCTTTTTTTTTTTTTTATGCGACCTGACATGGATGGCTAATACCACACAACTACCGTTATGATATTAGCCCAATACACCATATTTCCGAAGGAATTAGGTGCCATGCCAGGACCTTCCCTTTATGAGCACGGCTACATTGAACTGGATGGATGGATTTCATTGCCGCTTCGACCATATTTTCATCCAATGCGATGGTACCAACCCAGGCGGGCTTAAACCCTACCACCTAGTAGGGCAAGGGGACCTACAGTTTTACATGGATTCCGAACCATGGAGCAGCTCGCATTCGTGACGAAATGCACTTATCGAACTCTGAAAGAGAAAGACAGTGGTGCAAGTTGGTATTGAACCCGGGCCTCTGGTACGCTAGGCCGGTCCCCGCGCCACTAGGCTACGAGCCGCTGTCACAGCCCACGTGATAATAAATCGTGGCTTAGCGTTATTCGCGACTAGGCGCTGGCGGTGTTAGGTTGAGGGACAATATTGCGGTCTGCGGCGCAATTTTCGGCAAACAGTCGATAACACAGCAAAAAAAATTTAAAGTGTGTAGGTGGAATTACGCTTTATTTGTCAGTAAAACAACTCATATTTTATAATTTGAGTCAATATTCGAACATTGTATCGATGTATCGGTCTTGCTATTGGCCGATAGATGGCGTGCAATCATTTTCTTTGTACGGTAAGAAATGTTGATCATATTTTTAAATCGATCGAAATTTCGAAGGTTTTTTTTTAAAAAAACTAAAGCTAAAATGCAAAAGGCGCCATCTAGTTGTAATCTAGTCTAGTCTAGTTGTAATTAAGGATGTTCCGACCCATACAATGTTTTTTTTACACAGAACGCAAAAAGTATTGCACTTTAAGGCATGAATTCGTCAAAAATCTAATATAAATATTATAAAGGGGAAAGTTTGTAATGATGGATGGATGGATGTTTGTTACTCTTTCACGTAAAAACTACTGAATGGATTTTAATGAAACTTTACAATAATATAGCTTATACATCAGAATAAGACATAGGCTACAATTTATAAAGATATTGTGCCCATGGGCTTTAGAACTTTCACGGGGCTGCGAAAACGATGCCGGTAGCGCTACTTCACACCAGGGGGAGCGGGGCCGGGGGCGGGGCGGGCGGTCCGACGGGGGCGGGTGCGGGGAGGGCGGGGGGCGGGTACGGCTTGGTATTTCCCGCAACTTTAGGATTACTTGGCAAAATCCTTGAGAACCAGTTACTCGAATTTAGATGCGGATTGTATCTACGTCTAGCCTGATTCTACTCAAAACTTATAGGCTACATAATATAACGCTTCATTACCTGAAGGGTGAGTAGTGAGTGTTAAATTCTTATAATTTGCGAACCACTAACCCGATTTATGTGCGTATTTTATCAATGTATAAGATCTCTGGGAGCTGTCAGGTTCGAGATGGGTTACCGTTTTCGATGTTGAGGCTGGCTGTGGGTTGGAGTCCACGCAAAACTTACCTACATTACACGTTACTTACTTACTAGGTAAACAATGTTGCAGTGCAAGTGCAGAAAGGTTCTGGCGGCAAATGCTTTTTTTTTAAATAGCCACCAAATGTCAACGAAGCTCTAAATGCGAGTCTAAATGGGAATTATTGGATGTTTCTCATTAAATCATGCTATTTCATCTCGAACGATCTTGATTAAATTTGGTAGATGGATACATTGTCCTGGACCAGTTTGACCCTATTTTGGATCAGTCATGTCGGATACTTTTTATCCATGAAATAATTTTGCCGACGCTAACCCGAGCGGAGCCGGGTACCGCAGCTAGTATTAAATATAGCCATAGTATTTGCAGCGAAAACATATTGACAATTTCAGGTTTAATGGTTTCGTTGTAATTGCCGATTAGAAGTTTTACACCGTTAGATGGCGCTGTTAAATAAAAATCGTATTTAAATCAATTGTAACAAAACCAATAATCCTGAAATTGTGAAATTGTTTTCGCTGCAACTACTATGGATATATATTATATTTTTGACGAATTCGTGCAGTACTTTTTGCGTTCTGTGTAAAAAAAAATTGTATGGGTCGGGAGAATAGCTCTCGGAACAGCTGCTAGCAGAATACCGGTTCTACTGGGAGATGGATTTAGCAAAAATAGGCGGTGCATGACCCCACCATGAAGTGTTTTCCCCCCCGCTGCTGCCCTCGCACATGTACTAATTCGAGTTAACACCATCTACTCTCTACCTCTCCCCTCCTGAACTTGAATGTTCCTTTGTGAAACAAGCGTAGTAGTTCGATTGCACATATTTAATTTGCTAAGTAATGTGTGGTAATATAAATATTGTTCAAGTAATGTAAATTAAGCATTTTTTTAAAGAGTATATGGATTATGTCAACAAAACAAATTAAAACAGCTTGATTCGAGTGACATCTGTTGGAGACTTGCGTGATTGCGGTTCATTGGCGCAATTTGAAGTCAAGTCACTATTTTATCAGCAAACCTTTGTATGCAATATTTCTGCAATTAAACAATCACACCATACATCTCCATATTAATTTGGAATTCCAACAATTTATTAATTTTTCGGGAACAGTATCTTCAGCTCCGCTTTTCAAATGGGCATTGTCCTTTCATTGATTTGCCAAAAGGGCCAAGGCGGCGAATTGCGCATTTGCGCGTCGGCTGTTAGACCTGGCATAAACTTTTTTGAAAATCTAAAGCTTTTTTAGATGAACTCCAGAAGGAGCCCTAGATAATGTGGACCTGGAGAAAACGTAAGCACCTAACACGAGATTGACTTTATCATTTCGGATCAAACCCGTGGTCAACTGTTTCAACACCAGCAGCGATAATAATCTACGAGTCACCCTTAATTTCAACTAAAAGCGCGAAAGAGACAATTTGATGATGTTCACATTCCAACCGACCTTCATGCAAAGCGCTATGGGGTCCAAACACTTCCAGTTGGAAACGCTGGAAACTACGTGCGATGACAGGATAAGTGAAGATCTTGTGGAGACCGGACGGATTTGATTTTTACCGCAGCAGTGTAGGAAAGCCTTCACACTCTCGTTTTACCATATACAGAGGAGACAGGAAATGGATTACACAGGCTGCATCGGTTCTAAAAAGCTCTCAAGACGCGACCATTGTCAGGCTCAGATCATTCAAATAGAAAAAGGCGTCGAAATTATTTGCACAACAGCTTGGTAGGAGCCACCCGCCGAAAGTGAAAACACACCTTGCACAACCAACACTTCCAAGCCCGACGACTTAGTAACAACAAAGCCCGGGGTAAGGACAGCATTACTACGGAACGCATTTACGGAGAGCTGAAGGGCACCAACCATCAAAGCCTCCAGGAAATCTTTACGTCTGACCCGCACAATATCACCATACCGGCGGTATAAAGCGAGAGCCACGTTGTTTTGTTTTCGTAGAAAGAAGATATGCCGCTCTCAATATCTCCCTCTATAGCAATTTCTAAAAACTGTTCAAGGGTACCACGAATCGCTTCATCACGAGGTTCGATGGATTTCAGCCGCCCGAACAGGCCGTGGGATTTGAAAAGGCTGCAGCACAGTAAACCATATCGGCAGCTTATCCAGAAGATTGAAGTAATCAGCCACTGTGTATGATATTTGTGGAATAAGAGAAAGTATCTGAATCCATCGAAACCTGGGCTGTTCTGGAATCCTTGCAGCGATACCAAATACATTGTCAATATATTGAGGTGATGAGACCGAGGATGAGACGTTTCTATCAGGCCGCCTCAATGACCGTCTATATGGTCTATATGTCCAGACGACAAAACCAATCCGATTGTGCAAAGTTGTACGACGGGGGAATGTCATATCTTCCAAACTGTTCACCATTGCGCTAGAGGAGGTCTTTGGAACTCTGGCACTGGATTGGCCGAGGCATAAATCTAAACGGCGCGTATCTTCCACACCTCTGGTTTGCCAACGATATCGTCGTGATGGCTCACGAAGTGCTCAAAGATCTCAATGACGCGTCGAGTCGAGTAGGACTCGGGATGAACTTGGACAAGACTAAAATCCGATTTCTGATTCCGTTTCCGTCGCTGGTGCGTCACTTGAAGTTGTGCAAGAATATGTATTTCTTGGAATCCATATTAACTAGACAAGAACAGTTTCGACAAAGATACCGAAAGGAGTATTTGTTTGTGGTGGGCAGTATCATGGAAGCTTCATCATATCGTTTCGACACCGGGATGCCTTAAGACCACGTTCTTCAAACAACATCGCCATTTTCACCGAAGATTGAAGCGCAGGTGCCTCTTAACCTTCTGTAACGACTACTCTACAATACAGTCGTTTTGTCTAAAATCCAAAGAGTATGTAAACGCTTGTCTAAAATCTATACACCGGAAATAGAGACAAATTCGAGATCTCTTTCTGTCATGCTGAAGTCAACAGAGTAAAAAGGACTTAGGAATTCCTTCTCTTTCCAATGTATACAATTAAGAGGAAACGACTGTACATATAGCATAAAAGTTTGACATACTAGTATGTAGGTCCCAATCCGTGAAGTAACACGTCAAAACTAAAATGCGAACCTTGGCAACGTCTATAGGAGGGGCAACACTTACCAACGGTGGTGAAGTATTCGTCAATATTTTCATTCTTGTAGTGTTTATACTTTCCCTCGATAGACGGCATCTTATAATCTAAAATAACGCTTGAAAATTAATCAATAAAGATTCTAGCACAGGCTTGAAGATCGTATCACAACACCGATATAGACACGGTGCAGCCGCGTAGCGTACTTCATTATGAACGCGCTGCTAGCTTGAAAACCGCTCCGTCATAAGTAGGTACCTTACACACACAAGATAATATTTTAAACAGTGTGCTGACCATATCTTTAAAGATCGGGAGCAGACATCTGTAAAAATAACGCCATTACGTTCATATAATTGTAATACATTAGAAAATAATGTTATAGTACTAAATTATACTGTATACTTAGTCCCTGTTACTAATAAACCCAGATCATCCTCGTAAACCATGTTTTGTCCCTTTCTATCGAATTTAAAACTGCATGGTTTATTGGTAAAGCCCAGTAAAGTCAACTCTCTTCAAGAACGTGTCAAATTTGTGATGGGTGGGAAAAAACCACAGAAGATAAAGAATTCCTTTTTGATCTCAGGGAACAACGAATTTCAACGGGATTTTCTGAAACTGAGGCTGACCGACCTTGACCTGACTGAAGTGAGACTGAGAGAGTGAGATGCCGGGAGGCATTGAGGGAAACGGAGTCTGCATAATCAACAAGTGAAGGAGCTATTCGCCAGGCAGCTCTCGGCGGGCCCGCGTAGCGACAATACAGGTTTTGGCCAATCGTTTTAGTTGGTTTCTCGTAACTGGGCGCTGGAGGCGCTTGTTTACACGAACAGGGTCTAAATATAGAACAACAATCCGCCAAACATCTACATTTTCCATAATTTTTGTCCTCTCTGGTTTTCCTAGTAAAATCTACTTTTCATCAAAGAAAAAACTTTTTATACAAATAAATCCCGTAGAGGTTGAATATTTATATCAGTTACAGCAGCGGGAGCACAAACGAATGATACAGCCGTACCGACCGATAAACCTCTATCTTTCTCGTTTCTTCTCGCACGAAAAGCGAAACAAAAACACTGTTATCGATTGATACAACCGTATCCTCGACCGTATCGTTGCGTTTGTTCTCCCGCTGGAGACTTCATTAAAGGTACTTGGGGATTTTTTTACCTACTGCTGATTAGCCTAATTGCCACATATCAAGGGCCTTTCTTAGCAGCTTCCAACCAATGACAGTACAAGATAATCAGCACTTTAAGTGTCGATTAAAATAAATCAGCACTTAACGTTGAGGTTTAACCAGGTTTAACGTTTATTTTGTACAAATGTAAAAGTAATTTATTCTACATCTGGCTTCATAAATAAATAAATAAATGTTATTTTTTTCAATCTCACCCAAAGCACCCATTCGTTTTTTCAAAAAATGCATCAATAATCGACAATTTCTTCACCTTAAGGCTGCCGTGAAGTCACAGGAAATCTAAGATTTGAACATTTTAGGAAATACATTCTTTGTCCATTAGCCAAGGCCCAATTTTGCACGGCGACTTCCATTAAAATAGCGAAACCGTCTTCCAGGCCCTAACGTTTCCCTACCCCTAAACTTTGTTTGATTTTAATTAAAATGTTTATATTACTTGAGCAAGCTTCATTCATTCCATGTCCGTATATTTAGATTTTTTTTTGCAAATATCTGTATTCTTTTGTTAAAAAAATTTAAATTGAACCCAAAAAAAATGCAATGTTTGTTAGCCAATATTTTCCAATCTAAAGGGTACATTAAAACATTAAAACACAGATTTCTATAATATATTTTGGAATAAAAATTTCAAAAACCTAGTAAAACATTAAGAGCATGGAAACAGTTATCGCCCGTAATTTGGGAAATTGATAGGCTAATGACTCTGACGGCCTGACCAGCTGGAATGGTTTTTCCGGCTCCCCTAAAAGTTAGAAAGCCCATGGGCGTCGTCGGTTCAAACATGGTGTAAAGAAGCACCTGGCCGGCCGGCACGGTTTTCGCAGCCCACCAGATGGTTTGAAAGCCCATGGGCATCGTTGGGCACTTCAATGGATCCTTCAAACATGGTATAAAGAAGCACCTGGCCGGCCGGCACGGTTTTCGCAGCCCACCAGATAGTTAGAAAGCCCATGGGCATCGTTGGGCACTTCAAGGGGTCCTTCAAACATGGTATAAAGAAGCACCTGGCCGGCCGGCATGGTTTTTGCAGCCCCCCTGAAATTTAGAATGCCCATGGGCGTCGTCGGGAACCTCAATAGGTCCTTCAAACATGGTGTGAGGTGATGGTGCTTACCATCTCCAAAGACGTGGGTTTTCGGCGTTTTATTGAATCTTTTCGACCATAGTCTCAATAGCTATGTAAGTACGTACCCCAACAGGATCGATTAACTACGACACACGATCGTTCGGTCGCTCACGTAAATTGATATGATTTGTTAACATGATTATCGTAACGATAACATTTGCTTTTACACAAGCAAGTAAAGATTTTTAACGAATATGAAGTAGGTACGCATAATCGACCGTGAAGCAAGAACACATAAATTTCACAAAAGCCAATGACCGCTTCCTTTCCTCTGCTTGCTCCACGTTCGTTTCTAGTATAAAATGCAGATCGTAAAAAACACGGAACATATTGTTCTGTAGTATAAAATAATGTTTCGACTAAAAAACCATGCACAACGTATAATAAGCAGATTCTATAATTTTATACTTACGTAGTGCATGAAGAAGTTGAAAAAATATTATTATATAACTGTTTTCTTCATGCATAACGTATAAAAATCACAACGTATAAAATTTTAGTATTGCATGTTATACGTTGAGCTTTAGATTCAATCAAAAACTTTTTATTTTATTTAACAAATATATTTTTTTTTACAAAAAAACAAAAAAGAAACCGACTCAAAAAATAACAATAATCGTAACTACAAAAATGGCAATTATTTTTTAGTTTTTAGTGCTTTTTCTTTGAAGTCGGTTATTTTTTTGGAATTATTTTAAATTCTTTATTTTTAGTGAATCTGAAGTACACTAACTAATTTGTACTCGTCCTTTCCAATAAAAAACGAATCATCGAAATCGGTTCACCCAGGCGAAAGTTATGAGGTAACCAACATAAAACCTTTTTTGAAGTCATTTAAAAAGAGAACCATGCATTTAGCCTCATGCGAAAAATGTAGAACATTTTAAGAAATGCATTCTTTGTCCATTGACCAAGGCATAATTTTCCACGAGGGCTGCCATTCAAATAGCGAAATCTTATTCCATGCCCTAACGTTTCCCTACCCCTAAACGTTGTCAAATCTTAAAAAATATATATCAATTTAGAAAGCTTTTTTTCGTAAATTTCTGTATTTTTTCAGTAAAAACAAATTCTAAAATGAACGTAAAAAAGACACCTTTTTTCCAATGTTTAATATTTTCCAATATAAAAGGTATAAATTAAAATATACAGATATAGATTTCTAAAATAAAACCTAATAAAAACTGTTATCGCCCGTAGTATGGGGAATTGATAGGGTAACGACTCCCTTAACATGTAATATTTTTTTCGATTTCAGTTATTTTTGGTAGAACTCTGAAATGTATTGAGCATTAGCCTACTCGAATATCTCTACCTATACTATACTACTACTTCTCATGATTTAATGGGCTCTAGGGGTCTACTGAAACGTATTGATCACTAGCCTACTCAAATCTCTCTCTCTTTTATTTATTTCTCATCTGGGCTAAATGGTTGTTATAGTGGTAATAGAAATAAACACTCTGTGAACATTTCAACTAACTACCTATTACGGTTTATGAAATACAGCCCACTGACAGACGGACGGACGGACGGGCAGCGGAGACTTAGGAATGGGTCCTGTTGGTACCCTTTGGGTCAGTCGGAACCAAAAAAAAACTAACAAAAAAATGTGTTGATTCTATCACTACCAAACTTTACAGGATCATTCGCTGGGCTAATCAGAAGATTAGTCAAAATTGGTCACGAACGTCGCGTCATTTCTTTTCGGATATTCACCTGTGCGGAGTTTCTAAACTTCCAAACATTCACCCGAACGGAACTCCTGAGCTTCCAAACTGCACAGGATCACCCGCTGGGCTAATATGAAGATCGCCAGAAATTTTCATCAAAAGTCCGTTTTGTAGTCCATAGGGAATATAAACACATACATACACACATCAAATTTTATTGTTGTTTATTGTTTATTCATCATCTATAGACAGTACACTGCACTCGGATTTGTCAAATTTTATCATTAGCCAGTTCGGCAATCCCAGCGAAGAAGAACTGGTAAGAAACTCCGCTGGTTTTTTTTCAACGTCCACTTATTTTAAGTGACAAAAAGTAAGGTACAAAAGTACTTAGAATCACAGGTAAAAAAACTCGAACATAGATTACGTGGTTTAAAAAAAAGAATGACAGTCGTTTATATTCTGTAGAACCGGTGGACAGAAAATTAAACAAAACAAAAAAAATATGTATTTCAAACATACAGAAATCATAATATTAAGACTCCCAACCAAGCCCTCACTCCTTCATCCTGCGAAAGTATCTCTTGCCTGCCGTCTTGCTCTTTTCGTGGGTCAGTGTCTGAAATAAAACATCCATTTATTGCGCTTATTTACACTCACAAACGATAAGCTTCAAAGCAGTGACACTTTATTGTTGGTCGCAAATATGTAGGATAACCTCTTTGGTTTATCGACTGAAGAAATATCTTTATGGGCGTATTTTGTAGCATTCTGTACATTGTGTAATGTGCCAATACGCAAGTAAGTCAAACACGCATTTGAGTCACCTCCGTTAAATCTTTGAACCATTTCACGGCACCAATCGCCACGACAGAGTTTCTGAGCCTCTGTCAAATTATGACGTATCCACCGGGCACAAAGCTTCCTGATCGCTAAATGTTCATGGAGGATTTTGTGCACCTGACTCAAACCGATGTCTAAGCTTGTCCGAATCTGCTGACAGGTAACCATTTTGTCAGTTTCTATCATACGCTGCACAACACTGATGTTATCTCATCTGTGAGATTAGTGAAGAGATGGGGCTTCATCGTGAAAGGCCAATCGAAGTCTATCATAACTTTCTTGTTGACTTAAATTACATCGAAAGTCATAAAAAAATCATTGTACGAAAAAAAACAACAACTAATCTAGGGTGTCGATTTTCAAAAGCATGTATAAAAGTGCCAATATCTCGAAAAATAAAGATTTTTATTAAGGTCATATTGTGATATTCTGATTAGTTCTGAGCTGGTCGACTGGTTGACTTTTGGGACAACCTGTATGTCAATTTTGAGAACTCCAAGCGACGTCCAATTTTCCTACTGTACGCGTACAAACTCTGCCATTATAACTCACCACCACGCACTCGTCGTCGGTGAAGGTGTAGCGACGGACGGCGCGCAAGCCGCTCTTAGGGATCACCGACTCTGTCACCAGCTCCTCGCCCTCCAGCCGGCTCAAGCTCTACCGACACACCACGCTCTTTAGACACTTGTCGTAGGTACACCTAGCTCGTCACACTCGTCGTCAGTGAAGGTGCAGTCCGCCCCTTGGGCAGGTTAAGATTAGGTCCGTACCTTAATGGTCTGGTTGGGCATATTCTCCTCGTACTCCTCGCCGAGCCGGAACACCGCCTCCAGGGTGAACATCAGGGAAGTGTTACGGATCTCCCACGTGTCGCCCTCGCGGGAGATCTCCATCACCGGAGAAGTCATCGATATTATCTTTCGTCCCATGAACGGAACACCTGTCATCATTGCATTACATTTATTTTATATGTATAAGTAAGTAGTTTAAAGCGCCGGAATGATTAACTTATAGCCCCGCCGTGTGGTGGTGAGTTTTAGTATTTCCAACTTTGATTTATTTTATAAGAAACCCCGAGAACTTTATTTTAATCTTTCGTTATTTAATTTCCGTGCACCCAACTACGCTTCTCCCAGTAAGGCGACGCGACCACTATTAGTTATTCTGTGACGCGACATGGTCAGCGAAAATCGTCAACTAAAGTGCGGAGCGAGAACGTTCTTGGTGCGGGGGCTGGCTTGATTTGGACACGTCTTCGGGCGTTTTTAACACGAAAAATTGACCTCCTAATTGTTCTGTGGTCTTTAATTCCCGTGCACCCTAACTCAACTACACTTGCCAAGCGACGCGACGTGGTCAAGGAAAATCGTCAAACAAGGTGCGAAGCAAGAACGTTCTTGGTTCCTCTTGGTACGCAAAGCGGACGCTTCACCAATGTGCCACGGCCACGGAGGATAGAGGTAAATAGGAGATGGTCTAAGCGAACTGGGTCTGTATCCACCAAGTGGGTCTCTACGTCACAGCCCATAAGAAGGCGTGGCTTAGAGTCATTCGCGACATGGCGCTGGCGGTGTTAGGTTGCGGGACAATATTGTGATCTGCGGCGCAATTTTCGGCGAACAGTCGATTACACGATGATATTTTGTGTAAAATGTTGCGAACATTACACAAGAAAAAAATATTTAAAACCTGTAGGTGGACTTAAGCTTTATTTGTCAGTAAAACACCTCATATTTTATAATTTAAGTCAATATTCGAACATTGTATCGATGTATCGGTCTTGCAATTTGCCGATAGATGGCTCGCAATAATTTTATTTGTACGATAAGAATTGATCTAATGATGCAAATTTTTATGACACTTTTAAATCAATATTATTTGAATCCGCGCGAGTGCATAGATTTAAATTTCAAAGGTTTTTTATAGAAAAACTAAAATAAATTGCAAAAGGCGCCATCTAGTTGTAGTCTTGTAACCACTAAGAATAGCTCTCGGAATAGCTGCTACCAGAATACCGGTTATTTCGGTAGATGGATTTAGCACAAAAGGCGGAGCTTGAACCCCCACCATGAAATGTTTTTCTCCCCGCTTCCCCGCGCAGTGTCACGCTGCGTTCCTGTAATATGAAGTAATAACACCTCTCTCCCTCCCTCCTCCGTGGCCACGGCGCTGGTACTTACTTTGTGTTCATTCGATAAATGTTCTGTGATTTTTTTTAAACTGACCGTTCGAATATCACGCCCGCGAACGTGAAGAAACCACGTTTTATCGGGCTCCTCTGGCGTGAATGTCCAAAACGAAATTGACCCGAGCGAAGCCAGGAACCTCAGCTAGTTATAAATAATTATAAGAGCTATCAAATAATTTGAAAGGTCTTCCCCAAAAGAGTGGGCTGTCAGAATTTAATAATCAAATAATTATGTTTATTTTTCAAACTTAGGGTCCACTGTTTGTGAACATTTTACATACAGATAAAAATCAACAAGAAAACAAAATTCTTAAAAATCAATAAACCCCTTAAAAATACTTTAAAAATTACATCTAGAGTCAGTCATAAACAAAACAATAATTATTAACAACAGTTATATAGCCGGGCACCTCAGCTAGTTACCTATAAACATCCTCCATGCCTATAAAGCGTTTATTTTATATCTGAGAGATTTGATCAATCCTTTAGCAAAGAATATGCCTTTAGGTCGCCCAAACACCCTCAGTGATAAATAAGCAGTGTTGCAAACAAGCAATTGTAGCCAGCTCAGCTATCAAGGATGCGACTTTCTTCAACATAACCTAAACTAACTCCAGCAACGTCCAGCACTCACCAATAGCGGTAAAGTATTCGTCAATATCTTCATTCTTGTAATGTTTATACTTTCCCTCGATGATAGGCATCTTGTAGCATAAAATAACGCTTGAAAAAAGAAACAATACGGTTAGCACATGATTACTTAGATATTGAAACACAACACCTATACGGACTGCTCACACACTGACGGCCATAGACTATCTGACGGCTGCGGATAGCAATCGCACGAACACACTCAATGGGCTGACAGACATCATCTGATTGGGAGCAGGCATCTATAAAAAATTGCGTCATTACTTACGTAATGTTGAATATTTTTATTTCTGTACCTTTACTGTATGTACACAAATAATTGTGTATTTTTTCATTTATTTATTGTCTTTTTAGAGCGATATTAATTAATATATCGTATTAAAACCTCACTCTAATAATATATATCTATACTAGTAATAAATCTGTAAGGGGTGTTCATGGAGTAAGTTGCTTTGTTTTCTAAGATACTGCTTTTGTAGACCTTATGTATGATACTAAAACTAAGTTGACGATTATTACAAATCATTTCTGTAAGTATGTATGTATATTGTATGTTCCTCCATAACTCTTAAACTAATCATCCGAATTAGATGAAACTTAGTACACGTACATTTCACTACCCGGGAATTAGGATAGGCTAAATAGAATTCAGTTCCGCTTACGCTAAGATGTGGCTGTCATAAAAACTAGAATGTTCCGCGCGGCCCGGAGGGAGGCGGCGGCTGGAGGGGGCGGAGGCGGCGGCGCTTACTTTTTCTAAACGCTAATAGGAAGAGCGATCAACGAGGTAGGTTGGGTATATAATTTGTAAATATATAAAAAAAACTTAAGAGAACAATGAAAACTAAGTAATCGAAAAATGGAAGGTGTTAAAAGGGCCTAAATACACACAGTAACATTTTGAATCGATTACAGATTATTAAAAAAATACAGGTTATTTGCGACACTTTTTTCTACAATTCATTATTCAGCCAACCAGCCGCGCCCCGCGCCGCCACCGCTCAGCCGAGCCTGTATGCCCGCCACCTCCGCGCTCCGCGTCGATGACGTCGACCAGATAAGTCCCATGTGAAGAGGGACACCCCAGTTAAAGAAGCCATATAAGCGTCGCAGGCCCCTCAGGCACCCAACGTTATTGCTACCTTGTTTGTTTGTTTATTTTAAGGTGGCCCAACCCGCTCAACTCCCCATACAAACCGGAAAGAAGATCACGCCCATATTTCTTGTCAGAGATCCCAAAGTTTCCTCAAAATAGCTTTATTTGATATATATATAAATCCTTAAAGGAACAGTTTGAGTTCCTCGCCTTCGCTGTGGAGACCCACGGAGTTTGGAGTAGCGATGCGTGGGTCTTTGCGAGACGCTTGGGAAAATTACTTATAGAATCGACAGGCGATCGGCGAGCTGCCTCATTTTTTAAACAACGCGTCTCCTTAGCTATTCAGCGGGGGAACGCTGCATCAGTATTGGGGACAATGACAACAGTCCCAATGGATGATTTTTTTTATATTTAATTAATGGTATTTTATGTTTGTTACCAGTTGATTGTTTAAATTTAATTGGTAATGTTTCCTTTATTTGATCGAACTAGATGTCTGATGACCGTTGGCATTGTAAAATTGTGTTTGGTTTCTAAGTTATAAGGTCCGAAAGTTTGAATTTTTTGCGCGTTTTATACAATAAATTTGGAGGTGGATTAAGCAATGATAAAGTAAGAACATCTTAAAAAGATTAGTCATCAGACATAGCTTATTTAATCAAGATGTATAATCTATTTGGTTTTTGTTAGATTTTTGACTACAGCGGTCATGGTTTACTTTTAGCTATAAGTTCAATTCAATTCAAATCGTTTATTTAGCGCATAACAACAATACACATAAAAACAACAATAAACAAGACATAATAAAAAAGAGAAACTTATAACATAAAAACATGCATAAGGATGTTTAAAATGGTTAATTATTTGTAAGTGCTGCGCTAAATAGGTATGCACTCAGCCGGTACGCAGCTCGCGCTGCTAAGCTGGTTTTCAGTACACCCCTTTCAGAATCCCTTCAAAACAAATACTTAAATTAGGCGCCTATGGACAAGGTACATTAATGACGAGAAGGAGAGTGGATATATGAGAGCGAGAAAGAAAAAAAAACAATATAAAAAAAAAGAAATATTTGTACCTACGTGTGAGATGTGAGTATGTGTAGTGTATGTGTGTGTGCGAGGATATGAGAGGGTGTATATGACTGCGTGCGATCGAAGGTGTGGGGCAAAATATCGAGCTTTATATATTTTGCCTTTGCAGATAATATTTTTTTAGGATTTTCTTGAAAGTTCCCTTTGACTGTGCCTGACGCGCTGGGGGAGGCATATCATTCCAGCACTTAGTTGCCGCGTACCGGAAACTTCCTCTAAACTTGACTGACTTGTGCGATGGAATAATTAGAAGCTGATCGCGTTTCCGTGTGTTGTGTGAATGTACATCTCTAGACCAGTTAAGTTTATTATGTAGGTATTTAGGCGTCCCATGTTTAATGACGTCAAAAAGCAGCGCAGCTAAATGTAGGTCCCGACGCGATTTCATGCAGAGCCAGTTGTGCTCATTGATGAACGGCCTGACGTGTGCCCACCGTGGTATGTCAAAACAGAATCTAGCGCATGCATTTTGGATTCGCTGGACCAATCGCACAGAAGCCGCATCCAGGTTGGGTCCATACGCTGCATCCGCGTAATTAAAGTGACTGAGGACCAACGCCTCCACAAGTTGTACTCTAATCTCTTCCGACAGATGTCTAAGTCGTTTTATAATTTAAATTTTCGTAAATCTTACCAAATCATAACACCATGCACATTGTCTTTTTTGTGGACATGTTGCATCTTCCTCATCACGGAGCCTGTCTTTTTCTTTGAAACAGAGAAGGTCCCAGAGCGCAACAGCACGGTTTTGTACCTTGCCCGCGAATGAGTTAGTCCCGCCGGGTTGGGCCACCTTAACTTGATTTCATGTAATAAATGTAATGTAAAGATTTGTTCTTGTGTTCTCCTTTGTGTTTTCCCAAGCTCAGTTCGGTAGGCACAGTCCTAGTAGACTCTTCTGGTCCCCACGTCGTGGGGGAAGGGAGGGCCTCACCCTTCATTCTTTAGGGTTGGAGAGTATGATCCGTGGCGGATCTGTCGGCATCGCCGAATATGTTTAACTTCTTTTTTTAACAGTCAATTCATGGTTACAGCCCTTGTGTCTCTAGACTTATATTCATATAGCTTTTCCCTTTTTGGCTTCACCTAAAAGTAGAATCGCTTCCGGGAGTGAAACATTTTGTGACCTTCTCGCATCCAATGCGCACACCATTTCTCCCTTTTTAACCTCCTTTTAACATCCACTTTTAAAATATTTTTTTATTCATTTTTTCCGCCACGTGACACTACAAAGCATGCAGTTTTATTTACTACTATATCATACATGCGCCAACGAGACTCGCTACCTTAGAGCATTTAGGTCCTAAATGCTCTAAGCTCGCTACCAATAATGCTGATCCCGCTATACTAGAAATTGAGCAAAAACATGGTCTCGTCTCGTATGGTCGTTCTAAGGGATATTCCTCCCTCTCAGAGAGCCTATTTGCGGAAAGTGGATCAGAATTGCAGTTCCGTTGGCTTTGGTGTAAAAAACAAAGAACAATATCTTTTGACCTTTCCTCCCGTACAGTGAGTAGAAGAGGGATGGTGGAAGGGATGTTTCTATGGGATATACCTCCCTCTCAGAGAGCCTATGATCTGAAGTTCCGTTGGATTTGAAGTCAAAAAGAATAAAAAATGTTTTGACCTTCCCTCCCGTACGGTGAGTAAGAGGGAGGGTGTGAGGGATGTAACCACAGAATAACTAATAGATGTAACTAAGGGATATCCCCTCCCCCCCCCCCTCTCAGAGTGCCCATTTGCTGAAAGTCGAACAGAATTGCAGTTCCGTTGGCTTTGGAGTGAAAAACAAAGAACAATATGTTTTGACCTTTCCTCCCGTACGGTGAGTAGAAGAGGGATGGTGGAAGGGATGTTTCTATGGGATATACCTCCCTCTCAGAGAGCCTATGATCTGAAGTTCCGTTGGATTTGAAGTCAAAAAGAATAAAAAATGTTTTGACCTTCCCTCCCGTACGGTGAGTAAGAGGGAGGGTGGGAGGGATGTAACCACAGAATAACTAATAGATGTAACTAAGGGATATCCCCTCCCCCCCCTCTCTCAGAGTGCCCATTTGCTGAAAGTCGAACAGAATTGCAGCTCCGTTGGCTTTGGAGTGAAAAACAAAGAACAATATGTTTTGACCTTTCCTCCCGTACGGTGAGTAGAAGAGGGATGGTGGAAGGGATGTTTCTATGGGATATCCCTCCCTCTCAGAGAGCCCATTGGCGAAAAAGATCTGCATTTCCGTTGGATTTTGGGGGTAAAAAGTTTTTTGACGTTCCCTCCCATACGATAAGGAGGGTGGGAGGGATGTAACTAAGGGATATCCCCCCTCCTCTCAGAGAGCCCATTTGCTGAAGGTGAAACAGAACTGCAGTTCCGTTGGCTTTGGCGTGTAAAAACAAAAAAAATCTTTTGTGGCCTTCCCTCCCGCAGTGGAGTAAAAGAGGAAGGATGGGAGGGGGATTTTACCAAAGGATTTACCTCCCTCCCTCGGAGAGCCCATTTGTAAGGATAGAACGAACTGAACAGTTTCGTTGCTTTGGCTTGGTGTGTAAAACCTAAAATTTTGTTACATTTACTTTCCCTCCCTTACGGTGAGAGGGAAGGTGGGAGGGTTGTTACTGAGGGTTATCGCTCTCCGGGAGGACTATGTTTAGTTTATTATTGGGCCGATCCCGGCGGCACTGCAATGCCGGGCCAACCCGCGACAGGAGTGGAGCAAGCCCCGAGCATCCCGTCACTTTACAAAAATCAGTTTAATATACTGGTCCTGCATTGCAGGAACTTTCAGATATTAAGCTGAAAAGAACAGATACTACACTTTGATCTTAGCCAAAAGGCCGAGAAGCGATAACCAGAGGGAGTTTTCCAACCCTTATAAACCCTAAGACATAAATAAAATTACCGCGATACGACAAAAGTAACAAATTTCCCCTAGCGACATCTAGTGACCAACACGAAGTACTAAAATTACGCTCATAATTCACGAAACGTATCTAGGCACGCAAAACACGAGGAGGGCTCAATCAGAGGGTACTGGGAGGGTCCGTAAATATTTATTATTTTATAAAAAAAAAATTTTTTTTTTTATTTTTTGTCAAAATATGTTTTTTGTTTTTCACGCCAAAGCCTACGGAACTGCAGATCTGTTTCACCTTTAGCAAATGGGCTCTCTGAGAGGGAGTGATATCCCTTAGAAACATATAAAAGCGGTTTTTTAGGCCTGATTCCTTATTACGGAATTCCAGGGATGGGCCTGCAGTTCGTTCCTCCCAGGACCCTCAATCACAGGGTAAAAAACTTCCTTAAGTACATATATTTAAATCACTATTTGAATAATAATTATAGTAACATCATTTAATAATAGTTATTTTGATTCTTCCAACTAAAGTTTCCCGATAGGGCTTTATTTACAGATTTCACTAACTTTTTCGGGGATAACGTTTGAATGCCATGACAAACACACTCACATGGCCAAATACCTCCCTAGAAAAGTAGAATGAAAAGTAATAATTACCCCATAATGTTAGTATAGTGTTAGTTAATTTATACATCAGAAAATGAGATCATCATTCCATGCTCAAGAAATGTCTTGAGCACGGAATGCCACCTAGCGTTAGCTGCAGAATTCAGTCACGTGCGAGCACCGCACTTCTATTTGTAATTGATTGTCAGACGGTGAGATAGATGGCGCCACGATGCAACTAAGTTGCATGTTTGTAAATGGGACCAAACGTGTCGGCCTAAACAAAAGTTTATTATAAACTCCCAAGTGTAAATACTACACAAAAAGTGGTTGCTTTAGAGGAAATGATTAGGTGAGAAAGAAAAAAACAAAAAAATATTCTTATAAGTACATGATACTCGAAGTTAGGTCTAGTTCATGATTGCAAATGCACCTATGCAGTAATGCATACAAATTACATTGTTATTGATCGGAACCAACTAGAGATCGTTCGTACAATATTATCTTGCAAATAAATATTGCTCTGCAATTTCGACTGCATGCAATAAAGACCACGCACGGTTTTACCGGTACGTACCTATATATGTAAGTACCGAAACAAATCATAATGATGGTATACATTTTATTATATAAAAAAAAACATTCAGATCTCACTTTGATCTAGGTTAGGTAAGGTTAGGCTAGGCTGAGTTAGGTTAAGTTAGGTTGGGTTCAGTTAGGTTAGGTTAGGTCGGGTTTGGTTAGGTTAGGTTAGGTTATGTTATGTTATGTTATGTTATGTTTATGTTAGGTTACGTTATGTTATGTTAGATTAGGTTAAGTTAGGTTAGGTTAGGTTAGGTTAGGTTAGGTTAGGTTAGGTTAGGTTAGGTTAGGTTAGGTTAGGTTAGGTTAGGTTAGGTTAGGTTAGGTTAGGTTAGGTTAGGTTAGGTTAGGTTAGGTTAGGTTAGGTTAGGTTAGGTTAGGTTAGGTTAGGTTAAGTTAGGTTAGGTTCAGTTAGGTTAGGTTAGGTTAGGTTAGGTCGGGTTATGTTAGGTTTGCCCAGGCTAAGGTCAGAAGGTCGGAGGTTCGGAGGGTCGAAGGGTCGGAGCTGTCTGAAGGGTCGTAGGTTTGGTGGGTCGAAGGGTTTGAGAGTCGGAGGGTCGGAGGTGGGATGTTCGGAGGATCTAAGGGCCGGAGGGTCGACAATTCGGAGGGTCAGTGGGTCGGAGGGTCGGAGGGTCGTAGGGTCGGAGGGTCGGAGGGTCGTAGCGTCGAAGGGTCAGAGGGTCGGAGTGTCAAAGTTATGGAGGTGCGTAGGTTCGGAAAATCGGAGAGTCAGAGCGTGAGGGACTAAGGCTGAGAAGATCGAAAGGTAGGAGGGTCGAAGGGTCAGAGGATCGTATGTTTGGAGAGTCGGAGGTTCAGAGGGTCGGATTGTCGAAAGGTCGGAGGGTCGTAGACTTGGAGGGTCGGAGGGTCGTAGTCTCGGAGGGTCGGAGGGTCGGAGGGTAGGAGTGTCGGAGGGTCGTAGGCTCGGAGGGTTGGAGGTTCGGATATTCGGAGGATCGGAGGGTCGCAGGGGCGGAGGCTCAGAGCGTGAGGGACTAAGGCTGAGAAGGTCGGAGGGTAGGAGGGTCGGAGGGTTGTAGACTTGGAGGTTCGGAGGGTCGTAGCCTCGGAGGGTCGGAAGGTCGGAGGGTCGTATGCTCGGAGGGTTGGAGGGTCGGATGTTCGGAGGATCGGAGGGTCGCAGGGGCGGAGGCTCAGAGCGTGTGGGACTAAGGCTGTGAAGGTCGGAGGGTAGGAGGGTCGAAGGGTCGGAGGATCGTATGTTTGGAGAGTCGGAGGTTCAGAGGGTCGGAGTGTCGAAAGGTCGGAGGGTCGTAGACTTGGAGGGTCGGAGGGTCGTAGGCTCGGAGGGTCGGACGGTAGGAGGGTAGGAGGGTAGGAGGGTTGGAGGGTTGGAGGGTCGGATGTTCAGAGGATCGTAGTGTCGGAGGGTCGTAGGCTCGGAAGGTCGGAGGGTCGGAGGGTCGGAGGTTCGGAAGGTCAGAGGGTCGTAAGCTCGGAGGGTCGGAGGGTCGTATGTTCGCAGGGTCAAAGTTACGGAGGTGCGTAGGTTCAGAAAATCGGAGAGTCAGAGCGTGAGGGACTAAGGCTGAGAAGGTCGGAGGGTAGGAGGGTCGAAGGGTCGCAGGATCGTATGTTTAGACAGTTGGAGGTTCAGAGGGTCGGAGTGTCAAAAGGTCGGAGGGTCGTAGACTTGGAGGGTCGGAGGGTCGTAGTCTCGGAGGGTCGGAGGGTAGGAGGGTTGGAGGGTCGGATGTTCAGAGGATCGGAGTGTCGGAGGGTCGTAGGCTCGGAAGTTCGGAGGGTCGTATGTTCGCAGGGTCAAAGTTACGGAGGTGCGTAGGTTCAGAAAATCGGAGAGTCAGAGCGTGAGGGACTAAGGCTGAGAAGGGCGCAGGGTAGGAGGGTCGAAGGGTCGCAGGATCGTATGTTTAGAGAGTCGGAGGTTCAAAGGGTCGGAGCGTCGCAGGGTCGGAGTGTCGTAGAATTGGAGCGACGGAGGGACGTAGGCTCGGAGGGTCAGAGGGTCGTATGCTCGGAGGGTTTGAGGGTCGGTTGTTCAGAGGATTGGAGGGTCGGAGGGTCGGAGGGTCGTAGGCTTGGAGGGTCAGAGGATCGGAGTGTCAGAGCGTGAGGGACTAAGGCTGAGAA
Organism: Incurvaria masculella; assembly: GCA_946894095.1. Lineage (NCBI taxonomy): Eukaryota > Metazoa > Arthropoda > Insecta > Lepidoptera > Incurvariidae > Incurvaria > Incurvaria masculella. Next base: position 23,677,161 of record OX335647.2, read on the forward strand.
GGGCGCAGGGTAGGAGGGTCGAAGGGTCGCAGGATCGTATGTTTAGAGAGTCGGAGGTTCAAAGGGTCGGAGCGTCGCAGGGTCGGAGTGTCGTAGAATTGGAGCGACGGAGGGACGTAGGCTCGGAGGGTCAGAGGGTCGTATGCTCGGAGGGTTTGAGGGTCGGTTGTTCAGAGGATTGGAGGGTCGGAGGGTCGGAGGGTCGTAGGCTTGGAGGGTCAGAGGATCGGAGTGTCGGAGGGTCGTAGGCTCGGAAGGTCGGAGGGTCGGAGGTTCAGAAGGTCAGAGGGTCGTAAGCTCGGAGGGTCGGAGGGTCGTATGTTCGCAGGGTCAAAGTTACGGAGGTGCGTAGGTTCAGAAAATCGGAGAGTCAGAGCGTGAGGGACTAAGGCTGAGAAGGTCGGAGGGTAGGAGGGTCGAAGGGTCGCAGGATCGTATGTTTAGAGAGTCGGAGGTTCAAAGGGTTGGAGCGTCGCAGGGTCGGAGTGACGTAGAATTGGAGGGACGGAGGGACGTAGGCTCGGAGGGTCAGAGGGTCGTAGGCTCGGAGGGTTTGAGGGTCGGTTGTTCAGAGGATCGGAGGGTCGGAGGGTCGGAGGGTCGTAGGCTTGGAGGGTCGGAGGGTCGGAAGGTCGTAGGCTTGGAGGGTCAGAGGGTCGGATGTTCAGAGGACCGGAGGGTTGGAAGGTCGTAGGTTCGGAGGGTCGTAGGCTCGGAGGGTTGGAAGGTCGGATGTTCGGAGGGTTGGAAGGTCGGAGGGTCGGAGGATCGTAGGATCGGAGGGTTGGAGGTTTGGAGGATCGTAGTTTTGGAGGGTCGGAGGGTCGGAGGGTCGGAGGGTCGGAGGGTAGGAGGGTTGGAGGGTTGGAGGGTCGGATTTTCAGAGGATCGGAGTGTCGGAGGGTCGTAGGCTCGGAAGGTCGGAGGGTCGGAGGTTCAGAAGGTCAGAGGGTCGTAAGCTCGGAGGGTCGGAGGGTCGTATGTTCGCAGGGTCAAAGTTACGGAGGTGCGTAGGTTCAGAAAATCGGAGAGTCAGAGCGTGAGGGACTAAGGCTGAGAAGGTCGGAGGGTAGGAGGGTCGAAGGGTCGCAGGATCGTATGTTTAGAGAGTCGGAGGTTCAAAGGGTTGGAGCGTCGCAGGGTCGAAGTGTCGTAGAATTGGAGGGACGGAGGGACGTAGGCTCGGAGGGTCAGAGGGTCGTATGCTCGGAGGGTTTGAGGGTCGGTTGTTCAGAGGATCGGAGGGTCGGAGGGTCGGAGGGTCGTAGGCTTGGAGGGTCGGAGGGTCGGAAGGTCGTAGGCTTGGAGGGTCAGAGGGTCGGATGTTCAGAGGACCGGAGGGTTGGAAGGTCGTAGGTTCGGAGGGTCGTAGGCTCGGAGGGTTGGAAGGTCGGATGTTCGGAGGGTTGGAAGGTCGGAGGGTCGGAGGATCGTAGGATCGGAGGGTTGGAGGTTTGGAGGATCGTAGTTTTGGAGGGTCGGAGGGTCGGAGGGTCGGAGGGTCGGAGGGTAGGAGGGTTGGAGGGTTGGAGGGTCGGATTTTCAGAGGATCGGAGTGTCGGAGGGTCGTAGGCTCGGAAGGTCGGAGGGTCGGAGGTTCAGAAGGTCAGAGGGTAGTAAGCTCGGAGGGTCGGAGGGTCGTATGTTCGCAGGGTCAAAGTTACGGAGGTGCGTAGGTTCAGAAAATCGGAGAGTCAGAGCGTGAGGGACTAAGGCTGAGAAGGTCGGAGGGTAGGAGGGTCGAAGGGTCGCAGGATCGTATGTTTAGAGAGTCGGAGGTTCAAAGGGTTGGAGCGTCGCAGGGTCGGAGTGACGTAGAATTGGAGGGACGGAGGGACGTAGGCTCGGAGGGTCAGAGGGTCGTAGGCTCGGAGGGTTTGAGGGTCGGTTGTTCAGAGGATCGGAGGGTCGGAGGGTCGGAGGGTCGTAGGCTTGGAGGGTCGGAGGGTCGGAGGGTCGGAGGGTCGTAGGCTTGGAGGGTCGGAGGGTCGGAGGGTCGGAGGGTCGTAGGCTTGGAGGGTCAGAGGGTCGGATGTTCAGAGGACCGGAGGGTTGGAAGGTCGTAGGTTCGGAGGGTCGTAGGCTCGAAGGGTTGGAAGGTCGGATGTTCGGAGGGTTGGAAGGTCGGAGGGTCGGAGGATCGTAGGATCGGAGGGTTGGAGGTTCGGAGGATCGTAGTTTTGGAGGGTCGGAGGGTCGGAGGGTCGGTAGGTCGGAGGGTCGTAGACTCGGAGGGTCGGAGGGTCGTAGGTTCGGAGGGTTGGAAGGTCGGAGGTTCGGACGGTTGTAGGCTCGGAGGGTTGGAGAGTCGGATGTTCGGAGGGTCGGACGGTCATAGGGTCGGAGGGTCAGAGTGACGGAGGTGCGTAGGTTCGGAAAATCGGAGTCAGAACGTGAGGGACTAAGGCTGAGAAGGTCGGAGGGTAGGAGGATCGTAGGTTTGGAGAGTCGGAGGGTCCGACAGTCAGAGGGTGTAAGTGTCCGAGGTACGTCGCTGATTGCAAGGAATGTGATATGCATTACCGACCGTGAAGCAAGGACACATTCATTGAAGTTGATGGATGCATTGACATTAGTGCTAGACCAGTGAGGAGGCGCTCTTGTCCGGTTCGGTTCGAATATTAGGAAATAGGGTCACCCCGCGAGGCCACTGGGATAGAAAAAAGGCACTTACCTTATTTCGAGGCGTAGCCCTAATAGTTTATTCTGTAGTGTGTATTCTTTATTTTGTTCGGGCAGGAGCGCGATTCGCGAAACGCCCGCGCTACCGCGCCGCACCGCCGCGCCGCCGCCCGCCAATGACGCGGCGAGGCGAGGGCGAGGCTCCTATGTTTTCGGCGAATTATTTTGGAAAACAGTGTAGATTAATATACCTAATAACTTTAACTGTGTTGCGTTGCGGATACTTGAATTAATTGATCCACTAATTTTTAATGTTGCGCTCCTTTCGTAATAAAGGCATCGAGTCTTAAGGGGCGGGGGGGGGACCCATACCCCCCCCCCCCCCCCTTACATACGTCCCTGCCATATAAGTATTATACTAAGTAACAGTGTGCGTATCCTGCGGTACAAATCTATTGCAACACGATCGGTAACGCATTAGGTATACCTAATTATGCATGCGAGTAGGTAGGTAGGTGAAATTTCTGATGAACGAAGGTCGCACCGCACCGACCACACCGGAACTCGGAACTCGTCCGCACGTGCACTTTCTCTCGCAGTCTGACGACGCACAACATTCCCCCACCAGCCGCCCAGCGCAGCGCCGACGCGGCGCCAGCTGCGTCCCGCGCAGTTATCTGATGGGCACACACACAACCTCGCCGGCTGCCCCAACGCACGAAGTACCTGCCTAGTATTATATTCTGTGCCCCGGACGCGTGCAGCGCAGTAGCAGTAGGAGAGTGTGCGCGAGGATGGCGGACGGTGCGGATACGATGCAGAGGGCTCGGGAGACGGACCTGCGGAACAACAACGTGTTCCCGCACGACATCCGCGACGTGGAGCCCGAGCTGGCGGCGGAGCTCATGACCTACTTCACCGGTGAGTGGTGAGCGAGCACAAACCTCACTCCGCTTCACCGATACCCGTACCTGTTGGCTGCGGTTCCGATTGCCCCACTTGTTTGGATTCTCCATGTTGTTGAATATTTTTTCAAAACGACAGTTCTGCTGCACAATCCATAATCTGTTTGTGAATCCCAGCTGCTCCCGCTCCCTCCCTCCCCATAGGGACGTGCACACCTGATTGCCCCTGTCAAGGACAGTGTTTGTCACCACTTGATGGTCACCGCTTATGGATGGATTTTTCCCCGACATTCACATTTTCAAGGACTGCGTTTCGTTAGCTACCCATTCAGCGGGTAACGTTGGCTCCTTTCAAGCAATATTTGCCCCGCATATTTTTGTTTTTTTTTTAAATCTGAAAACACGTCACATTACAAAAAAAAAGAAAATGAATGTACAAGCTCTTATTAAATTCGTCTATAGGATTTAAGGGAGTTAATCAGTATCGAGAATTGAATTGATTAAGGATAAAAAATATTAAAATAAAAAAAATGAAAAAAAATTGAATTTAATAAATTTGGTATTGAGGAATCATTTTTTACGCTGGCTCCTTTCAAGCAATATATGCCCCGCATATTTTTTTTATCTGAAACTACGTCAAATGACAAAAAAATTAAAATATCAATAGGTACATGCTCTTATTCAATTCGTCTATAGGATTTAAGGGAGTTAATCATGCAGTTCCATGCTCCGCAAAGTACACCTTGCGAGCTTAAAATTGAACTTAAGGGAGCCAAGATCATAGGGGTCATTGCAACTGGAAACCTCATATCAATGGATTAATAAAAAATATTAGTAGATTCGTATTTGCGCTTAAACGGCTGAGACGGGTATCATGTCTAAAAACAGTACTAACTGCCTATCATGCATATGTGACCTCTAATCTAAGATACGGTCTACTATTTTGGGCCAACTCCACAAATATAGAGGCAAAAAATGTGTAAGAGCAATGTGTCAGTCTCGCTCCATGGATAGTTGTAGACCACTTTTCAAAAGGTTGAAATTATTAACGGTTCCTAGCTTCTATATTTATGAAACTTGTGTTTTTGTCAAGAAAAATTCCCAATATTTTAGGGAAACCAGCTCCATTCACTCATACAATACTCGATCGAAGGGAAAACTATATTGTACTCAACCACGCACTACTTTGTATAGAGATAGTTTATACTACATGGCTGCAAGGTTGTTTAATGAAATTCCGACAGATTTTAAAAAACTTGACATTCATCGATTTAAAAAGGAATTAAATAATTGGTTAATCGAAAAATGTTTTTATAATGTGAGCGAATTTTTAAATATTAATATATAATGTTTAAATGTTTTCAACGGTTATTATATATGTTTAGTTAATTTATCTGCCTTAACAATTTAATAGAAATGTAATGTATTACTTTATATTGACTCAATTATTTTACAATGCGTTCGATTATTTTATATTTTTAATGTGAATTTAAAACTGTATGCTTTTATTTGACATGCTATGTCATATTGCACGCCTACCCAGGCAGTTTTAGCTTGACTAACGTACCTCTTAAGAGTGAGCCAATACATATCCCTAAGCAAAAAACGGCAACAAAGATTTGATTTTGATTTTGATTCAGTATCAAGAATTGAACTGATTAAAGATAAAAAATATTGAAATTCAAGAAAAAAAATATTTTATTGAATTTCAGAAATTTGGTAATGAGGAATCCCCTAATTTTTGCCACTATTAATTTCACGAATTTACTTACTAACCAACTAACCATAATTCTAACCAACCCTCTTAAAAGTTATAGATTATTTTAATTTTATTAGATCCTGTATAGGTAACATTGTGTACCTAGTCAAAGAATCCCTAGTGTAGGAGTTACGCCTGTGGTCTCGAAGACATTGGGTTCGAATACCAGGCGGGTTACCATGGTAAGTTTAATCGTCGGGTGAATAGCAGCAATAGAACCTATACGAATAAGTAAATAATGTTTTTAACTTAAATATGGCGCCGCTCGCAGAATCATTTGCATGTGATGGGACTTTGATGGAAAAACCAATCAATTACAAAACAAGTAGCTATGCCTAACATCGTTAGTCGATCCGTTCGTCTTGTCTTGTTTGTTTGTTTCCGCAATAACAGTCAATTAAGAATCTTTGCCAATACACCCGTAGCTCGCATATGATCGAACCGGCAATGAAAAATCGTCATGTTTTCCATCCAGGTGATTGTAGTCATGCTCATAAAGGGAAGGTCCTGATAAAATCTGGCGTAGGTGTATTAGCCATCCATGTTCAATTACATGAAAAGGGTGGTTCGGTCCCACGGACTGGTAGTCCCAACCCGCGCATCCCCCGTCACCCTGTCCCACCAACAGCGGGGACGCCCGTTGGACTGCAGCGCACCTATGGCTGTGCACTTCGGGGCAACTATTGTGAATCTGCATAATTCCGTTCCTCATAAATGCAGTCCGACCTGTTTATTAGCAAACCCACGCATTATGTCAAGCTATTTGTACAAGGCGATTATAAGGGCGAGCCAATAAAATAGCTGTTGCAATATCCGTTGTTGTTGGGTAAGGCGAGAATAGCAAAATAAGGAATGGCACCCAGCTGCCATTTGGTGTGTAATTATTATACGATATTATGAAACCAACTCAGACTACCTATTTATTTATTTTATTTATCCATTCATATATGTATTAACATTTTTAACACATTTTAATATTGACACATAATACAATATCAAATTTAAAAAAAAAATACGATATCAAATCAAACAAAGAACAATAATAATAATTTTGAAAATCAAATATCAACCTCAAACTACCGATCTTTTTTATTTTTTTATTTATTTAATAGATAGATACCTAGTATGAAAACGCGGTGTGGGTGTAAATGGCAACGTCAACGTAGTTAGGGCAAAGACGCGTAAGCTGTCAAATTTTATGCAACCTGACATGGATGGCTAATACCACACAACTAACTACCTCTATGACATTAGCCCAATACACCACATTCCCGAAGGAATTAGGTAGCATGCCAGGACCTTCCCTTTATGAGCAATGCTACACTGAACTCGATGGAAAACACGGACAATTTTTCATTGCCGCTTCGACCATCTTTTCATCCAATGCGATGGTACCAACCCGGGCGGGCATAAACCCTACCACCTTGTAGGGGAACCAACAGTTTTACATGGATTCTGAACCATGGAGCAGCTCGCATTCGTGACGAAATGAACTTATCCGACTCAGAATGAGAAAGAAAGGGGAGCATGAACGGGGGGATTTGAACCTAGACCTCTGGTATGCTAGGCAAGTCCCCGCGCCACTAGGCTACGAGCCGCTCAAACTGGACTCACTGGCATGGAGCCTCGCTGAGCGTGGTTTCGCGAGGCGAGGTTTGGTACTCAGCACAGCCACCCATATCGGTTTTTGAAAAAAAAAAAAATTTTGTTAGTTGCGCGCTCTTTTCAATGATTAGCCTAATGGTTAAACGTAAACGCCAATTTAGGTGAGAAGTCGGGTAAGGGCTCAGAGTGGTCAGTCTGAGTTCTCACCTAAATTGGCGTTTACGGCAAACCGATCGACTGGCGTTTTCAAATGTATGGAGAAATTGAAGAGCCCGCGCAGTGGGCGTTAAGCGAACTAACATTTGCGAGTCCGAGTTTGATTTGACAGCTTACTCAACGTTGCCGTAAATACGTCGACGTTGGCGTTTACGTCGACTCCGCGTTTTCATACAAATCGGAAGTCCGAGTTTGACTTTGACAGCTTGAAGAAGTAAAACCACAGAATATCTAGTAAAAACTTGTATGGAGTTTGACGTTTTTACGGAACTTCGAATTTACGTAAAACGCCGATTTAGGTGAGAACTGAGACTACCGGCTCAGGCCCTTAGTCCCACTGGTCACCTGAATCGGCGTTTACGCCAAACAGATCGACTAGCGTTTTCAAATGTATGGAGAATTGCTGTCCCAAGTTTGATTGACAGCTCTCACCGTCTCGTAATCGCCGTTAATTCGTTGACGTTGCCGTTTACGCCGACTCCGCCTTTTTACAAAAATGTGAAGTTTGAGTTTGATTTTGACAGCTTGAAGAATTAAAACCACATAAGCAGTATTAAAAACTTGTAGAATAGAATAGAATAAACGTTTATTTCCTCATCAAAACAGTAACAGTTTTGTATACAATGCTCGTAACTTAGAACTAAGAGGAAATGGGAGCCAACTCAGCTAACGTACAACTCCCTCGTGATGAGAGCGCTGCAGCGCTGATCTTTCGTTGGTCCTAACACACTTAGGATAAGACATAATATATGTAATCAGCTATCACCACTAAGAATAATAGAATACAGGCTAGGCAACAATAATTACACAGGCTATATATATATCAATAACAGAGTAAGAACACATTTTACACACGAATCTACCAAACATTACATTAGGTGGAAAAAAAAACAATGAACATCCAAAACAGGTCATAATATGGAAATCGATGCAAAGAAAAAATTCAGCATAGAACATAGAACTGTAAGTGAAATTAACATATTATTAATTAAATTTGTTTTATTAATAATTAATTGTATGGGGTTTGAAGTGTTTACGTAACTTCGAAGTTCCGCAAACGCCAATTTAGGTGAGAACTCGGACTGAGCACTCAGATGGATCAGCGATATTTAAATCAGAAGTAGAAGGCGGCTGTTTGAATTACGGACAAGGCCGGCCGGCCGACGCGCTCTAGGCCCCGAGGAAGGAAATAGGTAAGTACCACTTCCACGGAGGAGTAAGTACCTTCGTCGTTTACGTGCTTACCGATTCTGTGTTACCGACAGCTCGCTTAGATCTAGTTATATCGGAGGCATCTGAGGTTGCAATGAATTGAGAGAGTAATGACAATTTCAGACGAGTAAAAGTGCAGACGAATAGTCCGGGGCCTAGATAGAGGACGTCGAACCGGTCTAGTTTATGTCCACAGCAATGATTTGTCCACAGTCAAGCGTCATGTTCCACATCCGTAACTAGGGCTTTCGTCTCTGCGACGATAACAAAAACACATTTTTTTATCTATAAACATCGAACCATCGCGCCACATTGTCGATAAATCGTAAATATACTAGATCAAAGAATATAATACACTGTATAATACATGTATAATACATGTTCAAGAATGATTGGAATAAGTGCCCCAAGCTAAAGATTTCAGAGGTTGACTAAGGATCAGACCTTCACATTTACACCTTGATGATATACGCGGCTATTACACACATTTTAAAAAACCTACTTAGAATAATAGAACGGACAGTTACGTACACAGTTTCTGTCGTTGAGAGTATTTTCCTAGTTCACGAAAATGGATGGGGTTCCCACATTGTCGGGGAAACTACATACCTAGGACACAAACAATCCAAATACGATTCTGTCTAGCCTGCATGGCAGTCATGTGTTTATTGAAAGGAAAACTTAGAACAAAGAAAATCTAAAGTGAAGGTAAATAAAAAAAAAATAACAAAAAATAACCGACTTCAAAGAAAAAGCACTAAAAAGTAAAAAATAATTTTCATTTTTGTAGTTACGATTTCTGTTATTTTTTGAGTCGGTGTCAGCCAAGGTTAGGTTAGGTTAGGTTAGGTTAGGTTAGGTTCCGTTTTCACCCTTTGGGTACGGAACCCTAAAAAGGGAACGTCTGTCCACATGCGAAGGGTTATCTCCGTAACCACAGAACCGATCAAGATGCCGTTTGTACCGATTTACAGATTCGATCGCGGGGCTTGCTTTAGGATACATACCATCACGCTAAATATCCTAAAGGCTGAGCAATATCAATGAAATTACTCTCAAACAAAATTAATACCATCCCGTGCCGCCTGACGGCGCAACGTGCGGCGTCATTTTTCTCGCTCTCCAAATATAGAAAGGATTTACAATTTTCGCGATATTGGCGTAGCGCGTATAACCGACTGTTTCAAATATGTTTTGTTCGAGGGAGGGTGCAGGTTCGAATCCTGAAAACCCAATTTGTTTTTCTGTTTTTTTTATCTCGCATATAATTTTTATGTTTTTTTTACGTGATAGTTTAATGGCAAAACCATTTTCCTAAGGAACAATTTTAAGTCATGGTAGTCAGTGCGAGAAATTTTGTTCCCGAGTCGGTCATTTGATACGAAGTACGGCTGAGTTAATCAATGTTCAAACACGTCACTTTTAGCGAACCGCATGGAGTTCGTTAAATACTGTCCATACAAAGTGACGTGTTTAAGTTCACGATGATTATGATTGTTTGCCCTTTCGTGCACTCGACCCTATGAGTTATAATTCCAAATTACTTGATTAATTTTTCGATATTGTTTAGCGAAGTGGCCAGTTCCGAAAACTTATAGTGCGCCCTATGTATTATAAATGGGAATGTTAAAATATTTCTTATTTAATTAAGCCATATCGGCTCCACGCGTTATGATTTAAAAGTCGGAGATAAGTTACATCGTTATTGACCTGCCTTTTCGATCAGCCCTTTGGGCTACTTTTTATCTAGAAAATTATTCTGCTCAACATCAGTCCAAAACGACTTGGACCCGAGCGGAACCGGGTACCGCAGCTAGTTTTGTAATATAAAAACAGTCCAAGAATATTTTTTATTAAAGGCAAAGTTAATCTACTTTAAATACCACAAGCGATTAAAATACTTATGTTAATAAAAGATTATTCAGATTTCATATAAGGATTAAAATAAGTAATACTTGTGCTGTGTAGGTTCCGGCACATACATATAACACAATTGGGCCCACTGCATTTCTTATTTATCAAGAAAGGCACTCAAAAAAGATCGGGCAAAAGGTACAACTTAATGCCGAAGGCATTCTTTACCAGTCTACCTGGTACTATACCCTTTACCAGTCTACCTGGTACTATACCCTTTACCAGTCTACCTGGTACTATACCCTTTACCAGTCTACCTGGTACTATACCCTTTACCAGTCTACCTGGTACTATACCCTTTACCAGTCTACCTGGTACTATACCCTTTACCAGTCTACCTGGTACTATACCCTTTACCAGTCTACCTGGTACTATACCCTTTACCAGTCTTCCTGGTACTATACCCTTTACCAGGTATCGTGAGCAGTAGTGCGAGTAGCAGTTATGGAGAAACCGTGCATGTCGTAAGAGGCGAATAAGGGAATCATCATTCGTGGTTCGGTTTGTTCCCCATTGCTTCAATGCCAGGACATTCCTTACTTACCAGATTCTGAAAATGTGTCTCCGAAAGAGGTAAACATCTTTTTTTATATCGATTATCTACCCTTAATTATAGTCCTATCGAAAACATAATGGTATCGTTTAAACTACATCTAAACTGACCAAGGTGGTTACTATAGTAAATAACTTGCTAGGTGAATAGAAGGCGAGCCGGCCAAATAGTGATGAAATCTGAAGTTTAGTTGCATTTCGTACCGTGCCAACTGGTACATTTTAGTTCTCTTGGCCGAATAACACGCCGTTTGACGGTTAGCATGGTACGAAATGCAAGTAAACGTCACATTTAATCACTTTCTTGCCGGTGCATCCATTATTCACCCGGCGTGTTAACTTACCATGGTAACTCCCCAGGAACTTTTTTTTCGTTATCTCTTTTCCTATTCGAGAATTCTAAGATTAATTGAAAAAACCGGCCAAGTGCGAGTCGGACTCGCACACGAAGAAAATTTAAATTATTTTTTTAATCTTACCTATTCGTTGTTATAGCGGCAAAATAAATACACACTCTGTGAAAATTTCAGCTGCCTACCTATTACGGTTCATGAGATACAGCCCTGTGACAGACGGACGGACGGACGGACAGTGGAGGCTTAGTAATAGGCTTAATAATAATTATAATAAACGTCCTAAAAGAAACGGTCAAATAGAAGGACAGGCAAAAATATATGGAGCCTGGCCTTTAAGAGATCAATAATGATAAAATTATATGCCACGAAAATTATCCGCGTTTTCGATACAGTTAAATGTAGCCGTGGTTAGAAAAGGAAGTTCTTGGCATGGCACCTAATTTCTTCGGGAATGAGATAGCGGGTAGCGGCGGAGTTAAGAAAGCACAAACCGAGGTTTCGTAATTACCTTAAATCTTATACGATGGTACGGAACCCTTCGTGTGCGAGTTCGACTCGCACTTGGCCGGTTTTTTATGTTAAAATCTACTGCATACATGTCTCAAACTCGAGCTATTCTGGCTGATGACTGAATCACCAACTGAAGACCACATTACCTACCTGTTTCTTGAAAGCAGACTTTGTGCTTAACTAACATAAAAAAACAATACAGTCGAATTGAGAACTTCCTTTTTTGAAGTCAGTCAAAAAAGTCTACATGTTTCTTTAATTTATTTTGCACATTTCGCATATTTACGAATGTAGGTGGTGGTGGTCTCCCCATGTCATCTCCCTCCCCCCAGCCCCAAGTTTCCGAGATGTGTATAGAGAGGTGTGCGCGTGCGCAGGCGAGCTGACGGGCTTCGTGCGCGTGGGCCGCGAGGGCTACTTCCTGCCGCACAAGTACAAGCACGAGGCGCAGCACATCTACAACATGCCGCTGCGCAACGATGACATCTTCGTCGCCAGCTACCCGCGCTCCGGTCAGTGTCCAATCGTTCACCTTACTGTACCTAGTACATAGCTAAATAGCACCAGTTCCTGGTCGAGAATGCGAGCGCCCTTGGGTTAATGTATAGAGTTGCCAATTACCAACCGTTGGGGTGTATTCTTTATGGCGAAATAAATATCTGTATCTGTATGTGTATCTGTAGCAAAGCGAAGGGAAAACCCCCAAGGTCTAACCTAAAGTTGGAGACTGCTAACGTTTTATTATGACCGCCCCGGCCGCTATGCGCCAGGTAGGCTAATGGTAGCCAGCTCTTCTATGGAGTTCACTTGGCTCGCTCACTTTCCGGAGCATATACCTCTATAACTGATCGGACATGCATTGCTAATTTCAAGTACTTACCTTACGCTTATTTGAGAAAGGCATGGCAGATAGAAAATACTAACAAGTCAATTTGGTTATCATCGGCGGACCACATGTTCTTACATAATCTAATTGTATTTTGTACGTACATATGTGCAGGCACCACATGGACACAGGAGCTGGTGTGGTTGGTGGCAAGCGACTTAGACTACAAGGCGGCGGCCGCCACGCCACTTACAGAGCGGTACCCTTTCCTGGAGTAAGCAATATCTCTATCTCAGATAAAAAAAGGAAGTAGATGTACTATCTAGCACGTCTCCTATGAGACCTGCTGTCTCCAATTTTATAAAAATACACCAAAATTAAAAGAAGCCGCGCGCAAACATATTCGCAGGCGCATTGGAGGGTTTGTGTGGGTGGGAATTGATTGACTCGACGAACGCATTTCGGGAGCACATTCGAGCGCGGAGGCAATGTTTGGTTGGACTGTGTGGCATACGACGCGTGGGCAGCTTCCCCTATCATTATATGCACACTGTTCGTACGGGGAAGACGCGATTACGACCACATGCCACTTCTCCTTCCTTTTCTCTTCTGTGATCTCTAGCAAACGTATAATAACTCCTCAATCCCTCGATGGAATCACACACAAAGAAAAGATGTCCGAATCGTTACAGAAATGCTAGCGTTTCCTCAATTAGGTGTTCATACCCCAGACATTATCCGAGTGAGCAATACTCACTCCGAGTGAGCAATACTCACTCCGAGTGAGCAATACTCACTCCGAATTAGTCTGAAAGATATTTGACCCCCGACAATTTGGGTTTCGTAAGGGTAGGTCAACAGGAGATGCCATTGCGTCAATGATGAAATCGGTTTTAACTTCTCTAGATAACTCGATGAGTACCTACGGCATTTTCTGTGATCTATCAAAAGCATTTGACTGTGTAAATCACGAAATACTGCTAGGGAAACTAGTACATTATGGTGTTAGAGAAAAAGAATTAAGTATATGTAAATCATATCTATCAAATAGAAAACAAGTCTGTGATGTAAACGACACTAAGTCTGATGTAGAATCGATCACTATGGGTGTACCGCAGGGCTCAATTCTGGGACCATTGTTCTTTTTTATTTACATTAATGACATTTCAAGCTGCATCGCAACAGACATCGAGATGGTTTTATTTGCTGATGACATATCATTAATTGTAAAAGATCAAAATATATCGGACCTGCGGGTGTCCTTTATACAAGCCATAAAATCACTAAAATTATGGTTTGAAGCCAATGTAAATTTTAAATGTAAGTAAAACTAACTTAATGCACTTTGTGTGCAATAACTACAGCAAGAAATGTTATTAAAGAAATAACATTTCTTGGTGTAGTATTTGACAATCGTTTTACATGGAAACCACATATTGACAAGCTTGCTGCTAAGCTTAGCTCTGCATGCTATGCATTAAAAAAATCATTAATCTGTCTATCATGCCTATTTTCACAGCATAATGTCATATGGGCTGATTTTCTGGGGTGATGCAGCTGAAGTAAATCGTATATTTATTTTGCAGAAAAGAGCACTGCGATGCATGCTAGGCACGAGGACGAGAGATTCCTGTAGAAAGGTGTTTGGTGACGTAGGAATATTAACTTTGCCAAGTGCTTACGTTTTTCAAAACATCTGCTATGCAAGAAGACATATAAATGATTTCACCCTTAACTGTGATGTTCATAACTATAACACAAGACACAAGAACAATGTTAAAGTAATTAGTCATAAATTAGCCAAAACATCTAAGAGTTTTATATGTAACAGTGTTAGATTTTATAATAAATTGCCCAAAGAGGTGAGAGATTTATCTGAAAATTCTTTTAAAGTTAAGGTTAAGAAGTTACTAACACAGAAGGCTTACTATTGTATTAAAGATGCCCTAGCTGATAAATTTAAATTTACTGAGATTTTGACTGCCTGCTGACTGGGTACAAAAAGTATCCTATTATTATTACTATTTTGACTAATTTTATTTTTACAAATTTTTTACACCTGATACATTTTGTATCCTTACTACTTTTATGATAAGTCCTACTTGTAGTATGAAATTACTAACCAATCAATTTTTATTTGATACAATTTCGTGTCAATAATGACGAGGGCTCTATCGAGGGGTCACTCACTCAGGGAATCTGGTGTACAATCGTTTGGGAATCTCAAGAATCTTAGGTGGGAGTCCGAGTAATCTGGTGGGAGTCCGGAGAATCTCGGAAATCTTATGTAATCCCGAGTAATCCTAAAGAATCTGGGAATCCCAAGGAAATCATTAGGAATCCTATCAAATTCATGGAAATCTCGGGTAATCTTAGGCGGAGTCCGAGGAATCCGATAGGAGTCCGAGGAATCTCGGAAATCTTATGTAATCCCGAGTAATCCTAAAGAATCTGGAAATCCCAAGGAAATCATTGGGAATCCTATCGAATTCATGGAAATCTCGGGTAATCTTAGGCGGAGTCCGAGGAATCCGATGGGAGTCCGAGGAATCTGGAAATCTTATGTAATCCCGAGTAATCCTAAGGAATCTGAGAATACCAAGGAAATCATTGGGAATCCTTTCAAATTCATGGAAATCTCGGGTAATCCTGGGCGGGAGTCCGAGGAATAGGAAAATCTTGGGTAGTCTCGAGTGCGCCCAGGGAGTGTAGGAATCCTAAGGGAATCATTGGCAATCCGATCAAAGTCTTTGTAATCTCAGATAATCTTGTCGGGGTCGGACTAAACCGGTTTTTGTATGCTTAGTCCGGTGCAATTCTAGTACAGTACGTAAGTTTTGACAGGTTAGTTCTGAATAAGACTGTAAAGCTTTTTAAAATAAGAGTACCTTATCTCGAGTACGTGAAATATTTACTAGGTTTTTAAATATAGACTTTTATAACGGCCCAGGCAAAGAAATAATCAACTTTGACCTAATGATGGCTGAGATACTAAGGGATTTCGAAAGATCGGAGTACCTCATCGTGAAGTTGAGTATGTCAAATATGTATTATGACTTCAAAAATGGTATTGCATAATGCATCAGGCAAAAAATAAACAGGGCTGACCTAATGATCGCTGAGATAATACGGGATCTAATCTACAATGATAGCGCGGCCGTGGGCGCGGCCGCCAGTTTGCGAAGAAATCACGCACACGTGTGCGCACGAGTGTGCGCAGCGCGCACCCCGCGTGTGCCTGACGACCCAATTCCAAAACATATTCAGTCGTATTCCTCGTCGTATTCAGAGTAAACCTGTCAAAATTTAGTACGGGATAAGCACCGGATTAACCAAACAAAAACCGGTTTAGTCCGACCTTATTACGCGTACTAAGCGAATAGAAGGTTATCAAGCGTATACTACGTTTTAGGGTTCCGTACCCAAAGGGTGAAAACGGAACCCTATTACTAAGCCTCCGCTGTCCGTCCGTCCGTCCGTCTGTCACAGAGCTGTTACTCATGAACCGTAATAAGTACGTAGCTGAAATTTTCACAGAGTGAGTATTTATTTTGCCGCTATAACAACAAATAAGTAAAATTCGAGGTAAAATTTAAAGATAATAAAAAAATACAAATAATATGATTTTTTGGTGTTAAATCATTTACGATAGTACGGAACCCTTTGTGTGCGAGTCCGACTCGCACTTGGCCGGTTTGTTTACTGTGTATTGGGTGGGCGACTTTTAGTCGATTAGCGCCCGGTTCCACCACCTCCAGTTACAAAAATCCCAAAGTTATCTTTCGGTTACACCATACAAAAATGCAATGTTTGTGTTTTTAATTTAGTTTAATTTGTTTTATGTTCATTACTCTATTGTACTTATGTGTTGTGGCAAATAAAATGTCTTATGTCTTATGTCTTATGTCTTATGTCAATGTAACCGAAAGTTAACTATCGGATTTCAGGTAACTTGAGGTGGTGAAAACAGGGGTTAGTGATTTTGATTAAATAATTTGATGATTGTAGGTATGTTGTGAACGAAGGGCGCGCGCAATTCTAGGTTAAAGGTCATCCAGCCGGCCAGCCGGCCAGTCAGTCAGCCACAGTCAGTCAGTCTCAACCGAGGTCTCATTTATCGTGTTCTCTTAGTAGGTACGACACGTTAATTTATTTATTTGATGCAAACTCGAGTGCACACTAGTTCACCGAGGAGTGCACAAAGTGCTTGAATTCGAGACGAGACGGCCTGCCTGCTCGCCTGGCCCTTGGCCGCACTCTCGGCCTGCCTATGTTGGGAACTCGCGAGATTGAAGACTACAGGAAGACGCGATGGATTGTAAGTGTATACTATTTTTATTCTAATCATCTCCTTGCGAATTATATATGTCTCGATGTATGTTCGCTTCATTCCGTTAGAAGCGAGGTTAGAAATATGCGATCATGCAAGCGCGGCGACCGCGACGACGTTTTGAATTCGTTCGCTGGGGGATACACATGATAGATCGCATATATTAAAATCGCATAACAGAAAATTGCTTTCAGTTGAAGAGTAAGTTCCATTGCATTATTATTTGGATTCGATATTCGAGGATTATATCGACCATTTCGAATCGAATGTATACATATTTAAACTAGGCAGTTTTCCTTCCATATTCATAATAATTTATAAATAACTAGCTGTGATTGCTTCACCTTTTTTTTTAAATAAATAATAGCCCGATATTGTAACACCATAATATAACAACCGTAAATTTGAAACTGTTACCCTAGCAACCTAGCAACTCCGCGGAAAAACTTGATTTAGCGATTATTTTTTTCTAAATTATACAAATACTAGCAGCCCGTCCCGGCTTTGCACGGGCATAATGTCATTTAAAAAAATATTATTTTGACACGATGATACACAAATAAACCATTTTTACGTAGAGTTCCTACATTGAGATATTTGAAATAAAAAAAACTTAGATATTATTATTACATGATTATTAGATATTAGAGAAATAATAAATTCAAAGTGCTATAGGGAGAACCGCGAGGCACGCTCCCGTCGCCCCGGCCGGCCGGTACCGCTGCAAACACTACATCCCGCAATTTTTAAATCTATAATATCTTCGAAAATATTCATTTAAATCATATGCTGTAAAGGGCCGTATAGATCTATATTAAATCAACAATGTATTTAAGGTATTTAATTGGATAAAGATTAATACTGTATTGGTTAAAATTGCTTCAAAAATTAGCCATTATTTGTCGTAAAAAGTAAATGAGAAATTTTTTTTATTGTGGGATATCCATAAGAGATATACATATACCATCGCGGAGTTTTCTGTAGACCTTTTCAATGTATACAATACGTAGTACATTATTTTGATAAAACTCGTAGGGTTCAGCCTGCGTTTGCAATGTAAGCGGAAAAAAAATATTTTTTTACGACATCACATTGGAATCCTCAAAAATAACAGTATTTCTCCAATAATTAATGGATGTTATTATACAAATAAACCTTCCTCTTGAATCACTCTATCTATTAAAAAAACCGCATCAAAATCCGTTGCGTAGTTTTAAAGATATAAGCGTACATAGGGATATAGTGATATAGCGCAACGTGGCCATAAAGTTTCGTAGAACGCTCTCTTTCTGGGTTTTCAATCTTATACAGGATGTTTGGAAGGTCAATGAAAAGCCTTTGCGTGAGTGGTAATTTGGAGTTGTTAAGCGTAACATTCCTTAGTACAAAGTCTTGCGAAATTTGTAGTACAAAGTCTTGTGAAATTTGAGGTTTTCGACATTTACTTTTTTTAAGAAAACCATTTTTTTTTTCAAATTTTCCCAACTAATATAAGAAAACATCTTTTTATATTATTATTATTTAAATTAAATACAAGAGTGTGTTTTTTCTATGCGAGTGCGTACAACAACAAATAAAGTGACGTGAAAAAATATAATTGACACCTATGTAAAGAAAATATTTCTCACTTACTAACAAAATACGTATTCAATGATTTTTTTTTTAAACGACCCACAGTTTTATTAACCTTTACCTACCTCTTGAACTAATACATTATAAGTAAAACTGTTGAAATATTTTATTCATTTTAATATAGCTATTATTAATATACAATGTTCGACACAATTATTTGTGTCGAACTGTCGGTGTCGAAAAAAAATGATTTTTTTAAATATGGTTATTTTAAGAATTTTAAATGCTATTGAAAATATCTGTTGTTCATCCCCTTTTAAATGGTATACTTACAAACGATTTTCAAAACAAAACTTAAGATTTTATCTTGATTTCTTATCAATTTTTCCATTATAATTCTTAGAAATTACCAGTTAACATGATTTGTAGCATACTATTTGAAAGGGCATAAACACCAGCGTTTTACATCCTTAAAAAAACACATGAATTATAATACTTTATTGAATACATATTTTGTTCGTGAGTGAAAAATATTTCATTCACTCAAGTGTGATTTATAATTTTTGTTGCCACTTTAGCTAGTTGTTTTATGCATCGGCAGAAGTCTTACATTGGTGATTTATTATGGCGAAAATGTAAAAGAAAATGTAAATGTCGAGAATCTGGATATTCCGTAAGACTTTGTACTAAGGTATGTTTGGCTTAATACACTCCAAATGATCTCCCCTATCACCTGCTAAAGGCTTTGGATCGGCCTTTTAAACACCCAAATGTATTTATAATAACGATAATAAAGGTATATTTTTTTAGTTTAATCAATCTCCACTGCAAAGATCTAACCTCTCTAATGTTAGAGAAGAGAGAGGAGACGAGTGAGGAGCGAGGCCAGTAGCGAATATGAATATCAAGCCTGTCGCCGAGCCTGTCGCCAAACATGTCACCGAGCCCGAGGCCAACCCTGTTGAAGATGAGTTCGAATTATCTTCTCGGTCTCATCCTCGATTATATCACGTAGTAAGTAAACAAAAACTGTATTACTGTTCGATTCAGAGGTGAAAATGTTATTCGTCACTTTGGTTTTAAAATGTTGGGGTAAGGACTAGTTAATGGCTAGTTGATTATTGTATTTTGGTATTCTTGTGTTATAGTTTAGGGTAGTAAAAGAATATTGATGAAATAACTATTTTTAGGAAACGCATTTTTACTGAAATATTATTATTTCAAAGATTTCAAATTTAGATCTTTTCGCTTATATTGATGTACTCCCCCGCCCCTTTCCCCTGCTCCCCTAGCTCTCGTAGTCATTTAAAAGGTTCGCACCCAAATTTTTAATCAACGTAAAATAAAATAGTAATAAACATGACCTGCCCATTGCCACTTGAGTTTAGCAACCCTATGCATAACGTCAGTGACCTTGGTGCTTTGGCGTATCAGCTAATTTGCGTATCAGCAGGTTTTCTTTGCGGATATATTATTATTAATAAGCAAGTACTTACATAAAATTGTATTTAGCATAATGTTCTTTTCATGACACTGAACCATTTTTATCCCGCAGTTGTTTTTAAACTCAAATTGTATATAAATTTGTACTTTCACGTACGAATTGGCATATCCAATGGTACAATATGCTTTCTATTATGTATGGTACCTACTTTTATTTATTTATGTGAATTGAAACAGATTCAATAAAATATTATTAGATTATTTTTTATTATTTTATTTTATGTATGTACATCTTAATTCTGCACTGACTACATTAATTTGGGGAAGGGAAGTGATTCTATTGTCTGAGATTATCTTACCACAGTTATCTTACTCGGTCCTTTTGGCCGATGTTTCGAACTGTCCCGTGCAGTTCATTTTCATGTCTGTCACACGCGAGCGGCTGCGAAGATTGTATGAGTGGCTGTGGGTAGGCAGAAAACTTGTTGCGGCTGCGTTCTGTGCTCCGATCAATGTGCAGAATGAGCTGACGACATCTTCCTGCTACATCTCAGAGGAGCCAGAACCGGATTCCAAACTGCTGACAATTTGTACGAGTCTCCCCTATTGAAATTGGCGTGCTTCGAAATCTCGATGGACTCACGGATAATCCTCCCGGATAACCGTTTTTCGGTGGACAAAATCTTTACCAGATCGAATCTTATCCAGTGGTGTATTCCGAAGTCAGCGTGCTCGGCAATCGCAGATTTATTTACTGGAGATCGAAAATGACAATGGTCTAGCATTTTTGGACGTTTTGGTATCACGCCGACCGGATGGCTCATTGGGACATCAAGTGTACCGCAAACCAACACATACCAACAGGTATCTGAATCAAAATCAATAAATCAAATGCTTCATGCATTTGATTTATTGTTACGTTTTGATACGTTTTTTTCAA
Source organism: Incurvaria masculella (assembly GCA_946894095.1). NCBI lineage: Eukaryota > Metazoa > Arthropoda > Insecta > Lepidoptera > Incurvariidae > Incurvaria > Incurvaria masculella. The sequence goes on from OX335647.2 coordinate 23,697,923, forward strand.
CTTACTACTTTCGAACTTTTATTTGTTATGACGAGATTACGGATAGGATATATGACCTGCCTTTTAAGTATTCGGAACCTTGTTTAAGACACGGTCTATAAGGTGATTTTTTAATAATCTACCAGCCTTGTAGGATTGATTCAGTATCTGATATAGAAAAACTTTTGCTAAGAATGTAGGTATGTAATTTTTTTTGTTCTATTTGAATTTTTGAGAAATTTAAACAGTACATTCTTTCCAGTATTGTAAAAAAAAATTTGCGAACAAACTATGGACCTATCGGTAATGGTATCGAAATAACTATATTCAAATTAATTAATGCTCCCGAACCTCGTCCCGAACTTCGTTGGAGCGGTGCCGCCGCCGCGGCCGCGAGGAAGGGCGGCGGATTCTACTTACCTAATACCTACCCGAACCGTTTTGCCTCGTTTCTACTTTGACGCCCCGCGCCTACCTAATGTTTCCACCTTCTTAACACTTTTGAATTGATGCAAAGATTGTCGAAATCAATGGTCCAGTATCCATGTTTTATTTCCTTTTACTGACTAATTTCACATTGAGAATGATTTTACCGAGGATTTTACAATATTGAAAGTTATATATCACTGCTAACATGGGTATCCCAATGGAGGTGAAGAATTACCTCCATGGGTATTCCCACGTGCTGTGAAGAAGTCCGGCAACATAGCGGTGAACCGACGTCTAAACGCGGAGCGCCACAGAATACAGTAAATTAGTACCAAACTCTAGCTTGCCGTCAGTCAGTCTCGCATTATTTCAAGCTTGGTTTGGTTGTCGCTGCAAATTTTCGAGTTTTGACGTGTTTAAAGGGTGCTAAGACAGTTTTATCTGGATCCTGTTATTCCGGATTGCAGTAATAAGGTAAATATAACTTATATTCTTTTATACGACTTATTCTTAACTCGTAATTATCTGCGCTAAAATATAACCTCCAAACCTACATGTTTGCATGCGTGTCCATTATGTGAAGCTGTTATCTAGGATTAAACTTGTTTTCTTTTGATTGAACAGATGCCGAGGCGTTGCTGCATTCCAGGATGCAATTAAAATTACGATTCGGCATTGAAAAATGGAGAGCCAGCAGTCTCAACATTTTCATTCCCGAAGGAAGAAGCTCTGCGGGAAAGATGGACGAAGGCGATTCCTTGAGCAAACTGGAAGCCCACAACAGGCTCGTTTGTTTGTAGCCACCACTTCAGCCCTGAGGAGATTGTTCGAACGGAACGAATACACCATAGTGACGGAAGTGTTGAGGAAGTGCTCCTTCGGTGCCCGAGACTCGTTTCCGGAGCAGCACCTCATCTGTTTCCGAACTTACCCAAATATTTGAGCACCAATGCCCCTACTTTACGTACAGACCCAGTTTACCGACGTAAAAAATGTTTGAAGTGACAGGCGGAAGATACGGAAGTGTTTTTAAAAAATGATTTAATTTCGAATTTTACCGAACTCAAAGATGGATTGCTAAATTCTAAATCCAACCTGTGTCGCGAGTGGAAGTTAAAATGTGTGCAAAACTGTATTTTTCTTTACACAATTAATGTAGACTTCATCGACGCTTCATCGCAAGTGCAAAACTATCACATTGGTGCGGTGAAAGTTTTAAATAGCATAGTTGTTACGAATGATTTAAATGTTAAGGTATTTTTAAGCAATAATGAACTATCTGAGCATGACTTAAAGTGGATATTGCCATCTACGCTTAAACTAGGCAGGTGGTCCCAGCTCGAAAATCTGCTCAGTCGATATATGTCGAGTGAATATACGTCCGATTTGACCTCGGATTTGACATAGTCAAAATTTAAGTTCTATATCCAAAAAGCTCATGAAAACATTTTGAAAGCTATAGAACACATTGATGAAAATTATTGTGGTACTTTAGAAAAACAACTCGATATAAGAATAAGAGATCAATTAAAGATGTTTATTGTAAATAAGAGAAAATATTCCATATCGACAAACATTTTTACATTTCTGATTTTTTTTCAATCACCGGCATGCTACGAACTGCTTTGCGGGTTTTTCTTTTTACCCCACAAAACATATCTGCAATATCTGTCTGCATCATTACATGTAAGTCCAGATAGCGAAAGCAACAACTTTCACTATCTAACTCACATGTTTAAAAGGCTCATTGATAGAGAAAAAACAGTAAATCTGGTTATTGATGAAATTTATGTAAATACGAAACTAGAATATAAAGCAAAAACCATGTATGGATATTCCAAAAGTAATCCTCCAGAATTAGCCAAAAACAGAGTATTATGGTGTCTTCTCCGTTTGGAAATTTCAAGGAAATTGTTAAACTTTTTCCGACAAATTGTATGACTGGCGAACAACTCCGAGAACAAACAATTAATTTGATACAGTTTGTACAGTCGATTGGTTTCAAAATTCTTTGTATCATAACAGATAACAATAGGGTCAACCAGGTCATGTTCAGAGCTCTATTAAATGATAATTTGTACTTCCCTAATCCAAATTTAAACGCGGAACCAATATTTGGCATGTTTGATACAGTTCATATATTAAAAAACATTCGCAATAATTGGATTAATCTTAAAGCCCCAGGAAAAACATTCATGTTTTTATCTTTTGAAACAGGAGAAGTAAAAATGGCAGCTTTTGAGAATTTGGAAAAAGTATATAAAAAGGAAGAGCACCTCTTAATAAAAAAAGCATATAAACTCAATTCCAAGACCTTGTGCCCGACCAAATTTGAGCGGCAAAGTGTTATTTTGGTTGATAATTTATTTCATTATCCTACCATAGCAGCATTGAAATCGCAAGCAGATACACAACCAACTGGTGACTTCTTAGAAATTTTTAGAAAGTGGTGGAATATTGTTAATGTTCAAAATCCACTGAAATCAAAATTGAAACGAGATGATCAATGCTCGGCTATTAAATCGGTAAATGATGCCAACATTATTTTTTTGAAACAATTTATAACGTGGATTCACAATTGGAAATTGTTGCCGGGCGGATCATTTCTGTCCAGAGATACTTTTAATGCGCTGGAGCATAGTACTCGTGTACTTATACATATTGAGGAAACTGCTTTGCCTAAATATGACATTAAATATATTTTGCTAGGAAAGTTCCAATCTGACTGCATAGAAAAACGTTTTGGACAATACAGGCAGCTCTCGGGATGCAATTACCATGTTTCTTGCACACAAATAATTGAGTCTGAAAAAAAAATTCGTGTCAAACATATTATGAAGATGGAGAATTTGAATGACATTAAAAATGTTGTTCCACTTGATGATGATGCAAAAATTTCTGATACGGACCAATTTAAATTTATACTATCAACGGATTACCTAGAAAAATGTGACATTGAAGAAGAGTCTCAAATATATGTTTGTGGTTATGCTGTACATTCTGTAGTAAAGAAATTAGATTGTAACTTTTTTTTCCACTCTCATCAGAAAAAATAAAGGTGAAAACGTCAATAGCGACTATTTTGATTTCTTGCAAAGAGGCGGCTTGACTGTACCGGCAGAGTCAGTAATGTTTCTCTGCTTTCATTTATATGCAATATTTGAATTTATTGTAAATGAAAAACCATTGAAATGTTTATTATTTCAGAACAGTGATGTTAGAAGTATATTGTGCAATTTAACACTCAGCAGTTTAGAGTCTGGCACTGCGTACATAGATTTAGATGGAACGTGTGAACTTGGCCACAGTACAAAGCGCATCTACTATTTAATTTCCAAGATAATCACTAATGTTTTATTAAACAACTATACCAAAAATGTAAACAACTCCATAAATGAAGTAAAAAATAATAAAAGAAAATTAACTGTGTACACCAAAAGCTCGAATTAAATATTTTTTAATTAAAATTTTTGTTAGTTAACCTTGATGTGTTGATATTTGTGTAAAGGCCAATTGTATTGAAGCTTAGCAATATTTGTCAAATATGGAATTACAAATGTTTTTTGTATTCCTGCAACGGTTTTTGTGGCTGCGCTTGATGTAAGTTAAAATCTACAGATTTGTAGATTGCTAAAGCTAATTATTGTAAATATCACATGTTCAAGTGTGGGATGCTTGCCCAATGGATAAATAAATAAACATAAATGCTGCGGGTTCAGTACTTGTATTAAGGTAGAATGATTTTTTTTTATTCCTATCTCAACTCTAAGACGTGACTGATATGTGCAACTTTTATTATTATGTAATAAAAATATTACTTTTCATGATTTTGTCAATTAAATTATGTTCTTATTTGTGAATATTGTTTTATTATTTTTTTATAATTAAAGTATAACCTTCTATCATCTTTGCTGCACTCATATTTAACACAAAGTTGAAAATAGCTTCTAGCTATAAATTCATTGCAATTATTATTTTGGCAAAAAAATCTGGAACTGTTTCATGATAATATCTATAAACTTTATTAATTCAATACCCACGTATTTTGTTTCACTCATTTCATAGTCATTCATGCATAGGCGAGTGCATAGGTTCACCACTTTCGTAAAATGCAACGTTGCCAAGTTTCTGTGCATGGCTTGTATATAGGAGGCTATGGTATTCCCCTGAAAACAACGCCTGAGCCGAGCCACGCCGAGCGGCGATAACATGTGTGCCCACCGGTGCCCACCCTGCCCCCCGTGTCCCTCGCGCCGCTCGTACGCCGCGGTGCGGCTTCCTTCCCGCGCTGGGAGCCGGCCGCGGCGGAGGGCGGCGAGAAAAGGGAGGGCTCTTTCGCAAACATTTTACATCTTTTTTAGGGTTCCGTACCCAAAGGGGGAAAACGGAACTATTACTAAGCCTCTGCTATCCGTCCGTCCGTCCGTCCGTTTGTCTGTCCGTCCGTCCGTTTGTCCGTCCGTCCGTCCGTTTGTCCGTCCGTCCGTCCGTCCGACCGTCCGTCCGTCCGTCCGTCCGTCCGACCGTCCGTCCGTCCGTCCGTCCGTCCGTCCGTCCGACCGTCCGTCTGTCACGGGGCTGTATCTCATGAACCTTAATAGGTAGGCAGCTGAAATTTTCATATCTAAAACAACAAATTTTTAATATTTAAAAATAATAAAAAATTAAGGGGCCCCCTTACAAAAAACTTGATTTTTTGTGTTAAATCTTTTACAATTGTACGGAACCCTTCCTGTGCGAGTCCGACTCGCACTTGGCCGGTTTTTATGTATAAGGATACTCTTAAACTATTTCAGGTGATGAATCTCTCTATGAATCGTTGGTGGTCTCTTAAAGATCCCGAAATCTTTGGAAATCCCATATAATTGTTGGCAGTCCTTTAATCATTCTGGTAATCTTTGGTAGTCTCTAGGAATCTTTGGTAGTCCTCGGAAATCTTACGAAATCCCTTAGGAATCTTGGAAATCCCTTAGGAATCTTTGGGAGTCTTTAAAGAATCAAGGAAATCTCTAGGAATCTTTGGTAGTCCTTGGAAATCTTACGAAATCCCTTAGGAATCTTGGTAATCCCTTAGGAATCTTTGGGAGTCTTTAAAGAATCATGGAAATCTCTAGGAATCTTTAGTAGTCCTTAGGAATCTTGGTAATCCCTTAGGAATCTTTGGGAGTCTTTAAAGAATCATGGAAATCTCTAGGAATCTTTGGTAGTCCTTGGAAATCTTACGAAATCCCTTAGGAATCTTGGTAATCCCTTAGGGATCTTTGGGAGTCTTTGAAGAATCATGGAAATCTCTAGGAATCTTTGGAAATCTTTAGGAATCTTGAAATCTCAAGGTAATCTTGACTACTGGTAATCTGGTGTACACTTTTTGCTCGAGTGACTAACCCCTCGGGCTCTATACACCCGAATTTTATTTTATTTTATTTTATTTTAGTTAAGCATTATTAGTTTCTCGGTATTGGTCAAAATCTCATATAGGAATCTATTATTACTTTATTAATAGGGCTGCTCTCAAACCATTATACTCTTAATTTTCTGTAGGTATATAGGTAGCATTTAAAGGGATATGTAACTATGTGATCAGCTGACAGTAGTAGTTTATGAAAAAACTTATAGTATTAAAACCTAATGTGCAAGTGTTTCACAGTGTTGTGTTGCCACTGGAGCAGTGCATTCGGGTTATCTTTTTTCCTAAAATATGGTTGAAAGAGGTAATGGCTGTGCACGGCGTGATGCTCGTGAACGGGTGCTGTTTGTGGGGACTGGCCTGCTCCAATTGGCAACATATTAGTTGGAGGGGATTGTCTTTGCAAATAAAATTATATTTGTCATGAACTGTTGCATACGGCATGGATTGTAAATTTTGTGTATTCACGTGAATTTAGTGTTTTACCTATGTTTTTGTTAAAATAATTGACAAACACTTTTTTAAACTTAGACTAAGTGGACGTTGAAAAAAAAAACAGCGGAGTTTCTTTCCAGTTCTTCTTCGCTGTGTTTTGTTTTGCTGAACTGGCCAATGCTAAAATATGACAAATCCGAGTGCAGTGTACTGTCTATGGATGATGAATAAACAATACAATACAATACGATGATGCTTATATCATACAGATCATGTTTTACATGGTTAGAAGGGAAATAATGCATGAAGTGAAGGTTGAGTGGTGTTTCCAGATTCTCAGTGTTCGTGCACCCGGAGATGGGGCGGCGGTTCGCGGCGGAGAACAGCCACAGCGCCGAGCGCCTCCGTACGCTGCAGCAGGTCACCGCGCCCGGCTGGCGGCAGCTGCGCGCCGTGCCCTCCCCGCGCTTCGTCAAGGTACCTCCACGTCCCCAACCCAGCTCCACATATCTAGCATCTGCGAAACGGACGACCCAGGTAGCACGAGACGTCATTTTATTTATTCATTTATTTAGGAGAAAACACAGAGAGAAATACATAAAACAAAAATAACAACATTAGTACATAACAAGGAATCTCCATCCACTACCTTTCCCTCTGAAACATAAAATAATATTGATGCTACACAAGAGTAATCATAAACACAAAATTAACTGAAACAGAAACACGTTTGTAACAGAAAAACATAACGAAAAGAAAATAATCTGAGGTTACATAATAAAGAAAACATTCTTAGCTTCAGAAGTTCGAATAAAGATCAACTTATACAGGGTGAGAAGCATTATACGAGTATACGCTATGTTATTGTAGTGTACATTCGAGTGAATGTACAAATGTGAAATTTGATGTCAGTAAAAGTTAAAGTTTCCTGCAGGTGAGTTAGGATGATATATTGTGCACGAATGTTATAAAGAGAAATTTAAAATACAATATCGGGTCAGCATATTCATATGTTCCCTCATATGTCTGACTTCAAGAATGGATGTCATTCTAAGGTACATTGTCGGTCAGTCCTACAGTGTAATCCGAATACAAAAAGATCCTTATTTTCCCACAAATGAATGTGATTTTGAGGTCAATTTAAGTTTTGTCCATTTGTTGTCTTCTTGACGTCGAGATCTCCTCCCTCTTCTGTGATCTCTACCAAACGCGACCTCCATGGACGAGACACATTGTCATTGTGTGTGGTGATAGAGACGCCGCCGTGAGACTGTGGCTTGAGAACGTAATTTGATGGGATTGTACGACGTCATTTCCGTCCACCAAGACCTTCAGATGATGTCGGAGTCACCATTTGTGCCACTTGGGGAGGGGGCCGATCCGCGCGCAAGGAGGTGAGCTCCTATCGCTGTGTGGTGTGCGCAGACTCACCTGCCGCTGTCGCTGCTGCCGCCGACGCTGCTGGACGCGGCGCGCGTGGTGTACGTGGCGCGGGACCCGCGCGACGTCGTCGTCTCCTTCTACCACCTCAACCGGCTCATCCGCACGCAGGGATACGTCGGAGACTTTAAGACTTACTGGAATTTCTTCAGGAGGGATCTGCGTACGTTTGCCTTCAAATTTTGTCCAAGTTTCAGTTGATTCAAATTCAATCTATGAGATCTGATGGTATAGTGGGGGCAAGTCCATTGTGACCTATACTACCAACCACATATTTAGTAACTACCAACAAATCCATTGATCTATTTGACAAATGATAAATTTCATTCAAAACTCAACTAAACGCGAACTAGGACGCGAGTACACGAAATATTCTTTCCTGGATAAAGACGTTGAGCTTTAGGTTGGGAAGGATTATACTGACTTACCTCCGGCAATTTATCAGGAATATTTAATTAATATTTAAAATTATGCACTCGCAGAATTATGACTTCAACTCACCTTTTGGAGCAAGTTAATTTTGCATGTTCATCAATACTTTCAATGTAAAAACGAGGTCCGTACGTGTATTTTTAGTTTATTTTGTACCTTGTTTTGAAAAGAAAATTAAATTAAATTACAAAATAATTACAATACATATTTTTTTACCAATAACTAGAAGTTGTATTCAAATTGAACTGCCAAAATTTAATACCCTAAATACTAACCATATAAACGCGATTTAGTAATGATCCACTCTGGATATTACTGATGTGTTAAATGGATTTATAGTGTTGGTTAGTAATGCGTGAATATAGTAAAAGTCGCATTTTTTATTCCAGATCACTGGACCCCGTATTTCGCTCACTTGAAGGAAGCGTGGGAAAAGAGACACCATCCGAACCTTCTCTTTTTATTTTATGAAGAACTTTCGAAGGTATGTCTATCTGTGCCTGAGCCTGTAGTCCCAGTTGTCACCTAAATTGGCGTTTACGCCAAACAGGTCGACTGGCGCTTCAAATGTATGGAGAAATTGAGGAGCGCGCGCAGTGGGCGCGAACTAACATTTGCGAGTCAGAGTTTGATGTGACAGACAGCTTACTCACCGTCGACGTTGCCGTTTAGGTACGTCGTTTCTATCAAGGCGTATTTAACTATAGTAAAACAGAAATGTATGCGGGGGCACATTGGAATGTAATGACAGCAACACTTCCAGGATCAATAAGTGGAGCGGACGTATTGTATGAAGAAATGGGTTTATGCCATATTGCTATCTCAGTTTTGCCAATTTACGAGCCGTGGGCATCTATTAGATTAGGTTCAAGGAGGAGACTGCATTATTAGGTCCGAGTTTGTCTGCATATAGAAGAAACTAAAAGCAAAGTTCTCGGAGGCTCGTTTCCCGTACAATGCGATTCAAATAAGAATAGGATAGGATCACCGCCATTTTGAATGTCAAACTGCTAAAACTCTAACTTCACTTCACAAACTTCAGTATTTTGTCGCGGTGTTGCCGCGAACGTTCCCTCGCGAAATTCGAGTGAAGTTAGTCACGAGCCCTGTCCTATTCTTCTTTGGATCGCATTGTACAAGGATGATTCGCAAGGAGAGATAGTTAGGTGTGTGGGTGTGTGCGCGACAGGACCTGGCGGGCGCGGTGCGGCGCGTAGCCGCGTTCCTCGGCAAGCGCTACTCGGAGGCGCAGGTGCAGCAGCTGTGCGAGCACCTCGACATCGCCAACTTCCGCCGCAACAAGTCCGTCAACTACGACGTCATGCGCGAGCTCGGCGTGCTCGTGCAGGGCGAGCAGAGCTTCATACGCAACGGTATGTTACTTCATACAATGATTTCGAATGCAATTCGACAAGGAGACCGCACAAAAGGTGCGGAGCGCTCGACAGACGTACATATGCGCTTTCCACACCTCCATCTAATAGCTATCGGGTTGTGTGTGTGTGTGTATGCAGGTAAGGCGACCGGATGGCTAGCGCACTTCGACGAGGAGACAGCGCAAGTGGCGGAGCGCTGGCTAGCCGACAACCTGCGCGACACTGACATGCGTTTCCCGCACCTCTGGCTAATAGCTACATAGTCGGGTTGTGTGTTTGTATGCAGGTAAGGCGGGCGGATGGCAAGCTCACTTCGACGAAGAGACAGCGCGAGAGGCGGAGCGCTGGCTAGCGGACAACCTGCGCGACACTGACATGCGTTTCCCGCACCTCTGGCTACTAGCTACATAGTCGGGTTGTGTGTTTGTATGCAGGTAAGGCGGGCGGATGGCAAGCTCACTTCGACGAAGAGACAGCGCGAGAGGCGGAGCGCTGGCTAGCGGACAACCTGCGCGACACTGACATGCGTTTCCCGCACCTCTGGCTAATAGCTACATAGTCGGGTTGTGTGTTTGTATGCAGGTAAGGCGGGCGGATGGCGAGCTCACTTCGACGAAGAGACAGCGCAAGAGGCGGAGCGCTGGCTAGCGGACAACCTGCGCGACACTGACATGCGCTTCCCGCACCTATAAACAAGATAAAATGTGTAATGATCCCATTAGTGAATTCGTTTTTAAAATATTATTGATTAATTGTTATAAAATTGTCGAACAACTGTTGTAGAATAATAAATTATCTTTAAGTAGGTAAGTATTTTTTTGTACATTGCTGTAAATAATAAAAGTGATTGTATGGTAAAGCACTGACTATTGTATTGTTGCTCCTACTACCCATTAAAATCCTATTACCTTAAAATTCAGGCCTTGCAAACATTAAGAGGTTTGTTTACCCTATGTCCTTGGATGTCTTCGAATCATTTGATTCGATGTCATCGATTTTAAGCATGTTTCAAGTATTTGAGTATTTTTGAGTTGGTTAGGAGTGTCTCCCGATGGCCTTATTGGCAATGCACCTACCCCTCCAAACTAAGAAACTGTACAATAGTCCTCACGACTGTTTTCTACGCAGGGGCGTTTCATCGGGCGACTCGTATTCACATGAAATTCGGTGGGAACATCGAGTCATGCAGCGGGAGTACAAATGCAACGATACGGCTGTATCGATAGATAACTGTATTTTTGTTTCGCATTTTGTGGGAGCGGAACAAGAAAAATAAACATTTATCGGTCGGTTTGCACTCCCGCTGCTAGATTGTATGTTTTCAACCGTTGACATGTTGGCCAATTTTCAGTCTGAGAAAATTATGATATTGTCAACATGTTTCCCTTCGCAATAAAATTCTCCTATAGGTTTTAGGACAATGTTGGCCAAACGCTAGTCAAGGGAATGCATAGGGTAACTCAACATGCAGGGTGTCTAACGACCGGGAAAACCGGGAATTACCAGGCAATTTTTTACAGGCGGGAAAACACTGGGAAAAATTAAAATGTGTCCATAACGTCAGGGAAAATGAGACTTGTCCATTCCTAGCGAAAAAGGGTTTACCCTAATCTAAGCTATTGAAGAGAAATATAATTAAATTTTTTCATTCATGTTTTGCATGAACTAGATTATTTTTTTTTTTCTTGTTTTGTTTTTATATTGCAACAAATAGATGAAAGTAATTGACATTTTTTTTCAATTCTCTTCAAATTACGTACATTGCTAACAAAAATAATTTCAGGATTTTCGTCTCTTAGATATCTGGCTAAAATCATAACAAAAATATACATTTTCAACACCTTGACCACTTAATAGCCTAGTGGGCTCGGCCGGTATTCAAATGTGTGACTGTTGACTGGGATGGTTTATATGCGCGGCATAAAACAATGGCGTTCGTCAGGACCTCACATAAGAGGTGCCCGACGACGCCTAGGGGCTAAAGTTCTTCGGTCGGAGGAGTCCTCTTCGCACTGAATGTGCTCGCCTGTGTCTTGTGCCGTTAGACTCAGGTTTGGGGGGGGGAGACCCCATTATTTATTTGAACTGGGTGTCGTGCCCTATAGCCCCTAATCGGTGTCCGTAGCTCGATGTCACTGCGACATGAAAATATCTATTGTGACTTTACCTCTTTATATCTCGCTATCTAACCCTAAACTTTCCTCATCAAACCTCATCTGGGTCCATGTGGATACTTTTGCATCCTAAGATCCGCATGTAGGTGGAGTTTCTCTCCTCGTGACAAAACCTGCTAACGTTCGTATCGGACAAATTCATGGCATAGATATATTTATTTAGTTTGCCGTGACCTGTTAGAGCTCTTACAGTGACCCCAAGTTGATTGCGAATTTAATGCGAGATTAATTAGTTCACTCTACCGTTTTTCCGAATAGCCTATGACCAGAGCTTTCGCATGTGTGAGTCCAGGCAACTTGTGCCCCATATCTTTACTTTAGCTCTTTGCCCAAAGTTTTATTTTGCTTAGTGCAAGCTTTTTGTTATCGCACGGAATTGTTCGAATCCCATGCTGGGCTTTGATGCAACCTCTTTTGCTAGTTCGTCGGCCACTTCATTGCCCTCGAACCCTTCAGGTCCTGGTATCCAACTTAAGAGTGACATTATTTGTCCTTCCCAGGGCTTTTGTACACAGTCCATGGTATGTTTTTATTTAACCACCAATAGACAGTCTATGGCTACTTTCGGTCTAAGGCCTTCCTGCCAGACGATAGCAGGATCCCAGCGCAATTTTCATCTTCTGGGTAATATATTCTAGGATAGGTTTTGGTCATCGATTGGCTTTTGAACTGAATGCTCGGCAAAGAATTCACACCTAGGAATGGATGGCGGTAAGGAGCCGCCATCTTTCAGGCAAGAGTTCGCACGTCGTGTTCATGCTCGGAGCATGCATGGTGGGCCACGTTCTTAGTGATTTTAATTCGGCAATTTGTCCACCCTCTGCTTAGCAGAAAAGTGAAAAAGGCTCTGGAAAACCGGAATCAGGGAATTTTATTTTTTTATTCGCTAGACACCCTGACATTATATGGTATTTTGAGGATTTTGATCTTTCAATCGCAGAACTAATTTTACACGAAAGCACAACAGTTTGGCTGTCACAGTGTGACGTTGATCTGCCACGAAACTTGCTTTAAGCACATTTCGTTCATGGCATGTTTTGACATTCGACTTGTATCATTGATTTAGATCTCGGCTTTCAATGGTGTTTTTTCACAGCTTTCACATTGTTTATTCTGCTTGTACTGGGTGGGTCAAGTCATGACAGGACTTTAATAGAATCCTGAGGCAGAATTTCGGCCAGTGTTTAATCTCGAGATTATTGTGGCGGCATGCTTTGTAAGCATACCGCACACACACGTGTATAGGTGTTTCCCCCCGCCTCAGTCCACGTGCGCTGCGACGCGCGCCCGCATTTATTCAGTGAACATACGCCCTTCTACCAGAACGCACGCGTTTCACTCCGGCCTAGCGAGTCGTCATTTCATTCCGCTAAATTATCAACAAGTCACTGGTCTGCTCGTTTACCGGATATAACAGCACCGGATTATTTTTCTGAGGTTATTTAAAAGAAAAGTTGTACATAATAAACCCAGGACAATCGAGCAGCTGAAGGCGAACTGAAAAGCGGTTGCTAATTCCTCATGTTCTGAGTAAAGTAATAAGAAGTACTCTCGAAAGAGCCCATCTTCGTAAGGCCTTAAATGGTGTTCATTTACGTGATGTAATAGTTAAAATCTAAATTAAAAATATTTCCATGAGTTTTATTTTATTATCTAATATCTATTGAAGATTAATAAAATAAAAAAGTGATAAGCAGTTGCAACCCCTTAGTGACTTATGCCCCACCCTGTACAAAGACGGCACTGGTGAAAGAGGTTTGTCAAAATTCGACTGTCTTACCTCAAATAATTAACTTTAATGAAACAACTGTTTTCTCCGCCTTCATATTTTTATTTAAATAATACGATTATATAAGATAATAAATTAAAAGGCCAGCATTTCGAAACATTCGTCGGTAATATAAAATTCTAAACAGACTGATAATCATATAAAAGACAATAGCCGGACTCGCGGACTCGCATAACCAACCCAACAACATCCACATCTATAAAAAGCATCTCTTTATAAAAACTGGGAGCGGACTCCCGCACCTTCAGTCGCGAGGCCGGGACGCGCGACCGCGCCGCCCGCGCGTCCCGCCGCCCGCGCGCTCACAAATAATAACTTTAAATCTATCGTACACTTATAGAAAATCACAAAATCCAAGCGGAAATAATAGGAATAGTAAGTGTCGCGAGCTAGGCGACGAGGTCGGGCAGCAGCGCGGCGTCGGGCGCGGGCGCGTCGCCCGAGCCGTTGGTGAGCGTCTGCGGCGGCGGCGGCGCGTCGAGCGCGCCCTCCGCGACCGGCGCCGGCGCAGTCTTCAGCGGCATCTTCACCGCCGTCGGCTTGGCGTAGCCCTGCGACACACACGCCCACACTCAACACCGCCACCTCGACCGCTCTCAGGGAAACGTATCACCGGTGAATTGACAAAAAAAAAATTGCATGAAAATGCCATGGATGCATTTTAGGTGACAAAAAAAATTTCAATGATTGAGGATTAATTGAAAAAAAAAAAAACGAATCATCAGTCTGCATTTTCCCGCTTGTTTCGGGTCGCTTGCACCATGTATGGGTTCTTTCATTAGGTTTTTCATCTCTCATCTCTCAACACTTAATTTAAAATTCTACATGTAAAAATATTCACAATCAGTAAGCTGTTAAGAGTTGAAGATAATTATAAAAAAAATTAGATAAACTTGAATGCACGCAGAATAAGGTGAAAGTGCTTTGTAAAGGTCCATAATCGAAGAGCATGCATGCTATGATGTTGCAGAACAATAAAATAGAAATATGGTAGCTGGCTTAATCTCCACTGGCAAATAACAACAACATCCAAGTTGTGCCAACACATTATTAAAAACGTCACATTTTATTTTAAAACTATTTGAATCAAATTTGTTTCACAAAAAGTGACATGTTTACTCATAAGATGACATGATTTGAAGGTACAGTGGGCAAATGACCAAAGCCCCGGAAATGAGTTCAAACAAAAAATTTACAGACTTTTGACTTCTGGCAACACTTTTAGGGGGGACTATACATACAATAATGATTTAATTAAAGCATCTTTTATATTCAACAACCCCACAAAGAAAACCTAGGAAGATTCGACTTCGTTCATTTTGACTTTCAATCTGAAGTGGTAAGTTGTCTTCCAAGGTACACACCTTGGTGGTGGCGGTGGAGCGCGGCGGCGCCGCCTTGCCCGAGAGCCGCCGGTTGGCGAGGTCCTTGCCGGTCTTGTCGAGCGCGGGGGCTCCGGCCGGCCTCGCCGCCGCCGTCGTCCGCGCCGCTGGAGCCCTACGTACACACACACACACCATTACTAACGGATAAGAAGGTACACAATACATAGTGGCGCAAGGGTGGCCGACATAAATCACAACCGAAGGCATGTCAAGTTAAATAATAAATCAGAGCCCTTCATTAAGATTGCAGCAAAAGTCCGAAGAATGAAAAGTTACTTTGGAGGCGCAAAACATCATCACTGGTGCATTTCTCATTCCTGAGTACCGATATTCGATCTCAATCAAGAAATGCTACCAGCACTGTTGAGCAGCCTTCTTAGACATCAATCGGGCATTCAAAAGCATTTGGCACAAAGGCCTCCTGTGCGTATTAAATAAAAATCTTCCTCACAACTTTTATACCCTGCTGGAATCGTATTTGGAATATTTCAAGTTCAGAATTCCATGAATAAAGAGATCATATCCCACAAGGATCAGTCTAGAATCCAGTGCTGTATGTTCTATTCACTGCATATCTACCAAATACCACGGTATTGAGTAAAAGGTAAATCCTGATAAGGCCCCTACAAAAACTACAGATCCATCTGAAACATTTGGTTGGAGGATACAGAAATGAATAATTAAAACAAGTGTGTCAAAATATACCCATCTTACCTAAACGGAAACTGCCCTCCTGTCAAAATAGACATCAAAACTTTACCACACTGCAATTCAAGTAGATACCTCGGTATACACATTGACAGGCGCCATTTGAACATGGCATATCCACATACAGAAAAACGAAATGGATTACACTCTTGCTTCGAATCTTTCCTACTATTACTAAGAAGGCAGGCACACTAGACTGTTGTAAAATAACAAACCACTAGTCTATAAGTTTTTCTCGATCTGGACATACGGAGTAGAGCTCTGGGAAACAGACAGCAATTTGGAAATCCTACACTCTCACAATAATGTAATCCGCACAATCACAAACGCCCCATGGTTCGTGAAAATAACAGAATGGAATAAATACCTGCTAAATAATACCTTGAAACATTACTCTTAAAGACTAACGCAACATGTCAAACAAGCTGGCTGCAGCTCTCACTGATACTTCAGATAATTTCAGGTAACGGTTACATAACCTAACCTAACCTAATCCACACAACTATCTTGAACACACATAGGAGGGTCCCTATTTCGTTCTTGTCCCAAAAACACTCAAAACCTGCTTATAGTGATGCAATGAATACAGATGATCTACAATAAGAAAAACAAATATAGTTTTTTTTAATTTTAGCTTCTTTAGGAATTCATAGACTAGGAAGTCGCGACAAAAATGGTCACGATAACATAAATGGCTGAAGCTGGGTTCACAGGATACAGTCCAAACCTCTGAAGCTAAATGTGTAAAGTTGCTCAACTTGCAGCAATCTCTGTTGACTTCGTCGTCACGGCAACATCCAGCAATCTCCGGCAACATGATTTATAGACAAGTATGAAACCATTCATGGACCAATTAATTTCCCGCATGTGGCGAGCAAGTGCACGATTAGGTGGCATTCGATAAACAACTCAACGAGGACACGAAAAGTATGGAGCGATGTGGAGCAATATCGCTCCATATAGCTGGGATAATTGCCGAAAATGTATTGGGGTTGCTCTATATTGCTCCACTATATTTGGCAATAGTTGCTCAGCAATTAATTGCCTCAAAACCGGCCAAGTGCGAGTCGGACTCGCACACGAAGGGTTCCGTACCATCGTACAAGTCTTAACACAAAAAATTTAGTTTTTTGTATGGGAGACCCACCTTGAATTTTTATTATTTTTCAATTTTACTTATTTATTGTTATAGCAGCAAAACAAATACACATTCTGTGAAAATTTTAGCTGCCTACCTGTTACGGTTAATGAGATACAGCCCTATGAGAGACGGACGGACGGACAGACAGCGGTGGCTTAGTAATAGGGTTCCGTTTTCACCCTTTGGGTACGGAACTCTAAAAAGGTACCTTTAGTAATACGAAAACTGAACAATTGTTGGTTGCATTTTGTAGTTATAGGCGACTAGCAGCCCGTCCCGGCTATGCACGGGCATAATATAATTGAAAAAATATTATTTTGACAAATAAACCCCTTATTACGTAGAGTTCCTAATAAAAGAGCATATACCTACATTTAAATATTTGAAATAAAAATAACAAAATTTGTGGATATATTTTTTTGTATTTTTTTTCTTTTTTTGTATTTTTTACTTTTATGTATTTTTCATAATATGAATTATTGTAAAAAGGTCATAACCACAAAACAAAGCCATTAAATAAATAATTTAATGAGTTAAAGCCAGGAATTAAACATTATTTGTTGTTTGTTTTATTTTTCACTAAATAATTAGCTTAACTGTTATTATGATACTGTTAAGATTACCGCGGTCGTTAGACATGTTTGAAAAATGTTACGGCTTTTGAGAATGTCTTTGGAGAATGTATCTTCCTGCCGCTTGAAAAGCCGTAACATTTTTCAAACATGTTTAACTGTTATTAGCTACCTACAACTACTACTATAACCTATAACTATAAAGTATTTAATCGAAAATCATAAAAACTCTTTAAATCACTAATTTATTAGGATAACTAAATGTACAACATATAATAACTTTTTGAATCCGTTTAGTTACCTACTAAACTAATTATCATGAAGTGACAAAATATTATCTAGCGACAATTTCTTAAATTCCGCACATGGCTGCTGCGTAGGGAGCCCCCCTGTACCTCTGAGTGACGCCTACAAACTCTAAAACGCATAGTTGGCCGAGCGGAGTTTTTTCTAATTTTTAAACTCATGATATCTTTCGAATGAAATGTCCGAATCAAATAATTCAAAAAGTAATATAAAGGTATTGAAACAGTCTTAAATAATAATTTATTTATTTTGATGAGGATTAATATCTAGGTACAAATAAAGAGCCTTTTCTAGCGGCGGTATTTAAATATTTATTTTAAAATAAATGCACACTTATTGTGTCATAACTATAATAGTTAGATGTATGCTGTCGCGACATTTTTTGTAGATAATAATGTGTTCTATAAAATTGTAGTACATCATTTTGTTCTAGCGTGAATAGTTTTCGCAGCGCACGCGACATAGCCTATGTCCGTCGGATAGACTGTAGCTTTCCAACGGTGAAATAATTTTTCAAATCCGTTCAGTAGTTTCAGAGCCTATTCGGTTCATATAAACAAACAATCAAACCTTTCCTCTTTATATAATAGTTAGAGTATAGATTAAGGTTACTGATATAGGTTTAAGTATATTTAAGTATGCAATTAAAAAAACGACTGGTTATAGTTTTATAATAAATAGATAGCAATATGTACAGACAATCAGTATATTAATCAGCAGGCATACCAACATCTATTTTGTGTAGACAATCCAGGTAAAGCAACCACTTGGCGCAGGCAGACTAACATATTTAGACTAGCATATTTATCAGAGGGTTGGTCTTTAACTTGCGAACCCAGATTTCAGCCATTTACCTTATCGTGACCTGCCGGAATATTATTAGCTCTATTGCATTTTATTTAAATAGTACTCTGCTTGACTTTTGTGTGGAGGTCATATTGTGATATTCTGGTCAGTCCTGAGCTGGCTTATCAGCCCTACGAGTTATGACGTTGACTATTGGGACATCCTGCAATATGGTACCCTTCCACGAATTTACTTACTTGGCTTGCGTGGCTGCGGTGGTGGCGGCGGTGGGACGCGGCGCGGCGGGGCGGGACGCGGGGCGCGCGGCGGCGGCGACGGGGCGCGGGGCCGGCTTGGGCGCAGCTGCCGCCGCGGGGGGCTTCGCCGGCGGCACCGCGCCCGGCACCGGCCTCCTGATGGGCGGGCGGGCCTCCCCATTGGTGAGAGGCTTCACTTCGGTCTTGGCCGCGGCCGGTTTGGGCTTCGGGGCGGCGGCGCCGGCGGTGGCGGGGCGCGCGGCGGGCGCGCGCGCGGGGGCAGGGCGCGTGGGCGCCGGCGCGGTGGCGGGCGCGGCAGCGCGCGGCGCGGGCGCGGTTCGGGCCGACGTCGGCGCAGACTTTGCGGGCGCAGGGCGAGCCGCTGGAGCCTTGACGGCGAGCGCGGGCTTGGCTGCCGCCGCCGCCGCTGGTCTCGCGGCCGCCGCGGGCCTCGCCGCCGGCGTCGGAGGTTTCGAGGGCGGCGTCGCGGTTAGTTTCGTCGCTGTAGTTTTCGTCGCGGACACCCTGGGCGTGGCCACCTTGCCGGCGGACGCGAGGGGCGTTGCCGCGGAGGTTGGCGTTTTCTTTAATGTCGTTGTGCTCGTCTTGGACACGGGAGTCTTCGTTGTAGATTTCGTTGGCGAAATGGGAGTTTTCGCCGCGGTAGTCGACTTCTTTGTCGATGCCGGGGTCTTCGTCTTGGAAGCGCCGACGACGGCTGCCGTTGCAGCGGCGGCGGCGACGGCCGCGGCCGCTCCCGCTGCTGCTGGAGCGACTTTATCTCGCTCGGAATGTGCGGGAACCTCCGATTCGGGTTGCGCGGGTGCTTCTGATTTCTGTTGTGTGATATTTGTTGCCGGTGAAACGGATATTTCTAATTCGGGTTGGATAGCTTCAATTTGGGAGGGCACTTCTTGTTTTTCTTGTGTCGGTTGCTTACTTTCAACATGTGAGAGTACGTCCAGGTCAATCTGAGAGTGCACTTCGGGTTCAAAGTGTCTCGATAATTCTTTTTCGACTATTTCTGGTTCAACTCGCTGGAGCACCTGTTGAACATTTGACTCAATTTCGGACTTTGTAGGTTCCATTTGCGAGTGCCGTTCTGTTTCTTTTTGTTCCTGTTCAGCATTTGTCGAGAACTCTGGTTCGAGTTGCGCTAGCACCTCAGGTTCAATCTGCGACGGGAGCTCAAATTCGTGCCTCAACATGGTTTCAGATTTAGGTTCGAGGTGGGCTAGGAGCTCGGCTTGTGGCGACTCCGGGCGCAGGTCGGCTCGCGGCTCGAGCTGGGTGCGGGAGGTGTCGGCGGCGATGGGCGTGTCGAGCACCTCGCTCTGCAGGAGGAAGTCGGCGGCGGGGGTCGGCGGGGGGGTCGCAGCGCCCCGCACGATCTCGCTCGTCACCGGGATGCAGATCTCCTGCGCCTGCGCGAGCACTTCGGGCTCGGGGCTGCGCGCCTCCACCTCGGTTTCCGCCACTAGCGAGTCGGGGGTGCGCCCCGCCCGCTCGGGAACGAGTGCCGCCTCGGCAGGCAGTTCCGACGTGAGATCCTCGAGCCTCTGACGGGGTTGGGGCGAGGGGGTGGGCGCCGGCGAGGGCGAGGCGACCGGGGAGGGCGCACCTCGCTCGGGCTGGGGGGAGGGCGCATCGAGCTCGGGCTGCGGGGAGGGCACACCTCGCTCGGGCTGAGGGGAAGGCGAGCCTAGCTCAGGTTGCGGGGAGGATGCTTCCAGCTCGGGCTGCGGAGAGGATGCATATAGTTGGGGCTGCGGGGAAGACGAGCCGAGGACGGGTTGCGGGGAGAGCGAGCCGAGCTCAGGTTGTGGGGAGGGCACACATCGTTCGGGCTGCGGAGAAGGCGAGCCCAGCTCGGGTTGCGGGGAAGGCGAGCCTAGCTCGGGATGCGGTGATGGCGCCGGTGAGTGCTCCTCGGACCGGATATTTTCGACAGCCTCGGTCTGGTTTAGGTGGATTTGTATATCACAGCTAATTAAATCGTCATTTACTAGTTCGAGTTCCTTTTCAATCTCAGGCCTGTTCAGATTGAGAACATCTAAGTTCTGGGCAACATCAGCTCGGTCTGTAAAGTCCCCATTCTCTTTAAGAACCGGATGTTCAGGTCCTTTGCTCGGCGAAATAAACTCTTCGATGAGATCGTGATCTATCGTCTCCGTTAAGAAATTGCGTTCGAAGTTGGCGCGCGAGTCCGCATCTGAAACGAGGTTGTCTCCGAAGGGGCTCGCGGATCGCGGCTCTTGTTGGTGAGCGTCGTGCACTTGTTGGTGGATGTCGTCGAGGAAGGGGTTGTGTTGCGCGGCGCTGGCCGGTGACGCGGGACACTCGGGCTTGCCGTGCGGCGTCTCCGGGATCTGCTCGAAGAGGAGCTTGTGCGACTCGGGTGTGTCGGTGTGCGGGTGTGCGGCGGCGGCGGCGTGCGGGGCGGAGGCACGGAAGGCCGCGTCGTCGTAGCCGTAGAGGTTCTCCTTGTCGGAGGAGGGCGTGTCGAGCTCCTCGTCGCTGTCGGGCAGCGGCTGCACGGCGTTGAGGTCGACGCGCTCTCCGTAGAAACTCATGCTCATGGGGTCGCGCTCCTTGCTCTGGAGCCGCTCCAGCAGTGCCGCGTCCACCTCCTCCGCCACCTCCGATGCCGTCTCCACCGAGCCCACCTGCAATGCGATCAAGGAAACAATAAAAAAAACATCTGGCAGAAATCGGATAAAAAAGTGTAAATATATAAAAAAAAAAAAAGATTTAAAATTAAGACAGATCAAATATCACTGAGAATTTTCAAGTTAATGAGAAATATGAATGTCGTAACCATTTAAACACTTAAATATCCAAGCATTATAGTAACTATGAAAGCCTAATAAAACAATAATGTCGCAAAACACAGTAAAATATGTGCAAAAATCCCAGGGATTTATTAAACTTTTGATTGCTTAGAGAGCAAATTTAAGGCCATAAAAATCATGCACATTTCAAAGAATACAATAATTCTTAGTTATGGGTATAGAGCCAGTGGCAAAATATGATGGCTAGACGTCGCACCACTGGTCTACCGAGGCTTAGATAAAACACGCACATGTTGAGAAATCCAACAGCGAGTGATGTCAGTTCTGACGAATTTTTTGAACTACACTCGAGGATCAAAACAAGGACACTTCGTCTGTAAAACTAATAGAATGACTAATCATACAATATAAGCTCCTTATCTTGCATGCGATTCATAACACAATGCACGATTATTATCATTCCAAAAATAGCAATTGAGTTGGTATAGTACACTTAAAAATATCTTTGTGTGAAGAATTTATCGAGTTGCGAAGAAATAAAAGGAAAATGTCGAATGCACGTTTCTAAATAGAACAAACTGAAGAAGTGTACAAATATTTATTATTGTTTTAAAAATATTTACAATCAACAGACGACATTCTTTTCAAGCGATCAAGGAATGTGATGTTTTTTTGGTTCCCTTTTGCATATATTTGTTCTCAGGTCCCTGTCATGACACTTAGGTCTTTTGAAAAAACGCAATTATTGTTAATAATGCGTTGGCGTCGCCACCTCGCTGCGCTGCACGGAGCGCCGCGTGCAGGGCTCGCGGCCGGAGGAGCCCTTCAACGTGACCATTCGCAATTTTCCGGTAACATATTTTTTTTTACGCCACTCTCACAGACCGATGTTACCTTTGATGTAGTTTTAATTTTAAATAGCGGTGTGTAGTCCCCGGTGCGAGACAATAGCTTGCCCTTCCAAGCGGCAGCAGTGCTCAGTAATAAGAATATTAAAAAATAAATACAATTGGTTCATTGGTCAAAATTTTAAATTTAACCTTTTTTTATGCAACCTGACATGGATGGCTAATACCACACAACTACCGTTATGATATTAACCCATTACACCACATTCTCGAAGGAATTAGGTGCCATGCCAGGACCTTCTCTTTATGATCAAGGCTACATTGAACTGCAATTTGGAAAAATTTTCATTGCCGCCGCTTCGACCATCTTTTCATCCAATGCGTACCCCGGCGGGATTAAACCCTACCACCTAGTAGGGGAATATAACCTACCGCCTATAGTTTTACATGGATTCCGAACCATGGAGCAGCTCGCATTCGTGACGAAATGCACTTATTCAACTCAGAAAGAGAAGAAAGTGGTGCATGATCGGGGCGAGGTTTTGAACCCAGATCTCCAGCACACAGCGGCTACACGCCGCGCACTCCAACAGAAATCATCCAACATTTCCAAAATAAAATGCTACGCATAGTAACAAATGCTCCCTGATTTGTACCAAACGACTTGCTATATCATGACCTGAATATGCCAAATGTCAAACAAGAGATAGAGAGCCAGATAAAATCATATAAAGAGAGAACCACAAAACAACAACCTTCAGGCAAAAAATCTGACGAATGTCACATCGGAATGTCGCTCGTCGACTGAAGAGAAAGATTCCCCAGAATGAAACCCGTGCAGGTTAGAAGAATGTTGCAGAAGTGCGTGGGTCTTGCACGCGAGTGAGTGGTGAGTGGTAAGAGTTGAGGCGAGGCGCGGGTGCTGGGTGCAGCGTACCTGAATGTTGCAGAAGTGCGTGGTGTCGCGCTGCACACGCTGCAGGTCGTGCAGCAGCTGCTCCGGCGCGAGCTCCTCGAGCTGCAGCTTGCTGTTGCCGTTCAGTTCCAGCTTCTCCGTCGTCGTCACCTGCGACACCAAACACACCGTCACCACCTCAACACCGTCACCAGGTCGCGCGTGCACCTTGCATTACAACTTGCAACAACACTGCCACTATTTGCGCATTCCTTTAAATATAAACAGCAGTTATGCACAGTAAACCTGCTCCCCTGAGCACGCTTATCAATGAAATAACATAAATGCCATGACTACTTATCGGTACTGAGAAGTCATAACATTTTTATCACAAAAAGAGCCGTCCACAGTGGAACTTCACGAAAAAGTTATTTCACAAGTTCCTAAGACTCGACGTGCAAGAGGTGATTTTTAATCAGAATCAAGCACAATATGTAGTTATTCAATTTGCGGTTCTTTTCTGTTTTTAGTGGTCCGTTCCTCAAAAGAAAAAAAGAGCTCTTGCAGGATCACTTCGTTTTAGGGCCGTCTAGCTATCACGGGCCTTTCTCCCAGGAACGCGTACAGGGGTATAAGTTGAAATTAATATTAAATTCTTAGGTTTCTATCGGTAGGTTGTTATGATACGTCCAAGCAATCACAATAAAAAAAGACTGCATATTTGACATTTGCAAATAAATCAAAACTTTTAGAGTACTTCCCATTGTCATAGAATCGGATAGCAATTTAGCCAGAAGGAAGAGCAATTTGTAGTAATATAAAAAGCCCGTGATGGACGAATTATCGACATACAAATTTAATTACACACAATACAAATTAACTACCCTCGGTGTATGAGTCGACTCGCACTTGTACAGTTTTTTTAAGTTGGCTTTATGCTACGTGTAGAAGTCTGTCTACTGTTATCGGTATAACAAGTATGACATATCTTCACAAAATGTTCTGCAACATTTAGGTGCTAGATAAGAAATATATTTTTGTCCTTTTTTTGGCCTCAATCAATTATCAAAATAATACGGCTTCAAGAACCTATGCATTTTTGTTTGTTAAAACCGATTATGGTAAGTAAAACATTGCTTACCAACATTAAATATAGACAGGGAACGTCCACGAAAATGGCCACGTGACTGGTTTTTATGATAACCTTAAAATTAAATCCTTCTCTTGATATATGTGTACTATATATGTGAATAACAATAACATGTTTTTAGGCGGTGGTAAACATTTTACAAGTAAACTAAGGTCTTTGCGGTGATTGATTGACTGACTGACCGTCTTAATGATAAAATATGATAAATCCGATTACACTTTCTATCTCATTAATTCCAGGGTATCCAATGACATCTACATTGAAACATTGTAATCAGATTTTGAAAATAATCAGAAAAATATTTTGGTCTCGACAATTCATCAGAAGGAGAATTCGAATCTGCGACGTTTGGATTACATGCCCAGTGCTCTACCGCTGAGCCGAGCTATCCCTGTTGAGCTAAATATCAATTATTAAATTAGCCATTGAATATTCAAATTTAAGTTATATTCATAGATATTTATTTATTTATAGGCTTACATACAGGATTGAATCACATTAAAAACAACAACAACATGTTTATTAACAAAAGTTTATGAAACATCCCACGAGTAGTAATCACAGCATATGCTAGCAGTATTTAAAATGAACAAAATACACAAAACAAATATATCAATATTAAAACAGCAAGGAAAATTAAAATGAAGTTTACAATAAAGAAGTAACAATAAACGACAAAACTGATGCATTTGAGTGAATTTTAAAGAAAGAAGAAGAATGAAAGAGTATGTGAGTGCGTGGTGCGGTGTACTGACATGGTGGCCGTGGCCGTTGAGCAGATCGTCGAGCAGCAGGTCAGCGGGGCGCTCGGTCGCCTCGCACTCGAAGTGTCGCTCGCTCGCCGGCAGCTCGACGTCGTCCATGCTGAGCGGCTTGCGCGGCGACTCGGCGATGACGCGCTCGGCGAGCAGCGCGCCGCCCAGCGGCGACGGCGACTCGCCGCCCGTCGGCACGAACACCGGCGCCTCCGGGTTCAGCGGCGAGCTGTTCATCTCCGAGCTGTCCTCCTCGTCCGCCTCCCACGCGCCCTCCCGACTCGCCGGCGACTGCTGCACACCAACTCATACGTTACTCATACAACTATTCCAATTATACCTCCTCGCTAAATGAATTCGCTTTTGTTGAACTGACACATTTCTTTTTGTCCTTTTCATTGAAATCAGTCGCTATGGCAGAACATTCTGCAATGGGCAAGAAAACTGCTTATTTATCACGACAGGTGGTGTCTAAGAGAGCTCACCTCAAAGATCTGTCAAAGCTGTTAGATACCATACAAAATAAAACAGAATAGATTTGAAAAAAATATTTACTCAGTCTATGTAATTGAAATGAGTCAACTTTCTCCATGCTATTCCGAAAATAAATTGTTCTTAATTATGCTAATGAAAAGAAGTTGTGGGACATTAAATATCGCAAAAACATAACCTAGGTATAATATTTCGTTTCATACTTTGTGCTGGGCAATGATGAATGACATTTAAATTTATTTGAAGACAAACAAAAGCTCTTCTTTTCCTCTAAACTATTCTAACTGCATCATGCAGCACATCTTTCATCTAAAAACTCGTAAATCAAACTTGACAGGAATGACAGTGTTGACGTTGTTTAAGGTTGCATCTACCTATTTCGCCACCTGCCGTATACACATCATTTTGAATTCTCATACAGTCCCTCCTCCAGTAATCAATGCCTCCTACTAACACAGTGTTCAGGATTATAGATACATTCATTTAACGCTTTATCCGCATTGTGTAAATCCGCCATCCCTATTACTTCGGTATTCATAGCTGTCAAAAAATACTACTAGTAAAGGCTGTTACTCGAATATATTATGAATTAAACAAAACAAAACGCATGCATAGTCTTACAAGTATTCTCTGGTGTAAAAGCCACCGTCAACTTAACAACCTATGTTGGGTGTGTAAAGCCCTCGTCATGTTTGATACAGACATTACTTCAGACTGGAACAAAAATCAGGCAAAGTGCACTTCTTCCCATGGATATTGCAAGAGGTGACTAAGGGATTCAACGTTGGTGGTTAAGTTTCCACGTAGAACCCTGCTAAAAGAAATATTGAAATAAAATGTAATAGGCAGTTATAATATCGGCTTTAAGTATTTTTTCCTAATTCTCATAGTTTCGGATTTGGCCATGAACAG
This sequence comes from Incurvaria masculella, assembly GCA_946894095.1. NCBI lineage: Eukaryota > Metazoa > Arthropoda > Insecta > Lepidoptera > Incurvariidae > Incurvaria > Incurvaria masculella. The sequence goes on from OX335647.2 coordinate 23,724,383, forward strand.
TATTAAACATTTAGATAGCTGTCGAAACATTTTTAAAGAAAAACGATTGTTAACACTAACTTCAATTTACATTTTAGAGCTGTGCTGTTTTGTCAAACAATATCCATGTTATTTTAATGTAGTCAAAGATGTCACTAAATGCAATACACGGCAGAATACAGCTGGAAATCTATATAAATTGCCCATGCGTACCACGTTGGTAGCAAAAAGTACAACTCAGTCCGCTATTTCAATTTATAATAAATTATCGGAAGATTTAAAAGAAATTGAAAACGTAAAAAATATTAAAAACAAACTCAAGCAATGGCTTTTGACAAAAATGTATTATAATATAGAGGAATTTATAAAAGAAAAGAAGGGTTAAGATATTGAGATTTTTTTTTTTTAATCTAAATTGTACTGTCACTGTTTACTTTCGTGTTTCAATGTAACTTTATGTATTGTTTTTCTCAAATATTGCCACACCTATGTCTAGGTACCATTTTTAAAACAGAGTTAGTCACTGTACCATTATGTTCTTGCTGTACACTGCACTAAAATGTTTATGCAATAAAATATTTTGAATTTGAATTTGAAGACACAAACTGGCATTTTACAAAACAGCGTGTCACGTGCGCGCAAACGACCAACTGGCTGCTTGTTATAATCGAAGCAAATTATTGGTGATGCCAGGAGCCAGGTTGCCCAGCAATGCTATAAGCAGGTAGGTACTAAGTTACGTTAAAACATTGTGATTAACAATCAGTAAATTGTGTTTAGTGAAAACCATGATTTATGTAAAGTGAGGCACATTTTATTGTTTTGTTTATTCATCATCCATATGTAGTTTCATGTAGTCAACTACACACGGATTTCTCATATTTTGTCATTAGCCAGTTCAACATTCATAGTGAAAGAACAACTGACAAGAAACTTCACTGGAAATGTTTTCAACGTCCTCTTAGTCAAAAGCGTTTGCCACTGCTTATAGACATAGCTGTAAGCAGTGGCAAACACTTTGTAAAGTTAGAACAAGTGGATGTTGAAAAAATTTCGATAGTTTGTTGAAATGGCTAAGAACAAAATATAACAAATCGGAGTGCAATGTACTACATATGAACGATGAATAAACAATAAACAATTCCAATAAAAAAAATCAACTACATTGTATCAGTTTTAGTATTTACTTTTCAATCTCATCTTCTTCATCATCTTCAGGTTTTAATTTCGAAGAAAGATGTAGTGAATATTGTGATGATAGATAGAACAACTCCTTACACACACAGTAGTTTAAAACCTTTAAAATTGGCTGCACCTAGTGTAAAGTGCTGCTTATAATAAGCGCAATTTAACATTGATACTGTGGTGAATCAAACAATCCAAAAGGATGCTCTGTATTCATTAGATGCAAATGAAACCTTCTCTGTATGTCTCTGGACTTGCCTGTGTTACTTATTAATGTTGTGAAAGAAACATATGGTAAGTAGATATTAGAAAAACAAATGGTTTGCTTTCCAATAGAGCATGGTTTCTTAACATAGGGTCCATGGACCCCTTGGGGGTGAGTGGCATCAGTGCTGTCTGACCAACCGTACACGGTCAACTGGCCGGTTCCGCAGCTCCTGTGAACAGTATAGCACTATACATACTCCCCAAACATTTGGCTAACCTCCACACGGGTTGCACAGAGAGGGAGGGAGGGAGGGAGGGACAAGGGACTCACGTGGTGGTGTAGGGGCGAGTGCGGCAGTGGTGACTGCGGCGGCGTCGACTGCGGCTCGCCCTGTTTGTTTTCGCCCTTGAAGTAGTTCCACTCGTCCTCGGAGTCGTCGCCGCTCTCCGCTACATTCTCCGGCGGCGGTGGCGCGGCCCGACTCTCATGCACTGCACACACAAACACACACACACGTCACGTCGCGTCTCGCACCCCACGACCCCTCGACCACACCCGCGCCGCGCCCAACAGGTGCCCGTCCGGCTGTTGATTCTGACTATTTTGACAAAACGAGGCGACAGCACGTGCAAAATTATAGGGATGACGACAGCGGGCGTGTCACCGCACAGGCAGCGGCCAAGCGAACCGCACTGACCGGCTCGTGACAACACGTCGCACCGGCCGGCGAACGTCCTCGTCGTGTCGGCTCGGCGACCTCGCTCCTCAGGGCATGGAAGGAACCCCCGACACTCGATTGATCCCCCAGGCCGCAGCGGCGGCGGAGCACGGCGGGCGGGCAGCGACGGGAGACGGGCGTCTAATTTCGGAACGGCGGCGTAACAATCGGATCAGAAATAACCTTACACGAGTGCACTGGAGAATGCGAGCACCAACTCCGTAGATACCTTTGCTAGCCAAAAGGTTTCACCCTAAACAACAAACGAGTCGTTTCCGGTCGATGATCGCACAGCTGAGCAGGAGAGACGCGAGCAATGCGCGGCGCAGAAAGCCGGCGAGATAGCGCGGGACGCCCGACACACGCTCTCCGAAGCGAGCAAAAACCGACTGACGGAACGGGCGTGCGCGGGTAGAGGGGAGCGCGACAGCGAGAGGCGGGCGCGGCGCAGCTGTCGGGAGCCCCACTGCCCCGCTCTGCGCCGCGCCGCCGCCGCGCCGACCGCCAGCAAATCGTCTTGCTCGTTGCTAAATGCTTTTTAGGGTTCCGTACCCAAAGGGTGCCAACGGAACCCTATTACTAAGCCTCCGCTGTCCGCCGGGCACCACTGTCTTTTAAGGGTTACCACATGACAAAAAATGCCCCATTGATAGGGAAAATATTTGCAGAAAAAAATTTGAGGAAATGAAAATTACTATTTTAGGTAAATAATATTATCTATACTAATAATAAATCTGTAAGGGGTGTTCATGGAGTAAGTTGCTTTTATTTCTAAGATACTTCGTTTGTAGACTTTATGTATGATACTAAGGCTGAGATAAATAGTCGTAACAGAAACTATGACTAACGAAAAGTAGTACTTTGTGACGTCACTTTGACACATTTTGTATGGACGAAATCTCAAAGTAATGCGAAGTGACGTCACAAAGTACTACTTTTGGTTAGTCTTAGTTTCTGTTACGACTATTTATCTCAGCCTCAGACTAAATTGATGATTTTTAGAAATCAGTTATGTATGTATGTATGTATGTTCCTCCATAACTCTTAAACCGATCATCCGAATTCGATGAAACTTACTACACGTATATATAAATGTACGAAACACAGGATAGGCTATATATAATTCAGTTCCGCTTACGTTCATATATAGCTGTCATACAAACCGAAATGCCCCGAGGTGCCACCTCAGTAATCTCATCATCCTCAGTAATCAAAGTTTACCCCCCAGGTAATTCTATAAACCTTTATTTATTCATTTACTTCTTCTAAGCCACGCAACGGACTTTATGATAAGGTTTTCATTAATATAAGGAGCGATCAACGAGCAAGGATTGCGTATGTATTTTTAAAATATTTAATACAAACCTTAAGAGAAAAATTAAAACTATGTACTTGAAAATTGTAGTACTGAAGGCCTACAGAAAGTTCCACGATTCATGTAGAGCGATGACTTCGAACCACTCGCCCGATTTATTTGCGTATTTTATCAACATATACCAACTCTTGACCTTACTCTTACTAGTTGACCTGGAAAATCTTAATTCTTTTTTTTCTACTCCTACTACTACAGTTGACCCATCTACTAATAAATTCACTTGCGATACGCTTCCATTACTGGTTCCCAAGTCAGACAACCCATTTGTTTTTTCTCTCACCTCAGACGTTGATATAAGGAAAGCTATCTTATCTATAAAATCTCATGCAATTGGGCATGATGGTATGTGTCTAAAATTTTTGCTGCCTATCCTTGATTTGGTGGTACCTACAATCACAATAATTATTAATACCTCTCTCTCAACCCAGCAGGTGCCAGAATCTTGGAAAAAAGCTATTATTATACCGCTCCCCAAAGTTAGCCATCCTACTGTCGACCGTGACTACAGGCCTATTTAAATACTTCCAGTAATGTCAAAAGTTTTGGAACTAATCGTAGTCAAACAAATTTCGACGTTTCTCACAAAAAACGCTTTGCTTAAACCCTTTCAGTCCGGTTTTAGACCTGGTCATAGTACTGTCACGGCTCTGTTAAAGGTTACAGATGATTTGCGTCTCAACATTGAGAACCGAAAACTAACAGTACTAGTTTTGCTGGATTTCAGCAATGCGTTTAATACTGTAGACCATGATATTCTTATCGCTCTGCTGAAAGCTTATAATTTTTCTGAATCAGCCGTCACTTGGTTCAATACATTTCTGCGTGGCAGGCAACAATGTGTACGCGTCGATGACAATATGTCCGAATACTGTAAGCTAACGGCCGGTGTACCTCAAGGTAGCATTCTTTCACCTACCCTTTTTTCACTTTTAATTAACGCTATAGCTCTTCAATTAAAAACTTGCTATCACTTATATGCCGACGATCTCCAGCTGTACGTTGGCACCCCATCTGATGACCTAGCAAGTGCAATATCAAAATTAAACAATGATCTTACCAAAATAAATATCATTTCAAAACAGTTTGGCCTTGCGGTAAATCCCAAAAAATCGCAAGCTATGATCATAGGATCGTCACACTTCCTGACAAGAATAACCGTTGATAGCGATATTCCTCAAATTGTCTATGATGATTCCAGCATTCCTTTCGTAAATATTGCAAACAACTTAGGTATTCTGTTAGATGATCGACTGTCCTGGAAACCCCAGGTAAGGGATATCAGCCGCAAACTTTTTATCCGTTCGCACTCTCTTAAACGTTTTCAATATTTCCTGCCTATCCAGACAAAGATAATACTTGCACAATCTCTACTTCTCCCATTGCTTGATTATGCCGACACATGTTACTTGGACGTCTCGCAGGACATGCTAGATAAACTGGAACGACTACAGAACGTGTGCATTCGTTTCATTTATGGTTTACGCAAGTTTGACCATATTTCAGAATACCGAGCTAGACTGAACTGGCTTCCAATTAGATATCGAAGGGACTGTCACATTCTATTAATGTTATATCGCATTCTTCATGATCCTCATGCTCCCTCGTATCTACGTGAAAATTTTTCGTTCCTTTCAGAACATGGCCTATCCCTCCGTTCCCTTGAGTGTAAGACCTTGGCAATCCCTGAGCACCGTTCATCCTCTTACTCAAACTCATTTACAGTTCAGGCGGCCAGACTTTGGAATGAGCTGCCCGACGAAGTAAGAGCAAGTGAATCTCTAAATTCATTTAAGTGCAGAGTTAAGAACATATTTAAGCAGAAAAAAATATGTGACCTAATGTTTATTTGTATATCACATCAGTGTTTAATTATCGTTTAGAAAATTTACTGTAGTTGCGTATGTGTGTGTGTGTCTATGATTTTCGTGTATAAGTCTTTTTTTTATATAGTCTCGTTTTTTAATAGTTTTTAAGAAAATTTATTTTTTAATGTTTATTTTCTACTACTCTATACACTTTCTTTTTCGGTAGGGTTAGTTGTAAGATATTGTTTTTTAGCGATAAGCTCGCCCTTTACATTTATGTATCAAAGAGTAAATAAATAAATAAATAAACGGATAAAATTTCGGATGCGGTAACCAATTTCGATGTTAAAGGTGGCTGTGGTTCATATTCCTCATAAGACTTTGTAAAAGTAAGGAAGGTGGTAAGCGCCTTTGTTGGTTTTGAATCAATTTCTATGTAGCAGTGCCAGTGCAATAAGGGTCTGGCGAATTGCTAAATGGGAAAATGTCGATGTTCATCATTAAGGTGGCCCAACCCGGCGGGACTAACTCATTCGCGGGCACTGTACAAAACCGTGCTGTTGCGCTCTGGGACCTTCTCTGTTTCAAATAAAAAAACAGGCTCCGTGATGAGGAAGATGCAACATGTCCACAAAAAAGACAATGTGCATAGTTATTATTTGGTAAGATTTACGAAAATTTTGATTTCAAAACGATTTATAGCTAAAAGTAAACCACGGCCGCTGTTGTCAAAAATCTAACAAAAACCAAATAGATTATATATCTTGATTAAATAAGCTATGTCTGATGACTAATCTTTTTAAGATTTTCTACTTTATCATTGCGTAATAAACCACCAAAGTTATTGTATAAGACACGCGAAAAATTCGAACTTTCGGACCTTATAACTTGAAACCAAACACAATTTTACAATGCCAACGGTCATCAGACATCTAGTTCGATCAAATAAAGCTCTTTTGAGCAAAATTTGGGATCTCTGATAAGAAATATGGGCGTGATCTTCTTTCCCCATTTGTATGGGTAGTTGAGCGGGTTGGGCCACCTTAAATCATGCCATATCTGTTCAAACGATTTTGATTATTTATGGTGGATGGATACATAATCCTAGACCAGCCTTTTGGTGAGTTACTTTTTATCCAGGAAATTATTCACACCGAAATCAATCCAACACGACATTGACCCGAGCGGAGCCGGGTATCGCAGCTAGTTCAAAATATAACTTAATTTGATCTTTCATTATTTTAATAAAAACAATGGGGGTTGTAGTGAAAGTCGGGTTACTTACTACCGCTAGTTTTGTTTTCTTGAGTTCTATGAAGAAAATAAACCCCAACGTCAATCCCGGAGGTTATAACTCTGTCAAACAATATTTTTTGCCATCCCATTTAGATAAGACTTAATACAGTTTTTTTCCTTATAATCTAACAATGAGTTTTCGAGTACAACTCGCGATGGTATCAAACCAATACTACTACTACCCTTCCGGGAAAAAGGCGTGAAGGTATGTATGTATGTATGGCTAACCCAAACCACAAACATATCTTCACAAACTAATAATTACTTAACCAAAATATACACCCAGCTTAAAATGAATAAACAGTGGGTAACTTGCATTGTTATAATGGCAACACATCCCCGCACCGCAAGATGACAGTTCAAGATGGCGACAGTTTAGTTCCGATTTTGGCCACGCGCAAAAAGAGCTATGTGGCACTTCTAATATTGATATTAGTCATCACTGTCAAATCGTGGAGATTGTGGGCTTCATAAGCTATCCGATTCCAATGTGCCGATACATACTGCGACATGGTCACATCTCAATACTCAATACTCATATATTCATATAAAAATTATACAGGTCAACCATGGAGGTGAGGAAGTTATTTCTTCACCTCCATGAGGTCAACATTAATAATACAGAATAATCCCTGAAAAATATAGTAATTTAAGATTAAGATAGAAGTTTCCATACATAATCTATATGAACGCATATTAATAATAATGGCAATTGTTAAAAAAATATTTGTTTAAATGAAAGAAAAAAATTAATATATTAAAAAAAAAGCCAAAGAAATGTTATTTGCTGAGATTACACATTATCCTTACATGCATTTCAAATTTACCTTGGATTGTCATAAATTACCTCCCCGGTTGAACGAGTTGAGTGAGTGGTTAAATCTGACGTTTAGTTGCATTTCGTACCATGCTAACGGGTAAATTCAAGTTCCCTTGGCGGAGTCACGTACATAATTATTGTCGAACTTACGATTTAATTTCGGCCCAGTACGGCATCGCACACCGTAAAACCGTTCAACATATAGGTTGGGGAAAAAGTTTCTTCGCATTTTTTAAGAAAATTCAAAACATTTTTTAATATGGTTTATTTACATTTAACTAAAGTATGTAGGTGCCATTTTGTTCGATAACTTTTTGCCATCTTGTAGGTAGGGACATGATCCCATTGCTATAGAAATATTGGGACTTCTGATCAATATACCGCGACATGTGGTTTTGGCAGTCCTCTCGTGATGTTAACCTGACACTGCCTAAAGAATTCTGAAGAGACCTAAACAGGTGGAAATCTGAAGGTGCAAGGTCAGGACTATACGGCGGATGCATTAACACCTCCCAGCCAAACTCTCTTAGTTTTTGCTGAGTGGCTAAAGATGTGTGAGGTCTAGCGTTATCATGATGAAAAACCACACCCCTTCTGTTGATTAATTCCGGCCGCTTTCTCTCAACTTCTTGCTTTAATCTCATCAGTTGTTCGCAGTAGAGTTCAGAATCGATGGTCCTGCCTGGTGGTAACAGCTCATAATGAATAATGCCCTTCCAATCCCACCACACACACAGCATCACCTTGTTGCGAGTTAACCCGGGTTTCGCCACAGTCTGTGAAGCTTGACCGGCCTTTGACCACGACCTTTTTCGCACGTTCTTGTCGTACGTGATCCACTTTTCATCACCAGTTATCAGCTTCTTCAAAAATGGTTCGGTTTCATTACGTCGTAATAAAGAATCACAAATGAGTACACGGTTCATTAGGTTTATTTCAGTGAGCTCGTGAGGTACCCAAATATCGAGCTTTTTTGTGTACCCAGTTTTTTTCAAATGCGCCAAAACTGTTTTGTGGTCAATTCCTAGTTCTTCAGCTACGTCGTAACTACTGATATGCCGATCTTGCTCCACTTTTTCAAAAATGGCATCCATTTTATCCGTAATAGGGCGACCAGAGCGACGTGCATCTTTGACATCAAAATTTCCGGATTGAAAACGCTTAAACCAAATTTGTGCTACTCTCACAGACACTGCACTAGGTCCATAAACATCGCAAATTTTTTTCGCGGCTTGCGTTGCATTTTTACCTTTTTTGTAGTAAAATTTTAAAATGTATCGAATTTCTTCATTAGATTCACTCATTTTGACAGTACGAAAAACAAATGAGAATCACACATTTTCCTAATTTGAATTTGGAATTATGTTCTTTAAAATTTAAACTTTCAATGATACCAAAACCAGCCAGATACAAATAGTATAGCCAAAGAGATTGTATTACAAGTTCATACATACTATAATGCGAAAAGACTTTTTCCCCGACCTATTATATTAAACACGTCGTTTGACATTTAGCATGGTACACATTGCAACTACTTAAACGTCAGATTTAATCACTTACTTTCCTATTCACCCGGCGAGTTACTTTACCATTCACGAATATTATTTATTTATTTCTTCTTCTTAAAACATATTCTCTAAAGTACATACAATGCAAAGAAAAGTATATATAACAAACTTATATCTAATAGTCACATTTATTCAACCAGTTAACTCGTATGTATTACAGTAAGTAAGACTGCTGCCTACAGAAGAATACATTCTGATTAGGTACATATGTCATTGTATGTAATGTCCGTAGGCTTAGATGAAAAAGTCCGTAGGTGTTTATTCACTTGAAGTGTCATTAAAAAAATTCATCAGTGGAGTAATACGCTTTCTCCATCAGCAGCGGGAGCACAAATGAAATTGGACACTTGTCGAGCTAGATGGATAAGAAATTTTGTCGCGGATTTTTATCAACTGTGATATCACAAATGGGGAGCTCGATTAATTTATCGAGATCGAGTGTTAACTAGATAGAGAGTGGCAACACCCACCGTTTTGTCCACAAGAACTGTCACTTTAAACCTCCCGACCCTGGCTGTGTACGCGCAGACTGCTCCATGATATTCAGTGCAAGGAGCAAGAAATAGCGTTTTACAGAATAGCGGCAAACAAAATGCCATTTCCTACAAATCGCCTACACCTAAGTTATTTCGAATTGAATTTCGTATAGATGCACAATTGAGTACGTTTTTAATGAATTTAGATAAAAATTGCTTGGTTTAGCGCATTTGCCTTGTTAGATTAGAAGGATTGTAGTTTATCTAATGTCAATGTGACGTTAATCTCTGCACTTTTTTCGTTTTCCCGTTCAGCTGGAGCGTTGCTCTAAGCCGTCCCGCCTGATTACTTCCTATAACGGAAAGTAAAGGATGGAATGGAAACGTCTTTGCCCAAACAAACTCATCCATCTTTCGCTCTTATTACCGCTTTTCCCATGACTTTGAACCATGAAAACGTTAAGAAACGCCTGTGCCATCGCCACTACATACGCACATATTCTTAACACGAACAAACACCTCCTTCTAGGATATAACACACCCTCCCGGTGGTGATGACAAAATTATCCTCAACAAACGTCAAATTAGTAGGATTAAATTTATTTGTGCTTTCACAAATGGACAAAAATTCTTTGTCGAGATTTGTCTATGGTGTGGGTTTATTTTGACAACCTCACTCGACATAACATTGTTTATGCTATCAGTTGGCGACAAGTGTCCCGCACACAAGATAAAGACTATGTACGTAAGTTTGTCGGCCAGATAAAATTATTTGTGCTCCCGCTGCAGAAACAGTTTTAACTTGCTAGTGAAAATGTTAACCGTCCCTGAATTTTTGGGTTCTGTACCCAAAGAAAAAACTGAACCCTATTACTAAGCCTCCGCTGTCCGTCCGTCCGTCCGTCCGTCCGTCAGTCAGTCAGTCAGTCAGTCAGTCAGTCAGTCAGTCAGTCAGTCAGTCAGTCAGTCAGTCAGTCAGTCAGTCAGTCAGTCAGTCAGTCAGTCAGTCAGTCAGTCAGTCAGTCAGTCAGTCTGTCACAGGGCTGTATCTCATGAACCGTAATAGGTAGACAGCTGAAATTTTCACAGAGTGTGTATTTATTTTGCCGCTATAACAACGAATAGGTAAAATTAAAAACTAAAGGGGGGGGCCCATACAAAAAACGTGATTTTTTTGTGTTGATGGTACGAAACACTTCGTGTGCGAGTCCGACTCGCACTTGGCCGGTTTTTAATATTTTCACTCAAGTGATTGTAGTATTTGGGACCACATATGTAAACTGACATTTCCGATCTTGTAAGCCGACGACTTACGTTCTTTAACAAGTGTCTGTGTCTGGTGTCAAAGGCGTGATTAGCCCCGCTGGTCTCGTACAAGTCGATGTTTCGCTTTACAAATGATCTCCGCGATGTACACACTGGGGAGTGTTATAATTTGATCTAACGCAGACTCCTCGTTCGTCGTTAAAAATTGTTTGAAATTAGAACATTAATAATTACAGTGCTCTTACATGTGATGTGATGTTCTATGTGTTTGGATATTCACATGTTCACAACATTTTTTGCATATTTTCACCGCTCAGATCGGCATTTCGACAAAAAGCTAGAACGATGCGCTCGCGCCGCGTGTTACAGTAGCGTAGCACGATATGCCCGGCCTGCGGCTTGCTCGCTATAAGCGCAATTTTGCGCTTATAACGCCGACACGATCCCGTGCGCTTTAACTCATCTAGCTCTTATTTACTTAATCTGTGCCTGGTACCCACATACAAAACATAGAACTCCTAGAACGAGTTAATAGAGCAGCGACAAAAAGATGGTTCCTCAACTTGCTATGAACACGGATTTGACCAGAGGCCTCTGTCATCTCATGCTGTATCACAGGAAGATTTGATGCAAATTGGACTCAGCACCCTAATATAAAGAAAACGGCGGCGGCGGGGAGACTTTATCGGAAAATATGAATTTCCACAAATGACCACTCTGGACACACCAAAACTCAGGGATTTACAAAATGAACACGATGGCGCATTTTCGAAGTCACTGTTTGAAAATAAATAGCTCTACAACTAACTCGGACTTAGGAAATACCATCCGGTGAACAGAGTTTTTTTTTCCATTTATTTTGGATTCAAAGAGTCACTTGGATTCAGGACTTATTCTAATATTCTTAGGCATTGCATTTTAAAATCTCAAAAAATCCATAACGCGAAGCATATACATACTTCATTTAATAAATTTAAAGCTTCCTGGGAAGTAATAAAAAACAACATATGTATAATGCAGCCTAAACAAGAAATCAAAAAAATTATAAAAGGAGACAAGGAATACACAAACCCTAACGAAATTGCCAATTTGTTTAACGATTATTTTATAGATGTTACAAATCAAAATCTCATTGGTAAAAACGGTTATAATGTTGAAAAATTGGAATCGTCAATATTTTTACATGAAACGGACAGTACAGAGCTCGTAAATATCATAAAATCACTTAAAAATACAAAATCTGTAGGGTACGATGAAATTTCAACAAAGGTCCTAAAATTATGTGATGAAGAATTCGCTGAACCACTGGCACACATAATTAATCTTTTATTAAAAGAGGGGATATTCCCGGAAAGACTCAAATATTCATTTGTTAAACCGCTATTTAAAAAAGGTAGACGGGAAGACTTAAATAATTATCGACCAGTAACATTGATTCCAATTTTATCAAAAATATTTGAGAGAATAATGTTTTGTAGAATAAGTAAATTTATTGATAAGTTTAAAATAATAAAAAATGAACAAAATGGATTTATAAAGAACAAATCAACAACGATAGCAGTGTTTGACCTTCTTAAAAGTATAAATGAATGTTTAAATAATAAGGTTCATGTATCTGTTATATTTATGGATATGAGCAAAGCGTTTGATTTTATCTCGCATAAGAAATTGCTAGCAAAGGTTTATTGTTATGGTATTCGAGGACAAGCATATGACTGGCTCAGCTCATAGTTTTGCAGACGATTTCAATGTACTGAAGTATCAACATTTAATAAACAAACTAAATACATTGAGCAATCCAGATCAGAGTTTAGAATAAATGAAAATGGTGTCCCACAGGGTAGTATTTTGGGACCACTACTATTCTTGCTGCACATAAACGATTTGCCAAATATTTCAAAACACCAATTCGTACTATTTGCTGATGATACCTCGGTTGTAATAAAATGTGAAAATCCAGAGACATACTAAACAGAAATAAACAATACCTTATCTTCTATAATAACGTGGCTCAGAAAAAATGGTTTAAAAGCGAATGTAAGCAAAACTAAATTCATTCAGTTTCACACATACCAAAGATGTCCTTATGCCCTTAATATAATATATAATGGTGAAAAACTAGAAGAAGTTAAATACATAAAGTTTCTTGGGCTACATCTCGATAGCAACTGTAACTGGAAAGATCATGTAGAATCGGTCTGTACAAAATTAAACAGGTTTGTTTATGCAATAAAACGCTTGCGGCACGTATCTAATAGGGATTCAGCTTTGACCGCCTATCATGGATATGTTAGCTCAGTGTTCAAATATGGTCTACCACTTTGGGGTAACGCAACTAATGCAGACAGAGTATTTAAGATGCAAAAAAAATCATTCGCTCTGTTTGTGGTGCAGGTTATTTCGATAGTAGCCGACCTCTGTTTAAAGAGTTAAATATAATGCCGTTTCCCTGCTTGTATATTTATGACATATGTAATTTTGTGAAAAGAAATCAACATTATTTCAATTTAGTAAGCTCCAGTCATTGCTATAACACACGGTCGGGACATAATCTTACCCTTCCAAACACAAAGCTCGCAGTATTTAAAAAAAGTGTGTACTACATGAGTGTAATTTTTTTTAACCATATACCAGGGACACTGAGACAATTGCCATATTTTAAATTTAGGAAAAACTTATATAAGTGGCTCATAGAAAATAGTTTTTATAGTGTCGAAGAATTTTTTTTATTTTAAATAATGTCAGATAGTATTTTTTTAATTTTTTATTAATTGTAGGTATAATTTTGTACGCGGTAATACGCAAATTTTGGAAATGTACTGTAAATGTACTGGAAATGTACGGTCATGACCATAATTGAAACAAAATAAATATTTCATTTCATACAAATTATCAAATAAAATCCATCAAGCTTAGACCTATAGATCCGACAAAATTAACTAAATAACGAAATAATAATAATAATCACTGTTTTATTATTATTATTATTACTACGCAGACAGTTCAGCACATACATAGATAGCATACTAATACATATGAATTAAACAAAACATGAATGTACTAAATAACGAAAGTAAGGAAAACAAAAAAATATTAAAAAAGTGAAATGTTTATAGTATGTGAGATAAAAATAATGCATTTATTAAAAAATGTTTCCGTTTTTTATCTGGTTCTTAAATGACACCATTGAGGAATTTAGAAACCGGTCTATTTCATGAAAAAAAAAATTAACAAAAAAAATAACCGACTTCAAAGAAAAAGCACTAAAAAGTAAAAAATAATTTCCATTTTTGTAGTTACGATTTCTGTTATTTTTTGAGTCGGCGTCAGTAGGGCACGCGCTGCGCCAATCAAGAGAACCTAACCTAAACTAACCTAACCTAACCTTGGTGCTTTTTCTTTGAAGTCCGTTATTTTTTTTGTTAAAGTTTTGTTTGTTTGTTTATTTTTAGTGAATCTGAAGTACACTTACTAATTTGTACACGTCCTTTCCAATAAAAAAATAATCACCGAAATCGGTTGGCGTTATATTGAGTTTTTCGTCCATTTGTCGCGCACATCTTAATATAAATTTAAGACTTTTATGATTTTCTCATGGATATCATTGTTAGAATTTAACCAAATTAAAATGGGACCACTTGGGAAGCACTAGCTATCATTTAAAAAAATAATCATCAAAATCGGTTCTCCCAGGCAAAAGTTATGAGGTAACAAACATAAAAAAAAAACATACAGACGAATTGATAACCTCCTCCTTTTTTGAAGTCGGTTAATGAGTGTTGTAGTTACTGGTGCTACGCCTTATAAAAGTGTTTTGAGCATAACTGGTCGTACATTTCGGAATGTGAAATAGGTCTTTATTACGTGTAAATCTTTTCGGCACTCTAAAGCAAATATTTTCAAGCAAATAAGGGGAGTCCGCACGGTTATTGAGGATTTTCCATAAAAGAATAGCATCGAGTTGACAACGACGGCTCTGCAAGGAAGGAATTTGGTAACGCAAGGAAGAAGCCCTGTAATTATATACATCATGTCCAGTACTATGATCAAGAGCCTTAACAAATTTCTGTTGTTTTCCTTCCAAGCGATTAATATAAGTAACGTACATAGGGTTCCAGGTGGTACTTGAGAATTCTAGGTGACTTCTAACAAAGCTGTAGTACAAGACTTTGTATGTTAAGGCGTGGCAGAAAGGTCTGCCAATTCTCAAGATAAAATCCAGTTGTTTATACGCTTTGTTTAGAATGTGGTCTATGTGCAAATTAAATCGTAATTTGTTATCGAGAATAACACCGAGATCTGTAATTTGTGTTACGCGTGTAATGTTGTTATTATAGAGTTTATATTCATAAGTTAAGTGAATATGTTTACGAGAGTATGTAATTACAAAACATTTTTCAGAATTTAAAAATAATTGATTGGTTAGACAAAAGGTTTCAATATTGTATATATCGGACTGAAGGTCCCAACAGTCGTCATCTGAAGATATAACTTTATAAAATTTAGCGTCATCGGCATAGAGTAAAAGACTCGATTTATTGATAAATTTGGCAATATCGTTTATGTACAGGGTAAACAGCAACGGTCCCAAGTGGGATCCCTGGGGTACCCCAGAACTGATTGGTGTGAAGCTAGAAATGTAACCCTTTACCGATACCGCCTGAGTCCTGTTTGTTAGATATGATTTTATCCATCTAAAAAGATCGCCGTGAATACCTATATCCCAAAGTTTTTTCATTGAAATGTTGTGATTAATTTTATCAAAGGCTTTTGAAAAATCTGTGTAGATTACATCCACTTGACGTTTAGTATCCATTGCATTTAATATGAAATCCGTGAATGTCAAGAGTAGTGTGTCCACACTACGGCCTCTAAAGAAACCGTGTTGATTTGGCGAGATAAGTCGACATACTTCAAATGTTATTTGTTCAGTAATATTTTTTTCTAAAATCTTGCTAAAAACACATAACTTAGATATTGGTCTATAGTTTTTAATATCATCCTTTTGACTTCCTTTGGGGATGAATGTAATTAAAGCCTCTTTCCATTTCTTCGGAAAATAGCCGGATTCGAGAGAATTCTTAAATAAACATGTTATGGGAGATGCCAAAGCAGTTGCACATTTTGATATGACAAGGGGATGAATGCCATCAGTCCCAGCACCCTTATTTACGAGTTCTGTTGTAGATGCCTGGAATGAGCTATCGGAAAGGAACAGAAAACAGATACAAGAAATTAATAACCAAAGTCCACTAGTTATATGTAAGCAACATGATGAATATTTTACCGTGGTGCGCGGGTGGCGTGGTTGTGTCGCGGTCGGCGCGCTCGTCCGCCGGTTCGCACTCGTGCTGCGCCTGCACGCGCTGGATCTCGGCGTCGGCGTCCTCCGTCTCCTCCGCATCCTCCGCGCCGTCCACCGCCGTCTCCGGCCCGAGGTCCTCCGACTCGCTCTCCTCGGAGCCCTCGGAGCCCGGCGCCCGTCCTGTCCCGCCGTTGGACGCGTCGGCGGCGACGACACCCCCGCACCTGAACACAACGCCACACTTGCAGACCGCCGCGCCGTAAGCTGACAAAGTGTATGGGTAGATCCCGGGACCGGCTCGGAGCATGACGGGAGGTGAGAGGGTAGGTGTAGTGGCAGGCAACTCACTGCGGCGGCAGGAAAGCTCCAACTCCGTGTTCGAGCAAGTGGTGGAAGGCGTCGCCTAGCGCGCCCTCGCCCCAGGCGGGCTGCTTGCCGCCGGCGGCCGCGTCGCCCGGCGCCGCCGCCGTCTCGCTCGCCTCACCGGACATCGTGCCGTTCTCGCGCCCGCCACCGGTCAGCACACTGCACATGCACCACTCATTACGCACATAAAGCTCCCGTCACCGGCAAACACCTACATCACTCGCAGGGCTCCTGCCCTCTGCCGTGACCTGTAGCTCCTGCGTGCTGGATACAGTGACCTAGATTGTACACCACTGCCACGGAATCACTACATAGTATAAAACAAAGTCGCTTTCTCTGTCCCTATATCCCTATTTATGCTTAAATCTTTAAAACCACGCAACGGATTTTGATGCGGTTTTTTTAATAGATAGAGTGATTGAAGCGGAAGGTTTATATGTATAATACCATCCATTAAATATTAGAGAAATACCGTTATTTTTGAGGTTTCCAATGTGATGTCGTAAAAAATTAAAAAAAATCCGCTTACATTGCAAACGCAGGCTTAACCCTACGAGATTTATCAAAATAATGTACTAAGTATTGAACACATTGAAAAGGTCTACAGAAAACTGCGCGATGGTATATGTATATCGCCTATGGATAATAAATAAAATAAAAATAAAAAAATAAAAATAAAAAATAAAAATAAAAAAGCCTTATATTTCTGACAGAAAATTGGTTAGTAACGATTTTAGTTAGTATAGTTGTTAATTAATTAATTCTGTAAGAACCCCTCTGCAGGTAAAGGCCTCCTCCAAGGTTAGCCAATCATCTCTGGATTTGGCTGTTTCCATCCAATTTGGGCCTGCTATGTTTTTTATTTCATCTTCCCATCTATTTCTTGGTCTCCCTTTTTTTCTTTTACCTCCTGGTCCCCTCCATGCAGTCACGCTTTTTGTCCACCTTCGGTCTTGAAGGCGTGCGACATGTCCTGCCCACTTCCATTTTGTTGCAAGAGCTTGTGTCAGACCGTCTGTTGCTTTTGTGATGTTTCGTATTTTTTCATGTCTTATTTTATGTATTTTTTTAATGTTCAGCATACTGCGCTCCATTCCGCGGTGGCAGGTTGTAATTTTGTTTCTAATGTTGTTATTAAACTTCCACGTTTGGCAGGCGTAGGTCAGGCATGGTATAAGGCAAGTATTCATAACCTTGGTCTTCAGGTCGATTGGCATGTTGCTTTTAAATATTTCCTTCAAGCTCCAGTATTTATTCCATGTTAGCTGTGCCCGACGTTCGACC
Source organism: Incurvaria masculella (assembly GCA_946894095.1). Taxonomy (NCBI): domain Eukaryota; kingdom Metazoa; phylum Arthropoda; class Insecta; order Lepidoptera; family Incurvariidae; genus Incurvaria; species Incurvaria masculella. The sequence continues at coordinate 23,742,034 of OX335647.2, forward strand.
TCCTGAAAGTTGCTTTGTGTGTTGAAACTAATTTGCTTACCTAGGTAGATGTATTTTTCGGTGTATTGAAGTGGCTCATCGTCGACGTATGTAGGTACCTCGGTGCTGTTAGTCATCATCATAGTTTTAGAAAGGTTCATTTCTAAGCCAGCAAGCTTGCTAGCTCTATTTAATGACTCTACCATGTTCTGTATTTCTGTTCCTTTCTCTGATAACAGCACCAGATCGTCAGCGAAACGTAGGTGGCTTAAGTACTCGTTTTTTACTTTTATGCCACGCTCTTTCCAATCAAGCTTACTTATTATTGACTCTAATGTGGCTATAAATAGTATAGGAGACAGTGGGTCCCCCTGTCTTACGCCTCTCGTAACAGGGAACCAAGAACCGGTGGTTTCTAGTTTAACTCTACTTTTGCTGTTGTTATATATGCTTTTTATTACTCTAATATATTTGTTTTCCACATTCTGTGATGATAGAGTTTCCCAAATATAGTTATGTGACACTGAATCAAATGCCTTTTTGTAATCGATATATGCCAAATACAACGGTTTACTTCTCTCCTGGTACCTCTCTATAAGAAGCTCGAGTGTGTGAATATGATCGATTGTAGAAAAACCTTTTCTAAATCCTGCCTGCTCGATGGGTTGTCTCTTTTCTAATGTAGTGCTTATTTTTTTGTTGAGGATTGTGGAAAATAGCTTATATGTACTCGGCAGTAGGCTTATCGGTCTATAGTTTCCTATATCATTTGGGTCGCCTTTTTTGTATAACAAAATAATGTTGGATTCAGACCATTGTGCGGGCGTCACTCCTGTTTCAAGGACGAAATTGAAAAGATTCGTAAAGGGTACGGCTAGTATTTGTGCAGCCATTTTTAGGGTTTCGTTTGCTATGTTGTCCGAGCCGGGGCTTTTATCTGGTTTTAATTTTATCAATGCCTCTATGACGTCGTTTTCTTCAATTTGGGGACTATTTTGATTGCAGCCTTCGCTGGTGGTACCTTGGATTACGTGGCTGGTGTCTTTTGGCTCCTTTGCGCTGTACAAGTCCTTGTAGAACTCAGTTGCTATGCTGATGACGTCACTGCGGTTATTTTTCGTTTTATCGCCTCGTTTTAGCCCGTCGATCCAAGTTTTATGTGGTTTCAGTTCTTTGTATGCCTTTTTTGTGCTTCCGGTTTGTATCAAGTGTTTTTCAATAGTTTTATATCTATAGTTAGTGTAGTCTTTCTTAATATATTTGCTAACAAGCTTGTAAAGGGCCGAAATTTCATTTCTCATTGCTCTATTTTTTATTTTACTTTTTTGCAGTTCTTGTCTCCTCTTTAAAAGTTTTAGTGTGCGTTCTGACAAGATTTTATGGATTTCCTTTGAGCTTTGTGCATCCCGTGCTTTTTGCAAGCTTATGGTGATGAGTTTGATTAAATTATCGTAATATCTTTGGACTGAAGTAGTATCCTGTGTGAACGTTTTATCTTTCGATATGAAGGAGCTTAGATATTCTTTGAACTTCCGAATTTCTTCTTCACTTTTTGATTTTGTATTCTGAAAGTTATTATACTTTGTTCTGTTTTTCTTTGGATGTATGTTATATGTTATTGTAGCTCTTACTGGCCTATGATCTGAAGGATAGCTTATGTTCAGTACTTCTATATTTTGAAATATAAGAGGTCGATTTGATAGCACAAAGTCGATTTCGTTTTTATAGGTCCCGTCTGGTGATCGCCAGGTCCATTTGTTTTTTGTTTTTTTTTTTAAAAAAGTATTCATGATTGATAGTTTGTTTTCACTGGCGAAATCGATTAGTCGTTGTCCTCTTTGGTTTCTATCTCCATATCCGTGTAATTTCATGATTAAATGTTCCTCTTTTTTTGGTATCCCAATTTTCGCGTTTAAGTCTCCCATCAGTATGTAGTCTTTGTATGCCAGTCCTAATGCCCTATTTATTGTCATATAAAAGTTGTCCATTTCCGCGTCACTTGCTTTTGAGGTAGGGGCGTAGACTTGTATGATGGATAAGCTAGCGCTTTTGAATTTCATGTTTAATATGGCTACTCTTTCGGAGAGGCCGAGATAGCTTTCTATATTATTTTTGAGATAGGTTTTTATTATAAAACCAATTCCATTTCTTCCAGGAGTATGGCCTGTACAGCACAGAATAAAGTTTTCATATTCTTCGATTTTGTTTCCAGTGCGTCTCGTTTCTGCTAGACCTATTATGTCGTAATTAATTTCTTTGAGAGCTTCGTCTAGTTCTATTAAGCGTTCGTGTGATGAGAGTGTTTTGACATTGTAAGTCAATATGTATAATTTTGTTTGCGGGTTTATTTTGTCCTTTGGAGGGTTTTGGTCGTGATCTTCCACGGTGACCAGCCGGCTTGGAAGATGGGTTTTTTGTTCTGATAAATGTTGTTTTATGTTGGCGTTGCGAGAGGGGGGCGGTAATTGTTATATATTATCGTTTTTGTTGTCCTGCAGCTCTGATGAATTGTTTGGGTTCTTGTTAATGAGGTAATTCAGCATGCCTGGTTTTAAAATTCCCTCCGATAGGCTGGAAGTTCTTCTTATTGGTGTTTGGGTTTTATTTTTCTTGCTTACTTGTGCATTTGTATCGGCTCCTTTGGTAGTTTTGATTATTTCAGGAGATGTTGAGAGCATTCTTTTATTGTTGCCAGATGTTTTGTTTTTTTCGCGTATGACAAGCTTGTCGTATTTTATTTTTACAAGGTTTCCTTTTTCCTTCTCGATTCTTGCTTGTTCTTGGAGTTCTTTTCTCTTCTCCAAAATATTTGGTGGGTAATCTTCGGATATATAGTATTCGGTGTCTTTTAGTGCACTTCTCTGCTTGAACAAATTTATTTTTGTGCCGAGTGTAGAAAAAGTTACTATTATTGGACGAGCTCTCTCCCCTTTCTTGCCTACTCTTCTGACTTCTTGAATATCCCTTCGATCCAATTCTTGAGCGAAGTGTTCTTTGATAAAGTTGAGCATGTTAATTTCTAAGTTTGAGTATGATGTCTCCGTTTCTTTTATTCCGAAAAAAACAGTGTTGTTTTTTCTTGCCTGCTTTTCTAGAAAATATAGTCGTTTTTCTTGATTCTCAAACTTTTCCTTGAGGTTCTCGTATTTTTCGTCGAATAATTTGAACTTATCGTCCAATATGCAGTTTATATTTTGTGTTACTTGTTCCGCTACTTTTTCTCCGCTCTTTTCTATCATGTTTTTTTGTTCATCTAGATCCTTACGAATTTTCCGGAGCTCGTGCATAATTTCATCCATTTTCTGGGCCGTTTTGTAGAATTTCCTTTGGTGGGTGATTTTTATGATACTGGTGGAGCCCTCTTGTGTTGTTCTTCTGACTTACTGAATATGATAACTGGCGCCTGAATCGATGATGGTTCGGACTTGTTGCTGTGATATGGGTCGCTTTCAACAGATGTCGCTAGTATCCTTTAATAACTGTATAATTATTTCGAGTTTTTTATTGAACGGTATGGGGTATATCAGCACGTAAAAAAATGTTTAATATACTGTCTGCAAGATTTAAAGAGCACTGTTTTATTTGTCTTTATGCAGCTGAAGTCATGCGTCGTAATAATGTCTTTTTCAGAGCTAGTGGTTCATAGATGGCGCCAAAAATTGCTCTGTTTAACTGAAGTTGGAAATGATGAAGCTAGTCGAAACTAGATGGCGCTGTTATTCGTTTTTATTTATGGCGGTACTGTAGATTTCGGTATTTTTATAAATTTAGGACAAAGCATAGTATTTGTCAAATGTAAATATTTCTTTACTACCACTAACCGTCTTGTTTGTTTCCAATTCACGATCGCACTATTTTTCAGGAAATCACAAACGTTTTACTGGTCCCATAGTTTTAGTTAATTTTTGAGGCACAGTCAGTATATTTCTTATGAATAACACTCTTAGGTATTTTGCAGGTTGTATTCTTTAATATTTAGTCGTTTTTGGCACTGTTTAACTGTTTATATAATCAATAACACCTTTAACTTTCGGAGCAAATTTCTGACTTGTGTGTTGTTGTGGCGCCCTCTCTAGAAGTCGTCTTATGGATATCCCACAATAAAATGTTTTTGTCATTTACTTTTTACGAAAAATAATGGTTGATTTTCGAAGCGATTTTAACCAATACAGCATTAATCCTTATCCAATTTAATACCTTTAGTAAATTGTTGATTTAATATAGATCTATATGGCCATTTACAGCATGTAATTTAAATGAATATTTTCGAAGATTTAAAAATTGCGGGACGTAGCGTTTGCGGCGGTACCGGCCGGCCGGGGCGGCGCGGGCGGAAGCGTGCCTATAAATAGTGCGTCGAAGGCCGCGGTTCTCCCTATAGCACAGTTTTTTTTTATTTCAAATATTTCAATGTAGAAACTCTACGTAAAAAAAAAATTTAACAAAAAAAATAACCGACTTCAAAGAAAAAGCACTAAAAAGTAAAAAATAATGTTCATTTTTGTAGTTACGATTTCTGTTATTTTTTGAGTCGGCGTCAGCCGGGCACGCGCTGCGCCAATCAAGAGAACCTAACCTAATCTAACCTAACCTAACCTAACCTAACCTTGGCTGACACCGACTCAAAAAATAACAGAAATCGTAACTACAAAAATGAACATTATTTTTTACTTTTTAGTGCTTTTTCTTTGAAGTCGGTTATTTTTTTTGTTAATTTTTTTTTTATTTGTTAATTTTTAGTGAATCTGAAGTAAACTTACTAATTTGTACACGTCCTTTCCAATAAAAAAAGAATCACCGAAATCGGTTGGCGTTATATTGAGTTATTCGTCCATTTGTCGCGCGCATCTTAATACAAATTTAAGTCTTTTATGATTTTCTCATGGATATCATTGTCAGAACTTAACCAAATTGGACCACTTGGGAAGCACTAGCTATCATTTAAAAAAATAATCATCAAAATCGGTTCACCCAGGAAGAAGTTATGACGTAACAAACATAAAAAAAAAAACAAAAAAAAAAAAACATACAGACGAATTGATAACCTCCTCCTTTTTTTGAAGTCGGTTAAAAAGGGTTTATTTGTGTATCATTGTGTCAAAATAATATTTTATTAAATGATATTATGCCCGTGCAAAGCCGGGACGGTCTGCTAGTATATATATAGGATTACTATATAATGAATTTAATGTATTTATTTTTATATTAACTCTTATTCCTTTTCTTACTTTTACGTTGTGGTTATATGATTGTTTTTTTTTTTTTTTTGTTTTTTGGTTATAATTGTTTTATTTTTTTTGTAAGTTAGCAATTCATTTGGACATGTTGTGTTTGTCCTTAATTGTAGATAGTTTTGGTGTGGTTTTTCTTTCTTTAATATCTGTAAATGTAAGAAACGAATCCATGTGGACGAACCTATAAATAAAAAAATAATAAAAAAAATTACATCCTTAGTAACTCTTTTTTGCGACGCAGCTGCGATAACTATAATAAAATGTTTTTTGATTTAGATTTATTTTTCGATAATGAAAGTAAAATAAAAAAATTATAGAGGTTAACGGAACTTTTTGTGTAGAATATTTTATTTTATAAAAAAAAACATGTTAAATTTTAGGCGTTTTTTGGTTTGTTTTGTATTGTTTGGTCTAGATAGTTTTTTATTTTTGTTCTTATCTCAAATTTTGTTTCCGCTTCTTTTCTTTTTATTATCTCACATTGAGTTAATTTGGTAGTAGTAATATGTTTAGTTGGTTTGTATTTGTATCTTGTACTTGAATCACTGTAAATTCTGTTATTTTGTTTAAGTGGAATATTTTTTGGTTTAATTATTATGTGTTATTTTTTTTTACTTATATATTTTGTGTAACTGTGTGATTCCTGAATAAATAAAATAAAAAAAATCCTGTAGTTCAACTCCGTACAATGTCCCGATTTCGTGCACTCGTACAGGCACATTTCACTTGAATGGGCTTTAAGCTAGTTTCGCAATGCTGAACTGTCGCGAATGGTCCTTCGAAATCATCTTTTTAAAAATAACAGACCCAGCAGTGTTCCGCCAATATGTACGTGACAACCCCGACACTCGATGGAGGTGATGAGATGTGTCGCGGGTCGCGCAGGAACACCACGATCACGGAGATGTTGTCGACGGATCCCTCGAACTTGGCCCGCACGATCAGCCGCTGCGGCACCGCCCTCCAGTCATCTGTGTGTGGTGCTAGTGTGTGGTACTGACCCGGGGCCCATGCGCTCGCAGTCGCGGCGGATGTGTCGCGGGTCGCGCAGGAATACCACGATCACGGAGATGTTGTCGCCGGCGCCCTCGAACTTGGCCCTCACGATCAGCCGCTGCGGCACCGCCCTCCAGTCATCTGTGTGTGGTGCTAGTGTGTGGTACTGACCCGGGGCCCATGCGCTCGCAGTCGCGGCGGATGTGTCGCGGGTCGCGCAGGAACACCACGATCACGGAGATGTTGTCGCCGGCGCCCTCGAACTTGGCCCGCACGATCAGCCGCTGCGGCACCGCCCTCCAGTCATCTGTGTGTGGTGCTAGTGTGTGGTACTGACCCGGGGCCCATGCGCTCGCAGTCGCGGCGGATGTGTCGCGGGTCGCGCAGGAACACCACGATCACGGAGATGTTGTCGCCGGCGCCCTCGAACTTGGCCCGCACGATCAGCCGCTGCGGCACCGCCCTCCAGTCATCTGTGTGTGGTGCTAGTGTGTGGTACTGACCCGGGGCCCATGCGCTCGCAGTCGCGGCGGATGTGTCGCGGGTCGCGCAGGAACACCACGATCACGGAGATGTTGTCGCCGGCGCCCTCGAACTTGGCCCGCACGATCAGCCGCTGCGGCACCGCCCTCCAGTCATCTGTGTGTGGTGCTAGTGTGTGGTACTGACCCGGGGCCCATGCGCTTGCAGTCGCGGCGGATGTGTCGCGGGTCGCGCAGGAACACCACGATCACGGAGATGTTGTCGCCGGAGCCCTCGAATTTGGCCCGCACGATCAGCCGCTGCGGCACCGCCCTCCAGTCATCTGCGCACACAACCACACCAGTCATACCACGCGCGCAACCTCAGTATGCAGCAAGACACAAGTGTCTGTCAGCAAGACACGACACCTAAAGCATTGAACATAAATGCTGTTGCTATAAACATTGAGTGATTAAAACATTCTAAGCTGTTGTAATATGCGTGGTCAAATAATTGTCATCTAAACGGGTGCCAAGTTCCAAATATCATAACTTTTTGAAAACATCTTGAAGTGGGTTAGCTTTTTGATCTGTAGGTGAGTGAGTCAGTCAGTGAAAAAAAATTTAACGATAATGTGTTTATGATAAATACATTTTATGTTATTAAGGGGGTTAAAAGTGACTCCAAATGGTTCGTATAATATATATGACACACGGACGCTGCTAGCCGGTTCCCTTTTCTTGAACTTTGCCAAAAATCAACTGTGTAGAATTGGAGGTCGCGACAAAAATGGTAACGATAACGTAAATGGCTGAAACTGGGTTCACAGGATAATGACCAACCCTCTGAAGCTAAATGTGTCAGTCTGCCTGTGCCAAGCGGTTGCCATATTTAGCATCAGAGGGTTGGTCTATAACGTGTTAACCCAGATTCAGCCATTTACCTTATCGTGACCAAAAATGTCTTGACCTCCCGGAATAGTGCCACAACCTGGCTTTCACATCGCTTAGACGGCATAAGGCACCTTCTCGGATTAGGGTCGTGGACACTTCTGTGCAACACTATTACTTATTCTGTGGCGGCAGCGAATACCGCGCGAATCCCGCGCGGTGCTATGTTCTCCAGGAACTTTAGCCTTAAATCAGCACTTAGAAAAACATTAAATCCGAAATGCAATTTTTTTTCTCATAAACGTAGTATTTCATGTGGACGTGTGTACTTTAAGTTTGCAACATTTTGGGGGGTCCGGAAGATAGAAAAAAAATAGGAAATATGTTTAAAAAATGATATCTCCTAAACAAATATTTAGAAATGTTATTTAAAAATGTTATATGTTAGCTAATTTCAGGTGTAATATTACTGTGAATTTGCAACATTTTCTTATTTACGGAACTGTGTAAATATATTTTTTTGTACTATTTTCATAATATCTGCAAAGCAAATAATGAAAATTCTATTTTATTTTCTGAAATTGGAAACTGACCGCAAACTCTATATTCTGTGAAATTTGTAAAATGTTGCAAATATTAGAAGCACATTTTTTTTTCATTTAAAATTTTTACATTCACACAAAAGCTAAACAAAAAATTCGAAATACGTATAAAATCGTTCGTTATATAGTTTTTAAAGAATTTAATTTTCTTTTACATATTCTAGAAAGAAATATAGCAATAGCAAGTTAGGTTCGCGGCATAGATTTTTTTTAGTAAAAACATTTTTTTAAATACATTTCCGTAATTACAAAATTGTTGCAAATTCACAGTTACATTACGCCTTAAAAGACTTAACACATAATTTTTTTTAATACCGCTTCTTAATATTTGTTTAGGAGATATATATTTTTTAATACATTTTAATTTTTTTTTCTATCTTCCGGGCCCCGCTAAATGTTGCAAACTTAATGTAAGCATAAGAACATGAAATTATATATATCTGAGAAAAAAAAATATTTCGGATTTCATGTGCTTCTCAAACCGTATCTATCCCGGTCAATGAGTTCGGTTCGTGTATATTTGAACAAGCCTTTAGACAGGCGGGCCGAGGGTGGGTCGTGTTTTGTTGGCAAAAAAAGTACACCTTTTTGCGCGGGGCTTAGTTTTCGGATAGAGTATGTTTGTGCAGGCTATACGCCGTTCCCTTCGCTGTGTTATATATAGCCCTCCCAGTGACCAACCTTAGGTTATGCATAGGGAAACGCTATTCCCGCTGGACGCCCGCAAACTACCACGCGGGGAGCATACATTGAGCGGGGTAGGTCTTCAAGGCAAGGAGCCTGGCGAAATAAAGCACGTTGAATTCTCTCGGTTCGGCTTTCATACACTCTATAATTAGGGGTGCAAATAACACCACCGTATTCTAAAGTGCTGCGAACCAAAACTTTAAAAAGGTTTATTTTGGTTGCAGCCTTCGACTATAGTTGCGTTTTATAAACCCTAAGTTTTTGATGCCTTCCGCGCGATGCTGTCAATGTGTTCATTGAACTTGAGACTACTATCGAGTATTATTCTTCAGTCTTTGACTTGTGTTGCATCAGTCACTGGTTCGTTATCTGTAGTATAATGAGATTCAATTCTAGAGTGGTTGGCGCAGCGCGGCGCGGAGCGTGCAGCAGCAGGGTGAGCGGGCGCGACCGCCCCGCGGCCGCGAGTCGGCTCGTCAGACCCGCCTTGACTTTGGCGCGCTATTTCGGGGCGCGGCCGCCCTCCACTTTTGACCCTTTTGTCCTGGCTCCGCGCCAGCTCCGCCTCCGCCGCCGCCGCCGCTCCCCGCACCTCGCGTTCGTGTAATGGCCGCAGGTACTTGCAGCAATGGGCGAGCACGCCGCCGCTCGCGTGCCGGGAACGTCGTCCGTTATGTCGGCGGCGCGGTGGGGGAGGTCCGGACGTAACGGCGCCGGCGGGTGACCGCTACTCGCGGAGGAATGTGATGAGAATCGCATCCATTGTTCTAAATATGATCAAGTGCGGCGGCCGATCGCTAGGTGCTCGGCTAGAGGTGCACATCGTCGCGTCGCGGTCGGGAGGTGCCGCGGATTCGCGGACCGCTAAATTTAGCAAAAATCAGCGATGAACCGCACGTTTACGACGGGGAGAGTGGAAAAGGAACGGAGGCTCGGCTGCAGGTGTGTAAGGGTCGAGGTGGGGGGACGGACGGAGGGGCTCCGGTCGCGGGATCGATACGGTGCACCGCAATCCACCTGCCACCCTCGCCTTAGCAGCGACTGCACAGCAGGCGGGCGGGGTCACCCGAGCCTGCGGCGCGGCGCCGGGAGGGGGGGGGGGGGCTCCGCAGTCAGATGGAGCTCGAGGAGCAATTAGGTAGCGATCTTCCAGTCTGCTGCGCCGGCGAGTGCCGCCGCCACCCCCCACCCGCCATCACCACCCCGCACCCCGCACCCGCCCCGACGCGGAAGGAGCGCTTTGGGTATTAGCCATATTCGACCATATTAGTGGTATGATCACGGGCTCCAGCGCTGGTGCGGTCGGCGAGACGATGTGGACTTATAGTTTGGCGAATTGAATGTGATAAGTGTGCTCCCATTGTACGAGTATTGCGCTGGAGCGATGCTAAATGTCAACATTCGGCTCGTGTGAAGTCGATAAGACTCTCCGACTCGCTCGTTTCACTTCGCGGATTGTCTTATCGTGGAGTGCAAATGTTTGTGATGTCGTACATGTTTCGCGGGTATGAGGTATACTCAGAGGCGAAGACACTAACATTTAACTACTTTATATATTGATTTATATTAAAAACACGTCCACTCGTCACTTCAAACACTATCGTTCTAACTGTTTCACTAAAATAGCTAGGTATATCACTTCGCATCCAAAAAATACTGTATGCCATTTGCTATAACAGCATTATTAGATTTTAGAGGCACGAAGCGTTACCCATTTTAATCAGCATACTAAAAAAATCGACTAAAACGAGTCGGACTCGCACACGAAGGGTTCCGTGCCATCGTGCTAGATTTAACAAAAAAAAATCAGGTTTTTTTGTATGGGACCTCCCATTTTTTAATTTTTTTTTTTATTTTACCTATTTGTTGTTGTAGCGGCAAAATAAATACACACTCTGTGAAAATTTCAGCTGCCTACCTATTACGGTTCATGAGATACAACCCTGTGACAGACGGACGGACAGCGGATGCTTAGTAATAGGGTTCCGTTTTCACCCTATGGGTACGGAACCCTAAGAATACTTTCCTTTAGTTTGCTGTATAATATTTCTACACAGAATTTGTTCCTTATAAGCGGCACTATTCGCTGGTACAGTAATACAGTGTGTTATTTTTTCCAAAATCAATGAGTTTGATTGTCGGCTGGAAAAAAAAAATCGAATAATGCAGTTTAAGTTTTCATTAAATTCTGCTTTGAGATTTTATTGAGTTCTTGATTGCTGTTGAGTGAGTTGTTATTTCTTACAGTTTCGGATTTGGCCACGAAGGCGCACTTGAAAAAAACAAACTGTATATCGGTAGAGTTATTTTCTAGAAAACTCTAAGTGCGCCCGCATACAACTGCGGGAGGGTACCACGCAGCCAGAAAATGCGGCTCTAAACAAGACTGATCACCCGATGATGGTTCACTAACTTTTCGTATTAAAAGATTTCGTAGCTTTTTTACTTGCGCTTTTTCTTATTTGACGGTCGATATTTAACTCTCGCACAAACATAGGTTCCCATTCTCCCCTTAACAGAATGCTGAAAACATGCAACGATTTTAGGGATAAGTGTGACATTTTTTCATGTTCAGAATCAAGTATAAGAAAACTCATATAAGTATCGCTTGTTACCACTTACCTTTTGACCATTCATGCATCATTGTAAGCCTAATGTTGTTTTTGTTTTTCTTACACTTAATTTAACTTAATTTATTTTCTCTATTGTTGCTGTCCACTCACTCAAATGAAACAGTTTTTTCGTTTATTGTTACTTCTTTATTGTAATATTATTAATTTTAATTTTCTTTGCTATTTTGATATTGATACATTTGTTTTGTGTATTTTGATTATTCTAAATACTGCTAGCACATGCTGTGCTTACTACTTGTGGGATGTTTCATAAGATGTTGTTACTATACGTGTTGTTGTTGTTTTTAATGTGATTCAATCCTGTATGTAAGCCAATAAATAAATAAATAAATAAATAGTTTCTAAATGAAAACATAGTACAAATTATATGTTTATCATAATTTTTTTAAAATACATTTAGTATATTGAAAGCATTTTCCCGACGCCGTCGCCGATGGCGCGGTTCTTGGGTAGTAAACAGGAAAACCGCGAAACCACGAGCGCATGCACTGTAACTATGCAGCACAGTAGGCACAGACGGCATCGACACTATGCATACCACGAGCGATGATGCCACAGCCAAAAAGCGGTATGGGTGGCGGTGCGAAGTGACCAAAGTTGCTCAGAACAGCGAAATTCACCAAACTTCGAGAAATCACGCTTAGCGACCCAAATGAAATCAAATCAAATCAAAATAATTTATTGCATTATCACTTACAGTAGTACATACAAAATGGTGAACAAGCGGTACTAACAATATAAGTTTAGTGAATACCTAAACATAGGTGTAGCAATAGATTCGCACTTTCGCGAACACTCAAATGTGTGGACACAGATTAAATATGTTATACGATACAATAGAATTATGCAGAAAAGATAATAAAATAAAAACGTGAAAAAGAAGTTATGTTGAACTTACATATAAGCAAAATATGTTTCTAACCGTGGTTATCATTATGGAATTCTATTTCATTATAGTAAGCTTTGGTGTGAAGCCAGTCTTTCAATTGTTTTTTAAATATAGCAGCATTATTGCACTGTTTCATACGTTGGGGAAGTTTATTGAATATAGTAATGGCTGACTGTGTTGTGCTCTTTAACACTAGTGTAGTTCGTACAGGAGCCTTGTATAAGTTGCCAGCTTCACATTGACGGGTCCTGTATTTTGTTATATCGGGGTATATATATATACCCACATACCAGCTGCTGACTTGCGAACTATTATAGTGCTATCTATATTTGAAGATCCCAGGTTTCAGTTATACGAATGCATTCGCCGGCAGACAGTTCCACGCCCTGGGGCGGTGCGGCCGAGAAACGTTGGGATCTCCAACGCGTATTGTCTACTAAACCAGAATATCTCTTTAATAAATTGCAATGGTCCCAAAACACACACAAATACAAAACTAGAGCAAGTCCGACACTACTTATGATTCCAAAACACAGGAGAGCCGCCTTTAGGAGAAGTTTCAAATATGCCGCCAGCAAATGCTGGAACGACCTGCCGCCACCGATCCGTACAAAAGTTAAGCTTAACCCATTTAAAAAAGCCTGCATGGACTGGCTACTATCTAGGCAAACCGAACCCGGCTGAGTAAATTATTAATACGTATTAATACTAATTAATACTGATACAAAATCTGTCGAAACCCCAAATGGAAGGAAATACTGCGAACGTAATTTCTAAGAAAAAAATAATAATAACGCTTGCATTTATTTATTCATAACTGTACGTAATTAACACTTCACGTGGTTATCTTTACATATTACATATTGTTGCCATAATTTTTACTTACTTACTTTTTAATTACTAAACTTAATTTAATTTTTTTTTTTAATACAATTATATACATACACAGAGTCACATTCGTCTTGCACAAACAATGAAATTACATCCACACAAATATACACTTACTCATAATCATACATAGAATCACTTAACAACAATACACATGTACAACTTACATTAACACACACACCCTATCACATGCGCACACACCCTCACACATCCCCATCACAGGTTATGACTGAAAACCAGCGTTGCCAGACTGCTGCAGCTTGCTGCAGCTCTCGTAAGTGCGAACCATCGCTGAGTCATAAGCCTTTTCCCTAGGGTACCTTTTGTTTTATAAAAAATAAGTTCTCTTGGCTATGTATAATTGTACTCTATCGAATAAATTATTTTCTATTCTATTCTATTCTAAAAAAAAAGGGTGCTCTAATTCTCGGCGAGGGTTCCGAATATAGATTGAACGAGGGATGCAAGTTCCATACAGCAACGTCCGTGATAGTATACTATATCTTTAGACTTAGCCCCGATTGCACGAAGCGTTGGGCGAGTTAATCAATGTTCATACACGTCACTTTTAGTGATAGACTAGGAGATCGCGACAAAAATGGTAACGATAACGTGAATGGCTGAAACTGGGTTCACGGGATAAAGACCAACCCTCTGAAGCTAAATGTGTCAAAATGCCTGTTCCAAGTGGTTGCGTTACGTAGATTAGTCGACTGAAAAAGTAGTTATGGTGACGAAAAATATATATGATAAGGTAAATGGATGCAAATAACGAAGCATGAAGGTATCCGTACATACTTGCTTGGCAATACAAAAATTGAACAAATATTTGGTTGCATTTCGTAGTTATAGGCGATTTAGGTTACATATATAATCCAAGGTATATTTAAGTATTTAATTGAAAAAACCGACTGGTTATTGTTATATAATTAGTAGGTATCAATGTTTCCAGACAATCAGTATATTCATCAGCAGGTACAATGCAACATCTATTTTATATAGCCAATCTAGATAACGCAACCACTTGGCACGGGCAGACCGACATATATAGCATCAGAAGGTTGGTCTCTAACATGTGAACCCAGATTCAGCCATTTACTTTATTGTGACCAAAAATGTCCCCCCCCCCCCCCGGAAATCCCGGAATATGAACCGCATGAAGTTCCTTGCATACTGTCCATACAAAGTGACGTGTTTAATCGAACATTGACGTTGATTTAGATTTTTTGTCCTTTCGTGCACTCGGCCCTTATTGTCCCTACAAACGGTGAGTTTCGGGTCTCCAAGAAGACGGATGGCTCGTCGCTGTAATTAAAAAATGTCGGCCTAATCTGTCAATTGTGCAGACATACGGTTGCGCCGCGACGAACCTTCTACGACGGTTTAGTTATCCAGTTCTTGGACTCTGACTCAATAATAAGCCAACAATCCACGTCTTTGGAGACCGTGGAGCCCAGTAGGTCAGGGAGTAGGCAGAGACAGGTGCAAGAGAACAAGTGGAAACTGGCTTGGTACGGGAAGGGATCTACCTTGGCAGAGAACCTCGATGGTCTTCTACACGGATAAACATTCAGGTCTGCATCTACAAAAATGTCAACCTGCCATTCTCTTATTTCAGTGTTGCAGAGTGGAGACAGTGGAGTAAGTCATCAAGCGAGCGAGTGAAGCGGTTCCTACACATACCACGACATCACGTAGTTACGGGCTCATACGTTCAGGAATGTATCCGCGTTCCAAATCAAACGACGCATGAATTATACATACATCTCTGCACCAACAAATTCTCGTTGCATAGCACCACTACTCGTGACTGTCGCTTGCAACGAGACACACGTTCTGAGTGGTAAGTCTGAGTTCTCACCTAAATTGGTGTTTATGGAACTTCGAAGTTACGTAAAAACGTCAAACCCCATATAAATGTTTACTACTTATTCTGTGGTTTCACTTCTTCAAGCTGTCAAAGTCAAACTCGGACTTCCGATTTGTATGAAAACGCGGAGTCGGCGTAAACGGCAACGTCGACGTATTTACGAACTCGGACTCGCAAATGTTAGTTCACTTAACGCCCACTGCGCGCGCTCCTCAATTTCTCCATACATTTGAAAACGCTAGTCGATCGGTTTGGCGTAAACGCCAATTTAGGTGACAACTGGGACTACGGTCTCTGTTCGCGAAAACCGTTGAATGGAAGTGGTTTTGGTTTGCGCTCGGCGTACCTACACGAATACAATACGGTAAACGCGCGGAGTGCTCGTTAACTGCCTGCTAAATGTCGGCGCGGTCTCATTACGCGATACGTATTATGGCCCCGATTCACGAAAGTATGATGCACGCCGCGACCGCCTCCGCCGCCGCCTCCGCCGCCGCAGCGGCAGCACCGAGAGCGATAACCTCAACGGTACTCGCACGAATCAAGAGCACCGAGGCCGAGCTGCGTGGTACGGCGAGCCAGCGCCTCCGCCGCCACCGCCGCTTCAGCGGAGTGGTAACCTGCCTGCAGATTTATTCATCCCGCGAGTCGAGTGGGAGGGAAGCCTAATGCACAAACCGTGTCCCACCCGGTCCGCCTTCGGTCGGCAAACACGCGAAACCGGCTCGGCTCGGCAAATATTTGCGAGGGCGGCGGCGGCGCCGGGGAGGAGTCCCGCACTAATTGCATCATCGGCCATTTCGTGCCCCCTCGACGATGTCGCAAGATTCGATCGCTTCGCATGCGTCCCCGCTCGCCAATTATCCATTTGCAGTTGATTGGTTCCCGAACGGCGCGGCGCCTCGTTCAATTTCCACTCAAACACTTTCCGATTCAAATTGGTGGGGATTAGCCGCTTCCGCGTCTCGTGGAGTCACTGATTGAACACTATTTCACGTTATAGACATGAGGATCAACTCACGTTTGGAAATATGAGCGATGAGCGAGCTAGAATGGGCAAGTCCGAGTTTTATTCCACAAAAATGTTACGTTGATGTCTGTGAGGGTGTCGCCATACTGAGTGGTCAGTCTGAGTTCTCACCTAAATTGGCGTTTACAGCAAACCGATCGACTGGCGTTTTCCGTCGAAACGTCAAACTCCATACAAGTTTTTCCTAGATATTCTATGGTTTTACTTCTTCAAGCTGTCAAAGTCAATCTCGGACTTCCGATTTTTATGAAAATGCGGAGTCGACGTAAACGGCAACGTCGACGTATTTACGGCAACGTTGAGTAAGCTGTTAAGCTGTTAAATCAAACTCGGACTCGGAAATGTTAGTTCGCTTAACGCCCACTGCGCGCGCTCTTCAATTTCTTCATACATTTGAAAACGCCAGCCGATCGGTTTGCCGTAAACGCCAATTAAGGTGACAACTGGGACTTTGGGTTCTTATGCATCTGAAAACGTTCGGCGTTAACGTAAATATTGGACTAAAGTCTGAGGATAAGCTGAGTTCAGACTGAATTCGCAAGTAGCAATACTTGGGTGTTCGCGCTGCAGCATCAAGGTTGGATCGGTTCGAGCGGCGCGGGAGAACAGCGACCGACCGAAATTGATCAACGCATATCTTTCAATACCGAACTAGCGTGCTTTCGACAGGCAGTGCACGTGTGGGAGCGTGTCACCAATACCTGTGAACTGCTAGGTGGCAGCTAGACAGATGTTTCCATTCTGTTAATCTGTGCGATGTTTACCCAGACAATATTGACACTACACACACCTATTCATGTTTGGTATGGCGTATTTGACTTCGCCTGGCTATGCTAATTTTTATACTCACCTAATCATGTCGCCGTTCACACGATACGGAACGTCGATCGCGTCCGATCTCTACTGGGCGTCATCTCCACATGATCAGCACTTGTTCCCTAATTAAAGCGGAAAGGAAGGTCTGCGAACCGGCGCGGCGGCGACGGCGACGGTGCTAATATACTC
Organism: Incurvaria masculella; assembly: GCA_946894095.1. Taxonomy (NCBI): domain Eukaryota; kingdom Metazoa; phylum Arthropoda; class Insecta; order Lepidoptera; family Incurvariidae; genus Incurvaria; species Incurvaria masculella. The sequence continues at coordinate 23,759,199 of OX335647.2, forward strand.
GAATAATTGGCGTTCCTCCCACGCGGGTCAGGGATTCTGCCGTTAGTGCAACGCGATAAACATGTACGTCGCGACCTGCCCGCCGTCCGTCCCGTCCCGCCCCGCCCACGCGCATGCGCAGGAGGCGCATGCGGCGGCGCGGCGCGGTGACCGCGGCGAACCGCGTATCCTCCCGCGACTGCATCGACAGCTGTGCACCAAGAAATCTTTGTTTTTCTCCGAGTATTATTTGTGTCTTTAAATATTCATTTCCCCTGCCGTTTCTAATACTCCTCTCGGAGTGTCGACCCTATCCGAGTGTCACATCCAGTTAGGAGCACCGATCAGGCGGAACCTGAGTGCATTAGAATCATGCACGGGCGTAGTGGCATTTCATCTATGATATCCAATCGATTTGTCAAATGGTGTAATTGTTCTTGTATTCTATGGGCCGAGTGCACGAAAGGACAAAAAATCAAAATCATCGTCAAAGTATGATCAAACAGGTCACTTTCTATGGACACTATGGAAGGAACTCCATGCGGTTCACTAAAAGTGACGTGTTTGAACATTGATCAACTCAGCCGTCTCTTCGTGCAACCGGGGCTATGTCTATTAGTCGATTCTGTGTTCCTTGTTTGAAGTCTGTTTTATGATACTTCCGCTTTACACCTCACGAGTGAATAACCAAGAGTGCCAAGTCAAGTGGCGGGCGAAATCAAGTAGACCCCGAAATCATGGGTGCATCAATGCTGGGTGATGATGTCTAGCGCCGCTCGCCACCTCCGACACCTGACGATGACTGGCCCAGCCAGCCAGTTTGCCAGACAGGCAAACGGAGTGTGGGAAGACCACCCGCCAGGTGGGAAGACGACATCAAGTGCGTCGGCGGAAAGCAGTGGTTTCGTACCGCTGAGGGCCGGGAGGACTGGAGGATTGGAGAGGCGTATGTCCAGCAGTGAACGGAAACACGCTGACTGAGTGACTGGCATAAACCTTTCTCCGGTGCTTCACCACAAATTAACGAAACCTTGTTGTGGAACCATAATAAATAAATAAAAAAATAAAAAAACCTATAATTGCAGGAAATTGGCCCATCACAATAAAAATGGCAAACGAAACGGTGTCTAGGAAGGAATGAGGATTCTCGCACTTGTACAACATGACCTGCGAGTTATAAAGTAATCCATCCCTTTCGAATCCGTGAACCCCTGATAAGAAATGCTACTTATACACGCGCTCGCCGATCCTGTAGGCCGCGACCAGCGCAGCGTCAGCCCTGAGCCGTCGCCTCCACCACATTACCATACAATGGCGGCGTGAATGCGGCCCGACAGAGACGCGAGATAGCTGCCGCTATTCGGGCCCGGAGCGCCTCCAGCTCTCTCGTATGACTCACCGGCCGTTCTTTGCGCAACGTTCGGATATGCGACCCGTCGGTCATTAGGGGCTTTCCTGTAAAATTACTCTTCGATATTTTATGATTTACATCCAATGACCGATTCCCTATTCATACAAAGGTCGTCTTACGCTAGTAGGGACAATGTCAAGGACAAAACTTGCCTTGATAGAATCTAGGCTGGGAGATCGCAGGTCCGAGAACCTAGTCCCAGCTGTCACCTAAATTGGCGTTTACGGCAAACCGATCGAATGGCGTTTATTTGAAAATTGCAGAGGATATGAGGAATTGCAGAGATAATTAGAAATTGCATTGGCGAGTCCGAGTTTGATTTGACAGCTTACTAACCGGCGCCGTAAATACGTCGACGTTGCTGTTTACGCCGACTCCGCGTTTTCATACAAATCGGAAGTCCGAGTTTGACCGCTTGAATACCACAGAATATTTAGTAAAAATGTGTATGAAGTTTGAGGTTTTACGTAACTTCGAAGGTTCGTAAACGCCAATTTAGGTGACAACTGGGACTAGGGACTCAGAACATTCTAACAGCCAGATGTACGATTTAGCGAGCCCACACGTAAATATAATAAAAGCCGCTGACGTTTTGAAGGGTTTTCGTTGGTGGGAACTGACTCGGCAAATGCATTTCGGGAGCACATTGTCGCGCGGTGGCGATGTTTGGATTGTGTTGTGTGGCACACGACGCGCGGCCTTCCGATGATGGTCTGTACGTGTCAATACGGCCACGGTCCGGCGGCGGCGGCGCGCGGCCCATGCAACGCCCCCATACCACTTATTTTTCTCTTCTGTGGGTGCAACGGATCCCCGCGAGCGCTCCGGGCGGGCGACCGCTCACGTTGCGAAAGCGACGCAGACGAGAAGGAATAGACAATGCAGACATTGTCGGATATTTCCATTCGACCATTGTTTCGACAAATGGATATTTCATCACCACCGCCGCCTCCGCCGCTGCCAGCTGGCGCTGCGGCGGCGGCGCTCCGGCGCGCGGCTAGGGCGCACGCTGCAGCATTTATTGCTTGTATCATAAACTCTAATATACAGTGTGCGAGGAAGCGAGGCCGACTCAGGCAGTCCGTGGCACCAATGCACCTGTCGGTCCGTCGGAATGAACGCCTTCCCAAGTTATCGATAAGGCAGACGAGCACGCAATCGAGCCATTTTATTCGGTAGGCACATGCATGTTGGTGGCTGCAAGCTCTGTTCGGTCGCGGCGCGGCGAGCGTGCAGGGTCGGTGACCGAGCGCGCCGCCCTCCCCCCCACGCCCTCCCTCCCCGTCCCAAATAGTGCGGTCCAAGGTTCGGTGCCGAGGTCGCCGCGGGGAAATCGTCCCACTTCGCGTATCTGCCGTACAGCACGCAGCACGCGGCACCAGCGGTGAATTGCCAAGTTGAAGTCTACGCGCGCGCTCATTACTCGCATGATGCCGTTCGATCTTGGGTGGTTCACCCATTATGCAAACGTTCTGAGACGGCGGAGGTGGAATGGTGGAGCGGTTGCGGAGGCGGTAGCGCGCCGCTCGGGACGGCGGCGGCGGCGGCGCGGCGGCGGCGGCGCGGCGGCGGCCTACCGCTCGCCGCCGATAACATTTATAATGGGCTTTTTATGTGGAAGATTGATGGGAGATAGAAAATATTACAAGAAGCAATCCGGAGAGATGAATCTCGGTGAGCTCCAATTCAGATCTAAAAGCCTTCCGCGTTGGAGCGATGCAGCCTCCGCCTCCGCGCCGCCCCGCCTCCGCACCGTGGAAAAGCAGCCTAAAATAAAATGTATGTACATACAGAGGTACTAAGAAATATTGTTTTAAGATGGTTTTTGATGACTTATCCAATGCCTATTTTTCAATTATCTACAAGAGGTGTGAGGCACCATTAGTCGGAGCCGAAACAGAGTGATCCTGTTAACGTAACTGAACACGTTAAGTTCTATGACTTTTGTTTTAAAGCCTCGAAATGTTCAACCATCCCATACATTCATGTCGATACGTACATACACACAACATCTATGGGAAGGATGAAATGTTTGTTTTTAAAATAAAAGCTGTTCCGTTTCGTCCGAGTTTACTTTGACGTCTCCGATCATGTTTACGCCGAAACTCTATTTACTAATTCGCCCCGTCTAGTCTGCTCGGAGGGAATTCGGCATTACCGAAACCCTCGGACTAGGGCTTTACTCCGGGACAACGCGTCCAAGATCAAAATATGTTTGTGCTCGCACTACGGTCCTCTTATCGGAATAAGAATAACCTAATTATATGCAAGGAATCAAAATAATATTACAAAAACATTTCACCGAGAGGTGTAAAGTTGAACAGCACGCAACCATTACCGCACAGTGAAACATGGGTGCGTTCATGCACAGAACACCACGCAGGATACTTATTATCCGATTCCAAAACAAAACGCGAATTAGAATGACAAAGTGCGGAATGTGACTCATTCGCGGTGGAAATGGAAATGTCCGCTCGCATCGTTGCGTTCAAAAACGAGTAATTATAATTCGTGAGCGTCGAGTCGTGCGCGTGTGTCGTGGGCTGTGACTGTGGTGGTGCGGCTGGTGGCGCGGTGGCGGGCGACCCACGCAGACGCCTGCGCATGCGCTCCGCCGCAACAAATCAACCGCGCGTAATGTTATCTCGCGATCTGTTTATGAACGCAGTTTCCCACGCAAACGCGCAGAGCGGCTCAATAAAATAACTCGATTGCGCTCGGGACGTGAACGAATGCAGAGGAGATTGCTTGGCGGCGAAGGAGGTGGCGCTGCGGCCGTATTCAATAACTACCTTCCGGTACGCAAATCGTTTGGCGTCCAGCGAGAATACTATGTTGTCGTGGCGACATTTTAGCAACCACCAGCGAGCGCCGCCATTGAAGCAGCGGTCGAAGCGAGCAAGGCAAGGAGGTACTTTGAACGGTAGAGCGGTGTACACCAAATCGCTGCATGTAGCAACCGGCACGGTCGACCGGGGCGGAGCGCGGGGAGGGAGATGTGCCGCTAGCTAATGAAACATGGTGAAATGAAAAAGCGGCGGCGATCGCTGCGATAACGATAACGAGAGCGGTCCGCCCCGCCCCACCCGTCTGCAGCGGTTCGCAACAGCCGGACCACCGTTGGTGCGTTGTTCTTGAGGTAGCAGATCAGGTCAGCTAGCCTATTCCTGAAATGCCGTAATCAGGAATCAGGAATCCTCTAGAAAACCGCATTTATGGCGAATTTCAAAACGATTTTTTCGACGGGACGGAATGTTTTCGTCAAGAAAATCGCTTTTAAAACCGCTATAAATGCGGTTTTCTAAATTCCTGATTACGGAATTCCAGGAATAGGCCTGCCGTTCACACCACACGCACTCCAGGCTCGGTTGTCAGCACTCCCGGCAGAGTGCACGCGCCATTAGTGCATCGCGACCGACGCGGAGGGCGCGCCGCGGCGGCCGCTCGACAGGAACATACTACAGATTTAGAAGAAGCCCAGCTACGCCATTCCAAGATGCAAAGCTGCAATGCACCACTCGGTGCATTGCAGCATCTACTCTATTATCTGATCTGTGACGTTTGCCGCGTCCAACGATGCTCGCGCAGGGTTCCAGTATTCAGCGATCTATAACTTTGAACTTCATAATAAAGAGGCTCGGTGTGTCGTCAGTCGGTGTGTCGTCAGTTGGTGTGTCGCGGGGGTGAGGCGCGGGGGTGCGGCGCGGGGGAGCGGCATACGCCACACCACCGCAACGGCGCGGAGGCCCCCACAACGCTGTCCCCTCTGTGTCGTAAAATGTTTGATACGTGATTCAACCATGCTTCTTTCATTAAATCAAGCATTACAAAAATGTTTTGGGCCTCAATATTGGAACCGAAATATGTTTTGTTTTCGTTTTAATTTATAATTGTACACCTTAGATGAAAAAGGAATGGATAGGGGACTAAACAAATTTTACGGTCCGTCAAAAGTAAGCTCAGTCAGCCGATATGCTCTCAGTCGGTGTCAGACGTCAGTGATGAATTCAGTTGGGCGAGATTTCAAAGTATCAACAAAATGTCGTCTTGTGTTGTTGAAAAATATGGAAATAACGCCATAAAGGACAACAAGAGCAATGGAATCACATTCCACGTATAAGTGCAAGTATACTCAGTATATTTTTAGTTTAGTGGACCTAAAACCTTTTATGTGTTGTAAAGGCGCAAACAGGGTTGGCACAAGCAAACTTAAATTGTCAGTTCGATTTTTATTTTTGTTTTCATTTCAGTATTATATATTGAACTAAATTTTATTTTAAAAACAAGTAGGCTGCCAAAAAACAATAGTCTAGGTACTGTTTATTATTTTTTATATTGTCGTTTAGGATGTTTGTATAATATGTCTTAGTTCTGAGACTGTGATAAAAAGGTACATTCTTGAAAATGGTCAAAATTTTACATGTGACAGCTCGTTTCCATAAAGATTAAAATTCTCAAGTCGTTTCTTTGCTCTAATGTCCTTTTGTCATTGAATGAGTATTCATTCCTTCAACCTGCTACATTTAATCATAGACTCCATCTTCTTAGGGCTATTAGGTATATATATAGGGCTATATCGAAAAATATGTAAATGTAAAACTTTATCATATACATAAAACCAATCCGGGGATTAAAGCCGCCACAAAAGGACAAAAGCGTAATAAACTGAACCTATTTGAAGGAAATAAAAAAAAATTTGAAAAGAAAGAACTTAGTGGTTTATCAAAATACCATCACACATTTACGGCGAACGGCGATAATCATCAACAGGTTTTACATAACACTGTACTGACTATTATTTGGACTATTTTTTAGCATCTAAAACGCATTGAACGAAATTTTTAAATGCATAAAATGCAAACATGTACAATTCAAGAATAATCAATATTATTTGTTTTGCAATGTTTGACCCATACTTGCAATACATTAATGATTCCCTCTTTGTGTTTATTTAATATTATGATTTCAATATTTACAAATTGTGTATATTCGACTTTATTAATTTATCCTTAATATCGATGATTTTTACTCAGAATAACGATGGTTTAATGAATGATTCCATTAATATTTTTTTCATTTTCCCGCTTGCAAATTCGCGAAAAGATTTTTTGATGCCTTGTTAACTATACAATCATGGTACTACTTGTTCTGACCACTATCACTAAATAGGAAACTTAATATTTTAATGCGCAATACAATATATTGTTATTTATTTTCGTGATCATTTTTGGCAACCCTGCCGTTTTCACTTTCATTTTTCATTTAGTTTTGACGCGCCATTCTGCTCAAAGGGCTTAGGATGCGCGCATCGTTGATGTGTCATGATGGATTAGGATGAATTTTGCACTATATCTACGACCAGATGTCACAAATGTCACCATCCCTTTTTCTCACGCTATAACTAATTCAATTTAAGGAAATTGTTGTCTCATTTCATTCTTCCGCGATTAGATGAATCTATTTGTCACTTTTTCGCATGATGCATTTCCTTATACCTTTGTCCTGCTCTTTTACCCTTTACGTATTAGAGTTTGGTGTGCATGTAAAAGTATAGGTGTGTGAGTTTTTTTAAAAATAGGAACGCTTTTGAACTATCGTCAGTATGGAGGTACCGTATCCATTCTTTTTCATCTAAGTTGTACACCCGCCGTCTCTCACATCTCATCTCATCCACTTCCCAAAGATGACGACGTTATTCTAATGAACTCGTGCACTGATGTTTTAATGTTGTGGCGGTCGAATCCATTTTATAATGGACTCACTCGTCCACCCACCGATCACGGTGTTGTTTTTATAAAAAGCTCGTGCACCCGGCGGTATAAATGTGTGGTGTCCACCTGCTGACGATCGTGGTGGTTCACGGATACGAATATTAATGGACTCGTCCACACGCTATAATATATGTGTGGAGGCTAGGCAGGTCCATTTCATAATTGACTCGTTCACCCGCGCGGCGATGCCATTCTGTTCCGTTGAATTAATAGGTCAATGAAAGTTTCCACGGGATGAATGTCCCCAGCTCGAACAAGACGGCCAATCATTATCCATGATCTCAATTTGCAGAAAAAAATCAAACGTGTGATACTCCCCTACAATTTGATGACTTGAGTCACATTCGAGTCACGGACAAACAGGACTAGTTCTCGGCTTAGGTCCAATCAAAACTAATTACATATTTCGGCAATCAAGTCCCTTCATGATTGTAATAAATGTAAAGTTTTACATTCGAGAGCAATACTTTGGCTGAGCTAAGCACCAAGTTACGTCTATAATAGACCTATTAACATCGTGACTCGGCTTAGGTGCCGTCTAGTACGACCTCAGCTAAGTCACTGGAAGTATCTGCACATTATTTAGCCGAGAAACTATTCTGCACTCATCGAAACAAATCGGTGTTATGATGACAGGCCTTCTCAAGTGATGTCTGTTCTAACGACGCTTTTTAAATTGTACTGGTCCATTTCTAATATATTCGTCCTCCCCCTGTAACTCCCGCTTTGTCAAGAGAAATCTCATTCGGAAATCTCGATCATTGAAGTCTTCTATGCGACTGGCTCATGGCCAAAATTTTCAGCAAAATCTTCAAGTTGTAGACAGCACCTATGTTACCCCCGAATAGACTTGATGAATGCTTGATGACCTGAGTCACGCTCGAGACACAATAATCGGGATTATTTCTCGTCTGCGGTCCAGTCAAGACTAAGTACAGATTGCGACTAGCAAGTACCGTCTGTGAGAGTGACAAATATCAAATTTTACTGTCGAAAGGAATTCTTTGGTTAAGCCAAGTACAAGTTACGTCTATGTATTTCAACATCACAGTATGTATGTAGTGTGTTCTGCATATCGGTACCCTCGCCCGCCCGACACCGCCCCGCCTCCACTTCTCATCATGATGCATCACGATACATGTACATACGTCTGTGTGTACGGATCGTCGCGCCGAACGGCGACGACCGTGCCGAGATATGTAAATAAAAAGTATTCCGAGTGCGCCTTCGCTGGAAGTAGAGCGCGGCGGAGCTCCCTCCGCGCCGGGGCGGCCCCGTCCCGCACCGCACCGCACCGCACCCATACCGCCGCGCCGCGCGCCCCCCACGACACAACCTTTGTATCTCGATGAAGGAATGACCCAAAACCCGTGTCATATTGAGGTCGGAGGAGGCAGCGGCACTCGGAACCACGGGAACAGCGCGGCCGAGAAGCGATCCCCCGAGTGGCACGGCGCGGCCAGCGGCGGCGGCGGAGGGGCGCGGGCTCTGCAAGTAGAAAGTAGGAAGCGAGGCAGCCGCACGCTGCGATGCCGCGATGGCTGCGGACAGCTGACGTCACGGCCGCCGCCACGCGCTGCACGGTGACTCACCCGCCGCTACAACCGCACCGCGACCGCATCTCAACACTCGACCTGCGCAATCTGCTCGGCTATCTGCGTGTGATCTCGATGCGGACATACATCCATACATACCTACAGACCTACCAACGCTGCTCGCAGTGATAATACATACGCTGGCGAACGAGCCGGCCAGTCAGATCGCTTGCGAATTCGCTCACTCCTGATTGTCTCGAGTTCCAACTACACGTAAGAACACGTAAGAACTACACACGTATACAGGTGCAACCTAATCTGTGGGTGAAACGAACATTCGATGTTGCGCGTCCCGTAATCGTAAGAGAACTATACAGCCGGCGCTACCGTCAGTGTATTATTACATAGCCCAGATTGCACGAAGAGACGGCTGAGTTAATCATTATTCAAAATCGTCACTTTTAGTGAACTGCATGGAGTTCATTCCATACTGTCCATACAAAGTGACGTGTTTAATCAGACGTTGACGATGATGTTGAGGTGTACGACCGTACGTGCAACCGGGCCTAAAACCGGGCTCCTCTGCCGTTACACGGATAATTTTCGGTCAAACCCTCGGCCTTCCTTACTCGATCACAAGAATAAAAAACGCTTCGGTCCCTTTAAAATTGTAATCCCGCGTGAGGTCCGCTCCAAGCCCGCCCGACACTACTCTGTACCGATGATACTATGTATCTAGAAAGCAGATTGAATTCAATCTCTGGTAGAAAGTGTGTTTTATTACATAAACGGTATCACAACAAAAATGGCGTCGTCCGCTCCGCGCTGGACACTGTACATGAGCACCACGAACGCGACCGCACTGCGACGGCGAGTTTCACTGCGCCTGCGCTTTTTGTTGCACAACAATTCGCCTTGACGTCTCGCTCGGGTCCGCTCGTCGCGCATCGTCGCCGGCTGCAGTGGCTGCCGTGGCTGCCGTGGCTGCCGTGGCTACCGTGGCTGCCGTGGCTGCCGTGGCTGCCGTGGCTGCCGTGGCGGTAGTAACAGAATGCCGATGGTTCCGGATGCAACCTGATCACCTGACCTTTGATACGCTATCATGATTTTACCTACCTTGCCTTGCTTCCTCGTGGGTCGTGGGTTTAATCCTCGCAATTTCCACAACTTTCCGTCATTTCTGAGTCGGATATGTCTTTCCGTCACGAATGCGAGCTATTTCATGGTTCGGGTTTCACGTAACTCTGGAGAAGACTACATTGAACTACTTAAATGGAAAAACGCTGACAATATCCATTGCCGCTTCGACCATCTTTTGTTTAATGTCAGAACACAGGAATAAATATATTTCCATGATATGTGACCTCATCCTCGTTCATCGGTGGCAGGTGAGCATTTTTTTATGCAACCTGACATGGATGGCTAATAGCACGCAACTACTGTTAATTATATTAGCCCAATACACCACATTTCCGAAATAATTAAGTGCCATGCATGCCATGCATGCTTTATGAGCAAGGGGGACATTGAACTGGTTGGAAAACACGGACAATTTTTCATTGCCGCTTCGACCATATTTTCATCCAATCCGATGATACCAACCCGGGTGGGTTTAAGCCCGACCACCTATAGGGGAAGGGGACCTACAGCTGTACATGGAATTCGAACCATGGAGCAGCTCGCATTTGTGACGAAATGCACTTATCCAACTCAGAAAGAGAGAGAAAGTGGTGCATGAACGGGGTCAGGATTTGAACCCAGACCTCTGGTATGCAAGGCAAGTCCCCGCGCCACTAGGCTACGCACTTGCTTGATGCAAGGTAACCTAGATAGGTACACCACTTTGTAAACGAAGGTTGCTTTGGGTAGCCGAAAGTGGTGGCTTGAAAGACGGCTACAAAATGCTATGTATTTTTGTTAAATTATCGCGATAGTTAAGTTTAAACATTTTAAAATTGCCTGGAGCCCCAAAAACGCACCAATTGTTGAAGATATAGCATTATGACCGCAGTCGGTCTGATTCACGTCTAGCAAAAACCCGAGATTATTGTCTGTTCGGCGCTGTGAGTCACGCGGCGGTGGCGGCGGTGGCGGCGGTGTGCGGGGCGTGCGGGGCAGCTCGAGGGCACCTCGTCGCCCCCCCCTCACCCCGCACGCCCCGCGTACCCGGCGCCATTGTCGCGCCTCTACACTCGTGCGGATTAACTAATCACCAACGGATCTCGTGGAGTAAAGGCCGATTTACACGGTGTCAGGCACTGACGTCAGTCCACCGCCAAGTCACTGCTGGCTCGGTCCTGCCATCTCAAACATTTATTTTAAGTAATTAAAGCGCCGCTGCGTCAGTACTGACTTTATTGGTTACAAAAAGGTCAGTTCGCTCGCCACGCCACCCGCGAACTGACCTTGTCTAAACGCCGAAGTCAGTTCTACTGACCCACTTCGCACACCCACACCCGCTGACACTTCGTTTGTTTCGTGGTGTGTTTAGCGATGACGCGTAAGTGAAACGTCTATGGGACAAGAAATCGATTTAAAAACACTTGGCCAGAACTGACGCCTCTGACTGATTAAATGTGAATGCCCCTTTAACGACATACGCTGCCATCAGTTGGAAAATAATTCTTAAGGTCAACTCTTACAAAGTTCAACGTCTGGCGTCCGTCTGTCCGTCTGTGCGCTTATAACTTGAGAAGCACTTAACTGGGTGCGATGTAGTTTTAATCTACGTAAGTATCACCAGCAAAGCAATAAGTAACAGCGTGATGTGCAGCAGAAGGTGACAGCAGAGTGCAGCGAGAGAGATCTCCTCTCCCAGAGTCCTCGAGGCGGAACGTTGTCGCCGCCGCGCTCAAGCGGAGCGGCGGCGGCGGTGGCGGCGGCGCCGGCGGCGGCGACAAGCCGCGACCTTCGATCTCGCCGCACTTATGCAACCGCTTCTTGTGCTAAAACCACCCATTCATACATCCGGCGAGCGACACAACGGTCGCACTAGAAGATCACATTCAGTTCATCTAAGATTCAGGTTGGCTCGCGGAGTACTCTGAAAGATACCTTACCCCTGAGGTTGTGAAAGCCGACACATCATCGAGTGTCGAACTCGTCGAAGACGTCGGTTTGTTTCTACTTTATTACAACGCTTCTCCTAGGGCATCAGTTAGTTTATGATTTTCGATCACGGGGATGAAGAACGTACAATGATAACGACTGCAATAAGGTGTGATGTGCCAGTGTGCTGGCGAGAGATGGTTTTATGTATTTCTAACTGTTTACTCCTCGGCCAATGCTAGAACGGGGCGGAGACGGTCGGTTCCGTAGCGGTTGATGGTAGTCTCGTTGCGACTACGAGTGTGAGCTTCTCTCGGCTCTTGTAATGTGTGCAGGCGCTATCGCGGCCGGGCGGCGGCGGGCGACGACGGCTGCAGAGGCGGCTGCGGTGGCGGCTGCGGCTGCGGAGAAAGCGCCGTCGGTCGTTGTCTTTTCCGCGCGAGGGCGTCCGCTAATAACCGGCCCACTCCGAACGCTGGCTGCAGCCGCACCGCCCTCGCGCGCCGTTCGCGGCGGACACCGGGCGGCGCGCGTCGCGGCGGCGGCGCTGCGCAGCGGGGGAGGCTTCGAAATATTGCGACTTGCAACGCATCAAAACTGGCTCCCAGGCAGAGTTCGTTTTGGTTAAAGCGTTAACTCCAAACTTTTCAATTAACTTCTTACCCCCGTTTCAAAATCTGACCATTTTTTACGTGTCTCGTTGTGCTTTTTCGGCAATTGCACTGCCGAACATCTAATAAATATTATAAAGGGGAAAGTTTGTAATAATGGATGGATGGATGGATGGATGGATGGATGGATGGATGGATGGATGGATGGATGTTTGTTACTCTTTCACGTAAAAACTACTGAATGGATTCTAACGAAACTTTACAATAATATAGCTTATACATCAGAATAACACATAGGCTACAATTTATAAAGATATTGTGCCCATGGGCTTTAGAACTTTCACGGGGCTGCGAAAACGATGCCGGTAGCGCTACTTCACACCAGGGGGAGCGGGGCCGGGGGCGGGGCGGGCGGTCCGACGGGGGCGGGTGCGGGGGGGGGGCGGGTACGGCTTGGTATTTCCCGCAACTTTAGGACTACTTGGTAAAATCCTTGAGAACCAATTACTCGATTTAGATGCGGATTGTATCTACGTCTAGCCTGATTCTACTCAAAACTTATAGGCTACATAATATAACGCTTTATTACCTTAAGGGTGAGTAGAGAGTGTTAAATTCTTATAACTTGCGAACCACTAACCCGATTTATGTGCGTATTTTATTAATGTATAGGATCTCTGGGAGCTGTCAGGTTCGAGATGGGTTACTGTTTTCGATGTTGAGGCTGGCTGTGGTGTGGAGTCCACGCAAAACTTACCTACATTACACGTTACTTACTTACTAGGTAAACAATGTTGCAGTGCAAGTGCAGAAAGGTTCTGGCGGCAAATGCTTTTTTTTTAAATAGCCACCAAATGTCAACGAAGCTCTAAATGGGAATTATTGGATGTTTCTCATTAAATCATGCTATTTCATCTAGAACGATCTTAATTAAATTATTTGGATCAGCCATGTCGGATACTTTTTATCCATGAATAATTTAGCCGACGCTAACCCGAGCGGAGCCGGGTACCGCAGCTAGTATACAAATATTTGCGTGTATGTCAGTTGCCTCGTGCAGAATTCGTGGAACTCACTACACTTCAACGAATATGGCTCGTGCTATCATACGCCTAATGTATAATTGATGTGTGAACAAGGATGGTTCGCCGATGTGTTTGTGAGTAATCGTATGGCGCTCGCCTCCGCGCCGCCGCCGCCGCCGCCACCGACCCGAGGCGACGCCGCTGATGTCATCGCACGCACTCGACACGCCATATTCGAGCTATCGGTTCCGTCCAGGCGACGGACGACGACGACGGCGCGGCGGAGTGGTGTGCGCGACTGGCTCCTGTCACGTCGCCGGATCGTTAACTTATTTATAAACGCCGCTGGAACATTCCGCAGCTGCACGCGCCTCACGATGCAGCGGGGTGATCTCTCGTCCCACACCACACCACGCCCCCACCACTCACGGGGAGATCTATTCCCGCAGTCCACGTTCTAGGAGACTCTATATGATTTCGGTTTAGAATATCCAACGTGCCGGTCCGAAGGTAGGAACGACCCCCACCCATGCCGATCTAGTTTAAGTCGAAATAGCTATTCTCGCCGGGTGCAAAGTATCTTCGTGAACTCAAAATCGTTTTAGATAAGGTTCATAATAAGATTCGCAAAGTTTACCAAATACCTATTGCAACCTTCGGACGTCACGGCACGTCGGTGATACCGCCTAGTTCGACTTCCTTTCAGCCACCACCTAGATAATGCGAAGTGATACCTACTTTGCATTTCTTGCATGCACAAAACCTTTTAATTGCGTAACAAATAAAAAAAAATAAGTTACAATGTCAGATTCCTGAACTTTGAGAAATCTAACGCGATTGACTTATTTGATCAAAAGTAAATATTGCCGAGACACCATATCACTATTCCGAAGACCTATTGGCAAGGTGTCAACAAATGTGCCCCAGATATCGACTATACACCACTTCATTCGGAGCCCTCGCCCGCCGCTCTCCTCTTGTGCTTTTACAAAAAAGAAGTCGACTCGAAGCACCGAAATCCGTAACGCGAGACAGGCGATTAACGACGCATGACCAAAGAAAGGAAAACTCTACGGAGAGGCCCCGACACACAATAATGAACAAGTAACGCGTTGTAGCCGGCCGCGGGCGGGCGACACTAAACAAAGCAAACGGACTAATAAATCACACATTTCTCCTCGAAACAACCGACAATGACGGCGCACCATAAAGTTAGGATAGCTCGCTACCGGAGCGCGGACCGAGCACCGCGACCGGCCGCGCGGCCCGGGCACACGGTCGGAACACGACGGCGACGGGTGGAGTGCCCGGAGGCTGCCTACGTTCCACGTCACAGCTCGATAATATCCTATTTAGCCCCGATTACTCGAAGAGACGGCTGAAACACTTCACTTTTAGTGAACCACATGAAGTTCATTCCATGCTGTTTATTTGTACGTTGACAGTGATGTTGACGGTGATGTTGACGTGCACGACCGTACGTGCAACCGGGCCTTAGTGCGTGTTCGTCAAACTCGCAGTTTCTCGAGCGCCCATTAGCTATCCCGACAATGCCAACGAATTTCTCGATTATAGAGGCCTGATAAAGAGAAAAGTTCGAATCCTGCTTGCGACGAATGTCACAACCATAAACTTTTTCAGAGATATCTGATCACAATGCGTCAAGTGTAGATGTCGCTGAAACTGAAATGAATGCGATAACGGTGATGTTGTATCTATTAAATACACACAAAGTTTTATTCGTGTAAAGTTGTTGTAGGGGATTGTAGTCCCCCTTAAAAGTGTTGCCAGAAGTACCTATTTTGTCCTAAGCAAAAGATGATCCGGTAATTTTGATCCGTTGCCCACTGTACCATAATTTCTATGCAAATAAACCATTATTATCATTATTAAAAAAACTATACTGAAGACCAGCTATCCAGTCGTAATGACAGAGGAAGGCCAATTTCTAATTATTCGGGAACCTATTATTGTTTGCTCCGATAGTTAGCTAAAAAAACTCAACATCTAAGAGTATCTCCATTGCTATCTCACTCTGTGATGTCCACTCTCTACTCTACGGAATTATGATTGCTGAAACGTTATCTTGGTATGTTTTTATATTTTTTTCTTCGCATCATGAAACGACTAACTATCAAGTTATATCTGTGATATACGCCTCTTAAGCATCTATACATAAATACATAAAGGCGTATAAAGTTAAGTTGTAAAAAAAACATAAACGTACAGACGTAGCTCCCAGTTGACTTATTAGGGTTCCTTACCCAAAGGGTGGAAACGGAACCCTATTACTAAGCCTCCGCTGTCCGTCCGTCCGTCTGTCTGTCACAGGGCTGTATCTCAGTAACCGTAAGAGATAGACAGCTGAAATGTTTACAGAGTGTGTACTTATTTTGCCGCTATAACAACAAATAGGTAAGATTAAAAAATAATTAAAATTAAAGGGGGCCCCCATACAAAAAACGTGATTTTTTTGTATTTTTTTTTTACGATGGTACGGAACCCTTCGTGTGCGAGTCTGACTCGCACTTGGCCGGTTTTTTAATGTACAAAATATTAGAACAAATATTTCTTAATTTAACTGAGCACGAGCCATTGTATGGAACGAGACCACCTCATTATCCTCTTAAGGGATAGGAAAAAATCATGTAATATCAGTCTCTTAATAACATATACATTGATTTTATTATTATTTTAAACGATCGGCCAACCTACCCAATTGTAAGACCCAATAGGGTTATTTCAGCTTAGCCTCTACCGTCCTATTTAGGATATCACATAAATATTGCATTTTAGGTAAACCCGTGACGACCACCGCAATATATTCAACTAGACAAACCGACAGTATATTACTTATTATGTGACATTAACGTAATAACACCAGCCACAGAATATGAAATCCACAGGCGTTGCATAGTGTTAGCAGCGCTGCCTACAAAAGACTGCAACGTCCAGAGGAAACCTAGCACCACTCTCCGTTGGAGGTTAGTGGCATTCGCTATTGGCTTACAAAACCTACATTCAATAAGTGCATTAATCCCATTTCCTTTATTTGCATTTTGTGTCGTAAAATGTACAGAGCCAATTAAGATCGACTCAATTTTATAGCGAATAGCGGCGGCTATGGAACTGTTTTCTCCACTTGGCAATACCGCTATATTTACAGCGACAATAACAGACATCTAGGCTGTTCATTAAGACTGTCGTGAAAGCGGCGGGGCTCTGAATTTGAAAATATAAAAAATGATTTCTTTGTCCTTTGACCAAGACACAATTTTGCACGGCGACAGCGAGTTAAATTAGCGAAATCGTCTTGCACGCCCTAACGGTTCCCTGCCCCTTTTATTTATTTTAATCAAAATTTATTAATCACTTGCAAAAGCTTGACTCTCGGGCCATACCTAACATACAGATACATCTGGCGTCTACGGGCTCTGAGTGGTCAGTCTGAGTTCTCACCTAAATTGGCGTTTACGGGAAACCGATCGACTGGCGTTTTCCGTAAAAACGTCAAACTCCATACAAGTTTTTACTAGATATTCTGTGGTTTTACTTCGTCAAGCTGTCAAAGATAAACTCGGACTTCCGATTTGTACGAAAACGCGGAGTGGACGTAAACGGCAACGTTGAGTAAGCTGTCAAATCAAACTCGGACTCGCAAATGTTAGTTCGCTTAACGCCCACTGCGCGCGCTCTTCGATTTCTCCATACATTTGAAAACGCCAGTCGATCGGTTTGCCGTAAACGCCAATTTAGGTGACAGCAGGGACTTCGGGTACTGATGACAGCTCGCAAGCGACTCACCGACAGAAGTGAGATTCAAGAGTACGTACACCCGCATGTATGCGTCCCCTTACTTATGGAACGGATAGAGCTGTGAGCAACTTACGAATGTCTATGCACAGCACAGTTTGTTTTTTAAGAATGTTGTTTTTCCTTCCTTAATTTTACCTTTATTATACTAGTCACTTTTATTAGACTAGTCACTAAATATTCGCTTTAGGTTAAGATGCATTTTGCTTATGCATGTTGTGTTTGTCTATTAAAAAAAATAAAAAAAAATGAAAAATATATACTGTATGCGACGTATTCGGCAAGTAATGCCATACTTACCGATCCAACTGGAAGAGTATATGGTATATGGTGTGCTAAATTAGAATTTGTCCGAGTGATTATGCTCTTGCCGTAAGAATTGCAGGCAATTTACCGCACTTTACAACTATCTAAAACCACCGTTTCAATTTACTTGTCATTTGTTATGAACGAGACAACTGACAACAAAACTAAAATATTCATACGCAATACTTTTTTCTGTGTTTTTGCACAGTACAGGGCGGACACAGAAACCAGCTAAATGACGGTGCTAATAGATACATGCTAGCATGTTCAAAGTTAAGCATGTATTATTACAGCTTGACACGAACTTACTCTGTTTCTTACATTCACTTCTTTTCTATTTCTTCATTTTTAGGGTTCCGTACCCAAAGGCTAAAAAAGGAACCCTATTACTAAGCCTCCGCTGTCCGTCCGTCCGTCCGTCCGTCCGCCCGTCCGTCCGTCCGTCCGTTCATCTGTCCGTCTGTCACAGGGCTGTATCTCAGTAACCGTAACAGATAGATAGCTGAAAATTTCACAGAGTGTGTATTTATTTTGCCGCTATAACAACAAATAGGTAAAATTAAAAAATAATTAAAATTAAAGGGGGCTCCCATACAAAAAAACGTGATTTTTTTGTGTTAAATATTTTACGATGGTACGGAACCCTTCGTGTGCGAGTCCGACTCGCACTTGGCCGGTTTTTCTATTTGTAAAGTATGTTTGAAACCATGGAACAATTTAGCTGCGTCACTGTGACGTAGAGGGGTAAGGGCTTGTTTACACTGAAGAAACGATAGAATATATTTGCAGTGGGTAATTATATACTCAGATTATTCCGGAAAAGTATTCTCACGAATGTCACAGGATAAATAATATAAATCGTACACACCTCTTCCGATGCAAATATGTTCCGTTTAGAAGTTGAAATGTGGTATTTGCTCGATGTTTACGGATGTGAATAATTCAGAATGTCACTTTCCAGCCAGAGCAGACCAAATGATTAATGATTTTTCCCCTGCGTTCTTACATTTTTACGCGAGGTCCTCATATAGGAGGCGCCCGACGAATACGACCGGAGAGGTGAGCCGTCAGGCAGGTGGGCCGGTCGAGGTCGGAATATGAAGTCAACAATACCGCGGAACGAATATGGCAGACACATTGCCAATGCGAGGTCCTCATATAGGAGGCGCCCGACGAATGCGACCGGAGAGGTGAGCCGTCAGGCAGGTGGGCCGGTCGAGATCGGAATATGAAGTCAACAATACCGCGGAACGAATATGGCAGACACATTGCCAATGCGAGGTCCTCATATAGGAGGCGCCCGACGAATGCGACCGGAGAGGTGAGCCGTCAGGCAGGTGGGCCGGTCGAGGTCGGAATATGAAGTCAACAATACCGCGGAACGAATATGGCAGACACATTGCCAATGCGAGGTCCTCATATAGGAGGCGCCCGACGAATGCGACGGGAGAGGTGATCCGTCAGGCAAGTGGGCCGGTCGAGGTCGGAATATGAAGTCAACAATACCGCGGAACGAATATGGCAGACACATTGCCAATGCGAGGTCCTCATATAGGAGGCGCCCGACGAATGCGACCGGAGAGGTGAGCCGTCAGGCAGGTGGGCCGGTCGAGGTCGGAATATGAAGTCAACAATACCGCGGAACGAATATGGCAGACACATTGCCAATGCGAGGTCCTCATATAGGAGGCGCCCGACGAATGCGACCGGAGAGGTGAGCCGTCAGGCAGGTGGGCCGGTCGAGGTCGGAATATGCAGTCAACAATACCGCGGAACGAATATGGCAGACACATTGCCAATGCGAGGTCCTCATATAGGAGGCGCCCGACGAATGCGACCGGAGAGGTGAGCCGTCAGGCAGGTGGGCCGGTCGAGGTCGGAATATGAAGTCAACAATACCGCGGAACGAATATGGCAGACACATTGCCAATGCGAGGTCCTCATATAGGAGGCGCCCGACGAATGCGACGGGAGAGGTGAGCCGTCAGGCAGGTGGGCCGGTCGAGGTCGGAATATGAAGTCAACAATACCGCGGAACGAATATGGCAGACACATTGCCAATGCGAGGTCCTCATATAGGAGGCGCCCGACGAATGCGACCGGAGAGGTGAGCCGTCAGGCAGGCGGGCCGGTCGAGGTCGGAATATGAAGTCAACAATACCGCGGAACGAATATGGCAGACACATTGCCAATGCGAGGTCCTCATATAGGAGGCGCCCGACGAATGCGACGGGAGAGGTGAGCCGTCAGGCAAGTGGGCCGGTCGAGGTCGGAATATGAAGTCAACAATACCGCGGAACGAATATGGCAGACACATTGCCAATGCGAGGTCCTCATATAGGAGGCGCCCGACGAATGCGACGGGAGAGGTGAGCCGTCAGGCAGGTGGGCCGGTCGAGGTCGGAATATGAAGTCAACAATACCGCGGAACGAATATGGCAGACACATTGCCAATGCGAGGTCCTCATATAGGAGGCGCCCGACGAATGCGACCGGAGAGGTGAGCCGTCAGGCAGGTGGGCCGGTCGAGGTCGGAATATGAAGTCAACAATACCGCGGAACGAATATGGCAGACACATCGCCAATGCTTGGTCCTCATATAGGAGGCGCCCGACGAATGCGACCGGAGAGGTGAGCCGTCAGGCAGGTGGGCCGGTCGAGGTCGGAATATGAAGTCAACAATACCGCGGAACGAATATGGCAGACACATTGCCAATGCGAGGTCCTCATATAGGAGGCGCCCGACGAATACGACCGGAGAGGTGAGCCGTCAGGCAGGTGGGCCGGTCGAGGTAGGAATATGAAGTCAACAATACCGCGGAACGAATATGGCAGACACATTGCCAATGCGAGGTCCTCATATAGGAGGCGCCCGACGAATGCGACCGGAGAGGTGAGCCGTCAGGCAGGTGGGCCGGTCGAGGTCGGAATATGAAGTCAACAATACCGCGGAACGAATATGGCAGACACATTGCCAATGCGAGGTCCTCATATAGGAGGCGCCCGACGAATGCGACCGGAGAGGTGAGCCGTCAGGCAGGTGGGCCGGTCGAGGTCGGAATATGAAGTCAACAATACCGCGGAACGAATATGGCAGACACATCGCCAATGCGAGGTCCTCATATAGGAGGCGCCCGACGAATGCGACCGGAGAGGTGAGCCGTCAGGCAGGTGGGCCGGTCGAGGTCGGAATATGAAGTCAACAATACCGCGGAACGAATATGGCAGACACATTGCCAATGCGAGGTCCTCATATAGGAGGCGCCCGACGAATACGACCGGAGAGGTGAGCCGTCAGGCAGGTGGGCCGGTCGAGGTCGGAATATAAAGTCAACAATACCGCGGAACGAATATGGCAGACACATTGCCAATGCGAGGTCCTCATATAGGAGGCGCCCGACGAATGCGACCGGAGAGGTGAGCCGTCAGGCAGGTGGGCCGGTCGAGGTCGGAATATGAAGTCAACAATACCGCGGAACGAATATGGCAGACACATTGCCAATGCGAGGTCCTCATATAGGAGGCGCCCGACGAATGCGACCGGAGAGGTGAGCCGTCAGGCAGGTGGGCCGGTCGAGGTCGGAATATGAAGTCAACAATACCGCGGAACGAATATGGCAGACACATTGCCAATGCGAGGTCCTCATATAGGAGGCGCCCGACGAATACGACCGGAGAGGTGAGCCGTCAGGCAAGTGGGCCGGTCGAGGTCGGAATATGAAGTCAACAATACCGCGGAACGAATATGGCAGACACATTGCCAATGCGAGGTCCTCATATAGGAGGCGCCCGACGAATGCGACGGGAGAGGTGAGCCGTCAGGCAGGTGGGCCGGTCGAGGTCGGAATATGAAGTCAACAATACCGCGGAACGAATATGGCAGACACATTGCCAATGCGAGGTCCTCATATAGGAGGCGCCCGACGAATGCGACGGGAGAGGTGAGCCGTCAGGCAGGTGGGCCGGTCGAGGTCGGAATATGAAGTCAACAATACCGCGGAACGAATATGGCAGACACATTGCCAATGCGAGGTCCTCATATAGGAGGCGCCCGACGAATGCGACCGGAGAGGTGAGCCGTCAGGCAGGTGGGCCGGTCGAGGTCGGAATATGAAGTCAACAATAGCGCGGAACGAATATGGCAGACACATTGCCAATGCGAGGTCCTCATATAGGAGGCGCCCGACGAATGCGACGGGAGAGGTGAGCCGTCAGGCAGGTGGGCCGGTCGAGGTCGGAATATGAAGTCAACAATACCGCGGAACGAATATGGCAGACACATTGCCAATGCGAGGTCCTCATATAGGAGGCGCCCGACGAATGCGACGGGAGAGGTGAGCCGTCAGGCAGGTGGGCCGGTCGAGGTCGGAATATGAAGTCAACAATACCGCGGAACGAATATGGCAGACACATTGCCAATGCGAGGTCCTCATATAGGAGGCGCCCGACGAATACGACCGGAGAGGTGAGCCGTCAGGCAGGTGGGCCGGTCGAGGTCGGAATATGAAATCAACAATACCGCGGAACGAATATGGCAGACACATTGCCAATGCGAGGTCCTCATATAGGAGGCGCCCGACGAATGCGACGGGAGAGGTGAGCCGTCAGGCAGGTGGGCCGGTCGAGGTCGGAATATGAAGTCAACAATACCGCGGAACGAATATGGCAGACACATTGCCAATGCGAGGTCCTCATATAGGAGGCGCCCGACGAATGCGACGGGAGAGGTGAGCCGTCAGGCAGGTGGGCCGGTCGAGGTCGGAATATGAAGTCAACAATACCGCGGAACGAATATGGCAGACACATTGCCAATGCGAGGTCCTCATATAGGAGGCGCCCGACGAATGCGACGGGAGAGGTGAGCCGTCAGGCAGGTGGGCCGGTCGAGGTCGGAATATGAAGTCAACAATACCGCGGAACGAATATGGCAGACACATTGCCAATGCGAGGTCCTCATATAGGAGGCGCCCGACGAATGCGACCGGAGAGGTGAGCCGTCAGGCAGGTGGGCCGGTCGAGGTCGGAATATGAAGTCAACAACACCGCGGAACGAATATGGCAGACACATTGCCAATGCGAGGTCCTCATATAGGAGGCGCCCGACGAATGCGACCGGAGAGGTGAGCCGTCAGGCAGGTGGGCCGGTCGAGGTCGGAATATGAAGTCAACAATACCGCGGAACGAATATGGCAGACACATCGCCAATGCGAGGTCCTCATATAGGAGGCGCCCGACGAATGCGACCGGAGAGGTGAGCCGTCAGGCAGGTGGGCCGGTCGAGGTCGGAATATGAAGTCAACAATACCGCGGAACGAATATGGCAGACACATTGCCAATGCGAGGTCGTCATATAGGAGGCGCCCGACGAATACGACCGGAGAGGTGAGCCGTCAGGCAGGTGGGCCGGTCGAGGTCGGAATATAAAGTCAACAATACCGCGGAACGAATATGGCAGACACATTGCCAATGCGAGGTCCTCATATAGGAGGCGCCCGACGAATGCGACCGGAGAGGTGAGCCGTCAGGCAGGTGGGCCGGTCGAGGTCGGAATATGAAGTCAACAATACCGCGGAACGAATATGGCAGACACATTGCCAATGCGAGGTCCTCATATAGGAGGCGCCCGACGAATGCGACCGGAGAGGTGAGCCGTCAGGCAGGTGGGCCGGTCGAGGTCGGAATATGAAGTCAACAATACCGCGGAACGAATATGGCAGACACATTGCCAATGCGAGGTCCTCATATAGGAGGCGCCCGACGAATACGACCGGAGAGGTGAGCCGTCAGGCAGGTGGGCCGGTCGAGGTCGGAATATGAAGTCAACAATACCGCGGAACGAATATGGCAGACACATTGCCAATGCGAGGTCCTCATATAGGAGGCGCCCGACGAATGCGACGGGAGAGGTGAGCCGTCAGGCAGGTGGGCCGGTCGAGGTCGGAATATGAAGTCAACAATACCGCGGAACGAATATGGCAGACACATTGCCAATGCGAGGTCCTCATATAGGAGGCGCCCGACGAATGCGACCGGAGAGGTGAGCCGTCAGGCAGGTGGGCCGGTCGAGGTCGGAATATGAAGTCAACAATACCACGTAACGAATATGGCAGACACATTGCCAATGCGAGGTCCTCAGTCAAAATACCGTTCTGAGGTGACGCCTCAACAACATGGAGAGCAGAAAAATCGTATTTATTGGAAAATGTACAAGTAAAAAAATATATGTATAATAAAATAAACATAATAATTGGGCACTTTCGGGCATTGTCCGTTGCGATCGCGATAGTGTGGCGATGCCCTGAGAGCACGAAATACAGATGTCTTGCCGCCTCCGCCGCCGCGCCGACACAGCGGCAGCGGAGCGCCGCCGCCGCCGCCCAGCTGCGAGACAAATGCGAAGCGTGAAGCGGCGCCGGCCAGCGGCCCCGGGCCACATGTCCTCGCCCATCATGGGAAGGCGTCGAGACACTAAGGCTGAGATAAATAGTCGTAACAGAAACTAAGACTAACGAAAAGTAGTACTTTGTGACGTCACTTTGACACATTTTGTATGGGCGAAATCTCAAAATGTTTCAATGTGACGTCACAAAGTACTACTTTTCGTTAGTCATAGTTTCTGTTACGACTATTTATCTCAGCCTTAGTCTGTTCGAGCAGAGACTGTTCTATTCTGTCCTGGAGTTACAGGACGGAACCAGATAGAACGGGTTCGAGCGATGCTCTAGCCCGTACTGTATATCCCCCTACTAAGTGGTTGAGTTAAACCCGCCCGGGTTGGTACCACCGAATTGGATGAAACGGCAATGAAACAATTTCCGTGTTTTCCATCCAGTTTAGTGTAGCCGTGCTCATAAAGGGAATGTCCTGGCAGGTAATCTAGAGTGATGTTGAACAATTAGCCTACAACTGATGGGAAGAATCGCATCGAAATCTTGAATGAATGAAATTCATCTACGATCAAAATCGGGTAAACGGACAGAGGGAAGTCAGACGTTCGATTTTATGAGAGTTGTATACGTACGCGTATACTAAACGTACATACGTGTCGGTGGAGTCTCGCTCGGCTGACTGCGCCCCCCCCCCCCCTCCACTCGCGGAAAACTTTCCCCGCGTGCACTTTTATCAGATAACGTGTTATTTTCCGTGTCGGTTTGACAGCTCGCCGCGACTCACTCATTATTGCGGAAATCATATCTGCCTCACTGCAGGCTTATCGAGTGCAGCTATATTTAATTGGAAATCCTTCGCACATCGACTTTCGTATCGTGCAGTTTGTGCGCGTGACGCAAAAATAAAAATTAACAGCGTCACAATCAATCAAAATGGGAATATCCGTTTCGTTTCTGTGATCGGATATAAGGTTCATAAACAGTATGCAGAACTCATTTCCGACTATAACACCAGTTATGGCCGAATCCTGAATAGTTTTAAGACGTGCATAACTTCCTCCGTTATAATAAACCCGAGTGTAGCGGAGTTTTTTGCGACAAGATGGCGTTGCATCACCAGCTGTTAACGACACATTTCAATTGACACTAACTTGATAGCTTTATTGTTTTAACCGATCTGCCGATACAGTCCCCCGAGTCCTTCCCCCTTCCAAGCACCAGCGGCTGCGCAGACACAAAAGTGTATCGGATTCGGTTACTGCGGTAACACACAACGGTCATCTTCAAAGTGAAGTTTGGAGTAGTTCTTACAAAAAACTGGTCCGGTTATTGTTGCGAAATGTATTCTAACCTCTGTGTATTGTCGCAGAGGTACCGGAGGGACATATTACTATAACACCGTGTATCATATGCCGTACAATTCGTGTTCATTAGTACTCATTCTCAGTTCATGCACAGCGTGCAGTGAACCGTTCAGCAAGTCGATTCCCGACACTATTGAACTTGCTCTATCCTCAGCATGTTGACAGACAGCTATTTGCTAAAACGAGAGCAGCGGCCTCGATCTAGCGAGCAGCGATCGAACTGCCATCGCGATGTATAGAGAAGCGTCAGATTCGGTGTTCCCTAAGACGAAAAAAGACTGACTGGACGAAAATACTCAAAAAAGACGTTTTCTAGTCAAGTGAAGTGAAACAGTCGGGTGATTTCCCGACTTCTCTTATATTTAGCATCACTGCTGCGTGTTGGCAATCCGACTATTATTTAGGGGAATAATCAGGCTTTGCGTAGATACGAACGAAATTAAATTGGGGTTAGTGGACGTTGAATGTTATGAAGAGTTGAGTGAGTTGTAGTAAAATCCAAGTCTAGTCTAACGAGGGTCGTTCGGTCGTGGAGCTGCGAGCGAGAGGGGAGGAGGGGTGGAGGGGTGGAGGGTTGGGGCGAGGGCGAGGGGCGCGGCGGGTCATCGACCGTGTGACGTCACGCGCCGCTCGCGCCCTCCAGCTGGCGCGGGGCGAGCCGGCGCGGTGACGTCACCCGCCCAGGGCGCACCCTCCTCGCGCCCACCCCGCCCCGTCTCGCCGTCGCACGAGACGCAGCCCACGCACGAAAGGCTCGCGACCTCAGCTCTTCACCACTCCAAACTCCCTCGACGATCGTATAGCACGCAGGTATATGCATTTCACTGCAAAAGGCAGTGTTTTTTTTACAACGTATGCAAAGCGCGGATTCTCGTCTAAGGCTGAGATAAATAGTCGTAACAGAAACTGAGACTAACGAAAAGTAGTACTTTGTGACGTCACTTTGACACATTTTGTATGGAGTAGTGCAAAGTAACGTCACAAAGTACTACTTTTCGTTAGTCAGTTTCTGTTACGACTATTTCTCTGAGCCTAAACGGTTCCCGGCAACGGGGGCTGCGAAAATCATGCCGGCCGGCCACGTGCCTTTTTAGGGTTCCGTACACAAAGGGTGAAAACGGGAATAGTTATCTGGCTGTTTATCTGACTATTGAAAAATCAGCCCTAAGAATAGTTGTATTATTGCGAGATGGTAATCCTCCCCGGACGGCGCGGGCGATGGCTGCGCGGGGCGGCGCGGCGGGGCGGAGGCAGCTGCTGCCTCATCTAACTCTTCCGCCCGTTGCGGAACTGACAAATTGCCGCGCGCACACATTCACACATTGCGACCGAGCAATAGGTCATTATGGTCATTATCTAAACGCCCTAATTGTGCGACGCTCGACTACAATAACATTCTCGTCTCGCAGACAAACTATGGCGACAGCCGCCGCGCCGCCTCGCCCCGCCTCGCCGCGTCCACGTCCGTGGAGGTTCACTCTAAAAGTTAATCGTTCGTTTACGGCGGCAACGCAATACGCGAGGAGGTCAAACAACAGTCGCGAGACTGGGGAGTACTATTGGTTATTCGGTGACGGGTCCCTTCTGTGACTGGGGGCCGCCGGAAATCCGCAGCAGAATCGGTGTTTGAGAGGATAGATGCGTGTCGATTTTTTTTAATAATGCTACAAGAAGTGAAAGATAGGCATAGAAAAGGATAGTTACCGACAGTTCACAATATAGCTACGAGTAGCATTTTTGTTAACTTTTTCTTTGCAAATAAGGTGACCAGTCGTCCGCTGCCCTATTTTTTAAACAATCGCTACCAAATTGCTGTCTGTAGCAATTTGCGATTCCGATATCTAAAACGCAGTTTCGTATTTTGGAATGACGTTTGGATAGCAACGCCTGGCGGCCAATAGCACGGCCGGATATGTCAAAAACAGTCCGGCAGTCAATGATTTCAAAGGTAAGGATACGCCCTTATAAAGAATTGAAACAAATCTTCTCCATACAAGCAAAATGCAGCGCCATCTATCCAAACTCGGAAGAACTACGTGAGCGCCGTGTCAAAGTCGTGTTGACAACTCGCCGCCATGTTGCATTAGGTCTAACGATGTAACCTTGTACCTGCGTCCTTAAATGTTTTCTTTTTAATTTAAACTTTTAAGTTCTTTTAACTTTCATGAATGAAAAATGTTTTTTGTAATTTCAAGGTATTCAAGTTAGTTAAATACAATTTGAATTTTCTCTTGTACCTGCTTGGTCTGGATCTACCTGCCTGTCATGTCAAAATTTATTTTCGTTATATCAAGGGAAACACTGGTCGTAGACCCATCATGCGACCACTCGAAGTAAAGGTCCCGACCTGATCTACCTGCCTGTCATGTCAAAATTTGTTTTCGTTATATCTTGGGAAACACTGGTCGTAGACCCATCATGCGACCACTCAAAGTAAACGTCCCGACCTGATCTACCTGCTTGTCATGTCAAAATTTGTTCTCGTTGTATCTTGGGAAACACTGATCGTAGACCCATCATGCGAACACTCAAAGTAAACGTCCCGACCTGATCTACCTGCCTGTCATGTCAAAATTTGTTCTCGTTGTATCTTGGGAAACACTGATCGTAGACCCATCATGCGACCACTCAAAGTAAACGCCCCGACCTGATCTAACTATCTGGAATGTCAAAATTTGTTTTCGTTATATCTTGGGAAACACTGGTCGTAGACCCATCATGCGACCACTCAAATTAAACGCCCGACCTGATCTAACTATCTGGAATGTCAAAATTTGTTTTCGTTATGTCTTGGGAAACACATGACAGGCAGGTGGATCAGGTCGGGGCGTTTACTTTGAGTGGTCGCATGATGGGTCTACGACCAGTGTTTCCCAAGATATAACGAAAACAAATTTTGACATGACAGGCAGGTAGATCATGTCGGGACGTTTACTTTGAGTGGTCGCATAATGGGTCTACGATCAGTGTTTCCCAAGATATAACAAAAACAAATTTTGACATTACAGGCAGGTAGATCAGGTCTGGACGTTTACTTTGAGTAGTCGCATGATGGGTCTACGACCAGTGTTTCCCAAGATATACCGAAAACAAATTTTGACATGACAGGCAGGTAGATCAGGTCTGGACGTTTACTTTGAGTGGTCGCATGATGGGTCTACGACCAGTGTTTCCCAAGATATAACGAAAACAAATTTTGACATGACAGGCAGGTAGATCAGGTCGGGACGTTTACTTCGAGTGGTCACATGATAGATCACATTAAAAAACTTCTTTGATTACCCACTCATACTCATATCCACTCCAAAATAAACCAGAATGAAAAAGGACGCCCGTACAAGGTTAATTCATCTACACGTGCGACGCGCGGCATAGCGTCAATTTCCAGCTTATGAAGTTTGGTAGTTAATTAAATTATCGATTCAAATGCAATTATTCAATTGTTAAACAGAAAAAAATATTATCTGAGTTTACTTATCGATGATAAGTTATTACACGTGTCTTTGTAACTTTCGTAACGTATTTTATGCATCCTTTTACTACGCAACAAGGGCATTTTCACGTCTGGTCTGGACGTTTACTTTGAGTAGTCGCATGATGGGTCTACGACCAGTGTTTCCCAAGATATACCGAAAACAAATTTTGACATGACAGGCAGGTAGATCAGGTCTGAACCTTTACTTTGAGTGGTCGCATGATGGGTCTACGACCAGTGTTTCCCAAGATATAACGAAAACAAATTTTGACATGACAGGCAGGTAGATCAGGTCGGGACGTTTACTTCGAGTGGTCACATGATAGATCACATTAAAAAACTTCTTTGATTACCCACTCATACTCATATCCACTCCAAAATAAACCAGAATGAAAAAGGACGCCCGTACAAGGTTAATTCACCTACACGTGCGACGCGCGGCATGGCGTCAATTTCCAGCTTATGAAGTTTGGTAGTTAATTAAATTATCGATTCAAATGCAATTATTCAATTGTTAAACAGAAAAAAATATTATCTGAGTTTACTTATCGATGATAAGTTATTACACGTGTCTTTGTAACTTTCGTAACGTATTTTATGCATCCTTTTACTACGCAACAAGGGCATTTTCACGACTCAACATCACTCTGCAGTGGTCCGCAGACGACTGAGTCGCTTTGGCCCTAAAACGAATATTTTAGGGCCAACGTACTGGTGCCATTAGTCGTGCGCGTTGACCGGGTCCTTACGAAGTAATATATAAGTCAATGCCGGCAGTGCTATTTTTGAAATTCTTTGCAATCGCTTGCAGCCAGCGATTAGCAATGCAATCGTAAACGCTCGACAACAGCCAATGGCCGCCGGGCGCTGCTATCCAAACGTCATTAAAAAATACGAAACTGCGTTTGTAGTGATCAGAATCGCAAATTGCTGCAGCGATTTGGTAGCGATCGTTTCAAAATTAGGGCAGCGGATTTATTGCCCTGCGCCCGGACTTATGTATAGTCTAACTAAATTATTACTCCGACCATGGATTTTGGATCCGACATTGGACAGCTGACCTTTTGTTTTGGGACGAGCTAGTTTCTTGACAGCTGACTATAAGTTTATGTAAATGTTTTGCCAGTTGAATGTTTTTTGGAGTTGCAATGCATCCTTGCACGAAGGACCTTTTTCCTTTTTTGGCAACGTCCGGCTTTTGTCAGGAATTTTCAGATTTCAAAGTGGTAACCCTATTGCTTATGAACTGGGAGATAGCTCCCTTCTATTCTCTTTGTTCAAAATGTTACCCGTGAAAGGCAATCATTTGATGGTAGTTGCGCGCTCGACCACATTGTGGCTGGAAGCTGTTGTTTCCCAATTATTGGGCTGATTCACCTAACCAAAATGGTATCTCGTGTTATGTGTGATGTGTTCTGTAAAGTCTGTTGGCAAACCAGAAATATAAAGTAAATACAGAATCAAAACGTTCCCGTGAAACTTCTGCGCAAAAGTAAACTTTTGAGACGTATTGGCCTCTGCGGATTGAGGTTCCCAGAGGATAGTCCCACCCCGGGGTTCTACAGTTATCTGCTGGTGCCGATTACGTTAGAATATCATTCCGGTCGTCCATTCCATCTGAGTAATACCTAACTGCAAACCGCCCGCAGCGGGCGTAAGTCTATCGCATCATGCCGTTATTTTGGTTGCCATTACTCATTACAACATTGCATCATTCTGACTAAAGAGAAGCCAAGCCGCGAGACAAACGAATGACGCGATGAGAGATTAGACAGGACCAGGGGGTGGGATAACCGACAGAACTACGTGACGACCAAATGCTGCTGGCGACGGGGCGGAGGCTGCGGGTATATGGATACGGATACGGAGACAGACTATAGGTATGGGCTCTAGTCTGTGCCTTTCGCCAAAAAAGCGGCGCGCAGCAGCGCGACAGATGAATAATCTAACGATACCACCAAATAAATTGATATCACCTAACAGTGCTTGAAAACTTACGGCTTTTCACGCTGCGGGAGGTGACATTCTCCGAAGATTCGAGCTGAGCGAAACGCCAAAAAAACGACCAATTGCGAGTCGGACTCGCACAAGAAGGGTTCCGTACCATCGTAAAATATTTACTACAAAAAAATCACCTTTTTTTCAATCCCTTTAATTTTAATATTTTTTTGATGTTAACTATTTGTTGTTATAGCGGCAAAATAAATATACAATCTGGGAAAATTTCAGCTGTCGATCTGTTACCGTTACTGAGATGCAGCCCTGTAACAGACGGACGGACTGCGGAGGCTTAGTAATAGGGTTCCATTGGCACCATTTGGGTACGGAATCCTAAAAACGTCTTCTCCCGCCGCGTGATATTTTTTTTTACTTTAGCTTCAATTGTATGATAGGTTAGGTATCATTATGTACCATAAATATTAGTGAATGTTGTGTTCGTCTATAATCAATGAGCTCAGTCTATCATCCTATATCTGTGTTTTTGATGTATGTTTGAGTGGTGTTCTTGTTGATGAACCTTAATAATAAAAAAAACATGTTCAACGACCGCGGTAATCTAAAAAGTACCACATAACAGTGTTTACGCCAATACCAAAGGTGATAACTTGGGATTGTTTTTAAAAGCGATGATCATATGGCAGAAAGTAAAGTCGGATTGGTACATTTTAGTTCCATTAGCACTAAAATATGCCATATTATGTGACATAAAAAAAAATTAAAATTAATCACACGATGATGCATCAATCGGTGTTTGACGGCGGCACCTCGACGGCACGACGCAGGGAGGCGAGCAGCGCGACGAGCAGGCAAGTTCAGTGACAGTGGGCAGGACTTTATAGGTGAGCGAGATCGTTCAGAGGTCCGCCGGCAGTCCAAGGCAGTCGGAGTCTATGAAAGCTTTGATAATTACGCCTGCTACGGTATTATCTTGCGAATAAAAAAAAAAACAAAAACCTTCACCCGAGCGGAGCTTCTAAACTTCCAAACTGCACAGGATCACTAAGGCTAATCCGAAGATTGCCAGAAAATTTAAAGACGGGAGGACTGAAGCTCTATCTCTGACAGGAAAAGTGTCGGACACATTTTTTTTTATTTTTCATTTTTTTTCTTTCATTATCGCCAAGAACGAGCTTCCACCGCGTAGCGAACTCGATAGCGCAACGATAGACGCACGTTCAGAGTGTGCTGCAGTCTCTTCGGACCGATGATGGCGCGGTGCTGACTCAACGGAGTGACGCACGTGGCCCGCGGCACGTACGGCGGGAGGCATCATACACGGACTGGATTGGTTAGTGAGGATTTATTATGACATTCGAGTGCTTCTCTGTGCCACTCTCGGAGCGTTTAGGACAGCACTTTTTAGGGTTCCGTACCCAAAGGGTGCCAACGGAACCCTATTACTAAGACTCCGCTGTCCGTCCGTCCGTCCGTCACAGGGCTGTATCTCATGAACCGTAATAGGTAGACAGCTGAAATTTTCACAGAATGTGTATTTATTTTGCCGCTACAACAACAAATAGGTAACATTAAATAATAATAAAAATTAAAGGGGGGCCCTATACAAAAAACGTGATTTTTTGTGTCCGGCTCGCACTTGGCCGGTTTTGTTATTTAATTAAAAACCCATATGGGACAAAAGGTCTCAGAAAAGCCAAATGCATCTCGTCTACCATACTAACCATACCAGCGGATTTGCGGATTATCGCTGAGCAATCGAACTTGTTCAAATTAAGCTTGAAGACTCCAAAGTTATAGGTATGAGGAAAGGCACCCGCCGGCAGACAGTTCCATATCCAGGCGGTGCCGCGAGTTTGAGAAACAGTTCGTTCTCAAAAGCCTAATGTCAACCACGAGGGTTTGATCTGATTCTCTGCGGCGGGTGCTCCGGATATAGGTAGGAAGAACAAGGGATGCAAGTTCCACAGGGCACCTGTAAAACAGACTGAGCGTCTGTTACTCAGGGACTAGAGGCCAACGGTGAGCTGTGGGTCCCCAACAGGACGGACCGCTCGGCGCTGAAATAAGTCCAAGGACAAAAACAGGTACTGGGGACTACCTTCCCATTTGTGGCTACAGTATTCTATCACCGACCTAATAGGTGATTTGTACAGTAGTAGTAGTTGTACCAATGAAAATAACCTGCAACGGTACAGGATCTCTGTAGGAGCTCTGCTCTTCATGGAATATTTTTTACCAACCTACACCACCGTCCTTCTGGGGCTTCAGTAAGCACTTATGAAACGATGGTAACTTGGACCGATTCATTATATCGAACTATGAATGTATATGGTAACGTGTATGACAAAAATAGTTAACATTAACATGCATTACTAAGGGCCGAGGCGCCGTCCTTTATCTGTTGTCTAACGCTTCGTTCGGAAAAGAAACTGACGTGTATCTCGATGTTGCCAACTCGTGTACCTCCGCTCGTGCGGTCTATGCGATTCCGTTTGTATCGATCGTCGATTTGCGAGCGGCGAGCGGCGGCGCATTGTGCAAGCTCGCACGCGGCCGAGCAATCGGAGATGAAGCACGCAGAGTCGGCACGGACCGTCAGTGATCGTCGGACGTAGTCGCGTCGCGACGACGAGGCGATTGCGAACAAATCTATTCGCTCATAACAGAGAGATACAAACTGAAATACGTTTGTGACGTTAGTCCCACCCGAAACTGTGATCCCGGATCTGCCACTGGAGATATATCTATACAAAACGTCACCTGAGCTGCGGGAAAGCTGGGTGTCGGGTGGCTGCGGTCGCGTCGCTTTGCCGTCTATGAGCCGAATGGTTTAAATTTGTACAAAGTGTCCCCCGACGAGGTTATGCCGGCGCGGCGGGGACGTAGCGTGAGTCGGTCGCGGCTCATAAAGGGTCGCGGGAGCGCCACTTTATGGCGGGATAGCGTTCATTACATTAATTAATAGTATATGCTCCATTAACGTAATGGTCGGGGTGCGGCGGCGGCGCTGGAGTCGTGCGGCGGCAACAACGGCGGCCGATCACGCCAGAGCGGACGGCGCGCTATCTCCGAGCGTCACCTCACCACCGCCGCCGCAGCGCGCATCATACCCCCGCACCAACCGCCGCACCAACCGCCGCACCAACCGCCGCACAAACCGCCGCGTGATGCGATGACCCAGCGGCGACTGTCGAATTCTTTCGCGATAACTAACGACTGCCAATGAACGCAATTAACCCTAACACAAACGTGTATGTATGTATTTATTTTCTTTGCAAACCCGATAGTATAAAATTTCCCTATAACACGGGTTGATTGTTAGAAATTACCAGAGGTAATAAATCCGCCTTATAGGCATTGAAGTACAATATCTGTACGGATTACAATTAATTAAGGCACTTAAAATCAGAGGTATAGTACAATAATAAAAAAAAAAGATAAAAACCTATATAACCCGGTCAAGTAAGACCAAAAAATAGGGGTAAGGTTACTAATACATATTCGCATGGAGCTAACCCACAATTAGTACGAATGATCGGAACAGCAAAATAAATAAAATGTGAAAGTTCCCATCGATCGCAAAGCGGCAAAAAAATTTATTCAAGATCAAAGTTACCAAATATGGGGTTTTGCGTTTTCAGCCAAACAGCAAGTTTTATCATAAACATGCGTAACACGAAAATTGTAGATCATGCAATTATCTATGAAATTTTTGTTATTACTCCTAAGAGTCACTGTTTCTGAGATATGACGATTCAAAAATAATACGCATAAGAACGCCGTGGACAAACATTACTGCAGCTGTAATACAATTAAAAATATATTTTTTTCAACCTGGGAAAGATCAACATCATTCGGAAATATATTCATCCAAAAGCTTATCTGCTTTTGTAAGTATCAAAACCATATTCAATTTTTATCGTGGAATACGAGTACCAGAGAGACTTTTTCAAAATTTTGAATGGATATATCTCAGAAATAGTGACTTATAGGATAAAACAAATTTTTGTCTGATGTATTTTTATGATAAAACTCACCGTTTGACGAAAAACTTTCACCTTGACTAATATATTGTTGCAGATGGGGACTTTTTACATTTATTTACATGGTGTTCCGAACATTCGAACTAATTTTTAGCTCTACGAGAATTTTGGTAACCTTGCATGTCTATTTCAACCAGATCAATAGGGTACTTCCCGTTGACCTAGAATGATTAAATTAGGCAAGAAGCAAGTTCTCACAGCACAGGTAAAAGAAAAAACAGAAAAAAGTAATTTGTAGTTATATCACATCAACTAGATTCCGGTGATGGTCGAACTGTCTGCATACACCCTCGATGCGCGAGTCAGACTCGCACAGGGAGGTAACCGGCTTAAAATGTGTGAGGGAATTCGATCAATTCTGCACCAATCAGAAGCGTGTATCTTACTTGGTACAATATTTGGCATACACTTTTGATTCGTGCAGAATTTTTTGATGAACTTTTTTAGTTACTAATTTATAAACCTTAATTAAAGCAAGATCTTAATACTGCATATATTAATATTAAGTGCTAGGTTATAACTGTACATACCTAGTTACTAACTTTTAACTCGAAACTTAGATTTTTGCGAGTCCAAGTGTTCCTTATGTGTTCCAAAGGCTGATTTATATACAAATACAAAATACAAAAAAATACAATTTGATCGAATTCCTTCACATATTTTCTCACAATTTACGTCGGTTTAGCCCCTGGTCCGGGTTTTTCTTTTGGTGAGTGAACTGATCATCCATTTTAATTGCATACCTCACAAAAACCCGTTGCGAGGGGAATAGAAAAATAATTTCATTATTTGAAACGTTGAGATTTCTGCACACTATACCCATTACTTGAAATTACTTTGAGCTCTGTTTCTATTTCGAAGTCACGTATGAAAATACCATGTAAAAATATTAAGATTAAAAAACAAATCATAATAGCACTGACACATAGACGAAAACTGGATATAAACGTTCGCTTATAAAGCAAAACCACGTCCAACTAAACGAAATGTACATTTAGGTGTCCTTAGAACATGTACTGAAGGAGTGCAAAAACAGTGAGATACATGCACATTTCACAACAACTTTTTACTGACCAAGTTTAACGCGAACGTGAATATTAACTTTTATATCAAAAATGTTTGAACTGTTGGAAACCTAATACGTTTTTCATTTAATTGTTTGTAGTAAAAATCTGGAACGCTTTACCCAAAATGTTTTAATCTCGGTAAGCCGGTTAGCTTCAACGCTTATAGGCAGCTCGAACATTTCACGAAATCTGCTAATAATTTCCACAGCTGGCGTAAGCAGACCATGTTGTGACCGTCGAGTCGAGTTGCACCGCGTGCATTCCGAGAGAACCGGCGCATCCTGCCGGCGGGCGAGAGCCGCCAATAAAATAATAGCGAATGGTTTTAGCGACCGTGGAAATAGCCGGCGTCCGCCGTCACCGCCACCGCCACCGCCCGGTCAGGGACCCCGCCGCCGCCGCCATCGCCACTGCTCGCGAAGGCCGAGGCGGAGGCGGACGGCGGCAGCGGCGACACGGCGCCGAGGAGAGCACAGCGAGAGCAAAGCGACAATCCCATGCGATGCGGTGCGTGGGCGGTGTGGTGCGGTGCGCGCCGGCCGGCGACGCGGCGGTGGCGTGACACTCACATGTGGCGGTGGTGGCGCTGCACACTGGCCCGGGAGGGTGGAGGGCGCGCGGCGGACGGTCCCAGGGAGGGCGCGGGTGGTCGCGGGTGGTCGCAGGCGGTCGGCGCGCGCGGGCGGGCGGTCGGGGCTCTCTGCAGCCGCTCGGTCGGCCGCCAGTGTCTCGTGAACTGACGGCCGGCGGACCGCGGAGCCGCCGCCGACCGCGCGCCGCCCCTCCTCCCACCCGCCCGTCTCGCGCCAACCCTCCCGTCCCCCCGTCCCCCTCCCTCCGCACCGCCGCCGCAGCGCACTCGCGAATTATCCAGATGCGATACACAGATATGACTAATACCGAGTTTATTTATAGCCGCGACTCGCCCGGCCATTTTCTTTCGTGGCGGAGTAAGTCCATTTTAGAAGAATAGAGAGAGAGAACGGTCCGGGGTGTAAAATTATCAGTCCTGTAGTAGTGCAATCACCAATACCAATACCCTTCAAAGCGTGCCAAGCTCATGCTAGAAACAATTATTTTGCAAGAATATTTAGCAGGGGGCCCGATGGCGTTCGACGACCCGTGCGGGCGGTGCGGGGCGGTACGGGGCGGTGCGGGGCGCGGCGGGGCGGGCGTCATTCGTCACGCTCCACCGCGCCGCCACCGAAACTTCGCACACCGACCGACAACTACTAGGAGCACTCCTCCCATCGACCTCACTCCGCCGCCGCCGTCGCAGCCGCCGCAACCGAGCTCGCCGGCTCGTATAATTGGCCTGGGACTGGCGAAATCGCGAAGCACGGTGCGGCCACCAGCAAAAACAAGAACGCCGCGGAAGCGATAGCGGCCATTAGAGAAATCACCGGGCTGAAGACTTCAAATCATGTACAAATATAAACTCTATGTATGTGGCAAGCACGAAATCTTTATCTCCACAGCTGCGTGTGGACCAACACATATCATCACACTAGAGTAATGATAGGAAGGCATTTGTTAACAAAGCCATAAGACCTCGACTACACAGCTGCGTAAAGGCAAATTCTATAGGTGTACGAGAGTCCCGATATGAAGAAACTCCTTAAACGAGCCTCCTGCGAGAACTCCTGCGACGAGGCTGCCAACACAAAGTATACGACATGTATACGAGTAAAGTGTTCAGGCATTTAGGACTAGAATGCAATCCCAAGTCTATAGGATAGGCCGGCATGACTTTCTGAATGAAAGAAATACTGCGAAAAGAAATCATCGGTTTACATTCGTGTCGAAATCGGCTTCACATCTGTTTACAAGCGGACACCACACCATGAACTGGTGAAGTGCAATGAACGAATTCGCGTGGAGAAGTCGACCCCATACCTTGTACGAGAGAAATGCTACGAAGTCACTTGTGGCGCTAACGCGGTCGGAGGTCTTGGGCTAAGTTTGTAACAGTCAGTCATCGTAAAACAATCGATGCAGTCAGCACATTATCGGCAACAAGCCAACACTTGAGAACTCCTTGTATGAGAGGGATCGACTAGAAAGAACGTTTGACAGCGAATTGAGTCGTCAGTTTCAACTTACCAGCAAAGCTACAAATTGTCAAGCGCACCTCCGCAGTATTTATTCCATATTATTTACCTCTGCTTTGCGCAAGACATTTGTTCGCGTACACTTACGCTAGATTGCATTCGCTCTGTCTTCGCCTCTCTCCCGCCCGCTGCAGTCGGGTCTGGCAGGCGTCGAGACGAATGACTCAATAAGAACGGATTGAGCAAGCGGAATAACACAATGCCTACATAGAAAGAACAATGGGTACATTACGGCGCCGGAAAAGGCAAGGTTCCGATACAGCCGCCGCCCCGTCGCCGGTTGAATCAATGATGAGGACTCATTTATTGAACAACTAGCACCCACCGCGACAGGGGTACCATTATGCTCTAGGCCTGTATGTACACCGTATGTACTGCAGTAATCGTGGGACCCCTGCGCAGGAAGTGGTATATCTGCATATCTGCAGTACAGCATGATTCCTTGCATGCGACGAGGCCAGGGTTAGTTTGCTTCAGGTGAATTCAAGCAGCGGCTCTCGGAAATCCGGAGGTAACTGGGGTCATTCTGGCCAATGAAAGATTAATTTGATAGCAGAATAGGATTTTTACTTTTATTTCAGGTGTGCCAATACTGCAATAACTTAGCAGCGGGGGACGTGTCAACGTCGATGGGTATAAACGAAGTAGCTATTTTGGCTTCCCCCCACAACATGACCCAGAACCACAACCCGAACCAAGTTGGATGTCTTTTAGTTCTCTTCTCATGGATATGGACGATCTCCATGAATTCAAACCACAGAAAACCTAACGACTTTCCGACATCCCCCTAATTAAAAACATGAATACGGTAATCGTATCAAAATGTTTCATCGAAAAAGCTTTACAATGAAAATGTATCATTGAAACGCAACATTTGACATAATTTCGGTTACAAACAATTCGGTTACAAACAAATTACAAACAAAAATCGGTAATTAACGATGAGCTGTCCACATCGCGAAGATAACCCCCGCGGGTATATATCATAATATTCTTTGCCCGCGGAGCACCCGCCAATTATGAGTCATTAGACACAATAGTAACGCGGCGAGCTCGTTAATTCGACGGCACGTCCAGCGAGTCACGCGTCTACCTCCCTCCCCTCCCGCCAGGCCGCCGCCGCCGCCGCCAACGCCGCACGCGGGCTCGACAACCCTTCAAGG
The DNA here is from genome assembly GCA_946894095.1 of Incurvaria masculella. Taxonomy (NCBI): domain Eukaryota; kingdom Metazoa; phylum Arthropoda; class Insecta; order Lepidoptera; family Incurvariidae; genus Incurvaria; species Incurvaria masculella. The sequence continues at coordinate 23,798,269 of OX335647.2, forward strand.
ACGCAGCGACACGCTCCGTCCCACCCAATCTGCATGCACGTGTCAACAAGATCGACAACTCGGCGAGACATTAGAACGTCTGAACGGGTGACATGACACTAGGGTCGGAGAAGGAAGGTTTTCCCAACGAGCGATACGTCGACAGAGAAGAGGACGCCCCGAACAAAGGCCGACAGATGCTCCATAAATTAGATTTAAACTGAATGGCGAGGAGAAAGCTCCTCAGACAATGCGCCTTCCGCGATGGACGCTCGTGAGATCGGATCGAGATTCAAAACATCAGCGGCGCGGTCGACGGCCCCTCCGCGTCACACCGCGCCTCCACCCTCCACCGTCCGCCGCCGCCGCCCGCCACTGCTGTTGGAACAGGTGGCGCGCCTCGCCTCGTCTCGTCTCGCTCCGACCGCTGCGCCTATGCAATAAGAATACTGAACAACGAATAGCGAGCACCGGCGGCGGCGGCGGAAACGCGGTGCATGCGAGCAGCAGACTCTCGTCTGCCGCGTTCGAGATCATTCGATCCGGAAGGCGAGAAAATCACACTTCATACGACACTTGACTGCCATTAAAAACGAAGTCCGATATGTTTCTGATACGTAACTATGGACCCGCTTTGTGTGTATGTAGAATAACTTAGGAGTCCAATCGAGTGTGGTTGGTGTGGTTATGAAATTTTACCATACCGGTAAACTTATAATGTAAATTTTGATATAAATTCTTTCAATATGATAATTAACGAGCACTACACCATCATTTGCAGGACATACATTAGGTACCTCTGCCTAATTTTAAAAAAAATGTACTTGTCGAGCAGTTATCGTCTAAATTTAGTTTTGTTTTGTTTTAAATATATATTATATTATCATTAATATACTTTATCTTAAACATTAGCTTTATCTTTAATAAGTATGTGAAAGTTATTACATAATCATGTTGTGTTTATCTTTAATTAGTGAATATTTCCATCTTGTTTTCTTGCTTCATTTTTATTAATATGTTTTGAAATGTATCACTGTTGATAAACCTGAAATAAAAAAAAAATAAAAAAAACTGACAGATCGTGTGCCGGCCGTTTCGGCATGTTGGTCCCGTGAACTAGCGATGGATAAAGATTTTTCGATAGGAGTTCGTTGGAAAATAAACAGCCTTAAAACACCTTGCGTAACAGAGGGTAAGTCGATGGCATGAATGACCCTACTCTATTTTCGAGGTTGTCAGACAGACCGAAAGCATGTAAACAGGCGACACTCAGAGTGCGCGCGCGGCTGAACAAACACCCGCCTCCCCTGGACAAACAGCATGCAAATGTCCGTCGAAGCGAGAAAGCCGAGACGTCGTGCCGGCCGACACGGCGGCGGCGCGGGTGACGCCGGGACATAAAGTGCTGCAGCCACGTGATCAAATCAAATCTAACACAAATCTACTTCAGGTTGAAATACCAACCTACTTGGAAGCAATTCAATATTTCTGCCTTCAATTCACGATGATTCACCGTTTCGCGAAATGGGCCCAAACCCCAGTCCGCTAGTCTTGCGAGCGCTAATGAGTCGCGGGATTGGGCCCGATGCGACCGCTATCCTCGCCGCTATCGCGCTAAAAGCGCGCTCGTGTCGTGACTGGCGCTATGTAGGCGGCGCGTTGGGGAGGCGGGACGGAGGTATGTGCGCAATTTGCGAGCCGTTCGCTCTGCAATTAATTAGTTATCTGCATGCAGCATGTCGCGCGTCGCGGTCGCGGTGAGAGCTGTGCGGTGGTGGCGCGGTGTTGGCGAGATGGCGGCGTCCGATACGATCGCGATACTGACGACGATATTGCTAAACATTATCCAACAGCGACGAGGAATGACAGAAAAGCAGTCGGGCTAGCTGCAGGGAGGTGAAGAAATAACTGGAGAAATAACGTCCATACAACGAGCGCGCAAAAAATGACGTAACGCAACTTACAACATTTTATTGCCGTACAAATTTGTAGCGCAATGATGAAAACGGAGAAAAATTCAATTTGAAGTCTCCCAAATTGGTAGGTAAACCGATAATGTTAAGAATTATTTTTTAATAAACCAGATGGTCGTTACGTCATTCCTCATTCGTGATGATGACAGCGAGTGCCGAGTCAAAAATATCTAATAAATACTGGCTGAATCCGGCCGTCAAACCCATTGAAAACTACATGAGTTAGAAAGATGTTATGCAAACCATAGCCAACAAATAATTTGGTTGCAAAAATTAGCAAAAATATTGCTCATTAGAGCAACGTGGTGGCAAGTGAAGCTGGGGGTAATGCCGCGGCGCTGAGTGGGATGAAAACATCACCGTCCATGGATCCATTTGTAAATTGTTGTTCGTAATTACTTTTCTGAAATAGTGAATTACAAACAAAAATTTTGAAAAGGCGTTTTATTTGCATGTTCTTATATGTATATGTAACACTTCGTAATTAGAAAATAATGAAAGAGAATCTCCAAATATAAAAATAAATTTAGGCGATTACATAGCCTATGTATATTGGGTTTGTGACTTCGGCTTTTTTATTAAACAATTATGTAAAGTTTGTAAACTGACTGAATTCGATAATTTTCTGTATCTAATGGATACGACTTTACCGTTATTTCATTAATTTGAGTTTCAGCGACAATTGAATTTGAAGGTAGTTAGGTAATCCGATTTTGAAAATAATCAGAAAAAGGTTTTTTCAAAATCTGATTACCATCCCTGCATTAATTCAAAGATTTATTCGGAAGAAATGCTGTTTCATCAGAATTAAAAAGACAATGACTAACAAATATACGTAAGTGTGTGAAATGCATTCTCTGTTAAATGCGCCAATGTAGCACTAATCCCGTATTTAAGCCTAACTGGACACTGGCAAAATTGTCTAAAAATAGGACAGAGAGGCCTTAATTCAAATCAATCAATCAATCAACATAAGTATAGTTTTAGTTTTTAACCGACATCAAACACTAAAAAGTGGAAAATACCCGATTTTTGGGGTCGGTGCCAACCAACCAAAGAATCACACCAATATGTCACCGACCCAAAATGGGTATTATTTTCCGCTTCTTAGTGTTTGAATTCGGTTTTATTACGGTTCCGTACCCAAAGGGTGCCAACGAAACCCCAATACTAAGCCTTTGCTGTCCGTCCATCCGTCCGTCCGTCTGTTACAGGGCTGTATCTCATTAACAATAATAGGTAAATAGTTGAAATTTTCAGATTGTGTATATTTATGGCCGCTATAACAACAAATAGCTAACATTTTGAAATATTAAAAATTAGAGGGGGAGCCCCCTTACGTGATTTTTTGGGTGAAATCATGTAAGATGGTACGGAACCCTTCGTGTACGAGTCCGACTCGCACTTGGCCGGTTTTTTGGTTAGTGATTCCGGTACAGGCGCACTCCTTTCAGGTACTAACTTTACGTAATTATCTTGACCTTGAACTTTACGTAAATATCGTATAGACTTGCGTTATTTGAGTGCTTCAAGCAGAGTGCCCACTCAAGTCCTCAATGGCTTTACATAAGGGTATTTTTATTATATTTTGTCTTAATGATGGAAGCCAAATTTTTCAAAATTTTTACCAAAATAAGTTGGCACTGTTTGCTACGGATACGCAATTATCTTTTAAATATTCGTCAAATATCATTTCATAATGCTAGATTCAGTATATTATCAATATAAGGTACTACTTTTTTGTAAAAAAATATATTAGGTCAACATTTTATCGCGCATATTCAGACTTATGTATATTCAAGTAAGAGTTTTATTTTAGGCTGGTTCGTGCAAATAACATAAAATATAATTTAAGAAGTATTTCTATGGGTAAGCATAAATCCAGCAGTAGACATTTCAATACACAGACAGACATACTAATTGCATGCTATATAATATCTATTTCTGGCTAAATAGAGGAATTCTGCAAAGAAATGAAAATAGGTAGCGAATTGAGATTATTTTGAGTTCGTGTTGATTGATGGCATAACACCATCCCCATAGAAATGATTCAAGTGAAATATCCACTATTTCGAATATTTAGCGTATACTTACAGGTAATATGATATTCCTGAATGTTTTTTATGTCTCGTCAAGTTGTTTATGCATCATTTTACATTGCACGACGGCATATTCAATTACAATTCGATCTTACGTCAAACTCGCCCGCGACAGCTAGCGACGCAAGACTAAAATGGCCGCAGGTTCTGTCAAGATGACACGCCCCCCGCGGCACAATTGTGATAAGGGCATTTTTTTAGTTCCATTCGTTCTCCTGTTATTTCTTCACCTCCATGGCTGCTCGTCATTTCCCTCAATCGTGGAGCTGTCGACGACGGATGCCAGGATACAGAGATATTCAGTGACTAAAAAGTTTTCATTCACTCAAGTTGACGTTCGTCTTCGTGCCAGCATTATCTCTGCACTGGATAAACATTCTTAGGTCGAAGCGTCCATGTTGTCAATTTGAAGGTGAACATTGAACTATCTATCAGTACTCCAAGGTCGCGAGTTTTGAAACCTCTGACCGTGTTACATCATTAATTGTGTAGTCATGTGTCTGTCGGTGTTGTCTACGAGTAATTTTGATGCGGCTACATTTAGCCACATTAAGGTGGCCATCCCGCTCATCTCCCCATACAAAAGGGGAAAGAAGATCACGCCCATATTTCTTGTCAGGGATCCAAAATTTTGCTCAAAATTGCTTTATTTGATCGAACTAGATGTCTGATGACCTTTGGCATTGTAAAATTGTGTTTGGTTTCTAAGTTATAAGGTCCGAAAGTTCGAATTTTTCGCGCGTTTTATACAATAACTTTAGAGGTGGATTACGCAATGATAAAGTAAGAGCATCGTAAAAAGATTAGTCATCAGACATAGCTTATTTAGTCAAGAGTTATAATCTATATGGTTTTTGTTAGATTTTTGACTACAGCGGTCGTGGTTTACTTTTAGCTATAAGTCGTTTTGAAATTAAAATTTTCGTAAATCTTACCAAATCATACACTATGCACATTGTCTTTTTCGTGGACATGTTGCATCTTCCTCATCACGGAGCCTGTCTAATTCTTTGAAACAGAGAAGGTCCCAGAGCGCAACAACACGGTTTTGTACCGAGCCCGCGAATGAGTTAGGCCCGCCGGGTTGGGCCACCTTAAGTGGCATGTCGTTGCCTTTACACCAACGAGATATGCTATCCAGATGCTTTTGTAGCAAGCGACAGTCAGTTTCATGTCTAATAGTAGTGTAAAGTTTAAGATCGTCTGCAAACATCATGATACTGGCATGGCGTATATCATTGACGTATATGAGAAAGAAAAGGAGTCCTAGATGTGACCCCTGCGCTACACCCGACGGAACTTCTAATAAACTTGAAGAGTATCCATTAACCTGCATCAGCTGTGAACGATTTTTGAGGTATAACTCGCACCAGCGCAAGTAAGTAGTAAGCCGTGGATCCCGTGTCCACTTAGTTTTCTGAGAAGGGCGTCATGATTAACTCGATCGAACGCTTTGCTAAAGTCCGTATAAATAGCATGGACTCTTGAAGTTTTGTCGAGAGCTTTCATGACGCCATTGGAAAATAAAGAAAAAATTGTAGCTGTTGATTTTTTCGGTAGGAAGCCATGCTGTTGAGGTATGATATGTGTTCCTTGACAGCAATACAGGACAACAACTAACAGCTAAACAGGACTCCATTTAGTGCAACGAACATGAACAGGTGCTGCTGCTCCACAGGTCCGAGCGCGGCTCGCGAGTCCCGCTTAGTTATCCACCGCAATGGCACCTTTGTTCCGAGCCGGTCTAGCGGTGCAGCTATTCGCACCGTCCTGCGTGTCTCATTTGCATCGAATGAGCGATCAATCGAGCGTTGGTGACACGTACGTAGGCGACACGCTTCGAGTGCGCCCAGTTCCACTAGCATACGACCAGCACTCCACTCGCCCACCTTCATACGCCGCTAACGTCCTGGGCGAATGGTTCCAGAAATCGAGGATCCAAGTCAACAGGGACAAAAGTTTAGCCACGTATTTACTTTAGCCGGACCATATTGAGGAGACATTAGGACCTATCTCTCCATTACTATTCTTGACCTACTGATACCTAGGCGGGATCAGATCAAATATCATAGCGTATTACCCGACAGCGATGCGACACTCCAGCCTCGCATTCGTTCTCTGCTCTCTCAATCCACCGACAGACAGGAGAAGTAAGATGTACTTTAGAAATAAGGTAAATCAAGGGACAATCTACAAAACCTGCTCCTGTCTGTGCTCACGGAGCAAAAACGCACCATTAGACGCGGAAAGACAGCTTGATGTGGCAAGCGACTGGCGCTGCATGGAACATCGGCCTCCATCGTGATCTTGGCCTCCCGGCCGCAGGATATTTATTCACATCCGAAACCCCTCCTGGAGAAAGCAACGGAGTACCCCATCTTCCCGGGCGTCAGGGAGTGAACATCTTCTTCGTTGCTCCCCGCAGGCTCAAGCGAACAGGAGAGGTATTTTAGTCCAAACTCAAACTCAAAATATTTATTGGTTCATACAACATAACTTACCATATTAACATATTTATTTAAATGAAGACTTGTCAACAATGTGGATAGTTCGTCGTGTTGTATGCCAAATGGCGCTAGCTCAGCTTGCCTCGCTAGTCTAACTATACAGGTTGCTGTTTTTCAGCTAGGACCTATGTGTGAAGTGGTGTGAGGGTGTGAGAGGGTGTGTGATGGTGTGTGAGGGTGTGTGTGTGCTGTAATATAATGCTCATAATAAATGCTATTAAAGTCCAGAAGCATTGCCTTCTGCGACGAAACTATGAATATAGAGCGATTCATGTAAAGCCCCGACCTGTGACACCAATCCCAACCCTGTCTCCGCATAACATTACTTCGAAGATAATAAGGTAATTGTTTAGAATGATTGAGTGTAGCAATAGAAATAGTTGAACGACGTTTACGAGCGAGCGTTGCGGGGCGGTACGAGGAGGTGCGGGGTGGGGGAGTGGTGTGCTGGCGGGGCTCCAGTCTCTGTGTTTACATCTGCACGACCTCTCCCGAAGCTGGAGGAGCGCCAACAGAGGGCGTGCACCTCATCCTACCGGCGTTTAAACAGTACACCTCAAGGAAAATCAAATGGAATGCCCCCTTTCCCTACTACCCAGGTGGATGCGGTGGTCAAGGGAGATGTCGTTCATGCTTCGGATTCCGAACTGTAGGTCCGTTTCCTTATTTACCAGGAGGCAGGGTTAATCCCTGCCGGGTTGGTACCGTCGCATTTAATCAACATTGATCGAAGCGGCATTGCGAATTGTCAATGTTTTCCACAAAGTTCAAAGCAGTCGCGAAATATAAGGATTTCCTTGGCATGGCACCTAGTCTCCATGTGCCGTGTTGTACTAATATCATGACATGACAGTAGTACTAAGGTAGTAGTATCAGCTATCCATGACATAAAAAACCTCCAGTTCATTCACACCTTGTTTAGTCGCGCTCAGAGCAAGGAAGGCCTGGTACCTAATTGTATCTAAAAAGTTCTGATGAAAGTATTTTAAATTATATAGTATGTTTACTGTAATTGACCGGGTGAAACGCGAACGGACTCCTTTTCAGCTTGCTGTCTATTCGACTTCGCATTTCTCAACCAATTCTAATTTTGTGAGCAGGTTCGATAATTATATGGATTTTTTTGGTCGAGTCCACTGGTCGAGTCAGATTTTCCTAAAGCGTTAAGTACCGAGTGGGAAAAATAATATGATTTCGTTTTAAAGTTCGCGGTGAAAATTTATTAAGTTTTAAGCTATGCAAAGACAGACTGGCGTGGTCTACAGCTTAGAAAGCGAGTCGAGTAGTCGAGTTACGTTTGAAAAATGTTACGGCCTTTCACGCGGCAGGAAGATACATTCTCCGACGTTTCCCCGTGCTTGAGCCAATCATGCAATGCAAGCACGGGGTTCCACATCAAGCAATGTGGAACCCCGTGCTTCAGCCACTCAGGAGGGTCAAAGGAGACGATAATATCGGCGACGATATTGTCAGCTCATACTGCCTGTCGTCTGAAGTCCGGACCGCAGCCAAACACATTTCCGCTTCCGCCCCCACTCACAGCTACGATTTACGACCACGGCGAGCCTAGCGGTCACCTCAGTCGTCTGCTGCGTGCGAACGCGGCGGATGCCTTCTTTACAACGAAGCTGAATGATTGGCACGAAACGTCGGAGAATGTATCTTCCTGCCGCGTGAAAAGCCGTAACATTTTTCAAACATGTCTAACGACCGCGGTAATCTCAAAAGTATCATAAGTTAGTCGAGTTTTACGGCATGCCCGGGAAAAGTTCCGAAACCCCACACAGAGGATAATGAGGTGATCGAGTTCCATACAATGGCTCGTGCCTAATCACACAGTGTGCGCTGGGCTGTATCCAAGGAATTTCGACAAGATTCCTCGACAATCATCAAAAAATGAATCGTCGCGCGAGATTGAGTCGCCTCCCGAAGAACACTCCGCAGCAACACAACAAAGTTGAAGCTCGCGTAATTTGCCCCACGACAATCCTATCTCAAAGCCGCTTCACATTGTGAAACAACATAATGCCTCTTGTTGTCATAATCGGTTGCAGAGTCAAAAGGCAGCGGCGAGCACTCTATTCGGGTATAGAGAAACAAACGGTGCGTGACGTGGCGCGGGGGGTGGTGCGGGACGAGGAGGGGTGGCGGAGGCGAGGGCTAGCGCACCCCTGCCCTCTCCCGACAATCAAATTGTGTCAGTCACCAAATGACTCTCTGTGCAGAAAGCCAACGCCCGATTGGACTTTACTAGAAGCTAGAAGAATTTTTACTTGACTTTATGCGTTTCACAAAATGTGAGGTGGTTCAGTTATACGTTGACGTCTCACTCTGCTCACTCTCCCCGGGTAACCACTGTAAAGGAACTCGCCGGGTGAACAGGCAACTGAGTTAATAAAATTTAGTTAGTTTCATTGCATACCATGCTAACTTTCTTTAGGTCCCCTGCCCGAATAACGCATCGTTTGACACGTAGAACGGTACGAAGTGCAATAACGCGTCGTTTGACACGTAGCACGGTACGAAGTGCAATCACGCGTCGTTTGACAGGTATCACGGTACGAAGTGAAATAACGCGTCGTTTGACATGCAGCACGGCACGAAGTGCAGTAACGCGTCGTTTGACACATAGCACGGTACGAAGTGAAATAACGCGTCGTTTGACAGGTATCACGGTACGAAGTGCAATAACGCGTCGTTTGACACGTAGCACGGTACGAAGTGCAATCACGCGTCGTTTGACAGGTATCACGGTACGAAGTGAAATAACGCGTCGTTTGACATGCAGCACGGCACGAAGTGCAGTAACGCGTCGTTTGACACATAGCACGGTACGAAGTGAAATAACGCGTCGTTTGACAGGTATCACGGTACGAAGTGCAATAACGCGTCGTTTGACAGGTATCACGGTACGAAGTACAATAACGCGTCGTTTGACAGGCAGCACGGCACGAAGTGCAATAACGCGTCGTTTGATAGGCAACACGGCACGAAGTGCAATAACGCGTCGTTTGACAGGCAGCACGGCACGAAGTGCAAAACCGCGTCGTTTGACAGGTATCACGGTACGGAAGTGCAATAAAGCGTCGTTTGATAGGCAGCACGGCACGAAGTGCAATAACGTGTCGTTTGACAGGCAGCACGGCACGAAGTGCAATAACACGTCGTTTGACAGGAAGCACGGCACGAAGTGCAATAACACGTCGTTTGACAGGCAGCACGGCACGAAGTGCAATAACGCGTCGTTTGACAGGTAGTACGTTACGAAGTGCAAGTAAACGTCCGGTGTAATCGCTCACTTGCCTGCTCGTCTCCTCTTCTCTTCACAACGCCGTCGCAGCCGCTGCGCGGTCTGGTTCAGTGGCTCGACGAAAAATTCGAAGCCTCAAAACAAAACGGAAAATTCGTAAGGGTGTCGATGGTATATTGTACCAGGGTGAGGTTACCCCCACGAATAGTAAAAAAGGGGACATTTTCCACATAGTAGTTACGTGCTGCACTTTTCCACTTGATTACTCCCCTCCCGCTCGCCCCTCCCCTCCCCTCCCTCGTATCGTCGCAACCCCTCGCACTTCATGCATATTTTATTACAGCCGCGCGCCGCCGCCTCCGCCGCCGCCACCGCGCCGCCCTCGCCCACATAACACGATGCTTATCAAAATAAATCGTTAAACAAATAATGCTCTTACGCTTCCCTCGCATGATGATTGATTGATTTGCACTGATACAATAACATTGACAGAACTCGACTCCAGCTCATGATGATAATGATAATGCGATGGTACCGACCCGGGAGGGATTAAACCTACCGCCTAGTAAATAAGGAAGCGGACCAGTGAAGGGAAAGAAAGGAGAAGTGGCATGCGCTCGATTTTGCGTCTCCGCCGTATGGTCAAAGTGACCACATACATGTATGGGAATCCGGCGCCGCGGCGGCGGCGCGTCGTATGCCACACAGTCGAAACATCGCCACCGTGCGCGAATGCGTTTAAAAAATGCGTTCGACAAGTCAGTTCCCACCTACACAGACCCTCCAATAAGTCTGCGACGATGTTGGTATGTGGCATGTACGTTTAATTTGCGTTGGTAATTTTTTGAAAATTGGAGACAGAGGGCCATAGTAAACGCTCTAGATGGCATATCTTCTTCCTTTTTTATCTATGAAGCCGACCCACAGTTTAACGTGAAATCACGTTCCAAAACGACGAACCACGAACGACAAATCCTTTAACTACCTTTTTTAGATTTGATTGTTGGGTGACCCACAATTCACCGTTGGCCTGGAGTTCCTGAGCCGTAGATGGTTTGTGGGGTCGCTCAGTCTGTTCTGCAGGTGCTATCATGGACGTTGCTCTGCGGAGCTTGCATACCTTATTTCTCCCATCTGTCAGGATTTGTCCTGAGTCCCGACATGTCAGGCTTTTAGGGTACTTGTCTGGAATTTGACAGAACCAGGCAAATGTCTGATTTTTTAAAATTATTTAGCCAGTCAAGTTGTGTGTAGGTATTTATTACTAAGTATACATGATGGAAATTTAGTTCTTATTATAAAATCAATCAAAATAAAATTACAAAAACCAAAAAAATATGTAATCAATCCCTATATCCGGAGAACCGCCTCCAAAGAGGTTCCGCCGTCCCAATGCAAACGAGTTTCTATTCTTCAGTTAGATACACGCTTTCCACAACTCGGGGCTTCCTCAGTCGTCTACGGAGGCGGAGCGGGCAGCTCCCGCCGCAGATAATGACGAGCGCATTACGCACGCCTCACTATGTGCTGTCCCGCGCCGCGCCGCCGCCGCCGCCGTCGCCGAGTCTCGCCTCGCCGTCTCTCCCGCGACCAGGTTGCGTCACACCGGCCGCGGCTCGCGGCTAAGTGGCCAAGGTAGCGCCAATGTCGGGCTCGGTATAGATAGGGCGAGTTCCGGAAGGCTCCGTAGCGTCGGTCGTTCGCCGCCGCGATGCGCCGCCGCGCGCGCCGCCGGGGGCCACAGATACGATAGTTGCCCGCGGATTGGGCTAAAAGAGGGGAAAAAGAGGAAGTTCTCGATTCATCCGTTTTTTGTGTGTATGTTACTCGATATCTCCGCTAACTGTCAACAGATCTGAATAATTGTTTTTCCCTTTAGTAGTGTATATCTCAGGGGTGGTCCTTTCATAAATTTTTTGAAAGAACATCACTCCTAAGGGTGGAAAATACTAAAATGAGTGAAAAAAATAACAGTTTTAAAAAACATTGAACCGACTCCAATCACCCTGGAGTAGAATGCGGTACAAAAGCACACCTGAAAATGTATGATGGACCCCTTCTGTGCTTTTGTACCGCATTCCAGATACTTCAGGTCGCTTGGTTCAATGTTTTTTGAAAACTGTATTTTTTTTAATGTTTAAAAAACAAAAAATAACAATGTTTTCTGGTCTTAGAGAATCGTGATGAGTGAGACCTAACAACCATTTTCAAGAATCTACGCTTGAAAACCTTGACATCTCGATACAATTTCAAGAAATGTAATATGTATGCATGTATCACCGTAAAGCAAGGAAACATTAAATAAAGAAAGATTCCAACTTATGGGTATAGGTACAGCAGGTGGCGAAATTGGTTAGACCAGTCTTGCAGTATATTCGTAAAGAAGTTCTTTAAAAAGAACTTCTTTTTACAGGGATTTTTCTTTACTTAATGTGTCCGTGCTTCACGGTCGGTTATACATATACATAAAACATTCCTTGGATTAAGCGATGCACGTGTTTAGTACGAAAAAGTATAATAACTCGATAAAACTTGTTTAGTATCATTATTGAAATTCCCAACACATGCCCACTAAATGTCACACAATGTCATGTCACAAACGATTGTGTATTTCTTGTATGCGCGGATCTTTGTGACGTGGCTTGGTGTAGTTTGACTACCAAAAAGTTTAAATAAATGAAATGAAAATGAAATGAAATATGACTGACAGATCCTAATATGACATACGAGACGGGAAGAAAATCACAAAAAAAAAACCTGACTTTTTAGGGTAAGCACACCCCAAAATCCATGACATTTCCCGACCACAGCAAGTTTCCCTGACGTTCCAGAAAGTGGACACCCTGATTATTCTATACGCACGAATTGTAACCCCCCATACCTGGGGGGCTACAACAGGAGACAACGGTCGGCGCAGCGCCGCGCCGTGGACACCTCGAGCGGGAAGGCGTTTGGCGAGGGACGCGGGGCGAGGGGCGAGCGGACGGCGCGAACGAAAACTAAATATCCAATTTCAAGTTCCCCACTTCCGCTCCGACGCGCGACTGCAGCGCCGCGGTCGCCGGCGAGCCGCAATTACAATAAAATGAGGTGAATCGAGGGGTGGGCAATTTCCTCCCGCAGCCCACTCCTTACGACGTCGGATCGCAATACTAGTAATACCGTAATACAGAAACCGAAAACGTAAGGACGCGGCCAGGGTATGGAGCGAGCGCGGCGGCGAACAACGTCGTGCTAATCGCTTGAAAACAAATAAAAACCTTTATACACGCGTTTGCACATAACACATCACTGTCTTGACTAAAACTTGTGCAACGCTTATCTCGTCTTGTCATTGCCATTGAGACTTGTTATATTTTACTAAAACAAACAGACTCTCGAAGAGGAGTTCTTCTGGAACGATCTAGAAAGGCACTCCCCGTGCATGGCGTCCGACATCACGCTGTGGGCGAGCACCATGTCCGCCCGCTCGCCGGGCACGTCCCACAACCAGCCGCTGGATGTAGGATGTGTGGAGTCCTCGTTCGCATCTAGCCGAGGAAGGCACTCACCGTGCTTGGCCGCCAGCAGCTCGCTGTATACGAGCAGCATGACCTCCTGCTCGCCGAGCACGTCCCACATTCAGCCGCTGGCGATCACCCGGAGTCGTTGTTCACGCCTAGTCTATCTAGGAAGGCACTCACCGTGCTTGGCCGCCAGCAGCTCGCTGTACACGAGCAGCATGACCTCCTGCTCGCCGAGCACGTCCCACAGCCCGTCGCTGGCGATCACCACGAAGTCCTCGTCGCCGTCGAGCTGCACCTCCGTTAGCTCCGGCTCCCCCGTCACGTACGGCTTGTACTTGGCGTCACCTGCACACAAACGTTACATTTGTATTGTACTTGCACGTGGCGCCCGCGGCAGACATCGCTACACGTTTTACTAGTATCGCTTAATGTGTAACAGGTAGGAAATGCACCCGTGTACTGCCCATATTCCTTCACTAAGATATCACCCGATCTCGTCCCCGACTAGGGACACGACGGCTTCGGTGCACTTAAACCGGGTACCGCCCCGGACTTGATCGCATCCCAGCGCTACTTACAACATCCCACAGCCCTATCTGAAGGACTCGACCAGATGGGGCTCGCAGCCGGAACTACGGGTCCGGCTGTTTGGAACAGAGTACCACGGGATTTGGGGTTTCGCCCATCGCCAACTTCGGCCTTCGGTCCCCAACATTTGAGGTTGAACTGGCGGGGGCATGTGGTTAGCTGCAGGAGCGGGCAATGTTGTCTCCCGACAAAGCATGTGCGTTCGGGCGTTCGCTCCGGGCGCAGCGAGCGTTCCAAGTACAAAGTTGTAATGTGCTTCAGAAGGAAAGGGACGCGGGGCAGGTGAGTTGTGCTTTTTAAGTTGGAAGGTCCTGGCAAAAGTCAGGGCTTGATGACCTATCATAATGAATGATAATTGTGCCGGCCTAACCAGCCGCGTAGCAAGGGAATGGAGAGATGCATTATGTGCATCGGGAAGTGAGTGTGCCGACTGACCAACTCCGGTACCATGCTGGAGACATGGGAGTCAGCTTACATGTCGTCCCGAGCGTCGATTGTAACGTTAGAAACTTCGATTACGGCTGGTGAGTGCATAACAGCTCCGGGACCTGTCTGGTCTGACCTGCAATATGCTGAGGTGGCAAGACCTGCCGAGGTCCTACGGGGCTAAGGTTCCCGCCTAGAAGTTTTCGGGCGTCCAGCGGGAATAGCGTGTCCCTCTGCATAACCTAACGGTTGGTCACTGGGAGCACACAGCGAAGGGAAAGTCGATCAGCTTGCACAAACAAACTCAGTCCCCATCTCCGCCCGTTAGTTGCAACTTGTACTTTTTTTTTTATGTGACTGGACATGGATGGCTAATACCACAAGTTCTGTCATGGTATTAGCCCGACACACCACATAGGAACTAGGTGCCATGCCAGGACCTTCCTTATATTGCACGGCTACATTGAACTGGATGGAAAACACGGACAATTTACATTGCCGCATCGACCATCGTTCATCCAATGCGATGGTACCAACCCGGGCGGGATAAACCCTACCACCTAGTAAGTAAGGAAGGGGACCTACAGCTTAACGTGGAATCCGAACCACGGCCAGCCTCTCTCAACGGTCGAAAGGTCACCCATCCAAGACCAGACCGGACCCAGCGTTGCTTAACTTCGGAGTGCGATCGCCGAAGTGTCGCGCCACTGGGCCACTGAGGCTGACACTTGCCGGGCCGAGTGCATTATGCGCTCCCCCAAATTTTAAGTCTCGCTTACTGAGGACAACTTAACCAGGGCACTTCTTTGGAGTATCCGTGGATATTTCCCACGGATTTCCCCTCGTCAAAGGGATGAATAAATCTTTCATTGTGAATAAACCGACAAAAAAACTACCAAAGCGAAGACTAGGGCAGGAGTGCATCATCTCTGGTTATGGTTAACGTTATAGTTACATATGGTCTGATTTCTTTCTTCATATGTCTTAATTTAGTTTTCGCCACCGGCGTATTAAACATAAAACACGATATAGTATGTATGTTCGTTGTGTAAATCCTCTGTTTCGTGAAAGGCATAGTTTTTAGTAAATGTTGACACGACAGGACGTGGTGCCGCCGGGTGATGCGGTGAGGGAAGGACTGCAGCAAGGGTGCTCGACTATATTGCACTATCGCCGCGCGCCCTCTACGGTGGAGGGGTTGAACAATGGCGGTTCATTAGGGCAAGCAGGAAATTGCAGGAAGCGGCCATTGTTTCTGTCGGAATCAATATTATTCTTGCTCAATGAGAACGACAAGGGGTTGCAGCGTTGAGCGGCCGGTTACAGCAGGCGGTACAAGCAACAGGTATGCTCTTCTGTGAGTGTGTACACGGACCGAGGCCGTGTACTCATGCAGTGGCGAGGCTTAGGCGGAGATAATAGTTGTAACAGGAACTAAAGATTAACGAAACGTAGTACTTTGTTACGTCACTTTGTGATTTCGTCCACACAAAATGTGTTAACGTGACGTCACAGAGTACTACTTTTCGTTACTGTTTTTAGGCTGAGATAAATAGTCGTATCAGAAACTAAGGCTGAGATAAATAGTCGTAACAGAAACTAAGACTAACGAAAAGTAGTACTTTGTGACGTCAATTTTCATGACTTTGAGATTTCGTCCGTACAAAATGTGTAAAAGTGACGTCACAAAGTATTACTTTTCGTTGGTATTAGTTTACCGAAACTAATGCTAACGCAAAGTAGTACTTTGTGACGTCACTTTGACACGATTTGTATGGACGAAATCTCAAAGTAATGCCAATTGACGTCACAAAACACTACTTTTCGTTAGTCTTAGTTTCTGTTACGACTATTTATCTCAGCCTAAGACTAACGGAAAGTAGTACTTCGTGACGTCACTTTGACACATTTTGTATGGAGGAAGTCTTCAAAGTAATGCAAAGTGACGTCACAAAGTAGTACTTTTCGTAAGCCTTAGGCTGAGATTAATAGTCGTAACAGAAACTAAGACTAACGAAAAGTAGTACTTTGTGACGTCAATTTGCATTACTTTGAGATTTCGCCCATACAAAACGTGTCAAAGTGACATCACAAAGTACTACTTTGCGTTAGCATTAGTTTCGGTGACGACTATTTATTTCAGCCTTAGTTACGGTTACGACTATTTATCTCAGCCTATGCTGAAATACATGGACGTAACTTGTACTCGGCTTAGCCAAATAATTCCTTCCTTTTTAGGGTTCCGTAACCCTATTACTAAGCCTCCGCTGTCCGTCCGTCCGTCTGTCTCATGAACCGTACAGGTAGGCAGCTAAAATTTTCACAGAGTGCGCTAAAACAACAAATAGGCAAAATAAAAAAATAATAAACATTAAAGGGGGGGCCCCATAAAAAAACGTGATTTTTTGTGTTAAATCTTGTACGATGGTACGTAACCCTTCGTGTGCGAGTCCGACTCGCACTTGGCCGGTTTTCGATCAATACATTTCATGTCAGAATTGACATTCTAAAGGCATTCTTTGACTTAGGCAAGTACGAGTAATCTTTATGAATCTTAACACCTCATCAATATTGTTTCCGTTTTCGTTACATCAAAATAACCGTTTATTCATGTGTCTTGAACGTTTTTTACTCAACCTGTTAGTTAAGTGCTAGACCCCTGTTTTCACCACCTCCAGTTACCTGAAATCCGATAGTTAACTTTCGGCTACATTGCATATTTGTATGATGTAACCGAAAGATAACTTTGGGATTTTTGTAGCTGGAGGTGGTGGAACCGGGCGAGAGACAGCTAATAATATCCATCACATAATATTACCTTATTATACAAAAATATAGGTGTCTAGCCAGGACCTCCAGTTCAAATTGGCAAAAAAACGCAACATTATATGCATAAATAAATGACAGAAAATAGGTAAGAATTTTTGTTAAATTCCCGCCGCGCGGTAGCAAGTGACGCTGGACTAGTTCATTATGTCCGCGCAGCCGACGCGAACGTGAGCGGCATGCGAGGTGGGGACGGAGGGTCGCGGGACGACAACACTCACTGCTCTATTCGTACGGGAAATGTCCTGCCTGGGGCGATACGTCTTTATAACTCGTCCCCGCGTCTTCCCCTCCGCCCCTCCGCCCCGCCGACCCTCCGGCGGCACACCCCCGCCGCCCGCCCTGTGGAGATCGATGGTGCGAGCAGCTTCGACCATAGCACCACAGCGTAGAGCCATCGCTCACGCCTGGACAGTTCCGGAGCCCAACTCATCGAGGCATGTTTGAAGGTTTTGGTAATTATGCAGTTTGATGGTTATTGCGAAAAACTATGGGATTTTTTTTTTCTTCGGAAACTGGTTGCTCTGATTGCAACAAGTGGGGGGAGGAAAAAAAAAATACATAATTTAATACCTACTAAAGCTTTTCATGCTCTATAATTTTTTTTTTTATAAATTAACCTTAACCTAACTGGTCCATGTCGGGATGGCGCATGTCGGTTGCAAACGCTTTATGGGAATTTATGGGAAAATTTTGGCTCTCCCCATGAAATATCATTTGTTATTATACAATAAACAGCTTCACAGAGGAAAAAAAATATTCCCATAATTTTCCGCAAAAGTCCTCAAACTGCATAATAACCAAGGTTTTCTTCCTGTTGTGTGAGATTTTTCTTGTGTCGCGCACGCAACCACACAAATCGTAATTAAAAATAAATCGAAGACTAATGCGTACTCGTAGTAAGTAAGAAGTACTATATGCGTGATTCCACAGAGCGTAAACAGCCGGCCGGACAGTTGATGCTCTGAGGCGTAAGGCCATGTCACACGGGGCGGGTTCTTGGCGTTATTTCGAGTACCAAATCGGCCCGAATGGATATTAGAAGACCAAAGCAAAATACCCATTCCAATACTTTTTTTTTTATGTGACTGGACATGGATGGCTAATACCACAAGTTCTGTCATGGTATTAGCCTATCACACCACATGGGAATTAGGTGCCATCCCAGAACCTTCCTTATATTGCACGGCTACATTGAACTGGATGGAAAACACGGACAATTTTCATTGCCGCTTCGACCATCGTTCATCCAATGCGATGGTACCAACCCGGGCGGGATAAACCCTACCACCTAGTAAGTAAGGAAGGAGACCTACAGCTTAACGTGGAATCCGAACCACGGCCAGCCTCTCTCAACGGTCGAATGGTCACCCATCCAAGACCAGGCCGGACCCAGCGTTGCTTAACTTCGGAGAGCGATCTCCGAAGTGTCGCGCCACTGGGCCACTGAGGCTGACTGCTCGAATACTGCTCGAACCTTGCATATGATTTATCAAAATTAATATTCTACATTGAAAAAAGACCTAGCATCATATAAGTACGAACTTATTAATTCATAACTTACTGGGAAAAACGATTTTAGACTTCTGTGGGTTTTTAAACTATATTGTATATCCGTCCGCACATGCCTTGATGGTGGACCGCACGCGGTACGAAACGTCGGCCAACATGGTCGCGTCACAATCTGGAGGGCAAAAGTCGGCGCACGTTACTTAACCATGATTTCTCCACCTCCAGCTACCTTAAATCCGATAGTTCACCGTCGGTTACCTTGCATATTTACACGGTACAACCGAAAGATAACTTTGGGAATTTTGTAGCCGGAGGTAGTGAAAACGGGCGTAAAAGTATTCACCATTTCAAGCATTGAATAGATATGACTGTGGAAAATTAAATAACTAGAGACCTGTGGTTATGAATATTTAGAACCATTGAACCTAGAAACGTAAAATGTATACAGTGGCTTTCTGTTAAGATAATAAAACAATAGGTAAGGATTATTCAAAAATCGATTGCTAAGGGAGTGAAAGAGGTAAAAATAATCGATTTTGGAGAACAAATTTTAACAGTAGCTTTCTTTAAAGATCAAAGTTTGCTACGAAAGAATTATTTGGAACTCAGCTGTTAAGGTGGCCCAACCCGGCGGGCCTAACTCATTCGCGGGCACGGTACAAATGGTGCTGTTGCGCTCTGGGACCTTCTCTGTTTCAAAGAATAAGACAGGCTCCGTGACAAGGAAGATGCAACATGTCCACAAAAAAGACAATGTGCATAGGGTATGATTTGGTAAGATTTACGAAAATTTTAATTTCAAAACGACTTATAGCTAAAAGTAGACCACGACCGCTGTAGTCAGAAATCTAACAAAAACCAAATAGATTATAAATCTTGATTAAATAAGCTATGTCTGATGACTAATCTTTTTAAGATGTTCTTACTTTATCATTGCGTAATCCACCTCCAAAGTTATTGTATAAAACGCGCAAAAAATTCGAACTTTCGGACCTTATAACTTAGAAACCAAACACAATTTTACAATGCCAATGGTCATCAGACATCTAGGTCGATCAAATAAAGCTATTTTGAGCAAAATTTTGGATCTCTGACAAGAAATATGGGCGTGATCTTCTTTCCCCTTTTGTATGGGGAGATGAGCGGGATGGGCCACCTTAAAGTGTAAAAGAGGCCAAAATCAACGAATTTTCTAATAACACACGAAATATCTAGAACAATTAAACCAAGAAATATATAATTTTTTAGAGTGGCTTAGTTGTATGGTAAGCATAGCACCTGTATAGTATACTTTCGAAATCCAACTGAGGGGAGTATACGAGGGCAAAATGTACAAACTCTCACATACTGAGCGCCTGATTTGAAAGAATTCTTATTACTCCATTACGTTAAGCAGGACATATGGCGTAAGCCAGGTCCTGAAATAAGTGTCCGACGCCCATGGGCTTTCATGGGGCGGAGAAAACGAAGCTGGCCGGCCAGGTGCTTCTTCACACCATGTTTGAAGAATCCCGGTTTGTATTTTGGGAGAAATATTGGTTGGGGAAAAAGTTTCTTCGCATTTTTTAAGAAAATTCAAAACATTTTTTAATATGGTTTATTTACATTTAACTAAAGTATGTAGGTACCATTTTGTTCGATAACTTTTTGCCATCTTGTAGGTAGGGACATGATCCCATTGCTATAGAAATATTGGGACTTCTGATCAATATACCGCGACAAGTGGTTTTGGCAGTCCTCTCGTGATGTTAACCTGACACTGCCTAAAGAATTCTGAAGAGACCTAAACAGGTGGAAATCTGAAGGTGCAAGGTCAGGACTATACGGCGGATGCATTAACACCTCCCAGCCAAACTCTCTTAGTTTTTGCTGAGTGGCTAAAGATGTGTGAGGTCTAGCGTTATCATGATGAAAAACCACACCCCTTCTGTTGATTAATTCCGGCCGCTTTCTCTCAACTTCTTGCTTTAATCTCATAAGTTGTTCGCAGTAGAGTTCAGAATCGATGGTCCTGCCTGGTGGTAACAGCTCATAATGAATAATGCCCTTCCAATCCCACCACACACACAGCATCACCTTGTTGCGAGTTAACCCGGGTTTCGCCACAGTCTGTGAAGCTTGACCGGCCTTTGACCACGACCTTTTTCGCACGTTCTTGTCGTACGTGATCCACTTTTCATCACCAGTTATCAGCTTCTTCAAAAATGGTTCGGTTTCATTACGTCGTAATAAAGAATCACAAATGAGTACACGGTTCATTAGGTTTCTTTCAGTGAGCTCGTGAGGTACCCAAATATCGAGCTTTTTTGTGTACCCAGTTTTTTTCAAATGCGCCAAAACTGTTTTGTGGTCAATCCCTAGTTCTTCAGCTACGTCGTAACTACTGATATGCCGATCTTGCTCCACTTTTTCAAAAATGGCATCCATTTTATCCGTAATAGGGCGACCAGAGCGACGTGCATCTTTGACATCAAAATTTCCGGATTGAAAACGCTTAAACCAAATTTGTGCTACTCTCACACACACTGCACTAGGTCCATAAACATCGCAAATTTTTTTTGCGGCTTGCGTTGCATTTTTACCTTTTTTGTAGTAAAATTTTAAAATGTATCGAATTTCTTCATTAGATTCACTCATTTTGACAGTACGAAAAACAAATGAGAATCACACATTTTCCTAATTTGAATTTTGAATTATGTTCTTTAAAATTTAAACTTTCAATGATACCAAAACCAGCCAGATACAAATAGTATAGCCAAAGAGATTTTATTACAAGTTCATACATACTATAATGCGAAAAGACTTTTTCCCCGACCTATTATATCAGTTGGGAGTCGATTCCATAGTTTACCGACCCTACAGATAAAGGATCAACAGGATCAGTAGGCTCTTATTTTCGGAATGTCGACAGTACATTTCAATTCTGAAATCTAATTACAACGATGTAATTTCAATGTCGCTATGAAGGGGATGACAATTTGTATGGCTCATCCAATATTGATGCTACATACCGGCTACATAATTGTACCTATGCATGGCTCGATTTTTTTCCGCAATTTAAGGGCTATTGTCATACAAGTGACCAGCAGTATGAAATGCTTATAGCTTGAGAACTAATTACCCGATTTACCACATCACGCTAACTTACCAGAGTGAGCCCCCACGAGAGGTGTGACCGGTGGGGTTTAGAGGCTCATAACTTGCGAACCACTCACTCGATTAATATGCGGATTGCATCTACGTATAGGATCTATGGGCGCGGTCAGATTTTGGATGGGTGACCGTTTTCGATGTTGAGGCTGGCTGTGCTTTTTTTGAAACCGTGTTAAAAAAAATTTAGGTCCCCTTTCTTACTAACAAGGTGGTAGGGTTAATCCCGCCTGAGTCGGTACTTACCATGGCACTGAATGAAAGATGGTCGAAGCGGCAATACAAAAAGTTCGTGTTTCCATCCATGCCCATCAATAAGGGTCAGTGCAGGATCGTCCTGGCGGCAAAGGCTTTTAAAATATTTGGAAAAAATTGGCTCCAATGTTTTACAATTTATTCATTTTATGGAAGGAATTTCCATAAAATGAATAAATGGAATTAAATTAATAAAATGAATAAATGGAAGGAATTTATTGGAAGGATTAGGAATTCCACTGAATTAATGAATGGTAATATTTTGACATTTTCTAATTCAATCATGCCCACATCGGTTAAACCGATTTTGATTAAATTTCTTAGATAGATACATTGACTAATCTGTTCGTAAAGTGTCGACTAGCCTTTTGACCAGCACTTTGGGTTACTATTTATCCAGCATATAATTTAGCCCGACATCAGTACAAAACGACATAGACGCAAGCGGAGCCGGGTACCTCAAATAGTACCTAATATAGTCAGAAACTGACTAATCGCCAAATGAACAACAGGCACCCAGGCTTCTAGGGCTCGCTATATATAGCAGCACGTGAGGTGCTCATAGTGAGATGCGTGCTGCGCCGCGCGACACATCCGAAGGTCCCGGCGACCATTCCCGCCACGCACACATCGAAGGTGACCTTGCAGAGTTGCAGGGAGGGTGTGCCGCTGCCGTCCAGGCGTGCCACTTCAACAAACACGACCTTTCTAATCCGAACACAAGAGGAGCAGTTGTCTTCCTAATCCGAACAAGAATAGATCCGGTTGCGCACTACGGTATGCTCGGTTAAGAAAGAAGTGAACAGAACGAAATTATGCATTGTGGTTCGTAAACTGACGAATTAAAAAGTGAATGCTCATCTATTGGAGAGATATAAATGAATCCTTATCAGTTTTTTTTACCTGAGGCTCAATGTAAAACTCCTTTGCCTTTCCATCTGTATACAGCATTGACAGCTGTCATTAGTCTTTGGAGCTGTAAGTGCTATGAGAATTGGAAGTTACGTAGCAGAAGGAAGGCGTGGACGTCATACAATAAGAGCCTTACGACAGTTAGTTTGATTTGTGAGAGTGCAATTTTGACATAATAATTAGTATTCATTAATTATTATTTCTTTATTGCCACATTTAAAAAAATATTTTTTAACATACATTTCTGTAGAAAATATATAAAAATAACTAAATAAATGGAGGGTCCACCAGCAGTAGAAAAAGCGGAGCTATCGGTGGTTGGGCCCCAAAGAAAGAAATCTTCGGACGATGCGTGCAGTGTCGAGTGGATCGCCTTCTGAGCCAGACCCTTGATCCAGCTTTTATTCAAACCAAGGCAAGGTGTCGGTCGAGGCTTTTTGCGATCAGCCCATGTGCCGAAACGACTATGGGCACGACGATTGTCGAATCGACAGGCCACATTTCGGTAATCTCATGTTGCAGGTCTAAATTATGTTAGATTTTTTCTGGTTCTTTAGAGAGGAATTAGGTTAGGTTTTTATGGGAATACCGTGACAGCAGGTTGCGGCTTTTAGTGGTCTGACGGCCGGCGGACGATGGAGGTGTCCGGGGCGCGGAAGGGGTGCGGATTTTCGAGGCACCGCCGCGCCGTAACGACAGCACAGACTGCTGAGAATCATGTGATATGGTCATTAGGTGTGTCTAAGCCATTGCCGACCCGACGCGCCCTACCTGCGCATAACGTCAACACGACGGGTGGATAATGATCCACTTTACACTCGGCTGCAATTCATCTAAATATATTATTCACATGCTATATAATCACGCTCTTATATAAATTTTCTTATATTTTTTTTCTGGGTTGCTATTCCAGTCAAAAACTTTGACATTGGTTGTTCTTTCTGAACCAGGCTTTGTAACAAATCTTTGGAGGAACAAGATAACAAGAAATTTTCGAATATGCGAACATGTTTAATCGATATCCTCAAGTTTTGCCACAACGGAAATTTTGCCAGAGGGAATTCGGCCCCTCTACACCCCTACTTCCGCGTCCAATGCGTAAAATATACCCCTCCCCATTGAATCAGCATGATATATTTTCTCGACCGTAGCGACCGGATGCGCTGCTTGTTTGGATTTGTGCTGTTCAAACAGACCATTTTAAAACAAAGTAAGGCATTTTTAACACATCATCCAATGCGTTGGCGAAGAGCTTCGGTTTCCTAGGATAGCGGTGCCGTCATAGAGCGGTCGTAATATTACGGATGACTTACTCGGCCATCTTTACGGTGACGACATGTGGAAAGTTCCACGACCGTCATTTTAAACAAACGTCAAACGAAATAGATAATTAATAAACCTTTTGTAAATTGTATTCACTCACTGAACTGTTTTATTTCAAATTACTCCTAGTTCATGCCACCAATTCTGTTTCAATTGACTTTTTCTGTATTTTTACTTTTTATATTATAAATAGCTTCATGGTTACGTACGAAATCTATTAAAATTTCGTCGTCCTCCCTGCTCCAAGAGTTGGAACTCATTTTGTACGTCAAAAAACACAAATACGTATTAAAAATTGCTTCACCGCTATCAATAAAACGTTCACGAAACTATCGATACTGTCAAGACGGCCGTCATGCGAATGGCGGCACCGCTTTTTGACATTACGGTGTCAGTTAACGCTCTCTAGGAAACCGCGCCATTTTGTTTACATAGACAACGTTCTAGTGACGTCATTCACCGCTGTATTACGACCGCTCTATGACGGCACCGCTATCCTAGGAAACCAGAGCTTAAGAGGTTGGGTATATTCATGGAGCCTCACAGTCATCGTCGCGGACCGATACAGGTTTCGGAGTATCTCGATTTAGCGGTGGTCGATTCTGCACTTCTAGTCTGGCATAGGGTCTCTTTCACCACATCTACTTAAAGTTCTAATCTGTGCAACTGGAACTTGATTATAGCACAATAATAAAAAATGGCGAACACGAGCTTCGGGCGCATCTTTTGTGAGGTCCTTGAAGTAGTGGATTCAATATTATAAACATAGACATAACGCAGCTTTTTGAACTTTATTTGGATGAGACTGGTCACAAAAACTAGCCAATACCAAGGAGACCCCGTTTAATCAGACCCAGGCCGAACTTCTTCACAAGTTCAATAATAGCAGATTTTATGATGCTTACGGGCTCACGCAGCGCCATGCTTATAACCTGAAATGTTCGTTGTTGGGAAGCAACCACGCCATATCGGTAGCACAAGATTAAATTTTAAGAGAACAGAATGAAATATTTGCGTATTATCAAGCAACGCCCTTTGTGATGAGTGAAGAAAGTTGACATTTAGCAGCATCCGTGTTTACGTGATAAGCTGACAAATATAAAACATCCGATAACTAATCAATATACAACATTACATTTTATATTGGTCAGTAACTAGTACTAGAAGCAAAATAAAATAAAACAGTGACGGTTTGTTTAAGAGCATATGTTCCGTTAATTCTCCAGTAAATACTCGAAGAGTTAATCCTCGGATTAAATCCTGTAGTGAAAGTGATTACTTGATAACCATAGGATTTAACTCTGGAAAAAAATTGCTCGCTTGTAAATTTTTACTCAATCGTGGAGTCCGTAGCGTGCAGTGGGTATAAAATCTGGGTAAGCTGAGTCTACAACATCAGAGTAGGTACCTACCCAATTTCAGTCCACACAATTTTACCGAGCGAAAATAATAGACACAGCCTATAAAACAGTTTGTTGACGTGTTAGCATCCACAAATGCAGTCATTGTCTTGGTAAATTTTCGGTTAAAAATGCCTTACGTAGGCACTCCCATTTAGCTGTGTGAATTTGTCAGGTCCACATTGTATAATCTTCTACTAAACTTTTTATCAGCCCAGTTTCACCACATTCACACATTTTAGTCCACCACAGACGCAGCCAAGTCGAGCCAGTTCATTCCGACCAAGCTGTGCTTTTCGGTCTTTTCGTATTGCACACCACTGGGTGGAGTGCACTATCTCTGGTTATTGTATGTCCGTCCTTTTTTTTTCACCTGACATAAATCTATAATAACCAGAAATATAACATTAACACTGCATTAAGTACACTTTCCAGCCTTAATCATTCTAATATTTAGAGTACGGTGCTCGAACCCACCGACCAACACCCACTTTTGTTGCCTACAATTTTCTGGTCACAGCCACATCAAAATCTCCCACACTGGTTGTAATGCCCTGTCGCCACGTTGCAGAGTTCTGGTCGCTGTCGACAAAATGTGCCGTGCTATGTGTGATCTTTCTGTGCATTCCTTGCTACTGACTCAAGGCACACACAAAGCGGCACCAGATGGCGCTCTGCTTCCGGGTCGTGTGACAGACTGTAGGCCCTTTTCTAGTGTTGGAAGAGGTTTGAGGAGAGTATATTGTAGAATAGGGTATAATTTGGTAGCTTTGCGCATAAGCCCGCCTGCTGTAACCACTGTTACAAGGCGTACAATAAATAATTTTATTATTATTATTATTGGAATTTATCCATTCATCTACCTTTTGGAAGTACTTACCAATGGCGCGAGATACTGCGAGCTGTCCGTTCACGCGCCACGTGCCCCAAAAAAGCACCTGCCCGCCCAGCGCCGTGATCCTCTCTCGCTCGTCCTGCGTCGACAATACGTACTTCACTATACCACACGCACGACACTCGGCTACACACACCACTACTTGGGAGATGCGTGCGGGAGGTGGATCGACATGAACTTGCAGCTTTCGACAAGCAGCGCCTGCAAATCGCCGACACAGCTAGCCAAAACACGCACACATACCCTCACACAACACTTGACTACACACACGGCTACTTGTGAGAAGCTTCACGCGTACCTGCCTGTCGGGGCGGTGCGGGTGGGTGAGCGACATGAGCATGCACCCCTTGATGATCAACTCCTGCGAGTCGCCGATACAGCTGGCCACAACACGCACACATACCCTCACACAACACTTGACTACACACACGGCTCCTTGTGAAAAGCTTCACGCGTACCTGCCTGTTGGGGCGGTGCGGGTGGGTGAGCGACATGAGCATGCACCCCTTGATGATCAACTCCTGCGAGTCGCCGATACAGCTGGCCACAACACGCACACATACCCTCACACAACACTTGACTACACACACGGCTCCTTGTGAAAAGCTTCACGCGTACCTGCCTGTTGGGGCGGTGCGGGTGGGTGAGCGACATGAGCATGCACCCCTTGATGATCAACTCCTGCGAGTCGCCGATACAACTGGCCACAACACGCACACATACCCTCACACAACACTTGACTACACACACGGCTACTTGTGAGAAGCTTCACGCGTACCTGCCTGTCGGGGCGGTGCGGGTGGGTGAGCGACATGAGCATGCACCCCTTGATGATCAACTCCTGCGAGTCGCCGATACAACTGGCCACAACACGCACACATACCCTCACACAACACTTGACTACACACACGGCTACTTGTGAGAAGCTTCACGCGTACCTGCCTGTCGGGGCGGTGCGGGTGGGTGAGCGACATGAGCATGCACCCCTTGATGATCAACTCCTGCGAGTCGCCGATACAGCTGGCCACAACACGCACACATACCCTCACACAACACTTGACTACACACACGGCTCCTTGTGAAAAGCTTCACGCGTACCTGCCTGTTGGGGCGGTGCGGGTGGGTGAGCGACATGAGCATGCACCCCTTGATGATCAACTCCTGCGAGTCGCCGATACAGCTGGCCACAACACGCACACATACCCTCACACAACACTTGACTACACACACGGCTCCTTGTGAAAAGCTTCACGCGTACCTGCCTGTTGGGGCGGTGCGGGTGGGTGAGCGACATGAGCATGCACCCCTTGATGATCAACTCCTGCGAGTCGCCGATACAGCTGGCCACAACACGCACACATACCCTCACACAACACTTGACTACACACACGGCTCCTTGTGAAAAGCTTCACGCGTACCTGCCTGTTGGGGCGGTGCGGGTGGGTGAGCGACATGAGCATGCACCCCTTGATGATCAACTCCTGCGAGTCGCCGATACAACTGGCCACAACACGCACACATACCCTCACACAACACTTGACTACACACACGGCTACTTGTGAGAAGCTTCACGCGTACCTGCCTGTCGGGGCGGTGCGGGAGGACGAGCGACATGAACCTGCAGCCCTTGACGAGCAAAGCCTGCGAGTCGCCAACCCAGCCGGCTACCAGTCGCCGTCCACGTATTGCTACCACAACCGCCGTGCTCCCACCACCTGCTCGCTGCAACAACCATAATATAAGTATTTTAGTCAAAAGTTTGCACACACATGGGTATAAGGCAATCAACATCTTATAAAAATAATAATAAAAGCTAATTGTTTTGAAGTGTGATATTGGGGTTTCGCTATAAGTGGAAGTGAGCGGGTTGATACAAGCATAACAAGGAAACCTTTACACTTTTAATACGACTGGTAATATGACATGATTCTTTGATTGGTCAACAAATAGGTTTAATAATACAGTTATGAGAGCGCCATACTTGAAGACATGTGGCAACTGGAAATAATGCATAAGGCATTTATTCATGGACCTACGGTCAACATATAGCATACATACAAAACAATTGCACCCCCAGTTACCAACTCAGATGTACACGCATCAGCTTTAAGCTGCTAGTGTATCGAGACAATAATAACAATAACAATACATATTAGGTTGGGGAAAAAGTTTCTTCGCATTTTTTAAGAAAATTCAAAACATTTTTTAATATGGTTTATTTACATTTAACTAAAGTATGTAGGTACCATTTTGTTCGATAACTTTTTGCCATCTTGTAGGTAGGGACATGATCCCATTGCTATAGAAATATTGGGACTTCTGATCAATATACCGCGACAAGTGGTTTTGGCAGTCCTCTCGTGATGTTAACCTGACACTGCCTAAAGAATTCTGAAGAGACCTAAACAGGTGGAAATCTGAAGGTGCAAGGTCAGGACTATACGGCGGATGCATTAACACCTCCCAGCCAAACTCTCTTAGTTTTTGCTGAGTGGCTAAAGATGTGTGAGGTCTAGCGTTATCATGATGAAAAACCACACCCCTTTTGTTGATTAATTCCGGCCGCTTTCTCTCAACTTCTTGCTTTAATCTCATCAGTTGTTCGCAGTAGAGTTCAGAATCGATGGTCCTGCCTGGTGGTAACAGCTCATAATGAATAATGCCCTTCCAATCCCACCACACACACAGCATCACCTTGTTGCGAGTTAAACCGGGTTTCGCCACAGTCTGTGAAGCTTGACCGGCCTTTGACCACGACCTTTTTCGCACGTTCTTGTCGTACGTGATCCACTTTTCATCACCAGTTATCAGCTTCTTCAAAAATGGTTCGGTTTCATTACGTCGTAATAAAGAATCACAAATGAGTACACGGTTCATTAGGTTTCTTTCAGTGAGCTCGTGAGGTACCCAAATATCGAGCTTTTTTGTGTACCCAGTTTTTTGCAAATGCGCCAAAACTGTTTTGTGGTCAATTCCTAGTTCTTCAGCTACGTCGTAACTACTGATATGCCGATCTTGCTCCACTTTTTCAAAAATGGCATCCATTTTATCCGTAATAGGGCGACCAGAGCGACGTGCATCTTTGATATCAAAATTTCCGGATTGAAAACGCTTAAACCAAATTTGTGCTACTCTCACAGACACTGCACTAGGTCCATAAACATCGCAAATTTTTTTCGCGGCTTGCGTTGCATTTTTACCTTTTTTGTAGTAAAATTTTAAAATGTATCGAATTTCTTCATTAGATTCACTCATTTTGACAGTACGAAAAACAAATGAGAATCACACATTTTCCTAATTTGAATTTGGAATTATGTTCTTTAAAATTTAAACTTTCAATGATACCAAAACCAGCCAGATACAAATAGTATAGCCAAAGAGATTTTATTACAAGTTCATACATACTATAATGCGAAAAGACTTTTTCCCCGACCTATTATGTACATACCTACATACTTTCACGCCGCTTTCCCGTAGGGGTAGGCAGAGATGATAGAGCGCCATACGGTACGATCACAGCACACCTCTTTCGATTCATCTACAGACTTACATCTTTTCATACATGCTCTATGACTATGGCGCAACCAGTTTTTCTTATTCACACTCCGTCTGGCCAACAACAGTCCTCGTTTAGTGCTTCACTTTATTTCATTTATTGAGGCATGGTCACCACAGGTAGCTTTTAGGCACGTCAATACATGTCCAAAACATTCATTGAGCGACAACAAGCAATAGTGAAGTACAGTGAACTAGCTCTTTGGTTATACAGTTCAGCTATATTTGGAATTGGTGACACATACAATTGAAATAAATTGTATTTTATGTTTCTATTGTGAATATTTTCTAGTAAATTAAAATTATTAAATTTTGGTGTTTTCTACTCTAATTTGCACCCTACCCGCGTAACAATATTATCGTTTTTTAAAAAATGTCATCAATTCTATAGTAAGCTTTCTTTGAAATAATTTGTCTGATTGTCCGTTTGCTAAAAGTTATAAGCGATAGTGTATGTTGTTCGACATGTAATAAAATTATATGTTTGAAAGGTCGACGGGCATTACCTTTTCTGCGCTCTTGTGTATGAACTGCGTGTCAGTGCGCAGGAAGGCGTCGTGCAGCGCGCGCCGCAGGTCGGAGGCGTAGTGCGCGCTCTCGTACAGGTACTGGTGCAGGTGCGCCGCGCAGTACGTCGCCGCCGCGCTGCTCACGTGCCCGTCGTACACGGCGAACAAGCTCGTGCGCTCCGAACACTGCAATCAGACGACGCTTCTATTGTAACGGCTACGATAACGTGATTCGAAGCGCCAATTACTTCTTCTATCGACCAATGTAATCTAGTTTTCCAGTCTAGTAAGCGAAGTTTCTTGTAGCTTATTTTTCTCCAGAGGTAATGCGAGCCGGGCTTCGACTTTCACAGGGGATGCGAAAACCATGCCGGCCGGCCAGATGCTTCTTCACACCATGTTTTAAGGACCCCAGATAGTACTTTGGGGGAAACACCTTGTCCATTCCAACCATATACTATATTAAAGATCAAGAGGATCGGTCGGTTATTATTTTTGGAATGTCGACGGTGATTTGGCCTGTTCCACGCAGAGCGAACCGTACCATTATGTAATGTAAATACATTATATTCATAGTACAGGCCAGATTTAAGGATTGCTGAGATGTTTTCTAAAATTATGTTGATGCAAAAAGCTAAAAATCCATTTTTTTTCAAAATTACTGCAGATTATATTGTTCCCCAGGCACTCATCAGTCACTGGAGGTGACGGCACTCACCTGCATACCAAAGAGCGCGTCGAGGTCCGCTATCTCGACGTGGCGGTCCTCCATGACGCGGCGCGAGTTCTTGAGCGCGGCGCTGACGCTGAGCGGTGCGGGCGGCGACGCGCTCGGCGGCGCCGGCAGGGCGTCGAGCGCGGCGTTGTCGAGGTAGCGCAGGCAGATGCTGTTGACGCGCTCGATCGTCGCCTGCATCAGCTTCAGCGGGATGTACACTGGAAATGTGCACACAACCACTCATTAATAAAATTTTCTATTCAGAATACCCTACCTGCCCGATGCCCCGGGGGATCAGCCAAGGCAGGTTTGTAACATAGTTATAGGTGAGATGTACTTGTGTCGCACGTGCAACTTGACGAGGCGAGAGGCGGGAGTAGGGCCGCAGCGGCGGGAGGGGAGCTGTCAAATGAACGCCCGCACCAGTCAACCAGGCTACCTTGGCTAACTAAAATAATTGTTTTTTTTTTTACTTTTTAGTGCATATTAATGTGTTTTGGAATACTTTTACAAGCAACTACGTCATTACGTCATTCTTTCAAAGATGGAGAGCTTGTTACAGTATTTAGGTATGTTTGGCACGAGAAATAAACTTTCGGTTATTTTTTTTATGTTTTCTAAAGTACTAACGAATAAGAAAAATTTCCTGAGGAAACCCGATACTTCAGTGTTGTTTTGACTCCAGCAATAGCTAGAATGAGACTAAATAGACTAGGAGGTCGCGACAAAAATGGTAACGATAAAGTAAATGGCTGAAACTGAGTTCACAGGATAAAGACCAACCCTCTGAAGCTAAATGTGTCAGTCTGCCTGTGCCAAGTGGTTGCGTTACGTAGATAAGGCGCCTGAAAAAGTAATTATGGCGACAAAAAATAAGTATGATAAGGTAAAGGGCAACAAATAACAAAGCATGAAAGTATCAGTACATACTTGCTTAGCAATACCAAAACTGAAGAAATCTTTGGTCGTATTTAGTAGTTATAGGCGATTTAGGTTACAGACAGAACTTTAGGTATATTTAAGTAGTTAATTAAAAAACCGACTGGTTATTGTTGTATAATTAATAGGTATCAATATTTCTAAACAATCGGTATATTCATCAGCAGCTACATACTAACATCTATTTTATATAGCCAATCTAGACAATGCAACCACTTGGCGCAGGCAGACCGACATATTTAGCATCAGAAGGTTGGTCTCTAACATGTGAACCCAGATTCAGCCATTTACCTTATCGTGACCAAAAATGTCGTGACCTCCCGGAATAAAATGGGCTCACCACAAATTTCGTATGCCTTAAAATTGGCGAAATGAGGTCTACAAAGTCGAAAACCGTGGAAAATAAAATTCTGTTCTCGGAAACTCAAAATATCACTGATCCAGTTTTTCTATTTTATTCCTATTACTAATTTTAGCAAGCGCGGAATAATATGAGGTAACGATGAGAAAATAATGTTATGTGAGAAGGTTACAGGTTCTTTCCTTAATGTGTTCTAAATAATATTCATGATTATTGTTCCGAGCCTATTAGGCTGATAAACTGGCCAGAGCAGGAAAATGTATTTTATTAGAATTGCGTCTCAAATATAGTATGCATAAACATAGCTGTTTCATTCGCCTCCGTTTGCATGAAGACACGAGTTCCATGATAATTATAAAATGTTCGCAAGGTGTCTGTACATAAGTAGTGTACTCTGCCAGGTTCGTGTTTGCATATTAGCTTAGCACTGATAACGAAGGTGGTGATGAGAAATCATACATAACACATATACACACACCCACCCTCACAATAACTGACAAAATCGTGATTATAGTTGTATTGGATGGTTATCCTTAGATATATTATATATTTATGAGATAATATATTTTTTTGCTCATTTCAAAAGTTTTTCAGTATTCCACTCAAATCGGGAGGATTAGTTTCATTTTCATAGATCATATGAAGATGGTGATGAGAAACAATACATAACACATAAACACACACCCTCACAATACCTGAAAAAAACGTGATTATAGTTGTATTAGATGGTTATCCTTAGATCTGAACATTTGAACACAACCACCCATCATCTCATCCAGCGATTTGTACATTTTTTTTAAAATAATTTACATTAATACTCCACAGGTAGTTACCTAAATAAAAAGTTGCATCAGTATTGCCAAACCAAAGCCTGCTCCTCAACAAGTCGTGGCAAAATAAAAACACACTCTGTGAAATTTTAAGCTGCCTATCTATTAAGGTTCATGAGATACAGCCCTGGTACGGACGGACGGACGGACGGACAGCGGAGACTTAGTAATAGAGTTCCGTTTTCACCCTTTGGGTACGGAACTCTAAAAAACCTGAGTCGTCTGGATCATAGCCGAAATCGTGCGGACTCTTGTGCGCGGCGGGCGGCACGTCCTGCAGGATGATGCGGCACAGCACTGTCTGCAGCGCATTTGGCGGTATGTAACTGAGTCGTCTGGATCATAGCCGAAATCGTGCGGACTCTTGTGCGCGGCGGGCGGTACCTTCTCCAAGAGGATGCGGCACAGCAGTGTCTGCAGCGCAGCTGGAGGTATGTACCTGAGTCGTCTGGATCATAGCCGAAGTCGTGCGGACTCTTGTGCGCGGCGGGCGGTACCTCCTCCAAGATGATGCGGCACAGCAGTGTCTGCAGCGCAGCTGGAGGTATGTACCTGAGTCGTCTGGATCATAGCCGAAGTGGTGCGAACTCTTGTGCGCGGCGGGCGGTACCTCCTCCAAGATGATGCGGCACAGCAGTGTCTGCAGCGCAGCTGGAGGTATGTACCTGAGTCGTCTGGATCATAGCCGAAGTCGTGCGGACTCTTGTGCGCGGCGGGCGGTACCTCCTCCAAGATGATGCGGCACAGCAGAGTCTGCAGCGCAGCTGGAGGTATGTACCTGAGTCGTCTGGATCATAGCCGAAGTCGTGCGAACTCTTGTGCGCGGCGGGCGGTACCTCCTCCAAGATGATGCGGCACAGCAGTGTCTGCAGCGCAGCTGGAGGTATGTACCTGAGTCGTCTGGATCATAGCCGAAGTCATGCGGACTCTTGTGCGCGGCGGGCGGTACCTCCTCCAAGATGATGCGGCACAGCAGAGTCTGCAGCGTTGGCGGGCAGCGTCTGCAAAATAACCATCAACTTCATTATGTTTGCTGTTACGTAGTATGTGAATTGAGTATGTATGTACCTATAAACAGAAAATATTTCTTTACATGTGAAGGTTGATTGTTATTCCAGGTTGCATTATGTTCATGTGTCGCGCGGGTCAATGGTCTCTCGCCCTCGCCGCGCCGCCAGCTCTGCAGCGGGCCATATTTATTGGTTTGTTTAGTTTAGTGTGGTCCAGGCGCGCGAATGAAATAACTAAACACGTAGCTTGGTCAGAAGAAACCACGCTGCCTAATTCGGGATCGACACCATTCACAACAATAACGATTCAACGTTTCGTGTAAGCTTCGTATTTACAGATAGACTTCTGAACTGAAGGTTTTGCCAATCGAGCGAACGGCGAGGGGATGTTTCTATATATTCTAGTCTTCCCTGCAGCCGTTCGCAATCACCGCGTTTCGCTCTATATTAGGCCTCTCCAGAACATTCGCGAAATTTGCGCAATCGCGAAACTCGCGCGGAACGCTAGTCTACGTAGTCCGTTTTTTCGCAGTTGCGGGATTGCGGCATTTCGCGTTTCACGCGAATTTATCTCTGTGTGGGAGAGACTACTCCATGGATGCACGTCATCGCGCCGCCGTGCGATTATGACCAATGTATTGGGAGTATCGGTTGCAAATTCAACCAAAATAAACCAAATACGACTATCGTACCTAGGTAACACTTTGTTGATCTTTTCTTATGTAACGGATGACTAATACCAAACTAAACGTCAGATATTAGCCTAACACACCACATGGGAACTAGATGCCATGCCAGGACCTTCCTTATATTGCTGGGCTACATTGAATTGGATGGAAAACACGAACAATTTTCATTGCCGCTTCGACAATCGTTAATTCAATGCGATGCTACCAAACCGGGTGAGATTAACCCTACCACCTAGTAAGTAAGTACACCCTACAGTTTTATGTACGTGGAATCCGAACCACAGCCAGCCTCAACGGTTGAAAATGGTCACCCATCCAAAACCCAATCGCGCTCAGATGTGCTTACCCAGCTCATTGAATCGCAAAGTCGTCGCACCACTGGGCTACCTTCAAAAAGAACAAAATTTACAAACCTTTCTAGAGCGATATTGTTGAGTTTTCAAATAAATGTAGGTATTAAGTTGGCTTGATGGCTATCAAATCGAAAGGAGTAATCTTTCTGGACAAATGTATTCTTTCGGTGATTAAATAAAGACAATGCTTTAGGGATTTCGTGCGGGGATAAATGCGCATTCACGTCGTGAGTTTTCTTCCTCCTAACTTCCACATACCGAGCGTTATCTCTGACGCGGTGCTAGAGGAACCTAATAAACGAACCCGCATCTAACTCTCCATGCGTTTTATCGCTCGCTCGCTAGCCCGCCGAAAAACGAAATATTGCACCGTGCTGTTTCGCTCTGGGACCTTCTCTGTTTCAAAGAATAAGACAGGTTCCGTGATGAGGAAAATGCAACATGTCCACAAAAGAGACAATGTGCATAGTGTATGATTTGATAAGATTTATGAAAATTTTTATTTCAAAACGACTTATAGCTAAAAGTAAACCACGACCGCTGTAGTCAAAAATCTAACAAAAACCAAATAGATTATAAATCTTAATTAAATAAGCTATGTCTGATGACTAATCTTTATAAGATGTTCTTACTTTATAGTTGCGTAATCCACCTCCAAAGTTGTTGTATAAAACGCGCACAAAATTCAAACTTTCGGACCTTATAATTTAGAAACCAAACACAATTTTACAATGCCAATGGTCATCAGACATCTAGTTCGATCAAATAAAGCTATTTTGAGCAAAGATTTGGATCTCTGACAAGAAATATGGGCGTGATTTTCTTTCCCCTTTTAGCGCCCTTAAGGCGCTAGGACTAGCCAACTACTCGCGCCATACAAATGCACTTTTTAACAAATGTAATAATATGTAGTGAAACGCTTCAGCAAATCCAAATAGAACTCCAGACTGATAATGGATTGTTAATATTTTTTGATTCCATCATATATTTAAATAATAATAAAAATAAAAAAGTTGATTTTTCTCATTAGAAATCTGAAAGTAATTCGATTTCTAGATATAAGCAAAAACAGCATATATGCATAAACAAAAAGTTCCATTTGCTTTTAGATTTCTACATTTAGTCAAAAAAGTTCGGAAATGGACACCGTTTCCGCTATGTATTTTGTATAGAAAAAGGAAACATACATTAACGAAAATAGGTTGATTCCTAGACAAGGAATCATATATTGTAAGAATGATACTTGTAATCGTCAGACTTAGTTAGTTAACTTGGGGTGCCTCGTCTAATTTTGCGATTTGGCTAGTACCAGGGCCTTAAATCAGCTACCTGTAAAAATCACAGGTCTATAAAATCTAAATTATTTTAACAACTTAATTTTGACTTTGCACATAAGTAATGGTTTAAATATTAAATTATCTTCCTATACTTTTTGAATTTAAAAATTATCAGGAAATAAATAAATCTATAATGAAGTTACTGAGCACAACCTTGGTAGAAATCTACAAGATTTATTTATTTGCTGATAATTTTTTTTTTTCATTTTTTCATGTTAATCGCAACATTTGGCGTACGCTAGGACCTCACAAAGAGGTACACGACGAGGACCATGGACTTTAGAACAATGACTAACGGCAGGTTATACCGTGTTTGAAGGACCCCAGGTTGTACTTGAAGGAAAATACCTCGGCAGAGAGTGGAGTCCATAGTTTACTAACCCGATACATAAAGGATCTAGGTCTAGAGGATCAGTGGGTTCTTGTTGTAATGTCGTCGGTGTATGGGTACATTCCCTGGCTGTTGCGCGTTGAGCGGTGGTAGAAAGGATACGGGGGACAGCGTTATGCAGCTCCGATAAGTATTTGCGTTCGATGTTTTTAAATCTATGAGTTGTGATGGACAAACGAATGTAGGTCTCTTCGGCGCTGAAGCGGCGCGGCGGCTCCACTGGCACTGTCCTCAGTTTGATGCTCGGGCGGCTGATGGTGGCTCGTTTGGATAGCATTGGAATTTGCAAGGAAAATGTATGTGGGTCAAAGTCCAATGTGTGGTGATGCCGTTTACACGAATCTAGTTATTGTATTTTTCAATATTACAATAGTACGACAACATTGCGTCATTGTCGTTATTTCAGCGACTCCAAACAGACGGCGACTGCCGAGTGTCGAATCCGCCGGTCGGCAATCAGCTCCCGGCTCGTACATGGGCTCTATCTCTCTCTACTCTACTATAGTATGTAGGTATGATGGGTTCGCGCGTGCCGGAGCCCGGATGTAGCTAGTGCACGAGGAGGAGGGAGACGATGTGGAGCGAGTCTGCCGACCTTGACCTCTTGACCTCGCAATTTATTTCATTCTCGTTGAAATCCAGCGCAGCATCACCCGAGGCACGTTGCCGACACCGACCGCAATCCTAATTTCAAAGATATTAGGAACATTCTACATTTTATTACATTCAGCCGTAAGCATATTTTCGCGGCTCTCTCGCTCTCTAGAAACTTCTCCAACCGCCGAAGAGAAAAGGAAGGAAGGAAGAGAACTGGCATGTAGACGTTATAGCGACTCCGCCGCATGGACAAAGTCTACAAGAGTCGTATGCCACACAGTCCAAACTTCGTCACCGCCGGCGAATGTGCTCCTGAAATGCGTTGCTGAATGCGAAAAACTGGGTAAAGGTCCTGGAAGCATTCTATTATGGCCCTGTGTGGCTATTAGCCCAGAACCGCATTTTCGAAAGAACTATGTAGTTGTTATGCCAGGACCTTCCATTTATATGAGCTGATTGGAGTTTAATCATTGAGCCGGTTGGACCACACGGTTTTGCGTAATTTTATGGAAAATCTGTGTCTAGATATGTTTTTTGCCTATTTTTTTTCTGAGCCATTTATTCGAAAAAACAACTGTTGATCTCGAAATTGCCTTACTATTGCTTAGTATAGATACGAGCGGGACAGTCGATGAAATGTTAAATTCAAATTTGGCTGTGAATACAAATAACGAAATAATGATAGAAGTATGATGGTTGGTTCCATCGTTCACGGGTTCCATGGTTCACGGGTTCGATGGTTCACGGGTTCCATGGTTCACGGGTTCCATGGTTCACGGGTTCCATGGATCACGGGTTCCATGGTTCACGGGTTCCATGGTTCACAGGTTTCATGGTTCCTTTTTGAGATGGACAACTCAGTCTCCTCATTAGCCTTTAGAATCGAACCACTCTGTCTTGTGCGGACCATGTTTTATAAGTGTATTGGATAGATCTTACTTAGGAATAAAAATTTGGGTAAGTAATAAGTTTTACTTGCTTAGTTTTAGTGCTTGGTTTTGGTTTTATATCTTATTCCTAAAATTAAAATAATGAGTCCATATATTGTCCTTATGTTAACCAGAACTAACTACATGCAAAAATAAGGTATTCTAGCTGCGGTATTTAAACACTAATTTAGGTTTATTTTATTCCCGGAAAACATTTTTTGTCTTTGTTGTCTTAGCGTTTAGGCAATGGTTTTTTCTTTATATAGGTAGTCAGAAAATATAAATATCTACAATATCTCAAAATATCACACGCCTATGTGGAAGGATTTCTGAAATAATTCATTTCTAAGGAATTCCAAAATTTCTATGGAAATAGCGTTATCGCATTCAAGGAAAAAATTCGATTTTTTTTCTGGCGCTTACCTGGTCCATGATTAGTCATGATTGGTTACTCTTTACTGCGACTCTATGCGTGTGATCTGCCTGGCTTAGAAGGTAGAGGATTTTCCTTTCATGTGAGAGGTCATGGGTTCAAATCCCCGCCCGGTCATGTACCACTTTTTTTTCTCTTTCCGAGTTGGATAAGTGCATTTCGTTACAAATGCGAGCTGTACCATGGTTCGGTACAACCGCATTAAATGAAACTAGGTACGTTTGAAGCGGCAATGAAAATTTTATTTGTTTTCCATCCAGTTCAATGTAACTGTGCTTATAAAGGGAACGAACGTCCTGGCATGGCACCCAATTCCTTCGGGAATATGGTGTATTGGGCTAATATAACGGTAGTTGTGTGGTATTAGCCATCCATATCAGGGTGGCGCTCCCCGGTTAGCACCTGGGGCCGGTCATTACCCACCAGCCATTCATCCCCTCGCCATGCACCAAAAACTAAAAAAAAGAAGAGATATATTTTTTTTTACATTTATTTATTCATAAAAAGTACAAAGTTTTACAAAACATATGTTATCTCCTAAACTAAACTAGGTTTGTATTACAGGAGATAAACTAAACTAAAATAACACATTTGATTGAAAATCTGTTTTCGAAAGTGACAACCGTAAGCTAAAAATGAATAAGTCTAAAGACCATTTTTTGCATAAAACTTTTTTTGGAAAGGGGTGATAGAAAAATTACATTTATAAACTTTAAAAACATTGCCAATCTTATAAGGTTTGTGAAAAATGAAAGGTTAATGTTGGTAAAATGTTTGAATCAAAACAATAAAAATTTTTGTAGCCTAGAATAGCTTTTTTATTCCGTTTTCAAAGAACTACAGCAGTAGTGTCAAAAGGCTTTTATCATTGAGTACTGCTACCATTGGAAAAAAAAGTTTTGGAAAAGAGATTTTGTATTTCTATGGAGTTTTCTCGAGTATTATAGTAAATCCAAAAGTAAGCTAAAAATTAAAATAAATTTGTTACTTCCCCAAAGTTTAATTTCTCAGTAAGATTTATCCAATGCACTTTTTTGTCGCATTGCAAAGCCTGTAGATGGCACGTGCGCTCAGATGTCAAGTCGACCACAGACTGACAAGCAGTAGGGCATCAACGAGCGGATAGGGCGCATATTACGTGGTACGCGGGGAAAAGCTGATGTTGCATCTTTGGTTTAAGATTATATCGATGTTTCGGATGAAGAAGGTATCGCTGCTGCTTCAGTTCTATTTTGTGGATATCATTTAAAAAATCCACAAAGAAGGTTCGCTTTCTTATAAAACCAAAAATTCGTTTATTGTGTCATTCGGCCATTCCATATTTACGAACGCGAGAGTACATATGGTCGGAGCAGTTCAGACGAAATCAAAGAACGAAATGAACAAGTTCAATCGTGCAAGCCCGCGCCACGCCGCACCTTTGAAGTTACCGACTTTTAGCGGATACGACGCGCCACCAAGCATCCATCACTCCTAAATACCTACTGAGACCTTCACCTACGGCGCTAGGGAACCCGAGGTTCCAAATTCAGTCAGGGCCGCCGCGTGCACACACTCGCACGTCAACTACGTCCAGTCGATCAGTCGCTTCGGAAAGAGCACTTTCGCCGTTTTTCTTCGTAATTATGTCTAATCATCATAGAATTCATTGTGATAATGGTTGCGTGAACGGATGTCATAGTACACAGAAGAATTTGAAGTTACCTTTCTTTACGCTACTGAAATATTCTGAAAGGTAAGTTTGTTTTTTTTTGCTTAGGTTTATTGACGTTTTGTCTTTATGTAGGTAGGTATGTGGTATAGTGTTATGAAGGGCCTATTGAATTGACACGTATTTAACTGGTATCAGCACAGCACTTTTTTATACATTAGGTAGTATTTATATGTATTACGAGGAAAAACAACATAAATTGGTTTTGTCTAGTGAAAGAATAATGGGCAATAATTCGTGGCAGCTCCAGTTACTGCCTATTCTCCTTTGCTGCATGTAGTTTGTTTTTTGCTGTACCAGGACCTTCCTTTCATGAGCACGGCGATATTGAACTGAATGGAAAACACGGACAATGTTTCATTACCTTTTCGACCATCTTTTTATCAAATGTGACATTATCAACCCGGCCTTAATCAACAATGCCAAACAACACTTGACAAAAGTACATCGAAAACACCGAAATGCACAGAAAACATCAAACTACACCCTTAAAGCCAATCAACATTAAACAATATCAAACAACACCGAAAAACAATAAACAACACATAACAGCACCACATTATAAAAAAAATAATTTTGAAAGTTTTGTTTCGAAAGTCGAATAAAATGACTTTAAAACAATAGGCGGTGGCAGTGTGTGATAACCCTAGCACAAGCCCCATTCCAGCGACATGGGGTGGGTGAGCCACGATGCGTTTCATCTCGCCGCCGCGGTGGCAATGAGCGACGTAATAAATACTTTCGCATAACGACAATTAGGATCAAAATTGAAAAAATACTGTCGCAACTTCTGTGCGTAGCACTATTAGTTATTCTGTGGCGGCACCAGGCGCCAGCCCGCGCCGCGCTGAGCCACGATCTTCACACGGCGCCAGGCGCGTACGGGCGCGGTGCGGCGTGTGATATCACGCGCTGTGTGAAGCCACCTTTAGACAGTTCACTGCACTCGGAGTTGTAATATTTTATCATTAGCCAGTTCGGCAATCTCAGCAAAGAATAACTGGATGGAAACTCCGCTGGTTTTTTTTTTCAACCTCTACTTAGTCTAAGTTTACAAAAGTATTTATAATCACAGGTAAAAACACAAAATTAATATGAATTGATGAGAATCAACAATTAAAGTAAAATGCAACAGTGCATGACAAATATCAGTTTATTTGTAAAGACCATGCCCGCCATCTAACATGTTGCCAATTGCAGCAAGCCAGTCCCCACAAGCAGTGTTCTGTGTGTTGCAGGCATTCTCTTTCTACTAGAAACAATACAACAAAACAATACAACTAGTACAATGCAGGAAATGCAAAGTTGTTATTTAGCACCATTTGGGTAAATTAGTAAATCATTTAAACTTACCTGAACCATAAGAACCAAACGAGTTGGTAAAGATATTTTTTGAAATGAAAAAATAAAGAATGAAAACATTTCATAATATACATTTGTGCATCTGAAGCAAAGAACATATACACACACTAAAGGTAGTCAACGGTGAGAAAATGTTCAGTGAAATTTTTTATTATTATTATCTCAATACACTAGCAGCTTAAAGTTGATGCGTGTACATCGAAGTTGTTAAGTTTGTGATTTTTGTCAAGTCGGTTTTTGAAGCTGCACTAATTGCTTCCTCTGGGAGTTTGTTCCACGAGTCAACTATTTGGTTGGTGATAAAGTGATTCCTCGGGTTTGATTTGCTTGAGGCTCAGCTCAGTTTTAGGAAGTGTCCACGTAAGTGATCATTGGTATTTATTGTGTACATCAGTTTGAGAAATAAAATGAAATGAAATTTATTTGTGTACTTATTAGTGGGTTAACAAGTCTTTATATATTTTTTTTCAGTATCTCCACAAGTTGCCAGTTACTGCGTAAAAAAGAAAACACCTTGTTAAAATAGGGACAGAGAATACAAAATTATAAAAATTAAAACTTGCTTGTGTGTATAACTGAGAAAATGCTTTGTTTTACAAACCAATCGTACAATTTACATTTATAAAAATCATAGAATATGGTTTTCAGATCTGGCAGCCTTACTTTATTAAGCATATCCAGGCTATGGAAAAAGTCGAACGAAGATTCACCAAAATTTCTTTCTCAACAGCTGTCCAACCTAACATATGATGAAAGACTTAAAATTCTAAATCTTCCCTCTCTAGAAAGCCGCCGTCAGAGAGGTGACCTCATAGAAGCATACAAGATAATGACCGGGAAGTATGATTGCGCAAATCTTGGAAATATGCTCACCTTAAGGTGGCCCATCCCGCACATCTCCCCATACAAAAGGGGAAAGAAGATCACGCCCATATTTCTTGCCAGATATCCCAAATTTTGCTCAAAATAGCTTTATTTGATCGAACTAGATGTCTGATGACCGTTGGCATAGTAAAATTGTGTTTGGTTTCTAAATTATAAGGTCCAAAAGTTTGAATTTTTTGCGCGTTTTATACAATAACTTTGGAGGTGGATTACGCAATGATAAAGTAAGAACATCTTACAAACATTAGTCATCAGACATAGCTTATTTAATAAAGATTTATAATCTATTTGGTTTTTGTTAGATTTTTGACTACAGCGGTCGTGGTTTACTTTTAGCTATAAGTCGTTTTGAAATAAAAATTTTCGTAAATCTTACCAAATCATACACTATGCACATTGTCTTTTTTGTGGACATGTTGCATCTTCCTCATCACGGAACCTGTCTTATTCTTTGAAAGAGTATTTTGTACCGTGCCCGCAAATGAGTTAGGCCCGCCGGATTGGGCTTGCCTTAATATAATTTAGGAGCCATAAAAAATATGCTATTGCAATAAAGTGCAATCCGAGGGGCACACCATGAGATCTGCCATGTCATAGTATTCTGATACATTTTTTAATACTTCGATGAGACCTGCTACGTTTTGGTTCCTCCAACGTCCAGCGCAATTTATCTCTTATTCTCAGGAAATATGTTTCCGGGCTCGGTTTCAGTTGTTTTTTACGATATTAGCTGGTCATTTCGATCGGCCACCTTCAGTTTGTGGTATTTTATGGCACATAGTATGCATACTCTTTCGAAAGTGACATGTATGCACTTGGTATATACATACTCCAAAAGTAAAACACTTACTCGTAAATAAGCTACACAATACCTACTCAAGTTTATATTTGTCCTTCCTAGTCCGATTAAGTGGGTCAGGATGGTTCATCAAAAACTTATTTAATCTGCTTTTTTAGTCAGAGCTGGTAGTCTAAGTTTTCACCTAAATTGGCGTTACGGCAAACCGAACGACTGGCGTTTTCAAATGTATGGAGAAATTGAAGAGCGCGCGCAGCGGGCATTAAGCGAACTAACATTAACGAGTCCGAGCTTGATTTGACAGCTTACTCAACGTTGCCGTAAATACGTTGACGTTGCCGTTTACGTCCACTCCGCGTTTTCATACAAGTCAGAAGTCCGCGTTTGACTTTGACAGCTTGAAGAAGTAAAACCACAGAATATCTAGTAAAAACTTATATAGAGTTTGGAGAAAACGCCAGTTGATCGGTTTGCCGTAAACGCCAATTTAGGTGAGAACTCAGACTGACCACTCAGGTCAGAGCCGTGATCAATAAAATATCTATGTGACTCAGTCGCTGATTGGAGAGATTTTAAAGGGACACACATGAAATCAGGAATTTTGACGAAGGGATGACCTAGAACATTTTCTA
Source organism: Incurvaria masculella (assembly GCA_946894095.1). Lineage (NCBI taxonomy): Eukaryota > Metazoa > Arthropoda > Insecta > Lepidoptera > Incurvariidae > Incurvaria > Incurvaria masculella. The sequence continues at coordinate 23,842,910 of OX335647.2, forward strand.
ACAGAATAATTTGCATACAAAATAAGTAGGCATTACATTTGTCCCGATGACAGACAGCCCTAGTGCAGACAGGTTGCTGCACGCGTCACACAATTCGAAGTGAGTGGACGAAGATAAATGAGCTTTAGTCGCAAAAAATTTAGTATGATTACGGAAAGTAGGCACATGCACTGTCGGCGTTTTTATAACATCAAAGCAATTCAAGTGAGTGAATCATCTATTACACCAGCAAGTAAACATTTTTGCTAGTACCTACTTAGAGCAAATTCACCAATAAGAAAACAATAAATGTATATGAATATGAAAAGAGGATGTGGGTAAGCCGGTAGGCCGGCAAGTACGAGGTACGTACTTGGAGGCGAGGTACTGGCCGCTCCAGGCCAGGATTTCCCCCCGTAGCTCCGGCTCCGTAACGCGATAGCCAGCCACGTACACCGGTAACTGGTCCTCCGGCTGCACAGACGCTGCAAACCGCTCGAACCACTCGCGGTATACAATGAGGTAGTCTTCCTCCGCAGCCACCGCCTCCGCCAACTCTCCCGCCATCGCCGCCGGCTCCTTATCGCACATCACCGTCACGCCACACACTGCACCGAACCACTGCCGTACCACAACGCACGTCCGATAATCATTCAATCGAACACTATAAACAAACAAAATGTTATTTCAGTTGTAAAACCTTTGCTTTCACTCTCGCACAAGCCGCACGCACTCATTACTATCTATTTATCTATGCTCTCTTATTTCCATATGTTATTTTCTGTGCTCATAACCATATTGGGTGCTTTCAAAAACTACTAAAATAACTCAGGTATTTTTGCTGAAAGACGTGTCCAAAAACACATTCAAGTACTTTTTAGAACGTTTTCTTTATGTTTTTGAACACTTCTTTGAGCTCTCCTTTAGGTTGCGAACATATATCAGGTTTTCTGATCAGGATTCAGTATCAGGAATCAGAAATCCGGATTGCTCGGGACACACATTCTTTTTTTTCCTTCCGGAATTTCGCAAGTCGGGCCTGGGCCACATGATCGGTATAAAACCGGACGGACGGAATTAATTTTATGAATCGTCTATGGAAATGTATGGGTCCGGCCACATGCACTCACTGATTCCGGAGTTCTCAACATAGGCAGAAATTCCATCAGTCCGGTTTTGTTCCGATTATGTGGTCCAGGCTTCAGTCAAGTGTGCGCGTCCAGTCTTTCGCAACTCCCTGAGTAAGAAACGTTGCATAAAACGGGTGCTGACAGCAATGGCGGCTATGTCCATTGGACTGACAGTTAGTACACGTTTCGACCCAAAACCGTTCCAATGTATGCCAGTTCCGACTCTTAAAACGCAGTGATTATATTCTGTTTGGGCGCGTCTGTCAGGTGCAAAACCTCTTATTTGTTTTTCCCTCATCATGGATGTTGACGAATCAGATGACGATTTACTTCTTGTTTAATAATCTGATTGAGATTTTTGAAACACAACGTTAATAGCTCAAATACTTTGAGGACTTAATAAACGTAGCCACTATGAAAGAATTAATAATGTTGCCATAAGATTGGTTTAAAAAAATCCTTTATTCCATACTCGGAAACGCCCTTACATTAGTCATTCGCATACCCTCCGTTCCGAAATGCGTATATTGCAGAGATTGCAGCAGTTTTAATACTAATATTCTATCATGAACTACTACAGTGACTTCTAAACAAAGAGTAAAAGTACAAAATAAATTATTATTTTTACAGCTAAAAAAAACTATATAATATTAACCCTTTAAATGCTACCACCTAAAGAAAATTAAGAGTACAATGGTTTGAGAGCAACCTCTGTAATAATATACGAATACTATTTCTGTAAGAGATTCTGACCAAAACCTACAATTAAATAATGCTTTACTACAATTCGGGTGTAAAAAGCCCTCGTCATTATTGATACCAAATTGTATCAACTCGATATTATTTTTTTAGTCATTTCATACTACAGGTAGTATTTATCAAAAAAATAATATGGATACTTAATGTGGAGTGTCAAAATTAGTAAAAAAAAAAATTTATAGTAGGATACGTTTGGTACCCAGTCAGCTTTCGATCAAAATCTCAGGAAATTCAAATCTAAACACTAGGGCCTCTAAAACAAAATAATAAGCCTTTTTTGTGTAACATTTTTTTATTTTAATTTTAAAAGAATTTTCACATAAATCACGTTTACACATAACATTCTTAGATGTTTTAGCAAATTTATGACTAATCACTTTTTCATTAAAGTGCACGGTGCTCAGGGTGAAGCCGTGAGCGAAAACTGCGGCAGTCATAGATCGCGCGGCAAACATGATTTTGTCACTTCATGTAGAGGTCACAGCATATAAAATAAATATTTTTATATATAAATTGTAACGACACAACAAAACTGTAAAAAATTGGGCGCTCATTCCACAAACTCTCATTGCGACAAAATGTTAGTATACAATTATCCGCTTGCAAATAGTTCATTAATGAACTTTTTTTTAAGATACTACAGGACAATTAGCGCGGTCACAATCGGTCCAATTTCTTATCGTAAATTTAACAGTATTTGCAAATACTGATTTGGACCAGTAAATCGATTCTACGCTGTCAAATGGCTGTCATTAAGCGTGTTTACCTGTAATTCTCTGATCGTGTGAACTTTTATTCTGAAATAACGAATGCTTTTCGCCGTTTGTCAATATTCCATATTATATCATTCAAATAAGGATAATGGAGATCACAGAACATAAAATATGAGGAAAATTAGTTTGTCTGTGGTCAAGTCACTGTATTATATCTGTTGGTCAAGTGAAAATATAAACAAAACAATTACTTTCCCTGCAGATTTCCCGAATAAAAATCAATACGATTTGGAGCGAAATTATTGTGATTGCAAAAAAATTGTTAGTGATTGCATACTTCTGTGAACTTGCTAATTTATGAGTACTGTTCGAAACATAACCTAATTCAAATTTGTTAGAGGTTATGTTATGAGGTTAACTGCATAACACTGCTGTCAGTCTAGATACAATCGGTTGGTAAACTCAAAATGAAAGAAATTCCTGACAGCCCTACCCAAAAAACGGATCCCCTGCCTAAAAGTTCTCCAGATGCGTCTAAAGAATCAGACGATAAATGGATGGTAAATAACTTGATTTCTCCTTTACGTTTTGTGCAATTAGAAGCCTAAGTCCGTTAATAGATAACTCCACTATCGAGCATTAGCGTTATGAGATAACCCCGGAATCACACAAAATTGTACCGAACCACTACAACTACATAACAATCTCATGACACCAATGCTCGAAAGTGGCGTTATCTATTAGTGGACTTAAGTTTTAGGTCTGGGATATCTTCTGACCATAGATTAAACAGGACGTTATAGGTAGCTACCGTCATACAATGTTCAACACTTGCCAAAACTGCTATTTTCGCTGGTACTAAAATATTTCTAACCAGCGACATCTCCCCGTCACTTTCAGAACTAGTTACAATGTCATTTAACGAAGCTTGAATAAAAATGTTGTCCATCGTGATAAAAACATTACTTTTTGACAAAAAATAAGTAATGTCATTGTATGGAATGTGATATGAATGTATGTATGATCAACTGTGAAGCAAGGACACATTAATTAAAGAAAGAGCTCAGTAAAAAGAACTAATGTACGAATATACTGCAAGGCTTGATGGTTCGGGTCCAGCCTGTTGTAATTAGCGATTAGAAGTTCTACACCGGTTTTGGGAACAGAAAAATGTCACAAGGTGCCAGGTTTATGTGCAGGATTACTCATAAGTTCTACGTATTTAACCTTTGAAAATTCGTATGTCTGCATGGCCGTCTGAGAACTGGCATTGCCATGGTGCAAGATGCTGCGTTTACTGTTATTTTTACGGAGTTGGTTATTTACTTCCAGCAAACAGACGGTGTTACACAAATCACTATTCACGGTCTCCAAAGTAACAGTCTGCTGCCTGTCTGTTTCATCTTATGGCGCACATCATCTATGTTTTTGTTGTATATAGCTGACCATCACTAAATTCGTCACTAGATTGACGCAATAATCGCCTTTCATGGTGTTTCATCGCCAAAAGCAGTTTGGCTTTATGGCAAAAGGCTTTACTGAGCCTTCAAATTACACTTAAAATCATATAAAATCATACTATGAAAATTTTCACAAGTTAATACCATGGTGATATTGACACGCATTTTTTAAATGCCGCCACAATGCAAAAACAAGTGACAGTAAGACAAAACAGCCTAAGAACCGATAGCACAGCCTCAGTGGCCCAGTGGCGCGACACTTCGGCGATTGCTCTCCGAAGTTAAGCAACGCTGGGTCCGGTCTGGTCTTGGATGGGTGACCATTCGACCGTTGAGAGAGGCTGGCCGTGGTTCGGATTCCACGTTAAGCTGTAGGTCCCCTTCCTTACTTACTAGGTGGTAGGGTTTATCCCGCCCGGGTTGGTACCATCGCATTGGATGAACGATGGTCGAAGCGGCAATAAAAATTGTCCGTGTTTTCCATCCAGTTCAATGTAGCCGTGCAATATAAGGAAGGTCCTGGCATGGCACCTAGTTCCCATGTGGTGTGTTGGGCTAATACCATGATAGAACTTGTGGTATTAGCCATCCATGTCCAGTCAGATTAAAAAAAAAAAAAAGCACGAAGAGAGGGATGAGTAAATCAATTTTCAAAAACGTCACTTTTAGTGAACCGCATAGAGTTCCTTCCATACTATCTATACAAAGTGACGTGTTTAGGGTTCCGTACCCTTAGGGTGAAAACGGAACCCTATTACTAAGCCTCCGCTGTCCGTCCGTCCGTCTGTCACAGGGCTGTATCTCATGAACCGTAATAGGCTGCTGAAATTTTTATAGGAACTTTGAACCATGGCCATCCTCAATGATCGAAAACGGTCACCAAGGTTTTTTATAAAGTCACTGCACATAGTGGTATTCCATCGATATCGTACGTGAGTTCCTTTAGTCTATGTGCAGTACAGCACATTTGCTAGCATCTAATGTTACGAACCAGTCTTTAGTCCAGTATACAGCATAAAAACCAGCTGAATTTCTTGCCAGTTCTTCTTTGCTGGGATTGCCGAACTGGCTAACGATAAAATATGACAAATCCGAGTGCAGTGTACTGTCTATGGATGATGAATAAACAATAAACAATTTCTGAGGCTAAAGGGTCCTGGAGCTCCAGTTGCTTATCTCCTTTGAATGAGTGCAATGGTGTACGTGCAGATCCGGGAGTGCGGTGTGTACAAGGACGAGTACTCGGAGTGCACGAGCGTGCGCGGCCGCTTCCAGCAGTACTTCGTGTACGGGGAGACGCTGGACTGCCACCAGTGGAAGAAGGACTACAACAACTGTTGCAAGTGGCGCGACGACGGTGATGAGCGTGCAGCGGTACGTTGCAGCTCACATACCTCTTGCGGGTTGTTGTGTACCGAAATATTGTAGCCTAAATTATAGTGAGCTCACCAATGAGATTTAGATTGAGGTTATGTTTGTCAATTATATCATGTGTCAAAACTAACATCGTGTTTGCTTTCGCGGTCATAAACCAAGGATATAACACAGGTGTATTTTTTAAGGTTCCTAAACAAACAAGTAACGGAGGTGGTTCAACATTGTGTGGGCCAAAATAGCCAAACCAATTCCATTTGTCATCCATGAATTTGCCTCATTTGCATTCAACGGGTTGAGACGAACTCAAATCACAGGTTTTAGATGTTAAAAACTAGGGTAATCATCAGCATACGTCCTCAAAATCCGCCGCCGCCGCCATGTTTGCCGGTTTACAACCGAGATTGTGCGAAGGCAAAGAAATGTTTGGGCAAATACATCAATATTTATCAACAATTCCATTTTCCGTGCATGCTTTTCTATGCTATTTATTAATTAGCACAAACCTTTGCCCAGATGTATAGGTGAGGTTAAAATATATGATAGTTCTGATCTAAATCATTCAACAATTTAAATAGTGGTGAATTCTATTAATATTATGAATATCATCGCAGCTTATTATGCCGATAAAAGTCAGTATTGGAAAATATTTAAACTAATAAACCAACAACAGTGTTGCCGAAATATAAATTTTAGGCTCCATCTAAGGAAAAAAATGGGTTGTTATGAATCATTCAGAACGACGATTCATTCATTTCAGTGTTTTCACTCATCATTTGCGATGGAGAATTCTGCCGGGAAACCTTTCATGCAGTTCCGTTTCTATTTCTAGGATATTTTTTGCTTCCTTTTTGCTGAATGTAAAGTAATTAAACATTTCATTGTAAAAAAACATTAACCATGATGTAAACTATTTTGTTGACTATTGCTGTGTACGGTGACACACTTAAAAATTATACACTAGTATATAATTTTATTCACAAAAAAACAGTATAACTTATTAATATTTAAGTAGTGTTTTAAGTTAGAACGCGATGTAAAAGCATTCATTTAGTTGAATTTGGCTAATGACTTGCTTGGAAGCAGCAGAGCAACTGTTCTTTAAGGGCTTTTTTCACCTACTGCTGATTAGCTTAATTGCCACATATTAAGGGCCTTTCTTAGCAGCTTGCAATCAATGCAATTACAAGATACTCAGCACTTTAGTAATAAAGGCCCTTTAAAAGGGCCTCGGTTAAAATAAATCGGCAGTTGGTGAAAACCAGGCTAAGAGGATAATGCGGCGATTAAGTTCCATGCAATGGCTCATGCCTGTTTCCTCCCTCAAAATAAGAAATATCAGGTTTTCTGATTACTTAACTTTATCCATGATATACGCCTTTTTGTATTGGTATAAAATTTTTAGAGCCGTAATCACAGCCGACCAATATCGATCAATATCAATATCAATCAATACCGACGGAGCTATTAGTTGATTTATTGAATGTGCAAAATTTCAGAAAGATATTTCTTATATATGTTTTAAGATTACCGTGGTTAACACTCATTTTAAGGTTTGTGGAAAATGGCTTACGACGTTTAGAAACAAACATCAGGCGAGCACCCGTGCCGGCGGCGGTCAACAGGGAACTTCTTGAAGTCCCCTGTTGACCCCCGCCGGCACGGGGGCTCGCCTAATGATGGACCAAATGTTTGGTTCGAAACGTCGTAAAATATCATCGACACACCGTGAATAAGCCGTTTTCCACAAACCTTAAAAAGGAGATATCTCTTAATTTGAGGGAGGAAACTTGATCACCTTATTATACTCTTAATACGATGTGGGCTCGCTGCAGGCGGCGCTGGTGAGCAGCGAGCGGGCGCGGCGCGAGGCGCGGCTGCGCGCGCACTACGGCAACACGACGTGGCGGCACCGCGCGGCGCCGCCCGCCGCCTGGGCGCGCCCGCTGCCCGACTGGATGGTGCGCCGCGACGAGAACACCTACCTGGCGGCGAAGGCGCGGGAGCTCCGCGGCGAGGCGGACCCCACGCCCGACCACGCTGCCTCGCGCTGCGTCCTCATGTGACCTCCGCCACCTCTAGCTCTTCCAATTGTTTAGTATATTAGGCTGCAATATAATTTATTGAACAACTAATCTTTATCTTATTTATTTACTCACATAGCAGATGTCTGTATAAATACATTGAAAACTTTTTGCACATTGCATTGTGATAATTTTACCGCTGAACCTGTATTTTTTGTGTTATTCTAACCTGTAGTATTTGTCAATCTAGATGTCTAGTATCTAGATGAAAGAATCGAGGGTCCCATATTCCATACGTGTGATTTTGGCCATCACTCTTTACCACTATGGAATGGTGATTTTTAGGGTTTCATACCCAAAGGGTGCAAACGGAACCCTATTACTAAGCCTCCGCTGTCCGTCCGTCCGTTCATCCGTCTGTCCGTCCGTTTGTCACAGGGCTGTATATCATGAACCGTAATATGTAGGTAGCTGAAATGTTCACAGAGTATGTATTTATTTTGCCTCTGTAACAACAAATAGGTATTATAAAAAATAATCAAAATTAAATGTTTAATTATGTACGGAACCCTTTGTCTGGCTCGCACTTGTCGGTTTTTTACCTTTGCTGGTGGTAATTATTAGACTTTAAACAATTTCTCAATTTATTTTAACCTCAACATGCTAGTCTGGAGTGTTCACTGGGTTTGCATGGCTCATAAGTATAAGAGTGAATCCCACGTTGCCAACAAAGCAAACATAAACCGACCGACCCTCTGCATCCTTTATCCGTAGGGTCGGTAAACTATGAAATGGACTCCCTGAGGTATTTTCCCAAAGTAGAACCTAGGGTCTAAAGAAGCACCTGGCCCTGCATGGTTTTTGCAGCCCCCCTGAAAGTTCAAAAGCCCATGATCGGCGTAAGCCATATGCCGCACTTTACATTAGAAAAGTGCAGACAATGTGTCGAAATGTTTATTTATTTGATGAACGAGCAGCCTAAGCTGATGTGTTCATGTCTGGGTTCACTGGTGCTTTGTTATTACGGTTACTTTAGTTTAGTGTTTTTAGGTGTTTGTCAAGCCTGTTTTTAAAAGAATTGGTGGTGGGTGCTTCAACGACATCTTCTGGCAACTTGTTCCACATTTCAACTGCTCTATTCGACAGGAAGTGTTGTCTCGGGTTTTTTGAGCTGACAGTGGCATTGAGCTTTAGGCTATGACCACGGAGATGACTATTTATGTTTCTAGTGAAGAGGTTCTGCAGTTCTGGACCGTCGTAATAATCATTTAGAATCTTGTATGTTTCTATGAGGTCGCCCCTTTCTCTTCGTTGTTCCAAGCTTGTCAGCTTGAGCACTTTTAGTCTTTCCTCGTATAGTTTCTTCTTCAGTCTATTATGCAATATTTTTTCATCGTAACATGTAGCGCGTGCATTGGTATTTCGTTATCTATGAGGTTGCATGGTTGGAGCAAACAGATAATACAAACAAACAGAATGTTCCAATTATATGAGTAGTACAGTTCATCATGTCCAGTGCGTACATACTCGTGCAATATGCAATAGACGAACAAAATGATAAATGTGCAAGAAAATATTTAAATAGTGAAATTAAATCACCCACCTGCGCTATTAATTAGTTTATGCTTAGCGTCTTTTCTGACTGTTTTTTTATCTGATCTGCTCCTCAATATCGTAGCATGATGTTATATAGGCTATAGCATAGATTAATTATACTATGGCTATAGCCTACCTAAATTGGGCTACCAAATGCAAAAAGATTTTTTCAAATCCGTCTGGTAGTTCCAGGGATTAGTGCGTTCAAACAAAAAAACAAAGAAACAAACTCTTCACCTTTATTATATAAGTATACATATAAAGCTACAAGGTGTAACATACATACATAAAATAAAAAAATATTTTCTATCAGCTTACATTATCAAATTATGTAAAAAACTTCAGATAGGCCTATGCCCGTGTTGTCAGGCTTTATTTTATAAAAGTACAATCATTGATAATAAAAAATATTGAATGTATGCAGATAAAGCAATGTAGATACGGTCTTGTGTTGAGTAATTGTCGCATCTGAGGGACTGATTTGCTAAGCACCTGTTGGGCTCCTTGGACTCGATGCTGCGCCGTGCCATTGAGTACCCTGAGGTATCCAAAAATTTGGAGACACCTCCACGTTCAAAGGGATATAAATATTAAGTATTTGTGTGTGCTATCGTCTTCACCACTGAAAACGCTCTTCAGAGCTACATAAAGCTGTCTCCCCGTCCCCTTTCTACAATCTCTCAACTCAACAGCCATATTCCTCAAATTAGAACCAACCGATCCTTTTAATCCTTTATTTATATACTCGGTAAACGATGGAATGATTACTCTACCAAAGTATTTCCCTCAAAGAACAAATAAGGTTCTAAGCACCTGGCTCATTTTCGACATTGTTTTTGAAAACCGCGAAGCACCTTGCCACTTTGTCGAAGCCTTCGAGCCAGTTAGAGCAGTTGAAAGCCCATTGACTGATTATTTAAAAAATACATACAGCACTGGCTCTAGGGCAAAGCTACCTTCGTGGAAACTGCCTAGTATACATCATATAATTTTGCTTTATTACAGGGGGACCGACCCCCGCAAAGTTTGGCCCCAGCAACAGTCATATTCGGGTGTAGCCGCGGCACTTTATCTGCTCAGATAACTCACACAGGCATAATTGTTGTTGACACCGCAGATATAGATATACTTATCTACAATTAAACATGCTTCGCAAATAGGACACGAAGGCGTATCATTGACTCGGCGCGGTGGCCGCTAGCAAATGTCTCTGCTGCTCGCGCGCTCGCTGTCGGCCGGCGCTCGCAACGCAGTCGCCGCGCTCGCGATGGCGGCCCGCAGCCGGAGCGCGTCGGGCGCGTACCTCGTCGACGACCCGCGCTACTCCTTCCTCAAGGAGCTGGGCCTCGAGCGGACCAACTGCGGAGTCTACAACGGAAAATGGAAGGCCTCCGGAGAGGTGATTACACTTGTTTGTTCAACGCGGTGTCAGATTATCGGATACTTTCTGATATTTATAAAAGCGCCCAGACGCGGATCGAGGATTTCGCTCAGGGGTGGTGGAGCGCAGTGGCCAACGATTCATGCAGCAATTATCGAGCTTATGTACAGGAAAACTAATTTTAAATGACAAAAATAGGTAATCGAGGGTACCATATTCGAGTATTAACATTTTTTATCATAATCATAGAACTCAAAACATTCGCGAACAAGCGCGAAACAAACGCGGAGGTTTACACCCGAAAAACCTTGCAATAAATATTCAATATGTATATTTATTAGGTTATTAGGTTCAGTAATTTATAATTTATGACTTCACATTATGGGTTATTGTGTCCTGTTTGTTCTTAGTTCTTTGCCTTAGACCGTTCTACCAAAAATGTAAGTTTGGCGGTAGCATGAAGGTATTCATAAATGTGGACAAAAAAATTACTTATAGACCAGTGAAGCTTCTTTGCGGGTTCTTCTTCACTGAGTTGATGGAATCCAAAATGATTGTTTTTGTTCTCAGTGCCACTCTGTGTGAGTAACGTGTGAACGAAGTAGCATTATACTAGCCGCGACTGACAAATTGTTTCCCTAATCGCTCAGGTAAGACGGGTTTGTACGTGTGTACCATAACAATAACTGATTTATGCAGATCATCCAATCGATAAATCCAACGACGGGCGCCGTGATAGCTGAAGTGCAGCAGGCGAGCGCCGCCGACTACGAGGAGACGGCGGCCGCGTCGGCGGCGGCCTACCGCGCCTGGAGCGAGCTGCCGCAGCCCACGCGCGGCGAGATCGTGCGCGAGCTCGGCGACGCCTTGCGCGAGAACCTGCAGCCGCTGGGCAAGCTGGTCGCACTCGAGATGGGTGAGTAACCGCGCCGAGTGAGCAGCTTGGCGGGCCGGGCTGAGTTAGTTTTCTCACTCACTCATGTCCAGTACACCAGTCCAGTTGCCACTGGAGCAGTGCATCGCTTAAAGGTCCTTGCTTACGGTGACGCTTGGCTCGGGTTATCTCTTTCCCTAAAATATGGTTGAAAGAGGTAATGGCTGTGCACGGCGTGATGCTCGTGAACGGGTGCTGTTTGTGGGGACTGGCCTGCTCCAATTGGCAACATTTTAGTTGGAGGGGATTGTCTTTGCAAATAAAATGATATTTGCATACGGCATGGATTGTAAGTTTTGTGTATTCATGTGAATTTAGTGTTTTACCTATGTTTTTGTTAAAATAATTGACAAACACTTTTGTAAACTTAGACTAAGTGGACGTTGACAAAAAAAAACAGCGGAGTTTCTTTCCAGTTCTTCTTCGCTGTGTTTTGTTTTGCTGAACTGGCCAATGCTAAAATATGACAAATCCGAGTGCAGTGTACTGTCTATGGATGATGAATAAACAATAAACACCCACCCACCTAGCTGGCTGGGTGGGTGAGCTCGACATGAGTGAATGAGAAAACTAGCTAGTAAGCCGCATTCAATATCCGGGAGCGAGTAGCCTGGCTAGAGTAGTAGAGAGTAGTCTCGTAGTAGGCTGGTATCACTAGGAACTGCCTCGCTGGCAGCAGATACAGGTACTGGCAGCCTGGATGGTTGGCAAACTAAACGGGTTATATAACTATTAATGCCAGCCCATTGCAGCGTTTTTAGGGTTCCATACTCAAAGGGTGAAAACGGAACCCTATTAATAAGCCTCCGCTGTCCGTCCGCTGTATCTCACGAACCGTAATAGGTAGGCAGCTGAAATTTTCACAAAGTGTGTATTTATTTTGCCGCTATAAGAACAAATTGGCAAAATAGAAAAAATAATAAAAATTAAAGGGGGCGCCATACAAAAAACCTTTTTTTTTGTGTTAAATCTTGTACGATAGTACGAAATCCTTCGTGTGCAAGTCCAACTCGCACTTGGCCGGTTTTATAATGTCTTGTTTATCTTTCAATCGAGCTGTGATTGAACATGTCCAAGTGTAGGCTAGAAACCTTCCCATGAATGAATAGAGTAAGTACTATAATGGTGGCGGCTGGTTGCGCGCAGGCAAGATCCTGGCGGAGGCGGTGGGCGAGGTGGTGGAGTACATCCACGTGTGCGACCTGGCGGTGGGGCTCTCCCGCAACATGCCCAGCACCATGTACCCGTCCGAGCGGCCCGGCCACGCGCTGCTCGAGAAGTGGAACCCGCTCGGCCTCGTCGGCATCATCACAGCTTTCAATTTCCCCGTCGCCGTCTACGGCTGGAACAGCGCTATCGCACTGGTTAGTTTTTCTTGGACCATGTAATAAGATATGTGGAGGCTGTGATAGCAGAGACGATGGGAAACTTCACTTGAGGTTAATAATAATAATAATAATAAAAGCCGTTTATTTGAACCATTTTTTTTTACTTGCATAGAGTTATTAAATTGAATTACAATTGTTTTTTTTTCTTATTGACTTTTAGCTGGTTCCCTACTGCAGGGTATAGGCCTCAAGCTTGAGGTTGATGCTGACGATAAAATTAAATGTAATTTTCCTGTGTTTTGTGCATAAAACAATTTTCTTTCAGTTTTCCCATAAATCTTGCAATGTTTCATATATGGTCAGGTGTGTGGCGACGTGGTGTTGTGGAAGCCGTCGGACACGACGCCGCTGGCGGCGGTGGCGGTCACGAAGCTCGTGGCGCGCGTGCTGGAGCGGAACGGCGTGCCCGGCGCGGTTGCGGCGCTGTGCGTGGGCGGCGCCGACGTCGGCCGCCAGATCGTCACTGACCCGCGCGTCAAGCTCGTCTCCTTCACCGGCAGCACGAAAGTCGGCCACCAGGTATCCTACCGTTTGTCTGTTTCTTGCATTACATACACCTATATGTAATCAAATTATGTAAGAAAACATTCTTCGACGTTTCGATCGGAACCCTATTACTAAGCCTCCGCTGTTCGTCCGTCCGTCTGTCACAGGGCTGTATCATGAACCGTAATAGGTACGAAGCTGAAAATTTCAGTGTGTATTTATTTTGCCGCTATAACAACATATAGGTAACATAAAAAAAATATAAAAATTAAAGGAGCTCCACTTACAAAAAACGTGATTTTTGTGTTAAATCTTGTACGATGGCACGGAACTCTTTGTGTGCGAGCCCAACTCGCACTTGGCCGGTTTTATCAAATTCTATTCCTATGTCACGACCGCTATGCAATGAAATAAACAATAGATTTCCGTTCAAGAAATATGTTACGGTAACTGATTTGTTTACAGGTGGGAGTGGAGGTTCAGAAGCGATTCGGCAGACATCTTCTCGAGCTTGGCGGCAACAACGCCATCGTTGTGAACCACGACGTGAACCTCGACTTGCTGATGTCGGCGGCGCTGTTCGCGTGCGTCGGCACCGCGGGCCAGCGCTGCACCACCACGCGACGCATCTTCATACACACCAAGGTAAGGTGACGACCGACCCAGCGTCGTAGACTAAAGACCAAAGGATAGACTACCAATGTCATACCAATATTGAATAGGGCTCGTGACTAACTTCACTCGAATTCGCGAGGGAAAGTACGTGGCCACACCGCGCCAAAGTACTGAATTTTGTGAAGTGAAGTGAGGGTTTTAGCATTTTGACATTCAAAATGGCAGTGATCCTATCCTATTCTTATTTGAATCGCATTGTAAATTTGTAAAGTTTCATTGAAGCGTAAAGCTACTATTTTTAAGGCAATGGCGCCAGCTAGCCTGATTTGTAGAACTAGCAAGCGTTTCTTACCACCTTAGACACATGCCCGCACTTGTGTGCTTGCAGGTCTACAAGGAGGTGGTGGCGCGTCTGAAGAGAGCGTACGCCGGTATCGCGGAGCGCTCCGGCGACCCACTGGAGGAGAGCACGCTGGTGGGGCCGCTGCACACGGCGGGCGCCGTCGCCGCCTACCGCGCCGCCGTCGACGAGGTGCGCCGGCTCGGCGGCACCATCGAGTACGGGGGGAAGGCGAGTACTAATCGTCCCATGAAAAACAGGCAGCCGTTATGTGCGCGAATAACGTCGTACCTGGGCTTTTTATCAAAAAAATCCCTTCAGCTATTGGCAAAAAAAAATATGTACCCTCTAAATGAGTAGAATATTAGGCCAGATTTCTTAATTGTAAAATGATCTTTAAAAGATAATTTTAGCATACATTTTAGTTTAGAGGTTCCCAGATCATTTTAACATACACTTCGGAATTCTCGGTGTCAACCAGCCGCATAAACTGAAATTCGGGCGTGAAAAAGCCAAACTGGTCTTAAAAATCCTTTAAGGCCTGTCGAAAAGAGTGCGGCAGTATTTTACAGCTGACCAAAAACTGATGCTCTACAAGGCTTTGCGTGGAGTATTGTGGAACGGTTCATCTTAGTAACCTGCTTGGCTCCATGGACTCGTTGCCGTACTACTCGTCGACGAGCCTGGGGTATCCGTAAATGAGAGACCCTCTAACTCCAAAGTTTTATTGTTTCTACTACAGAGAATGCATTTTGAAGCTGCATATTACCATTCCGCTTCTACTGTCACTCAACATGGACACTAGGTATGTAAATAACCCACGCACTGTCGACATTCCTCAAATTATCTAATGCTGGGGTATTATATTATATATTATTATTATATTATTATATTATTATATTATTATTGATAGGCTAGCAGCTTTAAGCTGATGCGCCTATATCACAACACTTATTTATTTATTTATTATAATTTTTTTTTTTTTAGATTTTATATGATTGTCCAATTTATTTTTGAAGGAATTTACGGAGACAGCGTTTACAACTTCACTGGGAAGACTGTTCCAAGATTCTACCACTCTGTTGGCAAGAAAGTGTCGTCGAGGGTTCTGCTTCGACCGATTGTGATACAGCTTTTTTGAGTGTCCTCTCAGGTTTTTAGTATTAGCAAGGGTGAACATATCTTGTAGATTGGTAGAGTTGTAAGAAGAGTTGAGAATTTTAAATGTTTCAATAAGATCTCCCCGTTCTCTTCGTTCTTGTAGAGTGGTGAGGCCAAGCTTGTCCAGCCGGGTTTCGTAACTTTGATTTTTCAGTGCAGTTGGCATTTTTGTAGCTCTACGTTGTACTCGTTCCAGCAGGTCAATATCTTTCTTGAAGTAGGGACTCCAGATCTGGTATGCATACTCCAACATAGGTCGCACATATGTTTTATAAAGCTTTAGGAAAAGCTCAGGGGTTATATGGGAGAAAGCTTTGTTTATGGTATACAGCAATGAGTTTGCTCTCTTCACTACAGTTATAACGTGTGCCTCCCATTTTAGATCTTCTGTGATTATGACACCCAAATCTCTTTGTGTATTCACACTTTTTAGAGTGTTACCCTGAATTGTGTATGTTTTCCTTGGGTTTTGCTTTCCTATATGAAGGACTGAACATTTGTCCACGTTGAGTGACATTAACCAGTCTTGCGTCCATGCAGTAATGCGGTTTAGATCATCCTGTATGTCAGTGTGCTGCGTGAGTGGGTTCCCGATGATTTTAGCGTCGTCAGCAAACAGGGAGTACATCATCTGTAGGATAGCTTGAAAGTCCGTTAGGTAAATACCGAAGGCAATCGGCCCGATAACTGAGCCTTGGGGGACGCCGCTATGAACTGGTCTATCCTCGGAAAGCTCATCACCCACTCTCACTCTAAGTTTTCTGTTAGTCAGAAAATCAGAAAGCCAGGTGTGAAGTTTTCCTCGTATTCCAAAATGTTCCAGTTTTAACAAAAGTCTTCTTATAGGCACTCGGTCGAACGCTTTTTCATAGTCTAGGTAGACAATATCGGTAGGTTGCCGTTGATCCCATTCTGCGGTCCAATGATTAACACATGTAAGTAAGTTGGTAACGACAGACCTACCGGGCACAAATCCGTGTTGTTCGTCTAAGATTATTTTTTCATTTTTGAGAAAGTCCTTTAGAGAGTTGGCAATAATTTTCTCCATAGTCTTGCAAATAATGCTAGTTAAGCTTATCGGTCGGTAGTTAATAGCTGAGAACTTGCTACCTTTTTTGTATACGGGCGTAACTATGGCTTTTTGGTATATCCCCTATAGTACAATCTGGTGTGAAGAAACGTCTGGCCAGTCGGCATGGTTTTCGCAGCACCTGTGAAAGTCGGTAACCCAATGGGCATCGCCAGGCATCTCTTTGAAGGCCTGGCGTACGCCATCTGTCGCAAGATACCTAAAAAACCCTCTACTCCTTCATGATCTAAGATGAAGATCTGTGTCGCAGGTGATGGATCGCGAAGGTTACTTCGTTGAGCCAACCATCGTGACGGGTCTGCCGCCCGACTCGCCGCTCGTCCGCACCGAGACCTTCGCCCCTATCCTCTACTGCTTCGAGATTCCCGACCTGGACACCGGCATCCGCTATAACAACGAGGTCGACCAGGGGCTCGCCTCCTCGCTCTTCACCGAGGACCTCAGCAACGTCTTCAAGGTGGGCCTACAATTTGACATTTGAGGCCTGACATGGTTGGCTAATACCACACAACTACCGTTATGATATTAGCCCAATACACCACATTTCCGAAGGAATTAGCTGCCATGCCCGGACCTTCCCTTTATGAGCACTGCTACATTGAACTGAATGGAAAACACGGACAATTTTTCATTGCCGCTTCGACCATCTTTTCATCCGATGCGATGGTACCAACCCGGCCGGGCTTAAACCCTACCACCTAGTCGGGAAAGGGGACCTACAGTTTTACATGGATTCCGAACCATGGAGCAACTCGCATTCGTGACGAAATGCACTTATCGAACTCGGACAGAGAAAGAAAGTGGTGCATGTCGAAATTGAACCCAGACCTCTGGTACGCTAGGCCAGTCCCCGCGCCACTAAGCTACGAGCCGCTCTAAAAGTGCTAGCATCAAACACACTCTTATTTTGCATATTATTACAATAAAGTCACTTCCTTGTTATTTCTGTGATGAACACAAGTAATGTTGTGACAGTGGATGGGCCCGAGCGGCTCGGACTGCGGCATCGTGAACGTGAACATCGGCACGAGCGGCGCGGAGGTGGGCGGCGCCTTCGGCGGGGACAAGCACACGGGCGGCGGCCGCGAGTGCGGCTCCGACTCGTGGAAGCAGTACATGCGCCGCTCCACCGTCACCATCAACTACTCCGGCGCCATCAAGCTCGCGCAGAACATCAACTTTGTGCCCTAGTGCACAGTAAAAAACACATTTCTATTGTATTCATATTAGTTTAATTTTAAGACTATTAAAATATTTACAGACCCAATCAACGGCACCTTTCATTTTATACTATAATATTTTTTACTGTTTCAATCATTTACAGTCGTATTCAGAGAGAAACTTTCAAAACTTAGTACGAGATTAGCACCGGACTAACCATACAAAAACCGGTTTAGTCTGGCGTATTATAGTTAGTCCGCTCACTCTGAATACAGCTGTTTCTGTTTACCCAAAAGGAGAATGGGCAAAAAACACAAATATGTGAGACTCTTGTGTGGAAGGATAAACACCTCTTTCATTTTTACCCAATATTTAAATGTACGTCTCGGCATCTCCCTGCTTACTAGGCAGTAGAGTTCCCTGCTTGCTAAGTAGTAGAGTTAAGCCTGATCGGGTGGGTACAATAGCATTGGACAACGGTTGGTCGAAACAAACACTGAACATTCTCTGCATCTGCATCCAGGTCAATGTAGCTGTGCTTTATAAAAATGGAAGTTCCTGGCATGGCACTTAAATCCTTTGGGGAATGTGATGTGTGGGGCTCATATTATGACAGTATATGCTGAATGAGCCATTTAGGTCAGTTCCACACACAAACATAATTGAAGTAAAAAATGAGCCAAAAAATATTGATCTGCAAAATCCTATCTGAAACAGGATTTGAACCTGCCGATCCAGTTCAGTGTTCCTTGGATTCATTTGAATGTCCAGACCAGACATCATTCTGCTCCAATTGATTTGCTGTTTAACTTCTTAATTAAAAAAATAACAGGTTTACAAAATTGCTAGGTCCCTGAGCATAAGTTAATTTTATTTGAGTTACATTTATTTCACAACTCATTTCACCACTCTCTACAAAAGGTAGAGTTGTAGTCGAGCGAGGGATGACACCACTGCCCGCTCATATCGAAGGTCACAATGTCATACGGTAAAACAGCAAGGGTTCATGCCACCCTCAGGTAGTTATGTGATATGGTATGGTGCAGCGTTGAGGTCACGTGAGGTGGTGCAGGCGCCACAGGTCGACGGCGATGTCGCGCGAGCGCTGCTTGTGGAAGCGGTAGGTGGCGGGCAGGTCGTAGCGCAGCTCCGCCACCACCGACCCCTCCACGCCCCACTCGCGCACTTTCTTCTTTATGTAATTCCTGCAAAAATATTTGTAACGATAGTTCTATCAATGAACATCAGTACAAATGTCTTCTAGATTCGATAAAAAAAAAACACTAAATTCTACCAAGAGAGACAACGACGAACTATAAGGACAGAGTGAGTAAGCTCCCACACATAGTTCCAGAGGGATCCAGTCCTTAAGGTCCTTGCTTGCAGTGAAGCTTGGTTCGGGTGCTCGTGAACGGGCGCTGTTTATGGGGACTGGCCTGATCCACTTTCCAACACAGCAGATGGCGGGTATAGTCTCTGCAATAATATCGATATTTATCATGAACCGCATGAACGGCATGAGTTGTAGATTTCTAATTTTTGAGAATTCATATTAATTTTTACCTGTGTTTCCTTAATAATGGGTAAATACTGCCCGTTAATGATACAAAAAAAAAATAGTTGTTAACACAAACAAGTACCAATACCTTGATGGTCTATCTGTAAGCAGTGGTTAAATACTTTTGTTAACTTAGACTAAGATGATGTTAAAAAAATTACCTGCAGAGTTTATTGCCAGTTCTTCTTCACTCGGATTTCTGAACCGGCTAATGATGAAATATGACAAATCCGAGTGCAGTGTACTGTCTATGGTTGGTGAATACACAATAACGTAACTTAATGACGATTCATCAGCAACATGTAGAAGTGCTTATCGTGCAAGCGATGCGGGTAGTAAAAGTGGGCGAACCTGGTGGAGGACTTGTGGAAGGAGTAGACACTGCCGCAGCTGGCCGCCAGCGCCACCTGCAGGAACTTAATGTCGGCGCCGGCGTTGTGTTTGGTGCCGAACGGGGGGTTCATCAGCACCGTGTCGAAATGCTTATCCCACCTAAACACATATACAAAATATACATTAATTACAGGGCATGGCGGGGCACTCTATTCTTCTATTCTATATACAATATTTTTTTTATTTATACCACTCTGGATTAACTATCCTACGATCGTCTAGTTCTATTGTAGCACTGGGAGCACAAACAAATTGATAAACTATCGTTCTCGATGTGAAAGTTTTTAAATGTATTGATTTTTGCGAGCATAAACACGTAGGTCGATACATTTAACATCTGAGACATATATTGATAAAACCAACTGTAATGTATGTGTATATAATGGCGGTAGTCATGAAATGTTTTTTGTCTTGTCACATTTCCGCCGGTGCACGTCAGTTGGAATAAATACGGTCACGAGTACCAACACCTATTCTCCGTGTGTTATTTCAATTATTTTTTTTATGCGACCTGACATGGATGGCTAATACCACACAACTACCGTTATGATATTAGCCCAATACACCACATTCCCGAAGGAATTTGGTGCCATGCCAGGACCTTCCCTTTATGAGCACGGCTACATTGAACTGGATGGAAAACACGGTTTTCATTGCCGCTTCGACCATATTTTCATCCAATGCGATGGTACCAACCCGGGCGGGCTTAAACTCTACCACCTAGTAGGGGAAGGGGACCTACAGTTTTACATGGATTCCGAACCATGGAGCAGCTCGCATTCGTGACGAAATGCACTTATCGAACTCGGAAAGAGAAAGACAGTGGTGCATGTCGGTATTGAACCCAGGCCTCTGGTACGCTAGGCCAGTCCCCGCGCCACTAGGCTACGAGCCGCTCAACCTATATATATTTTTGATATAGAGACAACACTCTAGATTTTATCGTGAGGATATGTCAATAGGCAGGCGCCTGAAAGCAAAGGACAGTAGATCAGTTTTGTATTTGAGTGTGGCCTTAAATTTTATACCACGTATACATGTTGTAAAAAAATATTGATATCATTAAAATTAGAACCTTACAAATATGCTGTAGTGTAATTATTTTAGCTGATATCCGTTGCTTATTTTAGCTGGAATTAGATGATTTCCGATTTCACAACATTCAAAATGAGCTAGACCCTAGTAGTTAATAAATGTTCAGAGGCAAAGAGTGATTACCTAATAACCGACAATGTAGCTGAATTTATATAAGGAAAATATAAGTGTTCATTTTCATTCATTTATTTAAAATTTTTTGGTAGTTAAACTACACTAAGTTACATCAAATACTGAGAGATCCGCAGATTCTATCGACCAGTGAAGAAGAATCCACATAGACTATGAACTATAAATCTCCTACAAACTATAAACTTTAAGTGTCCAACAAATATGACCAGGTCGGCTGATACATTTTTCATTAGCAAAACCACAACAAAATATCTGGCCAATGAATTTATAAGAAGTGCTAGTTTTAATAAGGTTTGTGCTGACGGTGATGTATTCAGGTATGTATTTAGCAAGTCTTAAACTTAGTAAGCGTTCGATAATTCTTTTTGGGTCCTATTTTACTTTAATTTTTAGTTGAATTTATGTGTTTATTGTATTTATCATGATTTCTGCTCACTGCATGTGTAATTGAATTACTTTATTTCGAACCTTTATTTCATTTAATTTCATTTATTTATTCAACTTCTGGTAGCCAAACTACACTAAGTCATGTAACAATTTGATTAATCCGCAAATTCGATCAACTAGTGAAGTAGAACCCGCAAAGAAACTTCACTGGTCTATAAGTTATGAATGTTTTTCCCATAGAAATAGGATGTACAAGAACAACAAAGTCTGATAGCTAGCGAGACAAAAATCGAAATGCAACAGTATAGGTGTACTGTTAATGTGTTGGTGAAAAATAGTGTTGATAAGTCCCGCATCCAAAATTATCGATATCGATATTTACTGGATGTGCATGTGCACCGAAATTTGTAAAATAAAATATTAAATAAAACATTTTTAAAATCCCTTTCACTGGTAATCATGCGACTCATCTGAGAGCGAGTAGCTGTCATCCGCTAAGAAGTTCTCGTGTTCGTTTCTGTATAATCTATATAGAAAAAATGTAGGCATCTTTATCATATAGTTTGACAGAAGCGAACACGAGAACGTATCGCTTTCGCTTCCCTGAGTATCTATTATTGGGCTATTATGGTGGTTAATGTATTTCTAACTGTTTAAATTGAAATTAAAGAAAAATAAAAGATTAGTAATAAGAAGAAGAATTAGTTAATAATGTTTTCTTCTTAATCAATGAGTTACCTTATCACTTTACAATCAATGCCAATGTACCTAAAACTTATAATTTTTCGGATTCATTAAAACGTATGCCGCCCTGGTCCAATAGAAAAAATACGTTGTCAAGTTATTGTGCCGAGGCTATTAGTACATTGATTGATAGAGCATTATACAGTATGTTCGACACATCGGCCGACAACATTAATTTATAGGTAAGTGGGGTCATTTGTAAGGTTTTGACCCATGATACCTTTTGTCAGATGTCACGTGGTACCGAGATAAGAAGTTTTTTCTTGATTTTTGAAATTTTCCGATATTCCGGCTTTGCACCCTTGCAACTTATTTGTTTTATGATGTTATCAAGACAAAAAAAAAACAAAAAAACTATCAGAGACAACTTCTGGGTTCAAATGCTCACACCATTTATTTATTTATTTTATTTTATTTATTTATTTATTTGTCATCATCAGACACAGGGTCCATTTTAACATATGCTGCAAAATTACAGATAATATTAATATTATTAATAATAAACTGTATTCCCTCTTCTCCGTGAATGAGTACCTAACATGATATGTTCCCATTCACGGAAGATCGGGTTGTAACACCATTGTACCAGTCCCTCTATTATTGTATTCTCACACGTGTACAGACGTTGCATAAAACTAAACACTCTGTTTCGCATAATGCCACAAAAATCCGATACCCGACTCTCGGCAAACATGGTTGACGCACTACAGTATCGCGGCAAACGCATTATTTGCCTAAATACATTTATGCACCACTTTCTTTCTCATTCTGGGTTGGATAGATGTATTTCGTCAAGAAAGGAGCTGCTCCATGGTTCGGAATCCACGTGAAACCGTAGGGTTTAAGCCCGTCCGGGTTGGTACCATGGCATTGGATTAAAAGATGGTCGAAGCGGCAATGAAGAGTGTTTTCCATCCAGTTCTATGTAGCCGTCTCATAACGGGGAAGTTCCTGGCATGGCACCTAATTCCTTCGGAAATGTGGTATTTTGGGCTTACATCATTATGGTAGTTGTGTGGTATTAGCCATACATGTCAGGTTGCATAAATATAAAAAAAAAACAGAAAATCCTTTTTGCTATTTAACAAAGCAAAATTTCACCCAAAGCATATGTACTTTTGTGTGATAGACAAATTTACATTTATGTTACGATATAATAGTGCCATGCTCCGATATTTCATTTAAATTTGGCAGGTTGTCAAAGGTTGGAAGTTTTTTTTATTATTGTGCGTGCGTGGCCACCTTCTGGGATGATATGAAGTGACTTATTTTATAGTCATTGAATGTAGTTCTAGTAATTGGAATGGAATAATGTGGCAGCTCTCTAGAAAAACATACATAATTTGATAAAATGTTGTCCACTATTTCTCTCCATAGATGCGAGTACTCCTCCTAGTGAGTACTTATGCTTTTTTCGCACGAACAATTCAATACAAATAATTGGACATAGAAATTTTAGGGAATAGGGAAATTCAGAATTAAAATTAATGCCTGGTGTAGGTAACTGTAACAATTGAAGTACAGTCAGTTGCTTCGTTATACTGGCCGGCAAGATTTTTTTTAATAAAATAAAATAAAGTTTGCAAAGAAAAATTATTGAGATGCTAATGTGTCAATTTCGATCTGAAAAAAAAGAAACTTTTCTCTTGATTACCAAATGGTAAAAAGGTAGCCTCTTCCAATAACATTTCTAGTAATTGGTAGTTTCGAAATAATGCAATCCCAGCACTTAGCTGGCTCTGATTACAGACACCAAATAAACGATCATATTTTTACTCATTTCGAAAAATATCTGGCTTCAATGTTCATCAATAACGTTTAATGGGAGTCAGGTAGGATTTATCCAAGACCATCTTAAATTAAAAAAGCTCTGAGCTTTTTTGTAATCTGTGACGTGGACTCTAGCCACTTAATCATGTGCCCAATTGCATAAAACTCATCCAGCAGGGTACTAACGTAAAGAATGATGTCATAAAAATAACCTTAAAATAGATCCAAAATAGTTTCAATATACATATATTATCCCGTGAAAGGAGTGGCGACCGAACCGCACGGGCGCCGCGGCGCGCGGCGACTGATTCACGTGGTGATTTGTAAAAAAATATCGATTGTCAAACAAAGGTCTCTGGCAAGCCCTAGCGAAGTAAAATATTTTCTCACGTATTCAAAATATCCTAAATGTACGCAGGAAATGTTATACATTATATAAATATTGATAAAAGGAAGCGTAATTTACAATTACAGTTACTTTATTTCCAGAGTTTCGGCTTATATTACAAGAAAAGGGGTTAGGTTGATATTTCGTTTTTACCCTTAAAAAGTGTATTTCTCCGGTTATGGGGATTGTTCACCTCACAATCCGTAAGGGCACAGGTAACGATGGCTTCAACACTGCTTTCTTTAAGGAATACTTAGAAATGTTCGAGATATTTTCTATTATCACAAATCATATGAAGATCGCCTTGACACTCTTGGTCTTACTACATTGGAAAAAAGAAGGCAGCGAGGAGACCTAATTGAGACCTACAAAATCCTGACTGAACACTACGATGTACCGAGTCTTAAATCAATGTATACAAAAAATACCAATGAGAGACTTCGAGGACACTCCTTGAAACTTAACCGCAATAATACTACTTCAAACCCGAGAAAGCACTTCCTATCTAACAGAGTTGTTGACACTTGGAATAAATTGCCAGAAGAAGTGATAAGTGCTAACTCAGTGAACAGTTTTAAAAACAAATTGGACAAATATCAAAAACGAGAAGCAATAAATAAAAACTAAACTTACAAAAAAAACTTTACTTGCAAAAATATTAATACAGTGCACTCAATAATTAAAATACACGCATCAGCTTGTAGCTGCTAGTGTATATAAAATTTAATAATAATAATAATAAATTTAATAATAATAATAATAATATTTGGAAAAAACGTTTGACATTTTATGTGTTTGTACACTGCGTGGTGATAACTATTTTGACAGTGGTCTCATCGGGAATTATGTTCCATCCCTCTCTAATTCATCGGTAGTGATATTTGAAATGGACTCCCGCTCCCACACTCTGTTCGTCTTGTAAGCGCGCTGCGCGCGCATGCTAGATCTATGGTTTTTCCTCTTTTTTTCGTCCACATTACTGATATATTATATATATTTTTTATTTTATTTAATTTTATTTGCGAAACAAACACTCTTATCCTAAGTAATAGTAAACACACATAATACAATTATGATTTCATACCTAAATGCTACTGCCAAAACTTGCATTTTTGGTAGAACTAAGAACTACGAGTAAACAACAACTCACAATGTGAAAAGTCTTAAATTATAAATTGTAAATTACTTAATCTAATAATTAATATACATATTGAGTATTTATTGCAAGGTTTTTCGAGTGTAAATGCCTTTGTTAACTTAACAGCTATGTCGGGTGTACAGACCCCTCGTCAATTTTGATAAAGTGTATCAAGTCAATATAATATAATATATACAAAATACTATTAAAAATATATGTTATTGGTCTAAGAGTTTTTTATTATGTGTGTTCATTATTGTTTAGGATAAGACTGTTTCGCAAATAGAATAAAATAAAGAAACTTTACTGGTTTTCCCTCCGCAGTAATGAAAACCATACTTAGATCTAAATGCCACTGCCAAACAATTCTTGGTAGAATTCCATTGATTCAAGTTAGCTAACACCCTTTTGTGAGTCTAAAATGTACTAAAATTGGTTTATCGCCCCGTGTTGTAGCAATATAAATACCGTTATCAAACGTCAAACAAGAATGATGAAACATATTTGTGCTTGTATGCATCGATAAAACAACCTTCATGTCGATTTTCGTCGATGCCATCGGTAAGTTTAATCGTTGACGTATGATATACCAGTGTTAGTGCTCGCTCATCACGATAAACGAAGCAAATAGTAATTAATTGATCGGAATAGTCTTATCGGCGCTTTATCGATGATGTGTGGTCTCGCTGCTGGGGGGTTACTATGGTAAATAAACTCGCCGGGCGGACAGCTAAGTGATTCCACCCCCTTGTCGTACACCGACTGACGTGTTCATGTGATGTTGTGTAGTCACCTGTGCACGGCGGGGCCGCACAGGTCAGCCAGCACGGCGTCGGCGGTGTCCACGCGCAGAGAGCGCATGTTGTGTTGCAGCGCGCGCAGCGCCGCCGGGTCCACGTCCACGCAGGTGACGGCGGCGGCGCCGAGCAGCGCCGCGCCCGCCGCCAGCGCGCCGGGACCGCAGCCCGCGTCCAGCACCAGCCGACCCTCCACCTCGTCGTACTCCGACTGACATGTATACACAATATTCAAAGGTCAGTCAGCTATTACTATTTGTGTTGAGTATTGTTTAGGATAAGAATGTTTGTTTCGCAAATAAAATAAATCTCAGCAAATAAAATAAGTGCTCACAGGCACGGAGCTCACACAACGAGATTTTCGCGCCTTTATTTATTATGATTATAAAAAAAGATTAAAACCCCAAGAATGTGTACACGAAAACCTTGAACATCACTTCAATAACCAAAATATATTTATCCTCACGGAGAGTCAAGCATGTGCCTGGGCACTTGAAGCTCTGGAGGTTAAATCAAAATTAACCATGGACTGTGTACAAAAGTTAAACGGTCTGGGAAGTACAAATAATTTCACTCTAAGGTGGATACCAGGACATGAAGGGATCAAGTGGCCGACGAACTCACAAAAGAGGGTGCATTGAAACCTAGAACGGGACCCGAACCATTTTGTGGGATAACAAAAAGCACCGCACTAAGCGAAATAAAACTATGGGCAAACAACCAAAGTAAAGAAATCTGGCACATGTTGCCGGGACTCACACATGCGAAAACCTTGGTCACATTTCGGAAGTAATGAATCTCACTCGAAATCAAGTTGGGGTCACTGCAAGAGCTTTAACAGGTCACTGCAAACTTAATAAACACATGTACTCCATGAATTTATCCAAAACGGACGTTTGCAGGTTTTGTCGCGAGGAGATAGAAACTCACTTCACATCTTATGCGACAGTGGGACCTTAGGACGCAAAAGAAGTATTCACCTAGGTGGGCGTATGATGTACTCAGGTGAGGTTAGATCGTTCGCTCCCCAAAAACTACTACACTTCATAAAAAGTGTAGAGTTATAGAGCGAGCTATAAAGTGGTAAAGTCACAATAGATATTTTCAGTGACGCAGTGACGTCGAGCTACGGACACTGATTAGGGGCTATAGGGCACGGCACCCAGTTCAAATAATTATAAATATAACCTGTATGGTGTGCAAGGCGGCAGCGGCGATGTGCGGCGGCGTCTCGTACTGCTCCAGCCGCACATCCGGCTGCGGGAACCCTTCCAGCCCTTGTAATCTGCTCTCCAGCACCTAACACACGAATACGTCCCCAAATGCAGCAGCGGTCAGCTTATTGATTACAGTAAACATTTCATGTAAATATAGCATCTATAAAAACCATGCAAAAACGTTTGCGAATTGAACCTAGAACCGGCGTGGGTTGAAACATCCTCAATATTTCCTTAGAATTGTCACGGGATGCCGCTGTGTGTGCGTAGCACTCAAATAAAGATCATCTGTAAAAACTGCTACTTTGGTGGCCAGCCAATACCTGAGGCGACCATGCGTCCTAGGAAACCATATGTTTGTGAACACATTCGTGTAGTTACCACTACATAAACAATTATGTGAGTAAATTGATTATTCATATTTACTACACCCCGATAGTGATGGAGCAGTCTTTGAATTATTTCAATTAGACCCCGTCTCTTTGATAAGTATTATGTATGTCCTAACATGGAACTATAAACATAAATTAGTGACCTCATGGGGAAGAGAAATGACTCCATAGGAGGTGATATAGTTATCTGTCTATACAGAATTATTGACACAAGAGTTCAATCTTCTGAGTTTTTGTTTTAGTTCACTTTATCAAAATGGATACAGCTGAACAACAATCATGCTCTTCACATAGATAAACGAAATGTTATGTTAAAAAATATGTTTTTTTATTTGCGTCACAAGCCTTGATCTCCACATTGACCATGAGGGGCCACGCCATGTACAAGGGCCACAGGCCACTAACCCAGTTTTAATTATCAAGTTGCGCCATGGTTTACTGGCATGTAAAATGCTGTTTAAAGAGATCCAATATATCGCTAAAATACTGTGCGGTTATAAAATAAATCTGGATTAAAAAAAAAAACTTTTGTGATATCAATGTAGCATGAAAAAATGTGCAAAAAGGCTAAAAAGGCCCCCGACCTATTATGTGTACAGTATATAAAATGTTTAAAACGCACGGTGATTAAGGTATAGCATACAGAACCCGCTATTCAATTTTAAATTCACATCAACTGGTTATTCAGAGTTCCTTGTAAACGAGAGCTACTCGCATGAAATCTCCCATGAGTCGCTCTAGTTTTGGCCCTTTCTAATCACAAAGAGTGTGATGGTGCTACATAAAATGACAGTGATGACGTCATTCACAAGCAAAATGAAAGTGATTTACATTCATTCATCCGTGACAATCTCATAAGTACAGGGACAGCACAGGTATACATTAACCGAGCACTAATTTCGAAGAAACAACAGGAACTTTTATTCACCAGAATGTTAGTTTAAATGTAACCACAAGAACGAATGAAAACCTTTAGCTTCAACAGTGGGGCCATGATGAGGCGGTCGGGCGACGCGTCACTTGGAGTCGAAGCGCGGCAGCACGGGCAGGATCTGGTTGCCGAAGGAGGAGTCCTGCGGCACGAAGAAGCCGCAGGACGTGGCGTGCGCGTTGTGAAGCGCCGCGCGCTGCGACGTATTCACGATCGAGGCGTCCGACAGCTGCGGGAAACCCTGTGACCATTCATGCTTGTCAATCGGATTTTTTGAGGCAGTACTTTACTAGGAGGAACCCGCTTGATGCATCGAAACTATACATTTCTTACTAAAAATACTTCAACAGTTTGATTCTAAATAAGTCATGAATGCGAGCTGTTCCATGGCTCGGAATCCATGTTCCATAGGTCCCGGTCCCCTGCAAGGTGGTAGGGTTAAGTGCGCCTGGGTGGGTAGGGTCACCCCCACCCAGGATGGTAGGTAAGCCCGTCCTAGATGGTGGGTTAAGCCTGCTCGGGATGTACCATGGCATTGGATTAAAAGTTGGCCAAAGTGTTAATGCAACAATTGTCTGTGTTTTTATTAAAAAAAAATTATTTATTTGATGGTGGAGCAGTCTAAGCCAATGTGTTAATGTCTGAGTTAACTGGTGCTTTGTTATTACGGTTACTTTAGTTTAGTGTTTTTAGGTCAAGGTGGCTTGAATGACATCTTCAAGCAGTTTAATCCACATTTCCACTGCTCTTTTTGACAGGAAGTGTGGTCTCGGGTTTGTTGAGCCGACAGTGGCATTGAGCTTTAGGCTACGATCTCGGAGATGACTATTTGTGTTTTAGTGAAGTGTTTCTGCAGTTCTGGACAGTCTTAACGCTCATTGAGAAACATGTATGTTTCTATGAGGTCGCCCCTTTCTCTAGATTGCTTTAAGGTTGTCAGCTTGACCATTTTTAGTCTTTGCTCGTATGGTTTCTTCTATAGTACTTTTGGTATCTTGGTCGCTCTTCTTTGTAACTCGTTCTAGGAGAGTAATATTAAATAATTTAAATCATGGTTCCTTATTTCTATGTGGATAAGAGCCATGAAAGTAGGTAAATACAGCCAATTCATATCAAGTTCTATAATTTTAAAAAAATTGGAGTGACTTTAAATGTCACACTGACTATGATGGAGGAGACCGGTGGTATAGAGCACATGGGCAGTGTGGAGGCGGCGGCGGCGGCGGCGGCGGAGGCTGCGGCCGAAGGCGGCGCGCTCGAGTTCAGCGCGGAGGCCGCTCCCTGCTTGAGAAGCATCTGCTTTTTTAACTGCAACTCCTCCAATATCTTCCGATTCGCTAGTTCTGCAAAGAAGCAACAGGTATTCTAATTGTATTTAGTATTTTCAGTCGAATCGAACGATATCGAGTAAGCGTTATCGAGAAGGCGACATCGCCTTTCAAAAATAACCTGAAAAAAAAACCCTCAAACGCATACAATATCTTTGACAGGCGATGTCCCCTTGTCCATAGCGCTTACTTGATAGCGTTCGTAGTAGTACATCGTAGTACATCGACACGTCCAGTAGTTTGGCACCGTGCGTCACAGTTTCCTGCGCCCCTTCCGCGACCGCCCGGCCCGGCCTCCTGCTACTCAGTGTCAGCTAGTTTTGTTTACAGAAGAGTGTACCGCTACGTGTGCATTCTCACTGCAAACACGCACTTGCCGCTGTACGAACTATTTGATTACTTTTTACCTTGAATTTCCCGATATAATCCAGTAATCCAAACATTCCAATAAACCGAAACCGCTCAGTTTTTTATAGTGCTGGATTAGTGAGACTCTACTGTACTTACATTCTAATAGCTTTTTTAGGGTTCCGTACCCAAAGGGTGCCAACGGAACCCTATTACTAAGCCTCCGCTGTCCGTCCGTCCGTCACAGGGCTGTATCTCATGAACAGTAATAGGTAGGCAGCTGAAGTTTTCACAGAGTGACAACAAATAGGTAAAAGTTAAAAATAATGAAAAAGCAAGGGGGTCCCCATACAAAAAACCTGGTTTTTTCATGTTAAATCTTGTACGATGGTACGGAACCCTTCGTGTGCGAGTCCGACTCGCACTTGGCCGGGTTTTTTTTCATGTAATCAAACATTAATGGGTCACATCACATCTAGGGCCTTAATACTGGCCAATCACGCCGCATTTCTGAAGGACCGAATTGCCATGCAGGGAGTCTACTCATGAGATTCTCACCTGTGTGTCACTGGTGACTCACCCAAGAGCCAAGGTAGCCAAGGTTCTCTTGACTGGCGAAGCGCGTGCCTGGTGTGACTGACACTGACTCAAAAAATAACAACAATCGTAACTACAAAAATGGTAATTATTTTTTTTACTTTTTAGTGCTTTTTCTTTGAAGTCGGTTTCTTTTTTGTTAAAATTTATTTTTTTATAAATACATTGATGTATAATCTATTTTAGCTATAATAATAATCCTATGTGAAGCGCCATCTATTGCATAATACCTAGTGCATAACATGTTGTCCTTGTTTGCTCGAATTACACCTTTTTCGTGAATAATTTTATGCTTTTTAGATAGTTGACCGCATATTGTTTTTTGCAAACATTCGAATATGTATATTGACGAAATCTAGTCACAGCCGTCAAACGAACTATATGAGTATTTAGTGCCGAGACACGAACTTGTTTCCGTAAGTTTTCCTATATGCTTGAATACAAAACAGCGGATTCTGGAGACAAAGTAAGCACATTACCATTAATTTTTTTCACATAATGCAAAAAAAATGCTACTATACTGTACTATTACATGATGTGACTTTGATACAATGTATGGGAACTGCTTGAACTGGCAATGTGCTTATTTTATCCTTCAGAATACCTGTCTATGGCGGTGTGCCCAATAAAATGAGATAGTTAATTTAAGAGTAACCTACAACCGAATTGCAACCGATTGAACCAATTATAATATTTAAAAAAAAATGAATTGCAATGCGGCGTAAACCACGAACCTTTGGTTCAGGAAGCGACGCCCAGCGCGCTGCACTAAACAAGACTCAGGACACAATTTCGAAAATAGTAATCACTTCAGTAAATGCATCAGTGAGAGTTTACAGTGTCTGAAATGTATCAATTCGGTTTCGTCTTAGTCAAAACAATGTAACCGTGGTAATTTGATTCAATAACACTTAAATTTGTGACGATTTTCTAGCCCATACAAACTTTGCAATGTCCTTTCACCAGGACCGGTGTTGTAGGAATTATGATAATAACACAATAGACTAACCTCTTTGTGCGTTGGGTTGAGGAAACGCCATCTAACATGAAGATTTGTTTGTTGCATCAAAAGCCAGGAAATTTTAATCAAGCTGTTACTAAAATGTGTAACAGCATTAAATCTGGTGATTTTACTACTTCGTTCCGCGAAGGCATAGTTGACCCACCATCGATGCGAGCAATTCTATTTTCTATGGATGCGAGCGCATGCGAGCGCACACAGATGCACCCAATGAATAATCTGCGTGGCGTACACTTTTCTGGCTTGCGCTAGCTTGCACCCGTAGAAAGAGGAACGCAGCAATTTATCCGAATTCTGCGTGTACCACCTTCGCAAAGCGAGCCTTTTGGCTTTTTTATGCGCTTTTTGACTGAGTGTGACCATACGAATCCTGCCAATCCAAATAAATCAACCAAACCCTTGCTGAAATCCTGCCTAGCTCTCCAAAATACCGAAAGGCAAAAAAACCGGCCAAGTCGGACTGCACAAGACTGAACACAAAAAACATGTAAAAACCCTTTAATTTTTTTTTAGTTTTTTTTTTTTGGTGATATATAGCGGTAAAATAAATACACAATCTATGAGTAGAGAATGAGAGTGTGAGTAGACCAATAGTTTGTAGTCTACCTCGGAAGATAGAACAACCAAAAGGGACAACCGTCCGAAAACGTAAAAAAAATCCAAAATGTTTACCGATGGCGGAAAAGGTTCAAAAATTTTTATACTTCCACTGAATCAGTCAAAGTTAAATTATGGTTCCAATGCTGCCAGAATGGCAGAAAATTACTACATGTGGTCACACTTGCCACAAGTTTTTTTAGAACTGTCAAATCGTGGGTTAGTGCAATGCCCTTTTGACAGAATGAAATCGAGAAAACCACGTCGCTTCAAAGGTAAATTTAAGATTTCCCATTTCGCTGCAGAACGCGAAATTGAGGATTCGTGAAATTAAACCAAATTACGAAATTATGATGAATTATACAGAAAGTGGAACAGTTCAAGTAGTTTTCTGTTACGATGTGTGAAGTAAAAAAATTGGTAAGCGTAATAAAACGAATCATGAAAATCAAAATTTACCTACAATTCTATTCCGAGAGCACCTGTCAGAACTTAGAACGAGATTAGCACCGGACTAACCATATAAAAACCGGTTTAGTCCGTCGGATGAAAGTTAATCCGCCCACTTTGAACACAGCTGCTAGTTCTCATATTTACAATTGAATGTGTCGCGTCACTGTACACACTTATTCACAGGTTCCGCGTGTCAGAATCCGACCCAAAATTCGGCCTTTATTCCAGCCTGAATTTCGCGCTGTGCAGATTTTAATATCATTTACCAAAATCAAATTTTACTACAATGGGAGTGATAAGAGCCGATTGCTTTTAATTTGATAAGGGTGTAAGTAAAAAAACGTATAATTGTATGTAAATAGAATCACAACGAATTTCAATAATCCAAAAAGTAAATACGTAGATTCATGGTTTAGCTATAATTTCAAGATAAAATTGTCGTGCTTTGTATTCTCAAATGAGACAAATATTCATAAAGTTTCATAAATAGAGTTTGAATGCAGAAAATGAGCGACCGATGAGAGGTTTCAAATATAGCTGGACCGAAAATCAATGCATCTTTCACCTTTTTGAAATTCCAGAATAAGTAAAAGTAATTTTAAAAAAATATATATGTTTTTACTTAAATCTCTATGGAACGAATCCAATCAGGTGTTATCACGCTCTTAACCTACGAAATGTGTAGTTTATAGTAGAAACATAGTTATATGATGTTATAGACAACGAAAATGCCTTTTCGTTCATATATTGCGGGCCCAGGGTCAATATTTTTGTGTCAAAATATATAAAATTGCTATTTTCCGATAAGTATTCAATTTCAATTTAAGGGGTTGCCAAAGAAACCAATATATATATAATCGAAATAATTTAACCTCTGTTCATATTACAAAAATAAAATATTTAGTCACCTCAAAAAATAGCTGGCTTCATCTTCTATCAAAAAATGATAACTGGCAATAGGGGTCCGATAGGATGTATGATCCGCGGATCTTTGTGACGTAACTTGGTGTAGTTTGACTACCAAAAAGTTTAAATAAATGAAATGAAATGAAATGAAATTGCTGCAATCAAAGAATAAAGACCACCCAACGGGCAGTAATCGGGCATTTTTTAAATCTGTGACGTGGGCAGTCAATCGGTTAAATGTATTTCTCAGTTCGCCCTAATTCAGTCCAACACAATAGAACTGTATAATAGAGAGCAGTGTTATATATATAGAACATAGTGGTGGAAGCCCGAACACAGCTAGTGCTGCTAGAAGCGAGAAGTTGCATTTTCTCATGTAAGCGACGTGGTACGTAACTTTCACTGAAGTATCCATCGGCCGAAAAAGTTCTTTTTTTATTTTTCTTAGGTTGGTAGTCAATTTTATTGATTGTTTTCTTTCATGATTTTTGGCCAGACGGCGGCTGAAGTGCAATAGTTCTGTGATATATTTTTGTGCTGTACAGTGGCGGACGGAGGGCGGCGAGGTGAAAGACGCAGGTTGATGATCGAGTGATGCGCTGCGGGGATGGACGGGTCAGCGGGCGCGGGCGGCGAGCAGCAGTTCTGTCTGCGCTGGAACAACTTCCAAGCGAACATCACGTCGCAGTTCGAAGCGCTGCGCGACGATGAGGAGCTGGTGGACGTGACGCTGGCGGTGGAGGGCCAGCGGCTCGAGGCGCACAAAGTGGTGCTCTCCGCCTGCAGCCCCTATTTCAAGGATCTCTTCAAAGTGAGTCGCACCGTCTCCGTCCGCGTGATGTGTCACCGCGCGATGACTCGAGTGAAAGTTGTCGCCGCCGTCGATCTACTTACCGCCTCCGCCGCTTCGCCAGCGCGGCCGCGGCGGGTGGCGCGGGCGGCGGCGGCGGAGACGGCGCGGTGAGCGCGCGTGGCGCGGGGACGTATCTCGCGCGCGCTGACATTCCGCCGCGATTTCTCCCGACCGACGGCACATACATATGGCGCTAGGCGCCGTCTAATGAGTATTCCTGCCGCCGGACGTATGTAAATCGACATATAGTTCCTTATCACCGCAAGATAACTACATACCTACCTACCTAGTGGACAAGGTGGTTATGTAAACCCACCATTGTATTGGAATGGGCTGTGTACACTTGCTCTACATTTCCTATGGTTTCTAATGCTGACATCCATACTAGCAACTAATTAAATGTTGTACATATTGGTGAAATGACCCCTCTAGCAACAGTATCAGAATGCAACAACTTATCTGTCACTACAAACAAACTTACTGAACTTGTGATAAAGTACTCTCAACCTAAATTTGTGTATTCAGCGTTCGGTCTGATTGGGCCTTCAAAATGAATAGAACCCTTACAGCACTCCTTTTCACTTTGTACTAATAGCCTTATTTACAACATCCGGCTCATACACGTAGAAGATACCAAATAAGCTTTTCTGGCCTCAGCCAGGGAAAGTTGCGCCTAGACAAATCAATATATCACTATGCTCAGGACTGATGTCTCGATATCATTTAGATCTGTTTTTATTTTACGAATAATTTTGACAAAATTGGAGTTTCAGCCTTATTTGTGTGTATTTTCATTCATATTCACATGATACATCTGCATTTTTCCTATTGAACCCTTTGGATTCGTCCCGCGTGTCAGATTTACACTACTTTTGTCCTCTGCAGTAAGGCGATATTCTTGCTACAATCTTTGTCAATATCCAACCTTACTTCTCCCTTAGGGGTTAGGTGCATTTTAGTGCCAAAAATTCGGTCGATATCACCGAACCAAAGAGAAGCCAATAAGTATGATAGGCAATTGATTCCTCTATCTTAGTGTTCCTATTTATAATAATAGATGTGTATAACTTAAATTGAATACATATGAAATAATCAGAATTAGAAAGAATGGACTGAAGTGATTGATTAGCCACAGTTGTTTGCACATTGATAGCAACATTTTCCATAATCCTTTGTAGTTCCTCCTACCTTTGTAGTTGGGCCAGATGAGCGTTTATTTTATTTCTTTTATGTTATTTTCTGATCCTTGTTTTTGCATTCAATGAAAAAAAAAAACTAAAAAAAGTTTCTATGTTTGGAAAACTCGGAAAATGGTGTTCTTTTAAAAGAACAATAGTTATATTTACTGCCATGATGTTGGAGTTCGACTAAAAAAATAATGATTCAAGGTTTCGGATACTTTACCTAGGAACAAGAAAATTTTCAAACCAGTGTTGGGATTTTGAATAAGGTAACATAGAACCCAGTCAAATTTGCTATGTTAGTGGGTTGCAGAGTACCGAAATTGGTGTTCTCAGTACCTTATATTGTGGTATTTTCCTCTGCAACGGAAACCTTTGAAACGCCTGTAGGTTGACATATTTTTTTATTAAATGACTCAGGAATTGTGATGACGTTCTGTGTAACTGTAGAAAATCCACGTTTACCACTATTATTCCGGGAGGTCACGATAAGGTAAATTGCTGAATCTTGGTTCACAGGTGAGAAACCAACCCTCTGATGCTAGATATGTCGGTCTGCCTGCGCCAAGTGGCTAAACCTGCAGAAATCGAAGATAGTTTCCCGGTAATTCGCTCAGAAGCCAAAGGGTTAAAGGAATAGAAATGTATACTGTAAAAAGATATCATTTATAATGGTAACACAGAAACGATAAATTTTGTATCAACTAATAGACACAATATATGACCTTATTTTAGGCTGTACCCATTCTTCTTTACCCATTATTAAACAGCTAATTTTCAAGTATTCTCTAAGATTAATTTTTTTTTTAAATTAATTAATTAAATTAAGTTTTTACGCCCAAAGACTAACATCCCCCTAAGTACACTTGTGATGTAAATTTTTTCACAATTATTTTTATTTGTCTGTATGATTTGAGATTACCGTGGTTAACACTCATATTAGGGTTTGTAAGAAACTGCTTACTCACAACACACCATATGGGAATTATGTGCCATGCCAGGACCTTATATTATTAGTGCGACGGACTTGGCGGCGTGCGCTCGGCGCCGGGCCTCATGGGACCGGGAGCATGGGTCGGTAGTCGTGTATTTCTCGCGTTAGTTGTAGTTGTATATATAATTTTCGTGGAATGTTTTCATAAATAGGTGGCACCACAATAGACCTAGCATACCGCGTTGTGCTTACAAGATGAACAGAGTGTGAGACTGAGACGTCAACTCGAGTACCACTACCCTGAGTTAGAGCGAGATGGAACATATATCTACCCGATGAGACAACTTTCTAAACTGTTATTGGTGCATAGGAACAGCGTTCATGGAATTTTAAATGTGTTTTTTTGTGAAATATTTATAATTCCCCTAGATTCCCTAAAGAAAGCATGTTGACCTATGCATTTATAGATTGTTAAGTTTAACCTTTTTTTTCTTTTACGATCAAATTTCTTAACTTTTCTCATTATTTCAAAGTAAAACTTAAAACATAAATTCAGATCATTTATTGGAACAATGGTTAAAGAGGCTTCTGTCCTGATTAGGTTCAGCATCATGGAGTACATATGTATGTATATATACTCGATCTTGCTCCAAAAAATCAGATTCTGCCTGCTCTGTTTGAAGACGAACAAAAGCTCTTCTTTTCCTCTAAACTTTATTATTAAGGCTGTTCCGACCCGTATAAAGTTGTTTGCACACATAACGCAAAAAGTATTGCACTTTAAGCCACGAATTAATAATAAAAGGTTAATATAGTCATATTACTTGCAGCGAAAACAATTTCACAATTTCAGGATTATTGGTTTTGTTACAATTTATTTAAATACGAATTTTATTTAACAGCGCCATCTAACGCTGTAAAACTTCTAATCGGCAATTACAACGAAACCATTAAACCTGAAATTGTGAATGTGTTTTCGCTGCAACTACTATGGCTATGAAATTGTGCCTTAAAGTGCAATACTTTTTGCGTTCTGTGTAAAAAAAACATTGTATGGGTCGGAACATCCTTAAGGAGCACATCCTTCATCTAAAAACTCGTAAATCAAGCTTGACAGGAATGACAATTTTGACGTTATTAAGGTGAGTCGCTCATGCGATATCTACAATAAGTTTTGAGTTAACTTTCCCATTCCAGTTATATGACTTATGGCGAC
The DNA here is from genome assembly GCA_946894095.1 of Incurvaria masculella. NCBI lineage: Eukaryota > Metazoa > Arthropoda > Insecta > Lepidoptera > Incurvariidae > Incurvaria > Incurvaria masculella. The sequence goes on from OX335647.2 coordinate 23,880,877, forward strand.
CCTACCTAGTAGACAATACATGTTAGTAATGTATTGTAAGGAATGGCATCTTAGCAGGGAGTAACCCATTGCATTCTTGCAGCAACATGCACACTGTATGACTCAATTTTAGATAACAAACTACTTTTCTTGCACTTACAATATTTTGGGTCTTCTTATACCACACAACTAGCGTTATAATATTTACCCAATACAACACATTCTGGAAACGATCATGTGCCATGGCAGCCTGTATGAGCACGGCTACACTGAACTGGATGGAAAACAAGACAATTTTTCATTGCCGCTTCAACCAAAGTTCCATCCAATACGGTGGTACCAACCCGGGTGGGCTTAACCCTACTAGCTAGTAGGGGAAGGGGGACCTACAGTTTTACATGGGTTCCGAACCATGGAACAGCTCGCATTCGTAACTAAATGCACTTATCCAAATCTATCATGAATGGCAAGCCCTCTAGCCTCTACACCACGAGCTGTACAAAATCTAGCCCTCTAGCTTCATTGCAATGTTTTAAAATATTTTTTCATGCAATTGGTTCCAAATTTCAGTTCAGGCATTACTTTACTGTTTCTCATTGAAAGCATTGAATTTTAAAACTAAACAATTAAGTTAAAGTCAAGGAGTTTTACTTAAATGAAATGTAAAGATGATAAAATGTTCTCACTGTATATATATATTTAATTTTATTATCCTTCTAATAGTACTTATTTTAGAATCAATGGTAATAGGTAATATAGTTTTATTTTTTATCCTGGTTTGTGGATATAATAATATGTATTAGTGTATTGTATCATATATATTAGTATATTCAATTATATGTATAAATATGTATATATTATGGTATATGTATGTTTATGGAGTAATTTTTTTTTTTTTCAAATTCTGGTGTGTCACCTACCTACAGATATTTCTATTGCATTTCCTCATCACCCCAAGGGTTGACTGGAAGAAATCACTCTTAGTGATAAGTCCGCCTTTGTGCAGTATTGTTGTTTTGCTGTATGTTTTCTTTGTAATTGTATTTTTGTTTATGCACAATAAAGAATTTATTCATTCATTCATTCAATAGTTTACAATCATTAAAGTTATCGAAATATTTTGTTGATTATAAATATCAAAATAATAATGGAAACGAAATATTGCAAAAAACATGTTTGATTTTTCCACCTTTTCGACCATGGATGACTCTTATTTGTTATCAAGCCTAAGTTAACTAAGTTACATACAATATACAAGTTATGGTACTAATTGATTATTATTAGCGTTTATTAATTTTGCTGAGTAAAGTTCCACAAGAAATAAAGTTTATATAACATTCCAATTCCCACATTTGTAAGAAGGCAGAAGTTCATCATTGTATACTACAGTCCATATTCAGTCCGCATCGGTGTAACCTGTTTTGGAAATTCTAAAATATTTGTCTGGTGGTGTTTCATGCTGTTAGGTGTTTGAAAAGCGGTAACATTTTTTATACATTTTTAACGACCGCGGTACTCTCAAAAGTATCGTACTGTTAGGTGTTGTTAAGTGTTGTTTAGTGTGAATATGTGCCCAAAACACCTCATGAAAAATATCTGCCTAGTCAGGACCTTGCTTGTATTGTCCAGCTACATTGAAATGGATGGAAGTCCAGGTTCTGAAATTTGGTGTAATTTGAGGTTATTTATTTGTATGGTGTAATTTGCTATTGTTTAGTGTGTGTAGTCTTATGTTGTTATATATTGCTTGGGTTTGTTTGGGGTGGTTTGCCATTTTTTAGGGCGTTTGGTGTGTTTCGGGGTAGTTTGAAGGTTTACAGTTTACAAAAAAGTACATACAGTTCAGTTAATCCCGCAAAGAGATATCTTCTAGCCCATTTGTGGGTGGTTGAGATGTTAGGGACATATTAGAGCATTTAGATGTAAGTGTGTAATTCATAATTGTGGACGGAAAAGATATGTTAACTCAACCCGTGAAGTATCTTTGCTGGTTCTTCTTTAATGGGTTGATCGAATCCGTGGATCTTTGTGACGTAGCTTAATGTAGTTTGACTACAAAAACGTTGAAATAAATGAAATGAAAAAAAAAGTTAGGTAGTGGCGATAAGTTGGATTTGACCGGGTGAGTATAAATAAATATAATCTAAAATATTGCTTACGTACAAGCATGTATTACTTTACTTATTGCCAAACCTCATGATTCTAGGCCAACGGTCGTACCCTGTAGATTAATCACCCCAAACAACACCAAGCATTTTAAAAACACACACAACTCTACTCATAACACTAAACCGCAACTTACAACACCTTACTGCACAGAAAAGAAAAAACTACTCCAAATAATAGTAAACAACACTAAACAACACTAAACAATCCTTAACCAAACCAAACTACACCGAAAACACCAAACACCGCTACACAAATTCCAAAAAACTTTTGATAACATCCAACTGTCTACCGAAGACACCAAACCAAAATAAAACACAAACTTGCATAACATCGTCGGGACACGGAAGAACGTGCATAGCCACGCCTTCTGGTAGAGATGCTGGTTCGTTTATTTGTGTTGCTCCATCAGCAATTGTGCAAACACCTCGCACACCAATAGGCAAACTAAATGATTGTATGTGTGTGACAGAACAACCCGTGCCCGCACCCGATAATCTTCATGCGGGACTGTGAGGCGGCGCACGTGCGCGCACTGCTGCAGTTCATGTACGCGGGGCAGGTCAACATCGCGCAGGCGCAGCTTAGCGCTTTCCTGCGCACCGCCGACGCTCTCCAGATTCGTGGCCTCACAGACTCCTCCGCGCACTCCGACAAGGTAAACTCTGCCATATATATATATATGTACATACAAGAACGTTTAAAGAGGTAGGGACGCCCTATTGGCTATATTTACTACGGGGAGCAGCGTAACATAGCTTGCGGGGACTGGAGGGGTCGCGGAGGGGACGACGCGCAATAGGATTGGGCTAAAACAGGTGTGGCAAGGTTGACACTGGATTCACATGTAAGATTGTTACAGAATGTAGTCAAGTGAAATGAAATTAATATAATTAAAAGCTTTGCGTATTTTTATAACGGATTTCTATTCTTGTAATAAATGCAAACAACCTTTATAATTTGACATTAACTCATTTGTGTAGGGGGAGATTATTTTAGCTAGTTTATAGATATAAAAAGTAACCTTACTTATTAAAATCACTTACGAAATTGGCGGAATTGTTTTTACACGCATACACAGCGCACATGGGAATTTTAAAAAGGAGCTAAAATCTGTTTTTGTGAGCGCGGCCGACGCCATCATGCTATGACTGGCATGATGTGTTACGCTTGTGCAGGCAGTGTTAGGCGTCGATACCTCTTTTAACATTCTTGTGTACATACATACATATCCCGTCCCCACTATGCATATGATGCTTAGAATGAAACCCAGTGATAGTTACATTAAAGTGAAACACGACATTAAAGAAATAACAAAATTATTATTCCATTTACTAATGTGCTCCATTTATACTACAGCGGACGAGTCGAAAGTCACCGCCCTCGCAGCTGCGCAACCTGCTCAGTGCGAAGCCTTCCAACTCTACCTCCAAAGCCGCATGCCAAAACACGGACTCTTCGCCGGAGGTGGCGGGGGCGGGGGCCGGGACGCACACGCGTCGCCGCTCGCTGCGCTGCTCCGCCGACGACGCCGCCTATCACACTAGTCAGCCGAGGCCCAACGGCGACGAGTCGGGCGAGGCGAACTGCTTTCCCGCGATACGCGTCAAGACGGACCTCGAGGAGCCCAAGGAGGAGGACGTGGAGATGTGCGGCGCGGGCGTGGGCGCGGCGGCGGGCGCGGAGGGCGGGTGCGGCGACGACGAGGGCGACGCGGACGGCGACGCAGAGGGCGAGCTGCTCGAGCCCAAGCTGGAGGTGGTGGAGCGGGAGTACGACGCGAGCGACGAGGAGCGCGCCGCCTTCCCGCACATGTACTACCACGAGAACAACGCGCTCGCCAATCCCTTCGCCGCACTCGCCGCCCACGGTCAGTTCCAACACACAGCACTTTAACAGTCATACTCTCCACCTCCAGCTAAATGTCAGTTTACATGAACACGACAGATTTAAAAAAATCCGTTTCCAACCGACATTTGAGAAAGAAATGAATGAAATACAAAAAAGTCCACCATGGAAGGCAAAACCATTGAAAAATCCCATTTGCATTTGCAGGTAACATCGATCTTCTGGCTGGACTCAATAATGAACTGCAAGGCGGCGACAACTCGGAAGGTAACTATAAGTTATTGAGTTGTCGTATGTGTTTGGTTGTCGTGTGTCGTGTTGGGCACGAACCCACCGGGACGGCCGCGCCCCGGCGAGCGCGGCGGCGCGGCGCGCGGGGGAGGCGGCCGGCGCGGCGCGGAGTGCGAGTGTGTGTCGTGTTGGCAGCGGCCGGGGCGGGCGTGCGCTGTGCGCAGTGCGGCCGCCGCTACTCGAACGCGTCCAACCTGCGCCAGCACGTGCGCCTCATCCACCAGGCGCAGCCCGTCGCCTGCGCGCTCTGCGGCCGCAGCTTCAAGACGCCGCTCTACCTGCGGCGCCACACGCTCGCGCAGCACCCCGCCGCCCACCGCCGCGCGCACCCTCCCGCCGACTAGACCGACCTCCACCCACCTCACACCCTCCACCTCGCACCCTCGACACTACCGACCGCTGCCCGCAACCCGACACCAACCAAGCCTGCTGTCCAATGTTGCAGCAGTCGAAGGCCGTATTTTAGGGTCATGCCATCGCCCCCCCCCCTCCACCTCCCCCCCCCCCACACACACTCTGACTGCCAACGCAACCGGTGCTCGCTTTAGACAGGATAAGTTATACACAGTTCAAGTTCCGAGGGCGCGGCCCGTGCGCTCTCTCCGCGCTCGCATATTTTTTTAGTGTGAGCAATATTAACTCGGCGAGATGCGTGGGGAGACCGCCGCAGCCGCCCCACCATGCTTTTAGTTCCCGACGACCGCGACTCGTGCGCTCGTCGGTCACCTCAATACAGTACACCTCCAGATTGACAATAGTGATATTTTTATATACATTAGCTTTATCTCTACACATTGTTAATGTTGAATCATACGCTGGTTGGCACCGTGCGTGGCACGAGCGTACGACCCATCCTCCGTTGAAGTAATTTGTGCCCCAATATTTAAGATGCTATTTACAATTTAATTAATTGTAGCCATTCATATGAAGATTGACCCCAAATCCCTAGTTAACTGATGTTTGCAGTTGACGGATGATTGTGTTTGCCGTTCGTGATGTTTAGTGATCGTTGTTACTAAAAAGAGATCATAGTTACTGCAGATTTGATTGTATGCGGGGTGACCCCGTGACCTCAGATCAAAAAATACGTACGTTCTAGAGCATGTTACCAAACACTCGCAAACTAATTGGAGGATTTATGTTGCTCGGAACAGCCTTGGCGAACACATTGCGTTCTGTGTTTTTGAGACTGGCTGGCTTCCTATGCTGCACAATTTGTCGCGAGTAATGATCACATGACAATTTCTATCTTCCGATTAAAGATAGAGGGGATGCTGTAAAGTTAATAAGGGTTCTGGACAAGTGTTCAGTTGGTTTGTTCGAGATCTAGTCATTATTTACTTATTGTCTGAGGCAGTTATTTTTAATGTTTTTGTGTGTTTTACACCGTGTACAATATTCAGTAAATATATACTCTGATTGAGTGATTTAGTAAGTCGGTTATGAATAATGTAAATGTTTTAATCATGGAAAAAGTTAATTATTCAGAATGGACGTAGATCTCAGGCTAATTTTGGTGTGACTAAAGCCTTATTATGTGTAGATTTGTACACTTTTTATTATTAGATCCCATTAGGCCCACATTCCATGTCACCGCTTGTTGAAGGCCAGCATGACATCAATATTTTGTCCATAGTTGATAACAGGTCATTATACTTGTTCGTAGGCAGTAATTAAGACAGTCATTATTTGCCCATGTAAATATTTTTTATTAGTATTAACTTCCCTTTTGTGAGAGTGTGCTTTAATTTTTTTGGTTTTTTCGATTGTTTTTCTTTTTAGATTATTTTTTTAGGCTATCTGAGTTACAAAAATTGGTAACAAATGTATTTTTTTTATAAGTTGGAAACATCAATATTATGTCAATAGATAAATTGGCTATAAGACAATTTTGTTCACTAACTGTAAAATATTAAGAATATTTCAGATTTAAAATTAGGAGCATGTAAAGTTCTCTTTACAGCTAACACTTCACTTAAATATAGATATCCATTAATGTTTAAATTTGCAAATTAATCTCCAGTGTAAGATTTTCTAAAGCTTAATAGATTCGTATTGGTCTGTGTTAATACTTAATGTATCACTACGGGATTATCAAATTTTCAGTGATAATATAATAACTTTGTTTTTTTTTTTAACTGTATTCGCTTGCAAGAAGCCACGGCTTTTCACGCAGCGGGAGGAGACTTTCTCCGATGTGTCAGGCTGAATGGTCAGCTCATTGTCGAGGAGGCAGCCGCTACGCACGCACGCAGCAGCCGACTCACGCAGGCGTACGGGCGTAGCGGCTGCCTCCTTGACACTGTCTCTCGCTGTTTGAAAAGCAGTGAATTTTTTCAAACAAATTTGTTTTGTCTCTAACTGTAACTCTATGGAACTGAAGATACAGAATATCCTAGTAAAATAAGATAAATAATGTATATGATCTTATTTTGAACTACATGGACGTCGATGGATTGGCTAAGGGTATCTTCCACCATCTCCAATTAAAGTCCGAATTAAAACAAATGTCACCGCACAATTTCTTCCGTGGACTAAACAATTATTTAAAAAAATATTTTGACAAACCCTTACTCTGTATTTTTTTTCCAATCAGTAATGAAACTAATTTTATCATTATAAAGATATAAGTTAAATTTAGCTATGACTTAATCAATATAGTTGGAAAGAAAATTGATGTAACACTGAATTATTTGACTGAAGTATTGCCTCTAGTAAACATTTGGGCCGGTGGCAGATGTAAAATGCTAGCTTTCTTTCACAGATGGCTCTTGACGGACAGATAAACCTGTAATTTTTTTGTCACCTGATTTACCAGTGACTTTAATTGTCGGTCAATAGGGAATACTGCTGCTAATTTACTACTTGCTAATTTACCACGACAGGTGGCGTTTAGGCGACCTAATCTAAAATATGTCCTTAATCTGGCAGATATTATAAAAAATAAAACAGATTAAAAAAATGTTTTCTCAATGGAAAAAATTAAACTACAAAATTTGTTGGATACTATTGCTAAAATACAAAGTGATCAATATGTTGAAAAGATGAAGTCGTGGGAAAGAGAATTACTCCAGGAACTTTAGCCTTAAATCAGCACTTAGAAAAACATTAAATCCGAAATGCAATTTTTTTTCTTATAAACGTAGTATTTCATGTGGACGTGTGTACATTAAGTTTGCAACATTTTGGGGGGTCCGGAAGATATAAATAAAATATGAAATATGTTTAAAAAATGATATCTCCTAAACAAATATTTAGAAATGTTATTTAAAAATCTTATATGTTAGCTAATTTTAGGTGTAATATTACTGTGAATTTGCAACAATTTCTTATTTACGGAACTGTGTAATTTTTTTTTGTACTTTTAATATCTGTAATATTTAATATCTGCAAAGCAAATCATGAAAATTCTATTTTATTTTCTGAAATTGGAAACTGACCGCAAACTCTATATTCTGTGTAATTTGTAAAATGTTGCAAATATTAGAAGCACATTTTTTTTCATTTATAATGTTTACATTCACACAAAAGCTAAACAAAAAATTGGAAATACGTATAAAATCGTTCGTTGTATAGTTTCTAAAGAATTTAATTTGCTTTTACATATTCTAGAAAGAAATATAGCAATAGCAAGTTAGGTTCGCGGCATAGATTTTTTTTAGTAAAAACATTTTTTTAAATACATTTCCGTAATTACAAAATTGTTGCAAATTCACAGTTACATTACGCCTTAAAAGACTTAACATATAAAAATTTTTAATACCGTTTCTAAATATTTGTTTAGGAGATATATATTTTTTAATACATTTTAATTTTTTTTTCTATCTTCCGTGCCCCGCTAAATGTTGCAAACTTAATGTAAGCATATGAACATGAAATTATATATTTCTGAGAAAAAAAAATTCATTTCGGATTTCATGTGCTTCTCAAACCGTATCTACCCCGGTCTAAATATAACAATTCCATTGATGAGAACATGGAGATCGTGAAAGAGGCCCTAAGTCAAAGTATAACTTCCGATTGTCAAATTTTACATTTTCAAGTTATACTTTGGATAAGCCAAGTTCGAGAATTATCTATGTACTTTAATGTTATTTCTATTTTTGTTCCTTTTAACATAACCTAAGAATAACTTAAGAATTGTATGCTGCAAGTCTGTTGAAGAAGGCTAAGTGCTTTCTTACTAGCAGGTGTGCGATACGTTAGGAGACGTTAGGCATGCAACGGTCGGGTGTCATGCATCACACTTTTTATTGGTGCTGACTTCTCATGGCCCTCATCACATTTATTCGGTCCGTGCACTCTAAAACTTTTAATCACTTATGTTAGTGACATGGTTTCTAAAAACATTTCACGCAAACCAAACTAGCGAAGATGGTTGTTCCACTTTACGTATACTTACCCAATAACAGTAGATCTTAAATGGTCTTAGGATCTTGCTTGATATTAATGTAGACAACTCGATACGTACACTGAAAGTATAACCTATAAATAAAAGTTTTCATTAACTCTAATTTTACTCTGTATTGCAGTCTTGTTTTTGGCATGAGTATAATGTCTTATATCCTTATGTGACATTCCTTTTTTGAACTTGTTAACAGTTGTGTGACAGAATTCATTATCTACTACTGTTATATTATGAGCGACTGGCATCATTATTCCTATTAGATAGCTCCTATTGTTTTAAATTGCATTTGTATATCGACTCGAAAGTGTAGTTTTAGTGACAGTAAGACATAATAGCGCAATAACTGCACGCTGGGAAACAAAGCAAAGTAGCTGTGTAAAGGATCGGTCTTGCCTTCCCTCGAGGGAAACATAAAAAGTACTAGTCACCACTCTCGCTTTAAACTTTGTAATTTATTAGGTAGGTAAGTAGTGTTGTATGAATGTAGCGCGGACGCAGGCCGGGGCACAGCCCCATGCAATTGTAAATATGTCATTTTTTACTACAGTCCCAAATAAATTAATAAATTGAACCATTGTCTGCTACTCAAAATGTAAAATATGACCCATTCTTTATTATATAATCCTAAAAGTATTTTATCAAGTCCTCGAATTTTCTTCTGGTGAAACTTCTTCTGTACCCAACATAAGGTGAGTAATAACTGTTAAAAAATGTGTGCAAGGTTTATGCCAATATGATTTGAGGACAGCGTTGTGTCAGACGTGTCAGTTAGATTAGTACCATTGCTAGTAACATTTGCGAGCGCCCATTTCTCTTCAACACTGTAGCCTCCCCTCTTCTCAACCGACAGAAAAATGAACATTAGCCATCAAGTCACTCGTTCTTAGCATCAGTGTTTTGGCCCCAAAAACACCCGAAATTCCTCGGTGAGCGCTTGAGGTGAATCGAAATAATCGCTAGTACTTAGTGATATAGCCTTGTGCATCAATTGAATTTCAAAATCGTTTATCTCCGGAATCCTAATCTAGACTATTCTATAAAAAATATTGTCAAAATACACACATACAAATACATATTTGGTATTAGGCGGTGTTTTGGAAACAATGCTATATTTCATAGAGATGTGGGGATTCCATTGAAGTAAAATTTTAAAATAAATTTTATAAAATAAAGATATGTCCTGTTCTTCCGACTTTTGAGGCGTCGCTGAGCCTCCGTTGATGATCTAGCGAATGTTTGGGACCACCTCAATGCCCGTTTGTGAATACAGGACACGAGGAAGGTTAGTTGATGGAGTGTAGTGGTGATGGTGATGGTGTGGCGCGTGGTTGCAGTGAAGTGGGGAGCGCGGCGCGCGCGGCCGGTGCCGGACGCCGTGTGGCTCGAGCAGCACCGCCGCGAGCTGCCCTTCGCCTTCAAGCGGGAAAACGCGCCCGCCTCCACCGCCGCGCCCAAACTGGTGCGTACACACACCGCCACCGCTCTGCTTGGCTCTCATACTTTTTATGGATACGACATTGAGGTTATCTCATTCCTTTGAGGTTATCCAACAACATCTATATAATATTAGATTTTGAAAATAATCAGAAAAAGAATCTGGTCTGGACACTTGTCAGAAGTAGGATTCGAATCTGCAACCATTGAATTACATGTCTACTGGTATACCGCTGAGCTATCTTGACAATCACATAGTTTATTATTATTACTAGGTACATCATAAGAAACTCTGAAATTACTATGCCCAAATACATAGTTTCAGTAGTTGTATTTAGCAAAATATGACATGATAAAAAGCAGGTGCTGCGACAGTGACCGTCTAGAGGTTATGGATATTAAAGTTGGGGTCAAGTGTAAAGGTCGCTGGCCTGCCACCATTGACTGTGGCGACTTGTCCCTTATCTATCCACCACGTACAGTGCGACTAAATTATAGTGTGATCCGCAGTCTTATCACCATCATTTAATATCGTATTGGGAATTGTATGGTAGTGAAATAGGAAATGTTGTCTTTGTGTTCGGCTTTACCGATTTAACATGTGGCAATGTCATTATTTAGAAATCATAGTTAAAATTATGTCAGCTCAGTTGACTATGTATGCAGTTCTCAAGGAGAGACCTGTTTATTCGCACAATAAAGTCATGTTGACCCTTTTAATTTAATTCATCATATTTTTTTCGTAAACTTTGCAAATCCAATTAAAATAATTGAAAAATCTGTAGACAGTAGAAAATCTTTGATCCATTGTGATGGTACCAACCTGAGTGTGTTCAAGTACAGAATAGGACGTACAGTTTTACCTGTGTTTCAAACCATGGAATGACCCATTTCGAATAGGAAAGAAAAAAGTGTATGCCCTTTGATTCGAACCAGCCCACTGGGCTATAGCTAAAGGCAATAAAAACTAAATCACCTATAGTGTGTGAACCAACTTTCAGATAAATGTAATGTGATATTGTATTGTAATCATTTTGTCATAATTATTAATTTGTAACAATTGGTCAGATCAAGCTTGGCGAGGGTGTGGAGGTGCGCGAGGAGCTGCTGCGCGGTGTCAAGTGGGGCGACTACAGGAAGGTGACGCGCGGGCTCGCTGCTGCACTCTTCTCGCCCGCTGAGCTCGCCACCTGCTCCGTGAGTGCACACCGCCCTGTCTCCTGTCGCTATTGCAAAGTGTTTGTTCACCATCATTGGAGAACAGTCCGCTGCACACAGTGTTATAAATGTTTGGTTAGACTTTGTCCACCATTTCTGGGGCCATTTATCCAGTTTCCTTCCTTCCTTGATGACTCCTCAATGCTTTGGCTCTGGTTTGGCTTTGATTGACATTAGGCATATCTGGGCTTATAAAGACGTCTGGAACTTTAAGTGGTTTTAGGTATAATTATTATAATACCTCTAATGGAATGTAAATGTTTTAGCTGTTAAATTTTTCTTATGAATAAATATCTTCCGCAAACATTGTATAGAGATCTGGACTGAGGACAGAGCCCTGGGGGACCCCTTCCAGAAAATTGCGAAAAGCTGAGTAGGTTTTGCCTAACTAGGACTATTCTGCCATCCAAACACATTCAGAATATATTGTGTGCAGTTTTGTCAGCTTGTGTAGTAACTACTTGTGCCATACTCTATCAAAATCCTCCTGCTTATCCAGGAAAGAGGCCCTCAGTTTCAGTTTCTCGATTTCCTAAATTAGATGTTTATTATACACAGCTGAGGTTCTTGACTCCGATCGGGTCAATGTCGTTTTGGACAATGACGCGAGCCGAGTAAAATAAGTCCTCGGCCCCCGACCCACCGTGTTGCATCGCCTGCCCGTACTAAGCATGTAATATTAAGGGATGGCGATGCAATGTTTTCGCTTGGCGTTATTCCTGGCTTTTTCTCTTTTTGCTCGGCTCCTAATGGTCGTAGTGTAATGTTAACTAGCCTATAACCTTCTGCAAGAATTGGGCTATCAAATGCATAAAGAATTTTCAAATCCGACTGACAGTTTCAGAGATTAGCGCGTTCAAACAACCAAAAACCCTTCAATCTTTAGTATATTATCATAGATTTAGATTAATGAGCATTATAGTAAAAAATTGCCAATAGTGGCAGTGTGCGTATGTGTGTAAGCCGCGTGTGGTTGTGTGCGCGCAGGTGACGGGGCAGCGGTGGTCGCGCGCGGGGCAGGAGTCGCGGCCGACGAAGCCGCCGCTGGACCGTCGCCGCGTGCACGCGCTCATCTCGTACGTGTCGCGCCACTTCCCCGACGTGGAGGTGTCGCGCATCAAGCAAGTGCTCGCCTACAAGTGCAAGGAGAACTGCGCCGCGCTGCGCATGCGGACAGCCAGGTAACACATTGCCCTGCTTTTGATCCAATATATCTGCAATAGTGAGGTCCTGAGCGCACTCGGCGTGTTGTAGTTGTGTCCAAAGTAAGAACCCAACGATCTTCTAGAATCCTTCATCTATAGGGTAGGAAAACAATAGAATGGGAGTGTTTCTTATTATTTTTCTACAAAAAATCCAAGTACTTGAAATGCTAATACAATAGTGGAAAGATTTATTTATTCAGGTATGGTATAATTTTTTTTACTGTGACTCATTTCTAACATAACATTACATATGTTATATATTTAAATAAACTTAAACTATCACCAATAATGGGCAAACTATTTTGGAAATTTATAAGGCAAACATATTAATCATATTGTGACAAATATTTTTCATTCCGTCTCCAATTAACTATGTGAAAGTTTATGTGTACATATTAGTTCATGCTTAGCAAATTTGTACTGGCGATATTAATTTGCATATACAGTAGTAGGTAAGATGTTTGTCACAGAACCTATAATCTAAAAATCTATGGGGTCAAACCTTACGGTTCTGAACAAACAAATCAATATAAACTATAAAAAATCAATGCAGATTCCAAAACCATGCAACAAATGCGCAGAATATGTTTATACAGTCATGAGTAAGGAGAGGTAATTTTTTTGGAACAATGTTTTTTCCATATTTAAACTACTTTCACCTCTTTAAAAGCATGGATTCTATACTTTGTGTTTTGAAATGAATGACCTATGGGCCTAGCTATACGGCTTAGACTCATTCATGAGAGATTATGTCAAAACCTGGAGCAAGATGGGACGAAATAAAAATCCAATATTTCCTTCTATTTTTTTTATCAATCCTCAAAGGACGTGACATACAAACGGACGGAAATAATGGATTCTTACTAACCCAGCTCTATACGTTCTTTATGGCTTTCTTGCCACTATACATGAATTATTACTATTATGACTATACTATTTTGAATTATTTGTCTTGCAAGAATACATTTAACAAGGCGTGATACGAAAGTGTCTACCATTCCTAATCATGGTTAGTCACCGTGGGAGTGTGTCACTAGGCTGCCATAAAATCATTGCCTCATGGCAGTATGGTGACCCCATCAACAACAACAAATCACATTAATACCGTCACTTATCATAGTCGTGACCTCCATCGCTTGTCAGTCATGAATGTCAACCACTCTATCTAGCCCGAGCAAGCTAACATTCTTCTTGTCACCGTGCACGAGGCCTATTCACGGAAGTATCGCGTGGTAGATTAATAATGAATTAGTATCAAATGTATTATTAATACTGGCAACCCTAAGTCCTAATTGGAAATATGTGTGATGTTGCTATTGAAAATTAATCCTATGTCAGGAATTAGACTGCAACACTGAAGTATTCTTGATTAATCTCAGTAACAGTGTAGGGAACTGTATAAATAATTATTTTGTTGTTGTATCGGTAAACTGTTGCACACTGAAATGCAGTTTGTCACATATGACATTATTCCACTCATTCCTCTCGGAAGCAGCGTGACTCGTGTGACATTGTGAGCCTAGTATGTCGTCATGCACAGAAACCAATAAACAAGATTGATAAGTTTGATACAGACTTGCCGAACAATACTGTGAATTTGTGCATGCTAGGATGCAACAGCTCTCATGGTTTATTTGGAGCTGTTAATAATAAATGAACTAAAGTATGACTGCTGTTGCTCTTGACTGTGAAGCGAAAAAGGCTTAGGCCGCTTACAGTTCTCAACTGACGACCGGTCATTGTCCGCGAAGAGCAACCATAGCCGTCGTTTTGCATTCAGTGCTCTCTTGACGTACTCGGGGCCACAAAGTCTTTCTCATGTTTAGATCTGGTAGGTACAATGATAGATCTGTTCTGAATTGGTAACAGACTCTGCAATTCGTTTTGATAAGTTACGTGCAATCACAATATTATGTGCTAATTCTGTACTGTATGAAAATTTTGACTTTGCATACGCAGACTACTCCTGTCGATGCAGGACTTTACGCTACAAAATGTTTGCATAAACACTATTGAAGCTCTTTACCGACCTAAAATCAAGCACTGAAACTTGCCTATGTTTTGTAGTAAATGTAAATGGCCTGCAACATAACTGTGTCATCGATTTCCAATACCCACTAACTATACTATACTATACTATATACCAACTACATAAGTACTATTTATTTTGCCTAATCCGATTTGTTTGCAGTAGCCTGATAAAGTATCTTGTGATCATCAAAGTACCCATTGTTCAGATCTTAGTAGGATTTTAATAACATTTGCCTTTGTATAAATGTAAGTAATTTTTATTTAATTTATTTGTAAGTGTTAAAAGAATGAGTTAGCACGAGAGACTCAGTACAGCCTGTTCTCAGAACTGAACAAATAATGTAATAGTGCTCCTTTTTATATTACTGGACATGGATGGCAATATGTGCTCATGTGCCGTATTCCATTAGAGAAATGAAAAATAAAACCAATTCTTCACTTGGTAAATTACAATACAATACAACGTAGTGTTTTAGGTTTTCCTTTTCTTGTCCCATATTTTTTAATTTTGGGGACCATTCCGACCTCTATGAAGAGGAGCTTCTTTGATATTTTGAAGAAATTTAATTTCAAACAATATTTCCGATTTACACATCAAACGCCATGTTGATTTAATTTTTGTAAAAGTTTTTTTTGTGTTTTAAATGTAAATTTTTCAGAAACCTCTGAATTTAAATGTAAATGTTATGTAACAGATTTATAACCTATTTGTTCTATGTTTTGTTTGTTTTTATGCATGTTGTGTTCACATTTTTTTAAATGCCGTTTGTGATTCTCAGTGTATCCTGTGTACTACTCTGTTTGTGAACCTATTAATAAATAAATAAAAAAAAATATTAAAGCCCTTTTTTCTGCAGAATCAATCACTAGTTTATGTTTGGCACTGGACAACTTGTGTTGCAGTGAGTCAACGAACTTCCTGCTGGGCGCGGGCGGGGTGGGGGGCGCGACGGCGCGCGCGCAACCTCCGGACACCTCCGCCGCCGCCGCCGCCGCCACTGCGCGCGCCTACACGCATTTGTAAGTGTTAGCACATGGAGTGTATACTTACATTCCAGACTAGGGATGACCGCCGTCATAGACAAAGGGATAGTCTGCTAATGCCGCCGTTACTCGCATAGGGGTGAGGGGGTGTTTACCTCACTACGTCTATAATTGGTGTAATGCCATTACACCTACTCTCTCATTTGAGGCAAGTTTGCTCACGCTTTATGTAGGCTACACCATCAGTCAATGGTACCAAACCATCAGCCGGGGTTACAGCAGGCCCAGGGGATGGGCCACCCCCCTTGCGAGAGACTTCAGGACCTTCAGTTTTATTATTACTTGTAGTGACCTGTATTCTCAACGAAACTGCTGATTTCAATCTTCGAAAAGAAATCGGGGAAAAATACCCTGGGATAGCTATGGGTGAAATAACAGAATGTACAATGCTCAAGAATTAGGAGTATGCTCTCGAATTCGAGCAGGGATCACCAATCACTGGCCCGGAGTTCAGACCTGTGCTCTTCCAGCAGGCATTAACTCCTAGATCACGGGCCACCGCTACTAAACGCGTGCAATTGTTACTACACTTTACTACTCCTATATGATTACAGAACCCCCACTGGTTATCTCAGTTGTGTATATGTTACAGTTAAAGCCCGAAATCTTTTTTCCTTGAAGGTAACTAAGATTTTCAAGATATACCTGTGTAGAGGGCACTAATTTAGAGTTTATGGTAAGAAAAAAAAATCTTAAACTATTTTTATTTTAGAATTTTTTCATACAAAAAATTAAAAAAAAACCATTTTAAAGTTCAAATTAAAAGTTAAAATTTCATTACTGTTAATTAATGCAATCAACATGGATACAAGTGCAGAAATCCAAAAAACTTCAAGGAAAAAATTATTTCGGACTTTAACCGTAATATATACATATGTAGTGTATCTGGAATGGTTCACCACACCTCTCTGAGAGCCAACCGCTGCTTGCTGGTTGCAGTGACGCCAAGAGTTTCCTGCTGGAGTCGCGGGGCGCGGCGGCTGCGGAGGAGGGCGGCGGCGGCGGCGGCGGCGGCGGGGGGGGCGCGGCGGCGGCTCCGCACTGATGGTGCCGCCGGGACCGCCCGCCCCATACAACATATTGCATATCAATTTTCTAACCTTGTTATTTTTACCAAAAATATCTGGAGGTGGCGCGTCCACTCCGCGCTCCATCACTCATTAGATTTAGAGGTTAAGTAGAAGTCGATTTCAACGAATCCCTTTCGATTGTATAAAAGAATGACTATTTATTTCCGGGATGCGCCGCCGGGTCGGACCGTCAAATATGATATTTATTTAGGTGATATTTTTCTATTGGCTACTAATAAGATTTTATCTCTCGTTATGTATGACGCGCGGCGGCGGCGTGCGCGTACACTGGGGGGAATGTGTGTGCAGGGGCGAGGGGGTGAGGGAGTGAAGGGGAGTGGGGAGGGTTGGGGGAACTGATTGTGCCCAAACACTAGCAATAATTTACCAGGTTCCTAAGACACGTCTCGTAGTTAGGTTCTATTTGAAGAATTGTAGCGAGCACTGCCGATTTATTTTCTAAATTATATATCTTGTTTGGCTCAGCGTCACGTGTGGGTCGTCGCACGGCACATGTCAATTTGTTTGGAAAGTTTAGCAGTGTTGAGTTTTCCACGGAGTGTACGGCTAGCGTCGGTCGGGACGTGGGTGTACGCACGCACCGGCAGCTCATTCGTCATCTGAATATACTAAGAGAATTTACATAGAAAGTAAATAAACAGGTAATCGTTTGTAAGATAACGTAATTAATTATATTATAGAGAGGATAAAATTACTAGTTTTATCAAAATTTATATTTACACAATTTGATCAAATTGTGTAACAAAACACTCAGATGCAATACGTTAACTTAGTGCCAAATGATATGTTTACTTGTAGCGATACGTTGTAACCTTTGTATGCTTATTGTTGTTTTACTTGAGTAGGTTTATGGAGAGTTCCAGCAGTGGGTTTCACACCGAGTGAATGTACAGAGGGAACGCTCTCCCCTCAATGCTCATTCATATTGTTAATTAATTTATATGCATTTGTTTTGGAATCAAAACGCTAAGGGAACCTTACGACGGTGACGACCAAGTAGACGAATATGAAATATTCGGAAAAAAAATGTTTAAAACGCTCTAGGGATATTGTACGGAAATACTTTCCGATTTAATCGAAGACAAAGAGTCAACAACCTCGGCTAAGTTAATGTGTTATCGAGTGGGATTAGAGGCACTCTAAAGGTCCACAAAATTTATGAAATTAGATTGGCAAAACATGGACTAGCATAAGTCTCAACCATAGCGTCTCAGCGAATGTAACGGACGGAGGGTTGGGCCAAAGTGTGCGATTATTTTTATTTGTCGTCCGAAGAAGCAAACGGACCTTTGGCTTGTGTTAGATTATGAACCCTCAATTCCTAACATAACAAAGTTAACAAACGAGTCAAACTCCCTAGTCTAGTCCAACGAAGTCTTCCGCACCGCGACCGCTCCCGGCCGTGCGTTACCTCCCTGTGTGCCAACCGCGACCCATTTTCCTCAAAGCAACTAACAATACTCAAGCGAGACCCGAGGGAGCGGTCGTTCAGTCAGCTAAAACGGCAGTTAAAATTTGTAACTTTAAGGTTTGATAATGCAATTTATGTTTCGTGATCTCTATTTTAATACACACTACGATGAAGGTGTGCCGCGTGACACATCGATGCTAGGTTACTCAAAATGTTTTTTTTCTAACACCTATGTTCTTTCCCCTGTATCGTTTACTCGTGTTTTTTTGCCTAAGTTGTAAGCTACGCCTTTAATTCTGAACCTATTTTAATAATTGAATATGTTAATGCGTCGGGTGTGCGGTGTGCGGTGAGCGGACGCGCGCTGCTCTTGTTGCATTTAGCTCGCGGCGGCACGGACTGCGGACACCGCTGGTACGTACGTCCACCCGGTCGGTCGGAGCGACCTTCATATGGACTGTATGTTACATTAGCAATCTTGTCAAGATTTAGAATGTATTGTTTTTTGCATTAGATTATATCAATATTTACACAATTATAAAGGTTAATTTGTATTTCCAATGTTGTGGCGAGTCAATTTTTTGTATTAATGTTAATGTTTCCTTTTATAATGTAAATTAATATAAACTAATATTGTAAGATTGCTCAACCAGACGCAACCTACCTGCAATGAAGTGTAGATTATATTATCCTTTTATATATTTTATTAATTGTATAATTGTCATATTATTATTATTATTATTATATTATGTTGACGTGAGGGATGGCAGCGGTATAGTCTGTAATTTTTATAAGAGGCCAAATGTTGACTTGCTAATGTGAGACTGTTTTGCCAAGAATCAGAAAGTATATTATATCTAAATTGTTTTAAAATAAATGCTTTTATATAAACATAATTCCAATTTACTATCATCGTGAAGCAGTGGACACAAGTACTAGTCGAACTTTAGACTCCAATCTGGACGATAAATCTATGGGAAAAATAATCTTATTGCAAATGGCAAACATGTTTAGACAGAACAGATCTTGTCTGTTAACATACCTACGTATAGATAGGCATAGGTTTCTCCCCAGGCACTCTACCCCATAACAATCCAGTGCTGACCTAAAACCTAATCTGAATAGAGAAAAGGTCTAGCATACACTTGCAGAATGTGGACATTTAAGAGCCTACATTTTAAAATTGAAATGCCCATTATTTACCTACAAAGATGCGGCACAGCTAAAAAAACTTTGATTAAATTTAAAAACATAGACATCTACGTGGTATAAGTTTTAAGTATACACTGTTGCTGCACATAAAGTCCGTGTCCTGAAGAAGCCCACAGCGCAGCGAGCGAAACATGTCGGCTAAAAACCGATTCTCCGCAATGGACAACCGTTAGTGTTAACAGACATTATGACTGATGAATGAAATAATGTTGGCTTTAATTAAATCAAATATCTTTAGTAAGGAAATAATCTCTTAAATTGACATTCCACCAAGTAATACGAATCATCTTCATAGAAAAGTTTATTAACAATGCTTAAACAATGATAAATACAAAAAATATGTAAGCAGCTTTCAGTGCTTTATCTCAGTTATGCGCCATCAATCGGGTGCCAGAAGTAGCTATGCAGAGAAGAGCTGAAAGTTTGAGAACATCACCACAACAGCGCTTAGCTTTGTATTAGGTGGATCACAATGGTTTCACTCGTATTGGAGTTTTTACTTGTACATGAAGTCGTGCTGCAGTTATTCTATAGCCCCTCCCCTCGACTACTTCACAAGTTACCATAGAAATAAAACAAGTTCCGTCACGTCTCTACTTAGCTGCTCCATGGTTAAACTGCTGCTTTATAGGAGATAACTTAAATAAAGGCGCATTCACATATCAAGATTATAATGGGCTGCTACCACACGCGACATTGATGTGTGACATAGCGCACACCTCGACAGTTGTGAATGCGATTTTGTCTGTAGCTATCTCGGTGGACGGTCGGAGTGGAGGGACGGCTACAGCGGCTGCTCGCCCTCGGCCACCTCCTTGAGGTCGAGGAGCCGCAGCTGGCCGCCGGCGGCGCGCACCAGCTCGTCGAGCGGGCGGTAGTGCCCGGGCGCGATGAGCGCCGTCACGCTCGCGGTGCCGCTCTCCCAGCTCTCCTCCTCCACGCTGCTCGTCAGCTGCACCGCCTGACGCATACACACACACACCACTACACAATACCATTCACACCAGCTTAGGGTGGTTGGCATACACATGCACAAATCATACCTGCTGCAATAATCTATTACATATAGAGCGTATTAACCCGTCATCTGCTAGCCTTTGGCGCGCGCAACGTACGCTTAAAGCGTTGGGTCATTTTCTATAATGATGGAGAGACACAATAATAGACACACAAATTTAGATTGATAAAAGTTAAACATCTTCAATGATAAATTTAAATTAAAAGCACATTTAATAGTATATCTGATGTTCTAAAACTATGTTTGCGTTTTTACTCCATCACGTGCACTGTCATGCGACCAGTAAAACCTGTGCAAAACTTCTGAAGTAAAAACCCGAACAAGACGATTCCTGAAAACAATATCAAATCATTCCAAATCTCAAAAAAACCATGGAAGTCTTAAAAATCACAATGTAAAACCATGTTTTTAAAGTTACTCTTATATCCGAGAGGTAAAGCTGTCATGAATTTGAAAAGTTTTGTTGACGTGAGAAAACGAACAAGTGCTGCCAAACTTCTTTGCCATAGAAAATTAAGGAGTCTTTCCTAAACACTATTAGGTGATTTATATTCCATCGCAGCTCCCAGAACTGCTAGCGTCTTGAACATTATTTTGACGCGGTACCGACTCGGTGGTATGACTAGCAATGTACAGGTTAAATTACTAAATGAGCCGGGCTCCGAGGCACCAAAGCGGTTCTGACGATGCATCCGTCGTCGGAGGTGAAACATGTCTGCTAAGTCCAGCAGCACACTGGGAAACTACTTCTTCAGAATGTTATGTGCAGCTACGGTGTCAACTTAAGAAAATAAAGTAGCCAGTTAGCCTCGGTAGCCCAGTGGTGCGACACCTTGCGTTTCGACAAGCTCGGGAGAGCGGTTAGGTCCTGTATGGTTGACCATTTTCAACCGTTGAGGCTGGCCAAAGTTCGGATTCCACGTAAAACTGAAGGTCCCCTTACTTACTAGGTGGTTAGGTGGGTTAATCCCGCCCGGGTTGAATAAACGGTGGTTGAAGCGGCAATGAACATTGTCCGTGTTTTCCATCCAGTTCAATGTAGCTGAGCAATATAAGGAAGATCCTGGCATGGCATCTAGTTCCCATGACGGACAGTTTGGTATTAGCCAGCCATGTCCAGTTACATAAAAAAAGCATATAGAGTAAAATGACCTTTTCCTTGGTCTTGCGCGCGTCCTTGCCGCTCAAGTGGATGTGCACGCGCATCTGGGCGCGCTCGAGCGGCAGCGTCGCGCGCAGCACCGGCACCACCTCCAGCGCCTGCTGCTTGGCGCCGCGGTTCACGTTCACCGAGAAGTGGGCGTCGCGCATCGCCTTCTCGATGATGCTCACCGGGTACGGCCGCCGACTCTCCGGGTTCACGCACATGTCAGACACTGTCGTCGCTATGTCCTGATGCATACACATTTACATTTCAGAAAACATTTCCTTTAGTTTTTATAGAATAGTAAAAAATATTGTCAAAGAACAGCATCGTGGCATTCTGATGTGTATGGTTGCTTAATCATTCGGAATTCATATTCAGGCCCCAAACAATCCAAAAAACATAGTTATTAATTCTTAAAGAAATTGACAATAACCAGATCAGAAAAAAAGAAAATTTGTTCCAAAATGCGTACATTGGACAATCATATAAAATCAAAAAAGATAATAAATAAATAAATAGGTAAGTGTTGTGATATAGGCGCATCAGCTTAAAGCTCCTGGCCTATCAATAATAAAATATATAATAATTGCAAAGATCGCAGAGAAAGCGAATACAGTGAATACTTGTGTTCCGAATTGATAAAACTGCTCATAGCCACAATCAAATCGGAACAAATTTTAGCAGACATATGTGTCAGAGCCTAACCTAACTACCTCGAAAATGCCTTGTAAGTCTCGAGAGCAAGTAAGTTCTCCACAATATACGCATTCCGAAATGCAGTCATTGAAACATCGGTATTTCTGGAAACTGCAGCGACCACGATAGGTCGGCGTCTGTGAATAATCACATAATTTATTTTATAACTAACACTTTTATAACAGTTTTCTCTATAACTGTATTTTTCGTTTACGCACAATAAAGAACTTATTCATTCATTCATTCATTCATTCATTCATTCATTCATTCATTCATTCTAACCCCAGGAAACACTTCTTGGTGAATAGAGTTGAAGATTCTTGGAACAACCTGCCGGAGGAAATCATTAGTGCTGAAACTGTAAATGGATTTAAAAACAGCTAGACTAACACGTAAAATAAATAAAAAAATTACAAATAATCAATAGTAATAATAAACAATCAATAATCAATAAATATATAATGTGAATGATAAGTCATATTAGTAATACAAATTAAAAACATTTTAAATAAAAACAAGTGCACTCCTGGAAAAAATAAATTTACGCATCAGTTTTAAGCTGCTAGTGATATAAATAACAAATAGCATATGAAGGGTTTTATTATGGCCTTTAACCGCGAAGAGATAATAAAATGCTGAAATTGGAACATGATGTTCTGATGCTGAATGCAGGTGTGTTGAGCTACATTTCGAATTATTCGAATATTGATGGTTTTTTCGACCCATTTTCGAAAATATCACCCAAACGGTTACTCGGTATGAAATAAAAAAAAATATTGAGCAAATTTTATCCCCAAAAACTTTTTATCTCTAATTTGGTCAATATCTTAAAATGACATGCAAAAACATTCAAATCCGACCAAAAACACTTTAAACTGTGTGAAATGAAGAGGTTTTGTGTAAAACACCTGCCAAATGAACTTATCGGTGTATGAACTGACACGATGGATCTGTTTTCACGATCAGTTTTAATTCTTCATCGTTAACTAGGGTGTCTGGCCGTCCAAGAGGTTAGTACTGTAGGAAAACATTTTCAGAACGAAAACGTCGGAACCAAAAACGTACCGTGTTTTCTTTTACAGTAGCTTCCCCAAACATATCATTAATCCTTAGAGCTGTTATTAAACTCTTATTCGTAAAAAAACGATATTTCAAGTTTTCTATATTGTGAACAGAACAATGTCAAATAAAAAACAAATGGCTCGAAAACAAATGGATTATTAAGGCCCTGTTAGTACTGAATGATTTTGAGCATTTCACATTGAGTGATAACATTCTATAATATGACTTCTTATTTCGGCGCGCACCCAGAAACCCGCGTGGCTCAGCGGAAAAAGCGATAGACTATTCAAATCTCTCAGGCGTTTGATTTTTTTAAATAAATTTTTCTGCATCTATATAAACGAAAACCTATGAATTCATTCAATAAACATGCATATGCCGTTCAGATGTGATGTGAAGATCACGATTGCAACCAGAAGGCACATATTATGCACGTGGAGCAATGGTACTGACAATTTTTTGTCGTAAAGTTCTCAGGAGGAATCACGAGTTCCATTCTCGAAAAATGTTTTTATACACACTTACAATAACATTGTTAAGCACCTAGGCTGAGATAAATAGTAGTAATACTCATTATCGTTTACATAAGCTATTATACCTCAACAACATTTGGTTGAGAAAGAGAATTTAGCATCGACGCAATATGAGAGTGTTGTCCAAATGGATAAGTTCACATCTTTTGCTGTGAAATTACGAATGCAGTTGCAAGGTCGATTCTCGAAATAGTTTTTTTTAATAATTTGAGTTTTTGCAGCAACCTCAACATAGAAGCCTGCTTGCTTCCAACGAATTTCCTGACCAAATCTTTTCAAATTATTTTAAAAATTGCACCATTTTAGGATGTTAGCACGGAATGACTGAGCATTTGACATTGCGTTATCACATTCTATAATATGACTCAAATATGACACAAAACTACTTTTAAATGATATGAATTTTATAATACGAATCTATTGACTTCAACATATTACCTCCATGCGTCTTTTTTCTCAGGGGCCTATAAAAGGGAAGTGTTCCCATAAGGGTTCCATTTTCCTTTTGAGGAACAAGACAAAACATTATTATAAAGTACATAATACAATAACAAAAAACTTATATATATAATAATCTCTACTTATATAAAAGGGATTGTCTGTCCACATGCAAGAGGTAATCTCCGTAACCACAAAACAGATCAAGATGCGATTTAAACAAATTTAAAGAGAACATCGCTGGGAACGCTTTAGCGTACATACCATCACGCTAAATATCCAAAGGGCTGAGCAATATCAATGAAATTACTCTCAAACAAAATTAATACCATCCCGTGGCGCATGACGGCGTCATTTTGCCAGAACCGATTAACAATTTTCGCGTTAAATGTAGAAAGCCGGTTGGCATAGCGCGCATAATTGACTGTTTCGAATATGTTTTGTTCGAGGGAGGCTTCAGGTTCGAAACCTCAATTTGTTTTTCTGTTTTTTTTTATCTCGCACTTAATTATAACATGGATTCGACATAATAGATCTATTTTTTTTTGTTTTTTACATAACAGTTTAATGGCAAAACTATTTTCCTAAGGAACAATTTTAATTCATGGTAGTCAGTGCGCGAAATTTTGTTCCCGAGTACGGCTGAGTTAATCAATGTTCAAACACGTCACTTTTAGCGAACCGCATTGAGTTCCTTCATTACTGTCCATACAAAGTGACGTGTTTAATAATACGCTGACATTGATATACTTGATTGCTGACATATGCAATTTTACAGCGCCATCTCTACCCGGATAGCGGCGTTTATTTACTTCATTAGTATTAGCGATTAGAAGTTGGACACCGTTATATTGGTTATATCATAGATGGCGCTGTAAAAAGAAATTCTAAAAAGATAAAAGAAAAACAAGACCGATATTCTGCAAATATTTTCGCCGCAACTATTTACTATGGCATTATATAACTTTATAATTATATTATTTGCTTTTGTGTACAAAAACTTTGTATAGGCCAGAACAGGATTAAATTAGGCATGGGGAACTATCTTTTGTCTCAAAGAAAATCTTGAAACGTATGAAAATGTGTATGGGTAACCCATAATATCTTCAAACTAGGTATAAGAAAACGCACCTGTTTTTTAATGAATAGTTTCTATGGTTTGGTCAAGAATATGAGTTTGGTGTTGGTCATCACTGATTGCATCTATGTATCTTCTTTCCAGACTCGCTAATTGTACAGACACGCATGGCTTTATTATTCCCGCAAAGGAGATTGCAAAGTTTGTATGGGGCAGAAAATCGGCCCTTTTTTAAGTGTACATGGATCAAACTACCATGGTAAAATTGTTTTGACTAAGTTGAATCCGAATTGATAGATCTCAGACACAGGAAAGTCCCAGAAACGTCAGCAGATGCCTTTAAAGTATTTAATCTCCGTTCCGTGATCATACTTCGCGGCGCCTAGTAAATTGCATTATTGCCATACTTGCGACTTTATTGCACTGCCAATAGATGCATCTGGTAGCAAAAACTGTATCACAAAAGACATTTTATGGCAGCAAATGTGAGAATATTGAAAATAAGCGTCGAAAAAATTATTTCAGTCCTAGAAAAAAAAAATCTCTCCGAGTAGGACCTCAAATGAAAGATTGTTATTAGACACAGCTGGCATTTTTCGCATTTTACTTCATTTATTTGACTGGCACCTCAAACAATGTCATGGACCTTTTGATTTTGAATTGACGTTTGCGCCGTCGACTGCCGTTGAGTGAGTTTTGTCGTCGCTGGGTCTCTGGGTTTCCTTCACGATTGCGTGTGCAGGTACAGGCCTGAGAGTACCCCCTATTACCTGGACTGCTTCCCAGCATGTTCTCAAATAATATCTACTGTGCCGGTCCTTTGTCAGCCGCTATAAGCCAGCGGCGGGCTGGGCATCATCTCATCGAGACTTCGGGCGGGCGTGACGTTCTTCAACCACGTCATTCCTGTCGGGTGACTGGGAGCGCAGCAATAACTCACGGGGCGGTCGTCCTTCGCGCGGTCGTGCGTGCAGGGGAACAAATTAGTTAGGTGTCGATGTGGTCATCAAGTTCTATGGTAGACTGTTTATGGTTAGGTTAGGACTTTATTTGTAGTTTACTGCTACTTAATCGAATTGACTATTACGTCATAGTATGCATTTAATTTTGAAATAAAGGTAAGGACAGGTGCTGGATCTTTTGGCTGGCACGTTTCCAATGACTCAACGAATGCCGCTCACTACTTTTTAGACAGGTTAAACAATTGATTATGATGAGGGATGGAACCCATTGCTATCGCTGTAGTGAATCGAAGTACCTTCTTTGTTTCATCACAATTACTCCCTGTACTGAGCCCGTAGCCCGACTTGTCACCTAAATTGGCATTTACCCACAAGACCATGCATTGAGATTATTCCATAATTATTCATTTTGAATACGGCACCGATTACCTTAATCACTTCATCGGAACAGATCATTTCTAAATTATGCAAGATTCATCAAAAAACATATTACAAGTATGTCCAACTTAGGTAAAGGTATCATGAACTCACATTATCTATACAACCTTGGTATTGGTGCTGTTTATACAAGAAACTACGGTCCCTGGAGCAGCACCCCATTGCAGCTCCAGGGGCGCTGCTCGCGCCACCCGATCCATATAGAGTAGAGACGGCGGCGTGGAGCACAATAGGGAGTGTTTAGCTACACAAAACCAGTTAAGTTTTTTCTTATTTATTTAATATATTCATTCTGTATGCAGAAATAGTACATAAATTATATTGTTACAACGTAAAATGCAAAATCAAGTCGTTGACGTAAGACATTACAAACAGGTAAATACCAAAGGAGCTGAGTCTAAAATCTTATTTCTTTTTTTAATACGCTAGAGTTATGATAAAATGGCTGTAAATGAAACTATGTAAAATGTATTAAATGATTCAATTAAATATTTTTCTTTGAATTATGAAATTATCAGCTCTTCTAGTATGCAGGAGGTGTAACAGATCTCACACGCAGCTTCGGGATTTTAGACTTGGTATGTAAAATCTCCAGTGATCTTCTGGATGAACAGGAAAAGATCTGATGAAATACTCCAGCAGTTAAAATGTTAAACAAGGCTTTTTTAAAGTATAGGTGCAAGGTTGGACTTGAAACAGCAAGCAAACCTTACACAGGCGGTGCAAGAGAGACGAACGACAAATAAGACATATGGGTGGAGTTGGTGACGCATCGGTATGCTAGTTTCAAAGAAAATTATATGCGTAGTGTAGAATCTACCTGTTACAAAGAGGATGAAGAAGAATGATCAGTTATAGGTTTTATAGTTGACTGTGCGTCACTCTTGTGATTATATCAGATTATACCATGTATACGTCACGTACCATGTAATTGAGGTGATATTAAAAATATGAAAGAAATTATCTGAGCTATCAATATTTCCTCTTATATATTAATTACTGCCAGGTTCCTTTTCCACCAGAACATAAACAAGAAATTCTGCAGACAGATCCAATTGACGCCGATGTCGTGCCCAACTCTTGGTGTAGGGGCTAGAGGACTTGCCTTTCATGTGAGAGATTATGGGCTCAAATTCTCGCCCCGGTCATGCACTACTCTCTTTCTCTTTCTGAGTTCGATAAGTGCATCTCGTTACGAATGCGAGCTGTCCCATGGTTCGAAACTCATGTAAAACTGTAGGGTTAAACCTGCCCAGGTTGGTATCACCGCATTGGATAAAACTACGGTTGAAGCGGCAATGAAAAATTGTCCGTTTTTTTCCATCCAGGTCAGTGTAGCCGTGCTCATTAAGGGACGTGCCTGGCTTCGGTGTGCTGGTTCGGATACCAAGGGAAACTGTAGGTCCCCCCTTCCTTATTCACTAGGTGGTAGGGTTAATCCCGCCCGGGTTGGTACCATCGCATTAAATGAGGGATGGTCGAAGCGGCAATGAAAATTGTTGATGTTTCCCATCTAGTTCAATGCAGGTGAGCAATATAAGGAAGGCTTGGCATGGCACCTGGATCCCATGTAAGCTAATATCATGATGGTGGAATTAGCTATCTATGTCCAGTAACATACAAAAATTAAATAATAAAGAAACAAAAGAAGTTTCGGGCTTCAGGCTGAAGCATTAACGGAGCTTGCTGCCGGGGCTCCGGCAGTCAGTTTTGTCGATCTCCCAACGTGGGGTGCTGCAGAGGCTCTGGCATTAAAAGTTCCACTTTGTTAAGAGGTGGTGTCACACATTAATATTCCTGAAAACCGAGATATTCAACAGTATTCGATCAATTGACTGACTGGGCGTGGTCCGGTAGGCAATGGTTAAGATTCCACTCATAACTTTACGTGACCTTCCACACTAACTTTTTCGCAGAGTTAGTCCCACACGGGTAGGTAGCATTGCATAGAATGAAAGATGGTCAAAGCGCCAATTAAAATCAAGGTCCTGGCATGGCACTTAGTTCCTATGAGTTCAGACAACATGATATGAGGTTTAATATTTTCTATTCATGCAGATATAGAAGGCAATAATCTGAGCAATAAATGGTTTAAGCGAACATCGACCAAAAAGCAGCAAGGATATAAAATACTTAAAGCTGCAAAACTATTTGATTAGTTGGATTCGATCCAGTTAATCGCTAAAGTTAGACGCTATATCTCATGATATCAAAATTCCTAAACTCAACCTTACATTCATTAAACAGTTTAAAAAACTCCTAAGCACTTACAGCAGTATTCAGAGTGGGCGGACTAACTTTAGTACGCATATTAAGGTCGGACTAAACCAGTTTTTGTATGGTTAGTCCGGTGCTAATCTCGTAATAAGTTTTGACAGGTTCTCTCTGAATACGAGGCCTACGAATGTAGGCTGCTATACAGTGAAATGTTTGCTAAGTTTAGAACATACGGGTGTTATCATCACTTTTTTTTACACATACAAACTACCCCAATCTAGTTGACTGAATTGATAATAGCTAGAACGGTTATGTTTATAATTTGTTCATCCTTTTTTTATCGGAGTAAGTTTTAAATAAAATATGGGTGTTTGCATTTACTTAAATGACTATGGGTTGTACTAGATCACAATGAGGCGGAGCTGGAGCCGGAGGCGCAGGAGGCGGTGATCCTCGCCCGCACCTTGCATCCCAAATCTTTCTGCATATCAACGTACCTTCACTTCTTGATTGAACTTCCGCACACACTCCACACCACCTGAGAACAGGATAATTTATTTCACAATGAATTTTAATTTGCTCGCTAGCTGAAATCGACGTTCAATAACAAAATTGTCATTTTGGAATTGCTACCCATAATTATATGTTTGTAGGTTGTCACCAAAATATTCGGGTTAATAATTTAGGTAAACGGCAAAAAAGGGTTGCATGGGTGGATAATAGACTCGAGGAAACAAATATAGCAAGTGAAAAGTATACATAGTTACTCAATCGAGGAATATCATGGACGAACACCACAACCGAGGCGAATTTTCAGGAATAGCATCCAGGATGAGGAAACATTGATGGCAGACAGCATCATTCTGAAAAACAAAACTAGAGTTATTGAGGCTATTATTTGATAGAAGTTGAATTGCTGGAGTAGGTTAGGTAATTATCTAACATATTATTATTAGTTAAGATTTAAATGATACAACTGGGCTCCGCTCGGTCGGCTGACTGCGGAGCAGCGATAAAGCGGGCACGTTATCTGAGCAAAGTGGACCTAGCCGTGCCGATTGTTATTTTATTGTTTGTTAACCTTCAATAGGAACTAGATGTGCTTACATAGCGTAGTTTGATCAATTAGTAAGCTTGAGGGTGTCTCTGGTATGTGAAATAATTGGTTCTTACCTCAAATACAGTCGCTGGAAGGAATCCACACACCTAATACGGCATTGTTCAACAAGTTTCTTCGGAGCCGAGTTACTGTACCTCCACTGTTAACACACCGTACAGCAGCCATATTCTAATGAACTGATTTTAAAGCACATGGAGACGGCCATATCCCACATCATACCGGCATCATCACATCACAATATACGGGCCGTAACAAACGAAACGAAGCGGAGGCGGCGCAAGTCAGCTGTGTCATGTCACAGAATACAATAAATAGCTACGCTGTCAGCGTTATTATTGCCATAACTGAGACAAACTCGATATTGGAAGGTATTTGTTAATGTAATAATAATGGTAAAATGTATTAAATAAAAAAAAATAAGAAAAAGTTGAATCGAATTGTAATAATGTATACCATAAAATTATATAACGAACATTATTTATTAAAAATCGTGTCAATAATTCAGGGCAATTGATTTCAATACCAAGAGTAATACTGAGGAATATTCAATGTGAGGTGTAGCCACTCAAACATGGCGTAATGTCGTCTTCCGTGTACGAACTTGGTCGTTATTTTTTAATTTGTGCGATGTTTGCAGGAGTGCTATCGAAAAAGGTAACATTTCAAAAATCTAACAATAAAAAACAATTATCGATGGTTTCGAACACTCTCATAATCATATTGGTTTTAAGCCCAAAGAGTCCTGGAGCTCCGGTTGCACACCTCCTTTAGGGCTAATTAGCATCAGTGGGCCCATTAAGGTAAGAGTGACTTCGAGTTCGGGAGTGAGTTAACTTAAAAATAGCTGGGAAATATATAATTAGTTGATATTTAACGACGAATTCGATCTCACTTTTACCTGAATGTGCCCCCATGCAAAATTATGAGAGGGGTGTGCAAATAAGCAGTAGTATGAAATGCTTATAAAAGTTCCACGTCTAGCCTGATTCTGCTCACAACTTAAAAACTACATGAAATAACTCTAAATTACCAGAGCGGTGAGCATTAGGGTGAAATGCTTATAACTTGGGAACCACTCACCCGATTTATATGCGAATTGTATCTACGTTTGCCATCTCTGAGTGCGCTCGAGTTACGGATGGGTGACCGTTTTAGTTGTTTAGGCTAGCTGTGTTTTGTATAGAGGCATATGTCCAGCAGTGGACGCAATCACGCTGACTGACTGACTGACTGTGTTTTGTATGCCACGTAAAACTTTTGTTCACCTTTCGTAGGGTTAATTCCACCTGGGATGATACATACCATCGCATTGAAGGAATGCATAATCGGGGCATGAATATTGTCGTGTTTTAGATCCATTTGAATGTGGAAGTGTCATTGCGGGAAGATCCTGGTGAACCTGGTACTCTTCGACAGCCTCTTCTGGTGATGACAATCGTTGGCCACGTATTGGTTAAAACATTTTGGGAACAGAATAATGTCACAAGGTGCCAGGTCGGGGCTGTATGCAGGATTACTCATAAGTTCGACGTTTTTAACCTTTGAAAATTCGTATGTCTGCATGGCCGTCTGAGAACTGGCATTGTTGTGATGCAAGATGATGCTGCTTTTACTGTTATTTTTACGGAGTTCGTCATTTACTTCCATCAAACAGATGGCGTTATACAAATCACTATTCACAGTCTCCAAAGCAACAGTTTGCATGCCTGTCTGTTTCATTTTACGGCGCACATAATTTATCTTTTTGTTGCATAAAGCTGACCATCACAAAATTAGTCACAAGATTGACGAGATAGTCGCCTTTCATAGTGTTTCATCGCCAAAAGCAGATTGAAGCCGAGCAAGGCTTTGTAAACTGTCAAATTACACTTAAAATCCTATAAAATCATACTACGAACATTTTCATAAGTTAATATCATGGTGATATAGACACGCATTTTTTTAAATGACACCACAATGCAAAAACAAGTCACAGTAAGACAAAACAAACATGACAAAACAGCCTAAGAACCGATTGCACGAAGAGAGGGATGAGTAAACGATGTTCATTTTAGTGAACCGCATAGAGTTCCTTCCATACTCTCTATGCAAAGTGACGTGTTTAAGTTGACGTGATTTATATTTTTTGCCCATTCGTGCACTCAGCCCTATGCGTTATAATACCAAAATATTTAATTAATTTTTCGATATTTTTTAGCTAAGTGGGCAGTTCCGAAAACTTATAGTGTGCCCCACAGAACTGCCTCCTCAATATTCCGTGGTGTGCCCTATGTATTATAAATGGAAAATGTTATAATATTTCTTATTTCATTAAGGTATATCGGCACCATCCGTTATGATTAAAGAGTAGCAGATAAATTACATCGCTATTGACCAGCCTTTTCGACTAGCCATTTTATCTAGGAAATAATTCAGCTCGACATCAGTCTAAAACGACATGGACCCGAGCGGAGCCGGGTACCGCAGCTAGTATATTATATAAATAAAAGGAGTTCACCTTGAAGAGTGATTCTATCTGCGAGTGGCGCTCCTTGTCGGACACCTGCAGCTCCCCCTTCTCGAGGATCTCCTTGCAGATGTTGGTCTGCTCGTCCGAGCCGAACACCTTCAGGAGCTCTTCCTTCTTGGCCACCTGGCCCTTGGACACGTTGCTGAACACCGTGTGCGTCTGCAGCACCTCGTCGATGTCCTTCTCACTGCGGAACAACCATGTCACATCCACGATATTCACAAAGCATTCTTTCTCAAGTGGCCCACAAAAATCCTTAAACTGGTGCCCGTATTGATTTGCACTTTGTTGACGGCAGGCAGATAATCATAGTCTCTGTGATGGCCAGGTCTAATCCAGCAGCCATTATTTTGGCAAAATAAACTATTATACCTACAGTAGACAACACATATATTCAGAAGACCGGACTGAAGTACCGGCAATCGAAAAAATACAAGAGGTCCCACTGCATTTCATACAATGTATGTCGTAAGAGGCGATTGGGGACAAGGTTTGCCAGCCACGGTAGCCCAGTGACACCTCAGCGTATGATCATTGATCAATCTTGGGAGTGGTCAAGTTCTGGATGGGTGACCATTCGCCCTTCGAGGGTTGTCTTATAAGTAAAGTAAGTTAACTTAACTTAAGTTTGCCGTATAATATTACTTCAGAGTTGAAAGTTTTGTGGGGACGCACTATTTGCACCAAAATATTTTTACTTATGGACCACAACCGCCAGAATTGATAAAAAAAACACCAGCCAAGTGCGAGTCGGACTCGCCCACGAAGGGTTCCGTACCATCGGACAAGATTTAACACAAAAAAAATGTTTTTTGTATTTTTTATACTTTAATTGTTATTATTTTTTTATTTTACCTATTTGATGTTATAGCGGCAAAATAAATACAAACTCTGTGAAAATTTCAGCTGCCTACCTATTACGGTTCTTGAGATGCAGCCCTGTGACAGAAGGACGGATGGACGGACGAACGGACGGACAGCGCAGACTTAGTAATAGGGTTCCGTTTTCACCCTTTGGGTACTGAACCCTAAAAAATGGCCACTGCCAAACAAGAAAGTACTTTCTAGCTAACCAATTAGTAGACTCATTTTTAAAAATCAACTTGTCAAACCTTTTAAAAAAGAAAAGTTATAAGTATACCCAAGAGAAACAAACAACAACATGTGAAGTTCACCCATCAACTTCAAGCTCAGCAGCAAAAGTCTGAAAAATATCTATCCGTAAATTCACGTCTACCATGGTAGTTACCATGGTAAAAGTCGTCAGGTGAATAGCAGGTAAATCGGCAAAAGAGTTATTTAATCTGACGTTTAGCTGCATTTCGTACCATGCCAATTGGAAATTTCATTTCACTTGGCTGAATAACAGGTGGTTTGTTAGTGTGATACGAAAATCATCCGAAAAGTCAGATTTAATCAATCCTGTTGACGTGTTATTCACCCGGCGAGTTAACTTACCATGGTAACCCCCCAAAGTGTGGCCAAACACACATGAGTAGATAATTATCGTTCTTTGAAAATATTGTATTTCTTATAATGGCAAAAATATTAAGCTATATAAACCTCACGAATACATACAAATTGACTGAACGATCAGAAACAGAGTCGCCAAAATCTCGCCTACCTGACCTAATGCTACCACATTAGTATTTAGGCACCCGTAGTACGATTACAAAGCGCGAAATATATTAAGAATGGAGGTGAATTGTATAAAGAATCGGCAGCAACGCTTACATCTTGTTCCTCCATGAGACCACCTTGTTCCTGTAGCACGCAATCTCAAATCGCTTACCACCCTTCTTTAAGCGCACGATAGCCACGTTCGTCAACCTTATTTGGTTCGTCGGGGTGAATATCTTCGACATTTTTTTTGGGAAATTTAATAGCGATTTAATAGCTATTTAAATATTAATCTATGCAACGCAAACAATTTTTTTTTTTTGTTTCTTTATCCAATGGACAGGCAAAAGCTTTCGCTATACAGCCTTCTCTTTATTGTATCTTTTGGATTGTAGTCAATTCTGGAGTGTCATGTAGTTAAATACTTTCTATTGTCTCATGTATATATAGAAATATGGGTTCAAAGTTGGTCGGTTGACTTAATATCTTTTTCAGGTCGAGCGGGATTTTTTCTCTTTCTTTGTATGTAATTTCTAAGCATTTATATAGTTTTTCTCTTTGCTCATCAAAAGCACAGCAATGAAAGAAGAGGTGGTCCAGGGATTGATCAGCTAAGTTGCAGTGTGGGCATACGGCGGTGTCGATAAGGTTTAATCTGTAAAGATGGGATTGAAAAAGACAATGTCCGAAACGTAGACGACAAATTGTTGTATAATATTTTCTTCTTTTTGGTAAGGTTTTATTGAACCAAGGTGTTTTCCCAACTAAATCGTTTATTTCGGCGTACCAACGACCCGTATTGGACATTTTCCATTGTTCGGTCCATTCGTGGATAATTTCCTGTTTTATTTTCGCTACAAATTCCGATTGCGGTAGGGCAACATTCTTAATATGGCAAATATTCAGGTTGCTGTCAGCTATCGTTCTAGCTAGATAATCTGCTGAGTCGTGTGGCTTCAAATTTATGTGGCCGCGAATCCAGAAAAAACATATTTCGTAGCCTTGCTGTATCAAGGAAAAGTGTTTATCCCGTATTTGGTGTATGACATAGTGAGTATTGGCATCTAGTTTCGTATTCTGTAGGGCTCTATGAACGCTCATGCAGTCGCTTATTATTATCCACGTATAGTGTTGTTGAACTTCGATGAACTCGAGTGCGATTTGAATTGCCAAAGCTTCAGAAGTGTATATTGATGCAGAACTAGGAATCTTAATGCCATAACCTCTCTTGGTTGTCTCGTCATAGATCGCGCAGCCGACCCCACGAACTGTTTTCGAACCATCGGTATATATTCTTCTGTAACCTCTGTAACTTGAAATTTGTTCTAAAAATTCTTCTTTGCACTCCAAGTTTTCGTCTATTTGAATTGGAATTCCGTAGAATTTGCTGTCATATTTTCCCAAATAGCAAGGAAAGTTGAAATTGGCTTGTATTTCATATTCATTTTTGTAATGTAATATATTTGAAAAGTCTCTCAGGATGTAAGGATGATGACTAGGATCGGATGGGATGGAAAGGAGATGTTGAATTTTGGTAAACAGAGGATGATTTGATATGGATAGAAGCTTTAACAAAAATTTTAATTTCAGATATTTGAAGCGGATTCTCAGTGGAGGAATGTTACATTCTACTTGCATGGATACTATGGGAGTTGACATCATCGCTCCAGTTATTAAACGTAAGCTTTTATTTTGTATTTTTTCCAGTTTCTCTATAAGTTTCCAATGATGAGAAAAACATAGAAAACCATATTCAAAATGGCTACGTATCAAAGATTTAAAAAGCATTATTAGGATTTTCGGATCCGCGCCCCAATAGGTGCCCGCTAAGGACCTCAAAATGTTGTATGATCTTAACGCTTTGTCTGCTATGCCATCGACATAAGAGTTCCAAGATAAGTTACTGTTAAATATTATTCCTAAAAACTTAACGGTTTCAACTACCGGAAGAAGAGTGTTATTGTAGAAGACTTCGGCTTTTAATTTGTATTTATTTTTACTAAATATAACAACTTTGCTTTTCTCTGGGCTTATATCTAAATTTAACTCAGTAAAATATTTATACAAATTCTCCATGGCTTTATTTATACAAGTCAATGTAGTCACTCTATCACCAATGGAACAATAAATAACCAAATCATCTGCAAATTGGAGGTTATTTACATCAAATCCTAGTTTTGAGTTTAATTTGTGAATATAAATTATAAATAAGAGGGGACTTAATATCCCACCTTGAGACGTTCCCCTATAGGAAAATCTGGGACCAAAAAGAGAGTTGCTGTATTTCACATATACTTCCCTGCCATTTAAAAAATTATATATCCAATTTATTAATTTTGCTGGAATGCCCAAAGAGTTCAAGATCGATGCAAGTGTAAAGTGATCGATGTTGTTAAATGCGCCGACGACATCTAAAAAAACACACACGGTATCGTGATTTAATGAGAAAGCTTTTGAAATATCCAGATGTAGATGGCTGAAACTTTCTCTAGCGGATCGACCCCTCCTAAAACCAAATTGATTGCTAGGTAAAATGTTGTTTCTTTCTATAAAAAATTCTAAACGTTGTTTAATTAACTGTTCAAAAATTTTTCCAATGCACGAAGTCAATGCCACAGGTCGATAAGAATTTGCATCGTCTTTACTTTTGTTTGGTTTAAGTATTGGGATGAGACAATCTATTTTCCATTCCCATGGAATTATGGAAGTACACCACAGCTTATTAAGCGTGTTTAAAAATATTACCAGACTGTTGTGGTTTAAGTGACGTAGCATTTTATATGGAATCATATCTAATCCACATGCAGTATCTCGTCTAGAATTTAAGGCAGATTTCAGTTCTTGTAAAGTAAAATATTTTGTAAGGTACTCATTTTCATTATTGTTAGGAACAGAACTATTGATTGAATGTAGTTGATTTTCAACATAATCGGGTGTATACTTTTGCAAAAAATCATTAATCCAGTCATGATTTGTGTTGTGACTATTACTTTGGTAGGTATTATTAAATTTTTTAATAGTGTTCCAAATTTTAGAAACGGGTGTATATCTGTTAAATGATTCACATAACCTTTGCCAGCTTTCGCTTCTTTCTCTTTTTAAAATGAGTTTTTTAAGTGCTTGCAACCGTTTGAATTCTATGTAATTTTCGTCATTACAATTTAGTTTAAATGTTGCATATGCTTTCCTGGAATTTTCTACAGCTGAGCTGCATTTTTCATTCCACCAGGGAACAGAAAGTTTGGGTTTTGAATGCCGAAAAGTGGAGTTAGGTGTGGATGAATGCTTCCGTTTGGGTATAGACTTCTCAATAGCTGCATTTAAAATATTACAAAAAGAATCATAAGATTCTATTGGGTTAAGATTATCAAAGTTAAAATGTTCGAGCTCTCTCGAAACTAAATCTGAGTATATTTTCCAATTTACGAGTCTAAAGTTTGGATGCTTTGGAAAATTGTTTGCAGTCTCTTGATTGTTGTATGTGTTGTTGGCTAATAATATTTTTGTTATTATTGGCAGGTGATAACTTCCGAGAGGGTCATCATGGACCGTCCAGTTACAAGACAATGCTAAAGAAGAAGATACCATTGTGAGATCGAGTGCATTTGGCCGCCATCTACTGGAACCAACTGTTGTCACTTCACCGTTATTCAAAAGAACAAGATTGTTGTCATCAATTATTTCCAAAATGTCCCTTCCACGTGAATCAGTGTTATTGCATCCCCAAAAAGTGTGATGAGCATTAAAATCGCCCGCAATAATCGTTGGCTCAGAGATATTTTTTACTAATCTATCGAACTTACTTTTTGTGAAAGGTGGAGTACAATTCGGGGGACTGTATAAACTAACTATAGTTACAAATTTGTTGTTGTAAGATAATTTGATAGCTATATTTTGTATCGAGTTGTCACTTGTGGTGATAATTTTTGTGTAGCTTAGACTATTATGAATTAATATTGCTACTCCATTGTGGGAATTTCCAGAATCAGATCTTTCCAATTGATATCCTCTAAATTTACAACGTTGTTGTGGTTTTAACCAAGTTTCAGAAATTATTGCAATATGTATATCATTTTCATATAAAAATTGAGTGAGAATATGTCGATGACATAGCAAACTTTGCGCGTTCCATTGTACAACATTCAAAGTAGACATTATATAACAGGTTTATTTTTTCTAATAGAGTCGTGAATAACGCTTTTTATGTTTTGCGCAGAGATAGGAGCCTCGCCAGTTTTGCTCATTGTTATAACTTTTACAATCATTTCGAGAAGTATGTTCATTGCCTTTTCCGAGTTTAACAAATTATTCAGGATAGAGTCGACTGAATTTTCTTTATTCGTGTGTAATATTTGGTTATATTTTAGTTGCGTATTATAATTTTTTTCTGTTTGATCTGTGTTAGTGGTAGGTAAGGAAGGGAATGACTTTTCATTAAATAATTCATTGTATTGAACTTTTCTGGTTTTATTTTTGTTTTCTTCAATTTTCTTCTTTTTTATAGGGCATAACCCTGATATAGCGACATGATTACCTTGACAATTATAACAGGTAGCATTGGCATGCTCCGTAGAGCAATTTCTATAATTGTGCCCTTCGCAACTGCATATTGAGCACCTCTCTCCGTTTTTACAATATTTTGATATGTGCCCAAAGCGCAAGCATCGGAAGCACTGTTTTAAACGGGGTATGTATTGAGCCACTCT
The DNA here is from genome assembly GCA_946894095.1 of Incurvaria masculella. NCBI lineage: Eukaryota > Metazoa > Arthropoda > Insecta > Lepidoptera > Incurvariidae > Incurvaria > Incurvaria masculella. The sequence goes on from OX335647.2 coordinate 23,919,759, forward strand.
AAATCTCCATAAGTTCATGTCAATATAGTCCGGTAGAGTATTTGATGCAAATGTAATGGAAATAGTAGGAGTGGGTTCTAGTTGGAAACCATTTTCATTCTTAACTTTACGCATGAATCTTCTTACTGATATAATTTTTTTTGTGCTTGTTATGTTGGTAAAAATTTTATGATTGGATAAGTTGGTAGGGACCGAGGTGATGACACCAGTGGTTTCAGTTGCAGATGCAGGTATGGAAGCCTTAAGCTTGAATTGATCCAAAAAAGTTTTGTTACCGAGAGCTGCATTGGCTAGCTCTGGTTTTTCAAATATTGCGCCTATTTTGTATCGATTTATCCTCTTGAACTGTTTGATGCCCTTAATGTATCTTTTGAAAGAGTTTGATAAGCTCATAATATCTCTGTCTCCAATCGGCTTGTTAGGTTCTGTGCTTTCTATGAATACGATAAAATCCAGTGCTCCCGAATCCTCAGGGTATGCACGGGTGTAGTCTTTAATGAAGAATGGTTGGTACTTATCGAGTGAATTCAATTTTGATGTAGTAGCTGTGGTGTTGATGTTGAGCTCAGTAGTTCCCGCCTGTTCCACAAGATCATCTTTTCCCGCCAAATTTTCACAGTCCGATAAATCGGACGAAAGTGACTCCTCTGGAGACCTCTTGTCTTCCTTTTTCCGTTTCCTCTTCGCCTTCATCTTCTCGACCGGTTTTCCGCGAAGAAAGACCACAAACAAACGAATTGGCAAATAAAAACTCGATAGCAAAAAAATCTCGACTTGTTCGGATTCCCGCCAAAACCGAACTCCTCTATCAAATGAAGATCCAACGGAAACCCGCAACGCAAACAAAATAAATCACAGCACAGAACATAAAATCATAGTAAGCGCTTACATACTCTTTGATCATAGTATTACTCAGTAATATTATATTATCTATGGATCATAGCATATAAATATATTTTTTCACCTATAGGGTAGGCAAAGGTCTTGGAAACTGACAGCGAACGACAAAGTACAGAAACTGCCTACGTTCCGAAATGCGTACATTGCAAATATCACAGAGAAAGCGAATACAGTGAATACTTGTGTTCCGAATTGATATCACCGCTCATAGCCACAATCGCACGATATCAAATCGGAACGAATTTGAGCAGACATATGTGTCAGAGCCTAACCTAACTACCTCGGAAATGCTTTGTATGTCTCGAGAGTGGTTATTCCATGCCGAGAATTGTCTAACTAGACTAACAAACGGCGAAAAGCCTTCCTTATTTCAGAATTTAAGTTTACACGATCCGAGAACTACAGATAAACACGCGTAATGACAGCTCGATGACAGCAATTTGACAGCGTACACGGCGCACATGCTTTGTACGATCTGTGTGCGGTCTAGAGTCACGTCCGTTATGTCAACATGGCGTTCACGGGAGTGAATATAAGCAATTCGGAACGGTCGCGTACGCGTACATTGCTGCAATCTCTGCAATATACGCATTTAGGAACGCACAGTTACATACAGCACAGACAGTAAACTTAGCGTCCTTTAATTCTGAGTTACAGGCACCACACTGAGCCATGCCAGCAGACATATGTGTAATATTGTACTAAAACAGCAAAAATATGGTCGCAAAACTCTCTGATCAACCGTCACGAGATGGCTGCGGCTGTTGGCCAATAACCGTTTCCGCGGTGCAAGTATCCCAACATAACATTTGATGTTATACTAACATAACGTCAGGCGAAAGCGTCTCACTTTCATCTGTAACTGTTTATTGTTGTTATTGTTTTTATTGTTTATTCATCATCCATTAGACAATACACTGCACTCGGATTTGTTATATTTTATCATTAGCCAGTTCGGCAATCCCAGCGAAGAAGAACTGGCAAGAGACTCCGCTGGTTTTTTTTCAACGTCCACTTTAGTCTAAGTTTACAGTACAAACAATTCATGTCATATGCAACAGTTCATGACAAATATCAGTTTATTTGTAAAGACTATGCCCTTCATCAAACATGTTGCTAATTGGAGTAAGCCAGTCCTCACAAACAGCATCCGTTCACGAGCATCACGCCGGGCTCAGCCATCGCCTCCGTCAACAATATTTTACGGAAAGAGGAGACCCGAACTCCAATGGCAACATGAAAAAGTTGTGAAAACTTTGTACTATTTAGTTTTAATACTAATATTTCTGTCATGAACTACTACAGTGACCTCTAAACAAAGAGTCAAAATACATAATAGGTACATTGTTATTCTTACAGCTAAAAAAAACTATTTAATATTAACCCTTTAAATGCTACCACGTACAGAAAATTAAGAGTACAATGGTTTGAGAGCAATTAAAATGAAAATTATAATACAGTAATATACGAATTAGATTCCTGTAAGAGATTACTCGCTTTCGCTTTCCTGAGTTGTTGCTTTGAAAGGCTTGATAGTTGGAGTGCCTACGGCGATTACCAACCATATATAAACAAAGACAGAAAATCTGCTCTTTCCTTATAAAAGTAGTAGTAGTATAATGATAAGTATGATTATATATGATATTTGTTTGACTGGATTCCGTGGGCCTCCTCCTTCTGATCCTTTTTCTCACGTCTTTGGGGACTTTTCAAAAGGGACTGGATGTCCCTTTTGAAATTAATTCATGTTTTTTTTATCTAATGGCAATACTATAGTAACGTCACATGAGCGTGTCGATAAAACAGGAACTCTGTTCATTCTCTATTGTTTCCTAATATCTATGTTTCTACTCATTTTTGCAAGAGTTAGAAGAGAACAGCGCTGTTTTAATAACTATTTTGTAGAATATACGAGAACAAATCGTATCTAGGTGCTCGATAGGAAAGTTCTGAAAAAACGGAAGTCGGCGGACGCAACACGTCTTGTGTTTGTTGCAGTGTGAAGATCTCTTCAGTATAGCTGTTTTGATTCACCGAAATGGCTAAGCTAGTGGATACATACAGTGCGGACAAGCAACCGGCCATTAAGCGCCGTCAGCTACCCTTGATAGTGTACGACAATCTGACCGTAAGTGCTGACCGATATCCCCTGATCGTGGTGTCAGACACACATTTCCTCGCAGTTTTATTTATAATATATCTCTCTCCGTACCGATGCACACACGCGTGCGATAAGAATTGAGGGTTCTATCGGCGTATAAATAGCCGCCCTCGAACTTGTAGATTGGAGGAAATCCGCTCTATTAGTGAATATGACAGCGCCAAGCCGACTTGGCTGCAGCAATACGCGCCGCTCTGCACTTTGACATTACACACACTCCGTGACACATTCAATTAATTCTTCGTAAACTCTCGAACCATTCTTGTGGACGATGTCGTCTTTCCCAAAGTATCCACCGAGTAAATGCGCCATTTGTAATGTCTCTGTCTCTGGCCCGGCCATTCCACTTCGCCTCGTAGCCTTCCGCGACTTGTTGACCTTATTCTTGCTCACATTGTCTAGAGTTACTTTCTTCGTGATTTAAACGCACCGAGAGCATATTCCTTTTGTGCTAAATTTTACTTCCTTTGCCATAAAGTGGCGGCTCTCAACGCTTGGATCTCTGCATCAAAAAAAAAAAACAATTGTACCTTACATGTATATGTTCAGAGACTTATCAGATGAGTTTTCATTTGATTGATATAAAATATCAATTTAAATTGGAACAGTGATTTTCAAATGATAAGCAACCTATATTTGTTTGGGGAGCGTCATTTTCTGATGCTTACGGGCCCACCTTAAGTGCACAAATTTCGAGTTAGGGATTATCTATTTAGGTATTTTTTTAAGGATGCCAGATTTGCCCTACTATTGCCCTTTGCTAGGCGCAATATGGCGATTTTTACTCCAAAATCTTCGCTCTTTGCAATATATGCCCGTGTCCACCACCTCCAGCTACAAAAATCCCAAAGTTACCTTTCGCTTACACCATGTAAATATGCCCTCATTTTCAGGATTTCAGGTAAATGGAAGTGGTGAAAGAAACATTATCATGAATACACTCTGAATGCAGATGTAAAGAATCATAACAACTTGTTAAACAAAAAATACAGAACATTAGGCACAGACTGGCCAAAACCTCCCAAGAGCTTTGTATGTATTAGTGCGAGGATATACAATCAATTATCAGATGATAAAAAAAAATCTGTGAGATAATTTATTTCAGAAAAGAGTTAAAGCATTGTTGGTCTATAAAAGCTATAATACTATTAAGAAAGGTTCGAAAGATATAATTTTAATGCAGATGTTTCTTTATGAGTACAACTTTGTATTATTATTATTTTCTCTTTATCTTTACGTTGCCGTGATATATGATATCCAAATTGACGAGGGTTGAATACAACTGAACATAGTAATTTGGGATAATTTAGTATGACTATAAACCTCAATTTTGTAAAACGATGCATGTGTAATGTAAATCTAATTACGGACTCCAAATTGTGAGCTGTGGTATTGAAAATGGGGCAACAAAAAGCTATTTTTAATGAATTCGGCTCTCCTTAAACCGACAGATTGATAAGTGTCCAAGTGTAGCTACCTATGGATAAGAAATGAAATGAAATCAGGGGATAGTGCCAACAATTTGTTTGATATGGACTAAACAGAAGGGTTCAAACAAAGCCAAAACCCATTTCTCCGAGCATTTGCAAATAATAAATAAATATGTGAAAGAAATTGTTTCCGCAAACACAATTGTTTTTCTAAGCTTCAGAGTATACAACTTTCGTCTTATCCAACCAGTTAGCAACTTAAATAAAACGAGACTTGGGTTTAGTAGGTTAGTCATTACTACAATCAACAAGGTAGGTAATCAACATGCTTCATCTTCCAATTTTTTTCTCTTGCGAGCTTTGAGTTTTCGTTAACAAAAATGGAAAACAGGTTTCCAGCGTGGTTTTTTGCTTTGTTACTCTATAACTTTCATATCTCAATCTAAATCATTTTGCTTATTTTAAAAATGGTAGTGCGAATGGGACGCTACCAAGGGATTGCATTTCACTCGTTTAAGTGGTGAAAGAATACGAATGTGTTTAATTTTTTAACCGAAGCTTTAAAATCTAGGTTCTGTAAGCACACAAGAAACATTGTATTTAAAATCCATCTGTTTACGACTCGCATGCGTTATCAATAGGGCCAGGCGGTGGGTGTCATTCCTCCTTGCGTCCTTATACAAATGTAAACATTTCCATTTCAGATGATAATGGACCTAAACTCGACGGGGCTGATCTGCGACAACCCGCAGGTGAAGGGTCGCGAGTATGAGGAGTTCCTGCGCAAGTATAAAATGCTAACAGCAGACGAGCTCACGGCGGCGTTGCGCATTGACTGCAACGACGTGCTCAACGTACTCAACCAGAGCATCCCCTGCGTCGGCTGCCGGAGGAAGTCAGTACACCTACCACTTGTGTACTTTTCAATAAGTTTTTTTTAATTTTGGTGTGGAGGTCACAAAACGAGGAGATATAAGAATGGAAAGGAACTTTTAGTCACGTGTTGTTGTCAAGTGTTATGAAGTATTTAAAAACATTGGAGTGATGGAAGTGTGGAACCACCAGGCTTGAAACTACTATGCAGGGGCCCCTTCTTCTGGGGGCACCGATCTTTCTAAGGTGTTCGAATTCCCTGCTACAACATAAAACCTAATTGCAGCTAATAAACAACATAGGCGAATACAATATTCTCTTGTTAAATATTTCCGTGTTAATGAATATATTTAAACCGTTGGATGTCTCTGTTCTCTAGTGAAAGACAGAACCTCCACAACAACCTTATCATACCGTAGGGTGAACTCACAATTCTACCGTTGAATAAAAATGGGTATTGGTAGGGTTCAATTAATTAATTAATTTCCCTATGAACAATACTTTTTGGTGTAAATATTAACTGCCGATAAAGAACAACACCCAATACTATAAGCTTAAAACATGAAATGTCATTATGAGGTTTCTTTTATAAAATAGAAGTTACCCACTACGAAGAGAATTTAAAAATTCTATAGTGGCGTGAATTCCATTTCCCTCGCTGTTACCATTACTATTTAAACACGCAAATAGTATGCGGTACGTTTCGGAATTTCTATTATTTCTGATTTAATTTAAAATCTTGAACTTAATTTAAGTAATGAAAATGTTATATAAGTAGGTAAATGCTGTCATGTTAGTGCATCATTTCACACAGTATTGAATTTGCTTCAATATTGATGACAAGCGGCTTTATACCTAAAGTGAGGAGTGCCCGGTCATACATAATTATTTGAGGAATCGTTGTTACATAGATTGACAGGTGTGCGGTGTGTGTGTGTGTGTGTTGCAGCGTGGAGCGTCTGTTCTTCCAGCTGATGACGTCGGGACACCCCACGCTGGACCCGCTGGTGGTGCAGCCGGGCGCCGTGCTCACCGTGCGTCAGGACAAGATCCTGCAGCCGCAGGCACTTGCCACACTCCTGCATGGACACAGGTTAAAAATTGGAAGGAATCATTTTAAATTCACTTTGAAATCCGTTGTACTACTCTCAGTACACCCAAGTATTGTCCAAGGGGAGGTGTAATCAGTGGCGTAGCATAGGTCACTAGCACGCGGTGCGGATCCCAAATTGCCGCCCTCTTAATTTTGTGATTGATCATAAAATATGCCTTTTTACCGTGCATAAAATTAAAGCATGGTCAAAAGAGAACTGTTATTCGATCATTACGGCGAAGTACAAAAATTGGGAAAGACAGATGTTTATTTAAATTAAAATCGAATCAAAATTAATTTCCTAAATAAAAGTAAGTGAAGAAACTTGCATCAGTTCTTCCATGCATAAATTGTTGTGCCAAAACATGTAGTACAAAAGTGTCTGTACAAAACATTGACGAAAGAATGCTGAGGAAATATTTTTTCCCACCACCTGTGAAAAGCCGCCTCCTTCAAAGTGCCGCCCGGTGCGGCCCGCACCCTCCGCCCCCCCCCCCCATTCTATGCCACTGAGTGTAATGTAGGGGGAACCATGCAACATGAATGTAGTATAAGCTATGGCTCACAGTTTTTGGATGTGACAATTGGTTGTAGCACAAACGACAAAACATCACACTTTTAACTTGTTTGGTGTTTTGAGGTACGAATAAACTTCTTGATATTTTGTATGTATTTAATGGCGACGACATTCCGTTGTCTTATTAATTTGAGTCATACGACGACATCTCTTTCGAAGCATTTTAATCAGATTTTTTGAAAATAATCATGAAATATCCAGGCCAAACGGACATTTGTCTGAAGCAGAATTGAGTCTGCGACCTTTGAATTACATGTCCAGACAGAATTTTTTTATGAATACTTTTACGAAATTAATGTACTTTTATAACCTCAAATTAATAATAAACTTATTTTTTGTCTTTCGAGCTACTGGGCCTCTCAACTACGATACGGGACATAAAAATTATATTTTATAGAATGATAGCAAGAGTCCCGAAAATAATATCAATGAAACCATTTATTCCTTTTGTTTATGGTAATGGGTGTGGTGGTGTGCGTGCGCAGTACGGGCATCGAGTGCCTGGTGGAGAGCCAGCCGCGCTGGAAGAAGTCGCGCCGGTGCGCGCTGCACTCGTTGGAGGCGGGCGGCGGCGGCGGCGTGGCGGGGGGAGGTGGGGCGCGCAGTTGGCCGTGCGGCTGGGCGGGGTGGGGCGGGCGCGGCGCGTGGCGCGGCGCGTGGGACGCGATGCGCGCGTCGTGCCGCGAGCACGTCACGCTCGTGCACTTCAACACGCTGCACGACACTCTACACAACTACCTGCGCAAGCACCGCTTCTGTGCCGACTGCAAAACTAAGGTAACCCCTCTATCCCCAACTGTCCAGCCGGATAGAAGGCATGCAGTGAACAGCTTCAAAAACAGACTTGACACTTATACAAAAAATCACAAACTTTAGACTTCTAACAGGAATAAAAAAAAACAAGTGCACCCCCAGTTACAAACTTAGATGTACACGCATCAGCTTTAAGCTGCTAGTGTATCGAGACAATAATAACAATAATAACAATAAAAGATCATTGCTTTTAGCTAAACATGACAAACATGCATAGAAGTACTATTATGCGCTGTCTCGCTCTATCTTATAATGTTAATTTTCTGTTTCGCCACAAGGCGTAGGGGTTGAATAAACTTTGATGCCTGCTATGTGACAGACAGCATCACAAGTATACCAAGTACAGACAATTCGAACTGCACTGACGCTGCAACCAGTAATTTATGAATATCTTAAATATTACAGTTTTTAGGCTAAGATATGGGGAACAAACAAATGGTGCAGGTCAAACTTGAAGGTGTGGCTCTTCTGGTTATACATTGACCAGTTTAATTTTTCGAAATAAAAAACACACAGTTTGGTAATGTTAGATTGAAAAATATATATTTTTCATTAAATATTTTCATAATTTAGATTGGAACTCAGTGAATAAAGTATTACTGATATTAAGTACATATACTTTTCGTACTAAGCAAGCACATCGATTATTCCAAGGAATGTGATATGTATGTATGAATAATCGATCGTGAAGCAAGGATACACAAATAAAAGAAAGATTCCCATACTCGCTGGTGGCACGGCTCCTGGGACATTTTTAGTCTATTTTATTACACTATGTATCTTTGTACTTTGACATTTTATGTTAAATTGTTGTAGAAAATAATTTATTAATTTACTTGTTAGTATGTAATTATTTTTCACAAGTTGATGAAAGTAGAATTATAATTGACGATGTTAAATGTGGAAATATGACTATTCCGAGTGCAGCAAGCTGTCTATGGATGATAATTAAAACACAAATACAAGTACTGAGGCCAACTGTTTGGGGAGGCATCCCCCTCCAGCAAGAATGTATCGTAACAGTTGTGTCGGCGGCAGGTGCTCCGCGCGTACCAGCTGCTGGTGGAGGAGAAGGAGCCCCACAAGGAGAAGGGCTACGTGGGCGCGCTGTACGGTGGCATCAAGCGCTGCCTGCTCGACCAGCACCTGCACCTGCAGACCAAGACCGAGTACATCGCGCACCTCATCGCGCGCGCCGAGCCCGAGCTGCTCGGCAACCACCGCGAGCGACACGCCAAGACGCTCGAGATCGCACAGGAGGAGGTCTCTATTCTCTCCATACACCTAATCTTATTTGAGTTTCCGAATACTTAAAGGTAGGTCATATGGTGAAGGTCACAAGCGTGAATGTGTTCATGTGCTGCGGATCTCGTCATTGCCATGAAACTGCCTTCGCCTGATGATTATTTTGCAATTCCATACAAATCAATTAGTGCTTCAGAAATGTAGCCTTTTCTCAAAAGTATGATGTTTCTGGCCAAATTTTAAATTAGTGCATGACTACATAAGCGCACTTATATGTATTTATTTATTTTAGACAGGAAGCTTAAGTTGTTATGTATAAATCTCATTTTTCATAAGTTTAAGTTCATCATATTTTGTTTGCATGTGGAAAGTTATTTAGGTAGTATTGGTAATTTTTTAAGGATTGGTGAGCAATTCGTGTGACCGACAGACGTCAGAGCCAGACCAGCATGGCGATTCCCGACACTCGATTGAACTTACTCTATCCTTAGCAAGTTGACAGACAGCTCTTTGGTATTCTTGAAAACGAAAGCAGCGCCCTCGATCCAGCGAGTAGTAGCGGAATTAATTTCGAGCGAGTTTGCGATCGAACTGTCATCGCGATGTATGGAGAAACGTCAGAATCGGTATTCCCGACGTTATTTAACTGGATTGGAACTGGGTTAGGATCGAGTTACAGTCAATTTCTTTCCAGTTTATAAAAAAGATACTTTTTGAGACCGGTTGGATTATTTTATGCGATCAAAGTGGGATATTTTTATTGCATTCCTGTTACAACGTCTATGGAAAATATTTGATGACTTTGAATTCAACAAAAACAATATTTCTCTAAGTAAATGTTTTTGCATACAACATAACCTCACTTCAATTAATTTAAATTCAAAACCTCTAAAAAAATCCTAAACCAATTCCCTTTATAAGCGGCGCCGGCGGCTGCGCAGAAACAAAACTGGATCAGATTTGGTTGCTGTGTGCGCACCGCTGGCGCTTCGAAGGTGAAGGACTCGGCTCGCCCCGGCTGTAGTGTTTTTTTTTGTTTGAGTCGTGTGTTCGGTTTGTCTCAACCTGCCTCGTGCAAAATATTATCTTGAAACCTTACTTATTAACTGAATGCATGCTCAATGTCAATGAAAATAACAAAAAAACAGATAAGATATAAATAAATGTTATTTTCTGCTTGTACTCACATCATTATAATTTTATGCTTCGGGGAGTAATCAAAAAAATGTTAGGCTAAAGGGCTTCTACGGCAATGTCACAAGCACCGGTCTCACGTTCTATCGGATATGTAAACCATCCCACAATTTTTCATATGCCTTTATTTCCTTAAAATTAAAGTCATTAAAAGAAGAAGGCATTGACTATGTTTATTCATTATTTACAACACAATATTTGCATTTCACACACTCATTTTAATTACGTAGTGAGGAGATATTTAAAAAAACTCTATAGTTTATTACTAAGTTGTCAGTACAATGCTCAAACTGTAGGAAAACCATTCTTAATAATGAAATTATACCGAAATCAAATTATCGACTCCGACAAACAACACGGAACAAAAACGCGGGAAATGGAAAAAAACGTTCTATTTACGAAGTGCGTTGTGTTATGGGTTCGACAACCATGCCCTAAATGTATTCGATCTTCTATCCCTCTCTATTGTACGCTAAAATATGAATCAACCTAGTTTGCTTGAAAAGCGTTGCTAGTTGGACTACTAACTTGCTGCGACCCTGATGCAAACTTCACTTCGGTCTACTAACATGCTATTCGATCGCAAAATCCGAACACAGTTGAACTCGAGAATACCAAATTCAAACGCAACTGGATTGAAATTTGGCAATCGATCGACTCGATTGTAAAGTCAATAGAGTGTCGAGAATCGACATGCAGACCTTTTTGCGACGGTAACCTAAAAAAGTGTGAAAATAGTTAAAAAAATGTATTAAAGAACATTGTACTTGCCGCCCTTAATTTTACTGCAAGTGTGCCATAATTGGCGTGCATTAGTATGTATGATTGTTGCATGAAAGAGATCTTTTCGTTCATTCGGTTATAGTTTATTGGCCCCGCATACAGACCGCGAGCCCATTCAAACAAGCACGGTCTGCACTGTACTGTATTCGCAGTATTCCGGTCTTATTATTATACTGACATGACCAAGTATTCTGATTTCCACCCTCACTGTTAAGCCAGTACATGTGAAACATTGAACCGATTAGTTATGGTTATTAGAGATGCATCTTCTTTATTCTTCAGGCGAAAAATCAGGACGTATTAAAATTTTCACTAACCAGAGGTGGTGAACTCCACCCTTAAAATGATAATAAAAAATTGTATCCTGCGCTAACTGAATAATAAAATGAATATGAACTGAGCTCCTGAAAGCAAATTTTTGTCGTGCGGTTGATAACAGTCTCGGTTTCCGCGTGCGGTGCGACAGGTGCTGATCTGCCTCGGCATGTGCGTGTACGAGAGGCTGCAGCGCGTGTCGCTGCGGCTGCGCGAGGAGGAGGGCACGTGCCAAGCACTGGCCGCCGTGGCCGTGGAGGCGCTCTACCGCAAGTTCGAGACTACGCTCGAGAGCAAGACGGGCGTCACCAAGCTGGAGCTGCTCTACGAGGAGATCACGCAGGAGGAGCTCACCAAGCAGCAGCGCAAGGAGCAGAAGAAACTGCGCAAGCGCAAGAAGAAGGTTGGCTCACTACTACTGTTCCCAGTTCTACTGCTGTAGCGGCCGATGAGGCGCCCCAACATGCTGATACGTTGGAAAAAGACCCTACCCTACTGGATCCAGCTAGAACTAGGGTTCTCACCACTCTCGGCGCTCAGTGGTCGGCGGCTGATGGGTGGTTTCTCCTTGTGCCGTCGTCGATACTTCACAGTTGCACTCACACACAAGCCTGCTCGGTCGGCATGGCCGGTTTGAGATTGGAAAAATGCGTGACCTTTATGTCAACACTAATACTCACATACAATAATACATGACCCCATGATGGCCTACTATATGGACTCTTCCTCAAAACTTGCTGTGTCACAGGCACAGACCATACTTGTTTTGTCACAGCATTGACAGTCCAAAATCAAAGATAGCTCTAATGTTTTTGTCAGGAGGTTGGCAAAAGACTATCAGTCAACTAAACAACTACTTAAATCTGTTCCACATGTTTAATTAATCAAACACAAGTAATGCTCACACGGCAGGCTCGCTAATGCTAGGTCTGTGACTGCAGGAGCGGCAGCAGGGAGAGAGCAAGTGCAGTCCGCCCGAGGAGGCGGACGAGGAGCGGTGCGAGTGCGAGGAGTGTCGCGCGACGGGCGCGGGGGTGGGGACGGCGGTGGGCGCGGGGGCGGGCGTGGGCGCGGGGGTCGGGACGACGACGGCGGGCGGCAACGGGCCGCAGCGCGCCGACTGGTCCTCGTCGGAACATTCGCACGACTGCGGCTACGGCTCGGAGCCGCACGGCCGATGCTGCGAGACCGTCTCCGGCTCTTCGCTGGGCAGCTCGCCCGACGGTTCCGAGGTGGCGTGCTCGGAGGGGTTCTGCAACCACGAGCGCGGAGACTGCACCGATAGAACACACTGCAGCCGCTTCGCAATGTCCTTACAGGATATGTTACTGGTCAGTACAAACAGACACTATCAACGCTTCACTATAAATATGATATGCATGCAGAATCGACGTGAAGCAAGGACACATTCATTACAGTTTTTTTTGAAAAATGACTATTTTTGTACAGCTTGGTAAAAAAGAGTATGAAAACAATGAGGGCAGTCTGAATGATGCACCAGTCTGCAAAACCTTGGTGTTATGGTCGACCAAGCGATGAGATTTAATGTTCATATCGATTACATTGCCAAAAAGTCTTAAAATTATAGGTTTTTCGCATTCGAAACGCAAGCTTTTTTAAAAGTTCATATACTCTTATTTTATATTAGTTCATCACTCATCTCCTTGGTATGTAGTGTGCTGGAGTACTGCTGCACAGCTAGGAGTCCATGTTACGTGGGTCCCCAAGGAGGAGGGAGGTAGAGATCTCCTCTAAGCAAACTAGGTCTGTGTCCACGAACTGGGTCTCTACGTCACAGCCCACGTGATAAGAAGCAATGGCGTAGCGTCATTTGCGACATGGCGCTGGCGGTGTAAGGTTATTGTGGTCTGCGGCGCAATTTTCGGCAAACTGTCGGTTACACGATGAAATTTTGTGTAAAATGTTTTTAACATTACGCAGGAAAAGATAATCTTAAGTCAAATTACATTCTATTTGTCAGTAAAACAGCTCAAATTTTATAATCAAGTTTGAGTCGATGTTGTTGTATATATCACTCTTGCTATTGCCGATAGATGGAGCGCAATCATTTTCTTTGTACAGTAAGAAATGTTGATCTAATGATGCAAATTTTTATGACATTTGCTAAATAAAAATTATTTGAATCCGAACGAAGGAATAGATTTAAATTTTCAAGGTTTTTTATTGAAAAAACTAACAGTAAAATGCAAAAGGCGCCATCTAGTTGTAGTCTTGTAACCATTAAGAATAGCTCTCGGAATAACTGTTATCAGAATACCGGTTCTTCCGGTAGAAAATGCATGACCCACCATGAAGTGTTTTCCCCCGCTTCTCCCCGCACATGTGACACTGCATTGTCTAGTAATATGAGCTAACAACATCTCCTCTCTACCTCTCTCCTCCGTGGTCATGCCAAAAGAAATAAGATACTCTTTACACATTTGCTTGACACTGGCAAGTTATGAATTTTTTAAAAGATTGGTTCTTTTCTGATAAATTTGAAAATAGAACAATTGTGAATTCGAATTTATCTTTTTTTGAATATTTTATTCTAAAAGAATGGGGCGGGAATATGCTCAATCATGATGTGTTCATATCTATGATATTTTATTTTGTTTTATTTCTTATTATAGGTTTTTTATTATAGGTATGTTTTTTTGGTATTTGATTTCTTATCGTCTTGGGCACTATATTTTATTTGTTTTTTTTTTATTGTCCTTGGGGGATTTATTTAGTCTTTTTTGTTGGTTTTACGTATTTATCAAGTCTGTTTTAAAATGTTTTTGTGTTTGTAGAAGCAATAACATCTTCTGGTAGTTATAGACTAGGAGGTCGCGGCAAAAATGGTAACGATAACGTAAATGTCTGAAACTGGGTTCACAGGATAAAGACCAACCCTATGAAGCTAAATGTGTCAGTCTGCCTGTTCCAAGTGGTTGTGTTACATATATAAGGCGCCTTCAAAATTTGTTATGGTGACAAAAAATATATATGATAAAGTAAATGGATGCAAATAACAAAAGCATGAAAGTATCAGTACATACTTGGTTAGCAATACAAAAACTGAACAAATTTTTGCTTGCATTTCGTAGTTATAGGCGATTTATGTTACAGATGTAACTTTAGGTATTTTTAAGTATTGAATTAAAAAATCGACCGGTTATTGTTGCATAATTAATAGGTATCAATGTTTCTAGACAATCAGTATATTAATCAGCACGTACTTACCAACATCTATTTTATATAGCCAATCTAGATAACGCACCCACTTGGCGCAGGCAGACTGACATATTTAGCATCAGAGGGTTGGTCTCTAACATGTGAACCCAAATTCAGCCATTTACCTTATCGTGACCAAAAATGTCGTGACCTCCCGGAATATTTGTTCCAGGCCTCAACGACCCCATTAGGTAGGAAGTAGTCGTGGGCGTTTCCACTGGTTTGGCGAAAACGTTAGTAACTGTTATTGCTGATGCCGATAGCCGTTTGCGGAAACTGTTGCAAAAAGAAATGAAAAAAAAAACTCCCTCTTTTTTTTTTGGCTAAACATGAATGGGTATAATGACATCTAGCACGGTTCGATCATCTCACATGAATTCTGAATCTCGAGTGCAGTGACCTGTATTCTCAACAAAAATCTAAATCAAGAAAGAGGTTTTGTTACTATGTAGTTATTGCAAACAATTAAGAAGTCAGACAAAACTTTTTATCCTCGACAAAATAATCCCCCGAAATAATATAAGACTAATGATAAATAAACATAATTATCATTTATTTTATATGCCTATTAGCATTTACAAATACTAATCATTGGACTTTTTCTGTAAGCAAACCACAACGGCGGTCGTTAACAATGCAGCCACTCTTTGACTACAGTGCGTACTGCGCGCGCGCATTACAGTTTCGGCGGTAACCGGCGGTAAAGAGTCGCCGGCTACAAGCTGCAACGAAGTAATTATTAATATTACTATTACTCGTAACCCCAGTTACGAGAGTCGCCGGCTTCGAGCCGGTTACAGCTACATTGCGCGAGCGAGACAGTCGCGGCTGGCGGGTCGTTGCGTCTAGACGTCTCGCAACCTACGGGCAGTTACGAGAGTCGCCGGCTTCAACCCGGTTACAGCTACATTGTGCGAGCGAGACAGTCGCGGCTGGCAGGTCGTTGCGTCTAGACGTCTCGCAACCTACGGGCTTTCGTTAGCGCGCCGCGTGCGCGATCCAGTGCGCTACAAGAAATTTGTAGCGGCCATACTGCTCGGCGTAAAATGAATTCTTCGTTTTTACACTAGTAACAGTTATACAAACCCATTTCTCATTTCTCGTCCCACGACTAGTAGGAAGTGCTTTCGAATGTTTGTATTTGAAGCTGAGTCGTTGAGTTTTTTACTGTGACCACACAAGTGAAGGTCCAGGTTCATGTCAAACATCTTAATCAGATCGGGCAGTCATATTTCGCATAAAGTATTTTGTAGTCTTCGATCAAGTCTCCTCTATGCCGGCGTTCTTCCAAGGTCAGCTTGAGTATTCTCAGTCTTTCTTCATAGCTCAGGTATTTTAACTGTCGAGGGGTTTTTGTAAATTTTCTTTGAACATTCTCCAATTGTTGGACGTCTTTTATAAATTATTGTTGCTATATCTGAAATCTATATTCCAGAAATGGTCGGACATAGGTCTTGTAAATTTTAAGCATTACCGGTGGGGTTAACTCGAGAAATCTTTTCTTCTTGATGTAAATTCGGGATTAGACACGTTTTACTATGTCCGTGATATTTGTTTCCAATTAAGATCGAAACAGATGGTGATGCCTAGGTCTTTTTTTATGTTACTTGTTTCAATTGTCTGGTCAAGGTGGTAGGGAAGTTTCGGGTTTTTCTTGCCTAGATGGACAACTGTGCATTTTTGAGCATTCAGTTTTATGAGCCATTCTGAGGACCAGCGGTGAATACTGTCTAGATCATTTTGTAATTGGTCATAATTAATTACAGGGTGTTATATATATGTTGTACAGGTTGTTGCAATTACCGAGACTTGCGGTACCCCACTCCAGACAGGTCTCGGATCCGACAATGTTTCATTTATTCTGACTTGTAGTTGTCTGTTATAGCTTATATTATAGTTATAGGCTTCGATCCAGTTTAGTAGTTTCCCGCGAATGCCGAAGTGCTCCAGCTTTCCTATAAGTCATCGTAGTGGTACTTGATCAAACGCTTACTCGTAGTTCAAGTAGATAATGTCTATGGGCGTGCCATTGTCGAATTCTTTAGTATAGATTAATTTAGAATATACTTTAGTATATTCTATAGAATAGGTTTCTGGTTGTAGATCGTCTGGTCATGAATCCATCCGTTTTTATCTCGGTATTTATTATTTTCTCCATGCACTTAGTTGCTATATAAGTGAGAATGATTGGCCTGTAAGTTATTAGATCAAGTTTACGTCCTTTCTTGTATAACGGTGTCATTAGGGCTCGTCTCCACTCGTCCGGCAGCTCCAAGAGAGCTCTCCATGATTTTGCAACGTGGCTCTGCTAGAATTTCTCAGTTTTTCGGAATAACCGCCGGAATGCCGTCTGGACCCATTGCTGTGTCTTCACGAAGATTCTTTAAATATTTTATTCCACAGAGAATTGCAACAGTGTCCAGTACTCGCAGAGACTTGATACACGGAACCGTGTCCGGTGGTTCTTTTACGTAGTTTAATTCAAACTGTCTCGCCAGCGTATTGGCTGTCAAGATCATGAGTAACAAATCCTCCTTTTCCATCTGATAATGTGTAAGGAGTGGATGTTTTGGATGAAAGTTACTGTCTGATGTTTTCGTAAAAGGCTTTGTTACCACGTTCCAAGATTCCTCGTTCAAAGTAAAGTCTCGAGGAGCGAGTCAGTGAAAACACACAGTTTATTATTTACATTTCTGTACTCATGTTAATTGGTCTGTAGTCCAGGAATTCTATATTTGTCCAATTTGGATTGTTTCATTTTTTTTTGTTGTTTTATGGGTAATCCATGGCTTATTTCGTGGTTTTCTATTCTTTATTCATGTTGGACTATTTTTTGAGACTATGTCGCATACAGTGGATTTTAAATGTTCCTATTTGTCAGCTGCATTAGAAATGTTGTCGATTGATTTGCTGAGATATTGTATGTCAGGATCAGTACAAGTATAGGCAAACAGAACAGAAAGAGCAACATTTAAATCTCTACTATAGTAATTATTGTGATAATTTTATTGTTTTATTTGTTATTGCGTTATTTCATTTTTTCATTTCATTTCATTTATTTAAACTTTTTCGAAGTTCACCAAGTAACGTCACAAAGATCCGCGGATTCGATCAACCTAGTAAAGAAGAACCCGCAAAGAAACTTCACGGGTTTACATAACATATTTTTCTGTCCACAATTATGAAATACATACTTAGATCTAAATGCTACTGCCAGACAATTCCTTGGTAGAACAGATTAAGGCAAATAACAAAGAACAATAGAAACAGCAACCCTCAGTTTAAGTTACTAATAAAGTTACTAATGCAATTATATAAATTATTTAATTATATAATTAGGGACGGGGCGGGGCGGGAGAGTGGGGGGGGGGACGTGAGGGCAGACGTCGTGACCGTTGTGTCCGTTTGGCGAATTTTCAAGGCACTAGCGATTTGTAAAGCTTAGTACACGTACATTTAACTACCCGGGAATTAGGAATGGCTAAATAGAATTCAGTTCTGCTTACGCTAAGATCTGGCTGTCATACAAACTGCAATGCTATGCACGGCTCGGCGGGGGGGGGGGGGCAGCAGCGCTTACTTTTACTAACTGTACCGAAGTACGGCTTGGTATTTCCTGCAACTTTAGGACTACTTGGCATCACGCTATATCGCCGGAGGAGCGACCAATAGAATTGTAGAAGAGTTGAAAATTGCCAAAATTATACCAATATACAAAAAAAGTGATGCAAGCGATCCTTCCAATTATAGGCCTATATCAATTTTATCACCCATATCTAAGATATTCGAGAAAATAGTAGCAGAAAGGCTAACAAAATATTTTGACTTTAATAATTTTTTCACTAGAAGCCAGTATGGATACAGAAAGGCTAAGTCAACTACTAAAGCAGTAAAGAAATTGGTTTGTCATAGTGTCAAAGGCCTGAATGACAAATTGCATATGGCTGGTGTTTTTTGTGATTTGAGTTTACAAATTGGAATTCTATGGTATAAGGGGAACACAATTAAGTTTTTTCAGGAACTATTTAGAAGGTAGAAGCCAATATGTAGAGTTGCAGACCAAAAATGAAGAAGGAGAAATTGTTACCACATGTTTATTTATTTATTTATTTATTTATATATTTCTTTCACCGTTAGGCATTAGAACATTTTTAACACATAACAATTTAAAATAACACATTATCCAATATCAAATGATAACAAAATGAAATATCAGATAAAAAAATACAGTATTGAATCAAAATGAGTACAAAATTAATATTTTTTAAATCAAATTAAAACAAAATACGATATCAAATCAAACATAGTACAATATTATTAATTTTTAAAATCAAGATAGAATACTATACAATATTAAATTAAACAAAGTACAACATTAATTATTTTGAAAATCAAATTAAAACACAATACAATATCAAATCAAACAAAACAAGGTGCGATATTAATAATTTTGAAAATCGATTTAGAAATAATAAAAACTGGAGTGCCTCAGGGCTCAGGCTTAGGACCACTATTGTTCCTAATCTATGTCAACGATCTTTCAATTAATATTACTTCGGGAAATGTGTTATTATTTGCTGACGACACCAGCTGTATTATTGAAAATAGTAGTAAGGTAGGATTATCAGCTTCAATAAAAAAATGCGTAAATGAACTCGAGCACTGGTTTTCTAGTAATGAACTCGCACTTAATAAAAATAAAACATGTTATATGGTATTTTAAAAAAATTCGAGTTAGTGGATCATTTAAAATTTCTCGGCGTTACTTTAGATGAAAATTTAAACTGGAATTAAAATTTAAAAGTCATATCGATAAAATTGTTAGTAAATCAGCAAAAGCTTGTTATGCTTTGAGACAGATAAAACAAACCACTAGTGAGTCAGTATTAAAACAAGTTTATTCTGCCTACCTTGAATCTATTCTAAGATACGCAATTGAAGTCTGGGGTAACAGTACTGAGATTAAAAGGGTTTTAAAAATACAAAAGAAAGCAATACGAATTCTCGCAGGAGCCAAGATGTCTTCTACTTGTAGGCCATTATTCATCAAGCTCAAATTAATGACAGTAATCTCGCTCTACATTCACAGTACGTGCTGCAGTATTTTTGAAGAAAAACATAGTCTGAACACAGTGGGTCAAACCCAAAACTATAACCTACGAAATAATAATAAATTAAAATTAGGAAATCCTAAATGTAAATTATTTGACTCAAGCCATCAACATATGGGAATTAAAATATATAACCACCTAAATAAGGATATATTAAAGTGCACAACGTTACAAAAGTTCTGCTATGAATTAAAGTCGAACGTAAATAAATAAATAAATAAATAAAATCACTGAGAACCAATTACTCGATTTAGATGCGGATTGTATCTACGTCTAGCCTGATTCTACTAAAAACTTATAGGCTACATAATATAACGCTTTATTACCAGAAGGGTGAGTAGTGATGGTTAAAGTCTTATAACTTATGAACCACTTACGTGATTTATGTGCGTATTTTATCAATGTATAGCATCTCTGGGAGCAGTCAGGTTCGAGATGGGTTACAGTTTTCGATGTTGAGGCTGGCTGTGGGTTGGAGTCCACGCAAAACTTACCTACGTTACACCTTACTTACTAGGTAAGCAATGTAGCAGTGAAAGCGCAGAAAGGTTCTGGCGGCGAATAATTTTTTTTTAAATAGCCACCAAATGTCAACGAAGCTCTAAATGGGAATTATTGGATGTTTCTCATTAAATCATGCTATTTCGGCTAGAACGATCTTGATTAAATTTGGTACATGGATACATTGTTCTGGACCAGTTTGACCCTATTTTGGACAAGTCATGTAGGCTACTTTTAATCCATGAGATAATTTAGCCGACACTAACCCGAGCGGAGCCGGGTACCGCAGCTAGTATATTATATATAGAATAAGTATTTATATAAAAAAAATACTACCAGCGTAGTATTATGTCAAAGAAGTCTTACAATTATGTATGGTACACAGTTATGTACTTGTCTTCTTATGATATTAAGTCGCAAAAGAGGGTTTTATCGGAGAGAGCTTCGCTTATAAAGTATACTTTACCAAGAAGAACTGATTTAATTTTATTTTAAAATTCATTAAGGGACAAATTTCTCATTACTGCTGGTAATTTATTGTACAATCTAACACTGTTGTTAGTGAACCTCTTCGAAGTCTTTGCTCGTCTGTGTTTTGGACATTGTATAGAGTATGTGCAGAAATAGAACTGTTATACAATATTAGGAAGCTGCATTATTTACATATTTTTGTTATGTAACTGGAATGGCTAATATCGTTTTTATGTAACAAAACCATTTTAACCGATTTAAAAAAAAGGAGGAGGTTCTCAATTCGTCATTCTTTTTTTTTTATAAATATGATTTTCTCAAATCAATTAAATTTCTCAATCAAGCAAAGCTCAGACAAGCGAAGAAGACATTGATACTAAAATATTAGAAAAACTGAGTATTGCTGCTGGCATGATGGGCGTTGGGTTAATGTTTAATATCGACCAGCAAAGATAAAATTTATTTTATTTATTTGTCATAATCAGACAGGGTTAAATTTCACATGTGTTGCAAAATTACAAGTTATATTAATATTACTAGCGGCCCGCTCCGGCTTCTCACGGGTATAAAATATATAGCCTATGTCACTTACTGAAAAAATTATTAACATCGATCCATTAGTTTTGATTTATTCATTACTGCCCGTGGCCCGCACGCGTTAAATTTGGAGTAATACAATTCCCCTTTCCTTATACCATGAGTATTTCCTGCTATCTTTGGAATATCTAAATTCATACACTACATTTTTACTTATTTACTTTTTAAATTTTTACCTATTTATTTTATTTTTACAGCAATTAATATATTACAGAATGTCATTATATACAACGTTCACAGCTTTATTGTCATTAGACAATACAAACATGTTTTCTCTAGAGGTTACTCTTGAAAGAGCGACATACAGTTGGCCATGTGAAAAACAGTCAACGCTCAAATCTAAACCTGCAACGTTGAAGGTTTGACCCTGCGATTTATTAATGGTCATTGCAAAAGATGTCTTTACCGGAAACTGTAAACGTTTAAATTGGAAGGGTAAATCCGATGGTATCAGAGGGATTCGGGGAATCAATACATCTTCTCCGGTACCACATCCTGTGAGTATTGTGCACTCTATTATGAAAGTTTTCAGTGATTTTACCAGCAAACGCGTGCCATTGCAAAGTTTAGGTGGATTCAGGTTTCTTAATAACAGGACAACCTACTTTCAACACCATTTTGTGAGGAGGGAGTCCAGACGGGTTCAAAGAGTTTAGAAATTCTGTAGGAAAATGAACAGCTTCTTCCAAATCGAGAACAGTATCGACCGAGTAGTATATTTTCGTCGGCGCATCAATCTTTGAAAGAATCAAGTTATTTACATTATCTACTTGTTCGTTAGTTGGTGACAGAATCGCTCTTTCTTTAAACCAAGATATTGTCTTATAACTTATGTTATCAATGGCAGGATAGACATTGTTGACTAACTCTTGGATGTTATCTATCAAAACACAAAGGTTTTCTAGGTTAATCCTTCCCTCACTTTGTGTTAACTCTCCATTGCCAACTTTTAGCAGCATCTCTGGAAATAGCCTGTTCTCACGTGAATATGACGAAACCCTCATATTAGTTTTAAGCTCTAATTTATTGACATGTGGCCAAAGGTTGGATCTTTTTAGGGAAGCATTTATTTCGTCAGCACGTGTTCCTCGAGTCACAACTGGTAGGATTTGACGGAAATCTCCTGAGAACAGAATTGTACATCCACCCATAGGTGAATTTTTGTTGCGCAAATCGCGCATTGTCCTATCCAGTGCTTCCACAGACGTCTTGTTTGACATGGTAGCTTCGTCCCAGACAATTAATGAGCAGTCACGCATCAATTTTCCTGTATTGCTCTGTTTAGAAACACTACAGATGCTGTTATTATCATCGGTGGCGATTTTCAGCGGGAGCTTGAATGTAGAGTGTGCGGTTCGGCCTCCTTCCAAAAGCGTAGCGGCAATGCCGGATGATGCAACAGCTAACGCAATTCTTCCGGTAGATCTCACTTTATTTAAAAGCAGATTGATTAAAAATGTGTATTCGGCACTGTTAGTTAAATCTGAGTTAGTAGTATTAGCTGGCATCGGCAGCCCAAAATCCTTGATCGATTTACCCAAAAGTAATTGCACTACTTTGTTCAATTCAAATAATGCTTCGTCAAATATGTTTTGATCATATTGTACATCATCTGAGCTTAACTCTCGCTGTCGCCGAATCAGAATATCACTGGCCATATTTTTTTTTAAATTTATTCCATAGATTAACGGAATCAGTTACTTGACAAAACGCTACTATGACGACAAATAAATATCTCAATGATGTAGCTGAACTACAAACAGATGCTTCTGATAATGTGTTTTCCCAGTGAGAATCGTCTTCCAAGAGCCCCATAGCTTTGCATGCTGCTTGATAAGTATTGTAAACAACACCTTGTACAGTTCTTAGGTGTGCAAAGGATGTCGGGCCTTTTACAATATGCAGTAACATTCTCAGATAAAAGCATTCGCTGTTGTTGGGATGAATCACGTAGACTCTGCCAAGAGCATCAGTTTTTTTTACTCCGGGGAAACCGGGTTGAAAAGTTGTAGAACCCTGGTTCCATGTATAGTAACTTGGAACTCTGTCATATGTCAGTGTTTTCGCGAAATCATCTTGAGCACATAACTTGAAGAATGCTGTCAATGTTGTATCCCGCGGGTTATTAACAACTTCTTGTAGATTGCTCTCAGTGAAATATACTCTTTGTCCATTTTCTAAATGAACTGCAAGGTGCACAATTGTGGGAGCCCGGTCGTGCACTTGGAATGATAAAATCCTCCATACAGCTTCAGAGCTGCAGATGTAACGTCCAGACTGATATTTTTCCACTTCATTTGGTGATTGTATGCTGAAAGTGGCTTGATCACTGCCTTTATTAATGTACTTAGTAAAATATTGAATTGACTTTATTGAATTGCACAACTCTACGTTGATGTGGGCATCAAAAATTTTCAAAAGGAGCGGATTATAGGGAACGATCCATCGGTTATCAATATCATGGTTTCGGACGGTAGCATTTTGCCCACCTTGTTCTGGCGATCGTCGACGATATTTGGGATATCCGTCATCGCTAGTACTTGTTTGAGTTTGGAACGACTTCGGAAATTTTTTGCTGCATTTAGAATTTCGCATACATGGAGAATTCGGGTTTAAAGTCCCGCAAGGGCCGTGTACCATATGTTTCTTTACCATTTCGTACAGAATAGGATCTTCATCTTTATCCGGTAATTCAGCTGAAATAACCTTGTCAATTTGGTTTGGTCTAATTTTGTTTACTAACCACACCAGCAGGTGTACATGTGGCAAGCCACGTTTCTGCCATTCTATTGTGTACATATGACAGCGCGGCGGACCGAATATATGAGACTTGTTAATGAGGTGCAGGAGTTTATGTACTTTTAAATGGAAGACTCTGTTAACTATATCGTATCTGTCTTGTGGAGTTAAAGTGGTGTTAATATTTTCTTTGATTTCCGGCCAATTTGGGTTACATGTTGCAGTTATAAATAAATCAGGTTTCCCGTAATTTCTGACGTAAGTCATGGCGTCCTGCGATTTTTCGTGTAAATATCGAGGTCCACCTGTGAATGATGAAGGTAGTATAACCAACTGACCAATGCCGTTGCGGTGTTCATTCGCCTGTAAAGCATCCTGAAGATGAACGTAATTTTCGGCTCTCAATTTAGTTTGATTATTACGGATGTAGGCCAATCTCTCAGATTCAATTTTCGCATATTGATCTACCAAGTATTGGTTTGTTAACATTCCATATCTAAGCAAAGTGTTGAAATTGTTACGTCTTGTCATTATACGGTAGCAATAGTAGTTCATACATGACACTGTTTTACGCAGAGGTGTACCACCGATTGGGTCAACTTGAGAAATATTAATGGCATAACCATTTTCTCCACGACATAGCATCAAAGGATATTGTAAGCTGTCATATGATCTGTGTAACTCTGAAATTTTTTGCAAATTATCGTCACGACTATGCAATACTATATCTCTTTTGTCAAATTGCTGTCCAGCTATCACCACTGCTACTTCACTCGTGGAAGGCGCATTGTATCGTCCTCTGTGTTCTCCAATAGGAACTTTATTTGCATGGATTACGACATTAAAGTCAGGAGTATCTGCTGGAACACTCTCAATCGCAGTTTTGAAAGACTGTATTTAGCAATTATGAGAATGTAACATATCTTGGAGAGATCTAATCAAATCTCTATCAATTGGCTGTGCAACACTTGAACACCGGGTAGATGCTTGTGCATCATAAAATATATTTGCAGAAATTTGTGATCATCGGGTCGAAGTGGTAGCAAGCTCCCAGCTAAGTGGTACACTTGCCCTTGAATTTTAAATGTAGGCATGAACCCACGCTCAACGACTTGCTTACTCTTAAAAGAGGTCATTTGAAATGCGTTGTTATAACGGCGTATATTGCGCATGAATTGTTTGGATTTCTGATGATCAGCCGTAAGAAGAGAGTGAAGTGGTTCAGGTGGAGGGAGAATTTCTTCTAATTTGACTTTTCCTTGTAAGCAACACATGCCTTTCGATTCATCCTTGAATTTCAATGCGAAGCAATGTTCGCACACTACTGACATAGTACCTATTGATACTATACGATCGTCCTTGTAAGAAATCGAAGGATCGTAATTCATGGCAGAATTTTCTTTATTTACCCATGAAATAGTAACTCGTGCTGATGATTCTCTGGCTCTCTGTATTCGATGTCTATCCCTATCTCGGCTGCGGCGAACCTCACGCTCTACTGAAGATTCTCTCTCTCTCTCAGCTCTATATCTATCCCGAAGCTGACTGAGGGGAGCCTCACGTTCCGTTGACGATTCTTCATCTCTTGCTAAACGTACTCTTCTGGAATCCACTGCACTACGACCTATGTCCGAACGACGACGTCTTCCAGACATGACTTTATAATTTCTGTACTAAATTTACTCAGTTCTATATATATGATTACCTATGCACAATTAGCCATATTATTATTATGTGCCGCAGTAAAAAATATCTAAATACTTACTAATTAGAAACAAAAGATAATCAACAATCATAAAAAACCAAAGATACCTATTATATTCGGTTCTTTTTTTTGAACTGAAATACCTCAACTTAAACTACTCACGCTCCCCACTCCAACGGGCGATGCCGGTGTCCCAGGCAGGAATGAATCCCCTCTAAAAGTGAACCCCTGTTTACAGTAATTTGACACTAATTATGTCGTTTTATGATCATAAATCAAGTTGAATACCAAACAAGGCGGCCGACAAAGTGAATGGGAGGTACATTCGAGTGCTTCGAGTTGTATAAACAAAACCGAGACGCGTCACCGCCGCTCCATTGACAAACTGCCATAATTGTAGTAGGAAGGTACATACTCTTTTATGACATTTGTTTTTAGTAATGCCTTTTGCGACGCATTTCCAAACGAGATTTTCTCTTTAATTTAAGATTCCGAATAAAAAAACAAATTCCAAGACGTCTTGATAATAGAGTGAGTGACTCGCAGCTCACGGGCGTAGGGATTTACTTTTGATGCCAGGTTCATGAGTTCGACCGGTGATGTCTGACTCTCTTTTTGATGTTTTTTCATGTTTTTTGTATGTAAATGGACATGGATGGTTAATACTAAATTGACCGTCAGATATTAGCCCGAGGGGTTAGTCACTCGAGCAAAAAGTGTACACCAGATTCCCAGTAGTCAAGATTTCCTTGGGATTTCTAGATTCCTAAAGATTTCCAAAGACTACCAAAGATTCTTAGAGATTCCTAAAGATTTCCAAAGATTCCTGGAGATTCCTAAAGATTTCCAAAGACTACCAAAGATTCTTAGAGATTCCTAAAGATTTCCAAAGATTCCTGGAGATTCCTAAAGATTTCCAAAGACTACCAAAGATTCTTAGAGATTCCTAAAGATTTCCAAAGATTCCTGGAGATTCCTAAAGATTTCCAAAGACTACCAAAGATTCTTGGAGATTTCAAATATACTGGGATTTCGTAAGATTTCTGAGGACTACCAAAGATTCCTAGAGACTACCAAAGATTACCTGGATTTTTAAGGACTACCAACACATTTTTGGTACATTCCAATGATTTCGGGATTTCTAAAGATTCTTAGTGACCACCAACGATTCATAGAGACTTATAATTGCGCGTTGCGCGCAGCACGTGTCCGTGACGTCATCGCAGACAGGCGGGCGGCGCGGCCGGCGGCGGGGGTCGGCACGGGCGCGGCGTCCGCGCGAGGCGGCAACAGCGCGGGCACGGGCGGCGGGGGCGAGCGGCGCCCGCAGGAGACGGCAACGGCGCGGCGGGCGGGGAGCCCCCGCGCCGTGGCCGTGCGATATTCGTTTTGGACATATTTACCCAGGCGGAATCCGGTTAAATTAGATCCCATATTATCTCAGCGATCTTTAGATCAGCGCTGATTTTTTCTTTCCCTGAGGCATTATACAATACCATTTTTGAATCCACAGTACATATTTCACATACTAAATTTCAAGATGAGGTACTCCGCTCTTTCGAAATCTCTTAGAATCTCAGCCATCATTAGGTCAGGGTTGATTTTTTTTTGCCTGGGTCATTATAAAAGGCTATATTTGAAACCTTAGCAAATATTTCACGTAGAAAACTTCGCGATTAGGTAGGTACTCTTCTTTTTCGAAATCCCTTGCAGTCGTATTCACTGTGAACCTGTAAAAACTTGGTACGAGATTAGCACCGGACTAACCATACAAAAACCGGTTTACTTCGACCTTAATACGCGTAGTAAAGTTAGTCCGCCCCGACCTCGGTTCACAACATACCTACAATCATCTAATTATTTAATCAAAATACATACAATAAACACAGTAAACAAACCGGCCAAGTGCGAGTCGGACTCGCACACAAAGGGTTCCGTACCATCGTAAATGATTAACACCAAAAAATCATATTATTTGTATTTTTTTATTATCTTTAAATTTTACTTATTTGTTGTTATAGCGGCAAATTAAATACTCACTCTGTGAAAATTTCAGCTACGTACTTATTACGGTTCATGAGTAACAGCTTTGTGACAGACGGACAGACGGACGGACAGCTGAGGCTTAGTAATAGGGTTCCGTTTTCACCCTTTCGGTACGGAACCCTAAAAAGTAGTATACGCATGATAACCTTCTATTCGCTTAGTACGCGTATTAAGGTCGGACTAAACCGGTTTTTGTTTGGTTAATCCGGTGCTTATCCCGTACTAAATTTTGACAGGTTTACTCTGAATACGGCTGAATATGTTTTGGAATTGTGTCGTCGGGCACACGCGGGGTGCGCGCTGCGCACACTCGTGCGCACACGTGTGCGTGATTTCTTCGCAAACTGGCGGCCGCGCCCACGGCCGCGCTATCATTGTTAGATTAGATCCCGTATTATCTCAGCGATCATTAGGTCAGCCCTGTTTTTTTTTTGCCTGATGCATTATGCAATACCATTTTTGAAGCCATAATACATATTTGACATACTCAACTTCACGATGAGGTAATCCGATCTTTCGAAATCCCTTAGTATCTCAGCCATCATTAGGTCAAAGTTGATTATTTCTTTGCCTGGGCCGTTATAAAAGTCTATATTTAAAAACCTAGTAAATATTTCACGTACTCGAGATAAGGTACTCTTATTTTAAAAACCTTTACAGTCTTATTCAGAACTAACCTGTCAAAACTTACGTACTGTACTAGAATTGCACCGGACTAAGCATACAACCGGTTTAGTCCGACCCCGACAAGATTATCTGAGATTACAAAGACTTTGATCGGATTGCCAATGATTCGCTTAGGATTCCTACACTCCCTGGGAGTACTCGAGACTACCCAAGATTTTCCTATTCCTCGGACTCCCGCCCAGGATTACTCGAGATTTCCATTAATTTGAAAGGATTCCCAATGATTTCCTTGGTATTCTCAGATTCCTTAGGATTACTCGGGATTACATAAGATTTCCAGATTCCTCGGACTCCCATCGGATTCCTCGGACTCCGCCTAAGATTACCCGAGATTTCCATGAATTTGATAGGATTCCCAATGATTTCCTTGGGATTTCCAGATTCTTTAGGATTACTCGGGATTACATAAGATTTCCGAGATTCTCCGGACTCCCACCAGATTCCTCGGACTCCCACCTAAGATTCTTGAGATTCCCAAACGATTGTACACCAGATTCCTTGAGTGAGTGACCCCTCGTATTAGCCTAACACACCACATGGGAACTATGTGCCATGCCAGGACCTACCTTATATTGCTCGTCTACATTGAATTGAATGGAAAACATGGCCAATTTTCATTGCCGCTTCGACCATCGTTCATTCAATGCGATGGTACCACCGTTAACCTTACCACCTAGTAAGTAAGGGACCTACAGCTTTACGTGTCATCCGAACCACGGCCAGCCTTAACGTTTTAAAATGGTCACCCATCCAAAATTTACCCGCTCACAGGTGACCAAGCTTTTCGAATCGCAAGGCGTCGCGCCACTGGGCTGCCGAGGCTGACAAACAATATCAAATGTGTTCGATAAGTCCATTTCTTCACGAATTCGAATGTTTGCATGGTTCGGAATCAATTTAAAAGTTTAGGTCCCTTTACCCTACTAGGTGGTAGGTGTGTAAGCCCACCTGGGTTGGTACTATCGCATTAGATGAAAATATGGAAGAAGCGATAATGAACGACTGCCTGTGTTTTCCATCCATATCAATGTAGATGGGCAATATAAGGAAGGTCCTGATATGGCACCTAGATGCGGTTTGTTGGTCTGATTTCAAGATGACTTTACGTATTAGCCATAACCGTGCCAGCTTAAAATGGAAAAAAAAAACGGTCAAGTGCGAGTCGGACTCGCACACAAAGGGTTCCGTACCATGGTACAAAATTTAACACCAAAAAATCGCGTGTTTTGTATTTGCTTTAATTTTTATTATTATTTAATTTTACCTATTTGTTTTAATAGCGGCAAAATAAATACACACTCTGTGATTATTTCAGCTGCCTACCTATTACGGTTCATGAGACGGGCCCTGTAACGGACGGACGGACGGACGGATAGCGGAGGCTTAGTAATAAGGTTCCGTTAACACGTTTTGGGTAAATACTAAAGGAAAAATACTAAGGTATAAGAAATCTTTGTATACATCATGAATAGTTAGAAAGTGCCTCGCATATTCTTATATAAGACATGTTACGCATAAATAATCAAACAATTTTGTTGCGGTCACAATTAGGGTTCCGGAGTTAAATTGTGACAATGCAATTAGGTTTTTGCAAGCAATTCCATATCATCATATTTGTACGGTATCACTAGATATTAGAAAACAAAATCCCCCTCCGCAACATAAGCGGCTC
This sequence comes from Incurvaria masculella, assembly GCA_946894095.1. Taxonomy (NCBI): domain Eukaryota; kingdom Metazoa; phylum Arthropoda; class Insecta; order Lepidoptera; family Incurvariidae; genus Incurvaria; species Incurvaria masculella. The sequence continues at coordinate 23,949,891 of OX335647.2, forward strand.
GTAGCCTAGTGGCGCGGGGACTGGCCTAGCGTACCAGAGGCCTGGGTTCAATACCGACATGCACCACTGTCTTTCTTTTTCCGAGTTCGATAAGTGGATTTCGTCACGAATGCGAGCTGCTCCATGGTTCGGAATCCATGTAAAACTGTAGGACTCCTTCCCCTACTAGGTGGTAGGGTTTAAACCCGCCCGGGTTGGTACCATCGCATTGGATGAAAAGATGGTCGAAGCGGCAATGAAAAATGTATTTACATTTATTTATTTATGTATCCAATATAACACACATGCATTACGTACAAAACAATGTATCTTAAATATTTGGATTAAACCATTCCTGTAGACCATAAGGCCCGTGGTGGAAGTTACAACAATAGGACAATATACTTTGAGTGTACATACAATAAAAAAACCTAACGAACATTCAAATTCGACATTCAAATTGTTCTTGTTTTACATCCAGTTCAATGTAGTCGTGCTTATAAAGGGAAGGTCCAGGCATGGCACCTAATTCCTTCAGGAATGTGGTGTATTGGGCTAATATCATAACCGTAGTTGTGTGGTATGAGCCATCCATGTCAGGTCGCATAAAAAAAACTGTTTGTCTATCTGTCTGAACGCGATAAATTAAAAACTACTGAACGGATTTTCATACGGTTTTCACGGGATCAAGGTTTATGTGTATAGTTCATTAGTGTTTTGTGTAAATTGGTTGAAATATGACGATAATTGTTAAAGATATCGGAAAAAATCAAGCTGATTGGGGAACTTTAATCGAAAACGCTGCCTAATCCTTTGGAGATATAACAAAATAATATGTGGTGGAATTGCTCCTCCTATACAGGATGTCGTAACGGCCAGTACATTAATTTCGCCAGCGTAGTCCTCATGTTTTTCCGAGACAAAAAAGGTTACATTTTTTTCTAAAGTGTCTAGTTACCGAGATATACATTTTTGAAATGTATGTTTTAGTTTAGTGTAATTTGACGCACGTTGTAACCATGCATAAGGAAGGTCTTGGCATGGAACCTAGATCCCACGTGGCGTATCAAGTTAATGTCATGACAGTAGGTGTGATATTAGCCATTTGTACAGTCAACCAAAGGTTAAAGGATACACTTCCGGTTAAACGTAAAAATAAATGGTGTTTAAATACAACCTTTGATTAAATTTTTTTAGGATTTTGTTTACTCAGTAGCTAGTAGACATCCTCAACTATGTTTGAATCTATACTCAACCCTATAATAGTTTCCAAAAGTCAAAGTATTTCGACTGTTCATCTTTTCATTCAACCGGATGTGTATCCTAAACTCTTTGTTCGACTGTAAATACAACGTTCCCACGTTCTTACGGAACATTAGATTCTTTTTACACTAAATTATTGAATTACTTTGCATGGAAAGTCTAACTTTTTATTAAGAGGATATTCAGCAAAAAGTTATTAAACTTTTTTGTTTGTTTCAATCCCAATAATAATTTCCCAAATTTAATGTACTGGGCGTTACGACGACGGTCTACAGATAAGTCTGCGATGAAATATGTCTATCTTTTAAGGATAGCTTACTATAAAAAAAATATGTTTTAAAAAATGGTCAAATAAGTTGTGGTAATTGGAAAGCTATTTTGAGGGATACTATTACAATCCTTACCAAATTAAATACGTTCGTTGCGTTAAGCATTTTATGCACATCATTATTGCCCTTTAAAGTATGCAATTATAATTAATATTTTCGGTGTTTTTGCAATATTAAAACTATGGCGCGCACCAACGTGACTGGCGTTGTGTATAAATGCGCTAATCTCAGGAACTACCAGGGAGATATGCCATCTAGCGCGCCTGCTATGAGACCCGCTGTCTCCAATTTTCAAAAACTACCAACTCTAAGTACATGTCACATGGAAACAAAGTCACATACGTAATATAGGGTTTGTGTGGGTGGGAACTGACTCAACAAACACATTTTTAGAGCATATTTGGAAACGGTGGCGATGTTTCGGCTGCATGATTTATGACGCGCCGCTTGATAGCGGCCACCAATGACCGGCAGTGCTTCATACCTGACGAAAAGAAGCCCGGGCAAAAGGGGCAACCCTATAGGCCCGCACCTGTACCAACTCATGAGATGCAGAAGACCCCACTATTATTGATTCCTATACAATTATATGGTCACTATGACCATTCGACGGATACAATTAGAGAGTAATTTTATCCCCTACCCTATCAATTCCCCATACTACAGGCGATATTTTTATACACGCTCTTAACGTTTTATTAGGTTTTTGAAACTTAGGATTCTTAAATATGTTGTCAAAATGTACGTCTTTATGTTTTAATTTTTTGATAAACCTATGAGATTGGAAAATATTGGCTAAACATATTTGAAAGTGTGTTTTTAAAAAAAAAACTTCAAAATACAGATATACATATATACAAAACGATAAAAACATAAGGACATAAGGAAGAAAATCTGACAACTTTTAGGGGTAGGGAGGTCTGGAAGACGATTTCGCTATTTTAATGGCAGTCACCGTGCAAAATTGTGCCTTGGCCAATTGACATAGAATGCATTTCGTAAAAATTTCAAATCTTCGATTTCCGCTTTCTTCACGAGAGCCTTAAGGGATACATATTATTGCAGACGAATAAATCTTGAAGGTGGTGAAATAAGAGATGAAAAATTGTATGGGCAACCAAAAATACCTCAAGTTAAGGATTTTAAATATTTAAGCGTTTGGCAAGACTAGAGAGCCTGTTAAATTGTACCAGGCTTGATTGATTTTTTCCCCAACATTAGGGCTACTTAGAATTTAATTACCAGATTTAATGCTTAATTACCAAAGGGGTAAGCAGATTGGGTTAAATGTTCATAATAAAATAGAATGAAGCTGCTCTTGAATGTACTACCATGAAAATTGGTGGAGTACATCTCTCTAAATTACAAGAGGGGTGACATCAACATCTATTTTATATGGCCAATCTAGATAACGCAACCACTTGGCCCAGGCAGACCGACATATATAGCATCAGAGGGTTGGTCTCTAACACGTGAACCCATATTCAGCCATTTACCTTATCGTGACCAAAAATGTCGTGACCTCCCGGAATATATCGACTTAAAACATTTTGCTACAATTTTATAGATAGATGCATTGTCGTGAAACAGCGTTTTAGACCAGGACTTTGGACAATTTTTTATTCAGGAAATAATTCAAACCGACTTCAGTCCAAAGCGACATGCGGAGGCGGGTACCTCAGCTAGTTTGCACAGGGTAATCTTTAAAACTACTGAACTGATTTTAAAAATTCTTTCAAAATTTGAAAGCTACATTATTTCTGTCTAACATAAGTTATATCTTATTTTAATATTTAAAAGTTTTTATTTATAAATCACTATATTTGTAAACGAAGTCGGTCAGGTGCTTCTTTACGTCTGTTCGATGGACCCCTTAAGGTGCCCGACGACGTCCATGGGCTTTCGAACTTTAAGGGTGGCTGCGAAACCTAGCGGGTCGGTCAGGCTTAAATTCAATTCAAATCTTGGTTAAATAAGCCTAAAATCGATATGGGTGCAGTTGTTGAGAATTTTAAGGAAATTGATTTAAAAAAGGGGAAACTCCTTTAAAATCTGAAATGGCTAAATGTTATTTATAAAACCTTATGGGGATGAATGGGAGATTAAAAGCATTTATGATGGAACAATATAAATTTTCGAAATCAACCAACGGTTTCTAGCGCAGGCAAAAGCTAGTGGTAAAATGGCTAAATGTTATTTATAAAACCTTATGGGGATGAATGGGAGATTAAAAGCATTTATGATGGAACAATATAAATTTTCGAAATCAACCAACGGTTTCTAGCGCAGGCAAAAGCTAGTGGTATACAGGGTCCGGCACTCGAACTGTTACTAACTTCACACTGCTTCTATTTTCAAAACAATAATGACAGCGCCCCGAATTCGTCAGTTTGTTTTATTGTTTTTAAGTGGGCGAAAAGCCCGGGAACAGATTTTAATTTGATAATGAATTTTCGCAATGGATATTAAACGAACAATGTGATCATTTTGCCATGGGCCGGAAAATCACAACCATCGTTCGGGAGCTCCGATATTTAACGTCGGAACAAAATGTTAGTGAAACGAAAGTTATAAGCAATCCGGGACCAATACTAAACGGAATTGAGGCGGTCATCCGAAAACAGCAACATCACGTGACATGGTTCGAAAGGTGAAGGCTCGAATTCAAAGAAATCCTCGCCAGCCGATATCGCTGCAAAATTGACATAAAGTCTGAAAGTATCCGACTCAAGTATTAGGCGCATACTTAAAAAAACCGAAACTGAAACCCTACAAGATACAAAAAGTACATCATCTTACTTCAGTGTAAAAGGCAGTCCGACTACAAAGAGCTCGAGCACTGAAAGTCTTGCACGAATGTGGCAATCTGGAAAACATTGTTTTTTCCGATTAATTTTTTTTTAATGCCCAACGGTATGTAAACAAACTAAATGATCGTGTTTGGCTGCAGGGCAAGCCCAACGAGAATTTATACGATAGAGTTGCGTGCCAGAATATAACAGAAATAAGCGCCTGCTTCTGTTATGGTCTGGGCTGCAGTGACCGCAAATGCTTTTGCTCTCCACTCGTGTTTATCGAGAAGGGCGTCAATGTCCAACAAGTGTACCAGCAAAAGGTGTTAAATGATGCGCTCATACCATAGGCATGTAAGCAATTCGGTATGAACAGCTGGACGTTCCAACAAGACTCAGCACCGTCCCACAAAGCTCGCCTGACACATTTTTAATTACAGTACCACGTTCCTCGGTTAATTTTTTCAGAACAGTGGCCTACTCTCCAGATTTTATTCCAATGGAATTCACGGTATGATCCATTTTGGAGGTAGCCGTATCAATCAAAAGATATGAAAGTGTGGATACGCTGAATGCACCGCTCCGTCGGAAATAACGCAAACTTAGTGCAGCCTGCAAAGCCTTTACGGGACGACTTGGTGCTATCATCCGTGCCAAAGGAGGCTATACGAACTATAACAATGATTGTCTTAAAATTCAATTTTTTTTTGCATTTTGATACAATTTTTAATAAACCGTACTTTAATTAACCAAATAACATAATTTTCAATTGGTAACACTTCGAGTGATGGACCCTGTATATAGGAAACGGTGCGGCTCGCAGCGCATGGCGTGGCGAGATGGCGTTCATTACTAGCTTTACTTTTTCTACAATCAGGTGCACTAGGACTCTCGCAATAAAAGGCTTGATCGGGTAGCCCGCCCCCAACTGCAGTCCTAGAATCCAGTGACGCATGTGCTCGCTGTAGAAGCGTCAAAAAATTGTCGAATTGTCTGTTGCACCTTTTAGCGGGAGCAAGCATGGCCCCTACCCTACATCCTACAACCACTCATGAATTTTCCAACAGGACATGGTTACACAATTACCGCATTCCCTGACCCATTCATTATTAGAAATATATTATATAGAAATATTTTAGCTACTAATTAAACGCAACGCAAGATTTCCTTCAGTTTCAGGTTCAGTACGTTTATCTCATCCATCAGTCTCTATTTATTTGTCACTAGCTTAAGTACCCGCTCTGCTTGCTCAATGTCGTTCTGAGCCGGTAGTCTCAGTTCTCACCTAAATTGGCGTTTACGTAACTTCGAAGTTCCGTAAAAACGTCAAACTCCATACAAGTTTTTCCTAGATATTCGGTGGTTTTACTTCTTCAAGCTGTCAAAGTCAAACTCGGACTTCCGATTTGTATGAAAACACGGAGTGGACGTAAACCGCAACGTCGAAGTATTTACGGCAACGTTGAGTAAGCTGTCAAATCAAACTCGGACTCGCAAATGTTAGTTCGCTTAACGCCCACTGCACGCGCTCTTCAATTTCTCCATACATTTGAAAACGCCAGTATATCGGTTTGCCGTAAACGCCAATTTAGGTGAGAACTCTGACTGCCCACTCTGGACTCATTTCGGGCTGAACCCAACATTTTTCCGGGATAAAAGTACCATTTGTGTTAACCAGGTGATAACCTATCCATTTGCCAGCTGTTTTCGTGCTTAGAATAATTCATTTGGTGTGCATATACCTGAAGTTATAAAACAATCAATTTGAGGTTGATAAGTTAATAACTGTCTGAGAAATTAAAGAATAACAGTGGCTTTTAGCCATCGACCTAATTTTAGATCACAACAGTTACATATGTTTAGGACTAAGGTTTTGACTATAGTATGCTCAACATTAAGTATGCCTACTTGCGGCTTAAACTTGGCTTAAACTTGCAGTTACGGAAAAAACCGGATAAGATTGCTTTGTTTTATAATTCATTTATAAATGGTATGCTATTATTATTTTTCTACTTCCCTTCGTGATAAAAAGTTAGTTTTTAAAAACCAAAAATTAATTTGGGCATTGACTGCGAATATTTGAGTTTATTTTAATAACTTGGTGATATCGTATACTAATAAAAGGTTTAAGTAAAATTTTTATTTTAATACGTTCGAGATGAAATTCCAAAATTGTTCAAAGTGTGGATTCTCATCTAAGTGTATCTCATTAAATTTATTCACATTCTGTATTTATTTTGATTTTATTTATTGATTATTGATTGTCTTTTATTATTATTGATTGTCTATTATTATTATTGATTATTTGTTTTTTTTATTGTCTTTAAGTGTTTGTCTAGTCGGTTTTTAAATCCATTTACAGTTTCAGCACTAATGACCTCCTCCGGCAGATTGTTCCAAAAGTCTACAACTCTGTTCACCAAGAAGTGTTTCCTGAGGTTAGAATTTGATGCAGAGTGGTTTAGTTTTTTTAATTTCTTTGAGATTTGGTAAATTATAATAATCATTGAGGATTTTGTATGCTTCTATTACTGAGATAAATAGTCGTAACAGAAACTATGACTAACGAAAAGTAGTACTTTGTCACGTCATTTCGACACACTTTGTATGGACGAAATGTCAAAGTAATGCAAAGTGACGTCACAAATTACTACTTTTCGTTAGTCTTAGTTTCTGTTACGACTATTTATCTCAGCCTATGAGGTCCCTTCGCTGGCGGCGTTCCTCTAGGGTGCTGAGTCCGATAACTTTAAGATGATGTTCATAACTTTGCTTCTTAAGTGTGTTAATCATTTTTGTGGCCCGTCTTTGAACGCCCTCCACAAGGTCTATTATCTTTCTAAAATAAGGGTTCCAAATCAGAAAAGAATGTTCCAATAAGGGGCGAACATAGGCCTTATATAATTTTAGGAATAGTTCTGTATTTATGTACGAGAAGGCCTTTCTGGTCATGTATAGTAGGGAATTGGCTTTCTTGACGACTTCTGTGATATGTGTCTCCCATTTAAGATCTTCTGAAATTGTCACACCAAGATCATGTTGCGTTGTCACTGTCTCTATAATGTTTCCATCAAAGTAGTGAGAGTGATGTGGATTTTTGGGTCCTAGGTGTACAGTGCACAGCGCATTTACTGGCATTGAGCGATAATAGCCACTCCATAAATTGCTTACGTTAAAATTATTCATCAGAAACTTAGTATGTCCAACTAGTTAGTTTAATGTGGTTTGGACATGTATACAGAATAAATACCTAATGAAAGAATGCCAAAAATATTCAGCGGTGGCAAGTGGGTGGAAGTGGTAGGTGTGCCTGGACGATGAAAAATAAACCACTATGATAAGTGAGTGGCTTCATTAAGCCATAATAGTACCCCGTAATCGAAGAGCATGCCCGTAGAAGCGACAGAAGTATTATGTTATTGAGCCCTCTATCTTCGCCACTATGTGTGATGTTCAGAGCTGGTAGTCTGAGTTCTCACCTAAATTGGCATTACGGCAAACCGATCGACTGGCGTTTTCAAATGAATGGAGAAATTGAAGAGCGCGCGCAGCGGGCGTTAAGCGAACTAACATTTGCGAGTCCGAGCTTGATTTGACAGCTTACTCAACGTTGCCGTAAATACGTCGACGTTGCCGTTTGCGTCCACTCCGCGTTTTCATACAAATCGGAAGTCCACGTTTTTTTTTTTGACAGCTTGAAGAAGTAAAACCACAGAATATCTAGTTAAAACTTGTATGGAGTTTGGAGAAAACACCAGTCGATCGGTTTGCCGTAAACGCCAATTTAGGTGAGAACTCAGACTACTAGCTCTGCATAAAATATAATGAGCATCAATCTACAACTACACTTTTTCACGTTGTGTCAGCACTTAACTAAATTCGAAAGAACGACTTGTTTAAGCCATTCTTATTCATTTTTCCTTTCTGAGGATAAAATGCTGAGACATGCACACGAATAAACGTAAGAACAGAATCACACAGAACACAAAATAATTGTTAAGTTTTCCTTTTACTTCATTCAAGTTAGATGTTTATGTAGGTACTAAGTTATATTAATAACTAGCTGAGGTACCCGGCTCCGCTCGCATCAATGTCGTTTTGGACTGATATCGGGCTGAATTATATACTGTTTAAATAGTAACCCCGCGGGCTGGTCCAAAAGGCTAGTTAACACTACTGTCTACGAAATTTGAACAAAATTGGTTGAGCCGATGTGGCATGATTGATTAAGATAACATCAAATTATTGCCATTCATAAATTCAGTGGAAGGAATGTACATTAATTAATTGTAAAACATTGGGGCCAATTTCTTCCAAGTTTTTTTAAAAGCATTTGCCGCCCGGACGATCTTGCACTGGCACTACTACATTACCATGGATGTAAAACACGGACATGTTTTATGACCGCTTCGATCATCATTACCAACTCAGTCGGGATTAAATCTACCTAGTACCTACGTTAGAAAGGGGACCTACATTTATACTCTAGGATCCGTGCGACAGCCATCCTCAACATCGAAAACGGTCACCCATCCAAAACCCAACCGCGCCCATAGATCCCAGACGTAGATACAAACCGCATATTAATCGAGTGAATAATTCGCAAGTTATGAACTTTTATCCCGACCGGTCTCCTCTCTCATAATTTACAGCGACGTATTCTGCCAATTTCCATGGAACATGGAGGAGCAGTCCGTCAGTTTTATTAGAAATATTTAACACTCACAGTTCATTCTCCTGGTATGTTAGCGTGATGTTTTGCAGCCTATAAGTAATGCGCAGATTTAGGCGAGACTTCGATACAAAACGCATCTAAATCGGGTTATTGGTTCTTAAGTTATAACCAATTCATACGACTGGTCACCTCTCTGGTAATTTAGCGTGATGTAAAGTAGCCCTAAAATTGCGGAAAAAAATCGAGCCATACGCAGGTATAATTATGTAGCGACAATATTAGATGAGCCATATAAATTGTCATCCCCTATATCTCCGCCTCCATAGCGACATTTAAATAGCATCGTTGTAATTCGATTTTTTCAACATGGTGTGAAGAACCACCTGATCAGCTAGAGAGTACACGTCAGAGCTGCATAACGCTGTCCTTTCGTCCTCTTTCTACAATCGTTCAACGCGAAACAGGTAGGGTAATCAAATTTACTGGCCACATTCCGAAAATAAGAACCAACCGATCCGGTTGATCCTTTATCTATAGGGTCAGTAAACTATGGAATCGACTTCCTGATATATTTTCTCTAAAGTAGAACCCGGGGTCCTCCAAACATGGTGACAAGAAGCACCTGGTCGGCCGGCATGGTTTTCGCAGCCCCCGTGAAAGTTCGAAAGCTCATGGGCGTCGCCGGGCACCTCTTCCAGGACCTGGCTTACGCCATATGTCGCGCTTAACATAACGGAGTAATATGAGTTAGTTCAAATCAGGCACTAAGTAGTATGTGAGAGTTTGTACGTTTTGCTTTTGTCTACTACCCATAGTTGGATTTCGAAAGTTCGTTTTTAGTTTCGTAAATATATATGCGCTGTGCTTACCATACATCTAAGCCACTCTGAAATGTTCACATTTCTTGGTTTAATGGTTCTTGAGATTTCGTGTGTTATTTGAAAATTCGTTTATTTCGGCCTCTCGAGTTAGAGGCCGAAATAAACTAAGGCTCGGTTAAAGAGTTAGAGGTAACTAGTTAGCTAAATTGCAAAAAAAAATATTTCTTAGCGAGCATTCTGATGTTAAGGTGGCCCAACCCGGCGGGATTTGAACCCGGCGGGTTGGGCCACTCATTCGCGGGCACGGTACAAAACCGTGTTGTTGCGCTCTGTGACCTTCTCTGTTTCAAAGAATAAGACAGGCTCCGTGATGAGGAAGATGCAACATGTCCACAAAAAAGACAATGTGCATATTGTATGATTTGGTAAGATTTACGAAAATTTTAATTTCAAAACGACTTATAGTTAAAAGTAAACCTGGCATGGCACCAAATTCCTTCGGGAATGTGGTGTATTAGGCTAATATCATAACGGTAGTTGTGTGGTATAAGCCATCCATGTCAGGTCGCTTAGAAAAAAAAAAATGTAAATTCGTTCATTTTAGTCTCTTTGACCCCTTAAGAGCTAAAATACCTTTTTCAGCAAGCCACTCTAAATCTCTTACGTTCCTAGGTGAAATGTTTTTTGAAATTAGGTGTTAAGTGCCTAAAGAAGATTTGTACATTTTGGCCTCTTTTACCCCTACATATATTAATTATAAATAATACTCGGCGAATAAGTGTTGTAATCTTAACGGGAATCCACACTGTAAATTTCACGTTTAAATATCAATGGGTTCCGAAGACTTCTATATGAGTGTGTAGGTGGTTGTCACTTGTGTATTTCGTCCTTGTTTACCCTTACCTTTACCTTAACAAAGGAATTTCGAAAAATACGTTCTTAGCGAGCATCCATCATCAACCGTCACCCTTCCAGATCCCAACCGCGCGCCCAATGTTAAACCACTTGAACTAACGGTCCACTTGAAGACATACATTCCAAAGAAATATAACTTAGACAACATCATATATTATCATATGATCGACCAATTTACAATGAACGGATATAGAACAGAATTGTCTGCTGTTAAAGTACGAACAAGAGAACTTCCACTTTTTTTTTATGCAACCTGACATGGATGGCTAATACCACACAACTACCGTTATGATATTAGCCCAATACGCCACATCCCCGAACGAATTAGGTGCCATGCCAGGACCTTCCCTTTATGAGCACAGTTACATTGAACTGGTTGGAAAACACGGACATCTTTTCATTGCCGCATTAACCATAGTTTCATCCAATGCGGTGGTACTTAGCCCAGCCCGGGCGGACTTAATTCCACCACGTAGGGGAAGGGGACCTACAATTTTACATGGGTTCCAAACCATGGAACAGCTCACATTCGTAACTAAATGCACTTATCCAACTTAGAAAGAGAAAGAGAGTGGTGCATGTCCGGGCGAGGATTTGAACCCTGACCTCTCGCATGAAAGCCAAGTCCTCTAACCCCTAGACCACGAGCTCTACAATTGCCAATGTATTTATTTATTTATACATGTTCATTGCACTATACATTCGGGCAAAAGGTACAACTTAATGCCAGCGGCATTCCCTCGTATGGGTTCATTCAATGCGATGGTAGCAGCCTGTGTGGGAATAACCTTACCGCCTAGGAAAGAAGGAAGGGGACGAATCACTTTGTCCGCTATTACGACATGCATGGAAATAAATCGTGGCATGTCACGGCATGTCAAAATTTTATAAGAAAATATTTTTATTGATATTAAGACACATTTCTGACAAATATGTGCTATTCAAGAAATTATTTGAGGGCAAAAATAATATGTCGGATATAAATGTTAAGAGATTTCACCCGAGAATAGTCCGAAAATTTCGCTTTTTATGCGGTGTGCATGAACTTGAAGTTATACATACGTCCTGGGGTCACCTTTAAACCCAGGCTACAAACAGATGTTTTTTCATGGAACCATTCTTTATGTTAAGCTCGGCATATGGCGTAGGCCAGGACGTCTTAAGGTCGGCCCGTAAGCATCAGAAAATTTCGCCTCCCATACAAACGTAGTTTACTAATAATTTGAAAACAACTGTTCCAACTTACTTGATATTTGGTATCTAATATTAGGCTACAAATATCTGTGTCTGCATGCCTTTGTTTTTTCGGTAAATGTATTCTGGGTCAAACCACAGAGAAAACAAAATTCGTATGAAAATTTTCTTTATGCTTTAATTTAATTCGGTTTGGATTTTTCAAAAAAACAAAAGCATGCAGACACAGATATTTATTACTTGATATTAGATTTTAAATATCAATTTAATTGGAATAGCGGTTTCCAAATGATTAGTAAACTACGTTTGTATGGGGAGCATAGCTTACGGGCCGTTCTTAAGGTGCCCGACGACGCCCTTGCGCTTTCGAACTTTAAAGGGGGCTGCGAAAACCATGCCGGCGGACGAGGTGCTTTCATGTTTGAAGGACCCCAGGTTTTACTTTGGGAGAAATACCTCGGCAGGGAGTATTACTACATTCTATAGTTTACCGACCCCATAGATAAATGACCTATAGGATCGGTTGGTTTTGATTTTTGGAATGTCGCCAGTGAATAGGTGCATTTTCTGCCTGTTCCGCGTTGTGCGATGGTAGAAAGAAGACGGAGGGGACCGACCCTGACATGGATGGCTGATACCACACAACTACCGTTATGATATTAGCCTAATACATCACTTTTCCGAAGGAATAAAGTACCATGCCAGGACCTTTCCTTTGTGAACACGACTACATTTATCTGGATTAACCATCGTTTTATCCAATTCGGTGGCACCAACGCAGGCGGGCTTGACCCTAACAATAAGTAGGGGTAGGGGACCTATAGTTTTACATGAGTTCCGAGCCATGGAACAGCTCGCATTCGTAACTAACTTATCCAAAACATAAAGAGAAAGAAAGTGGTACATGGCCGGGGCGAGGATTTGAACCCAGACCTCTCGCATGAAAGGCAAGTCCTCTAGTCACTAGACCACTCTGTAATTTCGGAACGCAACGTTAACACTTGCTTAGGACTACTCTACTTAGAACTTACAAAAACATAAAATTAGCCATTTCGAATTGTGATTTATGTATTTAACTACAAAAAACTGTAAAATATTCGAGACGATTGAGTTGTTTTTTTTTTATTAGGTTTGTCAAAAGTGACTCATTTCTTACATGGTAATAACAAAACGTAGATATAAAAAAAGTGAAACTATCAGCAATAATGGACAAACACAACATGGTTATTAACATTTCCTTAAGTCTAACGGTAGGGCATTAACTTAATTCTAATAAGAAGAATAAAAATAAATAAATCATGGCATATAAACACGCTACAAAACAAAATATATCAACTAAAATAACACGTGTTTAAAAGTGAGTGAACATTATTACAAAGAACAAAGGAGGGGAAATAATTACATACAGGTTTTGAATTTATTTTTAAGTGATTCTAGTGATGGGGCCGATATATCAATATCGTGATGATGAACTAATGCATTATAATTTGAAGAGATCCTCGATTAGTCTTATGTTTTTTTAGTTTTAGAGGGATTTAGGACTTGAATTTGGTCTTGGTACGTTAAAATTTATCTGGCTCAAAAGGAAAGGTCTTAATACTTGATTATTAATAATTGTAAAAACAATAATAATATCCGAATGCAATCTTCTCTTTTCAAGAGAATTGACTCCATAAAAAATCAGTCCGTCAGTGTAGTTAGGAAGAAACTTCCCTTTATTGTCAAAAAAAGATAAAAAGTTTTAAAACATCTTTTGACTACGCTCGATGCGTTGTACGAGTATATGTAATTTGTAGCTGGGATTCCACACTGGACTAGCATATTCTAGTATGCTTCTTACAAGACTGTTAAATAATGCAACTTTGGCCGCAGGATTTTTAAAAACTTTGCTATTACGTTTGAAACCTAGCATTTTAAAAGAACGAGAAATTATGTTGTCTATATGAGCATTAAATGAAAGTTTTTTATCTAATACCAAACCTAGGTCACGAATAATATCCACTTGCTTAAGCGTATTGCCGTTAACATAATATTCGGTTAAAACTGGTTTTCGTTTACGCGTAAATGTAATTTGAACACACTTTAGAAAATTTAGGGATATTTTGTTTTTAAATCACCGCAAAGAGACTCGATTAATATCGTTTTGTAAAAGAATTGAGTCGTGACTATTTTTAATAATTTTATAAAACTTGCAATCGTCCGCAAAGAGCAACATCTTGTTAGATACTTCATTTATGCTTTACTAATGTACATACTTAATGTAAGGTAATGGGATACTTACTTCAATTTTTTTCCTACTTTCCCACTTTGGTCATAAAACCTGCCAGAAATTAAGCTTCATTAGTAAACTTTTTTTTTCATTTCATTTGTTTAAACTTTTTTGGTAATTGAACTACACTAAGTTACGCCAAACACTGATAGATCCGCGGATACTATCGACCAGTAAAAAAGGTTGTCAGCGATTAGCTTTTATTTATAGGACTCAAGATGATTCAAATATCAAATCGCCACCTCCTAGTCTATTATCTTGGGGAACGGAACTCTAAAAGTATTTAACAGTATCACTTCATTCACTATTTACCTACGTCCGCTGCCTACGTCCTCCTAGCCACTTGAGAGCGTTTGGCGCGAGCGTGGTTTGTTTATAGTCGTTAGGGTCATTACTTTTATGGCAGTGTTTATTAAACAATACCGGGGATCAATGGCGACCATTGTAAGGGATTCAAAATTACCGGGGATTCATTCCTGCCTGTTACACCGGTAGCGTTACTTAACACCAGGGGAGCGGGGCCGGGGGCGGCGGCGGGAGCGGCGGCGGGGGAGGGCCGGTGTAACAGGCAGGAATGAATCCCCGGTAATTTTGAATCCCTTACAATGGTCGCCATTGATCCCCGGTATTGTTTAATAAACACTGCCATAAAAGTAATGACCCTAACGACTATAAACAAACCACGCTCGCGCCAAACGCTCTCAAGTGGCTAGGAGGACGTAGGCAGCGGACGTAGGTAAATAGTGAATGAAGTGATACTGTTAAATACTTTTAGAGTTCCGTTCCCCAAGTTAATAGACTAGGAGGTGGCGATTTGATATTTGAATCATCTTGAGTCCTATAAATAAAAGCTAATCGCTGACAACCTTTTTTACTGGTCGATAGTATCCGCGGATCTATCAGTGTTTGGCGTAACTTAGTGTAGTTCAATTACCAAAAAAGTTTAAACAAATGAAATGAAAAAAAAAAGTTTACTAATGAAGCTTCATTTCTGGCAGGTTTTATGACCAAAGTGGGAAAGTAGGAAAAAAATTGAAGTAAGTATACCATTACCTTACATTAAGTATGTACATTAGTAAAGCATAAATGAAGTATCTAACAAGATGTTGCTCTTTGCGGACGATTGCAAGTTTTATAAAATTATTAAAAATAGTCACGACTCAATTCTTTTACAAAAAGATATTAATCGAGTCTCTTTGCGGTGATTTAAAAACAAAATGTCCCTAAATTTTCTAAAGTGTGTTCAAATTACATTTACGCGTAAACGAAAACCAGTTTTAACCGAATATTATGTTAACGGCAATACGCTTAAGCAAGTGGATATTATTCGTGACCTAGGTTTGGTATTAGATAAAAAACTTTCATTTAATGCTCATATAGACAACATAATTTCTCGTTCTTTTAAAATGCTAGGTTTCAAACGTAATAGCAAAGTTTTTAAAAATCCTGCGGCAAAAGTTGCATTATTTAACAGTCTTGTAAGAAGCATACTAGAATATGCTAGTCCAGTGTGGAATCCCAGCTACAAATTACATATACTCGTACAACGCATCGAGCGTAGTCAAAAGATGTTTTAAAACTTTTTATCTTTTTTTGACAATAAAGGGAAGTTTCTTCCTAACTACACTGACGGACTGATTTTTTATGGAGTCAATTCTCTTGAAAAGAGAAGATTGCATTCGGATATTATTATTATTTTTACAATTATTAATAATCAAGTATTAAGACCTTTCCTTTTGAGCCAGATAAATTTTAACGTACCAAGACCAAATTCAAGTCCTAAATCCCTCTAAAACTAAAAAAAATAAGACTAATTAAGGTATATATTCACCACTTTCGAGGATCTCTTCAAATTATAATGCATTCGTTCATCATCACGATATTGATATATCGGCCCCATCACTAGAATCACTTAAAAATAAATTCAAAACCTGTATGTAATTATTTCCCCTCCTTTGTTCTTTGTAATAATGTTCACTCACTTTTAAACACGTGTTATTTTAGTTGATATATTTTGTTTTGTAGCGTGTTTATATGCCATGATTTATTTATTTTTATTCTTCTTATTAGAATTAAGTTAATGCCCTACCGTTAGACTTAAGGAAATGTTAATAACCATGTTGTGTTTGTCCATTATTGCTGATAGTTTCACTTTTTTTATATCTAAGTTTTGTTATTACCATGTAAGAAATGAGTCACTTTTGACAAACCTAATAAAAAAAAACAACTCAATCGTCTCGAATATTTTACAGGTTTTTGTAGTTAAATACATAAATCACATTTCGAAATGGCTAATTTTATGTTTTTGTAAGTTCTAAGTAGAGTAGTCGTAAGCAAGTGTTAACGTTGCGTTCCGAAATTACAGAGTGGTCTAGTGACTAGAGGACTTGCCTTTCATGCGAGAGGTCTGGGTTCAAATCCTCGCCCCGGCCATGTACCACTTTCTTTCTCTTTCTGTTTTGGATAAGTTAGTTACGAATGCGAGCTGTTCCATGGCTCGGAACTCATGTAAAACTATAGGTCCCCTACCCCTACTTATTGGTAGGGTCAAGCCCGCCTGCGTTGGTGCCACCGAATTGGATAAAACGATGGTTAATCCAGATAAATGTAGTCGTGTTCACAAAGGAAAGGTCCTGGCATGGTACTTTATTCCTTCGGAAAAGTGATGTATTAGGCTAATATCATAACGGTAGTTGTGTGGTATCAGCCATCCATGTCAGGGTCGGTCCCCTCCGTCTTCTTTCTACCATCGCACAACGCGGAACAGGCAGAAAATGCACCTATTCACTGGCGACATTCCAAAAATCAAAACCAACCGATCCTATAGGTCATTTATCTATGGGGTCGGTAAACTATAGAATGTAGTAATACTCCCTGCCGAGGTATTTCTCCCAAAGTAAAACCTGGGGTCCTTCAAACATGAAAGCACCTCGTCCGCCGGCATGGTTTTCGCAGCCCCCTTTAAAGTTCGAAAGCGCAAGGGCGTCGTCGGGCACCTTAAGAACGGCCCGTAAGCTATGCTCCCCATACAAACGTAGTTTACTAATCATTTGGAAACCGCTATTCCAATTAAATTAATATTTAAAATCTAATATCAAGTAATAAATATCTGTGTCTGCATGCTTTTGTTTTTTTGAAAAATCCAAACCGAATTAAATTAAAGCATAAAGAAAATTTTCATACGAATTTTGTTTTCTCTGTGGTTTGACCCAGAATACATTTACCGAAAAAACAAAGGCATGCAGACACAGATATTTGTAGCCTAATATTAGATACCAAATATCAAGTAAGTTGGAACAGTTGTTTTCAAATTATTAGTAAACTACGTTTGTATGGGAGGCGAAATTTTCTGATGCTTACGGGCCGACCTTAAGACGTCCTGGCGTACGCCATATGCCGAGCTTAACATAAAGAATGGTTCCATGAAAAAACATCTGTTTGTAGCCTGGGTTTAAA
Organism: Incurvaria masculella; assembly: GCA_946894095.1. Classification (NCBI taxonomy): domain Eukaryota; kingdom Metazoa; phylum Arthropoda; class Insecta; order Lepidoptera; family Incurvariidae; genus Incurvaria; species Incurvaria masculella. Next base: position 23,967,584 of record OX335647.2, read on the forward strand.
GGTGACCCCAGGACGTATGTATAACTTCAAGTTCATGCACACCGCATAAAAAGCGAAATTTTCGGACTATTCTTGGGTGAAATCTCTTAACATTTATATCCGACATATTATTTTTGCCCTCAAATAATTTCTTGAATAGCACATATTTGTCAGAAATGTGTCTTAATATCAATAAAAATATTTTCTTATAAAATTTTGACATGCCGTGACATGCCACGATTTATTTCCATGCATGTCGTAATAGCGGACAAAGTGATTCGTCCCCTTCCTTCTTTCCTAGGCGGTAGGGTTGTTCCCACACAGGCTGCTACCATCGCATTGAATGAACCCATACGAGGGAATGCCGCTGGCATTAAGTTGTACCTTTTGCCCGAATGTATAGTGCAATGAACATGTATAAATAAATAAATACATTGGCAATTGTAGAGCTCGTGGTCTAGGGGTTAGAGGACTTGGCTTTCATGCGAGAGGTCAGGGTTCAAATCCTCGCCCGGACATGCACCACTCTCTTTCTCTTTCTAAGTTGGATAAGTGCATTTAGTTACGAATGTGAGCTGTTCCATGGTTTGGAACCCATGTAAAATTGTAGGTCCCCTTCCCCTACGTGGTGGAATTAAGTCCGCCCGGGCTGGGCTAAGTACCACCGCATTGGATGAAACTATGGTTAATGCGGCAATGAAAAGATGTCCGTGTTTTCCAACCAGTTCAATGTAACTGTGCTCATAAAGGGAAGGTCCTGGCATGGCACCTAATTCGTTCGGGGATGTGGCGTATTGGGCTAATATCATAACGGTAGTTGTGTGGTATTAGCCATCCATGTCAGGTTGCATAAAAAAAAAAGTGGAAGTTCTCTTGTTCGTACTTTAACAGCAGACAATTCTGTTCTATATCCCTTCATTGTAAATTGGTCGATCATATGATAAAATAGGATGTTGTCTAAGTTATATTTCTTTGGAATGTATGTCTTCAAGTGGACCGTTAGTTCAAGTGGTTTAACATTGGGCGCGCGGTTGGGATCTGGAAGGGTGACGGTTGATGATGGATGCTCGCTAAGAACGTATTTTTCGAAATTCCTTTGTTAAGGTAAAGGTAAGGGTAAACAAGGACGAAATACACAAGTGACAACCACCTACACACTCATATAGAAGTCTTCGGAACCCATTGATATTTAAACGTGAAATTTACAGTGTGGATTCCCGTTAAGATTACAACACTTATTCGCCGAGTATTATTTATAATTAATATATTTAGGGGTAAAAGAGGCCAAAATGTACAAATCTTATTTAGGCACTTAACACCTAATTTCAAAAAACATTTCACCTAGGAACGTAAGAGATTTAGAGTGGCTTGCTTAAAAAGGTATTTTAGCTCTTAAGGGGCAAAGAGACTAAAATGAACGAATTTACATTTTTTTTTCTAAGCGACCTGACATGGATGGCTTATACCACACAACTACCGTTATGATATTAGCCCAATACACCACATTCCCGAAGGAATTTGGTGCCATGCCAGGACCTTCCCTTTATGAGCACGGCTACATTGAACTGGATGGAAAACACGGACAATTTTTCATTGCCGCTTCGACCATCTTTTCATCCAATGCGATGGTACCAACCTGGGCGGGCTTAAACCCTACCACCTAGTAGGGGAAGGGTCCTACAGCTTTACATGGATTCCGAACCATAGAGCAGCTCACATTCGTGACGAAATGCACTATCGAACTCGGAAAGAGAAAGACAGTGGTGCATGTCGGTATCAAACCCAGGCCTCTGGTACGCTAGGCCAGTCCCCGCGCCACTAGGCTACGAGCCGCTCATATATAACACCTGAAATCTCTAGAACCATTGAGACTAGAAATGTTAAATTTAAATAGTGGCTTTCTGTTAAGATGAGAACACTTAATTGGCAAGGATTATTCAAAATGTAATTGTTAAGGGAGTAAAAGAGGTCAAAATTGACAAATTTTCATATTACATTGTACTAGAAGCGTACGAATTTTAACAGTAGCTTTCTTTTAAGGTGGCCCATCCCGCTCATCTCCCCATACAAAAGGGGAAAGAAGATCACGCCCATATTTCTTGTCAGAGATCCAAAATTTTACCCAAAATAGCTTTATTTGATCTAACTAGATGTCAGATGACCATTGGCATTCTAAAATTGTGTTTGATTTCTAAGTTATAAGGTCTGAAAGTTCGAATTTTTCGCGCGTTTTATACAATAGGTGGATTACGCAATGATAAAGTAAGAACATCGTAAAAAGATTAGTCATCAGACATAGCTTATTTAATCAAGATTTATGATCTATTTGGTTTTTGTTAGATGTTTGACTACAGCGGTCGTGGTTTACTTTTAACTATAAGTCGTTTTGAAATTAAAATTTTCGTAAATCTTACCAAATCATACAATATGCACATTGTCTTTTTTGTGGACATGTTGCATCTTCCTCATCACGGAGCCTGTCTTATTCTTTGAAACAGAGAAGGTCACAGAGCGCAACAACACGGTTTTGTACCGTGCCCGCGAATGAGTGGCCCAACCCGCCGGGTTGGGCCACCTTAACATCAGAATGCTCGCTAAGAAATATTTTTTTTTGCTATTTAGCTAACTAGTTACCTCTAACTCTTTAACCGAGCCTTAGTTTATTTCGGCCTCAAATAACACACGAAATCTCTAGAACCATTAAACCAAGAAATGTGAACATTTCAGAGTGGCTTAGATGTATGGTAAGCACAGCGCATATATATTTACGAAACTAAAAACGAACTTTCGAAATCCAACTATGGGTAGTAGACAAAAGCAAAACGTACAAACTCTCACATACTACTTAGTGCCTGATTTGAACTAACTCATATTACTCCGTTATGTTAAGCGCGACATATGGCGTAAGCCAGGTCCTGGAAGAGGTGCCCGGCGACGCCCATGAGCTTTCGAACTTTCACGGGGGCTGCGAAAACCATGCCGGCCGACCAGGTGCTTCTTGTCACCATGTTTGGAGGACCCCGGGTTCTACTTTAGAGAAAATATATCAGGAAGTCGATTCCATAGTTTACTGACCCTATAGATAAAGGATCAACCGGATCGGTTGGTTCTTATTTTCAGAATGTGGCCAGTAAATTTGATTACCCTACCTGTTTCGCGTTGAACGATTGTAGAAAGAGGACGAAAGGACAGCGTTATGCAGCTCTGACGTGTACTCTCTAGCTGATCAGGTGGTTCTTCACACCATGTTGAAAAAATCTAATTACAACGATGCTATTTAAATGTCCCTATGGAGGCGGCGATATAGGGGATGACAATTTATATGGCTCATCTAATATTGTCGCTACATAATTATACCTGCGTATGGCTCGATTTTTTTCCGCAATTTTAGGGCTACTTTACATCACGCTAAATTACCAGAGAGGTGACCAGTCGTATGAATTGGTTATAACTTAAGAACCAATAACCCGATTTAGATGCGTTTTGTATCGAAGTCTCGCCTAAATCTGCGCATTACTTATAGGCTGCAAAACATCACGCTAACATACCAGGAGAATGAACTGTGAGTGTTAAATATTTCTAATAAAACTGACGGACTGCTCCTCCATGTTCCATGGAAATTGGCAGAATACGTCGCTGTAAATTATGAGAGAGGAGACCGGTCGGGATAAAAGTTCATAACTTGCGAATTATTCACTCGATTAATATGCGGTTTGTATCTACGTCTGGGATCTATGGGCGCGGTTGGGTTTTGGATGGGTGACCGTTTTCGATGTTGAGGATGGCTGTCGCACGGATCCTAGAGTATAAATGTAGGTCCCCTTTCTAACGTAGGTACTAGGTAGATTTAATCCCGACTGAGTTGGTAATGATGATCGAAGCGGTCATAAAACATGTCCGTGTTTTACATCCATGGTAATGTTGTAGTGCCAGTGCAAGATCGTCCGGGCGGCAAATGCTTTTAAAAAAACTTGGAAGAAATTGGCCCCAATGTTTTACAATTAATTAATGTACATTCCTTCCACTGAATTTATGAATGGCAATAATTTGATGTTATCTTAATCAATCATGCCACATCGGCTCAACCAATTTTGTTCAAATTTCGTAGACAGTAGTGTTAACTAGCCTTTTGGACCAGCCCGCGGGGTTACTATTTAAACAGTATATAATTCAGCCCGATATCAGTCCAAAACGACATTGATGCGAGCGGAGCCGGGTACCTCAGCTGGTTATTAATATAACTTAGTACCTACATAAACATGTAACTTGAATGAAGTAAAAGGAAAACTTAACAATTATTTTGTGTTCTGTGTGATTCTGTTCTTACGTTTATTCGTCTGCATGTCTCAGCATTTTATCCTCAGAAAGGAAAAATGAATAAGAATGGCTTAAACAAGTCGTTCTTTCGAATTTAGTTAAGTGCTGACACAACGTGAAAAAGTGTAGTTGTAGATTGATGCTCATTATATTTTATGCAGAGCTAGTAGTCTGAGTTCTCACCTAAATTGGCGTTTACGGCAAACCGATCGACTGGTGTTTTCTCCAAACTCCATACAAGTTTTAACTAGATATTCTGTGGTTTTACTTCTTCAAGCTGTCAAAGTCAAACGTGGACTTCCGATTTGTATGAAAACGCGGAGTGGACGTAAACGGCAACGTCGACGTATTTACGGCAACGTTGAGTAAGCTGTCAAATCAAGCTCGGACTCGCAAATGTTAGTTCGCTTAACGCCCGCTGCGCGCGCTCTTCAATTTCTCCATTCATTTGAAAACGCCAGTCGATCGGTTTGCCGTAACGCCAATTTAGGTGAGAACTCAGACAACCAGCTCTGAACATCACACATAGTGGCGAAGATAGAGGGCTCAATAACATAATACTTCTGTCGCTTCTACGGGCATGCTCTTCGATTACGGGGTACTATTATGGCTTAATGAAGCCACTCACTTATCATAGTGGTTTATTTTTCATCGTCCAGGCACACCTACCACTTCCACCCACTTGCCACCTCTGAATATTTTTGTCATTCTTTCATTAGGTATTTATTCTGTATACATGTCCAAACCACATTAAACTAACTAGTTGGACATACTAAGTTTCTGATGAATAATTTTAACGTAAGCAATTTATGGAGTGGCTATTATCGCTCAATGCCAGTAAATGCGCTGTGCACTGTACACCTAGGACCCAAAAATCCACATCACTCTCACTACTTTGATGGAAACATTATAGAGACAGTGACAACGCAACATGATCTTGGTGTGACAATTTCAGAAGATCTTAAATGGGAGACACATATCACAGAAGTCGTCAAGAAAGCCAATTCCCTACTATACATGATCAGAAAGGCCTTCTCGTACATAAATACAGAACTATTCCTAAAATTATATAAGGCCTATGTTCGCCCCTTATTGGAACATGCTTTTCTGATTTGGAACCCTTATTTTAGAAAGATAATAGACCTTGTGGAGGGCGTTCAAAGACGGGCCACAAAAATGATTGCAACACTTAAGAAGCAAAGTTATGAACATCATCTTAAAGTTATCGGACTCAACACCCTAGAGGAACGCCGCCAGCGAAGGGACCTCATAGGCTGAGATAAATAGTCGTAACAGAAACTAAGACTAACGAAAAGTAGTACTTTGTGACGTCACTTTGCATTACTTTGACATTTCGTCCATACAAAGTGTGTCGAAATGACGTGACAAAGTACTACTTTTCGTTAGTCATAGTTTCTGTTACGACTATTTATCTCAAATCTCAAAGAAATTAAAAAAACTAAACCACTCTGCATCAAATTCTAACCTCAGGAAACACTTCTTGGTGAACAGAGTTGTAGACTTTTGGAACAATCTGCCGGAGGAGGTCATTAGTGCTGAAACTGTAAATGGATTTAAAAACCGACTAGACAAACACTTAAAGACAATAAAAAAAACAAATAATCAATAATAATAATAGACAATCAATAATAATAAAAGACAATCAATAATCAATAAATAAAATCAAAATAAATACAGAATGTGAATAAATTTAATGAGATACACTTAGATGAGAATCCACACTTTGAACAATTTTGGAATTTCATCTCGAACGTATTAAAATAAAAATTTTACTTAAACCTTTTATTAGTATACGATATCACCAAGTTATTAAAATAAACTCAAATATTCGCAGTCAATGCCCAAATTAATTTTTGGTTTTTAAAAACTAACTTTTTATCACGAAGGGAAGTAGAAAAATAATAATAGCATACCATTTATAAATGAATTATAAAACAAAGCAATCTTATCCGGTTTTTTCCGTAACTGCAAGTTTAAGCCAAGTTTAAGCCGCAAGTAGGCATACTTAATGTTGAGCATACTATAGTCAAAACCTTAGTCCTAAACATATGTAACTGTTGTGATCTAAAATTAGGTCGATGGCTAAAAGCCACTGTTATTCTTTAATTTCTCAGACAGTTACTAACTTATCAACCTCAAATTGATTGTTTTATAACTTCAGGTATATGCACACCAAATGAATTATTCTAAGCACGAAAACAGCTGGCAAATGGATAGGTTATCACCTGGTTAACACAAATGGTACTTTTATCCCGGAAAAATGTTGGGTTCAGCCCGAAATGAGTCCAGAGTGGGCAGTCAGAGTTCTCACCTAAATTGGCGTTTACGGCAAACCGATATACTGGCGTTTTCAAATGTATGGAGAAATTGAAGAGCGCGCGCAGTGGGCGTTAAGCGAACTAACATTTGCGAGTCCGAGTTTGATTTGACAGCTTACTCAACGTTGCCGTAAATACTTCGACGTTGCGGTTTACGTCCACTCCGTGTTTTCATACAAATCGGAAGTCCGAGTTTGACTTTGACAGCTTGAAGAAGTAAAACCACCGAATATCTAGGAAAAACTTGTATGGAGTTTGACGTTTTTACGGAACTTCGAAGTTACGTAAACGCCAATTAAGGTGAGAACTGAGACTACCGGCTCAGAACGACATTGAGCAAGCAGAGCGGGTACTTAAGCTACTGACAAATAAATAGAGACTGATGGATGAGATAAACGTACTGAACCTGAAACTGAAGGAAATCTTGCGTTGCGTTTAATTAGTAGCTAAAATATTTCTATATAATATATTTCTAATAATGAATGGGTCAGGGAATGCGGTAATTGTGTAACCATGTCCTGTTGGAAAATTCATGAGTGGTTGTAGGATGTAGGGTACGGGCCATGCTTGCTCCCGCTAAAAGGTGCAACAGACAATTCGACAATTTTTTGACGCTTCTACAGCGAGCACATGCGTCACTGGATTCTAGGACTGCAGTTGGGGGCGGGCTACCCGATCAAGCCTTTTATTGCGAGAGTCCTAGTGCACCTGATTGTAGAAAAAGTAAAGCTAGTAATGAACGCCATCTCGCCACGCCATGCGCTGCGAGCCGCACCGTTTCCTATATACAGGGACCATCACTCGAAGTGTTACCAATTGAAAATTATGTTATGTGGTTAATTAAAGTACGGTTTATTAAAAATTGTATCAAAATGCAAAAAAAAATTGAATTTTAAGACAATCATTGTTATAGTTCGTATAGCCTCCTTTGGCACGGATGATAGCACCAAGTCGTCCCGTAAAGGCTTTGCAGGCTGCACTAAGTTTGCGTTATTTCCGACGGAGCGGTGCATTCAGCGTATCCACACTTTCATATCTTTTGATTGATACGGCTACCTCCAAAATGGATCATACCGTGAATTCCATTGGAATAAAATCTGGAGAGTAGGCCACTGTTCTGAAAAAATTAACCGAGGAACGTGGTACTGTAATTAAAAATGTGTCAGGCGAGCTTTGTGGGACGGTGCTGAGTCTTGTTGGAACGTCCAGCTGTTTATACCGAATTGCTTACATGCCTATGGTATGAGCGCATCATTTAACACCTTTTGCTGGTACACTTGTTGGACATTGACGCCCTTCTCGATAAACACGAGTGGAGAGCAAAAGCATTTGCGGTCACTGCAGCCCAGACCATAACAGAAGCAGGCGCTTACTTCTGTTATATTCTGGCACGCAACTCTATCGTATAAATTCTCGTTGGGCTTGCCCTGCAGCCAAACACGATCATTTAGTTTGTTTACATACCGTTGGGCATTAAAAAAAAATTAATCGGAAAAAACAATGTTTTCCAGATTGCCACATTCGTGCAAGACTTTCAGTGCTCGAGCTCTTTGTAGTCGGACTGCCTTTTACACTGAAGTAAGATGATGTACTTTTTGTATCTTGTAGGGTTTCAGTTTCGGTTTTTTTAAGTATGCGCCTAATACTTGAGTCGGATACTTTCAGACTTTATGTCAATTTTGCAGCGATATCGGCTGGCGAGGATTTCTTTGAATTCGAGCCTTCACCTTTCGAACCATGTCACGTGATGTTGCTGTTTTCGGATGACCGCCTCAATTCCGTTTAGTATTGGTCCCGGATTGCTTATAACTTTCGTTTCACTAACATTTTGTTCCGACGTTAAATATCGGAGCTCCTGAACGATGGTTGTGATTTTCCGGCCCATGGCAAAATGATCACATTGTTCGTTTAATATCCATTGCGAAAATTCATTATCAAATTAAAATCTGTTCCCGGGCTTTTCGCCCACTTAAAAACAATAAAACAAACTGACGAATTCGGGGCGCTGTCATTATTGTTTTGAAAATAGAAGCAGTGTGAAGTTAGTAACAGTTCGAGTGCCGGACCCTGTATACCACTAGCTTTTGCCTGCGCTAGAAACCGTTGGTTGATTTCGAAAATTTATATTGTTCCATCATAAATGCTTTTAATCTCCCATTCATCCCCATAAGGTTTTATAAATAACATTTAGCCATTTTACCACTAGCTTTTGCCTGCGCTAGAAACCGTTGGTTGATTTCGAAAATTTATATTGTTCCATCATAAATGCTTTTAATCTCCCATTCATCCCCATAAGGTTTTATAAATAACATTTAGCCATTTCAGATTTTAAAGGAGTTTCCCCTTTTTTAAATCAATTTCCTTAAAATTCTCAACAACTGCACCCATATCGATTTTAGGCTTATTTAACCAAGATTTGAATTGAATTTAAGCCTGACCGACCCGCTAGGTTTCGCAGCCACCCTTAAAGTTCGAAAGCCCATGGGCGTCGTCGGGCACCTTAAGGGGTCCATCGAACAGACGTAAAGAAGCACCTGACCGACTTCGTTTACAAATATAGTGATTCGGAAGTCGGTTTGAATTATTTCCTGAATAAAAAATTGTCCAAAGGCCTGGTCTAAAACGCTGTTTCACGACAATGCATCTATCTATCAAATTGTAGCAAAATGTTTTAAGTCGATATATTCCGGGAGGTCACGACATTTTTGGTCACGATAAGGTAAATGGCTGAATATGGGTTCACGTGTTAGAGACCAACCCTCTGATGCTATATATGTCGGTCTGCCTGGGCCAAGTGGTTGCGTTATCTAGATTGGCCATATAAAATACATGTTGATGTCACCCCTCTTGTAATTTAGAGAGATGTACTCCACCAATTTTCATGGTAGTACATTCAAGAGCAGCTTCATTCTATTTTATTATGAACATTTAACCCAATCTGCTTACCGCTTTGGTAATTAAGCATTAAATCTGGTAATTAAATTCTAAGTAGCCCTAATGTTAGGGAAAAAATCAATCAAGCCTGGTACAATTTAACAGGCTCTCTAGTCTTGCCAAACGCTTAAATATTTAAAATCCTTAACTTGAGGTATTTTTGGTTGCCCATACAATTTTTCATCTCTTATTTCACCACCTTCAAGATTTATTCGTCTGCAATAATATGTATCCCTTAAGGCTCTCGTGAAGGCAGCGGAAATCGAAGATTTGAAATTTTTACGAAATGCATTCTATGTCAATTGGCCAAGGCACAATTTTGCACGGTGACTGCCATTAAAATAGCGAAATCGTCTTCCAGACCTCCCTACCCCTAAAAGTTGTCAGATTTTCTTCCTTATGTCCTTATGTTTTTATCGTTTTGTATATATGTATATCTGTATTTTGAAGTTTTTTTTTTAAAAACACACTTTCAAATATGTTTAGCCAATATTTTCCAATCTCATAGGTTTATCAAAAAATTAAAACATAAAGACGTACATTTTGACAACATATTTAAGAATCCTAAATTTCAAAAACCTAATAAAACGTTAAGAGCGTGTATAAAAATATCGCCTGTAGTATGGGGAATTGATAGGGTAGGGGATAAAATTACTCTCTAATTGTATCCGTCGAATGGTCATAGTGACCATATAATTGTATAGGAATCAATAATAGTGGGGTCTTCTGCATCTCATGAGTTGGTGCAGGTGCGGGCCTATAGGGTTGCCCCTTTTGCCCGGGCTTCTTCTCGTCAGGTATGAAGCACTGCCGGTCATTGGTGGCCGCTATCAAGCGGCGCGTCATAAATCATGCAGCCGAAACATCGCCATCGTTTCCAAATATGCTCTAAAAATGTGTTTGTTGAGTCAGTTCCCACCCAAACAAACCCTATATTACGTATGTGACTTTGTTTCCATGTGACATGTACTTAGAGTTGGTAGTTTTTGAAAATTGGAGACAGCGGGTCTCATAGCAGGCGCGCTAGATGGCATATCTCCCTGGTAGTTCCTGAGATTAGCGCATTTATACACAACGCCAGTCACGTTGGTGCGCGCCATAGTTTTAATATTGCAAAAACACCGAACATATTAATTATAATTGCATACTTTAAATGGCAATTATAATGTGCATAAAATGCTTAAGGCAACGAACGTATTTAATTTGGTAAGGATTGTAATAGTATCCCTCAAAATAGCTTTCCAATTACCACAATTTATTTGACCATTTTTTAAAACATTTATTTTTTTATAGTAAGCTATCCTTAAAAGATAGACATATTTCATCGCAGACTTATCTGTAGACCGTCGTCGTAACGCCCAGTACATTAAATTTGGGAAATTATTATTGGGATTGAAACAAACAAAAAAGTTTAATAACTTTTTGCTGAATATCCTCTTAATAAAAAGTTAGACTTTCCATGCAAAGTAATTCAATAATTTAGTGTAAAAAGAATCTAATGTTCCGTAACAACGTGGGAACGTTTTATTTACAGTCGAACAAAGAGCTTTTGGAAACTATTATAGGGTTGAGTATAGATTCAAACATAGTTGAGGATGTCTACTAGCTACTGAGTAAACAAAATCCTAAAAAAAATTAATCAAAGGTTGTATTTAAACACCATTTATTTTTACGTTTAACCGGAAGTGTATCCTTTAACCTTTGGTTGACTGTACAAATGGCTAATATCACACCTACTGTCATGACATTAACTTGATACGCCACGTGGGATCTAGGTTCCATGCCAAGACCTTCCTTATGCATGGTTACAACGTGCGTCAAATTACACTAAACTAAAACATACATTTCAAAAATGTATATCTCGGTAACTAGACACTTTAGAAAAAAATGTAACCTTTTTTGTCTCGGAAAAACATGAGGACTACGCTGGCGAAATTAATGTACTGGCCGTTACGACATCCTGTATAGGAGGAGCAATTCCACCACATATTATTTTGTTATATCTCCAAAGGATTAGGCAGCGTTTTCGATTAAAGTTCCCCAATCAGCTTGATTTTTTCCGATATCTTTAACAATTATCGTCATATTTCAACCAATTTACACAAAACACTAATGAACTATACACATAAACCTTGATCCCGTGAAAACCGTATGAAAATCCGTTCTGTAGTTTTTAATTTATCGCGTTCAGACAGATAGACAAACAGTTTTTTTTATGCGACCTGACATGGATGGCTCATACCACACAACTACGGTTATGATATTAGCCCAATACACCACATTCCTGAAGGAATTAGGTGCCATGCCTGGACCTTCCCTTTATAAGCACGACTACATTGAACTGGATGTAAAACAAGAACAATTTGAATGTCGAATTTGAATGTTCGTTAGGTTTTTTTATTGTATGTACACTCAAAGTATATTGTCCTATTGTTGTAACTTCCACCACGGGCCTTATGGTCTACAGGAATGGTTTAATCCAAATATTTAAGATACATTGTTTTGTACGTAATGCATGTGTGTTATATTGGATACATAAATAAATAAATGTAAATACATTTTTCATTGCCGCTTCGACCATCTTTTCATCCAATGCGATGGTACCAACCCGGGCGGGTTTAAACCCTACCACCTAGTAGGGGAAGGAGTCCTACAGTTTTACATGGATTCCGAACCATGGAGCAGCTCGCATTCGTGACGAAATCCACATATCGAACTCGGAAAAAGAAAGACAGTGGTGCATGTCGGTATTGAACCCAGGCCTCTGGTACGCTAGGCCAGTCCCCGCGCCACTAGGCTACAAGCCGCTTATGTTGCGGAGGGGGATTTTGTTTTCTAATATCTAGTGATACCGTACAAATATGATGATATGGAATTGCTTGCAAAAACCTAATTGCATTGTCACAATTTAACTCCGGAACCCTAATTGTGACCGCAACAAAATTGTTTGATTATTTATGCGTAACATGTCTTATATAAGAATATGCGAGGCACTTTCTAACTATTCATGATGTATGCAAATATTTTTTATACCTTAGTATTTTTCCTTTAGTATTTACCCAAAACGTGTTAACGGAACCTTATTACTAAGCCTCCGCTATCCGTCCGTCCGTCCGTCCGTTACAGGGCCCGTCTCATGAACCGTAATAGGTAGGCAGCTGAAATAATCACAGAGTGTGTATTTATTTTGCCGCTATTAAAACAAATAGGTAAAATTAAATAATAATAAAAATTAAAGCAAATACAAAACACGCGATTTTTTGGTGTTAAATCTTGTACCATGGTACGGAACCCTTTGTGTGCGAGTCCAACTCGCACTTGACCGTATTTTTTTTTCATTTTAAGCTGGCACGGTTATGGCTAATACGTAAAGTCATCTTGAAATCAGACCAACAAACCGCATCTAGGTGCCATATCAGGACCTTCCTTGTATTGCCCATCTACATTGATATGGATGAAAAACACAGGCAGTCGTTCATTATCGCTTCTTCCATATTTTCATCTAATGCGATAGTACCAACCCAGGTGGGCTTACACACCTACCACCTAGTAGGGTAAAGGGACCTAAGCTTTTAAATTGATTCCGAACCATGCAAACATTCGAATTCGTGAAGAAATGGACTTATCGAACACATTTGATATTGTTTGTCAGCCTCGGCAGCCCAGTGGCGCGACGCCTTGCGATTCGATAAGCTTGGTCACCTGTGAGCGGGTAAATTTTGGATGGGTGACCATTTTAAAACGTTAAGGCTGGCCGTGGTTCGGATGACACGTAAAGCTGTAGGTCCCTTACTTACTAGGTGGTAAGGTTAACGGTGGTACCATCGCATTGAATGAACGATGGTCGAAGCGGCAATGAAAATTGGCCATGTTTTCCATTCAATTCAATGTAGACGAGCAATATAAGGTAGGTCCTGGCATGGCACATAGTTCCCATGTGGTGTGTTAGGCTAATATCTGACGGTCAATTTAGTATTAACCATCCATGTCCATTTACATACAAAAAACATGAAAAAACATCAAAAAGAGAGTCAGGCATCACCGGTCGAACTCATGAACCTGGCATCAAAAGTAAATCCCTACGCCCGTGAGCTGCGAGTCACTCACTCTATTATCAAGACGTCTTGGAATTTGTTTTTTTATTCGGAATCTTAAATTAAAGAGAAAATCTCGTTTGGAAATGCGTCGCAAAAGGCATTACTAGAAACAAATGTCATAAAAGAGTATGTACCTTCCTACTACAATTATGGCAGTTTGTCAATGGAGCGGCGGTGACGCGTCTCGGTTTTGTTTATACAACTCGAAGCACTCGAATCTACCTCCCATTCACTTTGTCGGCCGCCTTGTTTGGTATTCAACTTGATTTACGATCATAAAACGACATAATTAGTGTCAAATTACTGTAAACAGGGGTTCACTTTTAGAGGGGATTCATTCCTGCCTGGGACACCGGCATAAGTTGATACAAAATGCTATGCAATAGCTTTACCGCGGCAGTCCCCGAGTGCCACACGTCTTTTTTTATGACATCACATTGGAAACCTCAAAAATAACAGTATTTCTCCACTATTTAATGGATGTTATTACACATATAAACCTTCCTCTTTAATCACTCTATCTATTAAAAAAAACCGCATCAAAATCCGTTGCGTAGTTTTAAAGATTTAAGCGAACATGGGGATATAGGGACAGAGAAAGCGACTTTGTTTTATACTATGTAGTGATTATGCATAAACTGTATTCCTTCTTCTCATGATTAGTTCATATGCGATAATGGCAAAGTTAGGCAATTTTACATTAAGGTGGCCCAACCCGCTCATCTCCCCATACAAAAGGGGAAAGAAGATCATGCCTATATTTCTTGTCAGAGATCCATAATTTTGCTCAAAATAGCTTTATTTGATTGAACTAGATGTCTGATGACCATTGGCATTGTAAAATTGTGTTTGGTTTCCAAGTTATAACGTCCGAAAGTTCGGATTTTTCGCGCGTTTTATACAATAACTTTGGAGGTGGATTACGCAATGATGAAGTAAGAACATCTTAAAGAGATTAGTCATCAGACATATCTTATTTAATCAAGATTTATAATCTATTTGGTTTTTGTTAGATTTTTGACTACAGCGGTCGTGGTTTACTTTATTTAAGGTCCCAGAGCGCTCTGGGACCTTCTCTGTTTCAAAGAATAAATAAAGGCTTCGTGATAAGGAATATGCAACATGTCCACAAAAAAGACAATGTGCATAGTGTATAATTTGGTAAGATTTACGAAAATTTTTATTTCAAAACGATTTATAGCTAAAAGTAAACCACGACTGCTGTAGTCAAAAATCTAACAAAAACCAAATAGATCATAAATCTTGATTAAATAAGCTATGTCTGATGACTAATCTTTTTACGATGTTCTTACTTTATCATTGCGTAATCCAACTCCAAAGTTATTGTATAAAACGCGCAAAAAATTTGAACTTTCGGACCTTATAACTTAGAAACCAAACACAATTTTACAATACCAATGGTCATCAGACATCTAGTTCGATCAAATATAGCTATTTTGAGCAAAATTTTGGATCTCTGACGAGAAATTTGGGCGTGATCTTCTTTCCCCTTTTGTATGGGGAGATGAGCGGGATGGGCCTCCTTAATTGTTACTTTTCGATAGGGGATTTATTTTGTGCTTATTGTCTGAAATGTCACAGGATGCATCATCGTCGGAGGAAGAGCGCGACACAAGCTACATCCCACTGGAGGAGGTGCTGGAGTTCAAGGCGCGGCGCAACATCACGGAGAAACGGCAGGAGCTACGACAGACACTGCGCAACAGGTTCGCGCAGCTCTGTGTCACCGGAGCGCAGACCGCCCCACACTCCGCTGGAGGCTCATAGGTCTCCCCCCTCCACTTCACACTAATAAACCATTGTTAGCGATCGTACCTGAGCTCTACTCTTCACTGTCGGAAGCGTGCTACACGGAAACGAGGCCAGCCCTGTGAACTCGTCTCCTTTTACTCGCTCTAATTATTTTCTTATTTTTACATAATTTGTATTATTTTAAATGGACTACTTAAAATGTATTTATGTATATGTAAGCTTTTGCTGTAAAGATTTTTCCAGTCGGCAAGGAAAAGGGGTTCTCTCGATTATTTTTATTATAAAATGAGGATACATTTTTGAGTCTAGAAGTCTATTCTTCTTTCGCTTTAAATGTTTAATAAAGTTTGTCTGTTAAAGGTTGCTAGAAGGTTAATCTCAAGTTGCTGTTTTAACACATTCAGAGTGGGCATACTTTTAACCCCATATGCCAGTATGGTTGATGAACTTTTGTAAATAAGTAATAAAACAATGTTTTGTTATGTAGGACTTATGGGTGAGAATTGACTTGAACCTATTTTTAGACCACATTCGCGCACGGTGCCAATTTTTTTACTGTTCGGACTTTCGGACAATTATATGGTCCGTTTGACCATACGGCGAAGACGCGGTATCGATCACATACTACTTCTACCTTTCTCTTCAGTGGTAATCCTTGATGTTAAAAAATACTAGAAACATCTTTTGTTTATTTATCATCCATAGACAGTACACTGCACTCTTCAATCCCAGTGAAGAACTGGCAAGACACTCCGCTGGTTTTTTTTTCAATGTCCACTTAGTCTAAGTTTACAAAAATATTTAGAATAACAGGTCAAAACACTAAATTAATATGAATTGACGAGAATCAACAATTCATGTCATATGGAACAGTTCATGACAAATATCATTTTATTTGTAAAGATCATGCCCACAATCTAACATGTTGCCTATTGGAGCAAGCCAGGTCCACAACAGCACCCGTTCACGAACATCACGCTGGGCACAGGCATCGCCTCTCTCAACCATATTTTAGGGAATGAGCAGACCCAAACCTAGCGTCACCGCAAGCAAGGACCTTAAAACGAGCCACTACTCCAGTGGCAACATGAAAAAGTTGTTAAAACTTTGTACGATTCTGTTTTAATACTAATATTTTGGTCATGAACTACTACAGTGACTTCTAAACAAACAGTCAAAATACAACATACATTATTATTCTTATAGCTAAAAAAACTATATAATATTGACCCTTTAAATGCTACCACCTACAGAAAATTAAGATTACAATGGTTTGAGAGCAACCTCTGTAATAATGTACGAATAAGATTCCTGTAAGAGATTCTAACCATCATTGGTTGTGTATACACGCACTCTGCCAAGTGTACCCAGCCTCGAGTGTGCTGCAGGTGTCTCGTTACACCCCAGTCTGAATGTGCTAAACATTAGGGATCAGATTTGCATGTCAGTAGTTAGTTAAAAAATCATTTCTTTATTTTTTAAAATAGAGTAAACAAATCACAGCTATAAGACGAGCAGCTTTTAAACAACATTTCACAGTAAAGTGAAAATGCATCTGAGTTAACGAGAGTAGACGCAGATGAAATAATTAAGCAATTAGTTGGACTACAAAGACAGTAAATTACAATCAAAATTAACAAATATCTTAATCTGAGTATATTATGTAATAACAAACTCAGTAACTGCTGGACAGAATTTTATTGTTATTACCTTCAACTATTCTATTTTACCTTAACATGTTGTCAGCTGAGACTTAAGTTTATTGCATTATATTTTCATAGTCCTTACGTCTGTAAAATGTCTTTCCAATAATTGGTCCGCAAGTTTGTACAAAACCCAATATAACTGACTATTGCCCGTTTTCACCCCCTCCCAGCTACAAAATCCCAAAGCTATCTTTCGGTTACACCATGTAAATTTGAAATGTAACCGAAAGGTAACTATCAGATTTCAGGTAGCTGGAGGTGAGGTTAGGGGTAAGTCAGCCTGGAATGGATCGTCAAATAGCCTTGGTGTAAGTATACATTCGGCAGTCCCAGAACACTTCCACACATTTGCTGATGCATTCATCCATCAGCAAATCAATATAATTTTTGTTTATTTGTTATCTTTATGTATCTCTAAAGAGTTTATATTTGAATTTAGGGCTCGAACTAGGATTTTTTATAAATTTTCTTTTCTAGTGAATCAATTTGTTTGTATTGCTTCAGGTACCCTTATTCCATTGTTACAATTTTTATTAACAATGTCTATTTCTTCAAAATCTGCACTCGACGGCGCTCGGGCAGAGCTTCTTATTATATGCGTAAAATATAATTTTGCCCAGTAAAAATGTGTATGTGTTTTTCGACACTGTAATGATAATGATCAGTTATCTGTCGAGTGCCGGTTTGGAAGATGGCTTGTAAGCTCCGCAACGGTGACGCGAGGTGCAATCTGGACGACGCCCAGCATTTAAACTAAATATTAACCTAATGAAAGATGCTTGAGAGCGCAGTGAGAAGTGTTTAGAAGTAGGAATTGTTTTGGTTGCATGTACATTTAGTTGGACGCTGGATGCGGCGTGCTAGCCGTGCGGGTAAGGCACTGCCACGTGTACGTACAAGTTGTCAGCTGTGCTAAGTCTATCTGGTGTCACATTTATAATGCAGTTTAAATATATTACTATTCAATGAAATTTGGCTTTTTATTTTGTGTTATACTAACTAGGTCCAATATAGACCCTATGAGTCCCCTCACAGGACTAACCCTAGGTCAGGCCAGTACAGCAATAAGCATAAAGAAAAATTAAGCTGGGCACTGACAGGCGCACCAACAGATCAAATAGTATTAGAACCGGCAAGTCTCTCCGTGAATAATGAAATCATGCATTGATGTCGTGGGCAGTGGTTGTATGATGGAACTCCACCGCACCACACGAATATCGGCCCTGTATGTTAGCGATAGGTCGTTCGCGAGGTTTTCGCGATCCGGGTCTGACCAAACGGCCAGGAAATTAAACGGGTCTTTTTTACAGAGAACTGAGCTGACTGGTCGTTCGGTCGGTCCAGCCAGGCATTTCATTCAGTCGGCCGGGTCGGTAGAAAGTACGGGGAGCCGTTCGCTCTACAGTAGACGACCCAAGTCTTCTAACCCGTTCGTTCGCGAACGACCCATCGTTACTAAAAGTGCAAGAATCCGTTGCACCAGTGTAGGTCCTCTTCATTACTTACTACCGGGTTGGTCCCATCGCATTTTATGAATATTGGTCGAAGCGACAAAAAAATGTGTTTCTTCCAGCTCAATGTAGCCAAGCAATATAAAGATGGTCCTGGCTAGTTCCCATGTGGTGTGTTAGGCTAATATCATGACGGTCAGTTTGGTATTAGCAAAATATACAAACATACAGTTTAATGTAGCCCAAAGGCACAGTATGGGTAATAGGAGTAGTACATTGTCTCCATACAAAGTCCCATCGAAGTCTCGGGTTTGCTCAGCACATGAGACGGTCGCGATTGATCGGCAGCCCGTATGGAAGACAGCGCAGCGCGGGACACTTGGCTGCCGAGCTGGCGTAGGTTATTGTTTCAAGGGCATGGCCCAGACATCATACTGCTCATACCTATTACTGAAAGGTCAGGTAATATTTTAAGGGAAAATTACTGTTAAAGATATTTAGGCAAATTAGATATACCTGTGTCCCTAATTCTAGTCATCAATTTGGATTTGTGGTGAATTTAAGCTCTACTATTATTAAATAGGAATACAATTAAATAGGATTTTTTTTCCATAAGTGAAAACTTTGTTGTTAAAACTTGTTTTCCCTTTCCCATATATGTTCACCTGGCAATATCGACCAAATCGAAGTAAAGGAGTGGAAATGAATTGAATTAACCAATAAAACTAATTGGTTTTCAAAATCAGCAACATAGTTAAGATTTCATACATACTTAAATAAATTACTTTCAACCAATAACTGGAGATATTTATCAGGTTACCAGGGCACATTTGCGCAGCCAGAAAACAAGTGTTGAGCGAGCTGAGTAAGCCTCAGTGGCCCAGTGGCGCGACACTTCGGCGATCGCTCTCCGAAGTTAAGCAACGCTGGGTCCGGTCTGGTCTTGGATGGGTGACCATTCGACCGTTGAGAGAGGCTGGCCGTGGTTCGGATTCCACGTTAAGCTGTAGGTCCCCTTCCTTACTTACTAGGTGGTAGGGTTTATCCCGCCCGGGTTGGTACCATCGCATTGGATGAACGATGGTCGAAGCGGCAATGAAAATTGTCCGTGTTTTCCATCCAGTTCAATGTAGCCGTGCAATATAAGGAAGGTCCTGGCATGGCACCTAGTTCCCACGTGGTGTGTTGGGCTAATACCATGACAGAACTTGTGGTATTAGCCATTTATGTCCAGTCACATAAAAAAAAAAACAGGCTGCGCGAATCGTCCGGAGACAGTCGAGCCGGCTCGTTCCTCCTCCAGCGGATCAGCCTGGCTGTGCAGAGGGGGAACGCAGCAAGCGTTGTGGGGACCTTTCCACAGTCGGTGCCCATGGAGGAGATTTTTTTATGTTTTTTAATGGGCACCGCTAGTAGGTTTATAGAGATATTGTCAAATATGACCTAATGTAGCAAGTTGTATTTGTAAAGTTAAATAATATTTATTGAAATAAAGTAAACTAATTTATCACGATGTTATATTGTAATTACACATACTAGGCCACTGTAATTTTTTCATTACACTAGCCTGTGAAAAGTCAACTTAAACTTGGCCTATACAAAGCGTTGCATTTGTGCCCCCGAACCCAAATGAATTTTTCAGGGCAACTCTCCGTTCCGACTCCCACTGCTGTGGAGTGTTGGGAACATAGTTGAGGTCGTCCACCGGCTCGTGCAGGTTGAGTGTAGGTGGACACACACCGTGCTTGCACGCCAGCACCGTGAAGGCAGCCTCCAAGTTCCCGGCTGCGCCCAGCAAGTGACCGTGGGCACCTTTAGTTGAAGAGACTGCCAACTTGGAACTGTGCTCTCTAAAGAGAGTTCGTATGGAAGTCGATTCCACGGAATCTCCGAGCGGTGTTGAGGTGGCATGCGCATTGACATAGCCAATGTCGTGTGGGGTGAGACTGGCATCATGCAGCGCTCGCGACATGGACAATACGGCACCACTGCCGTCATCACGCGGGGATGTCACATGAGAAGCGTCTCCAGAAAGGCCATAACCCAAAATTTCTGCATAAAGTGATGCCCCGCGAGCTACCGCATGCTCGTACTCCTCCAGCACTAATACAGCGGCACCCTCACCCATTACAAATCCATCGCGTTTTGCATCGAAAGGGCGGGATGCCTCGTGTGGTGTGTCATTAAAGGAAGTACTCAATGCTCTAAGCCGACAGAATCCTGCAAACGCTAATGGCCCGACGCAGGCTTCTGCCCCACCGCACACCATTACGTCTGCATCACCAGAGCGTATGAACCGGAATGAATCGCCAACTGAATGTGCGCCAGTGGCACACGCCGTAGATACAGCGTGGTTAGGACCTCGGAAGCCATATGCTATGCTGATCTGGCCGGCGGCCATATTAGGTAGGATTCGTGGAACAAAGTACGGGCTGACTTTATTGTAGCCAAGTTTGAGCGCTTCGTGCGTGCGGCACACGTCCGACAAATCGATCATGCCCATGCCCACCGCGACGCCGGTACGCTCCTTCTCCTGTTCGCGCTGCGGAGCCCAGCGCGCATCCGCGAGGGCCTCCTCTGCGGCTAGCAATGCCAGCGTTGTCGCCGGCGCCATGGTGCGGAGGTTACCCTTTGACATTGCCTTAGTGACTGCACAGCCAGCTTCCCGCGGTACGAGTGCGGCGACGCGGCAAGGCAATTTGGAGTATTCCTCTCCGGTAAGGCGCACCACCCCAGAATGACTCTGTAGCAGCGCGTCCCAAGTGCGAGTGGCCCCAATTCCTAGTGGACTCACGATTCCGAGCCCAGTGACGACGACGCGGCGGCGTCTCGAACTCGAAGTCGCATAGTGCATGGCATGACGCACCCGCGACATAGCAAACTCTATGGCAAACTCCTTGCAGCACCAGTAATCAATCACAAAGAGTATGTAAACGCTTCGCTTATCAATCACAAATTACTCATAGATAACTAAGATAGATAATATAATATTTGAAAATACTTTTCAGAATTATTTGATAACAATCATATTTTTTTGTTAATTCTTCTTTTAGGAAAGGCGAAGGACTTAACCATACTGCCAAGTCATTAGTGATTTTCGATTTGTTTTATTTTAAATATTCTTCACAGTTCTTATTATAAATTAATATAGAGTTTCATATGCTGGGAATTTTGTTTGCGTCCTTGCAAATGTTTTTGATCACGAGAGTGATCACAATCGTAGAAAGAGAATCTCTAGAACAAACAATTGAAGTTAGAAGTATCACTTTCACTGCGTACCGAAATCGTAGAAAGAGAAGCGCAGCGACTTCTTCGAACTCTTAGGATCACAATAAATGACGTAATATCTTCACAGAATATAATACTATGATAAACTTCGCTAGACAGACATAAAACAAACCGGCCAAGTGCGAGCTAGTCGGACTCGAACACGAACGGTTCCGTACCATCGCACAAGATTTAAAAGAAAAATCACGGTTTTTGTATGGCCCCTTTAATTTTTATATTTTTTTAATTTTACCTATTTGTGGTTATAACGGCAAAATAAATACACACTCTGTGAAAATATCAGCTACCTACCTACCACGGTTCAAGAGATACAGCCCAGTGACAGACTGACCTATGGCACCCTATGGAGACGGAACCATAAAAATAACAGTGTTCGGGCTTTGGTTCGGGCAACGTGCTCCTAGCCATTCCCAGAATAGAATACTGGTATAGTCTACCAATGGGCGGAATATAGTCGGCTAAAATTGGGTGGCGTTTCGACTCCAAATAGTCGACTAATGTCTAATTTTTCAACGAGTGCCTACTCTATAGAATCGACTCCACCCGCAAGGAGGTAATTGTATCCGGCCGATTCGTATGCCATAATTACTCCTTCACTCTTTCGACTAACGATGGTTCAAATCGGACCACGACCTCTGTGGTTTGTTCTGAGATACTTTCTATATTCTGGTTCAATAAAGAAACTATATAGAAATGGCGGCTTGTACTTGCAAATCGCATGCTATCTCACTTCCACTATATCGCTATCTATACTCACACAGTGCGGTACCGACTGCAAAACGACAGTTTACAAAGCGCGCAGTGATATGTACTCAATTGCGTTGATAGGTCGGTATAGTGTTTCACTGGATGAACTGAACAGAACTATGACTTCTAAAAACCGCCGGAAGATACTTTGTAGTGTCGCCCGAGAAATTATGTTTAAGAGAGTCGTTATCCTATCATATAACTATGGGTGATAAGTGTATACATGCTCTTAATGTTTAACTATGCTTATGAAATTTTGGATTCTAAAATATTTTGTCAAAATCTACGTCTGTATTTTTATTTTCTGGATACGGGTAATGTATGAATACTCTAACATTTTTATCAGTTTATTAAAAGTCAACACTTTTCTTTAGTTGGTTGCATAACATTACTTCACAGGATTTGTTCCTTGTAAGCGACACTATTGACTGGCGCAACAATACAGGTATTTTTTTCAAAATCAACAAGTTCGATTCGCGGCTAGGGAAACCAAAAAATAAAAAATCTAATAATGCATTTTTCGTTTTTATCAAAATCCGTGAGAGGAGTGATCCTTTGAGTGGTTTTCGCTATTTCTTATAGTTTCGGATCTAGCCCTGAAGGCCCACTGGAAAAGTTTACCCAGTATATCTTTTAGATTGAAAAATATTGATTGGCTAATAAGCGTTAGAAAAAGTTGTCCATCTTTATGTTATTTTTTTTACTGAAAATACAGATATTTACAAAAAATAAAAACAAAGAGGCTTAAAGCTATGTTCCTAATACAAACGTAGTTTACTAATAATTTGAAAAACACTGTTCCGATTTGCTTGTTATTTGGTATGTAATATTCTACAAAAAATAACTGTGAAACATAATATCTGTGTCTGCACGTTATTGTTTTGCTGAAAAAACTAAAGCAAGTCAAATAACAGGCAAAATAAAATCTTCATACAAATTTTCTTTTTTCTGTTTTGTGACACAGCATACATTTTTCGAAAAAACAAACACGTGCAGATATAGATATTTGTTGCCTGCAGCGGGAGCACAAATGAAAGTGGGCACTTGTCGAGCTAGAGGGATAAGAAATTTTGTCGAGGATTTTTATCAACTGTGATATCACAAATAGGGAGCTCGATTAATTTATCGAGATCGAGAGTTAACTCGATAGAGAGTGGCAGCACCCACCGTTTTGTCCACAAGAACTGTCACTTTAAACCTCCCGACCCTGGCTGTGTTCGCGCAGACTGCTCCATGATATTCAGTGCAAGGAGCAAGAAATAGCGTTTTACAGAATAGCGGCGAACAAAATGTCATTTCCTACAAATCGCCTACACCTAAGTTATTTCGAATTGAATTTCGTATAGATGCACAATTAAGTACGTTTTTAATTAATTTAGATAAAAATTGCTTGGTTTAGCGCATTTGCCTTGTTAGATTAGAAGGATTGTAGTTTATCTAATGTCAATGGGACGTTATTCTCTGCACTTTTTTCGTTTTCCCGTTCAGCTGGAGCGTTGCTCTAAGCCATTCCGCCTGATTACTTCCTATAACGGAAAGTAAAGGATGGAATGGAAACGTCTTTGCCCAAACAAACCCATCCATCTTTCGCTCTTATTACCGCTTTTCCCATGTCTTTGAACCATGAAAACGTTAAGAAACGCCTGTGACATCGCCACTACATACGCACATATTCGTAACACGAACAAACACACTTCTAGGATTTAACACACCCTCCCGGTGGTGGTGACAAAATTATCCTCAACAAACGTCAAATTAGTAGGATTAAATTGATTTGTGCTTCCACAAATGGACAAAATTTATTCTTTGTCGAGATTTGTCTATGGTGTGGGTTTATTTTGACAACCTCACTCGACATAACATTGTTTATGCTATCAGTTGGCAACAAGTGTCCCACACACAAGATAAAGACTATGTACGTAAGTTTGTCGGCCAGATAAAATTATTTGTGCTCCCGCTGCTGATATTAAGTCCCAAATATGAAGCAAATTGGAACAGTGGTTTTCAAATGATTAGTAAACTACGTTTGTATGGTGAGCGTAATTTTCTGATGCTTATGGCCCACCTTAAGTTAATAACTTGGTTCAGATGAATCTTCTGGAATGCAATAATTCATTTTAATACATAAATAAGTACATTTAAACGACCCACCGTTTAATTAACCTTTTGCTACCTCTTGAACTAATTAACATTATAAGTACATAAATATACTTTTTCGCACTAAACAGGTACGTCGCTTATTCCAAGGAATGTGGTATGTATTTTTATGTTTAATTTCAATAATTTATTGTTGTATCGTGAAATATTACAAAAATCTCAAAACATAAATGTATAGTTTGTAACAATAGTATGCTGACCGTACCGTCCGTTGGACAAGTACAAGCCGCCATTTCTATATAGTTTCTTTAATGAACTGGCTTTATACACTTTGGTTTGACATATCTGCCCGCATATTAAATGTTCTGTGTCTGCCCATAGAAAGCGACTTCTCCGAACTCTTTGTATCTGCCTGTTGTTTAGGAAACGTCAAAATCGGTGAATACGGTGTAGGAGAAAATCAAAAAGAAAAGCGGGAAATGACTTTTAAAGGAATAAAATGTTAAGTACACATTTTAAAGCTATAATAAGTGGTTTAATAGTTGTTATAGCAATAGCCGCTTGTTGGTATAATGTCACTGACTTATTTTACTACGTGGCGCGTTCGCGCAACCCAGAGCGAGGCTCCGCCGTCGAGGGAGGGGACGCGCTATTTACTGTCGAGGAACTGAAGCGGTTCAATGGCGAGAGCGACTCGCGACTCTATCTCGCAATACTGGGCCGAGTTTTTGATGTCTCCAAGGGACGTCAGCATTACGAGGCCGGCGCAACTTACCATTTTTTCGTCGGTATGTACTG
This sequence comes from Incurvaria masculella, assembly GCA_946894095.1. NCBI lineage: Eukaryota > Metazoa > Arthropoda > Insecta > Lepidoptera > Incurvariidae > Incurvaria > Incurvaria masculella. Next base: position 23,993,110 of record OX335647.2, read on the forward strand.
CTGCTTTGGGACTATCACCGGCGTGCTGAGATTAATTCTTGCATTTATAGTAAGGACACACCGAGTAGTAGCTTGCACAGGGTATAATACACCCCCCGTTTCTCTATCCTCGTTTACTTGCTTACTTTGGGTTCAGGTTTAGCAGGGTGTAACAATCTTGCGTTCTAACTGGTAGACTAAACATGTAATTTAGGGTCTTCTGAACATATTCTTAACTGGAGACGTGTAGTTTTTTTTACACAAAGATTTATATTATGATACCTACTTTTTACTTAAAATTTCACAAGGTGTTACGCTGATTATGCCTGCTATCAGCCAGTTAGTGATGTTTAGTATTTTAAAAGTCAACAGCAAATGTTCTACCCATGATAAAAAAAAATATCATCAGTGGAGAGACAATTACAACTATTTTATATTGTGTTTTCCTAAATTGTTATTTTATCCGCCTAATTAAAGATATAAATATAAATAAAAAAGTACCCTTTTTACCGCCACTCATGGCATGGTATCCACCACCATGGGCCCACCTATGGGCCACCTTTTTTAACAGAAACTACAATTTTAATAATTGTTTTGTTAATTTTATTTATTTATTTTAACACATTGTAATTTTTTTATTGTAACATAACAAGAGTACAAGGTGCAATGTGCTCAGCGCACGACGGAGGGTGCTGGTGCTTTGGCCCACATCGCTTGCGCCGGCTGGCCCCGGGCCGCCTCGTCACCTTCATAGACGACATTGGCTGGCTAGGGTAGCAAGAATTGAAGGGGCGTTGTACAAAGGACAACTTAACGTGGGACCAAGTGCAGGCAGCGACCACCCCCAAAACAAACAACAACAAAGAGTACAAGTTACATAAAGCATGAATCCTGTAGAATGCCGTTATAAACAGCCAGGTGGCTTAAAGGACTTAAAATTTAAAATGTAAATGAACTGAAAAGAGAGAAACAAGTTTAAACATTTCATATTTTTTGTGTTTTGAATGATCATGGTTGACCGTGTTCACAAATATCATTAAAAACACAAAAATATTTTATTTTTCAACTTGTTTCTCTCTTTTCAGTCCATTTATTGAGTAAATTTTAAGTTATAATTTATTTACGCTGTCGGGCTTTTTATATTTTTAAATACTTTGTTTTATTTTAATTATTTTTAGTTTTCATAGAAAAAAATAATTTAACTAAATTGATATAATCAAATAAATAAATATCTGCACATTAATAAATTCCAACGAAAATAAGGTTAGTTTTTATTATTATTCAACCTGACATGGATAGGTTATATGTATAACACAACTACCGTCATGATATTAGCCCAATTCACCAAATTCTGGGAGGAATTAGGTCCCATGCCACAACACTAATACTAAACGTGCAAATTTTTCACAATGTTTTGTTGTCATTAGAGCAGTGCATCGCTTTAAGGTGCTTGCTTACGGTGACGCTTGGTTCGAGTTATCTCTTTCCCTAAAATATGGTTGAGAGAGTTGCTGGCTGTGCCCGGCAGGATGCTCGTGAACGGGTGCTGTTTGTGGGGACTGGCTTGCTCACACTCAAATCCAATGGTTATTCAGTAATCGCTTTGACCACAGGATTTCATCCATGTATTAACTAACAGGTAGTTAAAATTCCATTTGTTCTATAATAACCATGATTATAATATTGGTATCCACTGCTTCATAAAACTGAAAGTTGTCTCTTGACTGACAGATTTGGATGACTGATTGATTGGTTTGACTGTCGGTTTACCCAATCATGCGATGCCGTCACACTAAAAGAATGCCTATTACGGATACTTTTACTCTATATATACATATAGGTTGGAATTCTGGGGTTCAGTGGGCGACGCCCAAAAAAATTTCTTGCTGCAAAAACGTGCAATACGTATTATTTGCAAGTTAGCTTGGGATGAACACTGCACATCACTGTTTAAAAAGTTAAATATGTTAACCATGTATGATGCGTATTTTAAGAAAGTGGCGCTGTTTGCGAGGTGCAACACATCGGAGTATAAAACACGCACGCATTCATACTCCACGAGGCTAAACACTTATTGCAAACACCAAGCCACAACACTACGAAATTCCAAAAAGGCCTAAAATGCAAAGGTGCCATGATTTATAATAAATTGCCTTATGATATACAAAACATAGCTAAAGTGACCAAATATTCAAAAGAAAATTACATTCATGGCTCCTAAGCAAAAGCTTCTACAATTTAAACTTTTTCCAGGACTAAGTAATGCAAATTAAATTTGACAAATGTGAATTTATAATATTTTTTCTTGATATTTAATGCATAATTTGATTTATTTTTAAATATTTTTTTTTATTTTTTGATAAAACTGACAATGTGTGTACACAAGATCTAACATATAACTGTAATGTTCTTGAAATATTGCAATCTAAACCAACTCCATTTAAACATCGATAAATGTTCAATCATAACCTTCTCTCGGAAATTTGCTACAAAGTTCTTTACTTACTTATTCAATCGGGAATAAAACAATTAAAAGAGTTGACGAGGTTAAAGATGTTGGAGTAATTCTTGATAGTAAATTTCTATTTAAATCCCATATTGAGCATATTACTGCAAAAGCTTATAAAATGTTAGCTTTCCTACTGCGAACTAGCAGCTCCTTTAAATCCATAAATATGTTCAAAACTCTATATGTTGCGTATGTAAGAAGTCATCTTGAATACGCATCAACTCTTTGGAACCCTCAATATGATATTTATATCAAAAACCTTGAAAAGATTCAAAACAAATTCCTAAAAATGTATCATACCTAAATAGTTTTGATCAAGTTGATGAAATTTTAGAATCCTTACAACATCGCAGGAAAAATAGGGATCTAATCATGCTTTTCAAAATCATACATACTAAAATTAAAACCCCGTACTTACTCTCTAATATTAACTTCAGATGCCCTACTAGACTAGCCCGTTCTGGTGACACATTTTATGTTCATAAAATAAAATGCCATACTAATTATTTTAAAAACACATTCATTCATAGAAGTTGTACTTCCTTCAATAAAAAATTTATAAATATCGATATATTTAATGTTAATTTAGGGAAATTTAAGAAATTTTTGCAATAAATCAATAAATTTAAATTTAAATAAATTTATGTAAATTTGTTATTTACTGTTTTCTGATAAATATTTTTAAGTTTGAATAGGTAACATAACCGGTAGTTGTAGTAGCTAGGATTAGCATTAGAGAATATTTAAGTTATTACTAATAATTTAACTTAACGTAACTTAGTAATAGTAAGTTAGTAATAGTAAAGTAATAGTAAATTACTAAGTTTAATTTTATGTCGAATTCACTTTTTTCTGTTATAATTATTTTATATGTATGTGTATTAACTGTTTTCTTGGCGAATAAAGTAAAATAAAAAATAAAAATAAAATAAAACCGTCTAGTTTTCAGAATGTGCCAAAGAAATATACATACATACATAGATACATATGCTCGAAAAACATAACCCTCCTTCTTGTGCAGTCGGGTAGGAAAGGGAATAAAAAGCAGCAGCATTCAGTATCTTTTTAACCCTTTCACCGCCAAGGTTTTTTGGCATAATCCTTCTCAATACGCCACACTACAATTATTTCGATAATATGCAGTCTTGATTGTTGTTTGTTTTGTTGCAAATAGTGTGTTTCCACTGTTGAAACAGTAGAAATCCAATGAACGCTAGTATGTACTGTGCAATTATTTAAACAAAACACATTATTACGTAATCAGTAAAGTTTTATTAATGTTTGAAGTGGAGTAGTTTTCTGTCGGATGTATCCAACGATGGCGCCTGCAGAATGCCTTGCTCTGACGGATAACCCTATGGTTATCCGTCGGATCTATAATGTGCTCGTAGGACACTGCGAATGATCAACAAAGTACGAGAAGAGATCTCCATATGTATAAAAATCAATGAATAAATAAAAATGTAACTATTTATGTTTGCAATGATAAGGTATATTAATACAAGTGAAAATAATGATAAGAATGGTATACAATAGCATTGTGGATACACAATGTAACGAGTCTACAGTTTAATCTAGGAGCACTGGGATAAGTGAGCTAGAGCCAATGTGTGCAGCGCGCTCTTGCCTCGATGAGTTCCTCGTGTCCGTAAAGTGCGAGGAGACTAAACGAGCTTACCATTTACCATACATGATCTCGCGTCTCGTATGCTAATGGGGCATTATTAGCCTTCTAACAAGTGTTTATTGCAAAGTAGTAGGTACCTATTGAAGGGTATAATTCATATTTAGTAAACAATCATCATTACTGATAGTATATTTTTGTACTTTTTCTGAATGCAGGTAAAGATGGTTCTCGTTCTTTCATAACTGGACATTTTTCTGAAGAATCATCAGCAGATTGCGAAGATGTTTTAGATCTGTCTTGTGCTGATCTCTCCAGTTTGAATACATGGTTGCAAACCTACCGCAAACAATATACCTACAAAGGTAGAATATTTCTTCTTACCTTATTCATATTCCGACTTTTGCAATTTGTGCCTGTGTTGGTTTTGATTTGGCCAAAACTTATTTGAGACAGGCAAGCTGGTGGGTCGACATTACGATGCACACGGCCGCGACACAGAGTACCGACGCTCACTGAATGCTAGGCTGGAGGGCTGTGAAGAGGAGCGCCGCGCGGCGGCACACGAGGAGGCCGAGTACCCGCCCTGCAATGTCGAGTGGAGTCTCGACGATGGTACACGCGTCTGGTGCACCAGAAACAGGTTACTGTAAATATTTTATCAATCTTTGGTTTAAAATCTTAAAATTATTGTGGACCATTTGTTGCAAGCTAACGCCTCTCCATATCTCTCTAAAAACTTATTTTGTTTGTCGTAAGGGAAGGTGGAACAGTTTTTTACCAAAAGCCAAAATGTTTAGCATACTTGCTCAAGGTCAGCATACTTGCTGGAAAATATCGGAAAGGGCTCATACTTGGCATAATGTGCTTTTTATGCAATAAACAAGTTTTTTTTACTCCCGATGAAAACTTGGAACTTTATATCTTAATTTATATTTACATTATAAATAATATTACAAAAAAGTAAAATTAACTAAAAGAGTGCCATTGTTGCTTTCAGTACTTTAAAGTTATAATGTTTGCATTATACATTAGAAAACAAAATTTGGGATTCTTGTGCACTTATTTGAGGAGTAAAATAACTGCTTAGAAAAGCATCATTGTGTGTTCATATTAAATGGGTTGACAAATGGCAGAAAGATTATTCTTTTAATATTGTATGGCATCACACAACAACTCACCCTGTAGTTTGAGCAGCGCCGGCGCAGCGTCGAAGTTGATCGTTATGTCTTCTTATTTTGCGACCATTGCTTATTCTACCTATGCTACCGTATTATTATTTCCCGTATTATTGTTTCTAAATAAATTGAGGCCCATGGTCAGAAACCAAAACATATGAAAATCTGAAAGTAATAAAATGTTGTCTAAGTTTATTCGTACACCATTTTGATTTAGTGTTCTCTGTCGGTATGACTTCTACCCATTTGCTGTAGGCATCGACCACTATAAAAAGTGTTCTTAGATTTACACCGTCGCTGTACATAATGTTTTGAAAACTTACGGTTTTCCGGTGTGCAATGCCGTGCTTGGCCGACATGTTTCGACTCCCACGACGGAAGCATCGTCAGGGCCACTTCTTCTGTCCAATTTCCAACCATTCCTTATGAGTTATGTTTCGGTCAAACATAACTTTTTTTCGCTCCTACCCTCAAAACGAAAAACATCATCACTTATTTGCTCCTCACTTGTTTTATTCATTTAATAACAATTAACAAATAAAAAACGTGAAAAATACTAAAAACGAAAGCTAAAATACAATTAACAACTAAATAACGTGAAAATTCCTAAAATCCTGTGCTAAAATGTCTGATTTAGTGAAGTGCATGAAATGCTCCAGTGCAATAAAAAGAGATGACAAAATACCTAAAATAAAGTGCAACAGCTGTTCTCGAGAGATCTCAAGTGCAGTGAGTTATCTGCCACTGAAATGAGAGTGTTGGGCCTACAAACATCAAAAATCAAGTACTACTGTATCGATTGTGAAGAGGGTCTGCTGTCAGTGCCAGTGCTCCGGAACAAAATCAGTGCACTCGAGAATGAGTTGGATGACCTCAAGACACAGTGCACTTTAGGGCTTAATATGGATGCAGTGCTGCAAGAAATGGATGACAGGCAATATCGCAGCAAGAATGTAATTATATTTGGTATTATTGAGTCCGCACCGAACAGCACTGAGGATCGCAAAAAACATGACAAATCACTAGTCCAAAAAGCGCTCGAGAAGATCCCAGATGTCAACATGGAGAAATCCATTGTTGTGCGCCTCGGGAAGCCAGTCGACAACAGTCCTAAACCGCGCCCTGTCAAGGTTATTTTGCAAAATAAGTACCAGGCGATAAATGTGCTGAAAAATAAAAAAAGCTTACCTCAGAACATCTCAGCTTCAACCGACAAGACTCCTTACCAGCGCGACCAGTTGAGGAAGCTGCGAGATGAACTAACTGAACGAACGGACAGCGGCGAAAAGGACCTCACCATAAAGTACATAAAAAGTGTTCCCCGCATAGTTAAAGCTCAAAAAAACTAGCGGCCGATACGATCACGGAATTAACTTTCATGTACACGAACCTGGCTTCCCTAACAGCTAAATTTGATTTGCTTATGATTGAGGTCAATAAATTGAAACCATTATGCATATTAATTTCTGAAAGTCATTTAAAACCGGAAATTTCTGTATTATAAACATCCCACATTATTCGTTGTTCAGAAAAGACCGATCCGGCAGAAATGGAGGAGGTATAGCCATGTACATCGCACACTCTCACAATGGATCATCACTACTAGCGCAAGTAAACACTACCTATACTATTGATACGATTGAAGCTTTATGGTTGGATATCCAAATATACAATTTAAAATTCTTACTTGCCTGCGTGTACCGTCCGACCACCTATACCTTTGAAGAGACGGATAAGATACTTTTTGATACAATACAGCAAGCCTCAGAAAACCATACCACGCTTATAATGGGTGATTTTAACCTGCCCGGCATTACTTGGCCACTCGAAATGTACTCAAACAGTAATTTAAATCAACTTATAACTGGAATAACTAGAAAGCGCAATGACCAGGAATCACTACTTGATCTAGTTCTCTGTAACGATGAGTGCTTTGTGACTGAGGTAGAGACACTTCCCAATATCGGTAAGAGCGACCACTTTGTGTTGTTGGCGAAAACCCAGCTCAGCATAGAGTCTCAAAACACAAAGAAGCCGCAGACAATGAAACGAGACTACTTTAGAGCAGACTAAACTGCTGTCTAATACGCACTTAACCAGTACGTGAGTACAAACTATAATAATAATGTTGAAGATTTATGGAAAGATTTCAAATCTAGAATAGAATATGCTGTGAACCTTCACATACCATGCAAACACCTCAGAACTGGCTTCAAAAATAAACCCTGGATAAACAAGGATATTCTGGCTTTAATTAATGAAAAGAAAAAACTGTGGAAATTGTATCAATTAAATAAAAATGAAAGAAATTATGCAACATATAGAAAGATTAACAATACAATTGTAGAAATTACAAGACAAACAAGACGTAGCTACGAGTCTAGTATAATAGATTCGGGACCCAAATCCTTCTATAGCTACATACGCAAACAAATATCTACAAAAGTTGGAGTTCCACTAGCACTAAAACACAATGGAAATCTTGTAACCGGCAGCAGAGCAGTGGCTGATATCTTTGCAGACCAATTTGAAAATACCTATATCCGAGAACCCGTTGGACCTTTTCCAACTCTCAATATTCCTAGAGTTGAAAATTCTCTGACTGATATACTATTCACATCGGCATCTGTGGCAAAAACTTTATGTACATTTAAAGATGAAACTGCAATGGGCTTTGATGAAATCCCAGCTGTTCTTTTAAAGAAATGCTCTCCGTCTATCAGCAACCTCTTAGCACAAATAATGAACAAATCCTTCGAAGATGGAGAGCTGCCAAGCGACTGGAAAAAAGCCATAGTTACGCCCGTATACAAAAAAGGTAGCAAGTTCTCAGCTATTAACTACCGACCGATAAGCTTAACTAGCATTATTTGCAAGACTATGGAGAAAATTATTGCCAACTCTCTAAAGGACTTTCTCAAAAATGAAAAAATAATCTTAGACGAACAACACGGATTTGTGCCCGGTAGGTCTGTCGTTACCAACTTACTTACATGTGTTAATCATTGGACCGCAGAATGGGATCAACGGCAACCTACCGATATTGTCTACCTAGACTATGAAAAAGCATTCGACCGAGTGCCTATAAGAAGACTTTTGTTAAAACTGGAACATTTTGGAATACGAGGAAAACTTCACACCTGGCTTTCTGATTTTCTGACTAACAGAAAACTTAGTGTGAGAGTGGGTGATGAGCTTTCCAAGGATAGACCAGTTCATAGCGGCGTCCCCCAAGGCTCAGTTATCGGGCCGATTGCCTTCGGTATTTACCTAACGGACTTTCAAGCTATCCTACAGATGATGTACTCCCTGTTTGCTGACGACGCTAAAATCATCGGGAACCCACTCACGCAGCACACTGACATACAGGATGATCTAAACCGCATTACTGCATGGACGCAAGACTGGTTAATGTCACTCAACGTGGACAAATGTTCAGTCCTTCATATAGGAAAGCAAAACCCAAGGAAAACATACACAATTCAGGGTAACACTCTAGAAAGTGTGAATACACAAAGAGATTTAGGTGTCATAATCACAGAAGATCTAAAATGGGAGGCACAAATTATAACTGTAGTGAAGAGAGCAAACTCATTGCTGTATACCATAAACAAAGCTTTCTCCCATATAACCCCTGAGCTTTTCCTAAAGCTTTATAAAACATATGTGCGACCTATGTTGGAGTATGCATACCAGATCTGGAGTCCCTACTTCAAGAAAGATATTGACCTGCTGGAACGAGTACAACGTAGAGCTACAAAACTGCACTGAAAAATCAAAGTTACGAAACCCGGCTGGACAAGCTTGGCCTCACCACTCTACAAGAACGAAGAGAACGGGGAGACCTTATTGAAACATTTAAAATTCTCAACTCTTCTTACAACTCTACCAATCTACAAGATATGTTCACCCATGCTAATACTAAAAACCTGAGAGGACACTCAAAAAAGCTGTATCACAATCGGTCGAAGCAGAACCCTCGACGACACTTTCTTGCCAACAGAGTGGTAGAATCTTGGAACAGCCTTCCCAGTGAAGTTGTAAACGCTGTCTCCGTAAATTCCTTCAAAAATAAATTGGACAATCATACAAAAAAAAAAAAAAAAATTATAACAAATAAATAAATAAGTGTTGTGATATAGGCGCATCAGCTTAAAGCTGCTAGCCTATCAATAATAATATAATAATATAATATAAAACACGCTAAGGAATGTGACATGTATGTATGTATAATCAACCGTGAAGCAAGGACACATTAATTGAAGAAAGAGCCCAGTAAAAAGAACTACTTTACGAATATACTGCAAGGCTGGACCCGAACCAGCAAAACATACCATTCGCGGGTATTGCGTCTACCAATTTCGCCACCTATTCCGGGAGGTCACGACATTTTTGGTCACGATAAGGTAAATGGCTGAATCTGGGTTCACATGTTAGAGACCAACCCTCCGATGCTAAGTAAGTCAGTCTGCCTGCGCCAAGTGGTTGCGTTATCTAGATTGGCTATATAAAATAAAAGTTGGTATGTACCTGCTGATGAATATGCTGATGGTCTTGGAATATTGATACCGAATAATTATACAATAATAACCAGTCGGTTTTTAAATTAAATACTTAAATATTCGTAAAGCTATGTCTGTAACCTAAATTGCCTATAACTACGAAATGCAAACAAGGATTTGTTCAATTTTGGTATTACTAAGTATGTACTGATACTTTCTTGCTGCATTATTTGCAGCCATTTATCTTTTAAAATATTTTTGTTGTAACGATAACTAGTTTTTCAGGCGCATTATCTAGGTAACGCAACCACTTGGCACAGGCAGACTGACACATTTAGCTTCAGAGCGTTGTTCTTTAGCCTGTTAACCCAGTTTCAGCCATTTACGTTATCGTTACCATTTTTGTCGCGACCTCCTAGTCTAACCGGCTTTATATCCATAATTTGAAATCCTCCTACAGTCCCTCCTCCCGTAATGAATGCCTCCTACTAACACAGTGTTTAAGATTATACCTACATACATTTATTTAACGCTTCATCTGCGTTACTAGGGTTTCGTTGCTAGGGACTGTAGGAGAATTCCAAATTATGGGTATACAGCCGGAGGCGAAATTGGTAGATGCAATACCCGCGAATGGTATGTTTTGTTGGTTCGGGTCCAGCCTTGCAGTATATTCGTAAAGTAGTTCTTTTTACTGGGCTTTTTCTTCAATTAATGTGTCCTTGCTTCACGGTCGATTATACATACATACATGTCACATTCCTTGGAATAAGCGACGTACCTGCTTAGTACGAAAAAGTATATTTACTTATAACACGCTAAGTTTTGAGTGCGGTTTCCAAAAATCGGTATTCAGCTAATTCACGCACGTGTTTTGTTATTGTCTATGGAGTGGTTTATCTTGCGCGCCGCTTAAAGGGTAAAATAACCTGTCACGATTTTGACAGTTAATTGCTCTCTCAAATATGACATACGAAAAGAAAGAGTTAGCGATATGCCAACGTAATGTAGAAAAGTTATATTCGCAGTTCGGCGAAGCGATGCTTCGAAGCAAGCATAAACCTACGAGAGAGGCGCTCGACTACTTTCATTTGCCTATACGTGCATGCATACATATGTGGTACAAAATATGTCGATGTGATTCATTTGCCCGTAGGCTTTTAGATAATGCCAATATTGTGATTAAAATAGTGACAAAATAGTTTTCCTTCGGATAGATGTACGTGGTATATGTTTAGTTTGCATTAAAAGTCAAAAAACGAATTACCTACTTTGTGAAAACATGTATAACACAAATGCATTAAATTTTTCAAGGAAACATCGATTTATAGGTGCGGATACCATTTAATTTTATAAATACAGGGGGTCCATTCAGGGCAAGAGTGAGTTCGAGTTCGGGAGTGAGTTAACCTAAAAATAGCTGGGAAATATATTATTATGTAAAAATAACGGAACCGTTATTTATGCTTCCAACGTTTTTACGGGACGGACCAGATTTTTACCTAACTGTAATGATGTTCAAGAAGTGTGGGAACATTGACTATTTAAAAAAGTGAGTTGATATTTAGTGACAAATTCGAACTCACTCTTGCCCTGAATGGACCCCCAGTTCTCAAAACCGCAAGTTTTCGGCAAAACACACGGCCCACGAGAACATGGAGCGCGCGTTACGAGTTTGCGAACAAAACACAAACACAATGCATGCGTTTTGCAAACTGCGCTAGTAGAATACCATTTCGCGCGAAACATGCGGTTTTGAGAAAACACAAACATAACGCACGCAGTTATCAATTAGCAGAATAAGGCTTTTGAGTTTCACGCTCTGTCCTCTTGAGTGTTTTTATTTAAGGTGAGCATATTTGCAAGATTTGCACAATCATACTTCCCGGTTATTATCTTGTATCCTTCAATGAGGTCACCCCTCTGGCTTTCTAGAGAGGGAAGATTTAGAATTTTAAGTCTTTCATCATATTTTAGGTTGGAGAGCTGGTGAGGAATTTTTGTGAATCTTCGTTGGACTTCTTCCAAAGCCTGAATATCTTTAATATCTAATAAATAATATAAAGGGGAAAGTTTGTAATAATGGATGGATGGATGGATGGATGGATGGATGGATGGATGGATGGATGGATGTTTGTTACTCTTTCACGTAAAAACTACTGAATGGATTCTAATGAAACTTTACAATAATATAGCTTATACATCAGAATAACACATAGGCTACAATTTATGTGCCCATGGGCTTTAGAACTTTCACGGGGCTGCGAAAACAATGCCGGTAGCGATACTTCACACTAGGGGGAGAGGAGCCGGGGGCGCGGCGGGGAGCGGCGGCGGGGGGAGGGCAGACGTCGTGACTGTTTGGTGTCCGTTTGGCGAATTTTCAAGGCACTAGCGATTTGTAAAACTTAGTACATGTACATTTAACTACCCGGGAATTAGGATTGGCTAAATAGAATTCAGTTCCGCTTACGCTAAGATGGGGCTGTCATATAAACTGCAATGCTATGCACGGCTCGGCTTTGCGGCGGCAGCGCTTACTTTTACTGAAGTACGGCTTGGTATTTCCTGCAACTTTAGGACTACTTGGCATCACGCTAAATCGCCGGAGGAGCGACCAACAGAATAAAATCCTTGAGAACCAATTACTCGATTTAGATGTGCATTGTATCTACGTCTAGCCTGATTCTACTAAAAACTTATAGATTACATAATATAACGCTTCATTACCAGAAGGGTAAGTAGTGAGTCTTAAAGTCTTATAACATGCGAACCACTTACCTGATTTATATGCGTATTTTATCAATGTATAGCATCTCTGGGAGCAGTCAGGTTCGAGATGGGTTACTGTTTTCGATGTTGAGGCTGGCTGTGGGTTGGAGTCCACGCAAAACTTACCTACATTACACGTTACTTACTAGGTAAGCAATGTAGCAGTGAAAGTGCAGAAAGGTTCTCGCGGCAAATGTTTTTTTTTTAAATAGCCACCAAACGTCAACGAAGCTCTAAATGGGAATTATTGGATGTTTCTTATTAAATCATGCTATTTCGGCTCGAACGATCTTGATTAAATTTGGTACATGGATACATTGTCCTGGACCAGTTTGACCCTATTTTGGACCAGTCATGTGGGATACTTTTTATCCATGAGATAATTTAGCCGACACTAACCCGAGCGGAGCCGGGTACCGCAGCTAGTATTCCAATAGTTGTCTTATACTTTTTAATATTTTTAACATAATATCAGGTGTAAGGACATGAAAGGCTTTTCGAATCATGAAAATGAGTGAGTTTGCTTTCTTAACAATTTCTGAAATATGGGTCTCCCATTTCAAGTCGTAGATGATGTTGATACCCAGGTCCTTTTGTAATTCCACTGGCTTGAGTTTGACATTGTTTAAAAAGTATGGTAATTTAGGTTTTTTTTCCCATGTAGAGCACAGTACATTTTTCATTCGGGTACCAACCCGGGCGGGCTTAAACCCTACCACCTAGTAGGGGAAGGGGACCTACAGTTTTACATGGATTCCGAACCATGGAGCAGCTCGCATTCGTGACGAAATGCACTTATCGAACTCGGAAAGAGAAAGACAGTGGTGCATGTCGGAATTGAACCCAGGCCTCTGGTACGCTAGGCCAGTCCCTGCGTCACTAGGCTACGAGCCATGGTATACAATCTGGTCCCATTGCCGTATCATCTCGTAGGTTTCTTAGGTAGTTAGGTAGTACCTCCTCAATCCAGTCTTCAATTCGAGAGAGTGCAATTAAGGTGGCCCATCCCGCTCATCTCCCCATACAAAAGGGGAAAGAAGATCACGCCCATATTTCTTGTCAGAGATCCAAAATTTTGCTCAAAATAGCTTTATTTGATCGAACTAGATGTCTGATAACCATTGGCATTGTAAAATTGAGTTTGGTTTCTAAATTATAAGGTCCGAAAGTTTTAATTTTTTGCGCGTTTTATACAATAACTTTGGAGGTGGATTACGCAATGATAAAGTAAGAACATCTTACAAAGATTAGTCATCAGACATAGCTTTTTTAATAAAGATTTATAATCTATTTGGTTTTTGTTAGATTTTTGACTACAGTGGTCGTGGTTTACTTTTAGCTATAAGTCGTTTTGAAATTCAAATTTTCGTAAATCGTAAATCATACACTATGCATATTGTCTTTCTTGTGGACATGTTGCATCTTCCTCATCACGGAGCCTGTCTTATTCTTTGAAACAATGAAGGTCCCAGAGCGCAACAGCACGGTTTTGTACGTGCCCGCGAATGAGTTATGCCCGCTGGGTTGGGCCACCTTAAGGTGGCCCATCCCGCTCATCTCCCCATACAAAAGGGGAAAGAAGATCATGCACATATTTCTTGTCATAACTCCAAAATTTTGCTCAAAATAGCTTTATTCGATCGAACTAGATGTCTGATGACTATTGGCATTGTAAAATTGTATTTGGTTTCTAAGTTATAAGGTCCGAAAGTTCGAATTTTTCGCACGTTTTATACAATAACTTTGGAGGTGGATTAAGCAATGATAAAGAAAGAACATTTAAAAAAGATTAGTCATCAGACATAGCTTATTTAATCAACATTTATAATCTATTTGGTTTTTGTTAGATTTTGAACTACAGCGGTCGTGGTTTACTTTTAGCTAGAAGTCGTTTTGAAATTAAAATTTTCGTAAATCTTACCAAATCACACCCTATGCACATTGTCTTTTTTGTGGACATGTTGCATCTTCCTCATCACGGAGCCTGTTTTATTCTTTGAAACAGAGAAGATCCCAGAGCGCAACAGCACGGTTTTCTACCGTGCCCGCGAATGAGTTAGGCCCGCCGGGTTGGGCCACCTTAAAGGGATTTCCCCGGGCTGTTTCGAGCAGCTACATGATTTTACTCATTCCTCAATATCTCTATCGATATTGAACCAAAAACACTAACTTCTTGCAAGTAGTTTCGTTTTTACAATACCTTGATGACCAATATGAAGTTCTTTTAGCACATATTCTTGTAGCGTTTTTGGTATCATGATTCTATTTCCTTTAAATAGGCAATCATCTTATAAGGCTACTTCTTCCTCTCTAAATCCATACTGTTTTAGGCTTGTCCCAATTTAAGCGCAGTCAGCAGGTTATTTAGTTTTGGATCTTTATTTGTTCCTGCAGCAATTCTGTTTCTTGTAAATGGTAAAACATCTAGTTGGTTCACCTGAAACATGTAATTTTCATCGGCATTATTTTCTCATGGCAGTCTTGTAAAGTTATAGTCGTTTCACGAAATTGGAAAATGCCTCATCTTCCTGATGAAGCTTAAACTTGAAGTTCGGTACGACGCTCCCAGAGCTGCACAGTGCTGCGCCGGGAGAGGTCACGTTCGCGATGGCCTGCGAGCTTGCAGCTAGCATGCTCAACAGTTTTGACTATAGGTAGGTAAAGTCCTCGTCCATACTGAAACGAGTATTTATTTCTGTACTCTCTTGCTTTTCTGAGACTATCTGTTCATCAATAATCTATTGAATAGATCGATATTTATTCCAATAACCATCTACCATTTGAATTGGTGGTAATTCTTCATTCGAAAAATGTTTTTTTTTTTTATGCGACCTGACATGGATGGCTAATACCACACAACTACCGTTATGATATTAGCCCAATACACCTCATTCCCGAAGGAATTTGGTGCCATGCCAGGACCTTCCCTTTATGAGCACGGCTACATTAAACTGGATGGAAAACATGGACAATTTTTCATTGCCGCTTCGACCATCTTTTCGTCCAATGCGATGGTACCAACCCGGGCGGGCATAAACCCTACCACCTAGTAGGGGAAGGGGACCTACAGTTTTACATGGATTCCGAACCATGGAGCAGCTCGCATTCTTAACGAAATTCACTTGTCGAACTCTGAAAGAGAAAGACAGTGGTGCATGTCGGAATTGAACCCAGGCCTCTGGTACGCTAGGCCAGTCCCCGCGCCACTAGGTTACGAGCCGCTCCGTTTGTCGGAATCGTCTAAAATGGATTTTATCCGGATAAGTTGGCCAATCGATCTACAATTAGATCGATTTTTCTTACATTTTTCAATGCTTTCTTCCGTCCTCGTCGCAATTGTTGTGTACTTATTTTAGAAGTAAAGTAACTGCTTAGGAAAACAACCATTGTATTTTCACATTAAATGTGTTGACAACTGACAGAAAGATTATTATTTTAATATTGTATGGCATCACACAACAGCATTGCTATCAATTGTTAATCAAATGAACATGACATGTTACAGTGGCGGGGTGGCGCGAAAGTGGGTGGGTGTCCCGCGAAGGTTGCTAGTTCCAGGTGGCCAGTCGCGTTGCGTGTGCGTCGACACAACTCAAGACAACTCACACGCGCTTTTGCAACCCTACCCGCACTGTCCGTTAGCAGCCACACACTGCACTGTGATCGCATCCTGAGCCACCATCCACAATCGTAGAGCTATAACAAGCTGCGAACGAGATTGGTTCTTTACTTTTTAACCTTTGACCGAGTCACACAACTTTGTTCAATAAAGACATGGAACAACTATCTTCCTCGATTCAAAGAAGATACTTGGTCATAAAAATATTGATGCATGACAATGAATCTAAGTTAACAGTATACAAGGCCACCTTGAAACCGATCTGAACTTACGGGCTACAGCTATGAGTTACCACATGCAACATAAACATCGACATCATAGAAAGATTCTAAACAAAGACACTCAGCATGATCTAGGATGATCTAAGATAGGCAACTGTGAGAGAAGAATCACCAAGCACACGGGAAGATATAGAGAAAGACTACTCAAACGAACCCTACGGCCAAAGACCTCATGACATCGGATGCCATAAACTTTTAAAGGCTCCAGAGACATTCTGTCACTAGCCTACTGACAAGATTTGACTAAAATAATCATGCATGGACAAAGCGCAATTAAGGGAATGCAATCAATGGATCTCTCCCTGCCGTAATTTACCACACGCACAAGCGAACGCAGACACCAGCTGCCCTATTTTTGAAACGATCGCTACCAAATTGCTGCAGCAATTTGCGATTCTGATCGCTAAAAACGCAGTTTCGTATTTTTGAATGACGTTTGGATAGCAGTGCCCGGCGGCCATTGGCTGTTGTCGAGCGTTTACGATCGCATTGCTAATCGCTGGCTGCAAGCGATTGCAAAGAATTTCAAAAATAGCGCGGCAGAGCTGATTATTGTAAAAAAAAAAGAATTTTCATATTGCAGCTTCACAAAAAAATCTAGATTGATTTGGCGAGCATCACTGATTCTGTAGACAAGCGCATTCAGGTTGATGCAGTATATATCAATTTTAGCAGTGCATTTGACAAGGTCAATCATGCTATTCTGCTTTTTAAGTTTGCCAGGTACGGTATTTGTGGTTCCCTGATTAAGAGCCTTACCTCTTATCTTGCTTCCCGGTCCTATACTGCTTCTTCTGGTGTCCCTCAAGGTTCACACTTTGGTCCTATACTATTTACCATTTATAAACGGCATTGTTCATTGCATTCGGTATTGCAACTGTTCATTGTTCGCTGATGATCTCAAACATTTCAAGGAAATGACTTCACTTCATGACGCTAGCCAAATGCAGGACGACTTGAGTCGGATTAAAGAATGGTGTGAGATCAATAATATGGTTATCAATGTATCAAAATGTCACCATATTACATTTACATTGACTACGCACCCGCGCTCCCGCCTGCAGTCTGGTCGAGCACTTAAGCCTCGTACTACTGATAGCTGTACTGCACTGTGTATACAAAATGAATGAATCACAACTGCAAAAAATATGGTTGCATTTCTTAAGAGGGTACTCTTTTCGTGTTGGTCTATAAAAAAGGGAAAACTATTTCCTATTCCATTTCTAAAGACATTTGGTTAAAATTATGCCAACAATATACGTACGTAGTAACTAGTATGTAGTCGTGTACGTGTTTTTTATTAAAAAAAAATCATTAATTGTATTAAAAGTTTTTTATGTACTGGAATATTAAATACTTAACATGAAACATTTTGAATTAAAACGTAAGCAAACCTAAACTGCTTTAAACTTAGTAATTTACAAGATAAACTAAAACATAGTAAACTAGCTACTATGATTTAAAAATATATTGAGGAAAAAAAAGAAATCGGACATGTTTCAATGTAGAAAGCAGGTTTCTCCTGAGGCTGCGCGACATCTTTATATGTAAATAATGGGCGTTTAACCCCCTAGTCAGCACTCTGGACACTTTGGCCCGCTATCATTTTGTCCGTTGATCAGTGCTCTGGACCTTTTGGCCCGCTGCGAGTGGTCCATTAAAAGTCATTCCCAATGAATCAGGGAACGTTTTTTGTAGATTTCTTATTGTTTCGTTAAAAGATAAAGACCCGGAGTAAAATATTACGCCCAATCTGGCAATCCCAAGGCCCGAGCTCAGATTTTTCCCGAATTTTCGAAATCGGCTGAGCTCAGTTTGTATCTGTGGTTATCAATGGATTTCTCGCACGGATATTCCGCAAAGTAATTGAAATATTTGACCGTGTATTGCTGTAATAAACAGATTGAACATGAAGGCATCAGATTTCGGCGAGAGAATTGCATTTCAAGTGCATTTGTTCCGAAAATGTAGCGACTAAGTGGAAGCCTCGCATATCGACATGTGAATTTTGATGATTTTGTCCATATTTCATGTTCAACCGGTTTATTTCTGATATTTCGGTCGGTAGATAACTTTATTCCAGACATATCAATGATGAAATATGTTCGAAAACCCGATTCACAGAGGAAGATTGCTGTTTGGGCCAGTTAAACATTTTTCTCACATTTTAAAAGAAGGCATTCCAATTGACTGGAAATGCTTCAGCATGTATGGACTTAAATGTTGTAATTATACCGCATGCATGTGTCAGATACGAAAAACGTTAAGCAGCGCGCGAATACAGCTCGCTGCGAGTGCTTCCTGTTCCATTTGAACCGCATTTCATTCGCCTTTTTATCTATTTGAATGAAAATAATTTAAGCTAGAACCGCATTTCTTAAGCTGAGATAAATAGTCGTAACAGAAACTAAGACTAACGAAAAGTAGTACTTTGTGACGTCACTTTGACACATTTTGTATGGACGAAATCTCAATGTAACGCAAAGTGACGTCACAAAGTACTACTTAGTCTTAGTTTCTGTTACGACTATTTAAGGCTGAGATAAATAGTCCTAACAGAAACTAAGACTAACGAAAAGTACTACTTTGTGACGTCACTTTGACAGATTTTGTATGGCAAAATCTCAAAGTAATGCAAAGTGACGTCACAAAGTACTACTTTTCATTAGTCTAAGGCTGAGGCTGAGATAAATAGTCGTAACAGAAACTAAGACTAACGAAAAGTAGTACTTTGTGACGTCACTTTGACACATTTTGTATGGACGAAATCTCAAAGTAATGCAAATTGACGTCACAAAGTACTACTTTTCGTTAGCCTTAGTTTTTGTTATGACTATTTATCTCAGCCTTAGTTTCTGTTACGACTATTTATCTCAGGCTTAGAGTCCTCTGTGGACTTTTATTTTACTAAGAACACACTCATTTACATTCCCATGAATCCTTTTCTAACTGAGAATTTTTTTTTTTTTTATAATGTCCAAAATACATTCATCGGAGCAACCTGTATCGTAGAAACTCATCGCAGTTGCCGCCTGATATACATTATTCTCACGTGCATCCCCTTGTGTTCGTGTGAATATTATTTGTTCAGCTGCACTAAATAATCTAAAATGTGTATCATTACAAGTTGCATTCGTTCTAGTTTCTGAAAATGTATAGTTTGGTTGGGGGAAATATTCCGAAGGGTCATCGATTTATTGCAAGTCAATAAATAGCACACGATTTGCAACATGCTGCAAATGCGCTCGCGTGCTATTTATTGTCTGCTGATCAGCTTGTATTGCGTTCGCATGGTTTCTGTTGATTGAAGGGTTAAATTGAAATAAAATATGCCCTTTTAATTCCATCCATCCATCCAATCATACATTTCCAACATTTTACAGAAAATTATTGAATATTCAAGGACAAAAATGTTACATAGACGAATGGACTGACCTCAATACATTTAAAGGGTTGAAATAAACACAACCCTAAAAATATCTTATTAAATATTTCATTACGATAGGCATAATTACACAAAAACACTATCAAATTTATTAATTTCGTAATTTACGCATTATCATTGATTTTATAAAATCAATGGCATTTATCTTTTTTCTGGCGGCACAACAGTCCAACGGGCAAAGCGACGAAACTTACATGAGGTTCCAGCGATGGCGTATAGGATATCGATGCGTATTATAGGTGTTGCTCTAACAATATCTAATTTTAGTTTTGTCCTAGGATTCACAGCACAACTGCTGCTTTGGTGTGCAGCGGAGCTGCTGCGGGGGTAAAATCGGGAAACTTTGTTAAAATTCTTCAAAGGAACAAAATACATTTAATGCAGCCGATTATATTCAATCCTCATTGACAAAATTAAAGAAATTCAAAGCAAAACAAAAAAGCTCACGCAGCCAATTCATTGGTTGAAGTAATTGTGTAAAAAATTACATATATGATGTAAATACGATACAATAATTGGACTTACTTTTAAAAGATAAAATTATGGTATTTTCGCATAGTATACTTGCATAACTATACGGCACAACATGAAAATATGGTACAAATGATGGTACAAATAGTATAATTATACTACGAAATCCAACGCTGGATAAAAGTTCCCCTCCCAAAAGCTTACGCTAGCGATGAGTTCAGGTGTGGCCACCGCTAGTCCTGACTTCAATCGAAACCCTGTTCCACTACCAATGGAGCTTGATATGTTCAGTGCAGCCATTGAATGTTGAGTTTCACACCTTCTACATAACTATTTTACAAGTTATCATATTTGCTTTTAAATATTCTTAAATAATGTAAATTCTTTAATGTTGTTTATTCATCATTCATACCTTTATGTACCTACTTACCTGCGAGTGCATTCAATATCAGCCGTTTTAAAACGGGATTCTCAGGAATTAGCGGTTGGTTACTCATACATATACCGTCATTATAAATACGTAGGTACGAATTTGTGGATATAAGCAGAAGTAGTCAGCTGCTAATAAGGATATCCCTAAAATATATTTTTTATCAGACGAAGTAGAACAACAGCAGGTTGGTTGTAAAAGGGATGTATGTTTAGTTCCGTTCACCATGGAACATCTCCGGAATAAAAGGTTTTACTCCAACTCTGACACAGAGTCGGTGTTACTGAAGCAATGGGAATGGAATGTCAAACCAGTCGGTACCTTAGTCTGGAGCCGAGCCACACTTGTACGAGTGTGGTGGAGATGAGGTGAGAGTGAAATGCATCGAGTGCCCTAAAACCACATTATCTTAATGGCCTGACTACATTTTGGCTCTTTTCAAACTAATATAAAATGCAATACATACTAATACAAATAAAATATTAGTAAAATATGTAAATTCAATTATATTAAGTAACCTTAAAAATTCATTATAAATATAAAATATTCATACAAGTATTATTAATGATTTAATGAACAAGATTTTATAGGTTTTTATTTGTTTGTATAAAATTACATCACCTTTTTTCATCAAAAACTAGCAGCTACTAAACATCTGTTAGTTCGTTAAAATACAACTTATTCTCCCCATCATACCAATATCCTGACCACTCACCGCACCCCCTTGTGGTTGACATTATACTTTTGAGAACGAACCGTTTCTCAAACTCATTTCTCTGCCGCATCGCCATGAGATGGAACTGTCTGCCGGTGGGTGTCTTTCCTCATACCTATGACCTGGGAGTCTTCAAGCGTAATTTGAACAAGCTCGATAGCTAAGCGATAAGTCTACAAATCCGCTGGTATGGGGCCTCTCTGAGGGTGGTTTCGCGAGACAAGGTGTATTTGGCTTTTCTGATCACTATTGGTCCTCCATACCAGTTTTTGGGGTTCCGTACTCAAAGTGTGCCAACGGAACCCTATTACTAAGCCTCCGCTGTCCGTCCGTCACAGGGCTGTATCTCATGAAGCACAATAGGTAGGCAGCTAAAATTTTCAGTGTGTATTTATCTTGATGCTATAAAAAATAGGTAAAATTAAAAAAATATCAAAATTAAAGAACCCCCTTTAAAAACGTGATTTTAGAGTTAAATCTTGTACGGTGGTACGGAACAGTACGAGTCGGACTCCGACTCGTACTTGGCCAGTTTTTTTTATAAAAAAGAAGCTTTCATAAGAGATGAAAATTGATTCCATTTCAAAACAACACAATCACTGTTTAACTTTTAGCATTATTTGTAATTATATGAAATAAATTACGATAATGAGAGCCCTGAAGCCATATTACAATATAAACGAATGAATGGAAAAATCCTGCAAAATAGCTTTCTTCATCCGTTCCTTATACTTAAAAATATAACTTGTTGAGGATTTATGATCACAGGAATGAAGAGACCACTGCTGTTGCGAAAATAGGGCAGTCGAGCCATACACGGCTGACTTGCGTTAGACATGCAGTGGATAGGGGTGTATAACATGCACAACTTATAACAAGCAGTAAATTAGCTAGTATTTCGTTTTTTTGGCATGACCTCATACATTTTAAAGAATAATTAAAAGCACAGCATTAGAAGCTGTGATCGTACATTTCACGTCTGTGCATTCTCTTCTTTATCCCCGATCAAATCCTTGTCTAGTTCTAGGCATTTAATAGCTTTCAGAAACACATGCATGGGGATCTTCTTACGGTTAAGAAAGGATTTGTTGCCGAGGAACTTCTTAATTTTGGATCGGCGCCGTTTGATCTTTTCCTTGGTGTAGTGAGCACCGAGCTGAAACGTGAGCTGACGTTTGACCTTGCGTCCGCCGACCAGCGTCACCGCCTCCGCCGGCTCTTCTGCGATGGTTTCTAGGCTCTGTGATCTGGGCTTCACCTTCTTGCTGAGGTAGAGTGCTTCAATCTCCTTGGGGCTGGACATCTCCGAGGCGAGGCGCTTGCGAGGTTTAACTTGCACGCGGCGGTTGCTCGGCTTGCCCTCCTCTGGGCGAAGCGACTTGCGTTTCCGCAACACGCGGGCGGGCACAGGTGTAGCGTCTGCAGTCTTTGCGCCCACGCCTTCCACGAGGTCGAGTCCAGCCAACTTGTCAGGCAGCTCACACTCCATCCTGACATTAGGCAAAAAACAACATAAGGAAAAGCAGTTCCCCCACAGTAAGCCGGGAAAGGGAACTTCAGTTTTGCGGACGAGTATCGGTTAACCTGCGTAGTGAGACAGGGCGGGCTGACCTTCCGGGTTTTAAAATTATATAAATTGTACAGCAATCTTAGTTAAATGTTGTGATATTGGAGTTTTAATTTTAAATTGTGTATGGGTGTTACCTGAAAATTAATATTATATATTTTTTTTGCTAGGTTCTGAACCATGTCATGGATTATGTGTCATCTGTAAAACTGAGTGCACTTGTTCTGACATCAAACTCCGAAAAACATTGTAAAAGTGATCCAATAGTGACAAAAGTGGTCTCAATCGAAAGACAGTGAATGAAAACTATAGTGGAAGTGTTATCTTTATTAACTGTAACTGTTTTTCTCACTTAAAACAATGGCCTTATGTCTAAAATGCACTAAAATGATCTCCAATCACGAAACCCAAAAATATCATGCCACAGATTTAAACGAGAAGTTTGTTGCAAGTGCAGTGGGCTCTCCCCAACAGAACAAAGAGTAATAGTGTTGAGTGTTCCAACATTCCGCTACTTCTGTCCTGACTGTGACCTGAGCCTCCAAGAGCTGCCGGCACTCTACCTACTCATCCGAGAACTCAGGGCAGCAATTGGTGACCTTCGGCTAGAAATTGCACAGAGTAAGAAAGGCGACGCTCTGAACCTAGACCTGGTGGTGGAGGAGCTCGAGGAAAGGAAGTTCAGAAGTTCTAACGTCATCATATAAGGAATTGAGGAGTCAACTGCGGTAAACCTCGAGCAACGAGGCAAGCAGATGCAAACAAAGTGGAGAGAGCGTTCGCATTACTCTCGCAGCAGCCTCGCATCCTCATTCGTCTGGGTAAGCCTGAAGCTGGCTCTACAAAACCGTGACCACTCAAGCTCGTCATGGCAGTTAAGCGAGAAGCCATAAGTATACTGAGGAATAAGGCAAAGTTGCCTGCTGCAGTGTAGACCTCACGCCCTGCCAGCGAGATAGTCTCAAGAAGTTAAGGGAAGAGTTATCGAATAGAATGTTGAGAAAAATATCACAATAGCACGAAAATAGTATAAGTGGACAAAATGTGATATTTATTTATGTTACTGACCTCACCTTCTACACAAACTTGGCATCACTTACGGCAAAATTCCATTCGGCCAGTGTGCCAGCTGAATCTGGATTCATAGGTTAGAGACCAACCCTCTGATGCTAAATATGTCAGTCTGCCTGCGACAAGTGGTTGCGTTAGCTAGATGGGCTATACAAAATAGATGTTGGTATGTACCTGCTAATGAATATACCGATTATCTGGACATATTGATACCTATTTATTATGCAACAATAACCAATCGGTTTTATAATTTAACTAGCAGTCCGTCCCGGCTTTGCACGGGCAAAATATCATTTAAAAAAATATTATTTTGACACAATGATACACAAATAAACCCTTTTTACATTGAAATATTTGAAATAAAAAAAACTTAGATATTATTATTAGATATTAGAGAAACAATAAATTCAAAGTGCTATAGGGAGAACCGCGTACTCCGACGGACTATTTACAGGCACGCTCCCGCCGCCCCGGCCGGCCGGTACCGCCGCCGCAAACGCTACGTCCTGCAATTTTTTAATCTATAATATCTTCAAAAACATTCATTTAAATCATATGCTGTAAAGGGCTATATAGATCTATATTAAATCAACCATGTATTTAAGGTGTTTAATTGGATAAGGATGAATGCTGTATTGGTATTGGCTTCGATAATTAGCCATTATTTGTCGTAAAAAGTAAATGACAAAAAGAAAATTATTGTGGGATATCCATAAGAGATAGACATAAACCATTGCGGAGTTTTCTGTAGACCTTTTCAATGTGTACAATACTTAGTACATTATTTTGATAAATATCATAGGGTTCAGACTGCGTTTGCAATGTAAGCGGAAAAAATGTAATTTTTTACGACAACACATTTGAAACCTCAAAAATAACAGTATTTCTCCACTATTTAATGGATGTTATTATACATATAAACCTTCCTCTTCAATTACTCTATCTATTAAAAAAACCGCATCAAAATCCATTGCGTAATTTTAAAGATTTAAGCATACATAAGGATATAGGGATATAGGGACAGAGAAAGCGACTTTGTTTTATACTATGTAGTGATAGTGATAGTGATACTTAAATATACCTAAAGTTATATCTGTAACCTAAATCGCCTATAACTACGAATTGCAACGAAAGATTTGTTCAGTTGTGGTATGATTAAGTTAGTGAATTCTGATACTTTCATGCTGCGTTATTTGCAGCCATATACCTTATCATATATTTTTCTTGTAATGAAAACTACTTTTTCAGGCGCCTTATCTACAATTTTTGTCTTGTGTATCGTTAGCATTTTTGTCGCGACCTCCTAGTCTATAATGATTCATATTGCCATCAGATCAGATTTATATGTACTATAAAACAAAATATTTGATCTACTACTAACTACTTTTTCAGGCGCCTTATCTAGGTAACGCAACCACTTGGCGCAGGCAGACCGACACATTTAGTTTCAGAGGATTGGTCTTTATCCTGTGAACCCAGTTTCAGCCATTTACGTTATCGTTACCATTTTTGTCGCGACCTCCTAGTCTAATTGAAAGGGATATGTAACTATGTGATCTGCTCACTGTAGTAGTTTATGACAAAACTTATATGATTAAAACCTAATGTGCAAGTGTTTCAGTGTTTTGTTGCCACTGGAGCAGTGCATCGCTTTAAGGTCTTTGCTTACGGTGACGCTTGGTTCGGGTTATCTCTTTCCCTAAAATATGGTCGAGAGAGGTAACGACTGTGCCCGGCGTGATGCTCGTGAATGGTTGCTGTTTGTGGGGACTGGCCTGCTCCAATTGGCAATATGTTAGTTGGTGGGGATAGTATTTGCAAATAAAATTATATTTGTCATAAACTGTTGCGTTTGGCATGAATTGTAAATTTTTGTGAATTCATGTTAATTTAGTGCTTTTGTTAAAAAAATTGACAAACACTTTTGTAAATTTAGACTCCACTTAGTCTTGGAAAAAAAACAGCGGAGTTTCTTTCCAGTTCTTCTGTGTTTTTTTTTGCTGAACTGGCCAATGTTAAAATATGAAAAATCTGAGTACAGTGTACTGTCTATGGATGATGAATAAACAATACGTATTGTATTGTTTGATTTAATCATCCAGATATTCATTGGCCGCAAAAAAAAAAACAATGGATACAAAGCTACATGACAAATTTCTAGAAATGTACACAAACAGTAACTAGAAACGCAAATAACTCGAAAAAGGAACCAGCAAGAGTCTCTACTATGTAATGAAGAAAATCTATGAACCAAAGTTGAGTATCATCCCAACATTGGCAAGAGGGATCACCTCATTCTTATTGCTCACATACAAGTTTTTCAATAGTTGCCAGTGCCCAAGGCTCAGGCCTAATTAGTTCAAAGCTGATTATAAAGCAATAACTGAAGCACTGGGTCTCAACAATAAATATGCTGACGTCATCGATGCCTGGAGCGATTTCAAAACCATTAGCACGAGACCTCTAAACGCAAACACACCCCTGTACAATCCAGCCGCAAAATGCAATAATAAACCATGGTTTAATAAAGAAATTCTGAATGCATCCTATCGAAAGATTAATAACAAAAATTGTAGCAATTACAAGAGTAGCACGACAGAAAGCATGACAGAGGTCCCAAAGCATTTTATGGATAAATTTGGAAGCAACTATCAACTCATCCAAAGTGAGTGTCCCTCCTGCCCTGCGTGCATCCAACTCTACAAACATTATAATTCAATACCGAGGACGTCACTGAGCTTCATTTTCATGTGCTCACATAATTTGCTTACAGTAATTTCAGACAAATAAGTGCAAAGTCAGTGTGTAGTGCAAGGTGCTGGTGACTACCCAAACTCACAGTACTAGTGTGGGTTTGACCCTAGAAGGCCTAAAAGTGACTTAAATTTGAATTCTAGGCTATAGTGTAATATTCATAACTACCCTCGAAAACAAAAAAAATGGAAGTGCCTCATCCTGGAGAGACAGGAGCTGGAGACTTGACCTCAGAAGATGAACAGGACCTCGAGATGGTTGCAGACCTCGTAGAAGTACCCGAAGACCAGATTATCACCGCAGAGCTGGAATGGGATGAGTCTGACATGACCAACACACCGACTGCAGCCGACGAATTTCCCACCACCAGCAGGCGACGTCCAAGAGAGTCTTCAGATGAGGAAAGTGTTGGATTCCAACTGGTGCAAAAACGCAAGAGGACAAACCACACAAATTTTAAAGAAAATACTACTAGCGTCGAAGAATGCGAGGCCTACCTGGTAGGAAATCAAATTTTACCTAAGCAACTTGCTTTAGCTCGCCTGCTCAAAGGCAATAAAGGCATTACAAAGATTAAATACCTCACTCCATACAAGGCACTCGTCAGGTGTGAATCTGAAGACAGCTTAAAGCAAGTCCTCGAAAACGAAGAATTCATAAAGAATAATATCAAATGCACAAGAACAACTGAAACTCAGCAGTCTTTCGGTGTAGTTCGAGATATTGATTTAAACATGGAGACCGACGAAATCATGAACATCTTAGAATGTGAAATACAGTGTGTGAAATACAGAAATAGTTTCCATAACTCGCCTCCAGAAGAAGATTGCGTTCGGTGAGTGGACAAAATCGGAAGCAATAAGGGTGTGCTTTCTTGGACCACGTTTACCTCAATTTGTTTACGCATATGGAATAAAGTGCAGCGTGGAACCTTACAGCTTTCCAGTAACTCAATGCTCGACCTGCAGGCGCTTTGGCCATAATTACAAAGTTTGCCCCGACGGTTTAAAGAAGACATGCCCTAAATGTGGAGCCAAACATGAAAATTGTGAGTCTTCATCCTACAAGTGCAAAAACTGCAAGTCCTGTCCAGAGACATGTGGGGGCCCACATGTCTCTGGACAGGACTTGCCCCATCTATTCCAAAGAAAAAGCCATACGAAAGATAATGACGGATGAAAATGTCACGTACAAGGTAGCATTGAAAAAGAGAGAAGAGCTTGTACGCAGCAATGCCCAACAAAGCCACCAGCCTGAAATTGCCGTCGTGCCATGCCTATCCGCAGTCAGCTCTTCCCTTTCTAAGTTACGCATTGACGCTTCAGTAACTGCAGCAAACAAGCCGAAAGAGGACAAGCCTCAGGAGGCCCGCCCCTCTATTTCAATGATGCCTCCGCCGCGCCCACGTCGAACTCGAACTCTTGCTAAAATTTAAAAGAAAAATGACGTAGCTCTTTCCTTAAATTATTATGATTTAATTAATTATTTTAGTCTTAGAGAAAGCCCCGAAATCGAACATTATAATGATTAATAATAATTTGTTATCCATGTATTTTTTTTTATTTTCAAAAATCAATTCACTAGGTACTCTATATTTATTTATTCATAACTTTGCATTAAGGTGGGCCATCCCGCTCATCTCCCCATACAAAAGGGGAAAGAAGATCACGCCCATATTTCTTGTCAGAGATCCAAAATTTTGCTCAAAATAGCTTTATTTGATCGAACTAGATGTCTGATGACCATTGGCATTGTAAAATTGTGTTTTGTTTCTAAGTTATAAGGTCCGAATGTTCGAATTTTTCACGCGTTTCATACAATAACTTTGGTGGTTTATTACGCAATGATAAAGTAAGAAAATCTTAAAAAGATTAGTCATCAGACATAGCTTATTTAATCAAAATT
The DNA here is from genome assembly GCA_946894095.1 of Incurvaria masculella. Taxonomy (NCBI): domain Eukaryota; kingdom Metazoa; phylum Arthropoda; class Insecta; order Lepidoptera; family Incurvariidae; genus Incurvaria; species Incurvaria masculella. The sequence continues at coordinate 24,021,932 of OX335647.2, forward strand.
TATAATCTATTTGGTTTTTGTTAGATTTTTGACTACAGCGGTCGTGGTTTACTTTTAGCTATAAGTCGTTTTGTAATAAAAATTTTCGTAAATCTTACCAAATCATATACTATGCACATTGTCTTTTTTGTGGACATTTAGGATCTTTCTCATCACGGAGCCTGTCTTTTTCTTTGAAACATAGAAGGTCCCAGAGCGCGACAGCACGGTTTTGTACCGTGCCCGCGAATGAGTTAGTCCCGCCGGGTTGGGCCACCTTAAAACTCATTCCTAAACGACTAGGGCCTCGGAAATATCTACTCGCCAGGGGCCTCGCAATGGCCCCTGCCCTCTTACATCGGTAAGAGCGGTCATGTCTTCTGCTAAAGAAAGGTTAGACTATTGTTTCATTTATTGCCTCTACCGTTTAATAATCAGAAAATAATAGGTACTCTAAACGGGAATAAAATAGTTCTAAAATAAGTCTGTTACTTTTTAAATTTGAAGTTAAACTAGAAATTATATGGGAATAGCTACTTACGAAGACATTGTTGAAACGAATAATGAAGCCTTCTGGAACTCGAATCACTTAAGCTTGCCTAATATGCAATCAAATCGTCGTCGCATCGAGCCAATGAGCAACGAGCCCGCCAGCATCTCTGCCGCCAGCCGGCCGCCGCCACATTTTTTTGACACCTGACAGACAACAGACAATTGACGCGCAGCGACTTCGCCGAATTCTTTGGTCGTGGTCCGATTTGAACCATCGTTACCAAAAGCACGCTCAAAACTGGTCCAATTCGCGCTTACAGCTCTCAAAATGGCGTCCCGTGAACGGTATGAAATTAGCGCGGCGCCACGCGATGCCGCACACAGTGCTCAGGCTTTGGAGGTAGAGCAATGTGTGTGGAACTGTCAGTGTCGCATGTTGACGTTTCTAAAGAGTAGTCTATCGTCTTCCCACCGTGTTTTTTTAGAAACCTTTGAATGTACCTTATTTGAACATTTAAGTCAACTAAGAACAATCGATTTGATTATAATTTGAGGTGAACTACAACAATTGACGTCATTTGTTCCAGGCATTGACTTATATATTACTTCGTAAGGACCCGGTCAACGCGCACGACTAATGGCAACAGTACGTTGGCCCTAAAATATTCGTTTTAGGGCCAATGCGACTCAGTCGTCTGCGGACCACTGCAGAGTGATGTTGAGTTGTGAAAATGCCTAGTTGCGTAGTAAAAGGGTGCATAAAATGCGATCCGAAAGTTCCAAATACACATGGAATAACGTATCATCGATAAGTAAACTCAGATAATATTTTTTCCTGTTTAAAAATTGAATAATTGCATTTTCAATCGATAATTTAATTAACTACCAAAGTTCATAAGCGGGCAAGTGACGCCATGCCGCGCGTCGCACGTGTAGGTGAACTAACCTTGTACGAGCGTCCTTTTTATTTCTGTTTCATTTTGGAGTGGATTCGAGTATGAGTGGGTAATCAAAGATTTTTTTTAATGTGATCTATCATGCGACCACTCGAAGTAAACTTCCCGACCTGATCTACCTGCCTGTCATGTCAAAAATTGTTTTCGTTATATCTTGGGAAACACTGGTCGTAGACCCATCATACGACCACTCAAAGTAAACGCCCCGACCTGATCTACCTGCTTGTCATGTCAAAATGTGTGTTTGTCATATCTTGGGAAACACTGGTCGTAGACCCATCATGCGACCACTTAAAGTAAACGCCCCGACCTGATCTATCTGGAATGTCAAAATTGGTTTTCGTTTTATCTTTGGAGTGGTCGCATGATGTGTCTACGACCAGTGTTTCCCAAGATATAACGAAAACAAATTTTGACATGACAGGCAGGTAGACCAGGTCGGGACCTATACTTCGAGTGGTCGCATGATAGGTCTACGACCAGGGTTTCCCAAGATATAACGAAAACAAATGTTGACATGACAGGCAGGTAGATCACAGACCACCTGCTTGGTGAGTCAATTGGAGAGAAAATTCAAATTATTTTTAACTTGAATACCTTGAAATTACAAAAAAAATATTATTCATAATTAATTTTTTGTTAGTAGTTTTTTTTGACTCTACTAAATGAACTTAAAAGTTTAAACTAAAAAGAAAACATTTAAGTACGCAGATACAAGGTTACATCGTTAGACCTAATGCAACATGGCGGCGAGTTGTCAACACGGCGCTCACGTAGTTCTTCCGAGTTTGGATAGATGGCGCTACTTTTTGCTTGTATGGAAAAGATTTGTTTCAATTCTATATAAGGGCGTATCCTTACCTTTGAAATCATTGGTTCCAGGGTTATTGTTTTGTTTCCGTGAGCGCGTACACAAACGGTCCGAATCGTTTATAATGCTTACTGTTTTGAGCGTGCAATCTGATTCGGGAAGCTTGTAAACGCTTTTAGCAGTGTAATCGATTACAGTTCAAATCGGAACCAGCAGCTAGATGGCGACCGGTTAGTTCCGATTTTCGCCACGCGCAAAAATAGCTATGTGGCACTATACATCAATTTTGGTTTGCCTAAAGTCAAACTAAAAAAATCCATGGAAACTGTAATTTCTTACCCTCTATGATAAAACCATGGTAGTTTGATAATGGTACACTAACATTAGTATTGATTTCCTCGTCCATATAAACTTTGCTAACTCTAAGGAATGTTACATGTATGCATTTATTTATATACTAGCTGTGTCTATTTGTGTCGGCTAAATTGGTAGTCCATATGTCCATCGCCAATATCTGCATCGCCAATATCTCCATCGCCGGCGACGCATCTGCGGTCCGGCCGCAGATCCGCTGCTAACGACCGGAGACGCATATGCGTCGCCAAAAACTGGAGACGCAGATGCGTCGCCAAAGTGGGTATGGTGATATGCAAATTAGTTTATGTTATTTAGGTTGGGTTGGGTTAGGTTATGTTTGGTTTGGTTAGGTTATGTTTGGTTTGGTTAGGTTAGGTGAGGTTAGGTTAACTAAAGAACCTAAATAACATAACCTAACCTTACTTAACCCAACCTAATTTACACATCACCATACTCACTTTGGCGACGCATCTGCGCCTCCAGTTTTTGGCGACGCATATGCGTCTCCGGTCATTGGCGGCCGGACCGCAGTTGCGTCGCCGGCGATGAAGATATTGGCGATGAAGCTTGGCGACGGAGATATTGGCGATGTAGATGCAGGGCACCCTTCGTTGATATTTGGTGGCTATTTAAAAAGAGAGCATTTGCCGCCAGAACCTTTCTGCACTTGCACTGCTACATAGCTTACCTAGTAAGTAACGTGTAACGTAGGTTACTTTTGCGTGGACTCCAACCCACAGCCAGCCTCAACATCGAAAACGGTAACCCATCCGGAACGTTGATAAAATACGTATATAATGAAGCGTTATATTATGTAGCCTATAAGTTTTGAGTAGAATCGGGCTAGACGTAGGTACAATCCGCATCTAAATCGAGTAATTGGGTCTCACGTAATAAGTATGTTATTCCATTGGTCGCACTTCTGGCGATTTAGTGTGATGCCAAGTAGTCCTAAAGTTGCGGGAAACACCAAGCTGTACTTAGTAAAAGTAAGCGCCTCTGCCCCCCCCCCCCCCCCCTCCAACCGCCGCCCTTCCGCCGAGCCGTGCAGAGCATTGCAGTTTGTAAGACAGCCACATCTTAGCGTAAGCGGAACTGAATTATATTTAGCCTATCCTGATTTCAGGGTAGTTAAATGTACGTGTACTAAGTTTCATCTAATTCGGATAATACATACAGAACTGATTTAAAAAAATCATCAATCTAGTTTTAGTATCATACATAAAGTCTACAAACGAAATATCTTAGAAAACAAAGCAACTTACTCCATGAACACACCTTACAGATTTATTATTAGTATAGACATTATGGTATACTGTGAAGCAAGGACACATTAATTAAAGAAATATCCCTGTAAAAGTAGTTCTTTTCTAGCGTCTGATACCAAATACGATTTTGGGGACGACGGCAATATGTTTGAATGTTCAATCTTTGCAGTCAAGGTGCCAGTGTCACACAAATTTGTAAAGAGTATCTAATTTCTTTTGGCATGATCCACACATTAATCAGTAATTTCTTTCATGAAGTTTAAAGCAATCATAATAAAAAGGTAGGCATTATTTGTCTCCAAATGGACGAAAATCTAGCCCTGAACTCCGCGCAGAACTTGCCATAAAGTATTTAATTATTTTATTTTAGACAGGCAGCCTAGGCTGATGTGTCTAAATCATGTTCAAGTATGGTCATCACTTTTCATGTTTATAAGTTTTTTTGTCCTAATGGTAGTTCACTTATGCCCGGTTCCACCACCTCTAGCTACAAAAATCCCAAAGTTATCTTTAGGTTACACCATATAAATATACAATGTAACCGAAAGTTAACTATCGGATTTCAGGTAGCTGGAGGTGGTAAAAACTGGGGTTATTCAATTCCTTGTAATCTATGAATGTCAGTTTTGGTTATTTACACGGTCTTTCCGTACCGGCGGCTTCAATGTTTTCCCGCCGTGCTGTATGGCGACCACACAATGCACGGCATGCTTGCCTCGAATGCGTTTGCGAGACTGGAGAGCAGTGGCAGGTGGGCGACATCCGTCATGCTCCCTTACAGAGCGGAAGTAATGGTAGCCATATTTCTGTAGATAAAGCCAAACAAGTATGCTGTAATCGAACCTAATGGAGTTCCATTAGTCTCTGCTTACCTCTCCGGCAGAGCGATGTATGTGTGCGTGAACGTAACATCCGTATCTTTGGAACAATTAAAAACGCAGTTACACAGGTGATTTCTTACAGCTTACCAACATCCACAGGATGATTTGCGATGCAATAGATGTGAGGTCCATAAAACACACGCATAAGTTATACACTGGTTTAATAATGCAATAATATAAAATATTTGTAACCATGTTACAGTACAGCATCCATCAAAACGTTATGTACACCGAGCAAGAGTAGATAGTGGTGGTGGGGTGTTTGGGTGTGTGTGAGAGGGTGAGGGTGTGTGTGTGAAGGAGGCTGTGAGGGTGTGTGTGTGTGTGTGTGTATGTACAGGCGTGGCGAGGCGAGCTACTGGTCGAGCAGCGCGTACTTGTGCGGCTTGGGGGAGGGCGCGGGCGGGGGGGTGGCGGCGGAGGAGGCGTGCGAGGGGGTGTGCGCGCGCGCGCGGCCCGGCGACGGCTCGAGGAAGGGCGAGGCGGCGGCGGCGGGCTCGGCGCGCGGCGACTCCGGCGGCGGCGAGGCGGGCGCCGCGTGCGACGGCGCGTACGAGTCGAGGTGCGGCGCGGGCGAGTAGGGCGCGGCGGCGCCGCAGGAGGGCGGGCGCGGCGAGGGTGACGGCGCCGCCGCGTAGACGGTGCGGCGCGGCGGCGCGGCGTCGGGAGCGTGGTGCGAGGACGGCGGCGCATACGCATCAGACCACTGCGCCTTGCTCGGCGTAAAGTCGCCCTTGATAAAGAGCTGCACGGGGCGACGGAAGCCCTTGCTCGTGTGCTGCGGCGTGCCGAGCACAACGCAGCGGCTGAACCCCACTTCCGGCGACAGGAGGTACTCCTTGAACTTGTGCGGGAAGAACTCGATGGAGTTGTAGTTGTTGTAAATTTGGGGCTGCAACACGACATAAATAATTTGAGTCAAATTATGTTCGAGAACCACTTGGGAAGTACACACACTATTGATGAGGTGCATTTCACAGAGGCTGACGTCCTAAGTTGCCTGCAAAATCTACGCGAGGACACAGCCATGGAACCCGACGGCATACCTGCAGTGATTCTGGAAAAATGTGAGATTATGTCCAAGTCACTGTGCCAAATTATGAAGAGTTCCTTCGAAAGTACTGAATTGCCAGACGATTGGAGAAGAGCCCTGATCACACCTATCTAAAAGAAAGGCAGCAAATTAGATCCTATTAACTATAAGCCGATCAGTCTCACTTGTATTTTCACTAAGTGTATGGACAAGATAATCAATTGCAAAATTAAAGACTTTCTGGCAAACAACCACATCATAGTTAATGAGCAACGCGGATTTATGTCAAAACGCTCGACAACGACAAATCTGATAGAATCTTTGAATGTTTGGACCACAACGTTTGCCATTCCTAGGTTCCCCAATCGATGTCATCTACCTGGATTATGAGTAGAACTTCGATCGGGTCCCGCTTCGACGTTTGGTGGACAACCCTGATCATTTTGGCAATGCATTAGAGAAAATTTGTTAACCTAGATAGAGGCCTACTTAAACAACAGACAATTACAAGAACGAATAGGAGAGACTCTATCTGGTCCAATACCTGTCTGGAGCGGAGTTCCTCAAGATTCAGTGATAGCTGCAACCCTCTACAACATATACATTACTGATCTGCATGCTATCATCAAATCTAACTTTAAATTCTTCGCAGACGATTCAAAGTACTTTGATAATCCAACGGCTGGTCACAGTCAAGTACAAGGTGATCTAATCAACGTCTACCTGTGGTCTTTGGATTGAATCATCAAGCTAAATGCTCAAAATGCACAGTACCCCTTGGAAAGAAGAACCCCACACTACCGTACTACCTAGACAACACGCAGTTGCAACCAGTTGCATCACAAAAGGATCTTGGGATCACAATCAACTTTGATTTGAAGTGGGAACCTCATATCACCCAAATTGCGCAAAAGGTGTTACATATGCTGACTCCAGAAGTTATGCTCAAAATCTACAGGGTGTCCTAACGGCAAGTTAATTAAATTTGGGAAATTATTATTGGGACTGAAACAAACACTTACTGGCGGACAGTAAATCGTCGTGTATAGATGTTACTGTCCTTAACCGCTTCGATACTGGCAGCGATCACCGACTAGTGCGTGGCACGCTGAAGCTAAACCTTAAGATGGAACGGCGCAAACTCATTCACAAACCACTGGCCAAGCTAAACATACCAGACGAGATGCTCGAAAAAATTTGAAGCCAATCTCGAGGATGCCTTTAGCTTAGCGCCGCGTGATGAGGATGCCGACATCGACAAGGCCTATACCAGCTTCGTATCCACACTAACGGACACTGCAGAAAAGCACTTCAGCAAAAGTTCACAAGTAAACCGCAGCAAGTTATCCGCAGAGACGTTGAGGCTCCTGGAAACACGACGAAATATGAAACCGGAGACCCGGAGTAGTGTCGTTCACAGGAACCTCAACAAGACGATCAGCAAGTCCATTCGCCGTGATATCCGCCGAGAGAACATGAAGTTGGTTGAGCGCATTATAGAGGAAAATCGAGGCAGTAAAGTGTTTGCCCGTGCCTTCTCTACCGGTGCCAACCAAATTACAAAACTCGAGCGAGCGAATGGGGTTATCACTGCTAGAAAGCCGGATATACTTGAGGCGGTGGAGGAATTTTATGGCGAATTGTACTCCGCAGCAATTCCTGCCCCGAGTCCAAGCAAACCAGTCGACTCTGATAGGCGTGCGCCGCTCACTAGACACTATACCGAGGATCTGCCGGAGATAAGTGTCTATGAGATAAAGGCTGCTTTGAAGGGACTTAAAAAACACAAGGCTCCAGGTGAGGACGGGATAACTACGGAACTGCTAAAGGCTGGCGGAATACCCATCTTGAAGGAACTGCAGGGACTGTTCAATGCAGTTCTCGAAAATGGCGTCGTACCGGCCGCATGGCGAAATAGTGTCGTTGTCCTGTTTCACAAGAAGGGGGATAGGGCGAAGTTGAAAAACTATCGACCTATCTCACTTCTAAGCCACGTGTATAAGGTCTTTTCAAGAGTCATCACGAGTCGGCTGACACAGAGGCTGGATCAGTACCAGCCTCGTGAGCAAGCTGGGTTTAGGAAAGGATACGGCACCATGGACCACATATTTACTGTGAGACAAGTGGTGCAGAAGTGCGAGGAGTACAACAAGCCGCTCTTCCTAGCTTTCGTGGACTATGAGAAGGCGTTCGACTCAGTTGAAAAATGGGCCGTCGAAAACTCCCTAAGGTGCAGAATCGACCACCGCTACATCGAGGTACTCCGAAACCTGTATCGGTCCGCGACGATGACTGTGAGGCTCCATGAAAATACCCAACCCATCCTCCTTGGTAAAGGCGTAAGGCAGGGGGATGTGATCTCACCCAAGCTCTTCACCAACGCATTGGAAGATGTGTTCAAGACGCTTGAATGGGACAACATGGGTATTAACATTAATGGAGATTTTCTCAGTCATCTTCGCTTCGCCGATGACATTGTTCTTCTGTCAAATTCCCGAGTTCAACTTCAGACCATGCTGAAAGACCTTTATGAAGCATCGGTAAAGGTAGGTCTAAAGATGAACCGGGACAAAACCAAGGTCATGGCGACCGAGGCTATGACGGGAGGACAAATCGTTATCGACGGAGAAGGGATCGAACAGGTTGAAGAGTACGTATATCTCGGCCAAATTCTGCGGCTTGGTAGACAAGGACTGACTAAGGAGGTTGAGAGACAAATTCAACTGGGTTGGGCTGCCTTCGGAAAGCTTAAATACGCTCTGAGGTCTGACCTTCGCAAAATTTAAAGACCCGGATATATGACCAGTGCGTCCTCCCGGTTATGACGTACGGATGTGAAACGTGGACTCTGACGGTCGCCGTTGTCCAAAGGTTGAAAGTTGCCTAGCGAGCAATGGAGCGAGCCATGCTGGGAATATCGCTACGGGATATGGTGCGCAACGAGGCAATTCGCCGACGTACCAAAGTAGTCGATATTGGACACCAGGTGGCTAAGCTCAAGTGGCAGTGGGCTGGTCATGTCAGCCGAAGAGACGACGACCGTTGGAGTAACCGTGTCCTACACTGGCGGCCGTGGACAGGAAAACGGAGTGTGGGAAGACCACCCGCCAGGTGGGACGACGACATCAAGTGCGTTGGCGGAAAGCAGTGGTTCCGTACCGTTGAAGGCCGGGAGGACTGGAGGAAAATTGGAGAGGCGTATGTCCAGCAGTGGACGCAAACACGCTGACTGACTGACTGACTGACTGAAACAAACAAAAAAGTTTAATAATTTTTTGCTGAATATACTCTAAATAAAAAGTTAGACTTTCCATACAAAGTAATTCAATAATTTAGTGTAAAAAGAATCTAATAGACCATTAGATTCTTTTTACACTAAATTAAAGAACGTGGGAGTGTTGTGTGTACTTGGACATGGATGGCTAATATCACACCTGCTGTCATGACATTAGCCTCATACGCCATGTGGAATCTATTTATATTTAGATATATTTGAGCGGCTCATAGCCTAGTGGCGCGGGGACTGGCCTAGCGTAACAGAGGCCTGGGTTCAATAACGACATGCACCACTGTCTTTCTCTTTCCGAGTTCGATAAGTGCATTTCGTCACGAATGCGAGCTGCTCCATGGTTCGGAATCCATGTAAAACTGTAGGTCCCCTTTCCCTACTAGGTGGTAGGGCTTAAGCCCGCCCGGGTTGGTACCATCGCATTAGATGAAAAGATGGTCGAAGCGGCAATGAAAAATTGTCCGTGTATTCCATCCAGTTCAATGTAGCCGTGCTCATAAAGGGAAGGTCCTGGCATGGCACCAAATTCCTTCGGGAATGTGGTCTATTGGGCTAATATAACGGTAGTATTGTGGTATTAATTTGAGTTTCAGCGACATCTACATTTTTAAGCATCGTAATCAGATTTTGAAAATAATCTGAAAAAGTATTGGTCGTGTATTTTTTTTTAATTGAATACCTACTTTTCGTTAAATATATAGAAAATATGTAGCTATGCTTAGTTTTAGTTAAGTTTCATTTACATTGTTCTGTATTAATTAGTTATAAGTGTTGTTTTTCTTTGCTTACCCTAAGCTCTAAAATTTCCCTATGATAGGGTTATTGTTAGAAATTGCCTTAGGCAATAAATCCGCCTTTGCTTTGTACTTTGTATGGATTGCATTAAAGAATATTATTATTATTATTATTAATTTCCCTACCACCAATCTTCAAATGGCCAGGCAGAGAGGACAGTGAAAACTGTGAAACAATAATTAAAAAAGATGTCTTCCGTACCATGGCCGGTCAGGCTACCTACAATCTTTGTCCTATTGAGAACCATCCTGAGTTCAATCACTGCACTGAGCCCAGCAGAAGTGCACAAGGACATATTGACCAATTACGATTCTATCCTGATCTCGTGGCATCGGGTAGGGGTTTCCCATTATTTAAGGGATTTGCACACGCCTGGCTGGCCAGGCGAGCTGACGTCTGACTCCTCAATGACGGGACTTCCGACGTCCCCTACTTTTTCTGTATGCATATATGTGTTAAACAAAAAGGAAAGGAAGGAAAAGAAAACGAAGGAAAAAAAATTAAGATTAAAATAATAAGAAAAAAAAAACCCAATAAGGGAATACTCGTTGTGCTCGTAACGTGATCGTCCATTCTGTGTTAAGTGTTGTGTTTGTAGCAACACGCTAGTAGCGAGCTGTGCATTGTGATCGGGATGCCTGGGACGACCGGAACGACGAACCACTGTTTTTGTTTGTCCATTCCCTTGGGGACAGTGAATGCGCTGGATGGCAGAGTGGGGCATTATCCGAGACGGTGTGCTCGAAGGGAGGGGTCCTGAACGTCTTTAGGGACTCCTAGGGTGGGTTTACGACCGTCTTCTAATTGCGGCCTCACTGCGAGCTTGATTTTGGATGATGGTCTATGACGAAATCGGGTATCGGTGAGGGTGCTATAGCCGCGAGGCTTGTGCACTCGGGAGGAGGTGGGTTAATAATGACCAAATTACGAGCTAGAAATGGAAGAAGATCAGCACTCTGTGGAAGATATCGTTGTCAGAAATATCACCTGGCCCTATTATACGTACTCAAATCGTAACAGCCGAAATGGACGCAAATGCAACTGAATGTCATAAATTTTAAACTTTCAAATAAACTCTCCGTACAAACAGAGCCCATTTTTCTTAATTTTTAACAAAATAGCAGTCAATTCACATGAGGACATTAATTTTGCCCCATCTATTATTAACGTGTATGCGAGGTAGCAAATGGCAGCGCAGCAGACACTTACTGTGAGGCGCTTTTTCTTCTTGTAGCTGGCCCAGTTCTGTGCCTCAAGCACAAGCTTGCCACCGGGCCGCAGCTCAGCAAACATGCGCCGGAACGCGAGCTTGATGCCTGCGTCGCCCCAGTTGAGGTGCAGCCACTTGCTGGTTGAGAGGCAGAGCACCAGGTCGTACTGTGAGCTCTCCGCGCCCAGCAGCGCCTCCTCCTTCAGCACGTAGTTACCCTGCAATGTTCACCATGAGCTACAACCACTTGCTGGTGGAGAGGCAGAGCACCAGGTCGTACTGTGAGCTCTCCGCGCCCAGCAGCGCCTCCTCCTTCAGCACGTAGTTACCCTGCAATGTTCACCATGAGCTACAACCACTTGCTGGTGGAGAGGCAGAGCACCAGGTCATACTGTGACCTCTTTGCGCCCAGCAGCGCCTCCTCCTTCAGCACGTAGTTACCCTGCAATGTTCACCATGAGCTACAACCACTTGCTGGTGGAGAGGCAGAGCACCAGGTCGTACTGTGAGCTCTCCGCGCCCAGCAGCGCCTCCTCCTTCAGCACGTAGTTACCCTGCAATGTTCACCATGAGCTACAACCACTTGCTGGTGGAGAGGCAGAGCACCAGGTCATACTGTGACCTCTTTGCGCCCAGCAGCGCCTCCTCCTTCAGCACGTAGTTACCCTGCAATGTTCACCATGAGCTACAACCACTTGCTGGTGGAGAGGCAGAGCACCAGGTCGTACTGTGAGCTCTCCGCGCCCAGCAGCGCCTCCTCCTTCAGCACGTAGTTACCCTGCAATGTTCACCATGAGCTACAACCACTTGCTGGTGGAGAGGCAGAGCACCAGGTCATACTGTGACCTCTTTGCGCCCAGCAGCGCCTCCTCCTTCAGCACGTAGTTACCCTGCAATGTTCACCATGAGCTACAACCACTTGCTGGTGGAGAGGCAGAGCACCAGGTCGTACTGTGAGCTCTCCGCGCCCAGCAGCGCCTCCTCCTTCAGCACGTAGTTACCCTGCAATGTTCACCATAAGCTACAACCACTTGCTGGTGGAGAGGCAGAGCACCAGGTCATACTGTGACCTCTTTGCGCCCAGCAGCGCCTCCTCCTTCAGCACGTAGTTACCCTGCAATGTTCACCATGAGCTACAACCACTTGCTGGTGGAGAGGCAGAGCACCAGGTCGTACTGTGAGCTCTCCGCGCCCAGCAGCGCCTCCTCCTTCAGCACGTAGTTACCCTGCAATGTTCACCATGAGCTACAACCACTTGCTGGTGGAGAGGCAGAGCACCAGGTCATACTGTGACCTCTTTGCGCCCAGCAGCGCCTCCTCCTTCAGCACGTAGTTACCCTGCAATGTTCACCATGAGCTACAACCACTTGCTGGTGGAGAGGCAGAGCACCAGGTCGTACTGTGAGCTCTCCGCGCCCAGCAGCGCCTCCTCCTTCAGCACGTAGTTACCCTGCAATGTTCACCATGAGCTACAACCACTTGCTGGTGGAGAGGCAGAGCACCAGGTCGTACTGTGACCTCTTTGCGCCCAGCAGCGCCTCCTCCTTCAGCACGTAGTTACCCTGCAATGTTCACCATGAGCTACAACGACTTGCTGGTGGAGAGGCAGAGCACCAGGTCGTACTGTGACCTCTTTGCGCCCAGCAGCGCCTCCTCCTTCAGCACGTAGTTACCCTGCAATGTTCACCATGAGCTACAGCCACTTGCCCGTGGAGGAGCAGAGCACCAGTCGAACTGTGAGCTCTCCGCTCTCAGCAGTGCCTCCTCCTTCAGCACGTTGTTACCCTGCAATGTTCACCATGCGCTACAGCCACTTGCCCGTTGAGTAGCAGAGCACCAGTTGAACTGTGAGCTCTTCACGCCCAGCAGCGCCTCCTCCTTCAGCATCTAGTTACCCTGCAATGTTCACCATGAGCTACAGCCACTTGCCCGTGGAGGAGCAGAGCAACAGTCGAACAGTGAGCTCTCCGCTCCCAGCAGCGCCTCCTCCTTCAGCACGTAGTTACCCTGCAATGTTTACCATGAGCTACAGCCACTTGCCCGTGGAGGAGCAGAGCACCAGTCGAACTGTGAGCTCTCCGCTCCCAGCAGCGCCTCCTCCTTCAGCACGTAGTTACCCTGCAATGTTTACCATGAGCTACAGCCACTTGCCCGTGGAGGAGCAGAGCACCAGTCGAACTGTGAGCTCTCCACTCCCAGCAGCGCCTCCTCCTTGCATATTTATTGAATGCATTTATAGGTACTCGTTTATATAGATGCAGAAAGAGATATTAAAAAAATCAAACGTCTGAAAGATTTGAACTCACTTCTCCCGTGCTTCGAATAACACAGTCTATCGCTTTATCCGCTGAGCCACGCAGCTTCTAGCGTGGGTGCCGAAATAAAAAGGTCATATTTTAGAATGTTATCATTCAATGTGAAATTCAGTATTGATATCCATACAAAGTGATGGTAGCGCTCTGTTTAGTGATGGAAATCTAATCAATGTTAACTGTGCTGACAGATGGCGCAGAACAGAAATAGGCGATTGATGTTGCCAACATAGACAGACATGCATGTTTAGATATTATTGTGTAATTTAGCAGAACTTACGCAATCAATTTTGAAGAAAGATAACCAACGTCTTCGCCCAACGTTTAGAAAGGAATTGCATATCAAAATCAACGTCAGCGTATGATTAAACACGTCACTTTGTATGGACAGTATTCAGTTAGCTAAAAGGGACGTGTTTGAACATTGATTAACTCAGCCGTACTTCGTATCAAACGACCGACTCGGGAACAAAATTTCTCGCACTGACTACCATGCTTAAATTGTTCCTTAGAAAGATGGTATTGCCATTAAATTATAATGTAAAAAAAAAGAAAAAAATGAGATCACTTGAACAAAGAAGACAAAGAGGAGACCTCATCGAAACTTTTAAAATATTAAATGGTCAATACAACGTAGTAAACTTTAATTCAATGTATACAATGAACACCATCGAGAAACTCCGTGGACATTCCTTAAAAATGAACCGAAATTGTTCCGATTCCGACCCAAGAAAGTACTTTCTAACTAACCGAGTAGTGGACTCTTGGAACAAGCTACCACAAGAAGTAATAAGTGCTGTATCAGTAAACACTTTTAAAAATCAACATTATTATATTATTATTTTTTATAATTGAATTTTTTGAGTCGGCGTCAGCCGGGCACGCGCTGCGCCAGTCAAGAGAACCTTGGCTACCTTGGCTGACACCGACTCAAAAAATAAAATTATCGTATACAAAAATGGCAATATTTTTTTAACTTTTTAGTCCTTTTTTTTTGAAGTCGGTCACTTTTTTGTTAAAAGTTTTTTTATTTGTTTATTGTAAACCGGTCTGGACATACGAGATACAACTCTGGGGAACTGCTGCAGAGAATAATATAGACATAGTAGGGGGTTTTCAAACAAGAACAATTCGAAGAATATTCAAAATCCCATGGTATGTTTCCAACAAATAAATTTATGAAGATCTAGATACCTATCCCAACAGTTAGAGATGAAATACAGAAACATACAACAAGATACAAGGAGCATATTGAAAACCATCCAAATAAAACTGCAAAGGATCTCATGGGATCGGCCAGCATACAATTTTCGAGACTGAAAAGACATAGTATACCCAGTCTACTAACAAGATTTAATTAACCTGCAAATGGAGCCACACGAAGAGGAAAGAGACTGCTGAAAAACAACAGCATAAGGCATACAAATGAGATGATTATTATGATAGATTAAAAAAAATACGTTGAATCCATGCTATATAAAAAATGCTAAATATGCTAAATAAAAAACAGAAAAAAATTAGGTTTTCAGGATTCGAACCTAAACCCTACCTCGATCGATATCTATTTAGAATAATCGGTCATACACGTTACGCCAACTGGCTTCTTACATTTAATGCGAAAATAGTTAATCCTTTTCAAAAGTAGTGAGCGGCCAAATGGCGCCACACATATCGCCATTTTTACGCAAAGGTTTGGTATTAATCTTGTTTGAGAGTAATTTCATTGATATTGCTCAGCCCTTAGGCTATTTAGGGTGATGGTATGTATCCTATAGTGAGCCCCAGGATCTACTCTTTACAATGGTGCAAACCGCATCTTGATCTGTTCTGTGGTTACGGGGATTACCCCGAACATGTAGACAGACGTTCCCTTTTATATAAGTCGAGATTAAAAAGGGAATAAACAATAAAGTTTTACGGAGCGAAACAACAAAAATGCAGAATGGTGAGCTAGCGTGTAGCGAGCGAGCGGCTGTCGATGTATGACGTCATCCACTTAGCCCGCGTGTAGTTAAACATTTAAATAGCGATTGTAACTTTCGGCGTTACTAATTTTGGAAATACTGAATCGATTTTAATGACACAAAAACGATTGACATGTCCATAACCATAGCTCTTATGATATATGTGTTTTAAGGTGGGCCTTCCCGCTCAACTCCCCATACAAACAGGGAAAGAAGATCACGCCCATATTTCTTGTCAGAGATCCAAAATTTTGCTCTAAAATAGCTTTATTTGATCGAACTAGATGTCTGATGACAGTTGGTATTGTACAATTCTGTTTGGTTTCTAAGTTATAAGGTCCGAAAGTTCGAATTTTTCGCGCGTTTTACTTACGCAATTACTTTGGAGGTGGATTACTCAACGATAAAATGTATAAATCTTAAAAAGAGAAATACCTAGTCGTTGCCTTTCGAATACGCTCCGGACACATACCTCTAAACAAGTTCGCACATCTAATGAGGAAAGCAGCTTCACCAAATTGTGACATATGTGGCGTACCTGAAGATGTGTATCATATTGTGATGTACTGTGAAAGGGGCGCAGTTGAAAGGCAACAGCTAGGGATTGTTACCATGGACACAGGAATCATCCAGACCATGTTGAGCCAGCCATGCTCCGAGAAGTCCATACAATTGTATATTTTTGTAAACAGTTTACTAAGTAGAAGGACATAGTCAATTAAGATAGACCCAACGGAGCTGACATGGTCACTATGTGTACCCAAGCTCCAAAAAAAAAAAAATTAGATTAAAAAAAAAAACTTAAAAAGATTAGTTATGAGACATAGCTTGGTTCATGAAAATTTATAATCAATTTAGTTTTTGTTAGATTTTTGACTATAGAGGTTGTGGTTTCCTTTTCGCTATAAGTCGTTTTGTAATTAAAATTTTCGTAAATCTTACCAAATTAAACACTATGCGCATTGTCTGCTTTGTAGACATGTTGCATCCTTTTCATCACGAAGCGTGTCTTTTCTTGGAAACAGAGAAGGTCCCAGAGCGCAATAGCACGGTTTTTTACCGTGCCCGCGAATGAGTTAGTCCCGCCGGGAAGGGACACCTTAATGTAATTTTCAAACCTATCGGTCAGACTTATTCTTTCAGACCGTGTTAATAAACAGAACTGACATTCTTAGATTACAAGGAAGTGACTAACGCACGTTTTCTGGAGATGGTGAAATCAGGCATAATGAACTACTATCAGGACAAAAAAACTTACAAACTTGACAAGTGATAACCATACTTGAACATGATTTAGACATACGAGCCTAGGTTGACTGCATAAAATAAAATAAATAATTGTTGCATTGCCTGTCTGACTCACCTGTTTGAAGACGACATTATGTGGGAAGCCGCGGGGCTCGGGCGCGGCGCCGGGCCCGCCGGCGACCGCTGGGAGCTCAATGGGCCCGTACAGAAGCGAGAAGGAGACGGGGAAGTAGAATCCCCCGCCGGCCTCTCCGCGCGCTCCCTTCCGATTCTTCTTCTTCTTGCGCCGGCGCACCGTCGGCGGGGCCGACTGCGCGGCTGGCTGGGTGGCTGTCACCGCCGCCGGGCCGCACGTGTCGCAGCGCGCGCCGCTCGCCTCCGCCGGCACCGACACGTACGACTTGAGGTTCGCACGCGCTCGCGCTGCAACACCGAGCACATCATTGAAAAAAAAGTACAAACTACAACCACACTCAGCAGGGAATCTCTAATAATTATTTGCCATATTTGATTTGAATGTTCTATTTTACCCACTACTTTGTTAGTACTGAGGATATACTAACCCTGTTCCATGTAACACGTAGAACCCTAGCGGAGGAAGCAACACTTATCTATAAAACCCCAGAAAGCACTTCCTATCAAACGGACCAAAGGTCCACCACTTTGGAACAAACTGCCAAACTGGATGTAGCACAATCCCTATCAATAAACTCATTTAAAAACAAACTCGATAGATATTAAAAAAAAATTGAGTGGAAAAATAAAGCTAACCAAATTTTATCAAAAAGTAATCAATTAAACAAAACTAGAGAATATTGAAGCTTATCAACTAGATAAAAAAAACCGTTTGTTAAAATCTAAATTAACATAACCAAGAATACATATCAGCTTCAGCTGCTCGTTCATAAACAAATAATAATAAAAGTCAAAAAAACTGTGTAATTAAATATATATCGGTATAATCATAATAATAAACATGAACTGGATGGAAACATGAGCATTGTTCATTCAATGCAACGGTACCAACCCGGGCGGCGGTAATAACCCTACCACCTAGAAAGTAAGTAACCACCTAGACCTAAGGTACCACCTAGACCTAAAGTTGAATGTGTCACCTGAACCAGGAATGGCTGATCCCTTAGTCGTTTTTTAAGACATGCACTGGAAGAAATCCAGTGGGACCACTTTTAATCGTTTAGAGCCATATCAGCCCATACCATATGTTGGCTGTTATTCACAATGGATTCCTTCAACATAAGCATTTGTAATATGCACTAACCCTGGCAAGAAAGAAAGCATTGCACGTCAAGGGATACAGAGTCAACTCGTCCCGCCGCTGCGCACACCGCTAGGCAAGGAACAAGTGTCATGTATTCCACCCAGCTCTATGTATCCGCTAGGGCAGTATAAGAAAGGATTCCATTAAATGTGTTGGGCTCATATTAAGACAGTAGGTGTGGTATTAGCGATCCATGCCCACTCGCGGGTATTGCGTCTAACCAATTTCAAGATTGTTCAATCTTTATAGTCAATGTCTATAACACAGGTACAGTGATACATCAATGTATTCTTATTATTATTATTTTACATTTTATATACACTAGCATTTAACAAACATAGATAGACAAATTTAGTGTATTTTATATACACTAGCAGCTACAAGCTGATGCGTGTATTTTAATTATTGAGTGCACTGTATTCATATATTTTTTTTGTATGTAGGTATAATCTTAAGAAATGTGTTGGTAGGAGGCATTGATTATTATTATTATTATATTATTATTTTGTAAAAAAAATGTTATGCAACCTGACATGGATGGCTAATACCACACAACTACCGTTATGATATTAGCCCAATACACCACATTCCCGAAGGAATTTGGTGCCATGCCAGGACCTTCCCTTTATGAGCACGGCTACATTGAACTGGATGGAAAACACGGACAATTTTCCTCCAATGCGATGACCATGATTTCATCCAATGCGATAGTACCAACCCGGGCGGGCTTAAACCCTACCACCTAGTAGGGGACCTACAGTTTTACATGGATTCCGAACCATGGAGCAGCTCGCATTCGTGACGAAATGCACTTATCGAACTCGGAAAGAGAATGACAGTGGTGCATGCCGGAATTGAACCCAGGCCTCTGGTACGCTAGGCCAGTCCCCGAGCCACTAGGCTACGAGCCGGTCAACTAGCAGCATCATGCTGTGCGTGCACTTCTTTTTATGCACTTGCACTTATTTATTTATTGTCTTGTCTATGTTTGTTTTTTATTTTAAGTAAAGATCCAGTTTGTTTTTGAAAACATTTACTGACGATGCACTTATTATTTCCTCAGGTAGGCCGTTCCAATTATCCACAACTTGGTTTGTTAGGAAATGTTTTCAAGGATTTGTTGATGCTTGGGTGCGATTAAACTTTAGCGAGTGACCGCGTAGCCTTTCATTAGTGTTAAATGTGTACATTGTTTTGAAATTATTAACATCATAGGAATCATGCAGTATTTTATATGTTTCGATAAGATCCCCACGCTACCTGCGTTTTTCCAGTGTTGTGAGGCCTAATAGCCTTAGTCAGTCCTCATAATGTTTGTTTTTATGGTGACTACCATCTTTGTTGCTCGCCTTTGGACTTTTTCAAGTACATCTATATCCTTCTTGAAGTAGGGGCTCCAAATTTGATAGGCGTATTCAAGAAGTAGCCGCACATATGTCTTATATAGCTTGATGAATAACTGAAATGATTACGGGAAGAGGGACTGTAGGAGAATTCTAAATTATGTGTATACAACAGGCGTGGCGTAATTAGTTAGACACTATACCCGCAAATGGTATGTTTTGCTGGTTCGGGTCCAACCTTGCAGTATATTCGTAAAGTAGTTCTTTTCACCCGACTGCGCAAGAAGGAGGGTTATTTACAGGGATCTTTCTTTAAGTAATTTGTCCTTGCTTTACGGTCTATTATACATACATACACGTCACATTCCTTCGTATAGTTCGCTCGAGGTAAAGAGACGCAAGTACCAATGAGTGTGTGGTCGATGTCGATGCCGGTGACGGAGCGTGCGCCAAGCGTGCGCGCAGCCGCTATGCTGACGTGACCCACGTTACAGCCGATGTCAAGCACATCCTTATTATGGAAGAGGTGGCGGTGTTGCTGGAAGACACGCAACCTCACGTCCACCATCTCCGGCAGGTTGCGGTACCCATAGTACCTGCAACACATACAAACACACTTTAGTAACATGTAATGGTAACTGAGACCGAAGGTGGCTCGACGTAAAGTGGCTCGGCCTGACATGTATCGAAATTGGCAGTTTTAGCTTGTGATTTGTACATATTTACTGAGTAAATATCGATACATATCATTCCTCCCCCAAAAGTTTATTCATTACATTTAATTATATTATTACATCCAATGTTTCAAATAAAAAAAAATATTGATCAATATCGGCTTCTTCCAGGCTTCTCTTTTGAGTTCTAACTCTTGAAACTTTTTTTCAGGAGATAATAGATCCCAATTTAGGTTAGTCGAAGTTGGCTCTCTAAGGCGTTTGTGCGCAGAAATAAGTCTCAATATTTCAGCCCACTGTTCTCAAGGAGTTACCTAATCCTTCACATGTGGATCTGAGGTGAAAGGGGTGTTTGGAGTCTGAGGCCGTGGGACATATGGAGAATGTACAGGGTATACATTTTGATTAGGGGTAGGTGGTAGGCTTGCTTCGGGTGTATCTGGTGGGGGTGCATGCATTTTGGTTGTAACTATTTGAGAATGTACAATAGGGTCTGGTATGCATGGTGGAATTTCACTCACAACGATATCTTCTACAGAGCGCTGATCTACTTCAATAGGGATATCATTTCTAGCCTCGTAATTGGTCAATATGACTTTGTGTTTCAATTCCAGAAGATTCGATTTTTACTATTAAGTATTGGCCTTTTCTTGGCCGTTATTGTAGCAAACAACCATTTTGCTCCCAGAGTAATTTCAACACCAGACTTTGTCGATTTGCATATCCCTGCCGTTGATGGGTGGCGCACCTTATAGTGCTCATCCCTCTTAGATGTCTGAGCATGATGAGGGTGGAACCAATCCAGATTAGTTTGAAAAAATGGTTCTCAAATGGAAAAGGATTCTAGGAGACCCATGGTACGGAAGACTTAATTCTTGTTTCACCGTTTTCACTGTGCTTTCTGCCTGGCCTTTTGAAGATGGGTGGTAGGGAGGCGATTTGACATAATTGATTTTATATTTCTTCAAAAATTCTTTAAATTCTTTTGAGGTGAAAGTAGTTCCATTGTATGACACCAAAGTTAATGGGAAGTCTTGGGTGCAAAAAATCTCTCAAATGTCTGATAACGACTGCTGAGGACTGTGACGATACTTCTTTAACTTCAGCCCACTTGCTAAAAGCGTTGATCAAAATGAAAAAAGTTTTTCCTTCAATAGTTCCCGCAAAATCCACGTGGAGACGTTCCCAAGGATCGGAAGGGCTTAGCCAATGATGGTTTTCACTGGATCATTTATCAACTGTTGAGATACTGCACACTCTGCTTCCTTCGCTTCAATAACTTTGTCGATGTTGGGCCACTACATGTAACTCCTGGCTGTAAGTGGCTGGCGGGAAGAGCATCTAGCATTGGCTTCCTCAATTTATGTGGTATTACTACTCTACTTCCCCAAAGTAGGCATTCATTGTGAACAGATATTTCAACTCTCTTACTGAGATATGGACGTAGTTCAGCTTCATGATTCTCAGTCGAAAGCCAACCTTTTTTACACCAGTAAAAAACTTTATTCAATATGTAGTATTTTTTTGTTTCTTGAGCGATATCTGCTGCGCTATTAGGCATGCCTAGTGGTTGTTTGCCTTTGAAAAAACTTAAAGTGGTCTTCCATTTCAATATGCCCCAGTCTCTCAAGATCAGACTGTTTGACCAATGCATGCTGCCAGTTTTGACCTACATGGACATGGACGCTCACATTTGGTACTTGTGCAGAATGAAAGTAGCCGAAAGGGCAATGGAAAGATTCATGCTCGGTATCTCACTGCGCGACTGAATGCCAAATTCACTGATAGGCCAAAGCACCAAGGTCACTGACTACTCAAGTGGCAGTGGGCAGGCCACGTATTTCGCAGAGATGAGGTTTTATAGATTTTGAGCATAACTTCAGGAGTCAGCATATGAAACGCTTTTTTAATTAGGTATATAAGAGAGTTGGTTTTATGATTTATTTCGGGCCATAATATCCATATTAGGCTGCACAACATCACCTCCAATAAACAACAAACAATTGAAATCAATCAAATTAAAATAGTTAAATTGCAAATTTAATAAGAATAGTAACAGGATTTTTTTTTTCCAATAAGAATACCTGTCGTAATTGCCATACTGGTAGCGTTCATTTTTAGCATGGAAGGTAGGCAGCTGCAGTGGCTGAGTGGTTTGCGAATGCGCAGCTGAAGCAGCGGCGCGGGGGGCGCGGGGGGCGGGGGGCAGTCTCGTGCGCCGCCACGCGCCCGGCTGCGGCACGACCGGGCTAACGATCTTGTCCAGCGAGTCGAGCCGGCGAAGTTTTTTGTTTTCTTTAGGTTTAGGAGCTCCACCATCACTCTCACTGGCCGTGCGCTTCCCGGCACGCACGGGTGGAGGTGCCGGCACGGCAGCACTAGGCGCCGGTGCAGCGGGGCGCGGGGGGGAGGCGGATCCGGCGGCGGCGGGGGGCGAAGCGGAGGCGGAGGGCGCAGGCGGCGCCGCGCTCTCGGAGGCCCGGCGTCGGGTTTTCGCTCGCTTGCGGGCGCGCTTCCCGCGCTGCGTCTCGAGCTGCTTCTCGTACTCGTCGTCGGAGAGCGGGTGGAGGAGGTTGAGCGGGTCGCGGAAGTCGGGTGGGATGATGACGTCGACCTTGGCTTTGTGACGCGGCGGAGTCGGCAGCGGGGAAGACTCCGGCGTGACGGCGTTCATTGCCCGGTTGACGTCCTCGTCCTGTAGACTGTTCAGGTTGAGCGGGTCGGAGATGTTGCCGCCGAGCAGAAACTTCGTGGGCGGGATAAAAGCTTCCTTCCGCGGCCGCTTGTGAGGTAAAAAGAATTTCGAAAGGCTCGGGAATGAGTGCGCGCGTTTCCGGCAGCCGCGGAACTTGGCGAGATGGTGTGCGCCTCCGCGTCCACTGCGTGCACCGCTGTGCTTCTTCCTGTCCTGTCGATTTCTCCTGGGGCCGCCACCGCCTCCGGTCTCCTTGACATCGGTGGCGGCGACGAGCGTCTCCTGTTCGGTCGCGGCTACCGTAGGAGGTCCTGGTTCCTTCTCGATGGAACGCCGTGCGGAAGTATCGGGGTCACCACTCCTAGGCTGGTCCATCTTTTACAAAATCCACTCCACGCACGATCACATACTCCACTCTTACTGATTAGTTTAAATCTCCCGCCTTGTACTCGGCAGGAGAACATCCGTCATTCGTTGCTGCTGATTGATAACACCGTGCGAGGGGTGCCTGATGGAATGTTCTAGCGTATCAAGGATGGGTACACGATTCCAAGGGAAGGTAAGCAGTTGAGATTCACACTTTTCGAGATGAAAACCAGTGGAATAAGGCTATGCGCGAGAAAAATTTGCGAGCGCGACAAGCTTCCACCTCACTTTATTTGTGTACTGGTGTTGCCATCACAGAATATATAATATCTGGTTGCCATGTCAAGTACGGACAGACGGATGCACGATGCCTCATTCATTGTAAATAATGGGCTAGAAAACTGCTTATTGTTCACGACAGGTGGCGTCTAAGCGAGCTCACCTAAATGATCTGTCAAAACCACAGACTAATTAGGGATACTCAAAACTGTCAATACTATACAAAAAAAAAAAACAGAATATATTAGAAAATTTTATTTACTTTAGGGCCGAGTGCACGAAAGGGCAAAAAATCTAAATCAACGTCAACGTATGATTAAACACTTCTCTGTATGGACAGTATGAAAGGAACTCCATGCGGTTCACTAAAAGTGACGAGTTTGAAGATTGATTAATTCAGCCGGCTCTTTGTGCAGTCGGGGCTTAATCTATGTAATAGAAATGACTCAGTTTTCTCCATATTTATTATTAGTTATTGTGCTAATCAAAAGAAGTCGTGGAAAAGAAAATAGCAAAAACACATAACCTATAATATTTCGTTTCATACTTTGTCCTGGGCAATGATATTCAAATTTGTTTAAAGATCAACAAAAGCTCTTATTTTCCCCATTTCGGATAAATTGGGGAAGAAAACTCAAAGCTTTGTAGGTGTCGCATGAGGGACCTCACCTTGAAAACGTCAAAACTGTAATTCCTGTCAAGTTTGATTTACGAGTTAATAGATAAAAGATGTACTCCATGATGCAGTTAGAATAAGGTTGAAGAAAAGAAGAGCCTTTGTTTGTCTTCAAACCAATTTAAATGTCATTGCCCAGCACAAGTTATGAAACTTAATGTTATAGGTTATGTGTTTGTAATATTTTCTTTCCCACGGCTTCTTTTGATGAAAAGAACAAATTATTTTCGGAATAACATGAAGAAAATTGAGTAATTTTAATTACACATAGATTGAGTAAATACATTTTTTTTCTGTTTTATTTTGTAGCCTCGGTAGCCCAGTGCCGCGACGCCTTGTGATTCGATAAGCTTGGTGAAGCACCTCTGAGCGCCGTTAGGTTCTGGATGAGTGACCATTTTCAACCGTTGAGGATGGCCGTGGTTCGGATTTCACGTAAATCTCTAGGTCCCCTTCCTTATTGGGGGTAGGGTAGGTGGTAGGGTTAATGCCGCCAGGGTTGATATCATCGCATTGAATGAACGATGGTCGAAGTGGCAATGAAAATTGTCCATGTTTACCGTCCAGTTTAATGTAGCCGAGGTCACCTAAAACCACGATGTTACCATGTGGTGTTTGAAGGTCAGTTTGGTATTAGCTATCCATGTCAAATTACATAAAACAATTACTGTAGGCATCTAAGCGAGCTCACCTAAAAGATCTGCCAAAGCTGTAAGATACCATACAAATAAAACAGAATAGATTTCAAAATTTCATTTAATCAACCTACGTAATTCAAAAGACTCAATTTTCTCGTTATAAATCTAAAAAATATTTGTTTCAAATGATGCTAATCGAATGAAGTCATTAGAAATAAACTATCACAATAAAATGCAGAAACAATAAGAAAACTGCCCGAATAATATTTATCAACCTCAAGTTTTTTTTTTGTATTTATTTTCTCTAAAATTCTTTGATAATATCTGCTTTGTGATTGATTGTTTGGTTTGCATTTTAATGTATTTATTTTTATATTCACTCTTATTCCTTTTCTTACTTTTACGTTGTGGTTATATGATTGTTTTTATTTTTTTTGTTTTTTGGTTATAATTGTTTTATTTTTTTTTGTAAGTTAGCAATCCATTTGTACATGTTGTGTTTGTCCTTAATTGTAGATAGTTTTGGTGTGGTTTTTCTTTCTTTCAATATCTGTAAATGTAAGAAACGAATCTATGTGGACGAACCTATAAATAAAAAAAAACTTTGTTTGCACGACTATTTCATTCAAATGAGTTTGAAGGCAAACAAAAGCTCTTCTTTTGCTCCAAACCTTATTCTGCATCTAAAAACTCGTACATAAAACGTGGCAGGAATTACAATTTTACGTTTCTAAGGGCCGAGTGCACGAAAGGACAAAAAGAAACAAATTTAACAAAAAAAATAACCGACTTCAAAGGAAAAGCACTAAAAAGTAAAAAATAATTTCCATTTTTGTAGTTACGATTTCTGTTATTTTTTGAGTCGGCGTCAGCCGGACACGCGCTGCGCCAATCAAGAGAAACTAACCTAACCTAACCTAACCTAACCTAACCTAACCTAACCTTGGCTGACACCGACTCAAAAAATAACAGAAATCGTAACTACAAAAATGGAAATTATTTTTTACTTTTTAGTGCTTTTCCTTTGAAGTCGGTTATTTTTTTTGTTAAATTTGTTTCTTTTTGTCCTTTCGTGCACTCGGCCCTTAGAAACGTAAAATTGTAATTCCTGCCACGTTTTATGTACGAGTTTTTAGATGCAGAATAAGGTTTGGAGCAAAAGAAGAGCTTTTGTTTGCCTTCAAACTCATTTGAATGAAATAGTCGAGCAAACAAAGATTTTTTTTTATTTATAGGTTCGTCCACATAGATTCGTTTCTTACATTTACAGATATTGAAAGAAAGAAAAACCAAACCAAAACTATCTACAATTAAGGACAAACACAACATGTACAAATGGATTGCTAACTTACAAAAAAAAATAAAACAATTATAACCAAAAAACAAAAAAAAATAAAAACAATCATATAACCACAACGTAAAAGTAAGAAAAGGAATAAGAGTGAATATAAAAATAAATACATTAAAATGCAAACCAAACAATCAATCACAAAGCAGATATTATCAAAGAATTTTAGAGAAAATAAATACAAAAAAAAAAACTTGAGGTTGATAAATATTATTCGGGCAGTTTTCTTATTGTTTCTGCATTTTATTGTGATAGTTTATTTCTAATGACTTCATTCGATTAGCATCATTTGAAACAAATATTCTCCTCCTTTTTTTGAAGTCGGTTAAAAATCAAAATCAAAGTCAAAGTATGATTGAACACGTCACCTTGTTTGGACAGTATGGAAGGAACTCCATGCGGTTCACTAAAAGTGACGTGTTTGAACATTGATTAACTCAGCCGTCTCTTCGTGTAATCGGGGCTAAGACCCAATTTTCACGAGAAAGTAAAAATGGATTTTTTAAAATTTTTAGCCACGTAAATTATCAAATAATTCTGTTCAGGCAAAGATTTTAGCCAAAAAACCACAGTCACAAATTTATCAGTATTTTGCAATGACGCTATAAGGTAACTCGATCAAAACCTGGAAGTCCATGTAATCTGTACTGATTTCAGCAAAGCTTTTGATCGAGTGAACCATAACATCCTTTTAAATAATTAAATAGACTCGGAATCCACGGATCATTTCTGCGCTGGGGCGATCACAGCTAGTTGCAGTGAACGGGTACTCATCAAAAACATTTAGGCCCGGTTGCACGTACGCTCGTGCACGTCAATATCACCGTCAGAATGTGATTACGGCCTGATCAGGCAAATTTTGCGTTGCACGAAACTTAATCACTTTGTTCATCACTGATGTTAACCCCTAATCGTAATCACTCCCGACCCATTGATCACCGCCAAATCACGATCAAATAATAATTCAAAGTATCAAAAGTCACTATTTTTATATTTTAGTAGTCTCATTGGACCTTAAATAATAGGCAAACGTCGCGTTTAATGGAATACAATGCTTTGTTTTTTCTTAATTACTAGCCTGGCACTCGGTTCCACAGATTAAAAATTTCGGCGCCAATCTATGTAATATGTGGTGCTACCAATAGCTGATAGCTAGCCGACATATTGGGCGCTAGTAGCGCCACCCCGCGGCTTCAGGAGCAACTGATTTGTTTGTTCGTAGGAATGGTTGACGCTAGATGGTGCTTCAATTGTGCCTGTCTCTTTCTGAGTATATACCGTGATTGCACGATTGATGACAAAATTCTAGGTGAATTATCTGCAGTCCGTGAATTAGGTGATTTGGTCGACAATACCATGAAATTTCACCTACACGTCGACCAAATCTCAAAAAAGCATCGAAGATGATGGGATTCGTCCATCGTCAATCGAAAATATTCAAGAAACCATTTACATACATACTATTATACAATTCAGTAGTTGCTCGCAGTCGGTGTCAGACGTCAGTTCACGCTTGTCATGTATTCAGTTCGGCGAGATTTCAAATTATCAACAAAATGCCGTCTTGTGTTGTTGGGAAATATGGAAATAACACCATAAAGGACAACAAGAGTAATGGAATCACATTCCACGCATAAGTGCAAGCATATTCAGTGTATTTTTATTTCAGCTAACCTCAAAGATTTCATGTCAAAGAGCGCAAACAGGGTTGGCACAAGTAACGATAAAAGGTTAGTTATAATAATGTTTATTTCGATTTTCATTTAAGTTTTTATTTTCAGTAAACTTTATTTTAAAACAACTTGGGCTGTTACAAAGCAATAGTCTACTTTTTGTAAATTTGTTTTTATGTTTATTGTGGGTTTAGGTAATCACAGGTTAGGTGGAAATGTGTAAGAATTTCAAAATATTATTATTATTTCAGATTTCCACAATATCAACATCGGAGACATTTATGGATTTTCCTATAAAGACATCAGTGCCAAGCAAACGACTGGCTTTCCAGGGAACGGAGTATAAAATTCTCTTCATCTGGTTTTCATATAACGACGAAGGGAAGAAGAATTCTCAATTTTGCAAAATCAGTGTTCCGCGTACCAATCCATTTTGTTAGTATCAATATCATTATAATTACGTCTTAAAAGCCATATGTGATAGTGTTCAAATTGAGTTAAGTTGAAATAAAAAACAGAAAATATATTTTATAAATTTAAGGTGGAGTGCACCAAATCTCTGGTTAATATAAATTCAAAGGAATTATGTATATTCGACTTGGAGTCTTCATTAATCCTAAATATTGTAGAAGAAAAAATATTTGGAAAATAACTAATTTGGAATAAACTTGGTTTGAAGAACTATTCCATGAATATGATTTCTATTTTCCTGCTTGCAAACTCCCGAAAAGATTATTCAATGCGTTTTGCATCATACCTGCCCAAATATATCCCGTGAAATCATCGATAGCTCGGACCATTACCTTCATAGAAAATCAATATTTGTCTACAAAAAAAGATTTGCAGCATGTAATCATATTTTAAAAGATTATTATATGTCATTTTAACTTAACAATAATTATACTACTGGCTCTAAACAATTTGACTGAATGAGAACCTTCATCTTTTATTATACTTACAATACAATATATTATTTTTTATTTTTGTGTGCAGTTTTGGCAACCCTGCCTGCTTTATTATTCAGTTTTGACACGCCATTCTGGTCGAAGGGTGCGGATGCGCGCATCGTTGATGTGTAATGATGGATTAGGTTGACTTGTGCACCATAGATAATATAATATTGCACTATTTCTATGACCAGTCGTCGCAAATGTCACCTTCCCTCTTTTTCATGCTTCAAATAATTCAGTTTCACAGAAATTTTGTCTCATTCTATTCTTCCGGAATTAGATAAATCAATTTGTTACTTGTTCGCATGATACATTTATACCATACATGTATAGCTTGGTAGTAGAGTTTGGTGTGCATTTGAAATCATAGGTGTGTTTCCTTTTTAATCTAAGAGGTGAGTGTGAGTTTTTTAAAAATGTGGACCGCTTTTGAATTTGTCGTCAGTATAAAGGTACCGTATCCATTCTTTTTCATCTAAGCAATGGTAGCATTGACTGCACAGAACTGCTGCACAGGATTAATGTTCGGGTTCTAAGTTTAAGCAGCAGGCTTCGCCACCATGTATTTATCGATTTAGAGGTTTGTCGCAGCCATTTAGGTTTAAATGCTCCCATTACACGCGCTTTTAAAACATTTAATGATTGGAAAGATGAACTGGACATATTTTCATGCTCAGTTAAGACGATTAAAAAATTAAAACTTAACCCGTTACAAATATTGTTTGTCAATTGGACTTTGTCGTTCTATTTTTCTTTTGTCTTTTTTTTTGTATGTTTACTTTTACTTTTATTATTATCTGTTGTTAGTGTTTGGTTTTTTCATTGTTTAGTTTGATGATGATTTACGCACGCTGTATTGACATCTCGTAGAATTTACACGTAATTCTTATTTTGTTATATTCCAGGAGGTCACGACATTTTTGGTCACGATAAGGTAAATGGCTGAATTTGGGTTCACAGGTTAGAGACCAACCCTCTGATGCTAAATATGTCGGTCTGCCTGTTCCAAGTGGTTGCGTTATCTAGATTGGCCATATAAAATAGATGTTGGAATGTACCTGCTGATGAATGTATTGATTTTCTAGAAACATTGATACCTATTCATTATGCAACAATAACCAATCGATTTTTTAATTAAATACTTAAATTTACCTAAATTTATATCTGTGACCTAAATCGCCTATAATTTTGATATGCAATCAAATATTTGTTCAGTTTTTCTATTGCTAACAAAGGATGTACTGATACTTTCATGCTTCGTCATTTGCATACATTTACCTTATAATATATATTTTTTGTCACCATATCTACTTTTTCAGGCGCGTTATCTACTTAACGCAACCACTTGGAATAGGCAGACTTACACATTTAGCTTCAGAGGTTTGGACTTTACCCTGTGAACCCAGTTTCAGCCATTTACGTTATCGTTACCATTTATGTCGCGACCTCCTAGTCTATTATGTTATCTTAGAAATATTGCGTGTATGAGACTGTGTGTCGATCTATTAAAGAAATGAAACATAAATAAATAAAAAATATTTTAAAGGTTTCAATTGTTGCCATATTGCTGAGAGGCAACACCACCTTAGTGGCTCTTCTATGTACTCTTTCTAGCAATTCAACATCATTTTTGAAGTATGGGTTCCAAACTTGGCATGCGTACTCTAGGAGAGAACGTATATATCCTTTGTAGAGATTTATAAATAATTCTACTGTGATGTGTGAATAAGACTTCCTAACCATATAAAGAAGTAAATTTGCCCTCTTTACAATGCCAATGATGTGTGGTTTCCACTTCAGATCGTGTGAAATGTTATATCTTTATATATAACAATGTGCACTCAATCAGTGAAGTACCTACACACATCAACTTGCAGCTGCTAGTGTACATAATAATAATTTATAATATAATATATTTTAAAATGTATGTACTGTGGTGTACACGGTCGGAAAACCTTTTCGAATAAACATAAATAGAAACATCAGTATTCAGAGTGGGCGGATTAAAGCGGTTTTTGTATGGTTATTACGGTGCTAGTCCCGTAAGAAGTTTTGACAGGTTCACTCTGAATACGAATGAAAATGTTTCAAAGAGTTTTTAGTTTTAGTTACGAATGCGTTTGGTAATTTAGGGCCGAGTGCACGAAAGGACAAACATCTAAATCAACGTCAAAGTATGACTAAACACCTCAATTTGTATGGACAGTGAGGAAGGAACTCCTTGGAGTTTACTAAAAGTGACGTGTTTGAACACTGATTAACACAGCCGTCTCTTCGTGCAACTGGGGCTCAGTCTCCAACAACACAAACATTCCAATATGCCTACGACTATGTTTGCGTGTGGCATGTACGTATAAGTTGTGTTGGTAGTTTTAGGAAATTGGAGATAGAGGCGAAATGTCCATGGCCAGCTCTATTAAATGGTGTAAACCTGCGAAATTCTTAGAGCTCTGCGTAATTTCGATAATTATTTTGTAACTCTTTATTGAGGGTCTGAGCACTATCAGCGCGATTCGGACCTGTAACGTTGGCAAACCTGCCTGTTTTAAATTTGAATTTGACTTGACGGCCGTTGTGCATGCAAGGAAGAGAACAGAAGAGAAATCCTTGTGCATTGCCGCGATTGCATTGACTGCTATATTTTGCTTTACCTTTTCTGTTATTTTTTGGTGGTGTTTGGTGCATTCGTGCTTTCGTCTATGCGTTGCAGCTGAATGTGGAACCACAGCATTTTTCTCCATTGAGGGCTTATCCGAGACGCAAAGAACATTTCGGAGAGATTGTTGTGAATTGCTTTCGCGTCGGCGTATCTACATATTATTGTATGCTGCAGACTAAACTCGAGAGGACTCGTTGTTACGGTAAGACCTTGGGTTGGTCCTTGCCGTGTGACAAAAGTTTAAGGTAAAGTTGATTTGCTTCGCTAGGACGATGCTTAGGCATTATGCTCATGTGCTCAGAACATCACGCCATAACCCCATTTACGGGTTTCGCTTTAGGCCAACTAGGCCCGGGCCTAGGGCGGGCATATATTAGGTGCGGCTAATCGTCTCAAAAATATATTTATGCGAACATGAAACCCCACTAAATTACAGAGCACTAAAACAATGTCTTCTTACCAGGAAAAAAAACCAGTTTCCTCTTCATGACGGTAGGACCTAACTCCTGAACCGACTTCGATAAATGTTGGAAAGAAAGCTTATTAAGGTGGGTCTTCTTGCTCAACTCCCCATACAAACGTGGAAAGAAGAACATGCGCATATTTCTTGTCAGAGATCCAATTTTATACTCAAAAAAATATTTTTTTTATTGAACTAGACGTCTGAAGACCTTTTTTAATTTTGACACTCAATACATTATGTGTCCAAATTATTTTTATGATAAATACTACGTGTAGTATGAAATTACTAACAAAATTATATTGAGTTGATACATATCAATAATGATGATGGATCTGTGCACCCGAACTGTAGTAAAGCATTATTGAATTGTAGGTGTTGGTCAGAATCTCATACAGTAATCTTATATACATTATTACAGAGGTTACTCTCAAACCAGTGTACTCGTAATTTCCTGTATTGTAATTTGCGGTGGTAGCATTTGCGGTAGCTGTAATAATAAAGTATTTGTATTTTGACTCTTTGTTTAGAGGTCACTGTAGTAGTTCATGACAGAAATAATAGTATTAAAACTAAATCGTACAAAGTTTTCACAACTTTTTCATGTAGTACTGGAGTAGTGCATCGCTTTAAGGTTTTTGCTTACGGTGACGCTTGGTTCGGGTTATCTCTTTCCCGAAAATATGGCCGAGAGAGGTAATGACTGCCCGGCGTGATGCTCGTGAACGGGAGCTGTTTGTGGGGACTGTCTTGCTCCAATTGGCAACATGTTAGATGGCGGGAATGGTCTTTACACGTAATCTTATATTTGTCATGAACTGTTGAATATGACATGAATTGTTGATTCTTGTCAATTAATATTACCTTAGTGTTTTTACCTGTGATTCTAAATACTTTTGTAAACTTAGACTAGGTGGATGTTGAAAAAAAAAACCAGTGGAATTTCTTGCCAGTTCTTCTTCGCTGGGATTGCCGTACTGGCTAATGATAAAATATGACAAATCTGAGTGCAGTGTACTCTCTATGGATGATAAATAAACAATAAAGAATTGGTATTGTAAAATAGTGTTTTGTTTCAAAGTTTTAAGGGCCGATAGTTCAAATTTTTCACTCGTTTTATGCGATAACTTTGGAGGTGGATTACTCAACAATGAAATAAAACATCTTACAAGATTAGTCATCGGACCTAGCTTGTTTCATGAAGATTTATAATAAATTTGGTTTTTGTTTGATTTAAACAATAAATGTTATTTAAGTCTAGGTACATTTAGTGACCTCTCTTTTTGTTTTAAAGATCTCGATCTCGAATTCAGTGCTTTCTCCGAGGCATCAATTCTAGGATTTTAAATCGTCCTCGGAGGACTTGCTTTTATGATAATTGTACTATATTTGTTGCACTCTTGAATTTTAAATGTGGGCTTTAATCTTGGTAACCGTATTCCAGTTGTGCATAAATATAATTGAATGATTTCTAGGCCTCCTGCAATGTCAAGAATACCCACTATACCCTTACGGAGCACCAAAGAGAATCGTCCTGGGGTGTTCGGCCGGGCCCCCTCCGCCGGCTCTGCGATGAGCCGAGCGCTCGGCGGCACGCTGAGTGATGCAGACAAACGCAACCTCATTAACACACACACGCGGCCCATGCTGCGGAGCACCGCCAGCACGATGCCGGCCGCGCCTGCCAAGCGCGCCGCACCACCTCCCATCAGGGATGTGCCACCCAAGCAGCCCAAGGTCTGTACCAGAGGCGGATTTACCAGCAGGCTGAGTAGGCTGGAGCCTAGGGTGGCAGATTTTAGGGGCGGAAAATTTGGGGCCGATTTTTTTTTATTGCTCCCAAAGTCGAAATTACCATCTTCCTGGTCGCGAGATCTTTGTGACCTGAGTGGTCAGTCTGAGTTCTCACCTAAATTGGCGTTTACGGCAAACCGATCGACTGGTGTTTTCTCCAAACTCCATACAAGTTTTTACTAGATATTCTGTGGTTTTACTTCTTCAAGCTGTCAAAGTCAAACGCGGACTTTCTATTTTATGAAAACGCAGAGTGGACGTAAACGGCAACGTCGACGTATTTACGGCAACATTGAGTAAGCTGTCAAATCAAGCTCGGACTCGAAAATGTTAGTTCGCTTAACGCCCAAACGGAGTGTGGGAAGACCACCCGCCAGGTGGGACGACGACAGTAGAAAGCGAAAGCAGTGGTTCCGTACCGCTGACTGACTGACTGACTGATTCAGAGTGGGCGGACCAACTTTAATACGCCGGACTGAACCAGTTTTCATATGGTTAGTCCGGTGCTAATCTCGTACTAATTTTTGACAGGTTCTCTCGGAATATTCGAGGCTGCCTTATTTTAAGAATGTGTATGCTTTCATAAACTTCAATACTACCTTTCATTTGAAATAACTTAGTGAAACTAGATTCTGGATCACTGAAAAATCTATCTTCGTTTTTGCGCAAAACAGAATTTGAAAAACGTTTATTCAAACTTGATTATAGCTGTTTTCATGACTATGTACACCAGCTACAAATTATTCGGATAAGAGAAGCTTTTCTTGCTTAAAACGCGTGAAAAATTATCAAAGATATATCTTAAGCCAAGAAAACTATACGCTCTTAGCTATTTTGTGCATAGAGTCAATACTAATGACGATATAATTGACGATTTTGCTAATAGAAAATCGCGCAAAAAGTATTGTTAAACTTTTATAACTTAATTGATTGAGTTTCATAGTCTTATCAGTCTGATGTTTATTAGATAATTGTTAGATAATAATATATTATATTGTTAAATTGTAAGTAAACGTAATGAAAACCAAAAAAATATTACGTTTAACTAATGGGTCATTCCACGTGTGACTTACACTACAAGTGAGGCAGATTTAACCTTTCATTTGGAAACAATTAAATAATGAGCAAACTTTTACAGTATTTAATATAATAACCGCAACAAGAAATAGTCAATCTTGAAATGTAACCAAGAAATAATTTTCTCTATATATTAACTTTTATTTTAAATAATACTTTTATACACTTGTGACTTACACTACAGTAATGGACAAAGATTTTGAGACCTTTGGGAAAAGTTATATATCTTCCTCACGAATTCCTCAATTATTTCGTAATCAATTAGAAACTCCTGATTATGAGTTTGTGGTAAGATTTGATAAAAAATAAACCAATAAAATGTAGTATTTTTTTATTTATTTCAGAATTATATCGTGACTTACACTACATTTCAAATTGTGACTTACACTACATTCACTATGCCTTCTCAAAAACCTCCACTTCTTGCTGAAATTTGTACAGAATTCGGTTTCCTCTAAGGACAATTGAAGGATTAGGCAAAATCTGCACAATGTTTTCGAAGGATACATATGAAACGTCATTATCGTCCACTCGGAATAATTGTTTTTCACACACTTTCAATATCATCACTTTCACTTCTCCTTCTTCATCGACCGGGCCTTGGCAAATTGCTGCATACTGATAATAATCACTGGTTGCGGGATTTGCTGCTGATTTTTTGGAATTCTTCTCGAATTTTACTAGAACATAGGTTCCATGTTTTATATTATGTATAGTAGGTGTGATGTCAGTATTACTGTTAATGGTTGCACAAGATGATTTGCTGGAGCCAGGAATTGGTTCGGCTTGATCCTCTGAGTCGCTGGAGTACACTTCTGAGTAGAATGATCGAACGTGTGAAGATAGGAGACTAGTTTGTACTTTTCCTACTTCATTTATGTAGATTTTGTGCATTTTGGATATATTTTTTATGCCAGCTGCATTATTGAATATTTCTTTAGTACCCAATTTGTCATTGCTATTCTCAATGTCAATGTTTGTCAGAAGAATTAATTTCACCTTGGAATTTTTTGAGGCCACTTCTACAAATTCTTGAGCATTGGACACAATCACCTCTTCTCTTAGTACTGCACTTCTCACTTTCCTCTTTATGGCGCCACCGATGCCATCGACAGGACCTTTTCCATGACTAGTGGCAAAGTAATTCCATACAATGTTGACGTTGTGTAGTATCTGCAGTACAGATAGTGATGCTGCTATGTACCTATTTTTAAATTGTGAAGTTGGTCCGTCTGACCAGATGTGAACAAGTTTTACAGTTTCAGGAATTTCCTCGAAAGCACGGTCGAGGTATGCAGTGATTGTGTCTTTGCTGTGATTCAAGTTGTCTGAAGCCATTACGATTGGATGTTGTTCTCCGTCATACCACAGTGATATAGTGAATAACGAAACTTGTGGTTGACCCCAGTGGTAACTCTGAATTTCGTTCTGTGCTATACATGTGTAATTTTCCGAAAAGTCAATCTGAAGTAGAGCGAAGTTGTCTGCTGTTCGGTTGATGCTATTTTCTCTGGCTTTTTGATAAGACTGAGCTTGCATTCTCTTTACGTAGCTATGCTCTTTGAAAGCAGCAACTTGTTTCAGTATGTGGTCTGCAAGATTTCCTATTGTTCCTTCTTCAGTCACCTTTCTTAGTCGACCCTCTTCTTTCCATGTCTTCCAGCTTGCGTATTTCTCCTTGATCGCATGAGTAACATCATATATGGCGACATTTATCTTGCTTTTGCAGTTGTCACATTTGTCATACCAGCAAGCCTCAGATGTTTCTTCACACAAAAAAGCATTGAAAAAAAGATTAGTGTACGATGGAAACTCTGGTACATATTTCGATAGAGCATTAACTGCTAGGATAAAGTTTTCGTGGTATTTGCATAAACACACATTGTGCGGTTGTTTGGAGCTTAGCAGTACATCTTGAGGTCGGAGCTCTGCGAACTTGCTCTTGCCGATTACGGTGCCATTTTCTTCGCAAAACAGTGCATACGTTTCTTGGATAGAATTGTAGAGGTGCCTAACCTGAATCTTTTCTTTGCATCCGTCCTGACGCACAGTGATAACATCTTTGATGCCTGGACTCTGTCGACTTACATCGTCGCGCTCGTAAAAATCTCGAATTTTAGACATGACATCTTCGTCTAATCCTTTCCTCTGACGCTTTACTCTACCGGGTGACAGTATTTCAGGGGTTATCGTTTGTGCCAGTTTAGTGACTACGGCTTTACATTTGTTCGGGCTGAGTGGAAGGTTTTTCTTAACTCTCGCCACTGCTTTCCCGTAGGAACTACGGTTCTTAAACGCTTTAGACGGACTAATCTTCGACGGCATTGATGCGCTATTGTTAAGTAAAGCATTTTGAGACTTCTTTTTGGCTCTGTACTTTTTCACCTCCTCTCTTTTCTACTTCCTTAGCAATTCTTTTTCATCTGTTGTAGCGTTAGCCTTTCTCTTATTTCGCCGTTCTTTCTGTTTTATAGTTTCGTTCTGTTTGAAAGCATCAAATTGCTCACTTTCCTTTAACCTCTGTCTTTGTTCTCTCTTCCTCTCGGCTGCAGACTTTGGCATCTGTTAAAGAAAAACAAAATATCAAGATAGACTCCATATAAACATTACTGGTACTACGTGACTTACACTACTTTGTGACTTACACTACATACATTCATTCGTAAATATTTCAATAAATAATCAGTGTAATGGTCTGTAAATAGTATCACCGTGCATGTCTATGCTTAAAGAAGGACAATAAAGGGTGTTTTCAACAACTAATTCAATAATTACTTTTGAGTACAAAAAATCATTGCTTTTCCGTGACTTACACTACATCATAACCTATTAACTTGTTTGGCTGCTAAATGGCATTATTTAAAACAAAAGATGAACAAATCTGTTTCAGTATCCAAGTGTGTACTGTGAATATTGGAATCACACCATACATTTCTTGAAAAAGACATACATACCTTGAAAATTTTAGTCCAAATGCACTGCAAAAACAACACATGCTGCCATTTTGTCACAGGTGTCACTTTGGAGTAATTGTGTTGCCCGGATATGCTATTAAAAGGGTCGCCATATTAAAATATGCAAAATACACACTCCCTGGTGCAATATTGTGCAAAAATAAATATCTGAAATGAAAGTTTTTTTTTCTGTGATGAGGATACATTAACATGGAACTACCATAATGTAAATTATTGTGTACGTAGTATTAATGCATACCTTATCCCGTATTATTATTAGTAGCATGACAGGTCTTTTATAAGCTCAGAAATATACCCAAAATAAGCTCAGAAATATACCCAAAAACTATTTCTTGTGAAATCTAAACTAAGTCGTTGTATGTAAAAATATTCTAGGAACTGACACATCAATCTCCTAGTTAAAAATATTAATTAGGGGAAAAAGGATGTGTAATTAGAACGATAGTGCGCACATAAAAAAATATCATAAAAAATCATTGACTAATGAATGGTAATTGATATGATTTTGAACTAGGGTATCGAATTGTAGAGGTCTGTAGGGGCGGCAAAATTAGAATAGCCTACTAGCGGCAAATGTGTAAGTCCGCCGCTAGTCTGTACATAATTAGAAATGAGATGTGTTGGTCTAAATCAGGACAGTAAGTGTTTTATTAACCATCAATGTGCAGTTAAACTTATTTATTTATTGTTTACTAACTGAGCTGAGGTACCTGACTCCGCTCAGGTCAATGTCGTTTTGGACTGATGTCGGCCTGAGTTACATGCTGGATAAAAAGTAGCCCAAAGGACTGGTCCGTACAATTAGCATCAAAAACGGATAAGTCTAAATATGAGATTTCAAATTCCTAACTAATCATGGTGGTGTTGCCCATACACATTTTCATCTCCTTCAAGATATTTTTTAAACCAAATTTTCCTTCCCCGATATGTCTCCGGGCCAAATTTCATTATGATCCGTTCATTCTTTTTTGTTCTAAAAAAGTTACCAACAAACAGAGTTACTTTTGCATTTGTAAAATTAGAATGAGTACCATTCGTTTGTTTATCTTTAGCTGAAAATCTCTTGTTTATTTTGTTGGGCCTATCCTAACTTCATTTTAAATAGCAATAATGGTCTTGTTACTTGCAGTAGATGTGATATCACCGTCTAAATAAACATGTGGCGGCATCTCTGTGCTCACGCTGTGAAAAATTCCATTCATAAAATACTTTATTTTTAACTACTCAGTATAGTGAACCTCAAGAACTGAGAGATATTTTTGTTTGCACGAAATTCAGAATTGGTGATTAACTATTGTTTTGAATGCTATAGTGTAAAAAAATATTAACCTGATATTAAATACAAAAGGTAAAGTGACATATATATTTGAAAAACCGGTCAAGTGCGAGTCAGACTCGCACACGAAGGCTTCCGTACTATCGTACAAGATTTAACACAAAAAAATCATGTTTAAATTTTTTAATTTTTATATTTTTTTTATTTTCTCTATTTGTTGTTATAGCGGCAAAATAAATACACACTCTGTGAACATTTCAGCTGCCTACCTATTACGGTTCATGCGATACAGCCCAGCCAGTCAGACAGACGGACGGACGGACGGACAGCGGGGGCTTAGTACACTGGTAGCAAACAGACTGTGCTAGGGCTGCCTATGTCGTCGCGGGCAAATAAAATAATTTCCATACCTATGCACATACTTTTTATTTATTTATTTACGTATATTTTGGATACCATTTTAATAAACCCACTTGATTGGATTAGAAATACCTTTCATAGATATCTAACTGCAGCAGCCAAGTGTAAAATGATTGGTTGCATCTAATCTAATATCTAATAAATATTATAAAGGGGAAAGTCTAATCTAATAATATAATATATAATATATAATATAAATATTATAAAGGGGAAAGTTTGTAATAATGGATGGATGGATGGATGGATGGATGGATGGATGGATGGATGGATGTTTGTTACTCTTTCACGTAAAAACTACTGAATGGATTCTAATGAAACTTTACAATAATATAGCTTATACATCAGAATAACACATAGGCTACAATTTATGTGCCCATGGGCTTTAGAACTTTCACGGGGCTGCGAAAACGATGCCGGTAGCGATACTTCACACTAGGGGGAGAGGAGCCGGGGGCGGAGGCGGGGAGCGGCGGCGGGGGGAGGGGGGGGACGTGAGGGCAGACGTCGTGACAGTTTGGTGTCCGTTTGGCGAATTTTCAAGGCACTAGCGATTTGTAAAACTTAGTACATGTACATTTAACTACCCGGGAATTAGGATTGGCTAAATAGAATTCAGTTCCGCTTACGCTAAGATGGGGCTGTCATACAAACTGCAATGCTATGCACGGCTCGGCTTTGCGGCGGCAGCGCTTACTTTTACTGAAGTACGGCTTGGTATTTCCTGCAACTTTAGGACTACTTGGCATCACGCTAAATCGCCGGAGGAGCGACCAACAGAATAAAATCCTTGAGAACCAATTACTCGATTTAGATGTGCATTGTATCTACGTCTAGCCTGATTCTACTAAAAACTTATAGATTACATAATATAACGCTTCATTACCAGAAGGGTAAGTAGTGAGTCTTAAAGTCTTATAACATGCGAACCACTTACCTGATTTATATGCGTATTTTATCAATGTATAGCATCTCTGGGAGCAGTCAGGTTCGAGATGGGTTACTGTTTTCGATGTTGAGGCTGGCTGTGGGTTGGAGTCCACGCAAAACTTACCTACGTTACACGTTACTTACTAGGTAAGCAATGTAGCAGTGAAAGTGCAGAAAGGTTCTCGCGGCAAATGTTTTTTTTTAAATAGCCACCAAACGTCAACGAAGCTCTAAATGGGAATTATTGGATGTTTCTCATTAAATCATGCTATTTCGGCTCGAACAATCTTGATTAAATTTGGTACATGGATACATTGTCCTGGACCAGTTTGACCCTATTTTGGACCAGTCATGTGGCCTACTTTTTATCCATGAGATAATTTAGCCGACACTAACCCGAGCGGAGCCGGGTACCGCAGCTAGTTTGTAATAATGGATGGATGGATGGATGGATGGATGGATGTTTGTTACTCTTTCACGTAAAAACGACTGAATGGATTTTAATGAAACTTTACAATAATATAGCTTATACATCAGAATAGGACATAGGCTACAATTTATAAAGATATTGTGCCCATGGGCTTTTGAACTTTCACGGGGCTGCGAAAACGATGCCGGTAGCGCTACTTCACACCAAGGGGAGCGGGGCCCGGAGCGGCGCGGGAGCGACGGCGGGGGCGGGGCGGACGTTGCGACGCGCGGTGGGTGAGGGGGGGGGGGCGGGTGAGGGCAGACGTCATGCCGGTTGTGTCCGTTGGAGAATTTTCAAGGCACTAGCGATTTGTTAAAAACTCATTGTACTTAAAGTAATATAGGCCCAAGGATAGTTATTGGCAGGTTTTTTTTGTTAGGAGTTACACGTACAAAAATATACTTCATTTTTATTTTAATTATATAGATAGGTTACTTACCTGTTAATTATAAAGAATTACCTCGTTTTTATTTAAATTATTATAGGTTGTAGGTAGGTAAGTAATTGGTCCTTTTTTGGTTATTTTGGTTCATTTATAATAATGTGAATAACATAACAGCAATGATAATGTAAAATCTATACTAATAATAAATCTGTAAGGGTTATTCATGGAGTAAGTTGCTTTGTTTTATAAGATATTAGGTTTGTAGACTTTATTTATGAAACTGAAACTAAATTGACGATTCTTAGAAATCATTTCTGTATGTATGTATGTATGTTCCTCCATAACTCTTAAACCGATTATTTGCATGAGATGAAACTTAGTACACGTACATTTGACTACCCGGGAATAAGAATAGGCTAAATAGAATTCAGTTCCGCTTGCGCTAAGATGTGGCTGTCATACAAACTGCAATGCTATGCACCGCTCGGCCGGCAGCTGGAGGGGGGGCTCGCTTACTTTTACTATTTGTACTGAAGTACAGCTTGGTATTTTCCGCAACTTTAGGACTACTTGGCAAAATCCTTCAGAACAAATTACTCGATTTAGATGCGGATTGTATCTACGTCTAGCCTGATTCTACTCAAAACTTATAGGCTACATAATATAACGCTTCATTACCAGAAGGGTGAGTAGTGAGTGTTAAATTCTTATAACTTGCGAACCACTTACCCGATTTATGTGCGTATTTTATCAATGTCTCTCTGGGAGCAGTCAGGTTCGAGATGGGTTACTGTTTTCGATGTTGAGGCTAGCTGTGGGTTGGAGTCCACGCAAAACTTACCTATGTTACACGTTACTTACTTACTAGGTAAGCAATGTTACAGTGCAAGCCACCAAATGTCAACGAAGCTCTAAAAGGGAATTATTGGATGTTTCTCATTAAATCATGCTATTTCATCTCGAACGGTCTTGATTAAATTTGGTAGATGGATACATTGTCCTGGACCAGTTTGACCCTATTTTGGATCAGTCATGTGGGCTACTTTTTATCCATGAAATAATATAGCCGACACTAACCCGAGCGAAGCCGGGTACCGCAGCTAGTTTTTATATAAATAGCTAGAGTTCTCAGCATTTGTCAATTAATGCTATTTTCAAAGGGTCAATGACAACAAGCTACCGAGTGATGTTATTTGTGCGAATTGAGTGAATCAGTTTAAAAACAGACTCGACCAGTATATAAGACCAAATAAATTTCAAGTGTTGAGATATG
Organism: Incurvaria masculella; assembly: GCA_946894095.1. Classification (NCBI taxonomy): domain Eukaryota; kingdom Metazoa; phylum Arthropoda; class Insecta; order Lepidoptera; family Incurvariidae; genus Incurvaria; species Incurvaria masculella. The sequence goes on from OX335647.2 coordinate 24,064,166, forward strand.
GACTCATCAGCGAAAGCTGCTATTATATCAAAATAATAATATTAATGATGTTTAAATAAACTGTTGCAGGTGGAGCGGAAGCCGGCCAAGGTGGCGCCGAAGATCGCGCCGTACGACTACAAGGCGCGCTTCGCCGACCTGCTCGAGAAGCACCGCGCCATGAAGAGCGAGTTCGCGGAGCTGAGCGACGCGCACAAGGAGGTGGCGTTCGAGCACGAGCAGCTCAAGGGCAGCGCGGCGAGCGCGGCGAGCGAGCGCGACGTGCTGGCGGCGCAGCTGGCGGCGGCGCGCGCCGACCTACGCGACAAGCTGCAGGCGCACGCGCAGCTGCTGGCCGACTGCCAGCTCGAGCGCCTCAACAACGAGGAATTGCGCCGGAAAACAGAGGTACGCACAACACCAACACACTGGGGGAGTAACAAGTGCTTTTTTTCTACACTGTATTGTCAGTTGATTAGTGTTGGAGCAAAGCCGTTGTTAAATTATGAAACAAACTTAGCTGGCCTATATATTACATCTTTGGCAGTCATAATTACTTTCAAATTATCGTTTTTGGACAATGGCTTAAAAATTTATGTGAATTATATTAGATTATATAACCTTACCAGTCGAGGAAAAAGTTTCTTTGCATTTAAATGAAAACTCAAGACATTTTTTTAAGTTTATTTGTTTGTACGCCATCTTGTTCGTTGACTTTTTGCCATCTTATAGGTATTGACATGATCCCGTTTCTGTAGAAATTTTGGGTCTTGTAATCTGATCAAAAAAACGCGACAAGCAGTTTTGGCAGTCCTCTCTTGATATTAACCTGACACTGGCTAAAGAGTTCTGAAGATACCGAAACAGATGGAAATCTGAAGGTACAGTGTCAGGGCTATATGGCGGATGCATCAACACCTCCCACCCAAACAGTCTTATTTTTTGCCGAGTGGTTAAAGATGTGTGTGGTCTAGGGTTATCTTAAAAGATAACTTTCAGTTCACATGTAGCGGACGGATGGTCAAAAATGCTTTTCACCACCACTACTTCGGACAGAGACTAAACGTCAATTATTTGTGACAGTTTTGCTGCTAAACAACAGTCCCCGTTGGCTAAACAAATTTTGTCTATGGTTGAATCTTTCTGGGGGTAATGTTGCCCACGTTTGATGTCAATAATATAATATTATTATTTATATACACTAGCAGCTTGAAGCTGATGCGTGTACTTCACGATGCCTCTGGCAACATCTTGTGGTCTAGGGACTAGAGGATTTGCCTTACGTTCGAGAGGTCAGGGCTCAAATCCTCGCACCGGTCATGCACCACTTGGAACCAAGTGTAAGGTTAACTCGGACGTTGCAATAAAACCACAGGGTTCAGTGAGACATTTTCTTCTCGATTTCCGAAGGCGCAAGGAGACCGTTCTACATGTCTCATCATTATTAATACCCTTTGGCATTTCCGGCAAAATGAGTCTTGCACACCATCTATTGTTAAATCGTTAACAACTTCGTCCTGAAAGACCATATAGATGGCGCTTCTGCAGTATTAACAACTTTCCATAACTTCTGCCGGATATATATATTTATTTTGACATTTCTCATTAATTTTACTTTACTTACGCCAGTTTGGTTTCAAATGGTTTCAGACATTGCTGATCTAACACAAGTAATGAGAAACAAACTTTTGAAGGATCTATGCACAGACTGACAAACTGAATGTATTCTTGAAAATCCATGAAGCTCTAAGCCAACCACAGAGTGAAGAGTTCCAAATAGTGACCAAATTTTATGACAAGTGTCATGTGCTGCGCAGCAACATAAACACAATTAGTGACTATGGGGCTGGCATAGCCATACCTGACTAAAGCCCTAACCAAATGATTTAGAAAAAAAATCGAATTGAATGGAAAGTTGAATGTGGGCGCAGGTGCTGGCAGAGGTGGCGGAGACCCTGCGCAAGAAGTCTTCGGAACTGGAGCGGCTGGAGCGCGAACACGCGGAGCTGCGGAGGCGGCACGTGGCACTCGAGCAGGAGGCCGACGCGCTGCGCCTGCTCAACGATCACCTCAAGCGCATCTCTATTGAGCATGACAAGCTGCAGCTCGAACACAAGGTACCGCCTCTCCCTCGCCACTACTGGAGCTGCTGGAAGGCAAGCACACGGATCTGCGGCACTCGACCAGGAGGCCGACCGCTGCGCCTGCTCAACGATCACCTCAAGCGCATCTCCATTGAGCATGACAAGTTGCAGCTCGAACACAAGGTACCGCCTCTCCCTCGCCACTACTGGAGCTGCTGGAAGGCAAGCACACGGATCTGCGGCACTCGATCAGGAGGCCGACCGCTGCGCCTGCTCAACGATCACCTCAAGCGCATCTCCATTGAGCATGACAAGTTGCAGCTCGAACACAAGGTACCGCCTCTCCCTCGCCACTACTGGAGCTGCTGGAAGGCAAGCACACGGATCTGCGGCACTCGATCAGGAGGCCGACCGCTGCGCCTGCTCAACGATCACCTCAAGCGCATCTCCATTGAGCATGACAAGTTGCAGCTCGAACACAAGGTACCGCCTCTCCCTCGCCACTACTGGAGCTGCTGGAAGGCAAGCACACGGATCTGCGGCACTCGATCAGGAGGCCGACCGCTGCGCCTGCTCAACGATCACCTCAACCACATCTCCATTGAGCATGACAAGTTGCAGCTCGAACACAAGGTACCGCCTCTCCCTCGCCACTACTGGAGCTGCTGGAAGGCAAGCACACGGATCTGCGGCACTCGATCAGGAGGCCGACCGCTGCGCCTGCTCAACGATCACCTCAAGCGCATCTCCATTGAGCATGACAAGTTGCAGCTCGAACACAAGGTACCGCCTCTCCCTCGCCACTACTGGAGCTGCTGGAAGGCAAGCACACGGATCTGCGGCACTCGACCAGGAGGCCGACCGCTGCGCCTGCTCAACGATCACCTCAAGCGCATCTCCATTGAGCATGACAACCTGCAGCTCGAACACAAGGTACCGCCTCCAGGAGGACCAGGAGGCCGACCGCTGCGCCTGCTCAACGATCACCTCAAGCGCATCTCCATTGAGCATGACGTTCTTGGATGCGTGTTCTTAATGTATTCATGTTTTGAGTGCACTTCGATTATTATTATTTTATATAAGTTTACTATTATCAAGGTGTTTGTCTATGATTATGACGAATTCACAGTATGTAATTTTGTCATAATATATATAATGTATTTAAATAATGCATCGTTGCGCAAGCATGAAGTGTGGGTGCGAGTGGTGATGAGTATTGCGTGTGCGGCTGTTTGCAGGACACAGTGACGGAGCTCACTACGGCTCGAGCCGACGTGGAAGGGCTCCAGAACATACTCGCGACCATGCACAAGGAGCAGCGTGAGCTCAGGAACACCGTGCAGGATCTTAAGGTTTTTGCACATTCTATACATAACTTTGGTTTCAAGCCCTGAGTTGAGATGTGCCAGTTACAATCCATTCAGAGATTACTATTATTATTATTATATTTTTTATGCACGAGATGCGTGCACTTCTTTTTAGTTCCGCCCAGCAGCCTGGTAGAGAGGCCTGCAAGATACCTGTCTAGGGGCAAGAGCTGCTCCAGCTCTTTCCGGAACTCTTAGCTCAAGGCTTGAAGCCACCTCCTGGCTAACCTGGGCCAAGTCATGTTGCCTAGTACAGGCCAGAGTTTAAGTCTTAAAATTCAGGTGAGCTTGCTAGTATCATCCTCTAGCTTTAAAAACGATATATTTTTCCCATTGCTCGTTAAAACATTACAGCAAAACTCCTCGAGCTGGTCATCGGTGGAATGCCACCTTCTTCGATAAAACAACCGAAGGCAATTCTGTATTCAAAAAAATATCCCAAATTATATAACGCTGGCAGCCTAGAAAGCGCCTTGGAGAGCAAGGACACTTGGCCACCGCTGGCCACGAAAATATATCGTGACAATCTATGTCCTTCCTGAAGTAGGGGCTCCGGACCTTGCCTGAAATTGTTGCCTTTTTATCAAGGCCAGCGAGGCCGGCGGGGCCCTGTTTAACCTGCACGTGCTGGACGCGTGCTCCATGGAGGTGGAGAAGGTGGAGCTGAACGCTGCGGCGTCGTCGTCACGGAAGTATATGTGTGTGTGTCGGTGGCAGGGCAACATCCGCGTGTACTGCCGCGTGCGGCCGGCGCTGGCCAGCGAGGCCGGCCGGCCCCTGTTTAATCTGCACGTGCTGGACGCGTGCTCCATGGAGGTGGAGAAGGTGGAGCTGAACGCTGCCTCGTCGTCGTCACGGAAGGGCCGCCAGCATCAAGCCTTCTCATTCGATGGCATCTTCACACCGCACGCCTCGCAAGAAGATGTCTTCGCCGAGGTGCACTACATATTCTGTTTGTTCAATTTTATTAATGAATGGAAAATGTTTGCATGAAATGTATAAACCCACATTTTTTTTAGGTAAGTGGGGTCATTTGCAAGGTTTGACCCATCATATCTTTATCAGATGTCACGTGGTTGTGATTGTTGGTGATGTTTTTGTAGTAGTAGTAGTTTTGTTGTTGTTGTTGTTGTTGTTGTTTGATGGAGGTCGCTGCCTACACTTGGTCCCACGTTGAGTTGTCCTTTGTACAATGCCCCCTCAATTATTGCTACTCTAGCCAGCCAATGTTGTCTTTGAAGGAGACAAGGCGGCCCGGGTGTCTGCAGACCTGCGCGAGCAATGTGGCCGAAAGCAGCAGCACCCTCCGTTCGCTGAGCACGTTGCACTGCAGCATGCTCAGGGAACCGTGTCTAGCGGTCTCGTTTTCCCCCATGCAGGCCCTGCACAGAGGACTGTCTGTAATTCCGAGCGTATGCAGGTGCTTATTAGCAAACAGGGACCCGACATTAATCCCAGAAACTTTCTAAGTTTTGCCCTATCCAGACTTATAAGTTTGCGGGCCAGTCCCTTATTTAGGGTGGGTAGATGCAGCCAAGATCTTTGAGTGCTGACCGAGAGTATGAGAATGGGCACCGGTCCTACGGGTATAGCACCTGAGCCTCTTAGCTAGATCGTCGCCTGCATCATTTCCATCATCAACGTTGTGCCCTTTAATCCATTGGAGGATGACTTTATTTTTGTACGCAATCCTCTCTACAGCGTGACGACATTGTAAAACAAGCCCCGAGGTAAACAATTACAAAGAGTATCTTTAGGGTAAAATCTGAGACTCCTTTCTCCTCCACAGCCGTTGCCGCTTCCAGTATCCCAATTATCTCTGTTTTTAACCGACTTAAAAAAAAATAACCAACTTCAAAGAAAAAGCACTAAAAAGTAACTAAATAATTGCCATTTTTAACCGACTTCAAAAAAAGGACGAGGTTATCAATTCGTCTGTATGTTTTTTTTAGTTTTTTTTTTTATGTTTGTTACCTCTTAACTTTTGCCTGGGCCAACCGATTTTGATGATTATTTTTTTAAATGATAGCTAGTGCTTCCCAAGTGGTCCCATTTTAATTTGGTTAATTTCTGACAATGATATCCATGAGAAAATCATAAAAGTCTTAAATTTGTATTAAGATGTGCGCGAAATGGACGAATAACTCAATATAACGCCAACCGATTTTGGTGATTCTTTTTTTAACCGACTTCAAAAAAAGGAGGAGGTTATCAATTCGTCTGTATGTTTTTTTTTTTTTTTTTTTGTTTTTTTTTTTTTTTATGTTTGTTACCTCATAACTTTTTCCTGGGTGAACCGATTTTGATGATTATTTTTTTAAATGATAGCTAGTGCTTCCCAAGTGGTCCCATTTTAATTTGGTTAAGTTCTGACAATGATATCCATGAGAAAATCATAAAAGTCTTAAATTTGTATTAAGATGTGCGCGACAAATGGACGAATAACTCAATATAACGCCAACCGATTTCGGTGATTCTTTTTTTATTGGAAAGGACGTGTACAAATTAGTAAGTTTACTTCAGATTCACTAAAAATTAACAAATAAAAAAACAAATTTAACAAAAAAAATAACCGACTTCAAAGGAAAAGCACTAAAAAGTAAAAAATAATGTTCATTTTTGTAGTTACGATTTCTGTTATTTTTTGAGTCGGTGTCAGCCAAGGTTAGGTTAGGTTAGGTTAGGTTAGGTTAGATTAGGTTAGGTTCTCTTGATTGGCGCAGCGCGTGCCCGGCTGACGCCGACTCAAAAAATAACAGAAATCGTAACTACAAAAAGGAACATTATTTTTTACTTTTTAGTGCTTTTCCTTTGAAGTCGGTTATTTTTTTTGTTAAATTTGTTATTGGAAAGGATCATTAGTCACCCTAGTGTTGTCCCTTTCTGATTATTCTAATTAGAGTGCGATGACACACAAAAACACCTTTAAGGTGGGCCATCCCGCTCAACTCCCCATACAAACGGGAAAAGAAGATCACCCCCATATTTCTTGTCAGAGATCCCATATTTTGCTCAAAATAGCTGTATTTGATCGAACTAGATGTCTGATGACCGTTGGCATTGTAAAATTGTGTTTGGTTTCTATTTAAACTGAGGGTTGCTTTTATATTGTTCTTCGTTCTTTGCCTTTATCTGTTCTACCAAGGGATTGTATTATTTTTATTTTATTTTCTTTGGAAAACACACAGTTACAAAGCAAACATATAAATAACTTTCAGAAAAATACACACAAACCAGCAAAGTTTCCACGTATAGAAATGTCTTACATAGTATGAATAACAAGTTTAGAAAGTACACATAATAATAGAAAAATAAACATAATAAGATTCAATGACCAAATTAAACCAGAACTAAATAAGTGTGTATTTCATAATTGTGGACAGAAAAAATATCTTATGTAAACCCGTAAAGTTTCTTTGTGGGTTCTTCTTTACTGGGTTGATGGAATCCACGGATCTTTGTGACGTACCTTAGTGTAGTTTGACTACCAGAAAGTTCAAATAAATGATATGAATTGAAAAATTAAACATGCCTGCTGAGTGCCCTTCCAGTACTGTCAAAAGTTGTCTTGTCGAAAGCGCCTGCTCGACATTTTGGCACTAAGTGCCTGCATGATTTTATGCACCGCTGAGTGGAGAGCAGATTCACTAGAACGGACCGGTGTCTAGGCACATTGGTTTCGGTGGAGTGGGGTTTCTCTCAAGGCCCCATCCCTGACATACCTGTCTCAAAGCCTCTCCAGTGTTTTTAGGAGGAATTATGTTAAGCTTATCGGTCGAAAATACTTGGCAAGTGGGTATTCACTTCTGAAAGAAAGAAAGAAAGAAAATACGTTTATTTTTTCTCAACACAACTTAGAACACTTACAAAATTCAAAATACACATTTGTGGAGAAAAAAAAGGAGCCAGCTCAGCATTTTGTGCTGCAGGTCCCTCTTGATGAGTGAACTACAGCGCTGATTTTACGCTGGTCCGGACACACTTACGACTAACATAAGGTGAGAGCAACAGCTGTTTGTCGTGAGTGAGGAAACATAATACATAAAACCAGAAAAAATACAGTAAGTAAACCCTTAAAAAAACATGACATAGACCAATTAGTTAAATTATTGTCAAAGAGAACACACGAGGGAAAAAAAAATTACTTTACACAATTAAAGAAAAACACAAAAATACGATCACACGAACTATTTAACAACACAATTAAATTCAATTACGAGATACAATTTTATCTTATAAAACACGTAAAACATTTTGAGGGGGCATTTTAATTTCAAAGAACTTCTCAAGGAACACAAAAAGAGCTAATATAATGTTATAGATTTTAAAATGTGTAACTTAAAATGACTTTCCGCGTTGGAGCGCAAGAAGCCAGGACTTGCACGCTCGTCTAAAACTACCGTGGGAAAGTTTATTTCTCACCGGAGGAGGCAGATTATTCCAGCACTTGGTTGCGCTGTATTTGAAACAGCCCTCAAATCCAACGGATACATGACGCGGCACCTTTAAAAGATAGGAACTGGCCCTGGTTTTATATCTATGGGAATCCTGTGACCAGGCGAGTTTCTTGTATAGATATTCAGGCTCATTCGTCCTTATGAGGCTAAAAACGAGACAAGCTAGGTGCAACTCTCGTCTGGTCACCATTTTTAAAATGCCTTTATCGTTTAAATGAGGGGTGATATGGGTACGCTTAGGAATAGGGAAACAAAATCTTGCACAAGCATTCTGCACTCGTTGAATTAACCTTTCGGTCTTAGCTAATAAACGTGGGCCATAGACCGTGTCGCAATAATTAAAAAGGGATAATACGAATGCATCTGTAAGCATGACTCTAACCTTTTCTGTAAGGTACATTCTAATGGAATAAAGTATTTTAAGCTTGTAAAAAGCAATCCTTACTTTGCTGTTTATGTGTTCCTCAAAGCGCATCAGTTCATCAACCACAAGACCTAAGTTTCGCCCAGATTGTACAAACTCTATCGGTACTTTATTTATTTCTACTAATGGTTTAAATAATTTGATGGCTTTAATTTGATGCTTATTGCCAAGAATGATACATTTAGATTTTGATGGATTTAATATCAAAGTATTTCGACAGGCCCACTCGGATACTCTATTTAGGTCATGATTTAGTAAGGTAACTTTGTCAATTGTGTCTTGAGGATTGAACGATAAGTAGACCTGGGTATCATCGGCGTAAAGGTGACTTCTGCCTGCACTTTCCTTCACTTCCCTCCACATGTGGGGAACACATCCATGCGCAATGCAGGCCTTGAAAATGTTGGCTAGTTTGGCGGTTATAGCATCTTTGGACCACTAAAATAGCGCTGGATATATACCATCTGTTCCCGGGGATATGAAGGGGTGAATCTGTCAATAGCCCAGGTTACTCTATCTTGTGTTAACTACCTGTTTGGCGTTGTTCCAGTCTTTGTATGTGGGGTGGACCTTTTTTAGTCTCCTCCCATGACCTCTGTCCTGTAATCTGCTAGCCCGGAAAGAGCGTTTCCAGAAGGATTTCACATGTTTCCTGTTCATTGATTTAGTAGGTACCATCAGGGTGTTGAAGACTGACTACCTATCTGTTGTCTTGGTTCACTAGTGTACAGCAGTTCTTTTATGCATGCCGATTGAGTGGTGGTTTCAATACTATCGCAAAATGTCCTCCAGATTACGCAACGCAGTCAGCCAAAAAAACCTTACAATCTTCTCGTACATACTTCTTCATGCATAGAACTTTCGTCTCACACTGTTTCAAACAAATGTAGCTGCGTGACATTGGAGCGTGCAACAACTATACGATACTTGGGTGTAATCATCGATGAATGTTTAACTTGGAGGCCGCACACTGAGATACTCGCTGCTCGAGTTCGGAAACTTATTTACTTTTTCAGGCAGTTGCGCGAGATCGTTGACCCAGCTCTTGCAAGATCTGTGTACTTCGCTCTTTGTCATTCCCTTATTACAAATGGCATCTTGGGTTGGGGAGGAGCAGCGGAGTCCATACTCAATCCTGTATCGAGAGCTCAAAAGGCTGTATTGAGGGTGTTACACAACAAGCCCTTTAGGCACTCGTCTGACCTTCTCTTTAGAGAGTACAAATTATTGGATGTCAGGCAAACTTATATGACGAAACTAGTGGATTATTACCGAACACACACACATCTTCAGGTACATGCCACTCACACTTATACCACGAGACACAGACAGAATTTAAACTTGTGCACAACACCAACAAACACTGCTTTTGGGCAAAGATTTCATTCATTTTTGGGGCCGAGGTTATTTAACAATATTACAGATATAATAAAACCTAGTTTAAATTTAAATAAAAAAGCATTTAAAAAGAATCTTCAGAAGTATTTCATAGAATTAGGTCGATTGGAATGTGAAAAATTATTAACAAACATTTTAATTTAGATACATTTTATGTAGTGCTTGTATGTGTGTAATATGTTAAGTCATTAATATCACTTTATTACTTATTAATAAAGTACTTAAGAGTATCGATCATAAGTAATTAAAAGAACCTGCGTTAAAAAAACCTAGCCATCGCAATACAGGCTAAGCCTAGTGCGACGGTTAAGAAACGAATTTTAGATCGCTAAGAATTGTAATTAAAGGTGTACTTACTCTTTTTCTTATAATTGTATTAAAGTTTTTTGAATTTTTGAATTTGAATTTGAGATTGCCTTTTTAAAACAGTTTAGCACTCTTTTATAGTTTGCCCAGTCTCGTCCTTCTCTTTGATTTGCTGCTTTATTAAACAGTCTCCTAACTAGCTTTCTTCATTCCTCCAGCTGTGGACTCCATTCTTTATAGCCGTTCCCACTGCGTCTTTCAGCAAACGGGCAGGGGTTTTCTAAACATTGAATTGGGCTAGTTGTAATTTGAGTAAGATATCTTTCGATGTGTGGCGTGAATTGTCAATATTGTCAGGAATGTGCATGGACTCAATTTTTTACATATGATCTCTTGGAACTTTTCCCTATTGCTATTCGTTAGGTTTGTGCACATTTGCTTCTCCGGTGGGTCAGTCATGAGTTTGAAACAAAGCCATCTATGATCGGAGCAAGACGCATCATGTCATGTGGGATCAGATACGATTTTTGTTCTTATTTTTTTAAATTACCGAAATCCCAGCTTCTGAAATTCAACATCTGACATAAGGTATGATAAGCCAAAACCTTGCAAATTACCCCACTAACTTTAAAAAAAATTGCTGGTCTACATATGTGCCTGACATCCTGTATACTGCCTAGTGCCTACATGTTTAGGTGTGGTATTAGACATGTAAATGGCTAATACTAGACTCGCAGTCATGATAGTAGCCAAATACACCGAGGGAATTAGGTGGCATGCCAGGACCTTCTCTTTATGAGCACTGCTACATGAAATGGATGGAAAACACTTGCAATTTTTCATTGCGGCTTCGACCATCTTTTCTTGCAATGCGATGGTAGCAACCCGGGCGGACTTGACCCTACCACCTTGTAGGGGAGTACTGTTTTACGAATTCTGAACCATCGAGCACTCTCGAAATGCACTTATCTAACTCGGAGAGATAAAGAAAGTGGTATATGAACTGGGCGGAGTCTCGACCCAGACCTCTGGCATATAAGGTTAGTCCCACATTGATTGAATGAATGATGGTCCAGGCGGCAATTAAAATTATTCATGTTTGCCATCCAGTTCAATGTAGCTGTCCATTATAAGGAATGTTCTGGCATGGTTCCTAGTACAGAATACATAAAGGATTTTTAGGAATACATAAAGGAAAGATTTATTTATTAATTAAGACTTTTCACATTGTGGTTTGTTGTTTCCTCGTAGTCCTTAGTTCTTTGCTCCAGACCGTTCTACCAATGTAAGTTTGGCAGTAGCATTTAGGTATGAAATCATAATTGTGTTATATCATTTATGTGGACGAAAAAAAAAAAAAACCAAAAAAAACATAATTTATAGACCAGTGAAGTTTCTTTGCGGGTTCTTCTTCACTGGTTGATCGAATCCGCGGATCAATCAAATTGTGACATGACTTAGTGTAGTTTTACTACCAGAAGTTGAATAAATAAATGAAATGAAAATGAAATGAAATTACATCCAGTAGCTCAACTCCATACAAAGTCCCAAATTTCGTGCACGTCTACAGGCAAATGTGCTTGTATGGGCTCTAAGCTAGTTTCGCGGTGCTGAACTGTCGCGAATGGTCCTTCGAGGTCATCTTCTTAAAAATAACAGAACCAGCAGTGATCCGCCAATATTTAACTCAAAAATCGCCTGAGTTGAGCTACTGCTGTGGCCCCGGTTGCGCAGCTATATATCTAGTGTGCTGCTAGTTTCCATGAGGTGTGTTAGGTGTGGTATTAGCCATCCACACCAGTCCAGTCACATAAAAAAAGGTAGCTATCGTGTATTATTGGCCATAATTAGCATTTTATAGACAAGCGATGGTTGTGACGTCAGCTCGGTGGAGGTGTTGCAAGGCGTGGTGTGTAGTGTGTGGTGCGTGGGGCAGGTGTCGCCGGTGGTGCAGTCGGCGCTCGACGGCTACAATGTGTGCATCTTCGCGTACGGACAGACGGGCTCCGGCAAGACGTACACCATGGAGGGCGGCTGCGGCGCCGCGCAGTACGGCATCATCCCGCGAGCCTTCGACATGGTGTTCCGGCAGGTGCGCGACCTCGAGCGCATGGGCTGGATGCTCACGATCAAGGTGCGTAGTGGAACTATTTCATCCGACCTTCACTGTACCCTGTTCTGCTGTCACCTACGAGTGTGTTCGATTTATTATTTCAAAACAATAAATAGCATTAAGGTGGCCCTTCCTCCGACAGGAATAACTTATTCGCGGTGTCACGTGGGCTCTGGCCTCACTCGTATTTTGCAGACCTGGTTCTTCAATAAAAACGCAATCGAGGTTCCAGAAGGTTTAATTTCTTTTTTTACAACGAATTTGGATGAGCGAGGAAGGAGGAACCTTCCTTCTGAACTCAAATACACTTACTGGATCTGGAGGCTACGTTAAGGGCCTGTTTCAGGGCTTATACTTGCATTCCGCGTTGAACCATGGTTGGCTTTCACCACCAAAGGAGTGGAGCCGGGAATAAATAGTTCCAAAGCTACCTGGATCACCTCGGAAACAGCATTAGCACAGCTAGACATATCAATAGCGCTGAAACAGAGCTGTCTTCAAGGGAAAAAGAAGTCTGTTAGTCAGTCAGCTTGTTTGCGTCCACTGTTGAACATACGCCTATTTTTCTCCAGTCCTCCCGGCCCTCAGCGGTACGAAACCACTCCTTTCCGCCAGCGCACTTGATGTCGTCGTTCCACCTAGCGAGTGGTCTTCCCACACTCCGCTTTCCTGTCAACGGCCATCAGTGTAGGACACGGTTACTCCAACGGTCGTCGTCTCTTCGGCTGACGTGACATTTTTTTCTGCTTTACTAAATAACCAGAAAAAATATCATATTACCAGCATTGATTCTAGTTTCCGAAAATCTGCAGTTTTGTTTCTGAAATTCCAGGCCGAAAATTCGCTCATGCTGACTAGAAGCCGTTGAGTTTCGGGTTAACCCCCCCCTTGGCCTCCGTTTGGGCGATATTGACAGATATTTTGTTAAAGCTGGGTTTGTTGCGAAAATCGCCTCATTGCACCTTGTTGCAAAGGGCCAGAGTAGGGCAAATCTGGCATGCAGGCAAAATGCTAGAAAACCTGAGGTCCTAAGGTCGGCCCGTAAGCATCAGAAAATTTCGCCTCCCATACAAACTTAGTTTACTAATAATTTTAAAAACACTGTTCCAACTTACTTTATATTTGGTATCTAATATTAGGCTACAAATATCTGTACATACATGTACAGAAATGAAACCAATTTTATTTTATTCCTCGTATCATAAAAGTAACAATCTGTAAATTTTACTTTTTTCTATAATGGGGATAAGTCAGCAAACACGGCTAAAGATGAACTTTGAGGTTATCCATGGTTCGGAATCCATGTAAAATTGTAGGTCCCCTTCCCCTACTAGGTGGTAGGGTTTAAGCCCGCCCGGGTTGGTACCATCGCATTGGATGAACGATGGTCGAAGCGGCAATGAAAAATTGTCCGTGTTTTCCATCCAGTTCAATGTAGCCGTGCTCATAAAGGTCCTGGCACGGCACCTAATTCCTTCGGGAATGTGGTGTATTAGGCTAATATCATAACGGTAGTTGTGTGGTATTAGCCATCCATGTCAGGTCGCATAAAAAAAAAAACCATCGGTGGTGGATATTTTTTTGCTAGACAACTTTAATGAGTGTTGCTGTCACAATGGTTACTTACAGGGCCTCATTACATAAGGTATGTATAGGCACTTAAGAATTTACTTAAACAGTATGGAAAAGTTAGTTAGCACTATTATTGCTATAGCGAGTACTCCAGCTATATGTGAACTCTACTGAGGGTAGGGAAACAGAATAAATCGATAGTGGTGCCTTTTGACAGGGATTTTCATACGTTTGTATGGTATTATAATATCTGCAGGTCGTCTTAGGCTGAGATAAATAGTCGTAAAAGAAACTAAGACTAACGAAAAGTAGTACTTTGTGACATCACTTTGCATTACTTTGAGATTTCCTGCATACAACATGTGTCAAAGTGACGTCACAAAGTCGACGTCACCTTATGTATTGAGGCCCTGTAAGTAACCATTGCGACAGCAACACTCATTAAAGTTGTCTAGCAAATAAATATCCACCACCGATGGTACTTAACATGTGGGAAATAACCTCAAAGTTTATCTAGCAGTGTTTACTGACTTATTAAATCTCATATAGGAATCTTTTATTACTTTATTGATATTATTTATTGTTTCGGAATAATTACCATGCAGGCATAGAAACATTTCATTATAAATAGGTACACACAACATTTCATTACAAATAGGTACACACATCACATAAGCTGACGAATATTTTTTTACATACAATAAGCACAACTAAGTAATACTATTTCTTATATTTAATCCTTTAAGTTATCTTTATTTATTATAGTTAAAATATTCACTGAGAGAGTAGAAAGGATTATCTAATAGGAATTATTTAAGTTTATTTCTAAATAGGTTAGTTGAATCTGCACTCTTTATTTCATTCCGTAGCCTATTAAATATGTTAATTGATTGGTAGATAGAACTTTGTGTCTTTATTTTGCTGTTTGCTTGCGGTAGTTCAAGCTTATTTCTGTCTCTTAAGGAATAGTACAACTGGACGCCTTGTTTGGGCAGATTTGGAAGATTTATAAAAGTATTAGTGCACAAAATAAAGATATATAAATTAATCACAGTATATATTTTCAATTCTCTAAACAGTGGTCTACAGGTCGCATCCCATTTGGAGCCATTGATGATTCTAATGGCCTTTTTCTGTAATTTTAATACTTTTGCTACACCCGAGCTTGCTCCCCAGACTTCAAGGCCATATCTTATTACCGATTCAATATTAGAAAAATATACTAGTTTTAGGGTTTTAATAGTAGATGTTTTCTTTAGCGATTTAAGGGCGTAACATGCACTTGCTATTTTTTTAGAAACATTTTCCGTGTACTGTCTACAACCACGCCTAAAAATGTCATAGTTTCCGTTCTTTCTAATGGAAAATTAGATATATCTTCATTCTTATTCAAATTAATATTTTTCTTTCTATAAGTTATATATTGACTTTTACTTTTGTTTAGTTTTAAATTGTTACACTCAAACCAGTACGATAATTCATGTAGTGTTACTTTAAGACTTTCGTGTAATTCCTGTAATGTTTTTCCCCAGGATGTACAGCTGGTATCATCTGCATATAAGTAAACATCACATTTAGTTAAATTGCTGGGAAGATCATATATATAAAAAATATATAAAAATATATATATAGGGCTGCTCTCAAACCATTATACTCTTAATTTTCTGTAGGTGGTAGCATTTAAAGGGATATGTAATTATGTGATCAGCTGACAGTAGTAGTTTATGATAAAAAAAAAATTAACAAAAAAAATAACCGACTTCGAAGAAAAAGCACTTAAAGCGCGTTGCCATTTTTGTAGTTACGATTTTTGTTATTTTTTGAGTGCTTTTACTTTGAAGTCGGTTATTTTTTTTTGTAATTTTTTTTTTATTTGTTTATTTTTAGTGAATCTGAAGTACACTTACTAATTTGTACACGTCCTTTCTAATAAAAAAAGAATCACCGAAATCGTTTGGCGTTATATTGAGTTATTCATCCATTTGTCACGCAATCTTAATACAAATTTAAGACTTTTATGATTTTCTCATGGATATCATTGTCAGAACTTAACCAAATTAAAATGGGACCACTTGGGAAGCACTAGCTTTCATTTAAAAAAATAATCGTCAAAATCGGTTCACCCAGGCAAAAGTTATGAGGTAACAAACATAAAAAAAAACATACAGACGAATTGATAACCTCCTCCTTTCTTGAAGTCGGTTAAAAACTTATAGTATTAAAACCTAATGTGCAAGTGTTTCACAGTGTTGTGTTGCCACTGGAGAAGTGCATCGCTTAAAGGTCCTTGCTTACGGTGACGCTTGGCTCGGGTTATCTGTTTCCCTAAAATATGGTTGAAAGAGGTAATGGCTGTGCACGGCGTGATGCTCGTGAACGGGTGCTGTTTGTGGAGACTGGCCTGCTCCAATTGGCAACATTTAGTTGGAGGGGATTGTCTTTGCAAATAAAATTATATTTGTCATGAACTGTTGCATATGGCATGGATTGTAAATTTTGTGTATTCATGTGAATTTAGTGTTTTACCTATGTTTTTGTTATAAAAAAAAAATTAACAAAAAAAATAACCGACTTCAAAGAAAAAGCACTAAAAAGTAAAAAATAATTTTCATTTTTGTCGTTACGATTTCCGTTATTTTTTGAGTCGGCGTCAGCCGGGCACGCGTTGCGCCAATCAAGAGAACCTAACCTAACCTAACCTAACCTAACCTTGGCTGACACCGACTCAAAAAATAACAGAAATCGTAACTACAAAAATGAAAATTATTTTTTACTTTTTAGTGCTTTTTCTTTGAAGTCGGTTATTTTTTTTGTAATTTTTTTTTTATTTGTTTATTTTTAGTGAATCTGAAGTACACTTACTAATTTGTACACGTCCTTTCCAATAAAAAAAGAATCACCGAAATCGGTTGGCGTTATATTGAGTTATTCGTCCATTTGTCGCGCACATCTTAATACAAATTTAAGACTTTTATGATTTTCTCATGGATATCATCGTCAGAACTTAACCAATTTAAAATGGGACCACTTGGGAAGCACTAGTTATCATTTAAAAAAATAATCATCAAAATCGGTTCACCCAGGCAAAAGTTATGAGGTAACAAACATAAAAAAAAAACAAAAAAAAAACATACAGACGAATTGATAACCTCCTCCTTTTTTGAAGTCGGTTAAAAATAATTGACAAACACTTTTGTAAACTTAGACTAAGTGGACGTTAAAAAAAAACAGGGGAGTTTCTTTCCAGTTCTTCTTTGCTGTGTTGTTTTGCTGAACTGGCCAATGCTAAAATATGACAAATCCGAGTGCAGTGTACTGTCTATGGATGATGAATAAACAATACAATACAATATCCCCATTACATAAAAAACTGAAAGTCACACATTTTTACTTATATGATGCGAGGAATGAAAGCAAAGTGGATTCATTGGTGTACATGCTAACTGCTAGCGCTTTTGTAATAGGCATTCTCCTTTACATGAAGATTTTCGTTTTGCTTTAATTTCATTCGGTTTGGATTTTCCAAAAAAACAAAAGCATGCAGACACAGATATTTGTTACCTGATATTAGATATTAAATATAAATTTAATTGAAATAGCAGTTTCACAATTATTAGTAAACTACGTTTGTATCGGGAGCATTGCTTACGGGCCGTTCTTAACATGTCTTGCATGATTCTGTGGACATATATCGAATGAAGAGTGTTTGGTTGCAGGCATCCTTCTTGGAGATTTACAACGAGAACATCTACGACCTACTGGACTCCAACAAGGATCAGGAGAGTCACGACATCAAGATGGTTGACTCGAAGGGCAGTGACGTGTACGTGTCGAACTTGCGTGAGGAACTCGTCCGGAGCTCCCACGACTTCATCCGCCTCATGATGCACGCGCAGCGCAACCGCCAGACTGCGGCCACGCTCAACAACGAGCGCAGCTCCCGCTCACACTCCGTCACGCAGGTACCCCAACCCACCACATCTACTATATCAAGATGGTGGACTCGAAGGGCAGTGACGTGTACGTGTCGAACTTGCGTGAGGAACTCGTCCGGAGCTCCCACGACTTCATCCGCCTCATGATGCACGCGCAGCGCAACCGCCAGACTGCGGCCACGCTCAACAACGAGCGCAGCTCCCGCTCACACTCCGTCACGCAGGTACCCCAACCCACCACATCTACTATATCAAGATGGCGGACTCGAAGGGCAGTGACGTGTACGTGTCGAACTTGCGTGAGGAACTCGTCCGGAGCTCCCACGACTTCATCCGCCTCATGATGCACGCGCAGCGCAACCGCCAGACTGCGGCCACGCTCAACAACGAGCACAGCTCCCGCACCACACCGTCACTCAGGTACCCCAACCCACCACATCTACTATATGAAGATGGTGGACTCGAAGGGCATTGACGTGTACGTGTGCTGTGTACCGAAATATTGTAGCCTAAAATGTAGTACTCTCACCAATGACATTTAGATTGAGGTTATGTTTTGTCAATTACATCATGTGTCAAAACTAACATCGTGTTTGCTTTCGCGGTCATAAACCAAGGTTATAACAGTGGCGACGAGAGATAAAAATGGCTAAATCCATCCGGTACGAAGAGTACAAACCAGGCGAAAACTGGACTGCATACTATGAGCGTTTGTATTACTGTTTTGCGGCAAACGAAATCACCGACCCGAAGCTCCAACGCGCGAACTTTTATGCGGTCTGCGGCGCACAGACGTACACCACCCTGATCTCCCTGATCAGCCCCCGAAAATCCGACGAGGTGTCCATCGAACAAATAGTGCAGTTGTTGACTCAACACTTCGAACCGCAACCCAATGAAATCACACAAACCTACAAGTTCTACAGGCGCGACCAGGGCTTAAATGAAAACATAGCAGACTACATCACAGATCTACGAAAAATCAGCAACTTTTGCAACTTCGGCACATTTCTTGAACGAATGTTACGAGACCGGATAGTGTGCGGCATGCAGAACAAAACACTCCAGAAGGAGTTGTTGCAACGCTGCGACTTGACTTATGCAAATGTAGTAAGCACAGCAATTGCCGCAGAGACAGCCGGAAAAGACCTAATCATAATAAACAGTAGAAGTAGAACGAATGCAACCACATTCACCAACACGGACCACGCAGGGGAACCAATGGACATGAATCGAATAAGTGTACCATCAAATGCAAAAACTAAGTGTTATCGCTGCGGAAATTCACATTCAGGGGAGTGCAAGGTAAAACATCTATCGTGCCGGTACTGTCACATAACTGGACATATCGAGAGAATATGCCAGCAGAAAAAACGAGACCAGGCTCGTAGGAACAACATCAATGAAATGAACACAGAAAATAATCCAGATACAAACAACAATGCCGATCATATAATGAACAGTCTGTACAACATAGGAGACGAAAATACCACCGATAAGAAATTATTCCCTTCATTTATGATGACAGTTACAATGGACAGCGTAAAACATGACTTTGAGCTCGACACGGGAGCAGCATTTACCATCATCAGCAGAGACAACTATGAAAAGATATGGAACCGAGAACCCAAACCAAAAATAGAGAAAACTAACCTCCGATTGAAAGCGTGGACGGGGAATGGAGTAGACTTAGTTGGGGTCATAAATGTGAGAGTCAGATATGCAAACAGTGAGGCCACACTTCCACTATTAATCGCCAAAAGCAACGGCCCCAGCTTAGTCGGCAGAAACTGGCTACTTCCGCTACAGATACAGATTCATGGACTAAACCAGGTTAATCCAGATTACCTTAAAAACATCTTAAATAAATATCCAACAGTGTTCGAACAATCGCTAGGTAGATACAACGGACCTGCAGTATCTATCCGCCCAGATCCAGAAATGAAACCAACTTACCTTAAATATCGCAGTGTGCCATATGCATTGAGAGAACAGGTGGAGGAAGAACTTGACAGAATGACGAGAGAGGGGGTGCTGAAACCAATAGCATACTCAAAATGGGCAACCCCCATAGTACCTTTGGTAAAACCATCGGGTGGCATCCGCATCTGCGGTGACTACCGATCGACAGTAAACAAAGCTACCAATAATGACACCTATCCATTACCAACCAACAACGATATACTGGCAAACCTAGCAGGCGGCAAATACTTTTCTAAATTAGACCTGGAGCGCGCATACACGCAAGTGGAAGTGGACGATGAAACTGCAAAAATACTCACCATTAACACGACCAAAGGCTTGTTCTCGGTCCATCGTTTACCGTTCGGAGTAAAGGCCGCCACAGGCATATTTCAGCGCTTAATGACGCAAACACTAAGTAACATCAAAGGAGTACAGGTCCTGCTTGACGACATACTAGTATCTGGAAGAACGATAGAAGAACATAACAACAGACTAGAGGAAGTGCTGAAACAGATAAGTGAAGCGGGTTTAAAACTAAACCAAAACAAATGTTGTTTCCTCTTACAAGAAGTGGACTTTTTAGGGTTCACAATAACTCCAGAAGGTGTGAAGCCGAACAGGAATAAAGTGAGCGCAATTGTAAATGCTCCGAAACCGACGACTGTTAAAGAGTTGCAAGCTTTCCTTGGCCTGTACAACTTCTATGAGCGATTTCTTCCGAACAAGGCCTCAGTACTGGAACCGTTACATCGATTGTTAGACAAAAACTCCATTTGGAAGTGGACAGAGTCAGAAGAGTCTGCTTTTAATCAAGCAAAAGAGCTACTTACATCTGACAGGGTTCTAGTTCACTTTGACGCAAACAAAGAAATCACACTGTCATGCGACGCATCAGCATATGGCGTCGGCATAACGTTAGCACACATAATGGACGACGGATCAGAGAAACCAATCGCAATGGCGTCAAGAACGTTAAACAAACATGAAAGAAATTATTCGGTATTGGACAAAGAGGCAACGGGAATCATGTTTGGGCTTAGCAAATTTCATAACTATATCTGGGGTAAAAAAGTGATAATCTTCACTGACCATAAGCCGCTTATAAGCATTTTCGGAACCAACAAACCAATACCAATCACACTGTCACCCAGAATGACCCGATGGGCACTTCAGCTCAGCACATATGACTATGTATTGAAGTATAAAGAAGGAAAGAAACTAGGCAACTCTGATGCATTGAGCAGGTGGCCAGAACAAGGAGACAATGAAGATAAACACGACGAAGCCTATGGAGATGTTCTGCTGATGACAGCAGAACCTAACGACCCGAATCTCACGGTCGAGAAAATTGCAGAATTCACTCGAAAGGATATCACTCTATCAAAAGTGCATAGCTGGATACGCAGGGGATGGCCACAGAAGGTAACAGAAAAATCATTACATCTATACTGGCTACGACGCGCAGAGATGTCGACGATGAAAGATTGCATTCTAATCGGTAACAGAGTTGTGATTCCAGAATGCATAAGAAAGGACATATTAAAAATATTGCACGACTCACACAACGGAATTGTTGCCACAAAGGGGGTGGCAAGAAGTTATGTTTGGTGGCCGAACATAACCAAGGATATTGAAGCAACTGTGGCTTCGTGTGATATATGTCAGAACCATCGACACTTACCGCCAAAAGTATGTACAGCTTGGCCGCCACCATCGCGACCGTGGTCCCGCTTACATGTTGACTTTGCTGGTCCATACATGGGAAAGACATTTTTCATCGCAATTGATGCGTTTTCAAAATGGCCAGAAGTACGTATAGTCCCCAATACATCATCAGCTGTAGTCACTCAAGTATTGAGAGAAATCTTCAGCAGCCAAGGGCTCTGCGAGATCTTGGTCTCAGATAACGCAACAATGTTCACATCTGCAGAGTTCAAACATTTCTGCAGCAGAAATCAGATAAGAAGCATACTAGTACCACCATACCACCCTGCTTCTAACGGGCAAGCTGAACGCACAGTCCAAACCGTCAAGGAAAAACTTAGCAAGATGTCTGATGTCCCTTGGAATCTCAGATTACCCAGATTGTTATATGCCATGAAGTCCACTCCCAGCGCTACCACAGGCAAAACGCCTGCAGAATTGCTGAACGCCAGACCATTTCGCACATTCCTTGATTGTATACACCCACAACATGCAAACACACAAAATGCAAGAGAAGAACAACCTTACCCTAAGCGCAGACATTTTGAAGAAGGTCAACCCATTCGTTACCGCCTGTATAACAAAAGTGATAAATGGGCATGTGCGGTCATTCACAAAAAATTAAGCAACCAGAGATTTTTAATAAAGACAGACAGTGGCAAAATAATACAACGCCATCTTAACCAAATCATCAAGAACTCAGGAAGCGGAGAAGAAACAGAAGGAGAAGAAGTGACAAAAATGAGGGAAGTTTTAGGTATTCCAAAAGGAGCTGTAGTTACAAAAAGAATAGACAGTGATTCAGTGTTAGAAGATTTTATTAGTGTGGAACATTAAGGTACATAGCATGAACAATATAGTATAAGTGTATGTTGATTATCGTTTATTGAGTTCACAGAGCTACGCATCTGAAAGTTTGCGAAAGAGATAACCCACTCATTGTATTCTAGTTTAATAGAATAGTTCAATCTGAGAGGGAAGGTGTTGTGTACCGAAATATTGTAGCCTAAAATGTAGTACTCTCACCAATGACATTTAGATTGAGGTTATGTTTTGTCAATTACATCATGTGTCAAAACTAACATCGTGTTTGCTTTCGCGGTCATAAACCAAGGTTATAACAACGTGTTTCGATCTTGCGTGAGGAACTCGTCCGGAGCTCCCACGACTTCATCCGCCTCATGATGCACGCGCAGCGCAACCGCCAGACTGCGGCCACGCTCAACAACGAGCGCAGCTCCCGCTCACACTCCGTCACGCAGGTACCCCAACCCACCACATCTACTATATCAAGATGGTGGACTCGAAAGGCAGTGACGTGTACGTGTCGAACTTGCGTAAGGAACTCGTCCGGAGCTCCCACGACTTCATCCGCCTCATGATGCACGTGCAGCGCAACCGCCAGACTGCGGCCACGCTCAACAACGAGCGCAGCTCCCGCTCACACTCTGTCACGCAGGTACCCCAACCCACCACATCTACTATATCAAGATGGTGGACTCGAAGGGCAGCGACGTGTACGTGTCGAACTTGCGTGAGGAACTCGTCCGGAGCTCCCACGACTTCATCCGCCTCATGATGCACGTGCAGCGCAACCGCCAGACTGCGGCCACGCTCAACAACGAGCGCAGCTCCCGCTCACACTCTGTCACGCAGGTACCCCAACCCACCACATCTACTATATCAAGATGGTGGACTCGAAGGGCAGCGACGTGTACGTGTCGAACTTGCGTGAGGAGCTCGTCCGGAGCTCCCCCTACTTTTTCCGCCTCATGATGTACACACAGCGCAACCGCCAGACTGCGGCCACGCTCAACAACGAGCGCAGCTCCCGCTCACACTCCGTCACGCAGGTATCCCCCCCCCCCCCGCACATCACTACATAGTATAAAACAAAGTCGCTTTCTCTGTCCCTATATCACTATATCCCTATGTACGCTTAAATCTTTAAAACTACACAACGGATTTTTATGCGGTTTTTTTTAATAGATAGAGTGATTGAAGAGGAAGGTTTATAAGTATAATAACATCCATTAAATAGTGGAAAAATACTGTTATTTTTGAGTTTTCCAATGTGATGTCGTAAAAAATTTCATTTTTTCGGCTTACATTGCAAACGCAGGCTGAACCCTACGACATTTATTTAAGTATTGTACACATTGAAAAGGTCTACAGAAAACTCCGCGAAGGTATATGTCTATCTCTTATGGATATCCCACAATAACATTTTTTTGTCATTTACTTTTTACGACAAATAATGGCAAATTTTTGAAGTGATTTTAACCAATACAGCATTAATCCTTATCCAATTAAATACCTTTAATACATTTTTGATTTAATATAGATCTATATGGCCCGTTACAGCATATGATTTAAATGAATATTTTCGAAGATATTACAAATTAAAAAATTGCGGGACGTAGCGTTTGCGGGAACGTGCCTATAAATAGTTCGTCGGAGGCCGCGGTTCTCCCTATAGCACTTTGTATTTATAATTTCTCTAATATCTCATAATCATCTAATGATAATATCTAAGTTTTTTTTTATTTCAATATAGGAACTCTACGTAAAAAGGGTTTATTTGTGTATCATTGTGTCAAAATAATATTTTTTTAAATGATATTATGCCCGTGCAAAGACGGGACGGGCTGCTAGTCTACTATATTCGGCTGGTTGTGACCTGGAACAAATTACCAGAAGATGTTATTGCTTCACCAAACACAAACACATTTAAAAACCGACTTGATGTAAAACTAACAAAAAAAGACTAAATAAATCCACAGAGCAAAATAAAAAAAAAACAAATAAAATGTAGTACCCAAGACGATAACAAATCAATTACAAAAAAAATATATATGTAATAAAACATTCTTAAAGAAATTATACGAAATAAAATATCATAGATATGAGAACACATCCGTTCGCGTAATATGCATGTTCTCTCTCTTCTTTACTTAATCTTAAATGATCCCAAATCCCCACTTTATCTTAAAGAACGCTTCAAATATCTCTCTTTTCATGGTGTACCACTTAGGTCTTTTCATGGTGTACCACCACAGATAATCTCCTGCTTCGTATTCTGTCACATTCTTCCACTGCTTATTCGGGTTCTTTTACAGTTCACTCAGCACAATTGTGGAATCAATTGCCTCTTACTATTAGGGAAAGTGCTTTTTTGTCTATTTTTAAGGTAAAATTAAAATCTTGGTACTTGACATGTTATCCCTATGTACGCTTAAATCTTTAAAACTACGCAACGGATTTTGATGCGGTTTTTATTAATAGATAGAGTGATTGAACAGGAAGGTTTATGTATAATAACATCCATTAAATCGTGGAGAAATACTGTTATTTTTGTGATGTCGTAAATAATTACATTTTTTCCGCTTACATTGCAAACGCAGGCTGAACTCGACCAGCCCGAAATCAGTAAAAAACGACATTAACCCGAGCGGAGCCGGGTACCTCAGCTAGTAACAATTAAATCAATCAAATATTTTCTGTTTATATAGTTTTAAGTTATCTAATGTTTTCTAAGTGTGATTATGGTGCTTAGTTTTAAGTAATTTAATGTTTCTTGCTACCTCTTAATATATTTTCTAATATTAAGGTTAGCTGTTAGAGATTGCCTTTGGCAATAAGCTCGCCTTTGCATACTATGTAATAGTTGTAAGCAATAGAGAATATTTTTTCATTTCAATTCATTTCATTTTCATTTTCATTTCATGATCACGATGAAGATGAACCGACAAGAAACTTCGCAGGGAGTCAAAATACAAGTACAGGGTTCGTCACTCGAAGTGTTACCAAATGATGTTATTTGGTTAATTGATTATTGATTATTTGGAGCCCTGCCTTCAGCGTATCCACACTTTCATTTCTTTTTGTTCACTGTCCATTGGATCCAAGTCTGGAGAGTAGGCCACTGTTCTGAATAAATTAACCGAGGAATGTGGTGCTGTAAAAAAAATTGTGTCAGGCGAGCTAATTACATATAAGAATACCAAAGAACACAAGATACACTTAACAACGCCAAAAGACACTACAGATTACCAAAAACACCTTAAAATACGGAAGGAGACCAATGAACATTAAAAACAAATAACATAATAATATATAAAAGAAAACAAACAAACTTAAGAACACCTAATAACATCAAAGGATACGTACAAAGATGAGGGCACATAAAAATAATACAATTGTGCCCACTGCATTTCTTCTCGTGCACATTGGATTCATACAGGACATATTTTTGTTCACGGAATCCTTGTTTCAAGTTGTTTTTATTTTTGTGTGGTAACGGAACCCTTTTAGGCTAACCACAAGTTGGTTTCGCGGTCACGTTGGTCGACATTTCGGACCTTCGCGTGGGACCAAAATATAGTGTAAACACCCACAGTAGTCTAAAATCGTTTATCATTGATGACTATACCACACCCACCATCATGATATTCAACACACTGAATTTGCCTGGGAATCAGGTGGCATGCCGAAACCGTCTCTTTATGTGCTCGATTGAACTAGATGGAAAACATGAACAATTCTTTTATTGTCTCTTCATCCGATGCGATAGTGTAAACAAATGCAGATTTAACCTTATCACCTAGTAGTATGTTCAAATCCCGCATTTGTGACAAAATGCTTTTATCCAATTTAGAACCACAAAGAAACTGGTGCACAAATGTGGCGGGGAATGAATCCATGACCTCTGTAAGCATTTAGCTGGCTCTATGGCCACAAGTGCGGTGGGGCGTAAGATGTAGTTCAGATCACTATTTGAAATAGTACTATGAGATAATTATTTTTTTAAGGTTAAAATATGGTTGTTTCACATTTGCAGGTTCGAATCACGGCAGTTAATGACAAGCGCAAGGAAAAGTTCACCAGCAACCTCAACCTCGTGGACCTCGCGGGCTCGGAGAGCGGCAAGACTACGCAGCGCATGGACGAGACCAAACACATCAACCGCTCCCTCTCCGAGCTCTCTAAGGTGCGGCGCTCCCTCTTCCTGTATACCTGCATCAGATCAGGCGCACTTTGTGATTCGACAACTTGGGATTATTTCGAATTCTGCCATGAACTTGGAACTCGCTCACTGTGCATGTGCATATGTACAGGGTTGTCATTGATATGTACATATCACAAGAAAAACAGAGTGTGGGAGTGAGATGTCGACTCAAGTATCATTACCGCAAGTTAGAGCGAGATGGAAGATATCTACCCGATGAGACCACTTATGAAATCGGTATCAGTACATAGGAGTCGCGCTCATGGAATGTTAAATGTTTTTTTGTGAAATCTTTGATTTGTATAGTTTTTCTTAAAGAAATCATGGTGACATGTGCATTTATACATTGTTAAGGTGGCCCAACCCGCTCATCTCCCCATACAAAAGGGGAAAGAAGATCACGCCCATATTTCTTGTCAGAGATCCAAAATTTTGCTCAAAATAGCTTTATTTGATCGAACTAGATGTCTGATGACCATTGGCATTGTAAAATTGTGTTTGGTTTCTAAGTTATAAGGTCCGAAAGTTCGAATTTTTCGCGCGTTTTATACAATAACTTTGGAGGTGGATTACGCAATGATAAAGTAAGAACATCGTAAAAAGATTAGTCATCAGACATAGCTTATTTAATCAAAATTTATGATCTATTTGGTTTTTGTTAGATTTTTGACTACAGCGGTCGTGGTTTACTTTTAGCTATGTCATTTTGAAATTAAAATTTTCGTAAATCTTACCAAATCATAAACTATGCACATTGTCTTTTTTGTGGACATGTTGCATCTTCTTCATCACGGAGCCTTTATTATTCTTTGGAACAGAGAAGGTCCCAGAGCGCAACAGCACAGTTTTGTACCGTGCCCGCAAATGAGTTGGGTCCGCCGGGTTGGGCCACCTTAAGTGAACGGGCGTAATAAAGCTGGACAAATACCCTTTTTACCTGGTAAATGAGGGCTGACCCACTGGTTGTTGAACGATCCAATTTCTTAAGCCTCTGCTGTGCAATATTTGTGAAGATAGTGTTTTTTTATCGTGGATTTATAGGACATGCAAAAAGATAACCTAATCAGAATTACTGTTTGAAAAAGGGAACTTCTATATGAGGACCCCATACCATTTGTTTTGTATTTAAAGTTTTAGACTTTTGTAACTAAAAAACCTGAACATGTCTATTTCTTTGAAATATGCCTAATTTTGTGCAAGTTTGACGAGAAAGTGAAAAAAGTGAAGATGTTTTTATAGCCTTAGGTTGCCACATCCTTGAATGTGACCCCCATACCTCGAAACTGTCCACATTTTAAAATATTTCGTTCAAATTTATTAATCAACATAAATGTAGCGTACATTTTCATGCAAACATTCATACATATTAAAGATGATTTACGTTACACGGTGTCGGGCTCGGGCCGGGTCCGGGTCGTGTCCCCCGTGCGCCAGCCGGGCCAGTCTTTTATGCTACATCGGGCTATTTGCTAGAAGTATTAATTTCACGGCCGGGTCCGCGGATGCTAGTGTCTATATATTTCGTTGTAGGAATTGCAATTAAAATTCATGAGTAAATATTGGAAACAGGAACCATCCTTTACGCGCCCAGCGAGCGTGTCGCTCAGTCCCGTCCCGACGGAGCAACTCCGTGGACGTATTCATCGTGGGATCTGTGTATATTTCGCATGGACTTAAGACCTTTCGTTATGAAAGGTTTTCACATCGGTGTGCTACATAATGGGAAGTCTTCGCAACAAGTGTGCCCTATGTTTTTTTAGTATAATGCAGCTTGAAGCTGATGTGTGAATTTCATTTTTCCCGGAGTGCACTTGTATATTAAAAAAAAAAAAAAATGTATTACTAATATTACTTATCATTCACATTCTATATTTATTTTGATTTTATTTATTGATTATTATTGATTGTTTATTATTATTATTGATTATTTGTTATTTTTTTTTAATGCCTTTAAGTGTTTGTCTAGTCGGTTTTTAAATCCATTTACAGTTTCAGTTTCAACTTGATTTGAGTAGAATTAAAATTGTCAGTTGAAAGATCCCAGTATTGTTGGCGTAATATTTGTGCCTCAATGAGATTGGAAGGTTTAGAGTTGAAGAAGGTTTAGAGTGGAAAAAGGTATAGGTCACATTCTTTTTGGCTCGAGGGTGTAAAAATTAAGCTGCAAAAGATAAACACACAAGAAACATTACACAAGAAATCAAATGTTTTTCCCGTAAAACTTTTATCAATTCGTTTTCCTCGAAGTAAATTCTTATGCAACCACTGCATTGAAATGTTTTCTCCAACTCAAAGCAACTTCAAGCCCCTAATGTGCTGTGTGCGCAGGTGATTCTGTCGCTGCAGACGAGTCAGGCGCACGTGCCCTACCGAAACTCCAAGCTTACGTACCTGCTCATGCCGAGCCTCGGCGGCAACTCCAAGACCCTCATGTTGGTGAATGTGAGCCAGCTGGAGGATTGCTTCGGAGAGACGCTTAATTCGCTGAGGTTCGCTACCAAGGTCAACACGTGCCGCACCGTCAAGGCCAAGAAGAACATCACTATGGTGGACCCCTAGGACCTCTCCGAGATTACGTACCGCCAACACGGTAGAGCCCCGCTCGTATCAAATAGGTATTCAATATAGATACAATCTTCTATTAGGGGAGGTCATCTTGTTAAGAATAAGATTTTATGTCGAACATAGTATGTATTGGATGGTTCGGCGTTCACCCTTCGATCTTTTGGATTTGGAAGGTTTAACTGATATTCTCTGGTACAATTGTGTCGTACTTTTAGAATTAGTTATATTTTTGAAGGCATTTTGGAAAGTGATTGAATAGATTATGTACATTGTGACGAATGAGCTGGTGGATTGTGAACTCAAATAAGTCTATATTAATATAGTTTAGAAGACTTGGGCAGTTACAAATAAACAAACAGTATGAAAATGTTTTTGAAAATTTTATCATTTAATACTATAGAGCTTACTTAACTGGAATGAAAAATATCTAACTCATAACCAACTATAACACATGTTAAAAATAACGTTACAATACACTAAATAAACATGACGCATATTCTGCTTTAAGGACCACCCATAGAATAGTCTGTAACTTAAATATAGTACACGCGCAACTAACAACATTATAGTTATAATATTTTAAAAAGTAATATTTAATTAAGAAATTAACTTTAATAACGGCCTTTTTCACCTACTGCTGATTAGCTTAATCGCTTTACACATTAAGGGCGTTTATTACTAAAGTTGTCATTATCTTGTACTAGTATCGATTGCAAACTGCTTAGAAAGGCCCTTAATGTGTGGCAATTAAGCTAATCAGCAGTAGGTGAAAAAGATCCTAGTCTTATAGAAAAAAATCCCATAATGGGTTACTTCTATATCGGCAGGAAATTTCTTGTATGTTATTGGAATTCAAAGTCGTCACTGTCGGAGCCCTTGCGCGCACGGGTGCTCAGTTGCTGGTCGGAGCTCAGGGTGCTGCACTCAGCCATCGCTGTCACATCACAATACATCAGGTCCAGGATGGGTCTGCCATCATTTGAACAGGCTAAAGTTTATATCCAACTAGATTTTACCTGGATTTGAAAATTCCTTTGCTGCCTGTGTGAATACATTACCTGATGAAGCAGTAAGGGGGAACTGCATCGCACGATTAGAGTTTTGTTTCTAGCGAAATGAAGTGACCTAGGCCATTACATACGCTGGAGGCGCCATGCTCAACCACTTTCTCCTTCATCAATTGGATGAATTGGGACTGGAGAACATGTGGTTCAACAGAATGTAGCAATGGCGCATACTGCACGAGCCACAACCTACATTCTGAAGGCTGCATTTACAGGTCGCCTAATCTCTCGTTTTGGCAATTTCTACTGCCCGACCAGATCGCCCATTTTAACCGTTCCAGATTTGTTTTTGTGGGTTTTTTAAGTCACGAGTTTATGTGAACAAGCCTCGAATCCTTTAAGCCCTCGAAGAGAAGATCCGTCAAGAATGCGAGAAGCATTTCCGTAAGTTCTGGCAAGAGTAATGAAAAATGCGATAAATCTGGCCCGTATGGGCATCAGTCCTGGTGGCGGAGCCAATATCATTTTCTCGACTAAATGAAAAAAAAATTAAGACATCTAGTAAACATATTACAATAGCAGAATAAACCTTTTCCATTGATAAAAAAAAATCGGGTTACAAGTTTTGCACCACCTTGAACAAGCCAACGGGCTAACTGAGTTTGCACGTGAAAAAACCAATAGTACACTATTGGTTATTTTGTTTTATAAAATGTGCATGGATGGCTAATACCACACCTACTGTCATGATATTAGCCCAACAGATGTCATGGGAGCTAGGGGTCATGCCAGGACTTTCCTTGCATTGCGTGGCTACATTGATCTGGATGGCAAACAGGGACAATTTTCACTGTCGCATCGAGCATCGTATTTCCCAGTGTCAGCCCTTTACTGCCCACCGAAGCACACCATCAAAGAAGAGCAGTTTGATGACTACTTCAAAATATTAGGGAGTCGTTTCATTGCCGCAGGAGACTATAACGCTAAACACACATTTTGGGGTTCCAGACTCATCCTGCCCAGGGGTTGTGAACTTCTCAAATGTGTCCAAGCAAGAGTTATGAATATCAGTTCAACAGGTCAACCCACATATTGGCCTACTGACAAGGGAAAAGTAGCAGATCTTTTCGATTTCTGTATTACCAAAGGAATTAAAAAAAACAACATATCTTGCCATAGTTGCTGGGACCTATCATCAGACCACTATCCTGTATTGGTGGAGATTAACACTGAAATAAAGGAAGCTACCAAAAAATGTACCTTGCATAACAAAAGGACGAACTGGTCACTCTTCCGAGATCTCATCAATGAAGCATTCAGATCACCCGTTTGTCTTCAAACAGAAAGTGACATTATAAATGCTGTAGAATTTTTTAACACTAACATTCAAGACGCCGCCTGGAGTTCGACACCTATATACCAACATAAGTCCACTGATCCGCTTGTAAGCTCCATTATACTGGATAAAATAATTGAGAAACGAGAAATACAAAAGCAGTGGCAACAAAATAGATGCCCAGACACAAAAAGACACCTAAACAAAAAAATAAGAGAACTTAAGCTCACATTGGAAAAGGTTCATAATGCAGGACTACAGGCATATCTCGGTAGCCTTGATGCATGTGTCTCTACAGACTATTCACTGTGGAAGGCGATTAGAAAATTAAAACGACCTACAGTAACATCCCCTCCACTCAGAAAAACTGACAGCAGCTGCGGCCTTATTGCCGAACAGCGTTACCGCTAGCAACGATCGAAATTTGACACCTAACCATCGAATGCAATCACCGATGCTTGGTTTGCGAGGTATTATTAACGCTACTTTTCCAACCGCACTGACGCTAAAAATAGATAGAAACCCATACATTTGACAGTTGGTTGCGATCGCGTAACTTTTAACGGATAATTTTAACATCTTTGCTGCTATTACAACAGTTGTGTCGAACCCTATTGCTAGGTAAGTAACATTCAAGGTTTTTATGATTTTTTTGTGTTTTATAGGGTTTTGTGATTGAAAGAGTGGTTTAATGTGTTAAACGATA
This sequence comes from Incurvaria masculella, assembly GCA_946894095.1. Taxonomy (NCBI): domain Eukaryota; kingdom Metazoa; phylum Arthropoda; class Insecta; order Lepidoptera; family Incurvariidae; genus Incurvaria; species Incurvaria masculella. The sequence continues at coordinate 24,096,089 of OX335647.2, forward strand.
AACTAGTGACATCTTCGCCTCCAATTTGCTTAATGGAGATTGTGAATATTAAATAAATATTGTTCCGAGTGGTAGCATATTTACAATCGAAAAATGCACAATAATTAATCAACCATTATGATTGCAGTACTATTTGAGTCTAGTTGGCGTGCAATAAACATAAGATTGTTTTTGGTTTATGAATATTGTGTAAAGACATCAACTTTGACTCTCTCCGCCACTCGATTGCACTCCACTCGCCGGGACTCCATCTCAAAATTCAGTTCGAGTTGCAGGCACACTAAACACTCACTAATTCAATGCTTTATGTTTCTCGGTACATAAATCATTAGAAATAATTCATTAAATTCCGATGTTTGGTGCCAATTTTGGCGTATCGTTTTTAAAGCAACCACATTTTTATTCGAAAAGGTGGTATAGTGGACAAATAAATGACATAAGGAAAATCTTCACGTTATAAAACTGATAATAACTTTTATTAGTGCCTAGTCAAACATTTAATTAATCAAACATTTCGTAATAGTCTCTAACTTGTGAAGCGTAATATTACAATCATTGTAATAACGAAATTCTGGCTAAGTAAATAAGGATGATTAAATATTGTTCGCTAAAAATATGTTAACCCATAAAATGAACTTCACTTCGAAGTATTCTCGTTCCATCTCTCCACATCCTGTCATAATAGAGCGTGACACAACTCTTATAATGCAGAGACGTGTTTTGTTCCATTGAAATGTCAAATCAAAGGAAGGTCGACACGATAGATCGACGAAAAACTTTTCAAAAGCTCAACATCACTGCGGTTAAAAGTTAGGCAATCGCATTCTGTGTTTATCGGTAGCCGCAAATTGTTGTTTACGATGAACTGTTAGCAGCGATAGTCGTTGTTACACAATCGGCCCGCCGGGCGCGTACTGATAGAGAAAAAGTTAATACCTTCACAGAACATCGCTCCAACATTTTTAAGCCCCATCACTACGAAGGTCCACCAGAACACGCAAACAGCAATTTATAATGCAAAACAAGGCTAAAATTCATCTTACCACAATGGAAAGTTGCACAAATCATAATGCTACTGAAAACAAACAAACAACCCAAGGACCCAAAATCATACAGACCGATCAGTTTTTTTTTAATTCATTTATTTTAGACAGGCAACCTAAGCTGATATGTCTAAATCTTATTTTTCATTAGATTAAGTTGATCGTCATGTGGAAAGTTATTTAATTAGTATTTGGTAACAGATTTATTTATTTGTTTTGTTTTTTTATATATTAGTCAATTGCCATTGTAATATGAATTAACTGGTTCTTTGTTTTATTTTCTTTTAAAATGAGTGTCCAAACGATTTTTGAATTGATTGGTTGAGTTAGCATTAATAACGTCTTCAGGGAGCTTGTTCCATAACTCCACAACTCGTTAGTTGGAATATTTGTAAAGAAATGTTTGCGGGTGTTGGTGTTATGTTCCGTGCAGTTGAGTTTTAAGCTGTGTCCTCTTAAGTGAGTGTTTTTATTTAAGGTGAGCATATTTCCAAGATTTGCGCTATCATACTTCCCGGTCAATTTCTTGTATGCTTCTATGAGGTCACCTCTCTGACGGCGGCTTTCTAGAGAGGGAAGATTTAGAATTTTAAGTCTTTCATCATATGTTAGGTTGGAGAGCTGTTGAGGAAGAAATTTTGGTGAATCTTCGTTGGACTTTTTCCATAGCCTGGATATCCTTAATAAAGTAAGGCTGCCAGATCTGAAAACCATATTCTAATAGTGGTCTTACATATGTTTTTAATATTTTCAACATGATATTAGGTGTAAGGACATGAAAGGCTTTTCGAATCATGAAAATGAGTGAGTTCGCTTTCTTAATCTTTTCTGAAATATGGGTCTCCCTTTTTAAGTCGTAGGTGATGTTGATTCCCAGGTCCTTTTGTGAATCCACTGGCTTAAGTTTGACATTGTTTAAAAGGTATGGCAATTTAGGATTTTTTTTCCCATGTGGAGCACCGTACATTTTTCTGCATTTAGGTTCAATAACCACTGAGAGGACCATTCCTGAACACTGTTTAGGTCCTTTTGCAACTGTGCATGACTTGTTAGAGGATTTCCAAAGTACTTGGAGTCATCAGCAAAGAAGGAAAAGTTGCATTGGATGATGTTGTGCAGGTCAGTTATAAAAATGTTGTAAAGGGTGGTTGCGATGACTGATCCTTGCGGTACTCCGCTCCACACGGGCCTTGGGTCCGAGAGCGCCTCGCCAACTCTTACTTTGAGCTGTCTATCATTTAGGTAGGCTTCGATCCATTTCAGTAACCTTCCACGTATTCCAAAGTGATTAAATTTGGCAAGTAGTCGATGATGGGGAACCCTATCAAATGCTTTTTCGTAATCAAGGTATATAATGTTAATCGATGGCGTTTGTCTAGTTCCGTTGACAACTTGTCTGTGCACTCGAGAAGGTTTGTAACAGTTGAGCGTTTGGGCTTAAAGCCATGCTGTTCATTGACTATAATGTGGTATTTTGCTAGAAAATATCTTATTTGGGAATTGATTATTTTTTCCATACATTTAGTTACTATGCATATCAGACTAATAGGTCTGTAATTTAGGGCATCCAATTTATTTCCTTTTTTATAGATAGGGGTTACTAGCGCTTGTCTCCAGTCGTCTGGCAATTCGCTACTTGAAAATGAACTTTCCATAATATTACACAAAGGTTTGGCCAGAATTTTACAGCTTTTCAAAATTATGGATGGTATACCATCTGGTCCCATTGCCGTATCATCTCTTAGGTTTCTTAGGTAGTTCAAAACTTCTGATTGCGTGAAGGAGCCTCCTCAATTGAATCTTGAATTCGAGGGAGTGGAATTAAAGGGATTTCTCCGGGCGGTTCTTGTACATTTTTTTTTTCTAATTGTTTGGCTAATGTGTTTGCAATGCCCATATCCGTCGTGACTAGGTCACCGTTGTCGTCCATAAGTGTTTGTAGAGTAGACACCTAAGAAGATAGTTGTTGCCATATATACCCTAAAAGTAACCTAAAAGTACCACTTAAGTCCCTTGAAGATATTGAAAATGCTACCAAGTATTTTACGTCACTTGTACAAGAAGCATGCTGGAAAAATACTCCTACCATAGAGCACAGTGCACATCCTACAAATCATCCACTAGAGATAAGACAACAAATCCTAGAAAAACGCAGGCTCCGCCGTTTGTGGCACCAGAGTAGAAACAAAGCAGACAAAACTGTGCTTAATAGTGCTACTACAAAACTAAAAGCATTACTACGTGAATGGCACGACACCACACTCAGTACGAAACTGGAATCTCTTACTGCTACTGCACCTATTAACTACTCGTTGTGGAAATTCACCAAGTCCTACGATAGACCCCAGGAAGCAACTCCTCCTATAAGAAATAGCGACAACAAGTGGGCCAGAACAGCACAGGAAAAGGCTAATACATTTGCTGAGCACCTGGCCGAAGTGTTTGCACCAAACGAAACCAGTGACAGTGAAACAGAGAGAATGGTAGATGCCATTATTGACCAAGACTTCCAGTTACACCCGCCTCCTAAGCCAGTCACAACACAAGAGGTCAAAAGGACGATCAGGGAACTAAAGGACAAGAAAGCACCAGGTTTTGACCTAATCACCAAGGAAATACTGAAAGAATTGCCCAAAAAGGCAATAGTTTTCCTGACCACCCTCTTTAATGGAATTTTGAAGGTTCAACACTGGCCAGGTCTATGGAAGGTATCGCAAATTATAATGATACGGAAAATTGGCAAACCGGCAAACGATGTCGCTTCCTACAGACCAATAAGCCTATTGCCAGTACTGTCAAAGGTGCTCGAAAAAATTCTACTCTGGAGAATGTCGCCTCTACTTACAGAGAACCAAGTAATACCCAACCATCAATTTGGATTCCGGCAACAACACTCAACAGTGGAACAGGTTCACCAAGTCTGCAACAAAATAAGAAAAACACTAGAGCAGAAGGAATACTGCTCATCTGCGTTCCTTGACATCCAACAGGCATTTGATAGAGTTTGGCACAAGGGTCTTCTCTGTAAATTAAAAAAATCCCTTCCACATAACTACTTCTCCATATTGAATTCATACCTAACAGAAAGACTATTCCAAATAAAAAGTGGTGACGCTACCTCTTCTTTCCATGAAATCAGGGCAGGTGTACCACAAGGATCAGTGCTGGGACCTGTGCTATACACAATTTACACTGCAGATCTCCCTGAAGTTCCTGGAGTAGTCACTGCCACCTTCGCTGATGATACTGCCCTCCTGGCTAGCGATAAAGATCCTGAAGTGGCATCACAATCATTACAAAAGGGAATTAATGCCGTTACTGAATGGTTGCAGGCATGGAAAATAAAAGCATCTGCCTCAAAATCGGTACAGGTGACTTTCACACTGAAAAAAGGCAATTGTCCACCAGTTACCCTAGAAAACTCCATCCTGCCACACAAAGACAGTGTAAAGTACCTCGGCTTACACCTGGACCGTCGCCTAACATGGAGGCAACACATAAAAACCAAAAGGGAAGAGTTAAAAGTCAGATATAACAACCTTCACTGGCTGCTTGGCCGCAACAGCAGACTGTCAACGGATAATAAGCTCCTGATCTACAAAAGCATCCTCAAACCCGTATGGATGTACGGCATACAGCTGTGGGGTAGTGCCAGCAACTCAAACATCGCCATGTTGCAACGGCAACAAAACATGATTCTAAGAACCATATCAAATGTCCCATGGTACACCACCACAAACGCTGAAATCCATGATCATCTACAGATGAAGAATGTTAAAGACGAAGTCCGGTCCACTGCAAACAAATATCAGGAGCGACTGAAAAACCACCCTAACATATTGGCTGCCCAACTAATTCGACAAAATTACCCAAAGCGTCTCAAAAGACATGACATCCTGATGCTGCAAAATCGTTAGCAGCTGCATTAGCCTAAGGAGATGATGTCCCTAGTGGGGGGCACACTCCACACAAGATCCGAGCCATCAACAAATCCGCTTATAGTCCAAGGACTGATCGCAGATAGGACCATAAAAAAAAAAAAAAAAAATATATATACCCATGGAAGGCTTTGTTTCCGAGGTCTAGTATGCCAATTTCGTAAGATGTTTAACGATAGTAAGGCATTGTTGGCCTGTCTATATTCTTGATAGTCTTTTACATTTCCAGTCAGACTATATTTATCCCATAGTTGCTTTTTCTTTCTAATAATTATTAAGGTGTCGATCGATATCCAAGGTTTGTTTCGAGGCTTCGGGGATTTTCTCATTTCTGGGCTGTACTGGTTTGATATTTCGAGTAGAGTTCTTTTGAACAAGTCCCATTTTTTTGAGACGGTTTCAACATTAATGGTTTTGCAAAGTAAATTAACTATGTCTGGGTGAGTCGATACTTTATCGACTGCCCATTCCTTCGAAAATATACGAATTATTGCTCCGAATTCTACCCATAATACAACAGAAACAGCTTATTCCTGACCACTAATTTGGATTTCGTTGTAAGCACGCTACTATCGACCAGGTGCACAGGCTCATAACTGATATAAACAAAACCTTTGAGACCAAAAATTACTGTGCGAGTGCATTTCTGGACATCTCACAAGCATTCGACCGAGTATGGCACGAGGGAATATTATTTAAAATAAAATCCTCTCTACCCAACTACATGTCTGAAATCATAACTTCCTTTATAAAGAACAGACACTTCCTTGTCCAGAGTGGTGAGGCGCTTTCAGGCCTCAGCTGTATCAATGCAGGTGTCCCTCAAGGCAGTGTGCTAGGGCCGGTTCTTTACCTTATCTATACCTCAAGACATAATGAAATAGCTATAATAATAAAGTAGGATATGACAAAGGTTACATACCGAGCATGCCAATTAAATAAAACCAACAAACCTACTATAAAATGTCCCAGAAAAGAGACAGATCGTAGTAAATGATAGAACAAAAAAAAAGTTCCGGAACCCACACAGCTCAAAATAGTAACCTATAGTTATATTGATATGTACCTTCGCGTGTGAGCTCAATGAACTCAGAGCTGATACGGGTGTCGGCGGAGCGAAGTGTGTAGAGCTCGGTGGAGTCCCCGGGCGGGGCCACCTCCGCCGTCCCGCTCTCTGGTGGTACCTGCCACAGCAGAACACTCACCATTGGAAAATATCTTTTTGACTAGTCAGAAATGAAGCTGAGATGGCAGTAACAAGGTAATCATTATGTAAAGTTTTATTTTCTACATTTTATTTAAAATTCACCGACTGACTTATCTTAAAGAAAATGCAATTACTAAGGAATAAAATAACTTCACAAAGATGTTTTGCCCTAAATTACTGCTGACCGTCCACAGAACCACGCGAAGCTTTCATTTATTTTTTTTAGACTTGGCTGATGCGTCTAAATCGTATTCATTTCTTGCTGATAATATTTAATAAGATTTTTTAAAAATATTTTTGGTGTTTAATCTCGGGCACTCTTTTTTTGCATTTTTGTATACATTTTTCTATGATTTCTAGCTATTTTTGTTGGGGGGTTTCAGGTGTTTATCCGGTCTATTTTTAAACTGATTAGTGCTTGTGTCGTCATCCCACCTGGTGGATAGTCTTAGTAATAGGACACGGTACTCCAACGGTCGTCTCTTCGGCTGATGTGACCAGCCCACTATTATTTGAGTTTAGCCACCCGGGGTCCAATATTGACTACTCTGGTAGGCAGATTGCCTTGTTACACACCATATCCCGTAGCGATATTCCCAGCAAGTGCGTCGGCGGAAAGCAGTGGTTCTGTACCGCTGAGGGCCGGGAGGACTGAAATAAAATTGGAGAGTCCTATGTCGAGCAGTGGACGCAAACACACTGACTGACTGACTGACTAGTGCTTGTAGCGCTAATAACTTCTTTAAAACACTCGATTGGTTATGAAATTTATGCGAATAAATATATATGCTAAGGCCTCGTAGGTGGCTCGGGTCATAAATTAGCTTCAAGTCAGTTCAATCATATTTGAGGAATAGTATTTTGAAGACCTATATCAAATCACCTAGGGCTTCGAGAGTAGTAAGATTCAAGGATTTCAATCTTTCTACGTAGCTTAGATCACGTAATTGATCTTGGTAACCGTCTTGTTCTTTTGCACATTAAATATACCAACTGAGAGCTACGTCTGTAAGTTTTGATTTCTTTTGATAACTTAACTTATATCCATGATATACGCCCTTAAACATTTTGATACAAATTTAGCACTTTTGCACACCTATGCTGCAAAATGCGGTAGTATAATGTTAGCAAAACACGTCATTCTGCCCTAAAAGACAAACCAGTGATGTTTCTTTGCGTGTTCTTCTTCACTGAGTTAAATAAATCTGTGGATCCATCAGATAGATTAAATGGAATTGTGGGCGAAATTTCACGTCCATAACTTTTGAAACATTCTTGAACCCTTCGATAGGCTGGTTGGAGGAAAGTGTTCGGAGCTTTCGTCGGAAAAGTCGAGAAACCAAATAATGGCACATACCAGGCTCGGGGCGGCGAGCTCGCAGTCGTCGTCCGAGCTCTCGTCGGAGAAGTGTCCGTAGGCGGCGAGCTGGCGTCGGGTGAAGCGGCGCGGGCTGGCGATGGCGCCGCGGTAGCGCGCCAGGAAGCCGCACCGCCGCAGCCGCTCCGCCGGCGGCAGCGCCAGCGCCGCGTCCGCCGCGCGCGTCGCCTCCGCCAGCCGCCGGCCCGCGCGACCGCCGCCGTCCCGTCCCGCGCTCGCCTCGTACCTGCTGACGCCGCGGGCCCGCACCCACGCCCGCTCGACGGGACGCTTTGGATCGTCGAAGAACACCACGTGGTAGTACGTCTGTGAACATTCAAACTACTCATCTACATACAGTCAACCAAAGTATTCATAAAATAAAACCAAATGTATTTTAACACCATTATTTTTTACGGATTTTAAACAAAAATAATTCTGCAAGGGTTTGGCTTACATATTAAATAACATCCTCAATATATTTGGATTTATAGTTGGCCTTAGTTGCCAAGTGACAAAGTATTTTGACTGTTCCTGACTTATTTATTGGTGGGAATTTAGGTTTTTTTCTCAGAAAGCAAAACATAACATTTATATTATATTTATATTTTATTATATTTTATTTATTTGGTATGCCAACAACATTATACACAAAACAGTTTCATAGTTTCACTACTAAAAATAACAAATTAGTGTGTACATGTTAATTATAGGCCTACACAGCTTCCTTAAAAGTAAATATAATCAATCAATTTAATTTAATTTGCTTGAAGAAGAACTATAAAATGTGCAAAACAATTAATAGTAATAAAAGAGAAAACAATAACCAAAATAATAAGATTTTCAAAAAGTGAAACAGGTACTACTGTTCCTTGATTGCTGTACTTACTGTAACTGTATTTATGGTTTAAAAAGAGGAAAAAATAACAGAGATAATAAAAAAAATATATATCCACTTATGCTTATATACAGATCTTTTTTATATCTTAAAAGTAATGAGTTGATAAGATTTATGCTGTTATTGCTGAAATTATTGCTTCTTTGAAAAGTACTGCTCGGTGTCGGGGTCGTCGTCGACGATTGCGGGCCAACGCGGGAAGCCGGGCATGCGCGCCCACACCACCGAGCCCGCCGACGCCACCGCGTGAAGTGATACGCAGGAGTTGGAGGTAGTTACGGGAATATCGGAGAAGACATCGAGCCAGTAGTACTGCTCCGTGTCGGAGTCGTCGTCGACGATTGCGGGCCAACGCGGGAAGCCGGGCATGCGCGCCCACACCACCGAGCCCGCCGACGCCACCGCGTGAAGTGATACGCAGGAGTTGGAGGTAGTTACGGGAATATCGGAGAAGACATCGAGCCAGTAGTACTGCTCGGTGTCGGAGTCGTCGTCGACGATTGCGGGCCAACGCGGGAAGCCGGGCATGCGCGCCCACACCACCGAGCCCGCCGACGCCACCGCGTGAAGTGATACGAAGGAGTTGGAGGTAGTTACGGGAATATCGGAGAAGACATCGAGCCAGTAGTACTGCTCGGTGTCGAGGTCGTCGTCGACGATCGCGGGCAAGCGCGGGAAGCCGGGCATGCGCGCCCACACCACCGAGCCCGCCGACGCCACCGCGTGGAGTGATACGCAGGGGTTGGAGGTAGTTACAGGAATTCCGGAGAAAACATCGAGCCAGTAGTACTGCTCGGTGTCGAGGTCGTCGTCGACGATCGCGGGCCAGCGCGGGAAGCCGGGCATGGGCGTCCACACCACCGAGCCCGCCGACGCCACCGCGTGAAGTGATACGCAGGGGTTGGAGGTAGTTACGGGAATATCGGAGAAGTCATCGAGCCAGTAGTACTGCTCGGTGTCGGGGTCGTCGTCGACCATCGCGGGCCAGCGCGGGAAGCCGGGCATGCGCGCCCACACCACCGAGCCCGCCGACGCCACCGCGTGCAGCATGTCCTCCTCCGCCGCCACCGACAGCATTACCTCCGGCGCCTCGCACGTCGCGTACCGCCCATCTACACACCCTCATATCACTTCCCGCAGCTGTACTGTTAGTTTTTAGGGGAAAAGACCATACCAGATTTATTATTTAGCTAAACAGCCATAGCCTTCGCCAGCTAATGGCCTTCATTCAATTTACCATGATGAGTAGATTTAATTTCTATGAATATAAAAAAATATTTACATTAAGACTGCACTTCCCCTAACTCATTCGCGGGCATGCCACAAAATCGTGTTATTACGTTCTGGCACCTTCTACATATAGTTCAAAGAGAAAGACAGTCTCCGTGGTGAGGATACAATTTTTTGCAAAACAGACAATGCGCGTAGTGATTGATTTAAAAAAAATCTATTACAAAACGACTTATAGCTAAAAGTAAATAACGAAGGCTGTAGTTAAAATTCCAATTCAACACAATCTTACGATGCCAATGGTCAAACATCTACATAGTTCGATCAAATAAAGCTGTTTTGAGTATAATTTTGGATCTCAGACTAGAAATATGCTCAAGATATCTTCTTTCCACATTTGTATGGAGAGTTACGTCCTTTAAATTTAATTCTTGGCGCCGAGACATACCATCAGCGCAGGGTTTATGGGAGGGCACCCGGGGCAACTGAACTGCCCGGGACCTCCACAATAGGGGCCATATAAATCGTACTTATTAAAATAAAAAGATCGGTAAATGCAAATATATTATGGCGATTTTATATAAAAAATATATATATGATCATTTTTTATTTGTTCAGTTGTCATTTATCTTTATAACAGTGTGTATTTATATCGTTTATATAACAATAGTGATTTTTTCGTGGGAACAAAAATGGAATCCAATACCTTAAAAAACCTAAGTGGACATGATCTGACCCCTGTCCCGCCTCACTCACCTTATCTGAATCCCGAGTAAAACACTGAAAGCAGCATCGAAGATGACCCCATCAGCCAAACTAGCCAACAACTCAAACCAACACCGAACAACAAAATACTATCTCAACAAATCTTTCACAAAAGTTTATTTCTGAACAGACGTCGCTCTAACTCCCATAATGACCTAACATTCAGGTCACAAAGCCAAAAAGATTGCACTGAAATAGCTAAAAGCCCAAAAGATGACCAGGAAGAAGACTGGAGCAAAGTTCCTCACAGAAAAAGAATGAGGGAGAGTCCTGAATCCTCTACTAGGAACATCAAACAAACTAAAATCAGCACATACTGGCTAAGTCAACCTTTACCCACCTCAAATAGATTTGAGAGACTAGAAGACGAGTAAGACAACCTCGAACCCGAACAAGAGAAAATAGAAAAGTCATTATCCAAAAATCCATCCCAAAAAGCAAAGCCCCCACCCATCTTCGTAGATAAAGTAGGCTACATTCAACCTCTGCTTAACCTACTCAACATACATGCTGCAGGGGACTATGAAATCAAAGTCCTACGTAACGAACAGGTAAAAATTCAGCCACTAACGCCAGGAGCATACTCAACTATCGTCAAACAACTGGAAGCAACAAACACTGAATTTTACACATATAAGCCCAAGCACAATAGAAACTTTAAAGTAGTCCTCAAAAACATGGACCCCTCCTGCGACACAGAGGAAATCAAAACAGCACTGAGTGATCTCGGGCACAGCATCGCTAACATTTGGAATGGCAGACAGCGTAGAACTAAAATACCTCTACCAATTTTTATGATTGAAATGTCACCAAAAGCAAATAATAAAGATATTTATGACATTAAAAGTCTGTTGCACTGCCGTATCATCTTCGAGCCCCCGCGCCCTAAAAGAGAAATTCCTCAATGCTCAAACTGTCAGCAATATGGGCACACTAAATCATACTGCAGTCGCAAGCCAAAGTGTATTAAGTGTGCTGGTGACCACACCTCCGCAAATTGCGAAAGAAAAGGTAAGTCGGAAGATGTAAAATGTATTTTGTGTGCCGGCAATCATCCTGCCAATTATAAAGGCTGCTCAGTCTACTGTAAACTACAGAAAATAAAGTATCCCCCCCTGCGAAGCAAGGAAGTCCCAAAAGTTTTCTATGACTACAACAAGAATAACACATTATTGTGTTATTCTTGTTGTAGTCAATATGACCTTTGCTCAATCGGTAGGCAACAAGACGAAACCAGATATGCCTCAGAATAACCAAAATAGCTCATCAAACCCAAAGCCTTCACCAGAAAATAGCCTAAATCCAAACCAGTGTCCTAGTGATCACACTAATATGCGCGAGCTCATGGGCATGCTAAACCAGATGATGCAACAAATGGCAATTATGAAAAACATGCTCATAACTCTCACAGCCAAAATGTCACAAAATTCGCGGACTAAAAATTGTTCATTGGAATGCCAACGGGCTGTCAAATCATATCCCAGAGGTGGAAACATTCTTAAATCTTTTCCAAATTGATATTTTGCTAATTTCGGAAACCCATTTTACCTCAAAAAGCCATTTTAAAACACCAAATTACAAATTATACCACACAATCCACCCCGATGGCTCTGCTCATGGTGGCTTAGCAATTCTCATAAAACAGAACATTAAGCATCATCATCATGATGATAATAAATAAATAAATAAGTGCAAGTGCTTAAAAACAAAAGTGCAAGTGCATAAAAAGAAGTGCACGCATCAGCATAATGCTGCTAGTGCATTACAATATAATAATAATAATAATAATAATGCCTATTGCGAAACTAAGATTCAAGTCACAAGCATCGAAGTTGAAGACTGGTTGGGATGCCTCACCATATCTGCCTCACCGTATTGGTCTGGTGTCCATCGCTATATTCAAATGATGTGAAATGAATTTAAATATGTAATTAGTTTTATAGTTTGTTAAAATATGGACTTTGTCTGCAATAAATATTTTATTATTATTATATCTGCTCTATATAGCCCACCTAAACACAAGATAAGCAAAGAGGAATATAAGGCATTCTTTAGCACGTTAGGTGAACGCTTCATAGCGGGCGGAGACTATAATGCCAAACATACAAATTGGGGATCGCGATTAACAACCACCAAAGGAGGCCAACTTCTGCTCGCTATGCAAGCTCTTAAACTAAACGCTGTTTCCTGTGGTAACCCGACTTACTGGCCAACAGACACTGCAAAAACGCCAGACCTGATAGACTTTTGTGTAACAAAAGGGATCGCCAACGCCTACATAAAAGCTGAAGCAAAGCTGGAAATATTGTCTGATCACTCTCCAGTCCTGGTAACAATAAACAGCGAAGTCAGCCAAGAAGTGAGACCATGCACATTGCATAATCTAAAAACTGACTGGAATTTGTTCCGGATGTTGGTGTCATCCAACCTCAATACAAACCTACCACCTAAGACAGATGACGACATTTAATATGCAGTAGAGCACTTTAATAACTGTGTCCAGCAGTCCGCCTGGATTGCATCTCCATCCTACCTAACCAGCCCTAGCAGACCCCAATGCTCCAAAACCATAAGGGATAAGATAGCAGAGAAACGTAAAGCTAGGAAACTGTGGCAGCAATCACGTTTCCCAGCGGATAAGAGAAAACTTAATTTTCAAACTGCTCAACTTAAGAAGCTACTTAGCAGGGAGAAAAATCAGAGGGTCGAGAAATATCTCACTCACCTAGACCCAACAGCTGAAACAAATTACTCAAATTAAACCTCCAATTCGCAATGTTGACAATACGTGGGCAAAGAGTGACATCAACAAAGCTGAAGCTTTTGCTAAACACCTGACTACAGTATTCATCCCAAATCCAAACGAAGGCCCGGCTCATGTTGAAGAAGAAGCTTTATCAATACTAAATGAAACATATCAATTAGACTTGCCCATTACTAAGTTCACAAAAACTGACGTATCTTCGGTCATAAAAAAACTGCAACCGCACAAATCCCCAGGCTATGACTTAATAACCGCAAAGGTATTAAAAGAACTACCTGACAATGGCCTACTCTTCCTAACGCAGTTATTCAACTCAGTACTGAGAGCAGGGTTTATGCCTCCCCAGTGGAAAGTAGCAAAGATAATCATGGTGTTGAAACCTGGCAAACGTGCTGAGGAAGTGTCATCCTACCGCCCAATAAGTCTGCTTCCAGTCCCCTCCAAAGTAATCGAAACACTATTTTCAAATCGATTATTACCTATAGTAAAGAAAAGCAAGCTGATCCCTGACCATCAATTTGGATTTAGGCAAATGCACAGCACTATTGAACACATACATAGGCTTGTAGATAATATAAACTACACATTTGAACATAAAAAGTACTGCGCAGCCGCTCTCCGTGACATATCCCAGGCTTTTGATTGAGTCTGGCAGGATGGACTACTTTACAAAATTAAAAAAATGCTTCCCATAAATTACTTCGTCTTTCTGAAATCCTACTTGAAATCCAGACATTACTTTGTAAAGCATGGCGAAGAGGTGACAAATCTCCACGAAATTCATGCTGGGATGCCCCAAGGAAGTGTTCTGGGCCCTACCTTGTATCTACGGTTTACAGCAGATTTACCTCTATCCGAAGGAGTAGTAATGGGTACCTTCGCAGATGACACAGCTGCCCTGGCCATTAATGAAAATCACTTAAAAGCATCAGCCAATCTACAGAAAAGCCTTGATAAAATATCCTCATGGTTGAAAGAGTGGCATATAAAGGCTAACGAAACAAAATCAGTCCAGGTAACTTACACACTTAGACGAGAAACCTGCCCTCCAGTTACGCTCAATGGCTGTCCAGTACCTCAGGCCAACAATGCTAAATATCTAGGTGTCTACCTGGACAGACGCCTTACATGGAAAAAACACATCTTTACCAAAAGAAAAGCGCTTAGTCAAAGACTGCGAAACATTTACTGGCTTATAGGTCCCAAATCACGCCTTCATTCCAAAAACAAACTCCTCCTATACAAAACTATTCTCAAACATATCTGGTCCTACGGAATCCAACTATGGGGCACAACTGCTAACTTCAAACAGAAATACTCCAAAGATTTCAATCCAAGATTCTGCTCATGATTGTCAACGCACCATGGTATGTTACGAACAACAGGCACCATTTGAAACTCCAAATCCCATCAGTAAAGGAGGAAGCTAAAACAAAAACAGCAGCATACAAATCAAGACTCGATGAACACCCAAATAAATTAGCCTCAAACTTGATGAAACCGAGGAGGGTCTTCACCAGACTGAAGAGAAGGGCACCCCAAGATCTAATAACAGCATAGCTTATAGCTGTGTACTTTTTGTGGAAATGTCGCTGGACATTTGCCACACAACACAAGACAACTATTCCTACCAAAAAAACCTATAAACTGACAGATTGCAGTTTAAAATAATAATAAAAAAATATATAACAATAGTGATGTTTTCTATGGATTAAGGTTTTGATTTAAGTTTTGTCTTACTCTAGGCTACATTGTGTAACAAAAAAAATATTATTTCACCTAATTGAAAAATAATTAGGGTCCTCCTGTATGCCCTCCATACCTTTTTACTTTATGAACACATCAAGTATTGATTGTCCTAAGTAGTTAGGAAACATAAAACGCAAGTGTACACCGATGATGGTATTGTGAATTTACCTTAAGGTGGCCCTTCCCGGCGGGACTAACTCATTGGCGGGCAAGGTACAAAACGTGCTATTGCGCTCTGGGACCTTCTCTGTTTCATAGATACAGACAGGCTCCGTGATGAGGAGGATGCAACATGTCCACAAAGCAGACAATGCACATAGTGTTTTATTTGGTAAGATTTACGAAAAATGTTATTACAAAAAGATTTACAGCTAAAAGTAAACGACGACCGCTGTAGTCAAAAATCAAACAAAAACCAAATTTGTTTATTTAGATTTTCACTGTTGTTCGACATAATGCTTAATGTTTACGGATATACAGTGTTAAAAAGGCTCACTTCTTTTCGACGTTTCGTCCACCACGTTGCGGACATCATCAGGATCGCAGCAAAACGTCGAAAAGAAGTGAGCCTTTTTAACACTGTATATCCGTAAACATTAAGCATTAAAAACCAAATTGATTATAAATCTTCATGAAACAAGCTAAGTCTGGTGACATTTTTTTTTAAGATGTTTTTATTTTATTGTTGAATAATCAGCCTCCAAAGTTATTATATAAAAAAATTCGATCTTTCGGACCTTATAACTTGGAAACCAAACACATTTTTACAATGACAATGGTCATCAGACAACAAGTTCGAACCTTAGATGAAAAAGAATGGATACGGTACCTCCATACTGACAATAGTTCAAAAGCGTTCCTATTTTTAAAAAAACTCACACACCTATACTTTTACATGCACACCAAACTCTACTACGTAAAGGGTAATAGAGCAGGACCAAGGTATAAGGAAATGCATCATGCGAAAAAGTGACAAATAGATTCATCTAATCGCGGAAGAATGAAATGAGACAAAAATTTCCTTAAATTGAATTAGTTATAGCATGAGAAAAAGGGATGGTGACATTTGTGACATCTGGTCACAAATGTTCGTAGATATAGTGCAAAATTCATCCTAATCCATCATGACACATCAACGATGCGCGCATCCTAAGCCCTTTGAGCAGAATGGCGCGTCAAAACTAAATGAAAAATGAAAGTGAAAACGGCAGGGTTGCCAAAAATTATCACGAAAATAAATAACAATATATTGTATTGTGCATTAAAATATTAAGGTTCCTATTTAGTGATAGTGGTCAGAACAAGTAGTACCATGGTTGTATAGTTAACAAGGCATCAAATAATCTTTTCGCGAATTTGCAAGCGGGAAAATGAAAAAAATATTAATGGAATCATTCATTAAACCATTGTTATTCTGAGTAAAAATCATCGATATTAAGGATAAATTAATAAAGTCGAATATACACAATTTGTAAATATTGAAATCATAAAATAAAATAAACACAAAGAGGGAATCATTAATATATTGCAAGTATGGGTCAAACATTGCAAAACAAATAATATTGATTATTCTTGAATTGTACATGTTTGCATTTTATGCATTTAAAAATTTCGTTCAATGCGTTTTAGATGCTAAAAAATAGTCCAAATAATAGTCAGTACAGTGTTATGTAAAACCTGTTGATGATTATTGCCGTTCGCCGTAAATGTGTGATGGTATTTTGATAAACCACTAAGTTCTTTCTTTTTATTTTTTTTTTTATTTCCTTCAAATAGGTTCAGTTTATTACGCTTTTGTCCTTTTGTGGCGGCTTTAATCCCCAGATTGGTTTTATGTATATGATAAAGTTTTACATTTACATATTTTTCGATAATAGCCCTAAGAAGATGGAGTCTATGATTAAATGTAGCAGGTTGAAGGAATGAATACTCATTCAATGACAAAAGGACATTTGAGCCAAGAAACGACTTGAGAATTTTAATCTTTATGGAAACGAGCTGTCTGTCACATGTAAAATTTTGACCATTTTCAAGGATGTACCTTTTTATCACAGCCTCAGAACTAAGACATATTATACAAACATCCTAAACGACATTATAAAAAATAATAAACAGTACGTAGACTATTGTTTTATGGCAGCCCTACTTGTTTTTAAAATAAAATTTAGTTCAATATATAATACTGAAATGAAAACAAAAATAAAAATCGAACTGACAATTTAAGTTTGCTTGTGCCAACCCTGTTTGCGCCTTTACAACACATAAAAGGTTTCAGGTCAACTAAACTAAAAATATACTGAATATGCTTGCACTTATACGTGGAATGTGATTCCATTGCTCTTGTTGTCCTTTATGGCGTTATTTCCATATTTTTCAACAACACAAGACGACATTTTGTTGATACTTTGAAATCTCGTCCAACTGAATTCATCACTGACGTCTAACACCGACTGAGAGCATATCGGCTGACTGAGCTTACTTTTGACGGACCGTAAAATTTGTTTAGTCCCCTATCCATTCCTTTTTCATCTAAGGTTCGAACAAATAAAGCTATTTTGAGCAAATTTTGTATCTGTCAAAAAATATGGGCATGATCTTTTTTCCACGTTTGTATAGGGAGTTGAGCGAGAAGGCCCACCTTAAGCAGTAGACAGTGCCAAGATAATATAAAGATAACTCAATTCAGCACCGAATGGTCCACCTTGTTGGGGACCCACAACTTACCGCTGGCTTGGAGTCACTGAGCCACAGACGGTTTGTGGGGTCTCTCAGTCTGTTCTACGGGTACTATCATGGACGTTGCTCTGTGAAACTTGCATCCCTCATTCCTCCCCATCCTCTATAACCGGAACACTTGCTGCAGAGAATCAGAGCACCCCCTTGTGGTTGACATTAGGCTTTTGAGAACGAACCGTTTCTCAAACTCATTTCTTTGCCGCACCGCCAGGATATGAAACTGTCTGCCGGCGGGTGCCTTGCCTGGAAGTCTTCAAGCGTAATTTGAACAAGCACGATAGCTCCGAAACGTTGACCAGCACGTCCTGTTCCTTACACGCGCGTTAAGTCGTCAAACTAAATATCATAGATTAACAATAAAATTGTAGAAATTACAAGACTAACAAGACAATAGCTACGAGTTTGATATAATCGATTCTGGGAAAAAATCCTTTTATAGCTACATACACAAACAAATATTTACTGGAGTCCCACTAGCACTAAACAAAACGGAAATCTTGTAAACGGCAGCAGGGCAGTGGATGATACCTTGGCAGACCAATTTGAAAATACCTATGTCCGAAAACCAGATGGACCTCTTCCAACTCTTAATATTCCTAGAGTTGAGAATTTTCTGACAGACATATGAAAAAACTTTTTTTTTCCTATTATATATCCACGAGCAGTCGATAGACTATAATTGGATGTCTTCAGTGAGGTTAGGACTTTACAGGAGACGAGGCCAGTGCTTCGACTGCCCTATTTATATAACTTAGCCCCTTTGACTATTTTGTATTTAGTTTAGTGTCTTTTGCGTGGATAACAAAATCACAAGGAACACGGGTGTTGTTTTACACTATGATGTTTTTGTTTTATACTTTCACTGTTTTTGCACTAAGTTTGATATAATCTTCGAGAGCTCTATTTTGCACATCATGACACTTGACAGTTATTCGGTATTTTCCTTATGACAAATGGAAATATAAGTAAATTAAAACAGTTTTATCAATATGAGAAGAATCACATATTTTAAAACATAATATCTTATAGTCAGACTGAGCTAGCTTGCAAATTTCCAAATTTGTCTAGTGTCAGCACCTTCATTCGGAGTATTCAGAAGTTTTTCACCTCTGATAAAGTTAGGTTTACATAACTCCCAATAAACAACTGATTTGCAAATAGAGACCAAATTTTTTTATGTAATTGGACATTTATTTATTTATTTATTTATTCATGTAACAATATACCTAACATTACAGCGTAATAGCCAAGGCGTTAGGCAATTTATAAGTACAGTACACACCTTTTTTAAAAATTATGCAGCTTCAAAGTAAGCAGTAACTGCCTTCTGGAACTCGGCCAGAGTGCAAGCATAGATGTCTATTTTGTCAGATATATCATTTAGAGCTGTAAGCGCACGTGTGAGCGGCGCGTGACGCAGCATGTTGGTCCGCGAGGAGGGCAGCGCGAAGTGAGGGTGAGAGCGCGCGCGACTGTAATTGTCTGGGGCGAACAGATTAACACTCTCTAGCACTGAAAAATTTTGCGCGTGTCCTATTACTAATTTAAACACATATTTTGTTAACGCAACATTTCGGCGTACTTCTAGTAACTGGTATCCCACCATTCCTAGAATAAATTTTGTTGGATATGTATTCGGATAAATCGGATAAAAACCATAATTCTTTTTATAAAGGAACCTCAAAAACTTTTTTTGCACTCTTTCAAGCATGGCAGTATATTTAGCCTCATGAGGGTTCCATATCATTCCGTTGGATTCTAGCTTGCTTCTCACAAATGTGTTGTACAGGATCTTTACTGCATCTGTACTGCGCAAAAGGTATGCTTGTCTCAATACAAAACCCAGGGTCCGAAAGGAGCTTTTGCATAGTTTGTCGATGTGATCATGAAAAGACAATTTGGTGTCCATGATAACACCTAAGTCTTTCTGACATGTATATTACTGTTATAATATTATCCAAACACATTAGGTGCCATGCCAGGATCTTCCGTATATTGAACGGCTAAATTAAACTTGATGGAAAACACAGACCATTTGCATCGCAACTTTGACCATAGTTTATTCAATGCGATTGTACAAACCCGGGAGGGATTTAACCTACCACCTAATAAGTGTTGGTGTGGGTTTGTTACTACGATCACCCGGAGTCGGAAATTTGGACATCGAAGTGGTGGGGGTGGAGGGGTGGAATGTTGGTTTGAGGAGGACCTGGGTTCATGTGGCAGTACCACTTGTCTGGCAGCTGCATCGGGTCATGCACATCCTTGAGGAAGCGAAACTTGTTGCACTGCTTGTAGTCGCAAGCCACCCACAGGCCGGCAGTCGTGCGGCGCGCTTGCAGCCAGCGCAGCCGCTCCGCGTGCGGCACACGCGCTGGCGGCTGGCTCAGCTCGATCCCTGCTGGCCGCCGTCCGCTGCATACCAACCCACTCACTTGCATTTTTTATCTTTAATTTAAAAGGTGATACACGAACTCTAATACAAATTAGCTTTTCTACTTAAAATATGTTAAAAATTATAAATTATAAATGCCTTTTCCGAAGCAGGCAACTATAAGACGATTTCTACTTAAAATCGTCTCGTACTTTAGGTAAGTACCAAGTGAGAAAAATAATAGGATTTTCTTCTAAGGTGCGGTGAACATTAATCCAATTTTAAGCTAAGCAAAGATAGACTCGCAAAGTTTACAGCTCAGAGTGCCACTAGTTTTATTTTACCAACTTTAAACATTTAGTCCCACAAGCCGCACGCTGTGATATAAATGTTATATGAATATTTTCTCTAGTTATAATTATTGAAGAACAAATTCAAATTATCGATAAAATTAAACCATAAGAAAGAATATCACACCCTAATAAATAACTTAAACAAAAAAAAATACTGTGGAACCTAAACCGTTCTAAACCCTGTATCAAGAGTGGCATATAATGTTGCATTGGTCTATCTCTAGAGTGTTAAAATGGAACAAGAGTTGAGAGCGGCATAAATATGCTCTCGCATGGACCAGCTGCAATGCAATTAATCGATCAGGGTAGTGGTCCAATTTGAACCAATGTTACCGAAAGTGCGTTTACGACTGGTCCGATTCGCGCTTAAGGCCCCCAAAATTGCAGCCCGTGAACGGTATGATGTCATCTGTGACAGTGCTCACGCTTTGAACGCAGGTCAATGTGTGTGCAACTATCAGTGTCTCATTATAACGTTTCTATTTTTTTTTTTATGCGACCTGACATGGATGGCTAATACCACACAACTACCGTTATGATATTAGCCCAATACACCTCATTCCCGAAGGAATTTGGTGCCATGCCAGGACCTTCCCTGTATGAGCACGGCTACATTGAACTGGATGGAAAACACGGACAATTTTTCATTGCCGCTTCGACCATCTTTTCATCCAATGCGATGGTACCAACCCGGGCGGGCTTAAACCCTACCACCTAGTCGGCGAAGGGGACCTACAGTTTTACATGGATTCCGAACCATGGAGCAGCTCGCATTCGTAACGGAATGCAATTATCGAACTCGGAAAGAGAAAGAAAGTGGTGCATGTCGGTATTGAACCCAGGTCTCTGGTACGCTAGGCCAGTCCCCGCGCCACTAGGCTACGAGCCGCTCAGAGTAGGTTATCTTTTTCCACCTTTTTTTTTTATAAACCGCTGAATGAAAATTTAAATTTAGCTTAGAGCAATTGATAACATTCAAATTTGAACTACTAAAGCGAATATCATTTGCTCCATGTTTGTTGTTTTGTTTCCGTAAGCGCATACATAAACGGTCCGAAACGTTTGTGATGCTTATCATCTGAGTGCGCAATCTGATGCAGGACGCTTTTATACGCTTTTAGCACTGTAATCGTACATGGTTAAAAACGGAACGCACAGCAAGTACCACTTACAAGATTTAAAGGCATCCACGCTTACCTCAGAGCATCCACAGGGGTCGATACTCGGCCCTGTCATATTTAATTTGTACGTGAGCGATTTACAAGACCTCAACCTACATCAAGGAAGACACGTAACATTCTCACAATATGCCGATGACCTTTGTATATTGGCCACGGGTAAAAAATCACACGAAGTAGCAACATGCGCCGCATGGTCAACGGAGCCAGTAATAAACTTCTACGAAAGATAGGGCCTAAAATGCAACGTGCAAAAAACAGAATGCATAACGTTCACCAAAGAACAATTGAAAGGAGTTAGAGCAACAATTACAATAAAAAACCAAACACTCAAGAAGGAAGTAAGATATCTAGGAGTCATCTTTGACAAGACAATGACTGTGGGCCCACATACCAAACACGTAGTAAACAAGAGTAAGAAGACGCGAGGCATGCTTAGTTCCATCATCGGGTGGTACTCTAAAGTCTCGCTCAATATCAAACTACTACTGATTCCGGCATGCCTTTTACCGATCCTGAACTACGGAGTTATTCAACTGCTTCCGAGATATAGCAAAACAAACCAGAGCCTCATAGAAAGGCAATACAAAGGAGCACTAAAAGTGGCAGGTCAATTCCCGAAGAACATCTCGGACGAGGTAATGTGGGACCTGCTAGACTGGGACCCATGGCATCTAAGCGCCCACGACCTCAATGTGGACATGATTAATCATATACAACTCGGCGAAATTGAAGGACTCCAACAACCGGGACGGCAATATACAAAGAAAGGCCATCACAACCCACAGTTGGCCTCAACTAGACTAGGGGATATCGATTACATTAATAAAAAAGATAGGGACCGCCAGCTCAGTCAAAGAACGACGCCCGTGCGTCCACGTCTACTGCGTTAGACACCATTCACCCATTTCCTTTCCTTTTCCCCTTAGAAAAGGACCTAGAAAAGGATCCTAAGTACACCGACAAAATAAAACGAGTAGGGATTTAAAATTGTATAAATTCATCAGTTTTTAGGGTTATGTACCCAAAGGGTGAAAACGGAACCCTATTACTAAGCCTCCACTGTCCGTCCGTCCGTCCGTCTGTCCGTCTGTCACAGGGCTGTATCTCAGTAACCGTAACAGCTGAAATTTTCACAGAGTGTGTATATATTTTTCCGCTATAACAACAAATAGGTAAAATTAAGAAATAATTCAAATTAAAGGGGGACCCCCTTTAAAAAAAACGTGATTTTTTTTGTATACATTCTTTTACGATGGTACGGAACCTTTCGTGTGCGAGTCCGACTCGCACTTGGCTGGTTTTTTAACAAAGGTAACACAGCACATGCATACTAGTCGCAAGACATTAAATGTAGCTGACACACCCGGCAGAGCCGGCTTATTGCCACAATTACTAGAGAAATAAATTTTATCTGAATCTGAATCTTACCTCAGAGTAAACTGCAATTCGCGATCATGACTCCCTGTAGGGCGAATCGTAGCTACCTTCAATCCTTTATCGATGACCTGAAACGAGAACGAAATGAGAGCGATGTTAAGCACTATGTACAAAAAAAACATGAAGCGTTCTTTTTACCCTCGATTGGCGTGCACTCATATCTGGCCCCGGCTCCGTCGCCTGCTCATTTCCACACTGGGGACTGCCTCCAGACATTATTTCCACCTGAATGTGCCGTTAATGAATACCAACAAATGAAACTATGACATGAATATCAACTAGAACATGCCCCTCGAGAAAAACGTACATACATATGATCAAAAGTCAAATGTAAAATATGTTTCTTTTCCCGCGCATACATTGCTGCCACAGAGATACAATAATATCTGCTGCTTTTATTCAAGGAACGAGCACGAGAAGTTCTCACACGAGTAGCTGTCACTCTCTTAATGCAAGGTAGGGCGACTCAATAGATAAAAAGGAAGGAGATATGCCATCTAGTGCATTTACTATGAGACCGCAGCTGTCTCCAATTTTCAAAAACTACCAACCCAACTTAAACGTCCATGCCACATGTAAACATAGTCGGAGATGTATTGGGGGTTTGTGTGGGTCTGAGTGAACGCATTTTTAGAGCACATTCACGCGCACGAAGTTTCCACTGTGTGGCGTACTACGCACCGCCGTTTTTAACGGGCGTCTGGGCGAGATTTCTGCGGCGCACCCTATTTATGAATGGGGAAATAATTAAATAACCATTTAT
Source organism: Incurvaria masculella (assembly GCA_946894095.1). NCBI lineage: Eukaryota > Metazoa > Arthropoda > Insecta > Lepidoptera > Incurvariidae > Incurvaria > Incurvaria masculella. Next base: position 24,119,884 of record OX335647.2, read on the forward strand.
TTAAAAAATGAAAATAAAATTCAACTTTTATAGCCTTTCTTTCGGCAAACTCGTTTCTTGAGATACAATTTAATAAACCAAAGTCTATGTTAATTTATTTTCCATTGACAAAGTTGCCAAGTTTATCAATTCAGATTGAAATATTGTTAACCGCAGACAGTTTTTTACTTACTCATATTATATATGATTTGATACAATTTACAATAAAGACAGGAAAAATCATATTCTGATCATATTTCAAACTTATGACTTCACACAACATAAAACAATCTATATCTGATTTAAAGCACTGAAGATCAATGGATTTAGAGCCTATAAATTCAATTGGAGACCACGACAGAGTTTGAGAATGTCTGCTTTTTCCGGAACCTTTTATTTTATATTATAAAAAATTAACAAAAAAAAATAACCGACTTCAAAGAAAAAGCACTAAAAAGTAAAAAATAATTTCCGTTTTTGTAGTTACGATTTCTGTTATTTTTTGAGTCGGCGTCAGCCGGGCACGCGCTGCGCCAATCAAGATAACCTAACCTAACCTAACCTAACCTAACCTAACCTTGGCTGACACCGACTCAAAAAATAACAGAAATCGTAACTACAAAAATGGTAAATTATTTTATACTTTTTAGTGCTTTTTCTTTGAAGTCGGTTATTTTTTTTGTTAATTTTTTTTTATTTGTTTATTTTTAGTGAATCTGAAGTACACTTACTAATTAGTACACGTCCTTCCCAATAAAAAAGAATCACTGAAATCGGTTGGCGTTATATTGAGTTATTCGTGCTTTTGTCGCGCACATCTTAATACTTTAAGACTTTTATGATTTTCTCATGGAAATCATTGTCAGAACTTAACCAAATTAAAATGGGACCACTTGGGAAGCACTAGCTATCATTTAAAAAAATAATCATCAAAATCGGTTCACCCAGGAAAAGTTATGAGGTAACAAACATAAAAAAAACAAAACATACAGACGAATTGATAACCTCCTCCTTTTTTGAAGTCGGTTAAAAAACAAGAAACCACCGATCCTCTAGATCCTTTATCTATAGCGTCCGTAAGCAATGGAATGAACTCCCTTCCGAGGTATTTCCCCCAATTTACGACCGGATATCTCACCTAAATCGTCGTTTACGGCAAACCGATCGACTGGCGTTGTATGGAGAAATTGAAGAGCGCGCGCAGTGGGCGTTAATCGAACTTACATTTGCGAGTCCGAGTTTGATTTGACAGCTTACTCAACGTTGCAGTAAATGCGTCGACTTTGCCGTCAACGCCGACTGCGCGTTTTCATACAAATCGGAAGTCCGAGTTTGACTTTGACAGCTTGAAGAAGTAAGACCACAGAATATCTAGTATAAACTTGTATGGAGTTTGACGTTTTTACGAAAAACGCCAGTCGATCGGTTTACCGTAAACGCCAATTTAGGTGAGAACTCAGACTGACCACTCTGGGGCTTACAACAAACAAACAACTTTAGTTTTTCGGCGACCGTCGGCTGCAGGACCTTTAATTTTTTTGCTATTTCTAGATGTTCTATGAAAGCTTGGATGCTATTCCGGATTTTTACGGATTTCGGGGTATCCTAAGAACGTTTTTAAGGAATTTGAGGAATTGCATATAATTGTAATCGGCAACGCTGGACAGGGCGGGCAGTGCGCGCGCCGAGCAGCGACCGACCGACGCTTGATTGTATGCGTTGGTACGCTACGTGTGTGTTGCATACCGTCGTAAGTCTCGTAACCTACAATGCTAGCGTGTGTCGTGCGAAGGCGAATGGCGTGGCGTGGGCGTTATTAGGCTGCAACTGCCGCAGGAGCTAGCGTGGATGTGTGTTGTAGCCAGCTGCGTGGTTGGAGGTGGTTGCGTGCAGCGTGCGTGCGATTGCGAGGGATGAGCGTGGAGCGCGCGTCGGAGGAGTTAGCGGAAGTCGGTGGAGGGGCGGAACGACTTCTTGTTCGCGCTCTGCACCAGTATGAGAAATTACTCAACTTCAAAAGTTTTTCAAAATCTCGAAGACAAGTAAGTAAACAATAATGGACAAATATGGATAAACAAATATATACATATACCTAAGCAATAAACGGCAATAAAGATTACATTTTGAGATAAAAGGAAAGGAACAGAAGATTACTATAATAGGTATATTTACTTGTTTGGTTTTTTTAATGGAGTGGACTTGGATGGCTAATAAAATCAATATCGGGTCAAGAGAAATGACTTTTGTGTTTTACTTTTTAATGATTTTTTTATGTTTTTCTTTATTATTGATTAATTTTCTTGTTTGCGAGTACAAATGGTAATAAATAGGAATTGTTTTTGGGGGTAAATAATACGTCTTACAATCCATAATTACAGCTGGTAAACAAAAAATAAAATAAAATTATACAACACGACATTTAAATTAAGTAGGTAGGTAGATGCCGTGCGAGGACTTTTCACAAATTGCACGGCTAGATAGGTAGAACTACCTGCTAGATTGCCTAATATGCACAAACGGCATCACTCTAGACGCCACATATTGCACTTTGACCCACATAAGTATTTTTTTGGGTAATCAACAGCTTATACACTTACTATACATAATTGAGTCTACGTTTACAGTCTATAAAATACGCCGATGATAAAATATCATCTGTAGTCCACCTAGTCATAGTCATAACGCTTAATAAATTTAAGAGTTTGATTGATACTACTGTGCAAATGGGATTATTATTATTATTAGTTTTCGTTCCTTGCAAATTCCAATGTCTTCTGTGGCGATGAGGGTGAAGCGCACCTACCTAAAAAGCGGCCAAGCACGGTCGTTTTGTCTGAAATCTATACACCGGAAATAGAGACTTTGATATCTCTTTCTGTCATGCTGAAGTCAACCATAGAGTAAAAGGGACTTGGGAATTCCTTCTCTTTCCAGTGTATACAATTGAGAGGAAACGAACGTACGAGTCGGACTAGCACACGAAGGGTTCCGTACCCTCGCCCGTACCATCGTACAAGACAACACAAAAAATCACGTTTTTTGTATGGTTATATAATTTTTAAGTTTCTTCTTCTTTTTCTTATAGCGACATAATAAATACACACTCTGTGAAAATTTCAGCTTCCTCCCTATTACGGTTCATGAGATGCAGCCCTGTGACAGACGGACGGACGGACGGACGGATGGACGGACAGCGGAAGCTTAGTAATAGGGTTCCGCTGGCACCCTTTGGGTACGGAACCCTAAAACGGATTTTTATTGATGTTTCGACCATCTTGTTTTAAGCACAGATTAACGAATAGTGTCTTTAACGTGATGGTAGCTAACGTGGGTGGAATTAACCTTACCACCTATTAGTACCTACCTACCTACTAGCTATGGGCGTTATGTTTGTTTTTAATCACTTTCAAAATCACACGTTACTCGTTCTGAGGAACACGTTCCAATAAGCTTCTGGAGAGTTAAGGCCTGTTCAAATATACGCGAATCCCGCGCGGTATGGCGGCGGTACCCGCGCGGTACTCGCTGCCGCCACAAAATAAGTTATAGTGCTGCACAGAAGGCGAGCTCCACGACCGTAATCCGATTACAATTATGCCGCCTAAGCGGTGTATAAGCCAGGTTATTTACTCAAGGAAGTCGGGCGTGGCGGCGTGTGCGTTCGCGCGTTTTGTTATGAGCTAGGTAGCAGCGCGGAGCGCCTGCGGCAGCGGGTGCGGCGGTTTCTTCTCCTACTGTGCGCATATACCTAGCAGTAGCTGCCATGTCTACCATGTCCTAGAGTCTGGATCGGCCGTCGCAACTGCCAGCTTTTGCACTTCTAGTAATTCTGATTGGCACCGGAGGTCCTAGTCCTAGTCTGGGATCCGAACTCTCCGATAAAAAAAAATTAAAATGGGTTCCGTTCAAGTTAATTAGGCCTAGGTATAAGGAAGGTCCTGGCATGGCACCTAATTCCCATGTGGTGTTTGTCCCCTGTGACAGACGGACGGACGGACGGACGGACGGACGGACGGATGGACAGCGGAGGCTTAGTAACAGGGTTCCGTTAGCACCCTTTGGGTACGGAAACCTAAAAAACGAAGGTCGCTCGTTACACTCGGAGTAGGCAGCTCGAACGTGACGTGCTTGCCGGGCAACCGGCAATACCGGGTTCCTAATACCGAAATGAAGTTCGCGGCGCATCAAATCTCAGGCTGTATGCGGCAAGCTGCACTCACGTCTCACAATCTGGGAAACGTGGAAAAGGTCTTCTTGGTCACTTGAGGCATTACCCGTGTTTGGATGTGGTGCATCGGGCATTTGGATATCATTTTTTTTTTTATGTGACTGGACATGGATGGCTAATACCACAAGTTCTGTCATGGTATTAGCCCAACACACCACATGGGAACTAGGTGCCATGCCAGGACCTTCCTTATATCGCTTCGACCATCGTTCATCCAATGCGATGGTACCAACCCGGGCGGGATAAACCCTACCACCTAGTAAGTAAGGAAGGGGACCTACAGCTTAACTTGGAATCCGAACCACGGCCAGCCTCTCTCAACGGTCGAATGGTCACCCATCCAAGACCAGACCGGACCCAGCGTTGCTTAACTTCGGAGAGCGATCGCCGAAGTGTCGCGCCACTGGGCCACTGAGGCTGACATTTTTGTATCAAGCAACTAAAGGCGCCTGGAGAGACTGCTTTGTTCGTCGTTTAGTAGGGCTGTCCCTGCATCGGTATAAATAAGAAAGTACACAAAATTTCGCATTGGCAAAGGAAGGCATTGCAAGCAAGCATTTGTTGGCCTGTGTTCAACCCATGTTTATCAGAGACTGACTCTTTTCGCTTCCGCTCTGGTTCCTCCTCGAAACCTTAATATTACATTTATTTTACCAATGTCCCAGTGTCCTAATGTATCACCAATGATAATATTGTATACACCTTTCTTTTATTTTACAAAGTCACAGGAGAAACCACGGCAACGGAATGTGCAATGCGATTCAAATAAGAATAGGACGGGGACCACCGGGATTTTGAATGTTTCTACAAACAATATTTGCTCGAGTGCGTACCAAAACAAACGCTCCACGCATCCCCGCCTGCCTAACCCTTGACATTTTGGGATTTTGCGCTATGTATATGTTAAATTTAATATCCCCAAATAATATCATAATTAAACTAATAATATCACGGTGGTGTCATTATTAAAAAAATATGTTAACAAATGTGTTTGATTCTAATCTAGCTTTATTATTTTTACTTTTAAAACAGACGCTAAAATAATGTTGGTATGTACCTACCTACTGATGAATAAATTTTTTGTCTGGAAATATTGATATCTATCATAATCATGCAAAAATAACTAGTAGTCGTGATTTTATTAAAATATTTACATACTTAAAGTGATATCTGTAAATTCATTCGCATATATTTACAAAATGCAACCAACGATTTGTTCAGTTTTGGTATTAATAACCAAATATGTACTGATACTTTTATGCTTCGTTGTTTCCAGCCTAAATGGATCTTTTTTTTTTTCGGTTATGATAAAGCATCTTTGAATGGGCAGCAACCAAAATTTTGAAAAGTTTTTGCGAAATTTACATGACTAGAACTAGTAATTGCATTCCATACTGTTTTCAGCCATTTACCTTTAACGATCAATTAATTAATAGAGGAATTCATCTACGAGTAATCCGTTTTTTGAAAGGTTGACATGTCGACAAGATTGTGGGAGTAATTTCTGTATGACGTCATTTGAGAGCCCGTCCAAAAGTGGCGTTTCCCCTGAATTTCTCGTACTCATTTCGACGAGTAAAATAAGCCGGTTCCATCCCTTTTTTTATCGGAATTTTTATCGGAGATTGAAAGTTTTAAATATCAGGCGTGTTCCTAATCCCAAACCTGAAAAATGATTTTTTTTGGTTATTCTATAATTCTTGCACGATCATACGAATTGTCATCCAACTATCCCAATATTCACGACATTTTTGGTCACGATAAGGTAACTGGCTGAATCTGGGTTCACATGTTAGAGACCAACCCTCTGATGCTAAATGTGTCGGTCTGCCCGTGCCAAGTGGTTGTGTTTTCTAGATTGGCTATACATATAAAATAGACGCTGGTATGTACCTGCTGATGAATATACTGATTATCTGGAAACATTGATACCTATTAATTATACAACAATAACCAGACGGTTACTTAATTAAATACTTAAATATACCTAAAGTTATATCTGTAACCTAAATCGCATATACCTACTAAATTCAACCAAAGATTTGTTCAGTTTTTGTATTGCTAGGCAAGTATGTACTGATACTTTCATGCTTCGTCATTTGCATCCATTTACCTTATCGTATGTATTTTTTGTCACCATAACTACTTTTTCAGGCGCCTTATCTAAGTAACGCAACTACTTGGAACAGGCAGACTGACACATTTAGCTTCAGAGGGTTGTACTTTATCCCGTGAACCCAGTTTCAGCCATTTACGTTATCGTTACCATTTTTGGTCGAGACCTCCTAGTCTACAACGTTGCAATATGTCTTCGTTTGGCGTTGACACAACCTGTAACATCAGCGTTTTGCAAAAGAGCATTCAGCAAGTTAAAACCTAATTGAGGTCGCAAATAGGGCAACAACGACTGACAAATTGAGCCATTTTGTCTATCGATTACGAAACTGCAAAAAAGATCGATTTTCAGTGAAATCATGGAAAAGTTGTGTTGAAAATGAAATGTTAGAATAACAGTACCTACTGTACTGTTACGACACGCTGCTGATGAAGATGTTGGGATTATATAATTTCTAAATGACAAGTTAGAGTACGTATTGGATTTGTATTCGTTCGTTATTACCCAGTTAATAAATGTGTACACATTATAATGATATTTAGGTGCTGAAATAAATAATTTCCACAAAAATATTATAATCTTTGGGTTCTTGCGCACCAGAATCAATCGGAACGCCGCGTCGCGGATGTGCGTAAAACCGTTTCCTGCTCGCCCACACACCACCACAGAACACCTAAGAACCAACAGCACGACGACGACGCGCGGCAGCGCAGACACCGGCGCAGGTAGGTAGGTAGGTAGCCGGTAGCTAGTTTCGGAGCGTGGGAAAAGCGGAAACCTCCGTCGTTTCCGTCCTCGCCGCAAACAAAAATAACGCAAGCACAATCCGTTAACCTGACCGCTGCTGTTGCTGTCACCGGCCGGCCGCGCCGCCGCACCGCACGCAATAACAAAACGATTACCCACTATGTAACTTTCCACAACGCGATTAGTTATTTAATCGTATTGTTATGTGCATTCGGCCCGCGCCATCGTGCGCACCGCGAATATTCGGCCATATTGAGGGATGCGGCTGGCGCGCCCGCGCGGTTAGCATCGCCTTCTGCACTCCGACCCAGTGGGACGGCCCCACTGTCTGCGCTCGACTCGTGCTCCGCCGGCGACCGAGAGTCGCTCGAGTTTCGTCTGTGTGGCATATGACCCGCCGCCTCGCCCGCCTCCGGATTCCCATACAACATACAATATTGTCATGTTGACCACATAGCGGCCGCGATCATTTGAACCATATATTTTCTCAAGGAAGGCACCTGTATAAAACACAAAATACTTTAGAATCACAGAATATACCCGAAGTATATCGCAGGCCAAGTGCGAGTCGGACTCGCACCATCGTTAAAGATACACAAAATAATCACGTTTTTGCCCCCCCCCCCCCCCATTAATTTTAATTATTTTTTAATCTTACCTATTTGTTGTTATAGCGGCAAAATAAATACACATTCCGTGAAAATTTCAGCTGTCTATCTGTGGGCGGACGGACAGACGGACGGACAGCGGAGTAATAGGGTTCGTAATAGGGTTCCGTTGGCACCCTTTGGGTACGGAACCCTAAAAAGTATCAAATCTGTTGGGGCAAGGTCCGGTGAGTACAGTGGGTCACGGAGAGCATCCAGCTATAACTCTTGTAGCTTTGCGATGGCCTGTCGTAGAGTGTGATTGTCGTGGAGAAGCAACGGGGAAGAGCGATTGACTAGTCTTGGTTGCTGAATTGTGAGCTTCTTCATCATTGTTTGCAATTCTTGGCAATAGACATCTGCCGTCACTGTTGTGCCATGCAGTAAGAAGCTGTGATGTACTGGCACTGGTCCACCAGACAGTCACCATCATCTTCCTATGAGTTTTCTTTTTTTAGCACTCTGATTAGGTGCTGTACCCGGATCCACCTACTAAGTCGTCTCAACAGCTGAACAGCTTAAAGATTATCAATACGCCAGTCCATTAGGGTTCGACCCGAATCTCAGGCGGGCCTCGAAATCGAGTTCTGCTTGCGCTCGAATCTCGTTTTTCAGATTTGATACTAATTCACACCTTTGACATCGGTTTTGGGTATGCTTTAACACAAGGACCTCTTACTAGAAGTTTCACAACTATAATTATTTTATATTGTTTAACGTTTCTCAATATGTTTTTCTTGTGAAAGGTGGGATTTATTATTAAACCAATTAGAGTCAACGTAGAGTACAGTAGCCACTTGAGACTGTGAGTCACGTGGTTCCTTGAATGGGTTATAATAATCGAATGAGAATGCAATACATCATGTCTGTGCTGGTAGCCATTGAGGAGTTCCCTCGTCAGGACCGAACTTAGAACGGGCTTTCATAATTAAATGCGTAGGTATACCGTTGAGGAGTTTCCTTTTTAGGGACCAACCTTGAGTGCAGTAGCCATTTCATGGTGAATGAACGGTTTGTCATAATCGAAGGCGTGCACAAAATGTTCTGTCAGTGCTGTTGACCTTATTTGGAGCTAATAAAGGATGGATGCCTATTCATGTCATGTTTACCATAAAAATGCATTGTCATCTGAACTAAACCAAACTGTAAAAAAAGAGAAAGTGGGTCAAATTTAACTTGCAATACCTATTTGATGACTCGTTGCAGTCACCGGGGCAGGTGAAACTAAATAAAAGCTTGTAAAAAAGGAATTTTATGGGGCGTTCTTGGTAAATTCCAGTGTAATTTGTTTTTTTTTATTTAGTTTTATTATTTATTTATTAATTTATTCATACAAATATACACAACAAATAATATTCGCTACCACAACTGGCCCAAAGGCTGTATTCTAAGTGGTAGGCTTGTTATGTTCAACAATGTTCACCTACACACTGTTCTTGTGTTTTACAAACATAACAGTCACACACAATGCTTAGGTACATTCTCTCCTTTAACAGTGTATTTAAGTCTACCCTCACTACAAATGACAGAGATTAGACTCACGCAGAGATACGACACACCGTTATATAAAGTGGTAATATAAAAAATTGTGATTAGGGTAAATTGTAGGTAAATCAAGTAAATGATATCTAATTGTTACTTTTAACAGTAGTTATGCAGATAAAGTGCATAAAGTAAACGAGCACTAAGTAATTTTCCCAGGCATTTCTCATAAGAATAGTGCAATCTAAGTACTTGTTACTGTGTATTTTTTTAGTTAGCTTAAAGTTTTCCTTTAAATAAGTGAATAAATAAATAAATTACCAAAGTCAATCTCCGTGACCAAAGTACTTGTATCATTGTGCCTCGGTCTTGCAACCTACATTGGTCACTTCTTTCCACCTGCACTCTGTTGCATTTTTTTCGCGAATTATATTTTTGCCAAATGATGAATGATGGACGTCGGATAAATCCAGTGGCCTATTCAGATGTGAGTGATGGCACAGGTGATGGACTGCGTTAGTGGCGGAAGGGCCCGGACGGGGCGGGCGGCACGCACTAACGCGCAGACGCGCGCGTGCGTCACGCCGAGAAAGTACCTCCGGGGTATAAATAGTGGCGCTCCCCGCCACCAGCGCCAGTGGAGCGCTACTCTCGCGACTAGCTTCACGCACCTGCTCGTTTGTTGTGTCGGTTCGGGTTGTGTGTGAGATAGGAGCGGACGTTCGCAATGACAGTGAGCAGCAAGATGAGCGTGGTGGTGGAGCGCGGCAGGAGGCCGCTCGGGCCCGGCGGGCTCGCCTACCCGCGGCCGCACACGGCGCGCGTCGTGGCCGGCGGTGGCTGCTCGTGCTCAGGGAGCTGCTCGTGCTCGCCGGCCGGTACTGACGCGCTCTCTCCGTGGCCGCAGGTGTCGTCACCCGACAAGGAAGAGTCCGTGTCCGGCGAGCGATGCTGGCGCGCGCCGCTGCTGGATCCGCTGTTGGGTCGCTCTCTGCACGCTCGTGGGCCTTCCGCCGCTACCGCCTCCGCGGCAGACGGTGCGCGACCTACCGAATTTCTCAAACTTTTGGCTATCGTAAGTGTCATCTACAATAAATTCCAAGAATTTTGCATTTTTTTCGATACACACACCCCGGGCGGCCCGTCGATATCATCTAAGAAACGTCCATGTGTCTTCACATGGTCACCCTCTGAATGAGCTTCTTCACTCAGTAATAAATATGACGTAGTTAATTCACGCCGCCTTTGAAATATAAAACAAGAAGTTAAAGGTGAAAAAATATAAGTTAATGATTCTAAACTAAAGAGGATTGTCGTTCTGGAAGGTATTTTAGACAGAGGACCGCAGTGCGATTACGAAGAGCGGCATGAGATGTAGATGTCCCACCTACCCCAAATTGACAGCAAACTGACGGCTTTCGAGTACAAAATATAATAGTTTGGGGGCCTAACCGCACCAACACCTCATTTAGCGTTTCGTAATCGCACTGCGGTTGTCGGTCCTTCCATTTCGTAATTCCTATAGTTGGCAGATACAACCAACCTCCCCCGTTTCGTGCTTCGTAATCGCACTGCCGGACTGGCTATACACAACGAAAAAATGCAACGAGCGTAATGGCCTCTACAACATTGCATTTTTGGTTGACATCTTTTATATTTTGTAATATTTACATATCCAATAAACAAGAAGTTTATTTATTTATTCATTTTTATTTATTTATTTTTAGTTAGGTGTGAAAAGTTGCAATCAAGTCAAAATGCTTATTAGGTAGGCACTTTAACTTGTATGTCCATCCATTAAGGCCAGGGGGCCCATTTAGGTAAGAGTGAGTTCGAGTTCGGGAGTGAGTTAACCTAGAAATAGCTAGGAAATATATTATTATTTAAATAACGGAACCGTTATTTATACGTCCAACGTATTTACGGGATAGACCAGATTTTTACCTAACTGTAATGATGTTCAGAAAGTGTGAAAACATTAACTATTTAAAAAAGTGAGTTGATATTTAGTGACGAATTCGAACTCACTCTTACCCTGAATGGACCCCCTGATCAAATATGCGCGAATACCGCGCGGTCCAGCGGATCCCGCGCGGTATTCGCTGCTGCCACAGAATAAGTAATCATGCTGCACAGAAAGTGAACTTCACCACCGTAATCCCGGTAGCGATGCCACCTAAGCGGTGTGAAATCCATACATTCTTCATAATTATTCATAATACCTTTTGTGAAAGTTTTAAGCATGAAGGCTCTGCCCCACACTACTGTCATCACTGTGGCGTTCGTGTGCAAGGTCGTTTTGAGCTCGCCCTCACCTCGAAGTGTTGGGTTCGATCCCGCGTCGTGGTTGCACCACTTTTTTCTTCCCGAGCCGGAGACGTGGCTCCAAATATGTGTAGAAGCACGTAGAATTTGAAGTCCCCTCCACTATAAGGTTCTAGGGTGAAGCCTGCCCGGGTTGGTACTGCAGCATTTAATGAAATATAGTCAAAGTATCTAAATGTATGTTAATGTCAAAGTAATATAGTAATAGTACAGCTGGGACTCTGCCGCCGCGATCTATGGTTACCACATGTGTCAGTGAGCCGGTCCGGGTTTTTTTCATTTATTTAGCGATTTAAAGGCCTCTGAGGCTGGTTTGTGTGTTTAACTTTTGTGGTGTGGGACCTACCAACTAACCGTACGTACATACACATTAACTTAACCGACCCGTCCCTTTTTATGCACGGATATGGATAGCTTGGAGAGGGACAGAGGACCGGATGACCCCGGAGGGGGTGCTCCGTCCGTCTCCCAGCTAGAGCTCGCGGCTTCGGCTGCGGCCCGAGAAGTAGAGATCCGCAGTGAAACAGAATGTATATCGAATCCTACGTCGCCGGCGGCCTTTGTCACGGTCGATGACGCGGATGTCATGGACTGTAGCAATGGCGGTACCGGCGACCGATTGAGAAAACGAAAAAATCAAAATACTAGTTCTCATTTCGATGATGATACCGACCAGGGATTTATACCCCCTAGGCGTAAAACTCAACTAACCACTTCTAAAGTGGACCAAAATCCTAAAAAGATAATTGCATTAAAAAAAAGTACAGTCAACATTACTCATTCACAGGACATCTTACCAACCCAGAACACCCCTCTTACCCAACTCACCCCTTTGACCAACCAAAGCTCACGCCCCTTTTCCCAAATTGGTAGGCAGCTCTACACACAATTGGATAAGGGACCTTTTTTGGTACACATATTCCGAATTGAAGCAGACCCTGCGGCTGGCACTTCAATACATCATGTCAACTTCGGACGCCTCCTGATGCAAAATAAAGTACCTAATATTTCCCAAGGAGGAGTAAAAAGTCTTGGTCGAAATAGAATATGTATTGAATTTAGAACGGCTCAAGCAGCAAATTTCTTTCTAGATAGTGATTTTTTGTCTGCTCAAAAATATAAGGCGATAATACCGACGTACAACGTAACCAGAATGGGGCTGGTCCGGCAAATACCTGCTGATTGGACACCAGAGGAGATTGTTCAGTACATCGACGTACCAAACGGTTGCGGAAAGGTTATTAAAACCAGGCGTCTTAATTTCAGATCGGTTATTGAAGGTGTCACCACCTGGAAACCTTCCCAAACTGTGGTTCTCACGTTTGATGGCCAGGTTCTACCTGACAGAGTATTTTGTTGTCACAACTCTATACCTATTGAAAAATATATTTATCCAACCATCCAATGTCACCACTGCTGCCGATTTGGTCATACGAAAGATCAATGTAGATCCAAACCTCGGTGCTATAAGTGTGGGGAATCACATACTGGGGAGACCTGCAAAGAGGTAGAAGTGACCTGTTTGTCATGCTCTGGAAACCACACTGCGATCAGCAAGACGTGCACAGAGCACGACAGACAGCTTGCTATCAAGACGTTAATGACAGATGAATCAATTTCATATGCAGAGGCCTCCAAAAAAACCGGTCCACCACGAAGGTCGTATTCTGAAGCCCTTAGCAATTCTTTAGGTAAGAACCCTGTTGTAACATCCTCCCGCAAAACCGTGTTTCTCAAACCCAAATCACATGCACCTCTATCACCGAGCTACGATAAATATGCCCATAACAGCATAATAAAACAATTTAATTTCCCCACTCCCCAAAATGGGTGTGCATTGCAAACCCAAAATGACAACCATAACACTTTCTTTGAAAGTCCAGCCCTCGAGACATTACTTTTGACCCTGATTTCCTTAATCTCTTCACAACCTTCATTACCGACCAACGTTGCCTCTCACCTCAAAAAACTAACACAACTTCTAAATAATGGACACCTCAACAATGATCCAGTGGAACTCACGAAGCATCCGAGATAAGAAACCAGAACTAATATCCCTGTTTAATAAACATAAACCCATCATCGCTGCAATCACGGAGACATGGCTTAAGCCAGCATCTATTTTCAGAATGACAGGATACAACTGTATCCGGGATGACAGAGATGATGGCTGGGGCGGTTGCGCCCTTTTTATTAATAATTTTATCCCACACTGTCAAGTACACCTTCCTCCGCATAGCAACAACTTTAATGCTGTGGCCATACGGACGAAGGACATCTCATATCTGTGTGTATATATCCCCCACCCCCTGACCTCTATTATCCCTGAGCTTAGAGCAATTTTCAATAGTTTAACTCCTCCCTTTGTAATTTTGGGTGATTTTAATTGTCACCACCCCCTTTGGGGCTCGACCCATCGAGACTCCTTTGGAACCAGATTGGTGGACATAATAGACCAGCAAAATATCTGCATCCTAAATGATGGCTCACCCACTCGTAGAGTTTCTCCACACCAAGGGCATAGTGCCGTGGATCTGACACTATGTTCCACTAGCTTATCCTCTTTATTAACTTGGAACATATCCCACCTCTCCCGTGGTAGTGATCATCTCCCAATATTAATCACCCTCCCTCTTAGGACCCTGCCTAGGCAGGATACAACACCCCTTCTGAAATATAGAACATGTAATGCCGACTGGCACTCATTTAGCAGTGCAGTAGAAATTAAGGTGACAGTTCTTGCAGACATATCCCTGAATAACCTAGACGATTGCTATGTTAATTTTGTTAACATACTTACCAATGCAGCAGACGAGACCATACCACTTAAAAACTCGTCATCTAAGAAATTGGCATCACCTCCCTGGTGGAACAACGAATGTACACAGGTCGTTAAAGCGAGAAATGAGGCAGAACAACAATATTGCTCGGATATGTCTATGAATAATTTTATAACCTTTCGTAGAAATGAAGCACGTGCTAAACGCAAGTTACGTAAAAAAAAGCGTGAAGGTTGGCACCGGTTCTGCTGTTCCATTTCACCGGATACGAAATCATCTTTGGTTTGGAGAAACATTAAGAGGTATAGGTCGGCCTTTACAGATTGTAATACCCAAAAGGCAGAATCGCCAGCATGGATTGCCCACTTTTTAGATAAATTAGCACCCCCATCAGCCCCTCAGGCTCTAGAGATTCCACAATTGTTTACCCCTACCTCCTATACTGATCCAATGGAAGCCCCTTTCTCCCTTTTAGAACTCCAATATGTCCTAGATCATGTAAAAGACTCAGCTCCAGGAATTGATGGCATTCCCTATTCATTTATCTGCAAGGCCCAGCCTAAAACGTTACAATATCTCTTAAACATTATTAATATTGCTTTCGATAACAGCCATATACCCACAACATGGAAATCCCAAATTATAATCCCAATCCCCAAGCCTAACAAGGATCCTAATGACCCCTCTTCCTACCGACCAATTGCCCTATCCTCAGTCCTTGCTAAAATCACAGAACAACTAATAAAAAATCGTTTAGATTGGATCGTTGAGAACAGAGAAATCCTAGCCCCAAATCAGTTTGGTTTCAGAAAGGGTCGTAGCACAATTGATAGCCTCAGCATTTTTACCACAGATATACGACTAGCACAGAGCAGAAATGAATCAGTTGTTGCTGCTTTCCTAGATGTGTCGGCAGCATACGACAATGTCTTGCTTTCAGTCCTCAGGCAGAAAATGCTGAAGCTGAGGATCCCTGATAAGCTAGTCAATTTCATTTCTAACCTTCTAGCCTCACGCACAATCCACCTAAGAGTTCAAGGAGAGATAATAGCTACCAGAGCAGTATGGCGGGGTCTACCCCAGGGCTCTGTTTTAAGCCCCCTTCTATATAGTATATATACTCACGACTTAGAACATGGAGTTACAGCATTTGGACGAATCCTCCAATATGCTGATGACCTGCTTGTCTATGTCACTGACAAGTCTATCTTAGACGCCACTAACAACCTAAAAAAAAGTCTGCATAATTTAAATTTGTGGCTGACTGACCACGGCCTAGAACTTTCCGCAAAAAAAAGCAGCATAATGATATTTTCAAGACGTCGGTTGATTCCCCCATTAGATATATCCATAAATGGCATACCTGTCCCCACCAAAAAAGAGGTTAAGTTCCTCGGGGTAATCCTTGATAGCAAAATGACAGGAAGGGCTCACCTGGAGTACACCGTCCAGAAATGTGAAAAAAATATAAACATTCTCCGCACGCTGTCAGGGGTCTGGTGGGGTGCTCACCCATTTTCGCAAAAATTACTATATAATGCGCTTATCCGTAGCCACTTAGATTATGGCACGTTTTTACTAGAACCTTGCAATAAAAGAGCTCTCCAGAAGCTAGAACTAATCCAGTCAAAGTGCATGAGGTTAATCATAGGCGCTATGAAATCATCTCCAATTAACGCATTACAAGTAGAATGTGTAGAACCCCCACTCGTTTTGCGACGTCAATACCTGGCAGATCGATTCCTATATAGAGCTTCAATACTATCAAATCACCCAATCTTTCCTAAACTAAACCTCCTCTCCCAATATTGTCGCTGTAAGCCTTACTGGAAATACAAAACTTACCCTGCTCTTGTCAAGAGCTTTGACAGATTTAGATCTATTAGATCCCCCGTTCAACGATCATGCCCTATTCCTCTTTACAGCTCCCCATATTTTACTCTCATTTTTAAGCCAGCTGTAGAATTCAGTATCGGCATCGACAAAGACACTATACATGCTAACCACATTTTTAACTCGATAACCTCTGAGCGATGGCCCAACTGGCATCTTATCTTTACCGACGCATCGAAAAAATCTGAGGTTGGTTGCCTAGGGGCAGCCATGATACATCAGCTCTCCAAGACTAATATAAAACTGAAGTGCCCACCGGAGACATCTGTTTTCACAGGTGAATGTGTTGCTGTTTGTGAGGCAATCAACTTTATTAGAAGTAAGAAATTTCCCAAGACAGTTATACTGACGGATTCCTTAAGCTGCCTCCAAGCCCTCCATCAATATCCATTTCATGCCAAAATTTCCCAAATTATCCTCAACATTAAAGAAGCCCTGGTCGGATGCCTTGAAGAAAACCTTGAAGTCCTGCTTGCATGGGTACCGAGTCATGTAGGCATTGACGGCAATGAACTCGTCGACACCCTAGCTAAAGAGGCAATACTGACCGGAGACAGAAGGACATTCATAGTATACCCCAATGACTTACTCTCCCTTCCCAAGGTCACACTACGTAGGGATTGGTGTCGCGTATGGTCCCGAACGCAGAAAGAGAGGGGCCGCCACTATGCTCAACTGCAAACTGATATCCCTATCAAGCCATGGTTCTCAAAACACAAATATATGTCGAAGAGTGAAACCTCTATAATTTGTAGAATGCGTTTAGGACACTGCTGCACCCCCGTGATGTTAGCAAAGCTACGGGTAAGGGACTCCTCCCTCTGCGAATGTGGGCTCGCGGAGGGAGACCTAAACCATATCTTCTTCTCCTGCCCTTTAAATACTCCATCACTGTACACAATACTTCCAAGATTTAAAATCCCTCTCCCTACCAATATAAGCTGCCTTCTAACCCTTTCTCATCCATCCTACCTAAAAGTGTTGTCCTATTTTATCAAAAACAATAACATTAAGCTGTAATTTTTAGTTCCCCCCTTTTTTGAGACTAACCATGTATTTTTTCCTTGTTTCCCAGGAGTCGTTATTACATCCCTCTTATTTCCTACTAATAGCACATACGAAACTCAGATAGGTAAAATTTGTTCACGCAAAGTTTTTTAATAAATTGACCACTTGGAGGGTCTTCGGCCTCGCACGAGGCTATAAGAAAATGTCGGTGCCTTACTGCGCTCGGCGGGCCGCCTCCTGAAGTTCGGAAGATCACGCGGCCATGGTTATGGCGTCACGAAGTCGCGGCAAGCCACCAGGACGCCCTCAGCGAGGGATAAAAAACTTGAGAAAATAAAACTGTGAGAGCTCACATTATACGTTTATTCGCTCCAACATCGGAAACGGAAGAGAGGCATAGATTATAAAATTTTCAGTATTACCAGTTATAATGTTGCCAGTACGAAAACAATGAATTGTCCATAACTCCCCCCTTGAAAGGACATCTTTCAACATCTCAGAAACTCTAAAATCTGAATAAAGTATCAACGACACATCGTAGACATACATTTTTGACAATGGCAAAATCCTGAAATTTAATGACCTTGACTTTAAATATTTATAAAAATATTATCTCACAATCTACACAAAATAACCCAATAATTACTTACACAGAATTAAGAGCAGAATAGTTTGTAAGACATAACATAGATTTTTAAACAATAGTTAGGCATTGAAATTAAGTTAATTTGAAGAAGGAAACATGCATGATAGCTACAAGCTATACATATCATAGTATAGCGAGAACACATTATACAACCAAATTACTAAAGAATGCAAGAGGTCTATTTTTTAACATATAGGTTCGACACTTTACCAACTTACAGAAACACGACATAATAATTTTGGTGGGAATAATGCAGTCAAGCACAAAAAATAGTAGCTTAGGCTTGACATTATCATGCAGTCTATGAAATTTATATAGAATGCACCTTGCAATTAAATTAATGTGATCATGACAATAAATGAATTTGGATAGTAAAACTTTTACTTAGAATTCGAATGAATTGATCAAGACAAAAATATTACAAATTATATAAGCACTCCAATAATATGATTCAGCAATTTGAGAACAAAATAATTTTATAGGACATACATTTTAAATAATCGTCTCATACTGAATGTCGGTTGATGTTAAGCAACGCATAAGGCTATACTAAGCTATAATGTAATATAGCATAAGCGTATAAATTCTATATAACCAAAACATTTCATAATAAAAGAGGCCTTAGGATTTTAACACCGAATTGTCTCAAACATTAATATGACACAATAGCTTTGATTATTTATACAGTTAATAATAAGGTCATGCACACATTTGTAGACAGATCATGCAATTTATTCAATAGGTAGAATGCATATTTTGGTGATTGGTCTCGTAATAATGCCATTAATAGTTTTTATATTGGCGGCTCTGATGTGACCATCACGGCCGGTTATCAATTCAACAATTCTTCCAATACACCATGAAAGAGGCGGCAAATTATCATCCTTAATTAACACAATATCATTTTGTTTCAAATTAGGTTTAATTTTGTTCCATTTATACCTTGCTTGTAAGGAGGTAAGATACTCCTTGTGCCATCTTTTCCAAAATTGCTGTTTACATCTTATTATTTGTTCATATAATGATAATCGATTAACATCCACCTGTAGAACATTTGACTCTGGAAAGGACGTTAACCTGTCATTGATCAAAAAATGAGCTGGTGTCAAGCAATTGAGATCATTAGGATCATTACTGGAATAGCAAATTGGTCGAGAGTTTATGACACCTTCAATTTGAATCAAAGCGGTATTCAAATGTTCATATGACAATGTTGTTTTTCCTAAAATGCGTTTTAAATGGTGCTTAACCATTTTCACACCACTTTCCCACAGGCCACCCCAATGTGGGGAGTAGGTGGGTATGTAACACCATTTTATACCTTCTTTTGAAACACAATCAAAAATTTCAGAATTAGAATTGTTCAGCAAGAAATATAATTTATTGAGTTCGTTATGAGCTCCGCGAAATGTGGTTGCGTTATCACTAAATATCCTTTCAGGTTTTCCCCTACGATACCAAAGACGATTTAGTGAATTAATAAATTCTCGGGATGATAAATCTGAAACTAATTCTAAATGCAATGCCTTGGTAACCATGCAAATGAACAAGCATATATAACCCTTTGTAATGACAGCACTTCTTATGCGTGATTGTTTCACTGAGATAGGACCAGCGTAGTCGACGCCTACATTAAGAAACGGTCTGGCAGGTGTGATACGCACCGCCGGTAAATCAGCCATAATCTGATTCATTCCTTCTGCTCTAAACCTAAAACAAGCAATACACTTATGTATAAGTTGGCGTACTATATTACGTCCATTTATGAACCAAAAACGAGTGCGTAAACTAGCCAAAGTTGATTGAGCGCCTGCATGCAATAAGCGCTCATGTTCGTAACTTACTATTAAATTAGTAACATTACTTTCCGGAGGCAAGATCAGAGGAAACCTTTGTTTATCATTAAGGTCTGAATATTTTAGTCGGCCTCCGACACGTAATAGTCCGCTTTCATCCATAAAAGGATTTAAGAATTGTAACTTGTAGGGTTTTAAATCAACACTGTTTGATTTATTCGGATCAGACAGAGAATCCATTAATTTGCCATACCATTCTCGTTGTATAATTTTCACAATGACGGTCAAGGAATAGTTCAATTCTTCGCTTGACACAAATTCAATATTTCTGTTTGATTTGTCAGTTCTAACATTATGAATGAACCTTAGGACAAACGCCATACTGCGCTGGAGTTTCGACAGCGATGAGAATCGCTCGAAAAAGTCTAAAAAAACAGTATTCCTGGGAGCAGCTACGGTTGTAACTGCGCAAGAAACGTTGTTTGATCGTGCTTCTAAATTCAGATTGTGCGTCCCTGAGAAAGTAGTCTCAGGGGGCCAACTGTCCACATTTTGTGACAGCCAAGGGGGACCGGACCACCATAGGTCAGATGTTTTCAATTCAGTGGGACGAACTCCACGTGAAACTAAGTCGGCAGGATTGTCAGCCGACCGCACATGATGCCAGTCCTCCTTGGCGGACAACGACTGAATCTCCGAAACGCGATTAGCAACAAAGACATTCCAGCGAGATGCCTCAGATTTTATCCAACACAAGGTAATGGAGCTATCAGTGTAATAAGAAACCTTGATATGGTTCATATTTAATGTTTCAAGGACATTCTTTGTTAAGTTTGATAATAATACTGCGGCAGACAATTCAAGTCTTGGAAGACTAACGGGCCGGACAGGAGCCACACGAGACTTAGAGCATAATAATCTTACCATATGTTTTCCATTGTTGTCAGTGGATCTCAAATAAATGACGCACCCATACGCTTTCGTAGAGCTGTCGGCAAACCCATGTAATTCGTAACACACATTGGACACCTGACAAACAAAACGAGGCACTACAATAGTATTTAATGCTTCTAGATTGCTCCAAAAGTCTGACCACGAGTCAAATATGTCACTAGGCACTACATCGTCCCAGTCTACATTGGCCTTCCAAATTCTTTGCATAATGATTTTTGCGCAAGTACATACCGGCGACACCAACCCCAAAGGATCAAAAATCTTAGCAATGTGAGCAAGTATTTGTCGTTTGGTTGTGGTATTTTTTACATTGGTAGCCGGAACCTTAATCTGAAATGAATCATTAGTAGGACACCACACAATACCCAAGGTCTTCAACGATGGAGTGCCATCGCTCAATTCAAAATTGCATTTTTCATGGTGGTCCTTAGGAATTAATTCCAATAACTTTTGGTTATTTGAAAACCATTTATGAAGTTGAAATTGACCCTTGCCCAGGAGCTCTATCAATTCCCTTTGCAACTGAGCGGCAGTGCAAAAATCATTTGCACCACTGATGATGTCATCTACATAACAGTTATTCAGCAGAGTCTTCGACGCGAGCGGATAATCCTTACCTTCGTCCTCAACTAGTTGTTTCAAACAGCGAGTCGCTAAAAAACTAGCTGGAGCTGTCCCATACGTAACACGGGTGAGTTGAAAGCATCTAATTTTTTCAGTGGGCGCATCTCTCCACAAAATACGCTGTAAGGCTTGATGTTTTTCCTTTACAGCAATTTGACGGTACATTTTCGTAATATCTGTTATGAAGACGTATACAAACATTCGAAACCGCATCAGAATTGTGAATAGATCCGCCTGGGTGGCAGGGCCAACCATTAAAATTTGATTTAAAGAGGTACCGGATGAGGTGGGGGCGCTCGCGTTGAAGACACATCGCAGCTTAGTGCTCGTCGAGTGTTCCTTGATCACAGCGTGATGCGGGAGGTAATACTCAAAACCTGCTTCAGCTGAAACGTACGGAAAATCTTTCACTTCCTTGGCATGACCAAGTTCTATAAACTCATCGATAAAGCTTTTATATTCTGTGAAGAATTTAGGATTTTTGGCGAAGCGGCGTTCCAAAGACCTAAAACAGTTAAGAGCTAGGTCATAAGAATTCCCAAGAAGACCAGCTTTCTCAGGGAAAATAGGCAATTCCACTTGATATCGGCCCGAACTATCACGGGTGACAGTTTTTTTATATAGCGCTTCGCACATGTTTTCTTCCTGACTGAGAATGGAAGACGAGCGACCAACTTCTTCAATTTCCCAGAATTTTGTAATTGATTTATTCAATTCATAAGTATCCGGGTTAGCTGACCCCACAAAATGACACGTACCTGATTTTGATACAAGGTCGCTGGCTAACGTTCCACCGAAAATCCAACCCAAGCGGGTGTTAACTAAGACAGGATTTTTTGGACCCAGGTCGATCTTACCCTTGGAGATAACTCTGTAGAAGAAGTCTGAACATAAAAGTAGGTCAATTCTTCCCGAGATATTAAAAGTGGGATCCGCAAGTTGAATATAGTGCGGCCACTTAAGACATTTTTTATCAAAGCTGGACCCAGGCAGGTCGCTAGTTATGTTCTCTAGGATACCACAATCCAAGGAATATGTGTGAGAACCAAAGCGAGATTTTAAGTTGATATTTGCAGTGTGACTCACTAAAGTTGCGACCTCTCCGCCCACACCACCTATCGTCCAACGCACTGGCATCTTGCTTAATTTCAGCCGACTCGCTAGTTCAGACGAAATGAAGTTGTGCTCACTCGCGTTGTCGAGGAGCGCACGAGCAGTGTGTTCGTGTCCGTCGGCCCCTCGTACTAGCACCAAGGCTGTGGAAAGCAACTTGACGCCTCTCGTACCGTCCGAGGACACGCTCGTAGCGTTACCGCTAAACGTGGTGGGGCTCGCGTTGACGCTCTGCGAGCCGCTAGAGTTGGGTGGAGACGCAGCGTCAGCAACATTTCCACTTGCACGAGGGTACTCAATGTGCAGTAGATTACAATGTCTACCAGAGCATTTCGTGCACATAGTCTGACTGTGGCACTTTGAAGACGAATGATTCGCCTTAAAGCAAATCCAACACAACTTTTCAGTTTCTATGAACTTTCGCCTTTCCTGTGGCGTCTTTTTTAGGAAGGTGTAGCATTTTTTTAATGCATGGGGCCCCTTAGAACAGCATTTGCATATGATGTCAACTTTGCTTACCTTGTTGCTCATAACGCACGCCAGTGAAGGCTTCGAGCGGCTCGGACAGTCGTCTCGAGCTAGCGCCTCGCCCGCTTGGCAGCGTTTCTCAAGGTAATTGGTGAATTCCTGCAACACCGGTAACGTTTGATTATCTCTCTGCAGCTCAAAGTCCATAAGCGTTTCATGATCCAATTTTTTTGACAAAATGTGGATTAAAATAGTATCAGCCAAGTTAGGTACCTTGAGGGCAGTGAGAGAATTAAAATGCTGTGAAAATGTATTCAGGAGGGGTCTAATTTCACCTTTCTTCACATTAGGCATTTCAAAAATGCCATTGATGTGATGATTTAAAAGCACGGACTTGTTGTCATATCGTTTTAGAATTGTATTCCAAGCGACCATATAATTAGCGTCGGAGCAATCTATATTTTCTATCAGAGTGGAGGCTTCTCCTTTCAGAGCTGATTTTAGATAGTAGAATTTTTTTATTGGAGGCAAAGAGTCATTTCTGTGAATAATATTCAGGAAGAGGTCCTTAAAGTTTTGCCATTCCAGGAAGGCTCCAGAGAAATGGGGAATAACCAATTTGGGGAGAGACACATCACACTCACCTTTTTTTGGTGCGCAGGCCGACGTGTTTGCTTGGCTGGTCTGTAACTCCTCCAAGCGCCCTCGCAGCCTGGCATCAAGTGACAAATACTTGTCCTCGATGACAGCGCCTTCCTCGCTATAAATCCCTGTACTAGCAGTGTCCGAGCCCTCCAATTCTAGCTGTATCTCCTCAGCCTTCCTAAATAGATCACTCAGCCTTGAAATAAAGCTAAGGATTAAGCCTACACTATCGATCAGCCCGATATCCCCGATGCTCTTTTCTAATGATGTGATTCTGCCCTTCATATATTTTCGTCTATTTACTAGGCCTTGCACTGAAGCAGGTTCCTGTGAAGGAGCCATTTTTGGTTCTAAGACGAAAGACGGTGAGGGACAGTAACAATTTTGTTATCGCACTTATTTTAAGCTGTCAATCAAAATATCCTTACACACTATGTACCTACATTTGCCGGGTGGAAGGTTGAATCACACAAACCTAACCAAACTTGAACAATACAAAACACGCTAGCTTGCTGAACAATTAAATTCCCGAAACACAAAACACAATTAGGTACATTTAAGGTTAAAACAGTGAAGTGACAACTCAAAATATTAGTTAGACAGTCTTTGATAAATAGCTGCTGACGCGACCACACACTTTCTGACTTGGCAGAAATTAACTGATGCAACAGTCTGGTAAACCGTTGACGCAACACAACACTTCCGACTAGCGGAAATAGTTCACTGATAACACTGATTGCCCATACACTTGCACAATCTATATTGTTACCTACACTTATAGCCACTTGACGTGACGACTGAAGCGAGCGAAACAATGCGGATCTCACACCCGGTACACTTCGCTCCGCGCCATCGCGCCGGCGATCAGCTGGTCGACTCGAACGACGACGATCTGCATCCGCTGTGTAGATTTGTAGTTCCGACCGCTGCTCTCCGACGTTAGAGTGTGGAGCGTCATGGCCGTAGGCCCGAGTTCCGCATTTCGCTCGATGATATTCCGCGCGAGCGCAAAAACAACATGCTTTTCTCGCGCAGAAATAGCTGCAACTTCCGTTCCGTAGGTGCGCTCGCTCACGCTTGCTATATGCAAGGCGCGACACGATGCGACGGCAAGATGGCGCCTCCCGCAATCGACGAATCGACGGGGCGGTCAGGCGCAACCGTAACTTCCCTCGCTGATGTTCGGCGGCATGCCCACGACGGTGATCTGTGACGCATCCACGGCGCGCGTGATACTATCCGGCTCGAAGGACCATTTTATGGAGGGTCTTCGGCCTCGCACGAGGCTATAAGAAAATGTCGGTGCCTTACTGCGCTCGGCGGGCCGCCTCCTGAAGTTCGGAAGATCACGCGGCCATGGTTATGGCGTCACGAAGTCGCGGCAAGCCACCAGGACGCCCTCAGCGAGGGATAAAAAACTTGAGAAAATAAAACTGTGAGAGCTCACATTATACGTTTATTCGCTCCAACATCGGAAACGGAAGAGAGGCATAGATTATAAAATTTTCAGTATTACCAGTTATAATGTTGCCAGTACGAAAACAATGAATTGTCCACCACTCCTACATGAATCTCCACAGTAATTGGCAGAGTTAAAATAGGGTGACACCAAAAGTCACCCAACAACACGACACTGGCAAAATTGTCTACACAACAGTAGACAGAGGCCATTCAGCAAAAATCATCATTAGTACAGCTCATGGTCTAGGAGCAGAGAAATTGTCTCTCATGCGAGAGGTCTGGGTTCAAATCTTCGCCTAGTCAATGTTCTTTATGAGTACGGATAAAGAAACAAACATTTTTGATTCCTACATAGGTACCTAACCCAATCCAAAAAAACTTATATGAAGGTGAAAATAAATCATAAAATAAAAAAAACCTTATTTACTTTAATGAAATGATCATTTTGCAAGCTCTATCAGTACAAAACTAGTTCCCTAGTTTTTATGTTGATGGATATATTTATTACAAGTACTACCTACCTACCTAGTCGTGCTCCAGCTATAGTCGTGTTCGTTCCGGTTGCAGAATGCGCTGGAGGCGTCGTCGGGAGCGTCGCCGGGCGCAGGGCGCGGGGCGGACGCGGCCGCGGCCTGGTTCCAGCTCGCGGGCCACCCCGGCTCGCTGTCGCCCGCCGGCGAGGGCGTCGTCTGGAAGCGCACGCGGGAGCCGTGGGAGCGCGCCGCCTACGAGGAGCTGTCGGCGTGCCCGTACATGCGCGCCGCCGCTCCGCGCTACCTCGGCGAGCGGCGGCGCGCCGGCGAGCGCTACCTCGCGCTGCAGGACCTGCTGCACGGCTTCCGCGACCCGCACGTCATGGACGTCAAGCTCGGCACGCGCACCTTCCTCGAGGAGGAGGCGGCCAACGAGCGCGCGCGCGCCGACCTCTACGACAAGATGGTCGCGCTCGAGCCGACCGCCCCGACCGCCGCCGAGCGAGCCGCGCGCGCCGTCACCAAGCTGCGCTACATGCAGTTCCGCGAGCGCCACTCCTCCTCGGCGGAGCTCGGCTTCCGCATCGAGGCGCACAAGCCGGCCGGCGCGCCGCCGCTCGCGGAGCTGAAGCGCGTGCGCACGAGCGAGCAGGTGCGCGCCGCCCTCGCGCGCTTCCTCGGGCCGCGACCGCGCGTGCGCGCCGCGCTCGCCGCTCGCCTGCGCCGCGTGCGTCACCTCGCCGAGCGCTCGCGCTTCCTGCGCGACCACGAGCTCGTCGGCGCGAGCCTCCTGCTCGTGTTCGACGAGCGGCGGGTCGGCGCGTGGCTCATCGACTTCGCCAAGACGCGGCGGCTGCCGGCCGGCGCGGCGGTCACGCACCGCGCGCCCTGGCGGCCCGGCAACCACGAGGAGGGCTTCCTCACCGGCCTCGACGCCCTGCTGCGAGTCGTCGACGAAGTGCAGCTGCCGACCGCTGACGACGAGCCGCGCTGAGCCTCACCGTTTCCGCGCCGTCGCGTCGCCGCAACCAGTGATCTCCACCTGTCTCCACCTCCAGGGAGGCGGGTTGACACAGTTCTAGTCTATTAACTACGCTTAAGCCTGGCGACTACCGTCTAGGTGTATGCATGAGCTATGTAAAGTGCTCACACTGTAAGAGAAAATTCAAGAACACTGATTTTTATGACTAAGACAGATGTTGCAACACCATCGGCATTTTTTTTGTTGGACATTTTGTTTATCACAACTTTATTTGGTCATAATAACATGTTTACAATATCAAAAGCAATCATTAGTTGTAAATAAAAATATTCCATCGGCATTAACATTTTTTGTGAGGTTAACCGTTATCATCATCATTTCAGCCTTCCCAGTGTTAGTCTAACAATGTTATGATTCTTTTAGAACAGAAGATTCCAATATAAGGTAGCGGAATATCCAAGGAGAGCTAAATAAAACCGGCCAAGTGCGAGTAGGATTCGCACACGAAGGGTTCCGTACCACCGTAAAAGATTTAACACAAAAAAATCAAGTTTTTTGTATGGGGGCCCCCTTTAATTTTAATTATTTTTCAATGTTACCTATTTGTTGTTATAGTAGCAAAATAAATACACACTCTGTGATAATTTCAGCTGTCTATCTGTTATGGTTACTGAGATACAGCTAATTTCAGCTGTCTATCTGTTACGGTTACTGTTACGGTTACTGAGGACGGAAAGCGGAGGCTTAGTAATAGGGTCCGGGAATTAGGATAGGCTAAATAGAATTGAGTTCTGCTTACGCTAAGATGTGGCTGTCATACAAACTGCAATGCTCTGCACGGCTCGGCGGGAGGGCGGCGGCAACGCTTACTATTACTAATTGTACTTGGTATTTCCCACAAATTTAGGACTACTTGGCATCACGCTAAATCGCCAGAGGTGCGACCTATGGAATAAAATACTTATTACTTGAGAACCATTTACTCGATTTTGATGCGGATTGTATCTACGTCTAGCCTGATTCTACTCAAAACTTATAGGCTACATAATATAATGGTTCATTACCAAAGGGGTGAGTAGTGAGTGTTAAATTCTTATAACTTGCGAACCACTTACCCGATCTATATGCGTATTTTATCAACGTATAGCATCTGTGGGAGCAGTCAGGTTTGGGATGGGTTACCGTTTTCGATGTTGAGGCTGGCTGTGGGTTGAAGTCCACGCAAAACTTACCTATGTTACACGTTCTTTACTAATTAGGTAAGCAATGTAGCTGTGCAAGTGCAGAAAGGTTCTGGCGGCAAATGCTTTTTTTTTAAATAGCCACCAAATGTCAATGAAGCTCTAAACAGGAATTATTGGATGTCAGTCAGTCAGTCAGTGTGATTGCGTCCACTGCTGGACATGCGCCTCTCCAATTTTCCTCCAGTCCTCAGGGCCTTTAGCGGTTTGTTGAAGGCCGCTGAAATAGCATGATTTAATGTTTCTCATTAAATCATGCTATTTCGGCTCAAACGATCTTGATTAAATTTGGTAGATGGATACATTGTCCTGGACCAGTTTGACCCTATTTTTGACCAGCCATGTGGGCCACTTTTTATCTATGAAATAGTTTTGCCGACACTAACCCGAGCGGAGCCGGGTACCGCAGCTAGTAAGAAATAAAATTAAAGCAATCAAGGTCTCAACTTGGATTTTCTTGAGTTTTGTAAGTGACCTGTATTAATAATAATGTAGGTACCTTGTAGGTACACTGTGAAGTGTTAGTTTTGATATGAAGAAAGCATATGTATGTAAATAAATATAGTGTACCAGAACGCAGGGGTGTACTTACATGTGTGTACTTAATTTTGTAGTAAAAATAACTGCTTAGAAAAGTACCATTGTATTTTCACATTAAATGTGTTGACAATTGATGGAAAGATTATATTTTTTTCAATTATTGACCCGGTCAATGCGCGCGACTAATGGCATCAGTTCGCTGGCCCTAAAATATTCAGTTTAGGGCCAACGCGACTCAGTCGTCTGCGGACCACTGCAGAGTGATGTTGAGTCGTGAAAATGCCTACTTGCGTAGTAAGAGAGTGCATAAAATACGATACGAAAGTTATAAAGACACATCGAATATCGTATCATCGGTAAGTAAACTCACATTATATTTTTTCTTGTTTAACAATTGAATAATCGCGTTTTAAAGCGCTAATTTTATTACCTACCGAAGTTCATAAGCGGGTCAGTCACGCCATAAGTGACGCGATGCCACCCATTGCACTTGTAGCTGAACTAACCTTGCACGGGCGTCCTTTTTTGTTTCTGGTTTATTTTCGATTGGATATGAGTAGGTAATGAAAACATATTTTTTAATGTGATCTACCATGCGCCGCTCAAAGTAAACGTCCCGACCTTCTCTACCTACCTGTCATGTCAAAACTTGTTTTCGTTATATCTTGGGAAACACTGGTCGTAGACCTATCATGGAACCACTTAAAGTAAACGTACCGACCTGATCTACCTAGGAAAAGAATCTTTCTAAGAAGGAAGATGGAATCACATATCATAGGTTTGATATCAACATTTTATCAAATGGCGTTATATTATGTTGATATGTGTAGCAAGTTAGGCGTACGGCGCGGTGTCGTTATCGTGATATCAGACATTGAACGACAAAACTATCGGTAAACCCGGTATCTCTTTCTAGCATACGTAAATCCTATGAAGTACTTCCGAAGAAGTTCGTCTCTGTCCGTCATGCATTTGTGGTGTGAGTGTGTGTGTGTCACGTTCACCGGAGGATGGTGTTCTCTCAGACAAGTGCGCGCCCTTTCTAGCAAACATGATTTTCCTATTTAGGTCCCTCTCGCTCTCATGCAACAGAATGGGGCGGATAACTGAGTGATACCAGGTTAAGAAAAACATCTCTGAGATGAGGATTAATACGAAAGTTGCAATTTTAAAATACCTGATTTGGGTAATGTTTGGTGTGTTAATTGAATATTCAAATTTTATATTTGGTTATAAATAGTAATATGAGTATGTTATTTTTTTTTTTTTTTTTTAATTTATTTATTGGTTCACATACAGGGTTATACATTATAGACATTGAAATAAAAAAAAACTTATAGTAATACAGCAATGTACACCCTACTACGTTGTGAACACTGCATGCTTAATTTATGACTATCTATTTAACAAACAAAAAAGAAACTGAAATTAAAGCTTATATATAATAAAACAGACCAATTTGTAAAAAAAAAAACTATAAATAAGAAACAAAAATATTATGTATAAAAAAACAAAAAAAATTCAGTCAAAGCAAATAATTTGGAAAAACACTACTAAACTTGTATATTATAATCTATTTTAACATATGGAGTTTTCCCTTTTTTATTTTGGTGAAAGGGTCTGCGAAAATGTCGAATTCATCCTTGCATGC
Organism: Incurvaria masculella; assembly: GCA_946894095.1. Classification (NCBI taxonomy): domain Eukaryota; kingdom Metazoa; phylum Arthropoda; class Insecta; order Lepidoptera; family Incurvariidae; genus Incurvaria; species Incurvaria masculella. Next base: position 24,149,683 of record OX335647.2, read on the forward strand.
ATTGCATCGCGTACACATTCTGGATATTGGTGAATGTGACCCAACATTTGTTCGACAACGCTCAATAAAGAAAGGGTTTTGACCTATTTGCCTACAATTCAACCTGGGAACGAATATGTTTATTCGTTGCAGTAGGTCTGGACAATCTATAACATCATTCATAATTTTGTTTATAAAAACAATATCAAACTTTGATCGGCGTAAGGCTAAAGATTCCAGGTTGAAATGAGACAGACGATCTTCATATGTAACTAGCTCATGGCAGAGGTTTTGTTTGAACGTCAAATTATACAGGAATCTTTTTTGAACACACTCTATTCGGTTAATGTGAACTTGATACATTGGACACCAAGCTGAACTACAATATTCCAAAATGCTTCGTACAAGTGACGAATATAAAATAGTGAAAGTCTGTGGTTTCCTAAATATTCTCATCTGACGAGTAATAAATCCTAACATTTTAAAAGCTTTTTTGCAAATTTGGTCGATGTGTAGATTGAACCTCATTTCTTTGTCCAGTGTAACTCCTAAGTCACGAATGTTGCTGACTTCCGATAGTGTTTGACCTCCAATATTGTATTGTATCTGTTGTGAAGTTCTTTTACGTGAAAAATTTATAAAATAACACTTTGAAATATTTAATGACATCTCATTTTCAGAACACCAAACATGTATGTAATCAAGGTCCTTTTGTAGTAATCTACAATCGTCGCAGTTCCGAATTGAGGCATAGAGTTTTAGGTCATCTGCGTACATAACAAATTTAGAGTTTTTAATACGGAGACCTATGTCATTTATAAATATTAAAAACAGCAAAGGACCCAGATGGGATCCTTGGGGAACGCCTGAAGGTACCTTATATGGATCTGAAGAAAAACCTTTTAAAACGACACGTTGGATTCGATTAGTAAGATAGGTCTCAAACCATCGCAGAAGTAAACCATTAATCCCTAATAGTTGCATTTTCATTAGAAGTCGACTGTGGTTCACTTTGTCAAATGCTTTGCTAAAATCTGTGTATATAGCATGCAGCTCTAAATTCTTATCTAGGCTTTTCATTACATCATCACAAAAAAGCGTTAAGTTAGAAGCAGTTGATCTTTTTGGCAAGAAACCATGTTGTTGCGTTATTAAATGACTTTTTACATGTTCATAAAGTCCTTTCTGGACAAGCAGTTCAAAAATTTTTCCAATAATGGACAACATTGATATGGGTCTGTAGTTAACCACCATACTCAGATCTCCGCTTTTTGGGGAACGATCCGGAAAAATTATAACTGAGAGCAGGAAAATAAAAATTTCATGAAGGCATCACCATAGGCTAGAGGGAAAAACGAGTTGAAACGATAACTTGTATGATGTTTGACTCTGATGGTATGATGTTCCATACCCAAAGGGTGTAAACGGAACCCTATTACTAAGCCTCCGCTGTCCGTCCGTCCGTCTGTCACAGGGCTGTATCTCAGTAACCGTAACAGATAGACAGCTGAAATTTTCACAGAGTGTGTATTTATTTTGCCGCTATAACAACAAAATAGGTAATATTAAGAAATATTAAAATTAAAGGGAGTCCCCATACAAAAAACGTGATTTTTTTGTATAATTTTTTTTACGATGGTACGGAACCCTTCGTGTGCGAGTCCGACTCGCACTTGGCCGGTTTTGTTATTTACTGTTTCTGATAAATATTTTTAAGTTTGAATAGGTAACTTAACTGGTAGTTGTATTAGCTAAGATATTTACTAAGTTTAATTTTAAGACGAATATTTATCGGTTTATGCCTTTTTCTTTTATGATTATTTGAAATGTATGTATTTAAACTGTTTTCTTTGCGATTAAAGTAAAATTAAATTTTAAAAAATCTGTTCGTGGACTTCATGGAGCATTCAGGTCAACGGAATTGAAAGCATTTCGATGAGCTGTTTTAACTTCCTTGTTACGATTCCCCCTATTCAAGGAAACACTGTATTAGGTCTCAACTTGTTTAATTGAATTTATTAGGAGCACGTACAGATTAAGTAAGATTACAAGGTGGTGGGTAAGTAATGTCCGTTGATCGACAAACCTCTCTCCCACTAATCGTCTTATATCAGAGTCCTTGCACTGTCCGGGCATCCGTGTCCGTCGGTGCGGCCGGCGCTAGGCGCACGGCTCCGAGCGAAGCGTAGGCGTCAGCAGACAGGGCAGCACAGCGGGATGTGAAGTGGTGGTGACGAGTCGAGACGTCGCGGAGCCCCAGGGGTGGCTCAGCAGTAGCCGCGGCACCCGGCGCTGCAGTCAGAAGGCGCGGGACCCAAGCCCGAGGATGGCTCGGCCCCGAGCGCAGCCGCCGGTTCACTATCGCGTCCAAGGGCGACGCGATGCGTGTGCCGGGCTTGTACGCCTCGACAAGACCCCACAACGATGGTGGAAGATTAAAAGCACATTTAGCGATGTATAGCTTCCTTTTTCATCTAAGTGTAGAGCGCGAGAAGTCGACCGACAGTTATGAATGAACCTGTTGATTCTTTCGTCGGGTGACAGAATCACAGACTATTATAGTACACTACAGAATGAAAAAGACGTCTCGGATTTTTTTCTTTTTTCAACAAAAGGGTAGGCAAAGGTCTTAAGACCGTACAGCCTGACGTCTCGGTTATCTGACATCTGCCTAGCTGTCAAATAGAAATGGATGCGTTCCGTTTTTTGTCTGGTCTATGTTTCACTTTCAATCGTGAAAGTGAGTCATGTTTAGCAAAGTGATATTTTAGAGGGAAGAGTGAGAATGAGGACTTAATAAAAGCGAAGCGTTCTGGTTGTCAACTTGAATGCTCGCAGTGAATTGTTGACGCGTCACATCCTTTATATAAATTCTTATTGCGTGACCGATCGCTTCACATTCACACTTTGTGCCGAAACTCCCTTTTTATCTGAGGCCGAAACCGAAACATCAACGGTACGAGTGTTGGGGAAGGGAATCGCCTTGTTAACGTATGCTTGCTAGACCCGTCGGAAAAAGACTAGATGATTGGTTGACGGTCCAAGTTCACAACCTAGAAAGTTAAAATCGAACACTGAGAAACAAAAACAAAATCTGAGTTATCAACTGTGGAGATAGTCATAGCTTAATTACGCGAATGATGGAAGTATATTTTTTTTGGAACAGTGACAGCCAAAAATAGCATTTTACACTACAAAATCGAATTGGAAGATGGTCACAGAATAAGAAAACATATCCATCAACTTCGACGCTGCGCCGGCGCTACTCAAATGAGAGGGGGGGGCTGTTGTGTGATGCCATCAACGATTTCAAAGGTAAGGATACGCCCTTCTATAGAATTGAAACAAATCTTCTCTATACAAGCAAAAAGTAGCGCCATCTATGCAAACTACGTGAGCGCCGTGTCAAAGCCGTGTTGACAACTCCCGCCATGTTGTATCAGGTCTACCGAGGTACCCCTGTACCTGCGCACTTGTTAGGTTAGGTTAGGTTAGGTTAGGTTAGGTTAGGTTAGGTTAGGTTAGGTTAGGTTAGGTTAGGTTAGGTTAGGTTAGGTTAGGTTAGGTTAGGTTAGGTTAGGTTAGGTTAGGTTAGGTTAGGTTAGGTTAGGTTAGGTTAGGTTAGGTTAGGTTAGGTTAGGTTAGGTTAGGTTAGGTTAGGTTAGGTTAGGTTAGGTTAGGTTAGGTTAGGTTAGGTTAGGTTAGGTTAGGTTAGGTTAGGTTAGGTTAGGTTAGGTTAGGTTAGGTTAGGTTAGGTTAGGTTAGGTTAGGTTAGGTTAGGTTAGGTTAGGTTAGGTTAGGTTAGGTTAGGTTAGGTTAGGTTAGGTTAGGTTAGGTTAGGTTAGGTTAGGTTAGGTTAGGTTAGGTTAGGTTAGGTTAGGTTAGGTTAGGTTAGGTTAGGTTAGGTTAGGTTAGGTTAGGTTAGGTTAGGTTAGGTTAGGTTAGGTTAGGTTAGGTTAGGTTAGGTTAGGTTAGGTTAGGTTAGGTTAGGTTAGGTTAGGTTAGGTTAGGTTAGGTTAGGTTAGGTTAGGTTAGGTTAGGTTAGGTTAGGTTAGGTTAGGTTAGGTTAGGTTAGGTTAGGTTAGGTTAGGTTAGGTTAGGTTAGGTTAGGTTAGGTTAGGTTAGGTTAGGTTAGGTTAGGTTAGGTTAGGTTAGGTTAGGTTAGGTTAGGTTAGGTTAGGTTAGGTTAGGTTAGGTTAGGTTAGGTTAGGTTAGGTTAGGTTAGGTTAGGTTAGGTTAGGTTAGGTTAGGTTAGGTTAGGTTAGGTTAGGTTAGGTTAGGTTAGGTTAGGTTAGGTTAGGTTAGGTTAGGTTAGGTTAGGTTAGGTTAGGTTAGGTTAGGTTAGGTTAGGTTAGGTTAGGTTAGGTTAGGTTAGGTTAGGTTAGGTTAGGTTAGGTTAGGTTAGGTTAGGTTAGGTTAGGTTAGGTTAGGTTAGGTTAGGTTAGGTTAGGTTAGGTTAGGTTAGGTTAGGTTAGGTTAGGTTAGGTTAGGTTAGGTTAGGTTAGGTTAGGTTAGGTTAGGTTAGGTTAGGTTAGGTTAGGTTAGGTTAGGTTAGGTTAGGTTAGGTTAGGTTAGGTTAGGTTAGGTTAGGTTAGGTTAGGTTAGGTTAGGTTAGGTTAGGTTAGGTTAGGTTAGGTTAGGTTAGGTTAGGTTAGGTTAGGTTAGGTTAGGTTAGGTTAGGTTAGGTTAGGTTAGGTTAGGTTAGGTTAGGTTAGGTTAGGTTAGGTTAGGTTAGGTTAGGTTAGGTTAGGTTAGGTTAGGTTAGGTTAGGTTAGGTTAGGTTAGGTTAGGTTAGGTTAGGTTAGGTTAGGTTAGGTTAGGTTAGGTTAGGTTAGGTTAGGTTAGGTTAGGTTAGGTTAGGTTAGGTTAGGTTAGGTTAGGTTAGGTTAGGTTAGGTTAGGTTAGGTTAGGTTAGGTTAGGTTAGGTTAGGTTAGGTTAGGTTAGGTTAGGTTAGGTTAGGTTAGGTTAGGTTAGGTTAGGTTAGGTTAGGTTAGGTTAGGTTAGGTTAGGTTAGGTTAGGTTAGGTTAGGTTAGGTTAGGTTAGGTTAGGTTAGAGTTAGGTTAGGTTAGGTTAGGTTAGGTTAGGTTAGGTTAGGTTAGGTTAGGTTAGGTTAGGTTAGGTTAGGTTAGGTTAGGTTAGGTTAGGTTAGGTTAGGTTAGGTTAGGTTAGGTTAGGTTAGGTTAGGTTAGGTTAGGTTAGGTTAGGTTAGGTTAGGTTAGGTTAGGTTAGGTTAGGTTAGGTTAGGTTAGGTTAGGTTAGGTTAGGTTAGGTTAGGTTAGGTTAGGTTAGGTTAGGTTAGGTTAGGTTAGGTTAGGTTAGGTTAGGTTAGGTTAGGTTAGGTTAGGTTAGGTTAGGTTAGGTTAGGTTAGGTTAGGTTAGGTTAGGTTAGGTTAGGTTAGGTTAGGTTAGGTTAGGTTAGGTTAGGTTAGGTTAGGTTAGGTTAGGTTAGGTTAGGTTAGGTTAGGTTAGGTTAGGTTAGGTTAGGTTAGGTTAGGTTAGGTTAGGTTAGGTTAGGTTAGGTTAGGTTAGGTTAGGTTAGGTTAGGTTAGGTTAGGTTAGGTTAGGTTAGGTTAGGTTAGGTTAGGTTAGGTTAGGTTAGGTTAGGTTAGGTTAGGTTAGGTTAGGTTAGGTTAGGTTAGGTTAGGTTAGGTTAGGTTAGGTTAGGTTAGGTTAGGTTAGGTTAGGTTAGGTTAGGTTAGGTTAGGTTAGGTTAGGTTAGGTTAGGTTAGGTTAGGTTAGGTTAGGTTAGGTTAGGTTAGGTTAGGTTAGGTTAGGTTAGGTTAGGTTAGGTTAGGTTAGGTTAGGTTAGGTTAGGTTAGGTTAGGTTAGGTTAGGTTAGGTTAGGTTAGGTTAGGTTAGGTTAGGTTAGGTTAGGTTAGGTTAGGTTAGGTTAGGTTAGGTTAGGTTAGGTTAGGTTAGGTTAGGTTAGGTTAGGTTAGGTTAGGTTAGGTTAGGTTAGGTTAGGTTAGGTTAGGTTAGGTTAGGTTAGGTTAGGTTAGGTTAGGTTAGGTTAGGTTAGGTTAGGTTAGGTTAGGTTAGGTTAGGTTAGGTTAGGTTAGGTTAGGTTAGGTTAGGTTAGGTTAGGTTAGGTTAGGTTAGGTTAGGTTAGGTTAGGTTAGGTTAGGTTAGGTTAGGTTAGGTTAGGTTAGGTTAGGTTAGGTTAGGTTAGGTTAGGTTAGGTTAGGTTAGGTTAGGTTAGGTTAGGTTAGGTTAGGTTAGGTTAGGTTAGGTTAGGTTAGGTTAGGTTAGGTTAGGTTAGGTTAGGTTAGGTTAGGTTAGGTTAGGTTAGGTTAGGTTAGGTTAGGTTAGGTTAGGTTAGGTTAGGTTAGGTTAGGTTAGGTTAGGTTAGGTTAGGTTAGGTTAGGTTAGGTTAGGTTAGGT